>JACTTY020000016.1:2709857-4064785 GCA_014595695.2 Epargyreus clarus clarus | reverse complement strand
ACTTGATGCAGGATTCAGCACACAACGGACCCTCGAACCACGCTCCGAGCATCTTCTTACACTGGGCGCAGTTCTCGATGCAGATTCCCAATGGATCGTAGCTGGAGACAATAGCAGGATTGCTTTTGACGAAGTCAACGCAAGAAACGAAGACGGCGGTGATGAAGATAATGCAGAGAAGCTTGGCCATTTTGTTCTTGAATAGGAGGTACTGGTTGCCGATTGAAGAGTTGATGTGGAATGTGACTACGATGAAAATTCTGAGCTTTTTATACAAAATCTGAACCACTTTGCTAAATGAACCATAGCTGTAACTACGGGAGGTCTAGTGATGTAGTATCCATTAGTCTGATAATTTGATTTGGATTGCACTTACCCTTCTAACAATTCTTATTGCTTGTATGTATTGTAACCAAGATGACAAACATACCCAAACATGAAGAAAGACGTAATATCGAAATATAATTCAGAAACAACATGTACATTCGACCGACAGCGGTTAAATAAAATAACAATCCAGAACACCATACATCCATTATCCACTCAGCTTTTACAAAATCAACTGAAAATTGTACGGAGGGCATAACGACCCTTGAAACGAAGAAAATGAGCAGAATTTGTCGGCTAAATCATCGGGGCGTACTGAGTAATTATCATACGTATACATAACATTTCCACACGTAATTAATTCAAAGAAAATGAGCAAATATTTCTAAGGCGAAACCGACAGAAACAGGATCCACTAAAACGAGCACCTAATTATTCGCCGGACGTATTTTGTTACCCCATTCGTTCTTTAGCGTGCTATTGTCTGCTAAATTTGCACCACTTCGTCAGTTCTTAGAAAAACTTTTGTGTTAACATTATTTTAATTACATTTTCCATTAGACTTCTTGACTCCACATAAATTACCGAACCGTATAAAGGCAAATGATTGTTACATACTATTAATTTAAGGTACGAGTATGTTGGTTTAAGATATTCCTAATGCTGGGCAAGGGTCTCCTTTCAAAGAAAAAGGGGGTTTAGGCCATAATCTACCACGCTGCCTAAGCGCGTATGTATAAACTTCACACATCCTTAATTTTTTTTTGTAACTCTCGGTCTTTCACGTTTCGTCACGATGTTTTCTTGTACGGGTTAAACAAGTGGTTATTAATAACTAGAGATATTATTATAATTTAACGTAAATCTAAAACCATTTTTTAATCTAATAAGACTTTTCACTATTTGTCCACTTACATATGGCATATAAAATCGGAACTCCATATAACACACTTCCATTCTAGCTCCATATACATATACTAATTAAAATAAATTGTGAACACCAGTACCTACTAGAGCTTTGAATCACAATAAAACCTATACTATAATTAAGTAGCCCATTCAAATTCTGTGAAAGTGAAATATTAAGCACAAGCACTTGTTGAAATAGTGAAAAAATATTTAATTCAGACAAAAGAGAAAAAGTCCCAGCTCTTAACAACACTGCTGTAACAACAACGAAATAAGTAAAAACAAAATCTCTTATCGAAATAATACAATCTGAAAAATTCAAAACAGGCCTTACGCCAAAAATCATAAGAGTCATTTAGTACGACAAAAGAATCCGTGATTAATTTCGCAAGCCACAAAGTTCCATTCAAAAACTTTGATTTTGTTAATTTATCTTCGTGAAACATATTTAGGGAATGGTAGATGTAACTTTGCCGTGAAAAAAGATTTACCGATGGAAAATAAAGAGATTCCGCTGAATATTACAAAAGAAAACCGCAAAAATGAAAACAATGGGAGCGAAACAAAAGGCGAGTGACGAATCGTAGTATTATTATGGTCGGGCCACAGAATCAGTGTTTCTAGTTAATTACTTGGTTAATGGAGCCGCGGATAACAAACAAACACTAAAGGTCATTGTAATATCCTTTATAGCCCTTAAAATTACTAATGAGTGTACACAAAGTGACCACGATACAATGGGCATCCAAAATTACATGAAGCTAAAAATTTCTGTGTTTTCATAATTTTTAGTTAAAATTCTGAAATAAAATAATATAATAGCAAAATGAGTTATTTATTAGCTTTCAAGCAATATTATTCTAAGTAACGTTATAATACCTTTGATAGCTTTAAACGAATACTCAACGTTCATATTTTCTTGGTATCAAGGACACAAAATATCTATCTCAACTTTTTTTCTCTTTCTCTCATTTATAAGTAATTTTGTACATAAATTACTTTCTACACACTTGATATTCCGCCATTTCATCCACGGCTTTTATTTTTTTCTATATATCTTTTTTTTAATCTTGTGTCTTCATTATAGTTCCCCAAAATTAATATATTTCTGCAATAAGCTTTTATAGATTTTTCTGTATTTCCGCAACATAAGCGCGGAAAAGGCCATTAAAATGCCGTCTCCAAACTTATTAATAATTATATAAATATAACAGCGTTTTAATTTGGTTCAGACATTTCAGTATAGTTATGCAACGGTGTCATTTAAACTAATTAGGGACCTATTAATCAAATGCGATTCTATTACAGCTATACATTTCTCAAAAACTTCATCTTCGCGGTTAGAATAGATACGAATTTGGCTTAGGTAAATATTTCTTTCGTATGAATCATTCAGCGCGCTGTAATCTGTGAGTCTGTTATTTCAGCGGTTGGAACCTTTTTCTTTTGCTTCGTTGTTGTTTTTATCATTTTTCTTTTTAATTACTTCTTTATGGGCAGAGATGTATCTACGCCCGCGATCTCACGGTGTTTGTTATCGTTACTCGCAAATAGTATCGCTAATGCTATAGGCTGGGCGAGTGATGCTATCAATAAACAACAGTATGTTTGGGTCAGCTGACTTGCCTATCATTTGAGTAACATTTTTCTCGGATGTTATACAAGTTCGTTCTAATGTGTTTTGCCTTATACTCTTAGAGTAAGGTAGGTAAAGTAGTTCGCACTGTCAGATAAATTACTGATTTTTTTCTTAAGGGCAATAACACATTCTTGATCAACTTCAGCGTTATTTTAGTTCTATTTTCATTAACTGAATCTGAAATTCATAATAGTCTATAGAAACAGACGATTTCTTATTAATGTTTTTTTTTCATCTGCCCATGTCTCAAAATTGAATATTTCTACTGTTATTTTTAAATTAATGCATTTTGCTTTAATTAGTCTTTTTCTTTATCCACTGTTCTTGTTTTCTTTCCATTCCTAAATACGTTTCTCTTTCTTTATCAATGATTCATATTATACAAACGAATTTAATTACTTATGTACAATACATATTTATGATATGTTTAGATTCTTTACTATCTTTAAATAAACTTTACGGTAAACGATAAGGCAAATAATGAAGTTTGATTACAAATAAATAATCGTTGCTTGTCATCAACTAAATATTATATGATCACTACCTCTAATTATACAATATACCTATAATTAATAATTATGAAGAAGGTCAACTATATTTGGATCTTGGTTTAAATGAAAATTTTAATTGCTAATAATTCAAAGGTTCGCCATAGATCAAATAATATTATTCGTCATATCGACAGTAATATCTTAATAGGAGTATAAAATAAATAGTGATCTAATGTTTGATAAGATAATCATCAATAAAGTGGTAATTAACAATACTTATAATATTAATCACGATGATAAATTGCAGGCGAGACTACGAGTTAATAGAACCGGTTTAGAGTATCAATATGTCAAACATCAAAGGCAAGAACACATACTCACTATGACTGCGATTTATATGGCATAGGTCCAAAATTTAGAGAATTATTGATCAACAAACATCTACATACACAATACATATTTTTATAATATATGAGTAGCACTCAAGCGTACAGACCACCTGATAGTAACTGGCTACTACCGACCATGGACATCTATAATCAATCCCAGATAAGATTAGATTCCTACCTGAGGTCGATCACAGGTGCGTGGCTACCCCTGAGAAGTAAGTTGGAATGCCTGCGGAAAAGTCTCCCTTGCCACACCCTTTTAACTAAAACACAGTAGCTGTTAATACCGCTGTTATTAGACAGAAATAGGTATGGCGGTGGGGCCGCTGGTGTCAAACCAAATATATAATGTACTTACAACGGTTCTGTCCCATAATATTATTTCAGATTTTTTACAGAATACATTATAAATTAAAATTGCCGTCGATTTCCTTTTAACTTCATTGAAAGCCTAGATAAGCCTTTCTCAGTATTTAATTAACCATTTAGAATAATTTATATTTTAATATCAAAAACATCACAAAGCCTGTTTCAGATTTAAATTAAATTAAAAAAGATAACTGACGAATATATTTTTGTAAGCTTTTAAATATCACATAAAAAACAGCTTACTTTGCTTTTTAAATATTAAACAATTAGTTTAATGATATTCCGTTAACAAAAATGAAATTCAAAAAATATGTATTAATAAAATTTAGGTCCAGTTTTACATATATTTGGTAAAACGAGATCATAGATTTTTCTGGCTCATATAAAACTTTTAGGGTCGTTAAACCTTTAAAAATACACGTTTTATTTGAAAGCAAAAATTCAGGCTGACCTTTCACCTCATCGTGGCCTCAATTTTACGCATCTGCTCCAAAAGGCCGAAAGGCGGTGAAAAGGCCAAAGGCGAAAAGGCCGGCACAATCCGTACAAGCACGTGCGATTCTGACGCCTTTGAAAGCTTGTAATTTGGACGCATTTTTTCGTGCGTCTAGAGGACTGTTTGAAATTCTGTACGTTTGGTGCGTGAATATATTTTTTTATTTTGCCTTTATATAAGAGTACTTTCTTTCCTGTTTAAAGATTATTTTAGTATTTATTTGCGTTTTTGTATTTTTCTTATTCTCAAAACAGCAACGAATAGATTTTAATTGTAAACGTAATAGACATTGACGAAACATGTTGACAAAATAAAAATAAAATCTTTTAGTAAAATCAAACTGAAAGCATCATGTTTCCCGGATAGGAACAAAAGTTCAAAAAGCTAACGTATTGGACACAAAGTGAAAAGCCCGATCCATACATGAATGAGTTTCAAACATGACACTTTTGACATTAGTCCGAAATAACTTTCACGTTTTCGGTTCCTCCTGACAATTGAGGACTGTTTTAGTTTTAAACGTGTATACAAATTTTGCGAAAATTTTTTGATTGTAAAAGTATAGATCTGCTATACCATTGAAACTGATATTATTCCCAATATTATTAATAGGTGTCATTATAGTATCTGAAGTGGTATTCGATAAGGTCATTTTTTAAGACCTTGATCCAATGTTTTCACACCGTAAGGCCTCAGAAACTATTTTTACTCTAACACCTCCATGCCTATTGAAACCAACCAGTTACCAAAACTGCCTACTTTTCCACCTATCCTCAAATTGAGAAGTTTGTTATAGTATTAGGTGTTACCAATAAAAACCTTTGTACAATTCGAAATAAATATACAAATAAGTATAATAAGATCCAACGAGTATAATTTTTAAAAACCTAAATATCATTCTTTCAAACTGTAGAGCTGAATGGGCTACAAGCTTTTGTTAGCCGTCTTTTGATAGACATCTGATACAGTCATCACAAAACATAGGTACGTACAACACGTTTGAATCAAAGCAACGCTTCAGTCCGGCATTTTATCACGGCCTCAATTTCACGGGGCGCCGCTCAAAAAGCCGAAAGGCTAACGAAAAGGCGAAAAGGCCAGTGCAATCCGCACGGGAAACACGTGCGAATCTGACGCCTTTGACAACTAGTTAGAGGTAATTTCGACGTGTTTTCGGTCCGACCGACCAGCTGTGAATGTATTGAATGTCTTTTTAACGCGGAGAGCCATGAATTCTGTTTTGTGCGCGGGTTCAAAGGTTTTTTGTGGGATCTGTTGCTACGATTCTCGCTCTATTTATTTACATACAGCGATGGCGTGCGGTTCTACCCACGTAAACCTTTTTAGTTTTTCAAGAGCTCTACATATTTTTTGGTTTAAAAATAGGGCTGATTTTTTACTACTAATTCGAATTATTTTCGATAAATATAAGCTTCAAAACAAGCCAAAAAAAATTTAAGTGCAGTAAAATCTTTCTAAGCGGTGATATTAATAGTCAATCCACACAATATTAGACTCCTAAAGATTGATATTTAACAATCTGCAAAAATGTTGTTTTTAACAATATGCAGAAATAACTAAAAATTGACAAAAGCTATTAATTAATTAGTTGAGGATGTGTAACAGGCGTTAATCTACATTCACATATGTTTAGTACTCTGTGTCAAGTATAGTGTTTTTTATCCTCCAATTAATCTTTGCATTAACCTCTTTGTCCCTAATTAAGAATATTGCATACTATAAATTAAAGGCGGGGACCACAGATGCTATAATAACGACAGACACACATCAACATTCATAGAATTGAAGCAGCTATCAGCTTTAACTACGAAGCTTAAATCATTCTAATTTTTCAGTTAAACAAACAAGTGTTTAAGATTTCTAATCGGGCAAAATCTAAATTTTCCACAATACAACTTGTTGATTAGCAACTGACATACATTCGGTGGGTCAGCGACCGTCAACCTTTGGTACGCAGCCAGATACACAAATAGTCCAATAATTGCGAGTGACATATCTGAGTCAGGTGATCGACAACTGTAACAAATTAGCTTATTTATTTAGTTTGACAAAATTCAAAAATAAAACGTATATTTTTTTAAAGTTGTGTTTATTTTGTTTATTTTAGCCACCAAAACGTTGTAATAAAAATGCCATAACAACTGTCTTGATTTTATAAATTTTATTGCTTCTTAAATTTATAAGTTTACGTAATTTTTTATGATCGTTTTTATAGCACTGATTGCGGAAGTGCTACATGATCGCATCCCAACACATTATTATTACAATATATGGAACTATGAATGGTATGACATGTTTTATTGATGTGGTGTGTCTATTACATCAGAAAACAAATCTTCCGTACAAAAAGGTAATGTATATTTCACACACCTTTTACATAGGTTTTTTTTTAAACGACCCCAGTTTAATTGCTATAAAATGCTATAAAAATTAACACTTTTAGATAATAAGAACAATAAATGGTTTACTTACTGCCAAGCAGCCTTACTGATGTTAAATTTTGCTTTTCTATCTTTTTTTAGGTTCTATTACTTGTATTGTACCTAAATGACCCTCTAAATATCCGTATAAAAGTTCGATCACCTACATATATAACATAATGTAACAAAAACATAAACTGTAATTAGTTCTATTGTTTTCTGAGTAACTATACTTCCGTCGCAGTAACTACAGAAACTTCAAATTTCACCAAATGAGTGCAAAAACATTAAACTGAAGCAGTGAGCCCCATTAACGTACAACGTCAACACTTTGAGAACCAGTGCTACGTATAATTTTACACGGGTATCGGGTATCGTCGTGTTGACGCTCAATTAAATGCGACAGATTATATCAATTGTTTTAACGGGCCTTTGTATATGTTTATTGTAGTGTTTTTTTAATGGTGAAAATTAGCGCTATATGATGTCAAGGTCGACAAGTTGAGAATCGCAAGGAATATCTAGTGTCTAGGGTCTTTTGCATAAATTATAAAATAATGGGGAAGGTGGTAGACCTATTTGTGGTTCAACTCCGGCGGCACCACCACCACACCTATTTCTACCTAATAACAGCAGTGTTAAGCCCTGTTGTGTTCTAATCCTATCTGGGGTTAATTACAGATGTCCATGGGCGGCAGTAGCCATTAGGTGGACTTACCATCAGGTGGACTGCATGCTTGTCTGCTACTCCTGTATTATAAAAAAATGGGGGAGGATAAAATGATATAGTTGAATTAGTTTAGTAATTAGTATAGTTTAGTAATAAAGTATACATTGATTCAATTTAGTGTGTGGTCCCGAATTCCGGTCCCACTTCGCTCCCTTCCCGCTAAAGATATGGAATATACCTACCTTTTATATTCTGTCCAGTATTTATGTACATCTACTAACTTCTTTATACGTTTTATAGACAGTAATGATCTGGTTAAGTAAACGAACGCAGTGTACACAAGTAATTAATTAAAAAATCAAAAAACCCGACTGCACTATAAAAGCTGAAGTAGAATTTCCAAAAACGGTGAAATAGGCGTTTTATTATTTTTATCCAGAAAGCCAAATACAAAGTTTCATAGTAGGTATCTGCTTCAAAATCAAAAGATGTTCAAACAATATTATCCTATTTTATCCTCGTAGTGCTCATTTACGCTGTATAAAGAACCTATGAGTAAAATTCCAACACTCTTAAAGTTCAGCGGTTTCCCTTTGCGTTGATCTTTATCACAGCAACACTACTCATTTAGTCAGAGTGTCATCTCGATGAGTTATATATATTATATAATGTATGTGTAATCTCTTTTAAGTTCCTTTATTTTGATATCCTACTCGATAGGTTTAGTATTTTTTTTTAAAACGTGTTACTATTTCGCAAAAAAATCCACCATTTACGATCTATAAAAGATCTATCCGGTGATTATATTACCTCGTTAGGGGTAGAATTTAATTATTTTTATCGAACAAGCCTGATACAACATTTTATAGTGTTTGCTTCAAAATTGACTGTTGTTCAAATAAACTTTTAACCCTTATTTTACCCTCTACGGGGTTGATTTTTCGGTAGGGGATAGATAGGTGTGTCCTTGTTCCTACCCAGTAAGCCAAATACTAAATTTTATAATAGTTGCTTCAAAATTAAAGGATTAAAAAATCTATTTTTCCCTATTTTACCCTCTTAGGGGTGGAAATTCCAAAAGACCTTTCATAGTACTTATTTGTGCTATATGGCAAACCCATGTGCGAAATTTCAGAACTCTACGTTAAGCGGTTTTGGCTGTTCGTTGATTTCTGAAAAATGAAAAAGTCATTTAATAAGTCAGTCAGTCAGTCATCTTGCTGTTTTATATACATACAAATATGTTTTTATAATCTACGTTTAATTTACTTTCATTTGATACCCCACTAGATAGGTTCGGTTAACTTTTTTTTTTTAAATGTGTTACTATTTCGCGCCAAAAATTCGCCCTTTTGATGTTTTTTTTTCTAACACCGATCTCAGGACACTCGGGTCATTGAGACGAATATAATGACACCTTAACTGTCGAAATTTATCCAGCCGTTTGTAAGATCGGATCAAATAAAGAAAGACAAACATACAAGATACGCGCGAAAAACATAACCCTTCCTTGGCAGTCGGGTACAATTTTGCATAAAAAGTTTCACGAAATTTTTATAAATAATTAAATTACGGTAAGTTGAAAATCATCGCACGCGTCATTATTTCGTACATTTTTGTCCATAATACATAATTACATAATATTTGTTCAATAGCCTTTAAAATGTAACACTTACAATGATCGGTATGTCATGTGATTTAACGTAACGAAAATTTGATCCGCAGCCAATATTCATAACTTTCTATTCGACGAATATGACTGTCATCGAAAACAACTGTATCGTATGGAATCATATGACATTTTTGACAACCGGTAGCGTAAGACTTGTGACCTTTCGTTCGTTATTAATAATCAATCTATCAATTTTTAACTTCCAAAGATCGAATCAAGGTCGTAGAACCCTTCTTAGAACTTCGTAGAACCCTTAGAACCCTTAGAAAGAAATGGGCGGCAGTAACCACGTCTGCTACTGACATATTATACAAAAATGACAATTCCTAGTATAAGCAAATTGTCAAATATCGATTACTAATAGAAAAATATTACATAGTTATTTTAAAGATAATTTTAATAAAGGGTAATCCAAAATAATGGCATTTCTACCCAAGGCCGAGTACTGTAACTGAAGACTAAGATGAAATGCCTTTTGAAATGTTTACTTTCACCGCATCATGCAAAGTAGACTGTCAGGTTATATTGTCAAAATAATCAAATAATGATGTTGTTGTTGAGAAAAATAACTGTGTCTGATAAGGAGTCGTACCATGAAGGGGTTTTCTACCTTCAATATGGCAAAATATGAAAGCCTAGAATCAGGTCAAAAAAGTATATCGTATCAACAAATTCCACGTAGATTCTAACAATGAATTCATGGTATTTTCCAGGTGAGTATAGTTCGATGGTGATAGCACATGGCCCCCATAAACCATCTAGGCGCCGTTCTATGCCACAGATGAAGAAACAATTGGACACCTAATCTATAATGTATTTTGACGACGCGCGTGACAGAGCATTAAATTTACTCTGTTCGATTCTTGAAAAGGCAAATATAAATTTTGAATTTAGAATAGGACCCATGGCACAAGATATTCTAGAGTGGAACTTTAAATAAAAAATATATACTTTATTTTTTAAAAAATGTGATCAACGTACTCGTCGTATTCTATAGGATGTGACATCTGTCAAATGTATCTATCATTTCTAACACAAAATGTTAATTAGGTGTCTATTTCGATACTCAGCCCATGTTCTAAACTAACACGTCAATAAAGGATGTGTTTACGGCCAAACGGACAATTTATTTCAGTTCAGTATATTTGTGTACATTTTTCATGTTTACATCTGTGCGTCACTGGGTTGGTATGCGATTGATTTAGATGTAGGTACCGATTTTGTGCTGTAATTTATAGAATTCTGGTTCTTATTATAAGTGTATGCTAATTAGTAATTGGTAGAACACTTTGATTGCAGTTCAGTTTTCAGCGCTGCTGTTTTCCGGATTGAAGGATGTGCTTACGGAGATATCCTTATCCCAGATGTTATAACTTAGTCCTCAAGGGTAGGTACCTTTTTTGTTCACGAGGGGGAACCATCAAAAGGTACCCGATGCCGTGGGAGCGATACAGGGTTATGTGGGACTCTTACCGCACTAAAACCCCCCCGGTGGCCGTCCTCGGCGCTGCGTAAAGGACTCCGGGATCTCCAAAGGAACACAACCGGAGTCAAGGGTAGGTAGGTACCTTAGGCGAAGATTCGCTTTATTATTTTGTTGTCTTCGTAAAAGCAGTGAAAGCCTAGTGGTTGAAAGAAGGCTCCATCAGGAGGTCCACGGTTTGAATCTCAGGCTCTGATTGTTCAAAGTCATGTGATTATTATAAATTAATTATCACTTGCGTTAACGGCGAAGATTGAAAGAAGATATCTTGAGGAAACCTGCACACCTGAGAGTGCTAAGAAAAGTTATATAAGTCGTGTGAGGTCTACCAATTCCCATTAAATCAACGGGGTGGATTATGGTCTTTCTAAGTTCTAAGTTCTTTCATCCTGAGAGAAGGCCCGTGCCCAGCAGTGGGACAAAATGGGTTGGCAAAGTTTTTTTTCTTATACACTAAATAAATAAAAGGTATATCAATAAACTTACTTAAGCTTGAACGATTTTTAATCGATTTTTCTATTAGTTTGATTACGTCCTAATTAAGGGCTCTATAACTTAACTATTAAACCTAACGACGTAGAAGTGATTTGACGGCAAAAAGTCTAATACAAGACGCAGAGCTAAAGTATTTGTTCGAGAACGGGTGTATAACCGATACTTGAAACATCGCTTTTTGTATCTCAATCAGTAAACGAATATGCAGGTCATTTAATATAAGTGGAAACAGCTGGTCATGCAATCAGATCTATACCTGATGATAAATGGCCACCCATGGACATCTGCAATCAATCCCAGATAAGATTACATTCCTGTCTGAGGTTGACAAAAGATTCACTGCTACACCTGAGAACTAAGTTGGAACGGCTCGGAAAAGTATGTCTCCTTTACCACACCCTTCAAACTAGAACACAGCTTAATACTGCTGTTATTTGACAGAAATAGATGTGGCAGTGGTGACTCGAGGAACAAACCATCGCGCGCGTTCTACCACCTCCGAATATCTATAGCCAACACGACTCAAGAGAGGATTCCAAATAATCTCTTATCGTCGGTCGTTTAGGGTAGAACAAGTAGCTAAGGTCACTAAATGAGCGGATTGCATGACCACAAAGGCTGTAACTTGAATATACCTCATTCAATTATGTTACACTTTTCCAAATAATTATTATGTGGAATGAATGACCGAGTAAATTAGTTAAGAGCCTTATTGCGTATAAACTATATCCTAAAATGAAATTTGTATTTTTTTATAAAAATCAAGTTGATATCAAACATGCAGAACTGAGAATGGAGAAGGAGTGGTTAGAAACAGTGAGTCTTGTTAGGTTGAGGAAGGTGGTAAACCATACCCTTCTCCACCATTTAGTAGAGGTCATCAACCTATTACTGTACCATGATTGGCCATGGGTCAACACTCATAAAATGCCATAGTCTACGGCACTGACCACGTGCGAATTGGTAAACACACACCTTTCACACACCTTTGATTTTTTTTTTTAATTTCTAGGCGTGTAGGTTTCTGTTTAATCAAGTTTTTATTTTCTTAACAAATATGTGGACGCGCCGGTAGATAGATCTACAATGGTACTTTGATTTAACAAATTTAACCAATATTTATAAAAATGTAGTTAAAAGAATTAAATGAATAAGCGTTAATGCCACCATAGTATCAATAACACCTAAGCAAAATACCAAACAGTTCAGAGCACCACCGTGCCGTGCCCACTATTGGACAACTTCTGATCTGTTGGCAGTTGCGCGCCCCTCTTTTATACCATAAATTTGGTAAGCCAATTATTAAATACGAAGCGGTAGTTCGAAATGAATATCATGTGATGTTAAAAAACTGAATATTTATATATAAAATGAAGCATTCTCCCACACATAAATACTAAATCAGACGCCTGAGATTCGAACCAAGTACCGCCGGTTGTGAAAACGAGGTATTCACCACTAGGCTATCACTGCTATTAGGTATTCAGTATCAGATGTTAATACTGATTGCAATAAATGTCAGTATGAAGTCAGCTCCAGTCTGTCCTCAAGGGCATTCCAACACACGATTAAACTTGTCGGTAGTACCGCGTTGCAGTCTCACTATAAATACATTTCAAAGAGCAGTTACAGCAGAATGGTTTTAAATATGTTGATAACATTTATTTCTTTTTAAAATAAGATATTAAGACAGAACATAAGAAAGACATGTTCCTTTGTGCGAACGAAAGTTGTATTTTTGGAGCATTACTGAGAAATACTTGTATCTTTACCGGGGAAATTCTCAGAAGCACTGCTCTCGGTACTGTTTAGCCATCAGAGTGAAGAACAACATAGTCTCAAAGATAACCATGAATTTCATTTATTGATCGTCTTCTACGTACTCAGAGAATCGCTTTTAATGCTATAATTATTACGCAGAAACATTGCGAAAAACATAATATAAATTTAAAATATAAATATTATTTTAATGTTTCATCGTCATCATCACTTATTGCCATATACGTTCGGGAACTTTTTTCAACAGAATTCTCAGGACCAACGCTTTTGTTAAGGTCTGATAATTAATTCCTAATACGCACATAATTTCGAAAAATCTAATCAAGTGCCAAGATTCAAATCCCGGACCTCCAGCGTGAAAGATCGAATACATTCTACTTAGGTACTAAAAGTTCTGTATATCCTTATTTAATCTATGACGAAACTCAAACCGACCCCTTCACAAATCAGTCGGCGGTATCGGTACAAAGAAATGTATTTAAAATCGTTATTTATCCAGCATTTACCGACAACCCTTTGTTTATATTGCGATATAAATGTACCTTCTGTTCGGTGCACTAATAATAAATTAGTCGCATGCTTTGTAAGGAATTTGGATTTCGTTTATAGATGTTTATGGTTCGGAAGGAGTTATAAGTTTGTTTAAACTTTATTGACTGCAACTGTTGTGTTCCATTACCTCTAGCGGATTAAGGGGGGAAGGGCGGAGGGGCGGACCGCCCTGGGCCCCGATCCTGCGGGCCCCCAAACGCAGTTGCTAAAAAAGGTCGTCAGAACCAAAGAGTCTATGAAATGTGTATAAATCAGCGAAAAAGTCACCGAATCTTATGCATTTGATGAATCTAACTTATTACACTGGGGGCCGCCTCCATTCAACTTTCCGCCACAGGCCTCGGACCTTAGTCCGCCACCACCAATTACTCTTTTCCCACTGCTGGGGGTACACTACGCTGGATACTTACGAATGTTTACGATAAAGAACTAAATTTCGAAAATCCCATCCGCCTAGGATCAATCAATCAATTTGCCCTATCTTTAAATCTTTAGAACCCTTAAGTTAGCCAGTCCCAATACCAATGTTATTATTGCGTCTTTGCCAAAAACAACAGAAGGCATAAAAAAGAAGAGGTAAGAGTAACTTGTGTTTGCACTGAAAATCATTAAAAAATATTTCCAAAGGTATAAAGTAAAAACAATTATTATAAATAAATGCTATGTGTTATGTTAAAATCCCGAACTAAAAAGAAAGGGATTACGTGGTTTTTTACATACACAAAAAATGGCGCAAACACCCAGATACAGAAAAAATCTCAACCTATTATTTCGATGTCAATTAAAATGTTCGAACCCAAAATCCTGCGTGTAAGACAGCTCGGTGAAAGTCCCGTTTACACGAATATAAACTGCAACTCACTATTTTTCATACAACCACCATAAACAGCACATAGCAATGAGCCACACTACTAACTTTACGAGGCAGGTTCGTACAAACTTGTTTAATTTCGCGCGGTCATTGCGTTCCACTTGGGTTTATTTACAGCACCACATAACGACTTCATTTTTGGGTTAATTGTTTCAGTTTTAAGGTGTAACTTCCTTTGAGCACTGGAAGCCTAGTAAAAAACTAGTCCACTCCAGGCAGCCTGTGTCTACGCAATTTAAATTTCAACCTATCCTAGAAGGATACTAATCTTTAAAACCTTAGTCCTCCAAATTTGATTCTAAGAACTGTGGCGACTTGCCACTACTCGTCAAGTGATGGCGCCACAAATATTCTGAATCACGCTATCAAAGTTTTCTTAACATATACAAGGTCCAAACGAAGACTCTTGGAGCATGGCCGAGCACGTTCACCTAGCCCAGCAGGAAATCTCCAGTTGCTAAAGTGATGACCCCGACGTGATTTGCCAAAGGACTATCGACAATTTCGTAGGGATAGTTATTACTTGAAATTTTCTATGTAATGTTGAGGCGTGATTTTAGCAGCGGTCGTCATGGCACCTGCGGGCGTTTTCGGATTTAACTCGGAATGTTATTATTAGTTCAGGTAATTCATATTTCATTCCAAAAACAATTAAACTTTTGAAAACTAGGCATGTACTTTATATTACAGAAGATGCTCATTTTAACCGCCATGCAGGTATATTATAAAAATCTGTGAGTCGCAATAACCCAGCTAC
Organism: Epargyreus clarus clarus; assembly: GCA_014595695.2. NCBI lineage: Eukaryota > Metazoa > Arthropoda > Insecta > Lepidoptera > Hesperiidae > Epargyreus > Epargyreus clarus. The sequence goes on along the minus strand of JACTTY020000016.1, from coordinate 4,049,445 downwards.
ATGCGAGTTGCGTTTACAAACTTGTTTCATTTCACGCGGTTATTGCGTTTGACTTAGTTTTGATTACGGCGTCACTAAGCGACTCGCTGCATGTTAATTGCTCATCTCATTTCCACCAGCCAGCAGTTGTTATGACTATCTCGTAGTACTTTAATGTAACATAAAATTATTATTTATATTAAGGAGAAAAAAATCATGTTAAATGAAAGGTATCGAAAGGAGACTAATGAAGCGAAAAGAAACCAAAAGAAGGCAGGAAGAAAGTTTTGATCACTGCAAGCATTCAGAAAAAAGAAACTGTTATATTCGTACACCACTCCAACAAAACGGACGGAGTTCCACAACCTGAACAGCAACAGGTCGTGGAAGACCACAGTAGCCATCCATGGACAGCCGCAAATTAAATCCCTATACTGCGGTCTACATACATAATTCTTGTAAAAGAATAGCAAAACATAGGTATGAGAATACCTATAAAAACTATACTAACATATACAAAAAGCGCGAAACAGGATCTACTAATGTGACATGTACGTTGTGTGACACACAGCCAGTCCATCATAGAGTTATATTTAGCACATAGCATCTTACACAGTGGTAAGAAGCATAATTTCAGTTCAGTTTTGCTTTTTTATAAATAATTCCATTTTATTCTTAACAGGTCAGTATTTTTATACAAATAAGTCTGAACTCGCCGCTGTATGCTCAGTTTGAGAACCTCTCGCTTTGCCTCGAACTGCACTCTAATTAGTCGACTTCAGAATAATGAGAATAAAATTCGATTCTCGTATTCCATACCTATACATATACCTTGTTAAAATTGCCCAATTTCTTTTTTTATTTTCACTTTAAATAAAGAAAGTCAGGTTCCCACGCTAAGTATATAAACGCACCTTAATTTATTTTACATATTCAATTTATTTTTTATTTCTAGTATAAAGAAAAAAGTCAGATTCCTACGTTGAGTGTATAAACGCACCCTAATGCAGTTTATACACTTTTGAACTTTTGGTAGTATTTTTTAAAAACAATTGGTTATATCCATAATATGGCTACATTAATCACGGCGCAGACATTCAAATTCATTCCTTAGCGATTCATTTAGAAAGTTGGACCTAAAGGTGTACCTGGAGACACGCCAACCATTGAATCCCGTGCCATATGAAATTGGGAACCTACTATAAATTCCGTTATTCAATTCGGATGGTGCCACAGACAATTAGATGTCAAAGTTAGGTCTACTACTTTACTAGCCTTATCCCGTGACTTTATCTTTTAATAAATGGAATAAAATTAAAAAAAAAGCAAAATTATCCACGTACAGATTTACTTTAGCTGTTCCTCCATCAAACCGGGACAACAAATTCCGAAAAGAAAAGCAGGTGTATATTTGAATACCGTTTGAATTACATGATTAAAGTTTTCTAATTTGATTTAGAAATAGTTTAATTGCCAATTTAACTCACAGGCTACAAATTAGTTTGCATTGGACACTCCACTATATAGGCCATTGTAATTTTAAATCGGATATTTCCATTGCATACTTGGTTCAAATCAATATGTAAGAGAAGAGTAAAGAAAATATCTTATAATTTTAGGAAGACAGGTCTTATGTGTTCTTCTTACGTGCGTCGTTTTAGTTTCAGTTTAGACCAAGTTATTACTTCACTTGATATTTGCAAGGAATCTCGTACGTTCTAATCAAAACTCCTTGTTGTTATTATATCAGACCTAATCTGATATTGGTGAAGCACTGCCGCTGCTGCGTGAATGCGGAGTATATGAAGAAGATTTCCTATATTCCGCATTCTTGCAGCATGATGGAGTACACTTCAAATCTCCCTGAATGTAATAAGGAGCCCGTACCCAGCAGAGAGGTAGTCAACAAATTATAGATAGCTATTAAACAGCATTCATACTCCCTGTAGACAAAACTTATACATTGTTATTGGCAAGTACTAAATTACTTCGATTCCTCTCGCCAGATTTATTACCTTTTACCGAACAGCGATACGTTAGGAATTGATTTATCTCTGGGAAGTATGTCTAGACGACTTGTACACAAACAAGAAGGATTGCTTAAAAACTCTTGTAAGTTTTGGCAACCATTGTGGAACAAGCTCTTTTCAGTATTGTAGAACATCGTAGTGCCAGTGAAAGATTGAGAGTAGTTTTTAATGAAATTGAAGTAGGCTTTAGCGTGGATCCTACTTACATTTAAGAGATTATCTATTGCTGTCTATGGACGTCTGTGATTACATCGAAATAGGATGGTTATTATACTTTAACCCTGCAGACTAAATAGATCTTTTAGTATTACATAAAAAATCAAATAAACAATGACCATTTCAAACTGTAATTCGATCTAAACTTCATCATCATCCGTGCTATGCGTTGCTACGTCTGACGACTAATTTAAATCGCTTATAATAAAACATTGGTCAGCAAAACAAAAAACAATTTTATATTATTATCGTACCTTAAATATCATTAAAGTACAGTGTTTACATAATATACTGTAAGTACTAAATTATATAAATTTTCAACGACTTTCTAAGAACATATCCTGTTTAATGTTAAACTGCAACTTGTTCGTGTTGCAATGAACATAAAAACTTAGCTCAATTTACTCCGCAAAAAGTATGGGAAAATCAACAGCAAAATTGCTGGCGAACTAAAGACTTTTATATGGCACGATGCGACTTTAATTTTTTTAGAAAAAAAATAATTTATGATTTGTAAAGGTGTGCGCAGCATGTTTTTGCAGAACGTTTGTCATAAGTCCAAAAATTCATATAAGTCCCAAACAAACATGAAGTATATGCACACAATCTCACGTGAAACATTTACTTGTATACGACTTTCTAGTAGCTGCATTACCAGTTTATACAAGATAATCTTTTAATAATCATACGATTAGTCGTATAATATAAAGGCAAATTATATAAAATTACAGGTTAGGGGATTGTTGATAACCAATAATACGACAATACTCAAGGTAATTGCGCACTTTTTACGAAACTGTTGAAGCGGATCAAAATTAATTACTCTATTAGATCTTCATTTAAGTAAATAAGTAATATAATTTCTTTGTCATTTAATGTTAGCAGCCAGGTATACTAAAATTTTGAACCAATATTTGTTCTTCCCTAAATAGAAATACTAATTATATAATAATTATAAGGGGACTTTGCTACTATTAAGTAAATCCAAATGTATAAAGATGATACGAATCTTCTATGTTTTATCAGACTTTGTCGTTTAGGCTTTGTCTTTGGCAGACCAATGCCACCTATTTCAATTTTGTGGCAGCAATATGGCGTTAGTATATTCTGCTTTAAACGTTATGGTAAGGGATATTAATGTCTCTGAAACGACTCAATATTCAAGAGTATCATCTGTGATCGATTTTAGCTAGAAGTCATTCTGGTACCCTTAGAAATTTTATATCTTCAGGATGTGTACAGAACTGGCCCCTTAAAATCTGTTGAGCTGCATGCTCGTTTGCTACTTTTTAATAGTTTTTTTTTTATCTAATGACAATCTTATATTTCAAATGCTTTTCACAGATAAAAGTAATTATTAAATTTATTTAAAAATCACACGAGTTTTTACCGGAATCAATTAAATTAATTCCCATTAAAATTAATTTTGGTAACCAATTATATTTCTATAAAATGGATTCCTTTATCCCTCACCTTGTGTAAAATATCATCGTTCTGTAACCAACAACGCGTAACGCAACGAATTAAATAAATTCCCATTCAATTTAAATTTGAAAATCAATTATACTTTTATAATTTTTTTACCTTTCTCCCTCACCTTGTGTGGAATACCATCATCCATTATACGCGTAACGCAAATAAATAGATGCAAATTGTCTCCTATCAATTTCCATCGATTGCTATTTAATTGCCCCGTACATGGGAGTTGGAAGATGAAAATTCAATACAGCCCTCATGAATATTGAAATGAACGAATGTGGTGTGGAGGGGTTTGTTAATGTCGCCGTAGATTTAAATTAATAGAAGTGTCTAATTATGACGCTGATAAATTTACATTTCCGTGGTATCGTTTTTTTTTTCCAAGCAAACTCTTCATGATTTAGTGCTGGAGCAATACTATCTGTACCCTTACCATGAGTAGTTACATTTTGACAAAATAAATATTGTTTACGTATTTGCTCATACAAATTCCCATCAGCACCCCTAGTGGATTGTATCAGAATAGTGTCAGTAACGTAACATTATTTGTCTAAATTGACAAAATGGCGCTTTATGTTTTGTCTCTCTTTTTTGTGAGGCAGACAAAAAGACTTGAGCACTTACTTATTGTTACGTTTACTCAGTCTACTGAAGCAAACGGAACAGAATAATGGATTGAGTAAACGTAAGTGGGATGTTTTGAAAACTCAGGGTAAGGGTACTGTACAATGTACAACGGTGTAATGTTACTGTGTTTTAGTTTGTAATTTGGTAAGCCACGACGATTTGATACCGCGGGGCGTTCCAATTTAAGCCCCAATTAATGCATTTGTGGCCAATCTCATGTAGAAGTCAATCTTTTAACAACAAGAAATCCAAGAATAGCAGCATCTTTCTGTAAAAACCGTAGTCACCAATACGCCCGTCCAGTTGCGATGACTATGGAAAAATCTACCCAAGTCTTCCCTACGATAATTAGTTATACTCATATAATCCACGAGTAATCTTCTGAGAGGTTCTTATAGAAAACGCTTATTTTTTAAAACGTAACTTCACTACTTTTTTTTTTTTTGTTTACGAGGGGGAAACCTTCAAAAGGTACCCGGTGTCGTGGGAGCTACGTAGGGTTATGTGGGATTCTTACCGCACTAAAACCCCCCCGGTGGCCGTCCTCGGCGCTGCGTAGAGGGCTCCGGGATCTCCAAAGGAACGCAACCGGAGCCCTCTTAGCGCGTTGCCCCGTCGGGCTCCGCCCAGGTGAGCTTGGCGCTCGCCACACCGTCTGGTGCGTACGACGGTATGCGACCACACATACCGCCGTCCTTCCCGGGGCCGCTGGCTGGGCGGTTCGAGCTCCCACTCTTGCCACCCGCAACCCCGGAAGCCCCCTTTTAGTCGCCTCTTACGACAGGCAGGAGATACCGTAGTCCTATTCTACTCCCGAAACTACAGGGACGATAACTTCACTACCTGGAATGCCTACGCACACACTTTTACGAATACAATATTTTCTTTCACAGTTTAAGCAAGTAATGATTCATTAGTAATGAGCACATACTTTTGAATAATTAGAGATCGGTTCTCCCGATTAACCGATCGCGTTTCCTAACCGTAGTGGTTAGATCATCACTGGTTGCTGCAGTACTTACACTAAAGACAACAAATCAAGAAAAATCTGCTTTCACATTTTAATTATGTGCAAAACAATGTTAAAATGTTTAAATCAGGAGCACCATTAGCGATTTAATTCTGTGATCTGAGTGTATACTGATTGGAATTGCGAAATTCCAATTTTAGTGTTAATCGCCTTTTAGTTTAGTGTTTAGTTATGACACTGCGTTCCGGTTTGAATTGTGTATTAGTACTCGTACAATACGATGCTAAATTTTCACAATAAGTAGGTAGTTGACGTGGCTACGTTTAATTACCAAAAGTAAGATTCGTTAACTAAAGAAAAAATTGAGAAAACTTCGATAGCGTGATTCAGAAGTTCTAGTGGCGTCATCTGTTCATGAGTTGCGGAATGTCGCTATATTCCACACCTATGTGGGGCTAATAAGATATACATACATATATGGACATGTGCAACAGTAGCCAGTCACAAACTGGATATGATACTGTTGCTTGCACGCTCTATATTATAAATAAACCAATAACATTGCTCAGATTAGGCACAAATCAAAATGTTCATTTTCTTTATCGATCTGCCTCCTGGAATCAAACTCGCACTTCTCACTACTAAGCTACGCTTCTCTCCAGTAGATCTGCCTTTATTAAAAATATTTCAGTACCATATTATACAGTATATTAAAATACATCATTACATAAAGCGCCATAGCATAAATAGCAAATAAATCATCCCACCCCAAGCATACATTACATTTTGATGTGCATTAAAAATTATCATAATAACGTTGTAACAGACCATGTGGCACTTAACAAGGATCTACGGCAACACAGAAAAGGCGTGATCGCTGATATTATCGTACAAATAATTTGCTCGCTACTTTTTGCAAGTTTTTGTTGGCTGGAAATGTATAGAAAATGTCCACGCGCTTATTTATTTTATTAAGTTCACCAACGGTTGTAACATTATACATATTTTTATATTAAATCTAGTTAGAATGCAAGCAATAAATGTACGAACACTTAGAGGTAAACATCACATGCATTACAGATGTAAACGTGTAAATGAAAATAAAATAACAAACTTTATATACCAAAACATAAAACAACACAAAAAGGATAGAAAAAACAGTTACAGTTTGATATGTAATCTGGTAAGATTAATTTTTGTTGATAGACTTTTTTTGGAATTTTGGCAGACTAATGTTGGTAAACTTGTTTAAAATTTTGGCTTATAACAGTAGCAAAGTTTGCAGTTAACCAAAAACTGAGTCTGCCCTTTAAGCCAGAACATAGCAGCTTTACTCCATGGTTACAAGGCTAGATGATGATTTCACAGTCCAACCACGACGAGTTATATCTTTCTTATGGCTTTCTTGTACTTTACTGTTCAATTTTATTATATCAGGTTTTCAGGCCTACATTATTTCCCACCAAGCGCCACTGCCTTTGTACATCAGATTAAAACGCATCATTTATCCAACGCTTTACACCAAGCGACCTGGTTCTCAGATTACAACGCGAAATCTAAAACCTCGTACAGCACTTCGCAGAAAAAATATAGAAAATCTCAACCATACGCAATATTACTTATGCTGACACGCGATTTCAAGAATCAAGGCACGGGTTCCGGGATCCAGCACTACACGGTTAAATGGAAACCCATTCCACCTCAAGTGCACAGAGCACGGGAGTTAGAACTATTTTCTTTCAATTTGTATAGCCTGGTATATATTTTTCTTCGAAAAATAAACTTTCTGCAATTCCTGACGTATTCAATTTTGTTCTACATTTGAATTTTTATTTAGAATCACAGACGCAATTGTTTTTTTTATGCCTGACCCCAATTGACTTATTACTTTTTTATGCAGTTAATTGTTAACCTGCCATATTTTAAAATATTCATATATAATTAATACATAATCTTTTAAAAATAATAGAAAAACCACTTTAAATATAATCCAGCCAAAATAACAGTTCAATAATCAAATTACAAATAAATCAAGTCCTTAATGCATTCTTGTCTTATGAATTTTACTAATCTTTAATCGTAACAGTATTCTGATTAATATTTCAAAAGTCTAAAACTTATAGAGAAACAGTATGCTGAATAAAACTGCTAAAATAAAATACCCGGGCATACGTAGTGTGAGTAGTAGGAGGATAAAATATTAAACGAGCTAATAATTAAATCTTAAATACATCCCCAGTTAAAATCCGTATTTTAACGGATTAATGAGAATATTCCATTCCAATCCATTAAATACTTCTAGCAACCAAATCATGGTTTATAGAGGCGAATCTTCCAGATATTCCAACACAGTACTGGTTTAACGGACGAACTTATTTATTCCCGCCATCCATTCAGATTCCCTCTGACAAATTATTCAGATATGGATGGTATTATGCAATACGAAAATGGTTTAACCAAAAATATTGGTCATTGAACGTTGTTTTCCGAGCCAGTTATTCTAGGCGGGTTTTAAAAATCGTAAATTGGTAAATTATTTTCGTTCGGGAATAAAATATATGTTTGGGATTCTGAGCTTAAACGAATTATGTTTAATTATTGAATACTTTAGCGTATAATTTAATTATTCATATACTTACTTTGTGTTTTTATTAATTGATAATTACTGAGGATTTAAATCATAATTTCCATTGTTTTTCCAATAGGATGAATATAAAAAGAAAAACAAAAATTTTAATGGGAATTTAATAAGAAGAAGACCAATTTTTGACATAAACGATTTCCAATGAAATCTATATTTGTTAGAAAAGATTTTTCTATTTATTTTATGGGTTTGTATTATTTAGATCCTTTTAAAAATAAAATTCCGCTGCGAATGCTTAACAATATAGTCTGTGCAATTTCCACGGTTTTGATGAATCCATCAACATTTCTTATTATTAAGTCAAAATACCACAAGCCGTTTAGGCTGTAAAGCGTGCGATAGAATGAGACATATTTTTATGTACATATTACATACATAGAAACTTACATACTTTATGTTCCGCAGTCGTCTAAAAAATCCTCAATTTTTCACCGACTCCCGGTCTAACATTTGTCATGTAATAGACATGTTCCCGATTGTCGAGCAGTGACGTCACGAGCTCGCATTTTATATTCGATGTCATATCACCTGTTCCTTTTCACCGCGCAACGAAATTTGATTGGAAGAAATAGCGCGGCTCCCGCGTACAATGTGCTTGGTGGACTGGTTTTACTACGAAATGACAAGCGACTAGCGATAATGTACAACTCTATGTGTTTCGAATCTGAAGGCAACACCGTCACACCTTGAAGGTGCTAGTACCCTATGTGGTACGACTCCGCCGGCACCACCGCCACACCCATTTCTGCCTCATAACAGCAGTGTTAAACGCTGCTCTGTTCTGATTTCAACCGTGTAGTAAGAGAGACATACTTTTCCGAGGCGTTCCAGCTTAGTCCTCAGGAGTAGCAGCGCATCTGTGGCCGATCTCAGGTAGGAATAAAGTCGTAACTGCAGACCATATCCTGCATACCAATATTTGTCACATAGACATTAACGACATCTGGTTTTCTTCCTTTGATTGTTAGCATAACCTTGCAATTTAATATTTCGAGCTTTTATCGCTTTCCTACTGTGGAACAGGTACCTTAGCATTTCTGATCCGATATTGGTAGGTACAACATATATTTCGGATTTTATTTTGGCCTTACAACGTTTCTTTGTTTTTTCGGATTTTCGTAAGATAATCGAGCATATTTTTGTCTGTGTTAGACAGTTTCCCCCATACAAGAAATTGCATAAATTTTCTAAATTGACATAGAATCTTTATTAAGAACTTATAGTTAGTAATTTATAAAGTTTATAATTATTAAACTTGGATATTTGTTGACCATGGTATTTACATTTATTATTATTTCATTCTCTTTTGGGATCAATTTACGGAACTTTTTGAAGTTAATAGCGTATTGTACAGTATGCAACATTTCTGTCAAAATTTGAAGTTCCCTCTATATTTTCTTCGAATTAAATACAGTTATATTATATAACACAACCCATTACATAAGCAGCAGGCGTGCGAGGCCTTTATAAAAAAATAAAAATATTTTATTGATCTTAACACAGTCACATTTACAAGTCGCAAGAGCCCTGTACTTGGTTCTAGACCTGTGTTACAGGTACCCCGCTCATCCACCGGAACTTCATACAGTGTGTTATTCAACAAACATGACATTAAATTTTGTTAAAAAAATTACAAATTTCAAGCCTTAACTAAATATGAGGGAAGGAATGTATTTGGGTTTATGTGTATGTATGTGTATGAAATTAACCACACACTACTAAAGTTCACATAAAACAAATTCGTCACTCCCCTGACAACATGGAACCCGAACCTTCATCTCTCATAATATAATATGCACGATAATATTGGACTCATTAAATACGAGTAACTGACCAAAAAAACAACGGCTAACTCCTTTAATCTTTTATCTCAGGAATGTCATTGGTTGTAAAAACTATACACATTCATTTCATTACATTTGCTAAGCGTGTGTTTATCAACATGCAATCATTAATTCCACTATCAAAACAAAATGTAAAAATACATCCATTACGAACATCTGTGTACTAAAGTGGAACGTAAAATTATTCTTATACTTGCTACAACAGATTAAAAATTAAACAAAACGTCGATACGGAATCTGTGAGAGCAAGTCGCTCTTTTTTATCTGTGGTAATGAGCGCGTAAATTCGACTTTATGCCGCCATTTCCTAGTAGCCACAGATGATTTATAGAATTAAATGCATATTGCTGCCAGATGGTTCTCGAGGTTATAAAATTTGAAAAGAGAATGACCCAGTCATTGACTTTTAAACTGTTATTTTCCTTTTGTGGAGAAAGTTCGGGAGCGTGAGGATGATTCGAATATTAAAATTTAACAGGCTATTTTAAAACTTCGACATTTTTATTGTCATAAGGCAGAAAATGTTCCTTTTTGTCTTAATTATTTCAACGAATCAAATTAGTTCTTTTAAAACAACGTAAGTAAATAACCTATAGAAAAAATAAAATGGCCGCCAAAAACCTAGCAACTGTCATATTTACCACAGCTTACTAATATATTACAATTTTTAAAATAACAAAGTCTCGACTTTAACAACAATGAGAATAAACAATTCTTTTTAAAATAAAAATATGGTTACATGCACACGTTCAAAAATAATAAGGCTGCACACAATACTCTCTAGTTTATACTTTTAATTTTGCCCCGCAATAATTTTCCACTATTTTCTAGAAATTCTCGAGAATAAAATTGTTAGCTCGCTTCTTCGTGACTTCAATAAAATAAAACGTCGGAATCAGTACAGAGCGGTTCATTAATTTACACTTTATTAATATCAAATAGTTATAATAGAGCTGAAAATGGATTTGATATTATATTTTGAACAATTGTATTTTTCGTAAGATTTTATTTTTGCAATCTTGTTAATTTTTTAGATCTTTTTAGTTGTTTGTTATAATTATATAAATTTCTGTATCTATGTCTTTGCTCAATTAAACCGTGTAGGTACATATTATGAATGTAACCCTTACCCTATTTAAGTAATTAATTAAATTCATTAGCTGCTAACATTTTGTAATCGCAATCGCAGACTCAATAAACCCATTATCATAAAAACAGACAATCAAATAAATCAATCAGTTCTTTGCCTCATACTGATTATCACACGAAACACTCCCCCATTACGAGTCAATAATAGCCATATTGGGGAATAAGCCCAATTAATGCCATGACGAATCAAACCAGCGGATACGCCGAGCTATTTCCCTCTTTACAACCCTCCGCACAAGTCAAGTTACGACACAATTTCCCCACACGCTAATATCACCTTTGTTTCTTATACTTAGGGGCTATAATTGCGTGTAATGACATGATAATTAAATATAACTTTTGTTCTTCGGGTTGCCAATATTCGGCAATAATTCGCACGCTGCAGGAAAAAGGGGCAATTTTTACAGAATTAGGGCGTGTTCAAATCAGGACACCTAAAAGACCTCCCTTTTTTTATAATATAAGAGTAGCAGACGAGCATGCAGTCCACCTGATGGTAAGTGGCTACTGCCGCCCATGGACATCTGTAATCAACCCCAGATAGGATTAGATATTCCTACCTGAGGTCGGCCACAGATGCGCCGCTCCCCTGAGGACTAAGCTGGAACGCCTCGGAAAATTCTGTCTCCCTTACCACACAATTATTACTTATTTTATATTTTAATGAATACTTGAGCTAGGAATCGTCTATCAATGTATTAATGTATAACTCTCTCTCAAACAAAAGGTTCAGCAATATTCTGTAGTATCCTACCGCTCTTCCTATAAAATTATGATTTACCCTCCCTATAAAAATAACGATTCCTTTTCGTCATTTTTCTTCAATATGAATAATAAATTAAACAATAAGGCAACGATTTAAATGAACATTCGATGTTAAACTTGTTAATTTATGAAAACCAGAAAATTAAAAAAACACACGCCAATTTAATTACATATTTTAATAAATTTTCTTCCACAAAGCATTGCAATGAGAACGTGAACTAGATTTGATTCGATCTGAATATTTATTTGCGGCAGTAAAGCCGTATTCGAACGGTCAGCTGCGGTGCGTGCGCCGAATATTCTTATTGTTTCCTGCCAAAATGACTGAATTACCTGACAAAAAACCTATAACTCCATCACGCATAAACTATACATAAATGTAAAGTGACAAGTGATTAATAAACAAAATTAAAAAAAATGAAGAAGGTGGAATCCTTTATCGTTCGACTCAGGAAGCACCACCGCACGTAATTCTGCCTAATACCTTTAGTATTAAGCGCTGCTTTGTACCAGTTTGAAGGGTGTGGTTCGGGAGGCATACTTATTCAAGGGGTTTCGACTTGGTTCTCAAGGCAACGCATCGATGGCCGACTTCAAGTAAGAATCTAATCTTTGCAAATTTTGTATATTTTATTTGATTTACTTGATTATAAAAAAAACTGAAATTCGCATTTCACTCCCAATTTTAAAGTCATAAATGATATTTTTAATAGTTTCAATATTAACGCATTTACTTTCACGTAATACAAAAAAACTATTATTTTCTTTTTTATTTTAAGTAGCTCCATTCTTATACTATCTAACGGTGGCGTCAGAAATTTTCCTAATGTAGTCTGCGATTTATTGAACTAGGTCCACATAAATAAAGTAGGAGCCTCGAATAGCGATTACACTTATGCTTTGATGTTTGTTATAATAAACTTTTTGCATGTAAGTGAAGCAAATGCTTACATGGACAACGACGACCACCTTCCACCATTTTAACAAAATTCCTCGCAATAACTAACTTGCGTCCGGAATATTCCCAGCGCATTCAACCGTAGCCAAAGATCCATTGTACCAGGCTGACATAAACAAAGTAGGATAAGTCCTCACACAGCGATTACATTTGTATCGACGTATGGGTTGTACGCGTGGGCTCCGACGAGATATTTCACGGAAAGGCGATTTACGGATGGACAAACGTACAAATGGGCTCGCGCGCTAGATTGAGGATAGGCGGTTTGGAGTTGTTTTCTAGTTTTATTTGCCAATATTTGCGGTATTCTAGACTTTTATTTGCGTAATCCTTAGTTTGTAGTAAAGACATATTACACATTATGTTTTTATCCACTTTTCAAATACTCATAGGTAGATGTAGCATTGATAAAGATGGTAATAATATCTTCACTTTAAATTAAGCCATAACTACTGAAATATGTACATGATAAAATGTTTACAACAAAGTTACAATTAGTTTTACTTCCTTATAGTTTTCCTAAATTAACTTGTAAAGCTTTTGTGTACTAGACCACATGTTTCAAGCATATGCTACTTTCGGGAATTTATTGGCAAAGTTCCTTGCTCGTTAGCAGCGCGGCGTCAGGAATATTTCCAGCGTATTTGAACGTTACAGATCCATTGTTTCTGCAAGTCTTGCTATCGGAAGTTACACTCCGAATTATTCCTAAGCGGTTTATTGACTTCCTTTACGCCTCGTTTACGAATTGATGGGTATTTCCGAGTCTCAATTAAGCTTAGTCAAGGAACAATTCTTCTCTGTTTGTCTCTGTGCACAATTACGTAATTCAGCAAATAAACATGACATACACCTAATATTTAACTTAACAATGTCATCCATGACCCGAAATTGATTCAAATAATGAATTTCTAAGGTTTCCTAGATAACCTTAGGTAAGATATGAAAGGTCCGTCCCAAATGCGTTGCGGCTCCTTAGACTAAGTTGGAACGCTTCATATATCTTCAACTCAGTAGTACCATACATTCCATACATATGATATCATATTACACCATACAACATTACTATAAATAGCAACAGTAGCACTACCATGAGTTTACAAAAGTATTACTCGCTAGCGACTGCGTAAAATAAATGTATGAAAAATTGTACAGCGCCTCTGGTGGTTACTCGTAGAACTAAATTCCGTAGTGTGAGCCACTCGTAACGTAAAAAACCTATCGAAATCAAATCGCTAGCGAATGTCATTATGATCTATTGCCATATAAATTCGGTCCCATGAGTCATTAATTTGACAGACGTTGTCAAGAAATACCGTAACGATAGTAGTTATGTTATTCACTAGCAAAATGACAATAGTTTTCTATTTACAATTTCTATAGTGGCGTTTCTATGCCAACTCATGGTAGTGCTACAGATGGTACGATTGTTTAAAAATGTTTAATAAGTTTTATTTATTTATTGATATGTATAATTTTCATTCAGGTATTAATTATGCACATAATATAAGTAATCGTATGTTAATTTTTATGAAGTAAATATATCCAATTTTATTATCGTTTTATTACTATAGCCCATCTTCAACGGCAATATAATTAGGACATTTGATATACTTATTTTGTTATTTTTCTGTCCACCTGTATATAAATAAACAAAATAAAAATGTCTGTTTGTTATGTCAAAATAACAGTTTTGTGGTGACTTCCCGCTACTCGACAAGAGATGGCGCCAAGAGAGTTCTGTATAACACTATCGAAGTTTTCTGATAATCTTGCATTTAAACAAGTTCCGAACTAAGACGGTCCGAGAACGGTTACTCCCCGGGAAGGATCTCATAGCCCAAATTTGCCAAAACTTTTTTACTAATTGTTGTTTTACTAGTATATACAGCACATATAACAAACACATTTTTTTATCTATCTGTCTATATGTCTGGTTGTTTGTTGCGTCTAATGTCTGAAGCGGTTGGGCGGACATTCACTGGTAGGTAGCTTATTTTATAAGGAGTAACTTAAGCAGGAAAATCCTATACAATCTCTAGAATATTAATAGACAACCCGCGTGGCGAAGCGGTCACCATACGGGTCTGACGCGCAGAGAGTTCCGGGTTCGATCCCCGGACAGGTTTAAAAGATTAATTTTGGTACCTACTTGTTCTTGGCTGGTCTTTGTGTGTCCACGGCATCCACGATACAGGGAATCCTAGTGTGGGGTTGTGAGTGTAGAAAGCGTTTATTTATTTACTAGCTGACCCGGCAAACTTTGTACCGCCTCAAAATAAAAAAAAATCAAAAATTGTATTAAATATTTTTAATATAAAATATAACCTATGTTACTCGTTGATAATGTAGCTTTTGAATGGTGAAAGAATTTTTAAAATCGGTCCAATAGTTTTTGAGCCTATTCATTACAACCAATCAAACAAACAAAGTTTTCCTCTTTATGATATTAGTGTAGATTTATCTACTATTAGGCACCGGTGAAATCACTGGAGCACAGTTCGTTTGAGGGTAAAATAGATTTGATTTCAGTTCTAAGATATACTTGTTACTAATATTATATTATCGTTGAGTTACCAAATAAATATTGTTTACGAAACAAATATGGCCGCTATATGTTTGTCGGTGTATTTATTAAAGTTAATTAGTTGTTATAGTTAGATCATTTAGTTATGTGCCTTAGGAATAACGTTTAAGGTTCAAATTATGTTTTAGGTTCCATCTCTTTATTAGTGGCCCTTTTTAAGATCAAAGCAGTCTGAAATGTTTTCTTATTAAACAGATCTTCTGTCACATAAGAAAAAGGTTTTATGATTAATTACAATTCACATGGCTCATTGGCGCTTGTGAGTCATTTGTAAATTGCAAAAATTTTAATTAAAAATTTTTCTTAGACTCTAAAGAGACTTCAACATCATACCTATAGCAGTTTTATAATATCAATGTTAAGCGCTCATTATTGGAAGGGCTGGTTAAGGGAGATTTCCAACTTAGTCATTTGGGATAACAACTTATGTGTTCGATCTCAGATAGATCTTAAATTCTGCCTACTCGTTTCTTTGTCCCACTGCTGGGCACGGGTTTTACTTCAAGATGAGAGATGTTTAGGCAAAAGTAGTCCACCGCGTTAGCCAAGCCCCGTTTGGATTTCCGTCGTCGTTTCAGCAAGGGATAAATACTTTCTAATACACATAACTGAATAATCAGTGATCCGTGCTTGGAAATTGAATCTTGGAATCCCGAGAGGCCCAATTTTATTTCACTGCCTGCTCGTTTTCTTCTTCCATAATATTACAAAAAACAATTCTTCATCATCATTATAAACCCATTATTGCCCAACTGCTGGGCACATGTCTCCACTCAGAATTAGAAGGATTAGGCCATAGTCCACCGCGCTGGCCAGGTGCGTATTGGTAGACTTCACATACCTTTGAGATTCAAAAGTAAAAGATTCAAAAACTCATTAAATGCCTTTAAATCCTCATGTCCTATTTCAACAATAACCCGTGTTACGCAAAAGTATAGTCTCATAATTAACATTATGTCATCATCAAAAGTGATGACTAATCCCAATTTTATTTTACAACCATAAGAGGACACCCATGCCGCCCATAAGCCCATATGCTTATTCGGCAATAATAAAAACTCTGGCCCCTAATAGCCCATAACGTTATGAAGCATCCGAGCATATGCGCCACGCTACATACCGAGTTAGTTCGCCACTATATTGTGAACCGTTAAATTTTACTACCCTGCATAAGCTCGGTGGACAAGGAGTATGGAAGTATGTAGAAGGGATAAACATAATAAGTAGAGTCTGCGGTGTACTCCTAGTCCGCCCTGAATATAGAAGTGAGTCGCGTCGCAACAGCCAATTGTAGATATCAGCGGGACGAAGATAGCGCGGGCCCTCCCGGCACACTCCGCTGCCCGCTTTCGCCCACGGTACATAACTGCTTTAGTGTGCCCTTACTGTTGCTACGGAGTATATGCTTGTAGTTGTGTTCGACTGCATTGGCTCCTTGACTACACCTGCGCGCAATAACTTCAGAGCAGACTAGAAGTGTGGCAGGGACTACAATAAAATTCACAATCAAATAACTACAAAGATAAAGCAACCTTCAATTCCGATGACTATACTACACCTTTAAAACATGCATACAAGTCAAATACTGATGTATTCTAGTTTGAAAATTCAGTAAGGCAAAATTACTCAGGGATATGCAACGTTAATGCATTTGTGATCGATCTTAGGTAAGTGTCCAATTCTGTCTGGGTTGTATTACGGCTGTCATCGGATTGTACATTACCATTACCGTGCATTAATATTAGGTGATGTCATAGTCATTAGCAGTAGTTACATTTTACATACTTTTAAGTATAATTAACAAATGCCTTTAAACAATGTCCAGTAAACAACCGAAATGGGTAGGATAAGATGATAGGATTAAAGTCCTAAGTATCTGATGTTGACGGCAAATGCGTCACTCCCTAAATTGTTGGAAAAACTCCTGAACGTCTCTCACTTGACAGCTAATGTAAATGCATTTTATAGTCCGCGCCAAACTTCTAGTCCGCTCTGAAGTTGTTGCGCGTAATTGTAGCCAGAGAGCCAATGCGGTCGAACACAACTACAAGTATATACTCCATAGCAACGGTAAAGGCACACTAACGCAGCTATGTACCCGTGGGCGAGAGCTGGTAGCTGACTTCATCCCGCTAATATCTACAATTTGCTATCACTACGCAACTCGTTTCTATATTCAGAGCGGACTAGAAGAATGGCGCGGACTTTACCTGTATTATTGCCTGTGGAGAGCAATATTTTTAACCTATTTTTCCATCTCTATTCCTCTAGTCTTTGGCCCGACCCCGACTGAGTTTTACGTTCCGCGTTTTTCGCTTTTTGTCTTACAAAGTTGGCAACACTGCGCGTCACATGTCCCACGCCACAGTTCCGCGTGCGAGTTTTAAATTAAAGGGTTTTTGAGGATCAAACGCTTAGCTTTTGATAAATAGACCGCTAGTCGGTTTAAGCTTAATTATACCAGTTTTGTGGTTTATCTGTTAGCAAGACATAGTGCCTGGGGGAAAACAACAGCATAATTATGTCTGATGTTTAGTGTTCAGGAAATTACGTGCGCTTAAGATAGTAACAAAAACAGTTTTTGTTAATTAATTGTATTTTGTAGTTTTAAAGGTGGTAGAGCTGGTATAGTATTCGACCTCTCCATGGGGGGTACATGATATGATATATAAATCTTTGATTTTTCAAGTCATGTGCGTATTAAGAATTAATTGTCACTTATCTAAAAGATCTCTACCAGTCCGCAACACCGCCATCGCGGTGGACTATGGCCTAAACCTATCCCGCTCTGAAAAGATACCTGTACTCAGAAGCGGTTCCGTCAGGGATTGATGACGATTAGTCAGTAAGTTCGATCTGGTTACCACCACTATACCTATTTCTAACATAAAGCAGTTCTGCGTCTCAATAAAAAAGCGAAGATACCGGTTGACTTAAATATAAAACGACCATTCATCCTTATTGATATATTTAACTATGTATATCATTATCCTCCTACAGCATACCTTATCTTCACTAAAATCAATTAATAGTTCCAATAACGAAGATTTGATGTATTCAATGGCATTAGTTATTCATTACCTCCTTACAACCGTACCCAGAAATTGGATTAGTCCCAATACCCACGGCGAATAAGGTTAAAATTAATGGGAAACATTTTGTAGCCATAAAAGACATCTGACAATGGTTTAATAATAATCAGGACGCACGTGTTACGGATGACAGGGTAGGTGCCCACAGAGACACGTTAATTAGAGATTAAGTTATTTTTGGTTTGATGTTACGAAACAAAATTATTTTGATACGAGATATTTATTTGTCAAACAACTGTTGTAATTGGGAGTTTTTTACTACATGTACAAATATACTCTTGAACAAACGTGTGTTTATATTTTTTTCATGTAGTACGTAGTAAATTGTATATATCATTGTTGTTGTTATCCTAGTGTTGTCTTACGATAAATGTTGAAGGTAGTAGAACCCCTTGTGGTTCCACTACAGCGGCACCACCTATTTCTGCCTAATAACAGGCGTGTTATGCGCTGCTATGTTTTGGTTTAAAGGCCGTAATAAAGGAAATATACTAGGATAAGTATTTATCCTGAGAAATTGGAAAGCCATGTGTCTTTGTAACCAAGTCCACAGGGGTAGCAACTCATCTGTTGCTGACCGGGTAGTTAAACCTTGTCACCCTAAACCAGCACAATCACACTACCATTTAGACAATCTTTATATGATTATAACTAAGAAGAAGAAGAATACCGATTATAAAACGCTGCCTCTGTTGCTAACCACTCTGTGCTACGCACAACCGACTATAAAATTCAATTACTACATCCTGGTAATCTATGAATGTATAATGTACAATTATGTACCAAACGTGAGTCGATCGATCGTGTTTTTATGTTACACATCGTATCGGATTACGACGATGTTAAATTTAAAGCAATGATATGAATTTCGGCTTCTCTCGTTGTGGTCCAGGGTTTGAATCTCTGTATAAAAAGCTATGTGTTTATTTAAAATTTATTATCGCTAATTTTATTACTACTTGATGATATTTGAAGGTAAACTCTTGGCAAGGTAGAACTCTTGGTTGTTCGACTCCGACGGCACCACCGTCACACGTATTTCCGCCTATTTAAAACAATGTTAGGCGTTGCTGTGTTCCGCTTTAAAGTGTGTGGCAAGAGAGGCATAGTTTAACGTTCCAACTTAGTGCTCAGAGGAAACGGCGTATCTGTGACCAACATGAGATAGGAATCCAATCTTATCTGGAATTGATTACAGGTGTCCATAGGCAGTAGCAATTTACCATCCGATCGATTGCAAGCCTCTGTTACTTCAATATTTTCAAAAAGTTATGTGCGTATTTAAAAATTAATTAAATCGCTGAAGCGATTCCTGGATTTTGTGGAATTACTTAACAAGTCTACATAATTTTCATGATGTTCTGAAAGGTTTGGATTTCAAGCAAGCCAAATAGCCAGCATAGCAAGCAATGGGACCGTAATTGGTGGTAGTTTGATGTGTTATTGTTAAATATCACTGTTAATAAATAAAAACCTTCCTACGCGGAAATATAGTGAATTAATTATAAATCATTAGTACAGTACAAAGATCTTATAATATTCAGAATACCCTTAGGGTAAATAAGGGGGAGATATTGGGTACATGGATAGGATGCGAGGAACGTATAAATATCGTATAGAATTCGGCTTGAAATAGTAATAGAATATGTAACGCAACGAATGGTAAATGATAACTGCCGTAGACATCTGTCACCAGCACCACATAGAACAGTACCCTTACCATGAGTTTTCAAAACATCCCACAATTTTACGTTACGTTTACTCAATCCATTATTCTGTTCCGTTTGCTTAGTGGACTGAGTAAACGTAACAATAAGTAAGTGCTCAAGCCTTTTTGTCTAACTGACATGTTCGCAAAAAAGAGACACAAAACATAAAGCGCCATTTGTCATTTTAGACATTTAATATTACGTTACTGACACTATAGTTCTGATACAATCCGCTAGGGGCGCTGATTGGAAATTATATGGGCAAATACGTAAACAAATATCAAACAGTCATATTTGTCAAAGGTAAAAGCTCATGGTAAGGGTACGGTGATATCTCAGCCGTGGAACGAAATTGAATCTACCATGTGTCATAATAACTACTAGCAGCCTCCAAAATTTTCTATAAACTTAGGGTTTTAACAAAGGTAGATCTGCGGACACACCGTGCGTTCGTGTTCCGGTAGTCTTAGTTCTAAGCTTGTATATATGTAAGATGTTAAGAAAATTTTGATGGCGTGATTCAGAAATGAGTACTGCCATCTCTTATCAAGATGCAGAAAGTTGCCACAAGGTCACGAACCTAACTTACCCATGTTAATCCCTTATTTTAGAAATTAATTCTACAGACTGCACTCTGAGGTCGCTCTTACACCTTTCTATAAAGAACTTCTTTCTATAAAGAAAGGTATAAGAGGGTATAGACCCAAAATGAAATCAAACCTTGAGCAGAGGTTCTCAACATCAGCCGAATTCGAGTGACATCCCACTAAAAAAGAAGGTCGTAATTTAACGAGTTTTTTTCAGCACTCAACAAAGGTTGCCTACACCTTTTAGATCACGTATAGAATGTACACAAAGAACTACACAAGCCTCATCCCGACAACCTGCGCGCTACGAGTCTTTTGATCTATAGAATTAAAACCTATCTAGGTTGGTGTAAGCTGTAGACTGTAGCGGGAATAATATCGTAATCGACGTAGTACACTCATTATCCATTACTGTTGCGCTGTTGGAAACAGGTCTCAGAGTGGGTCCACAGCAGCTGGCCAAGTGTGGTTTGTTACACATAACACACTCTTGGTATTTCTTTAGAACTTTCAGACGTGTAGGTTTTCTTACACTGTTTTTACTTTTTACCCTTTTACCGTCTAAGCAGTAACAAATACGCACAAACCTTTTTAAAATTAGGAATGCACGCTTGGGGTTCGAACCTTCGATTAGGGGGTCAAATATCTGACCAATATTTGATTAGGAGGTCAAATATCTGACCAATATTTGATTAGGAGGTCATATTTCTCACCCTTTTACTTGCTTGAACGTAATTCTGGCTTTCACTGTGTTTTTTTTAATTTGAAACGTATGTAACCTTACATTTGAAGCATGCCAACTTACACCAGTTACTAATAAACAAACTTATATTTTGTCCACCAAAGGTCGAAATTTGTCAATTTCTATATCAATGAATATTTTAGATACAAGGTACATTCATGATCGATCCAATATTAATAGATACAACTCCAAATCTTTTACGGTGCATAAAATGGGTATCTTGTGTAATAAGTTGAAACGTTTGTTATTCGTAATAAATGGTTAAATAAAGTTTTCTTAACCTCTGTAAAGTAAGACAAAAAAATAATAAAATTATTCAAAAGCTCCGTAAAGTAAAACAAATATCGCTCATTCTTATAACTTAGTCCACAGCACAAAGATACAGAAGGGAAACAAAGCAGACTTTGCACACGGGTTTCGCTAGGAAACAGCGGCTTTATGAAATTTGCACTTTGCACTTGGTGATTATTCGTGCAGTGATGGCCTAGTGGTGATGGCCTCTCAATCGAGGGGACCAGGTTCGAAACCCAGTCGCGCATCCTTGGTATTACAGTTATGTGCCTATGAATTATCACTTGCTTACAAAGTGAAGTAAAACATGTTAAGTTATCTGATTACGAAGTTCACAATAAAGTTCTCAAAGCTGTGCTAAGTCTAACAATTCGAACTTGGCCAGCACGGTAGCCTAATCCTTTATATTATGAGGAGTCCGTATCCAACAGTAATACAAGAAAAGGGGGAACAGAATCCTGTATTAATTTTTACAATTTCTTTTTGTTGCACATTCTTTAACATAGTTTTATATTTTTTTGCCTACACTTGCAAATAATTTCTATATACACACTTAAGCATGAACTACACAACAAAGTGAGGACACACAATACAACGTGTCGGGTAATATAAAAGAAGGTTTAGCGGAGACTCGGGCGGACCGGGGTGACCATAAAATTTTATAACTTAAAACCGGAGGAAGCTCTTGAATTTACAGCGAGCCTAATCGCTGAAGGTTATGCTGGGTTCATACTATGTGTTATGGGATCGTTCGTTCGTTGGATCGTTTTCTTTTTCTGAAACTTTACGGTTATAAAATGTATCAGATAAAAGTTCTATTAAGCTCAAAATCTAATCAATCTTCACCAAGACAGATACAAACAGGACATATACAAACAGGACAGATATGTTACAGACTAATAAATTGGTACGATTTCCAATAATATATTTTATATGTTTCAGTGTCGACAAAAAAAATGTACATTAATTTTAATTTACAGTTAAAACTTCATTTACAGGAAAGATTCATAAAATTTGCGTTTCATTGAACAAGAATACCATATTTAACAAACGTCACAAATGTTAGTTATTTTAAAATTCCACATAAATAATTTTATTTGTTTTCACTTCAAGCATATTACACTCAAGAGAGATTTTTAAAAAAGTTTTCAAGTGCACGTAAAGTCTTCCAACTGAAGGTGGTAGAACTCTTTGTTGTTCGACTCCGGCGGCGCTACACCTATTTCTACCTAATAACAGCAGTGTTAGGCGCTGCTGTGTTCCGGTTTGAAGGATGTGGTAAGGCAGACAGACTTTTCCGACGCATTTCAGCTTAGTATTCAGGGGTAGCAGCGCATTTGTGGCCGACCTCAGGTAGGAATATCTAATCCTATCTGGGGTTGATTACAGATGTCCATGGGCGGCAGTAGCCACTTACCATCAGATGGACTGCATGCTCGTCTGCTACTCCTATATTATAAAAAAAAAGTCTTCAAACACACACACGGCCAGCGCGGTTAAGGCCTAAATCCATCTCTGAGAGGAGATCCGTACCCAGCAGTGGGTCCGTATCAGTTGACGACGACAACAACTTAAGTTACTTCACACATCAGTACCCAGCATAAGTACGCGCAGAGTTATGGTAATGACGCGACCCTGAATAATAGAAAACACAGACGCGGCCGGCCTCGAGATATTGTGATCGTTTATCTTCTGATTTGTTGCACGATCGGTCATAGATATTACCGCTATTTGTACCCTAGTTAGAGATGCTGTTTAAGTGAACGTAGTAATAAATTTACATTGGTACCGCGGAGGATAAGGGTGGTAGAGCCCTTGGTGCGAGTGTGAGAAGTGCGTGCGCCTACGCCGTATATAATTAAATCTTCTTTGTAACAGCGGCATAATAATAATAATAATGTATTTATTTCAGAACACATACGTTATGTGCATAAAATATTGTTAGTACGTAATGCTGCTTTGGTTTGAAGAGTGTGATACGGCACATACTCACAGCCTTTCATCTTAGTTCTTATGAGTGATCGGATAGGTAGGTTTTAATCCTATTAGTATTAAATTTACTACTTGTCATCAGATGAACTGAAAAGGTACTCGTTCTATTTCTGCATCATAAGAAAATAGAAAAAAATGTCTAACGGTGAGTATGATTTAAGGAGCATACTCTACCAACATTGTATAAACGAAAAAAAATATCTTTATGTTAATAAGAGTTAAAATAAAAATAATCTTTAGAATAAAATAATCATTACCAGCAAATTATATATCATATGATATGTACTAACAAGTTATTGCGTCATTCTCACACGCAAAAGACTCCAAATTAAATCCTCACAAAATCAAACTGTTATGATTAATTTAGATTTCTGTTCTGGGTCTGTGGGTGTTTATGTTTTGTCTTTGTGTGTGTTGAAGCCACCCATGAACAGAAATTCTAGTATAAACTTCGAAAGCTACATTTTTTCACAACGTAAGATAATCTCATTCATAAAAAATACTCCGCGTATCTAATACATCACATTTTACAAAACTTTCAGAATTAACTTGCTAAAAAGTGCTCCTTAATCATTCGAAATGTCTTTTCTCGACGGAAAACTTCTAACTAGACTACCAAAGTGTGGAAAAAAGAGATGGTATGTGTCATTTTCCTAACAAAACCACTTCGGGACGAGTAACAAAAACATTACCTATTCAGAATTCGTCATTCCCACTCTTCGACCGAAACTCGACTTTATCCTGTAAAACGAAAGTTGGTTTTCACTGAATAATGAGGTGAGAATAACCAATTTCCACAGTGAAAAGTTTTATGAAAAATGAACTTTAGTTGTTAGTAATAGAATTACTTTTTGATGTCCTTTTCTCCGGTGGTTTCGGGATAAAGATGAATGGATGCTGTCTTGGTAGGTGGTCCCTGACAGACAGATGCTCACTCCGGGCCATACATCACGCCATTTTTTAATTTTAGACTGCCAACTGAAATTCTGTATGCGCAAATGCGTTTTGAAGTAACTTTAACGTATGGGTACATTTGGAATGGCGTGTTTATTTAGTTTAACATGATTATTGTGTTTCTTTCGCCACTTCTTACGAATGAAATGCAAAGGTGTATAATTGCCGTGTCCCAAGAATTCTATACAGATTTTGTCGTACTTTGAATACAAATATTTTGATTTAATACGACAAGGGAATTCAAGATCAGACAGATTATTATTTAGAATATTCTAATGATATTCTACAAACCTTGATATATGTATAAGGTCTGTACAATTATAATAGTTATAAATATAAGACCATATCATGTAGCCTAAGACTGTGATCTTACACATGTATAGTCCGCGTAAAATTGCTAGTCCGCTCTGAATATAGAAATGAATCGCGTCGCGTTACCAAATTGTATGACTACATCTGCTCGCAACAACTTCAGAGCGGACTAGCAGTTTGGCGCGGACTAAACTTATTATTTTTATAATATAGGTGTAATAGATGAGCATGCAGTCCACCTGATGGTAAGTGGCTACTGCCGCCCATGGTCATCTGTAATCAACCCCAGATAGGATTAGATATTCCTACCTGAGTCGGCCACAGATTCGGCGCTACCCCTGAAGACTAAGCTGGAACGCCTCGGAAAAGTATGTCTCCCTTACCACACCCTACAAAACGAAACACAACAGCGCCTAACACTGCTGTTAATAGGCAGATATAGGTGTGACGGTCGGGCCGCCGGAGTCGAACCACAAAGGGTTCTACCACCTTCAAATAATTGACAATATTTTATTATATAACCAGTTATATTCATGCGACCGTTATTTAACCGTCAACCGCTCTGTGGTCCATTAAAAGAGCGACTCATTACCATACCGTACGATCATTACCCGGACTGTTCCCTTACGTTACCTGTTGTCATAATAAATCATCACTTTTTGCCTTAAATATGTTGCGTAATTTGAATAATAATGAACTTAAAATACATTAGCAGGTTGTTGTCACTTTATTGTAAACGTGTATGTAAAGTTTGTCAACAAACTGAACCTTAATAAAATATGTTTGTAGAATATAATTTATCGTTAAGAAAATAGTCAATGTTTGTCGGTTTTAATAAGCGAAAAACATTGACTTTTAAGACGTCAAATAAGTAGTTTTGAAAAAATCTTATTTAATGTTATTGTATTTATAAATTACATATAAAAATATAATAACCCACTTTTATGGCCGAGATATAAAAAAAACTTCTCAACGCTCTCATAATGATATGTATTATTCAAACTACACTGATTTGATTTCAAAATAGCTTTCATAGATTTTTATACCAATAAATACCTAATTCAAAGACACAAAATGCTAGGTAAGGAAAATAAGGAAGAGATAGTTTACATTTCATGATCTGATATCACGATACCTCTTGTTACAATTTAACAAGGGTAAAACACGACAATATATTTCACCCTTGTTCTATACTATAATTAACAACTAATTAGGGGAGATAACCGATGTTCGAGCGCCCTAATTTAGACGTCAACGTGTAGTCCATTAGGGAACAGCTCCATTCTCATTACCATACCGTTACCATCATTACCAGAACTGATGTCTTACATCGTCAGTACTTTAGGGTTGACTATGTTGCTCCAACTATTAAGCATATATAACTATGACTAAAAAAATAGAACGCTATACCAGTCTTAGGGTTCGTACACAAAACTGCGATGCGACGTCGCATCGCAAAAATGTGCGAGCTCCCTCGACGCATCGCAAGAACTTGCGAATTGATTTGCATCGCACAGTGGTTGTTGTTGTTGGTCACCCTGAGAGACGCTACGCCGCACGATATCGCATCGCAGCAATTCGCATCGCAATTTTCTGCGTTGCGAATTCGCATCGCGTCGCATCGCAGTTTTGTGTTCGAGCCCTTAACAAGCAAGGCGTCCTAGGTTCGATCACTGGCCAAATTAATTTAAGTGATGAAGTATGACATGTGTTCTAGATTTCTCTTTAACTTCGTGTGTCCATGGCAGCATAGTTATTGGAGTAAGTAGTAGTGTTGTGCCATTAGAAAAAAATATCAACTGTGTCCATTCTCACACCCATACCATTGACATCACTCTTTATGTCAATTAATCTTTATGTCTCCTTGCATTATGTATCGTAGGTACTTTACGCTTCTTCATATAGCAGCTTATCCACAGAAACAAATAATGAATTGTTCATTTGTAATTTCAAATTAACTGCGATTTTATAAGCCCAAAATAATATTGCTTATTTCAAGATATAAAAATTTAATTTAATTTTCAAAACAGCGTTTACAAGCTCGGAATGATACGGTTATTACAAGATAGCAAAAATAAATTAAATTCTGTCCCTTATTTAATAATTAATGAGTAATTAGGAAAGATAACAGACGGCAATGTTCGAGCATCGTAATTTAGACGTCAACCGTTGCTTAGTCCATTAGTGAAGAGCTTCGTTCTCATTACCATACCATTACTATCATTACCGGGATTGATGTCTCCTTACATTGACGTTAGTACTTTAGGGTTAGCCACGTTCTTCCATAACCAAAGAACTATGTTATTTATTTGTATGATACGTTTTAGGTTACTCTGCCAATATATTTTCTTGTCCTATTTGGGCCCGTTATTCATACTCTATCAAATGTTTTGCCTACTAAAGGTGGAAATTTGATAATTACTGCTTGCTAAAAATTAATAAACAAATGATTGTTGTTTGCAAGTCGGATAGTTTGATTTTTTATTAATAAGGGCGTTGTGTATAATATACTGATCTACAAATTTATGTCGTGCTAGCTGATCCGGCAAACTTTGTACCGCCTCAAAATCTATTAATCAAATATATTTCATATAAATTGTAGCCTATATTACTGGATAATGTAGCTTTCGAACGGTGAAAGAATTTTTAAAATCGGTCTAGTAGTTTTTGAGCCTATTCATTACAACCAAACAAACAAACAAAGTTTTCCTCTTTATAATATCAGTGTAGATACAACATGCCTAGGATTTTGATAGGTGACTAGTATGTAAATTGAGTGCATTCGTGCTTCATTAGTGGTTATCCGTAGCATTCATGAAACTATTGCAATCACATTCTCCGCACCAATGGCATATAAAATATATTAAGCGGCATTGACCAACTAACCATAAGATGGACACCGTATTTACAAGTTCCTTTCATAAAAAAAATATATTAATATGTCCTTAGTATCCCTTTATAAAGTTAGACAGTGCCTAGACAAAAAAATAGCAAACATCAACAAAACACCAACAAAACATTACGATGCTCTTAGGTTACAAATTCGTTCGGCATTGAATACTGAGCTCCCGCAGGGGTAGTTAGGGAAAATGGAAAACCATATTTCCACCCCTAATAGGTACATCTAGTTTCGTTCCCTATTGACGCGTGCGAACCGCAGGGTGTGGAAAGAAATCGATTGTGAAAGAATGTGTTTTTTAACAAATCCGTCTAGTATAGTGGACTTTAGGTCAAAATAATGATAATAATAAACGCTTTCTACACTCACAGCCCCACACTAGGATTCCCTGTATCGTGGGTGCCATGGACACACACATAGACAAATACACAAACACCCAGACCCAGAATCAGACACCTAAATTCATCATATATCTCCGCCACGTGGGTCGTCAAATATGACACTACGCACTGAATTAATGAATTTATATATTATTTGTATTTGTATCCTGTCTATTGTATATATACTGTAGATAAAACCCGTGGTTGTATGCCACTTTGTACTAAGGGTTAATCCCAATCATTAGGGCAAGATGGCGTATTATGGCACATGGCTATCCCCTGAACATCACTATAAGTAAGAATATTATCTTGTTTCATACTTATTAGCTATATTTTTACGAAATCTGCTTTTAGTTTTTAAACTACTCTTGATTCAATTTAAGAAGAAATAAGAAATTTTAATAGGAATACGATTTACTACGGAATCCTGTGTCTGAAACAAAATAAAATGCTGTATTTAATTAGTTTATTTCTTGAAGTAAAAAGTAAATGTTCTAAGTTTGTAATATTACTAAAGTGGTCAACTCTTTTACAGTGTTTATTATTTATTTATTAACTTTGTTAATTTATACTTTTGGTTCTCCATCCACAATATATCTGTGGTTTAATGGATCACAATACGGCAAGTTATTGTTTACGGATATTGAAATCCTTGCACAACCGCAACCTCGATTTATTTATTCGAAATTACACATTTCATGTTTTACAAAGGACAAAATAAATATTACTATTGAATAATAGGGGAACATAGTACACCTAGGTGTAGATTTTTCCGATCAATTACATTTGTTAGACAGTGAGACCCTTTGCAGTTCGACACGGGCGGCACCACCGCCACACCTGTCTCTGCCAATAACAGCGGTTTTAACCACTGCTGTGTTCTAGTTTGAAGTGTGCGGTAAGGGAGACTTACATACTTCTTCGAGGCGTCCCAGCTTAGTCCTCAGGGGTAGCGGCGCATCTGTGGCCGACGTCGGGTAGGAATATCTAATCCTACCTGGAGTTGATTACAGATGTCCATGGGCAGCAGTAGCCACTTATACGTAGCCACGTAGCTTGGTCACATGCTTAGCACTTGCTTAGCACTTGACATGACGACCGTGTTGTAAAATAATTGAAAATGATTAACTCTTACACTCTCCACCAAAAGACATCGGAGCAGCGAAGCGAAGTGGTTCAGTTAGAATGAGAATATAAATAATCATTCACTCAATTCATAAGTTCATTCATGCATGACGTCATCAGCATGCATCGCAATAGTTGCCTCTTCGAGAAAGTGTGTCATTATTAACGCTACGGATAAAAGGATCGGTTATATGAATATACTATCTGAAATCCGTTTGATACTATACGTCGGAAGTGAAAGATCTTAGGGTGCTTAGTGTGTACTCCTAAAATCGTAATAATATAATAATAAGGAATCGTATAATGACATAATCGAATAATCGTAATGAAGGTGGTAGAACCCTTTGTGGTTCAACTCCGGTGGCACCATCGCCACACTTATTTCTGCCTAATAACAGCAGTGTTAGGCGCTGCTGTGTTCCGTTTTGAAGGGTGTGGTAAGGGAGACATACTTTTCCGAGGCGTCCCAGCTTAGTCCTCAGGGGTAGCGGCGCATCTGTGGCCGACGTCGGGTAAGAATATCTAATCCTACCTGGAGTTGATTACAGATGTCCATGGGCGGCAGTAGTCACTTACCATCAGGTGGACTGCATGCTCGTCAGCTACCCACAAAATAAAAAAAAATAAGATGGCATGTTAATATTTTATAAGCTTTTATTTAACTTGTTTTGTTGGCTTGTGGGCAAATCTTGCTAGTGAAAGGCCAACTTCCCGGTATCCGATTGAGCTGAAATTATGCATACACGTGTGGGGGACGACAGTTCATGATTAGATTAGTGACGTCATTCCAAATCCAATATGGGGACGCCGCAATATGGCGGACCCATTAATTTTTACGCATCCCCCTAATATGAGTATCGAATAAAAGGGTTTTCTGAAAAATACGAAAATCAAAATGAGGTTACTTTTTTAATAGATATTTATTTCACAAGCTCACAAGGTAATTACTAAAATCTACCGAAATGATTAATTAACGGCGTGGATTGTGTACTATGTAATATGAAACTTATATAATAAATATAATTTATTAATACCAGCCTAAACAACATAATAGTATCTTGATTTTAACTCAATTTTAGGCATAAAATAGTGTTTATATTCCTAAATAAACAAGCTACGTGTTTGTAATACTATCTAACGTAAATAAGAAAGAAGTAAGTTACTAATGAACAAACATTAGTTTACTTTTCTGATTCTGTTTACACGATAGAAAACCAATTACTAACTCGGCTATAAAAACGAGAATACTAACGGCAAACAAGATACCAATCAACATGAAAGCTCCAAGCAAATGCTGAATACTCAAAGGCACTATATCGCGGCTCCCTCCAACATTGACCGTGTGAATGAACAGCTCCTCGCTCCACTTGTCTATCAGACCATTCTCCGTAACACTCCGGATAATATTATTGAAACGTTCCAACATCGGAAACCATTTCCTAGCTACTAAAACAACACCGTACTTGTATAGATTATTATTCTCCGGGAAGCAGTGAATCAATGGCGCACCTCTGCCTAATTCCTGATCCATGTACTCGGCCTGCCTTCTCGGCGAAACCACAGCGAAATTCCGAACCAACGCAGCTCGACGAATCCCCTCAACGAACGTCGTCGAGATATATTTGCGATACAAATAAAACGAGCTCGCGTTATTAGTCTCAAAATAGGATCGGTAAATCTCTCTCCCTCCCAACGGTATTCTAGACTTTATGAGATCCGCTTCACTGGTTATCTGCTTCTCGAACCGCGGATGCATTAGAAAGCTTCTCAGGAACGATTCGTACGAAATCCCCATGTTTATACTGAAACACAGCCAGCAGAATATTAGTATGCGGAATGTGGCCGATCTCGGCCGAAATGACGATCCCCATCCCAGCAGCATACTAAACGTCATTAGGATCGAATTTGTAGGCCATTTCGTGACATTCCGCTCGTGTTCTCTATAATATAAATAATGGAACACAACTCCCATTATAAAAATACTAGCGAGAGTGGCGAGCCACGTGAATAACTGGAATATTATTATGATGTTGTCCCACGGAACTGCTTGCGCGGATTTCGGTACACACCAAGTCATTTCATCTTGTGTGTAGCTGACGGTCGGACCGAACCACTTTCGTATTGTTTTTGTAACTTCAATATTACCTATTACAAGATCGGCGTTGTCTTTTCTTAAAACTAGAAACGCACCAGACGCTGTCCCGTTTTGATAAACCTGACCCCAATTTTCCTCCTCTTCCGATTTTCGTATAACTAAGGTCATATTTGTGAACTGGCTGATAATTTTCATCAAACTAATTTCCCCACCTTTATCAAATTCGTAAGCGTCCTTGTAGGTTGTATTCGAGAGCTTCCTAATTGGGGGCATAACATAGGGTTGCGAAACAACGGCGTAAGTTATTAAGGGGCACCCTTTCATGTCTAATGGAAACATTTCCCTCTGCTCCTCTAATTGTGTTATGACATTATCTTTGCATGTATCTAAAACGTACACGGAATCACATTTGCCCCCGCAATTCGTTTCAGAGTAAGGACTCCAAGAATACGAAACCACTTCGTCGTCTTGCGGAGAATAAATGAAAATAATGCTTTTGAGTAGCTTGTCCTCACGCAAATGATTTATAAATTTAATTGCGACATCTTCAGCCGTATCGTTCTTTTGGAGCTCATAAAAAATTATTGCTTTCGCTAATGGATTCCACGTCGGAAGTTTGCGGAGCTGTTCTATGTGCTTGATGATCTCAGCTTTATTCTCTAATACCATCAGATAATTCTTAGCCTTTTCTGGAAAGTGGGACGCGTTTGCGTGAGGAACATAGCCGTCCTTAACCATTATGGAATATTTTATGCCGGCGTGTATCGTTTGTAGTAAAAGCCTTTGCGTGATCGTTGAAGCGCGGCTGTTGATGCTTATTATGACAATGCTGCCGCTTAGCGCCCTTTTCTCGACGAAATATTTCGCTGACAATTTTAAAACACACTCAGCAGTTTTAGCTATCCGATCGTGGGGTGCTGTCGTGAGCGGCTTTTGACTTAATGCGGTAAAAACTAAATTCGCGAGTATAAAGAGAAAGACAGTTTTGATGTGCATTCTGGTAATGGCGTTTGCCATTACGGAGTGGAACAGTGGACGGATCTTAAAGAAATGCGCGATGCGACTTCATTGCGGTGGATCGTAAAAATGCAGGGGTAGAGCTCTGAAACGGCAGTTACGTATACGCTTTTTAGTGACAATAAAATGGATGTTGTTAAAAAGTAATTTGTACTTTTAAATACCACACTGAAATTAAAACTATACTGCCGTAAACTAAATTGGGTGGAAAGTAAAAGTATTTTGATTAGTTTGCACTTTGTACAATTCCTCGTAGTAATTGAGTACATTAACTTATAGTTAGCTAAATGTAATAGATCCATATCACAATCAGCTGTACAGAGGGTTCCTAAATGTAATTTCATTTACTCTTAGCTCTACACTTAAATTCCCTATATTGTGTATGCGTTGGATACCAAGACGTAAAAAACAACTAAAAATAACAACGAAATAACTAGAAAAATAACTTAATAAGTAATGTTTTTCTAGTACAGAGGGTTCCTAAATGTAATTTCATTTACTCTTAGCTCTACACTTAAATTCCCTATATTGTGTATGCTTTGGATACCAAGACGTAAAAAACAACTAAAATAACAACGAAATAACTAGAAAATAATATTATGTAATAATAAGTAATGTTTTTCTAGTTCTGGATCTTTTTGCGTTACGTGTTTTGATGTTAGTATGTGTATTGTTATATGAATAATATCAGAAATATTTCTGCATTTACATGGAGCCATATAAAACTCTGTACGTTTGAAGGTGCTAGAACCCTTTGTAGTTCGACTCCGGCGGCACCACCGCCACACCTATTTCTGCCTTTTAACAGCAGCGTTAAGAGCTGCTGTGTTCTGGTTTGAAGGGTGTGGTAAGGAAGACATAGTTTTACAAGACGTTCCAGCTTAGTACTTAGGAGTAGCGGCGCATTGTGGCCTCAGGTAGAAATATCTAATCCTATCTGGGGTTGATTACAAATGTCCATGGGCGGCAGTAAACACTTACCGTCAGGTGGACGGCATGCTCATCTACTACCCCTATATTATAAAAAAATATCAAAAAAACGCTTCAATAAGTATTGTAATAAAATTATTAATAGTATTCACATACGTACGTACGTATTACGTGGAAAAAAAGTTCAAATATAAAAAATGTTGTCATCCACTGCTCCTATTACTGCTATTGTTTCGTAACAACCTCCATGACATTTTCAATAAATCGGCCCATTATGTAGTTTAATAACCTTGATTCATATTTTATGATCGCATGAGTACCTCTGATTTATTTACACGTAAATAACGTATGATAAGTAAAAAAGTAAATTACATATTCGTCGACCACCTGACGGTAATATACCTTGTTTTTATTTTATTTTTTTTGTTGACGAGGGGGAAACCTTCAAAGGGTACCCGACGCCATGGGAGTGACGCCGGGTTATGTGGGATTTTTACCGCACTAAAACCCTCCCGGTGGCCGTCCTCAGCTTTTGGTGGAGAACTCCCGGATCTCCGGAGTCCTCCTAACGCGATGCCCTTCTATCGGGTTCTGCCCTGGGGGGAGCAATTAGCACATCCCCTGGTCATTACAGCGATATGCGACCACACAAAACCGCTATCCTTCCCGGGGTCGCTTGCTTGCCGGTTTGAGCTCCCACTCTTGCCGCCCGCAACCCCTAAAGCCCCTTTTAGTCGCCTCTTACGACAGGCAGGGGATACCGTAGCCCTATTCTGGTCCCGGTACTACAGGGACAGACGGTAATATACCTACACACAGTTCGAGTCAGTGAAAATAGTGTCTGGCTTGGGATCGAACTCAAACCTCAGCATGGGAAATACATGGCTTACCCTGGTCACCTGGAATGTTATAAGTTGCAAGTTAGTTGTTTTTTCATACAATTAAAGGAGAAAACAAAGATGCAGTACTCCAGATGGTAAGTCGCCACTGCCGCCCATTGACATTTGCAACCCACTTCATATGGAAGATGGATTCTGAAGCTGATCACAATTGTGTTGCTACTCCTCAGGACTAAGATGGTCGGCTCAAATGTAGGTGAACCGGTAGGAACACCGTAGTAACAGTAAATCGGTGTATTATAATTAGGTTTTCTCATTCCATCGTGTCTCTCCATGACATCCTGTCCTTTAATCTATACTTCTTGAAGACGTTAGTGCAACAAGCTATCTCAAGCAGTTTCAA
The DNA here is from genome assembly GCA_014595695.2 of Epargyreus clarus clarus. NCBI lineage: Eukaryota > Metazoa > Arthropoda > Insecta > Lepidoptera > Hesperiidae > Epargyreus > Epargyreus clarus. The sequence goes on along the minus strand of JACTTY020000016.1, from coordinate 4,014,830 downwards.
CGCCATCTATCGCGTAGTAGCAACATTAAGTAGTGTATAAGTATATCAGCATCTATTGCCGGCTACTAGTGCCAAATACAGCTAATAGATGGCGTTTGCATCCTGTTCCAACAAGAAACTTTTTGTAGATAAATATCCAGTATTTTCTCTTTGTGATAACAATAGAATAGTCTGTGGAGATAACCTTCATTAATTATATTCACAATCCCGATATTAAGATAGAATAAGCAGAAAAAATAATCTTCTTCTGTAGGTCGGCAACAAGGCGACGAGGCGCTACTCTGCGCCTCTATGCATTAGCATAGGAGCGTAAGGTAGCGCCCTTAATTGTTCTAACTTCTAACGTAAATATTATTTTTCATTTTCTTCAGGTACTCCTGAAGAATCTATACGTTAGAACGGCTAAAGTGTGTGCATTGGCTTTACGACCAATCATTAAAGCAAAATATAGTAACTCTATACTGAGGATCTTATAACCTCTGATAAGCTAAATTCTTTATTACGGTGAAACCTTTCGCAGTCGACCCACGAAAAGTGTTTGAGTTCTATCTTTTAGTGTTCTCATAGGTGTATAAAGATAACTAATCACATACTTGCCTAGCTCACTTTGACTATGAACTATTATGAACTTGAATACCGAACCTCTTCTCAATCAAAGACGAGACTCGTGCCTATAATACATCATAAGAAATTACTTGGGGTAAAAATATAATAAATAAAACAAGACAATCATATAATTTACATAATATATTATTATTTCAAAAACTGCCGCATTTACATAAAAACGAAACTTGGTCCGACCAAAGTCGACTGTACAACAACTTTGTTGTGGTGTAATCATAAAATATAATAATATATCCTATAGAAACAGTTAAGAAAAATACAAACAATGTAAGAAAAGCAATTGTAGACTATAAACTAGGTTTCAAAAATCTATAATACAAATTCAGAAGAATAAAGAAATATAGATTTAAAAAATTACTCGTAAATGCTATTTTATCTTATACTCAAACTAAAGGTAGAAGTAAATTATTAATAATATTAACAATATTGAATACTTAAAAATAAGTACAGAAAAAATATCAAATCGTAACTGCATCTATAGGAATTCAGAATTATTTATCTAATCCATTGATGTTACATTTTGGTACAAATCATCAAAACACTATTAACATTTATTTAATTACCACTAAAATTGACAAACCAATTGTTTTGACTAACATTTTGTGCCGTAAAACGAGTGTGACGTTACACCGTACAATACCGCTTAAATTACAATATCATATTAACTATATACAGTAAATGCAATTTCGAGTACCTAGGACCTGTGCTTTATAACAATCTATATAAATATGACTTTTATCCATTTTAGTTTAAAGCTAATTTAAGATTTTTATTGGGAAAGAGGAAAACGGGACGGTGGATCACTCTAATTGTAAAAATATAAGCGATTCATTTTGAAGAGGAAATGCATGCGATAGCGTTAAAGGTAAAGGCTTAATTCACTGGTAGAGACGATGGATGGAAGTATATGCTTATATTACATGAGAGGATATTGAGCTGAAAATTTTAAGTTAAATCAATTAAGTGAAAGTAAATCACACATAATAAAATTATCGTGCAGAAAAAGTGTTCATCAATTCTCCAGCCTTAACCTCAACTCATATAATTAACTATCATCAAACATGTCAAAATCAAAAAATAAAATATAATGGGGCTTAAAAGTGACCCTTGTGAAACTCCATTTGCAATCCATAACACCAAAATATATGTATTTTTGTAAGCGTATTGTTTAACAAATTGTTTTAATTATCTCATAAACTTGGACTGGACTGAAAATCTTAAAAAATCAACAATTTTGCAATATGAAATGTTATCAAATGCTTTATAAGATTCAAGTAATATTTACAGATTATTTGGTAAATATCGAACAATATAAGTATGATTATATTAACATTGCACTTTATAATATCAATCGGTCTATTAGGCCCACACATGAATTTTGGGATAGAAAAATAATATAAATGAAGTAAAATAATAAATTTTGAGCAATAAACAATTTCTAAGGACAATCCCAAAAAGAAATATCTCCTAAACCCTTCATTTCCTTCATTCTCTTACCGCATTCTATGATAAAATTTTAACCTGTCTAGTCCATGCTATTCGCAATCTTTTTCTTTTTCTTACCATCTCTATTCCTGCGCCTCATCTATTTAGTAGAAATATTGTATACGACCTAATAAATATAGGAAAGAGAAACATGTTTTCATAAAAGTACGGTAGTCTTCAATTGAACGATATGCTTCATTTTCAGTGATGGCAGCCCAAAGTTATTTAGCGTTGTTGCCTTAATTTTAGGATATATTAATTGAAAGTAGATTAAATTCACCCGATGTCAAAATTATGCTTTCTTTTTTGCGAGTAATATACGTTTGGGTTACTCAGTGATAGTCCGCGATTAATTTTATATTAATCAAGTTATTTTTGGTTCTGAATTTTGACATCGAAACTTATCTACAATCAATCTACAAAGTCTTAAGAGATAGTTAAACTATTAAAGGCAATTTAGATAGAAAAGTTAAGTTGACATGAAGTATCAAGAAATGCAGACAAGAAAGCCAACGGTTCTATTGATGTTCACGAAACAATATAAAATAGAACAGGTCTACAAAATATAACTGGATTGTTTTTAAGCCCTTACAAGTCAAAGAGGAGGTGATAAATCAATTTTAAGTAAAGGGTATTGCAGGTATTATGGACAAGGAACCCTCTTCGCGTAAAGGCTTTATCTATTGTGATAAATGCAATTCCAGATTTCACTAGACATTAAGATTTACATTAGGTTACTGATAATGATTGTTAAAATTGCACACCCGATCGCACAAGTGATGATTCTATAACATTATAATAGTAATTAATATTTACACTAACACTTGCGAATCAGTCGGTATTATCATTTCTAACTTTATCATTTAAACGCCTTAATGCAACTTAATCCATATTTGCTGCTCGTTCAACAACATCCATGCATCTAGATAGAAACAGCGTTCATAGCATCAGTTTTTGGTTTTATATCTTCGCCTTCATCCAGCTAGTCAAGGATTGAAGCAACTACGGGTTTTGATATACTCGGTTCGTAACTAACATTCGTAGATAAATCGAACTAATTTCGAGGTGATATGTCCTCATGTGCATAGCGTGACTTATCAAGATTGATTTGAATTTGTAGATACTAAAATACGTTGCTAATGATAACATTGTTCTCCTTAAAGAAATACACAATTTTATTGATGAAATAACATTTTTTTAAATAACTTTAAAATATTTAGTTACAGAAACAAAATATTGTTTGTTTTTACATCAATATCCAATTAAGTGGAACGTTAAATCAACGATCAAACAACTATCAAAACAGGTGAAAGATTATCACGAGTTACATATAATAAAAAACGTAAAAATTAAAATTTAAGCAATCGTATTGCTGGGATTATACAGCATTGTAGTGTATGCTTTTGTTATACTATAGAGTATTAAACACAATCAGCGTAATCTCACATAGTAGATTTTCATGCGATTTGTTTGACATGTTAACTTCAATTAACGAATTTAGTGCTATACACCTTTTTGTAGCACAAAATTGCTTTGTTACAGTGGCTCCTACTAAAGGGTACGGACCTAGTACACCTGCTATTAAAGGTACTGACCGAGGACTGAGTAGGCGCCATTGTAATTAATTTTAATTTGAAAAGTTTTTTTCAGCACAAAAACGGGCAATACAACGCTGCATGAAACCAACCAATTAGTACCTACAATCAAATGTCTCCAACAAGTGTCGCGAATCCCAACCCAGTCTACACGTACCACTCCTTGATGCCGTCGCGCTTGACGGGCTGCGCGGCGAGCGCGGGCAGCGCGGCGCCGTTGCGCGCCAGCGGCAGCGGCTGCAGGTTGCAGGCCGCGCCGCCCGCGCCGCACCGCTGGGGCGCTCGATGCGCCGCTCTGGTAGCTAGAGTGCGCCTGTGGTGAAACAAACGTTATATTGAGTATGGTAGGCAAAGCAAATGCCGCCGAAACCCCAGACAAGTGCGTGGTCCCGAACAAGAGACGGCGGAGAAACTACCGATCAACACTTAACCATGCGAGTATCTATTATGACAATAATGAACTCCGTATCGATACGAGAAAAGACCCTCGCCTAGCAATGGACATGATGACAGTATTGAAAAATCGAAGAATAAATTTTACTTAAAAACAATATGTTGAAAGCATTCTCAAAAATATCCCAGTTTTAATTAAAACTTTAGGATTCATTATATTTTCAATAAAATAAAAGTATAAAATACTGCAGTCGGCCATCTTGTCTAAAATGCTAATCGGGGCGAAATGACGTCATTTTTTTTGGCGTGTCACCGTATTGCTTGAACTTTTCTATGTGATATCGAAGCGTGACGTCACTCGCGGACGCCATGACACTCGCGAGCGATTTCGCGCTTAATTTAAAATTTGTTTTAAAAATGCTAATATTTCCGTTAATACTGAATTTATTGCCGAAATAATACGATTTTTGGAATCAGTAGACATGTACCTACATTATAGAAGGGGAGTTCAAAATTTGTCATCATGCCCATTATAAGATAACAGATTGATGTCAAAACAAACAGAAACGCAAAAAAAATCCTCATAGATGTACGAATTAAACTTACACAACTCACCTGGTTACCAAGCAGAGCTGCGCTAGCCCCCTGCTGATAGTTCTTATCTTCCGTCACCTTGTATGAAGGATCCAGCTTGAACACGAGCTTTAGAACTATGATCACTATGAGGATTATTGCTATCAAAACTGATGCGACTATACCTGAAATTAAAAAAGTACTTTTTACAATTGGGGAAACTAACTAAATCTCAAAAAGAATGAATTAACAGAATATATTTTGAAGTTAAATATAGAAACACATGGAATATCAATTATAAAGTATTTCGTAATAAAAGTTACACTTAACTCTTTTAAGTTACACTAAAGACTAAAAGCTATTTTTTTTGCGTATTAATAATCAGATACATTTGTAAAACAAAAATACAATTCCTGTAGCCACATAAGATTTACACTATCTGCAAGGTTACTTATGAATTGACATTTTTCCACTTTTGCTAGTATAAAAGAACTCTAATGTCAGTAGAAATGATTTACTTACCTACAATAGTAGCAAAGAACTCAGACTCTGGTGGTACAACTCTATTATCAGTTGTCTTCGGATGATACCATTTCGTGGTGATCTCATGCTCATATCCATTATAATCTGGATGTACTCTACTCGGTATTCTCTCTTGTCCTTCCTCGATCTCATACGTGGGTGTTCTAGTTTCTATTTCGTGCTTGGGGTCCTCGTAGTCCGGTATGTGGTTGGTATCGTCTTCTGTTGTGTGCGTAGAATCAGGTGTGTGGTGACCGGTGACTGTTGGTGTGAATTGGTGGCTTGTGTGCGAATGGTCTGTGAAATGTTTTTTTTTTTTTCAAAATAATTGATGTTACATTCTTTTAATTACTCACAGCATGGAACTATAATTGAAACATATCCTATATACTACCACAACGACAAAACAAAACAGTTACAAAACCACCACAGAAACAAAGTAGATATAATTCAACACGTAGTAAGAAGTTCATAACAATATTAATTCATTATGTGTAAAATAATTTGAACTTTAAGTCTTCTTTTTTGTATAAAATGTTTTTGCAATGTCTTCAATTTCATTAAGTATTTACTATGCAGTCCGTTACGATAGAGATCCATTGACCGCCGCATACTTTATCTATTATAATCTCTCTCTATCTCTTTTAAAATAAATAATTTGTTAACTTTATTGTATTAATTACTAAGCTTCTGATTATTACCTACACTCGGTGTGGTACGTTTGTCCGATGTGGTAGCAGTGTCAACAGTACCAGCGTGCATGTTGTCATGATCCAGTGGCGTCGTTCGTGTATCCGTCTTCGTGGTCGTGGCAACATCCGTGGACCCAACAGTGGACCCTGGCAAACTCTTGTCGATATGCTCCGTGGATATTATGGATATTGTCGGTGACGTCATACTATGAGTACTACTAGCGCCTGACCTGAGAGGTATTTTAAGAAATAATATAAATATTACTGAATAGACATTGAACACACATTTTAAGGGAAACGAAGTAAAAGAAGCCTTATCTTTCACAATGTCAGAAGACACTCACGAAACTTTGAAATATAAAAATCTGTTGATTAAAATAAATCCTAGTATATTTAATATTATATTATTGTTTTATGACAAATATCTTACGTGGTTGCAGGATGTTCTGGTTCAGTAATATCCTCGCTACTCGACCCTGATCCTTCTATGCAGTCCTCGTCATCACAAGGCTTCATCAGCTTACCACTTGTATCACCCTAAAATACAATGATTAATTTCGCATTGAAATTGAAGTTACATTTATTTTACTGTTACTCAGCACCAGCCATCGGAAAATATAATCAGAAAAAACACTTATGTTCTTAACAAACATATTGAACTATATAGAGAACTAAATTTTTAATCTCTTTGACTAGCTATAATCAAACTTTATCGGGATTTAAGTCCAAAAAAATCATTATATTCATAATTATTAGTTCTGTAGATTTTGAGTAGTTGAAATACCTTATAAACTTTAGATGGCGGTCGCCTAGTAGACGGTACGTATACTGGAGTGATCAAATCGTCACCAGATCCAGCATCCGGTAACACACACGCATCTTCGTCATCATCTCGACACCCTGACCCTGCTCCGGAGTATACCAATTCATCCAAAACCCCTGGGCCTCCGTAGCCTGATGGAGGTGTCTGGAATGAATTATTATTTAGTAAAATACGATAGTATAAGTAAATTATAGTAAAAAATAAAGGTAACAGAACCTCGCTTATTTTTATTTTCAAGTATATGGTTTTAAGTATTTGAATTTACAGTTACGTCTATACTTGATGGACTAAGTAGTAGGATTGTAGGATAGTAGTAGTATACCTAGGATAGGTAGAATTTAGATCTGAGTTTGATAAGCATCAATTGAAATTTAAAATTACTTAAATCTAATTTTGGATTCGAATTCAAATTTAAGTCACACTTTAGAATTGGGGTTGTATTTAAAATCTGAATACTTTAAAAATATAATTTCCTTTCTTTAACTAAGCTTTTTAAATTAGCGGTAACTATTTGACTTTCCGTGATAGCCTAGTGGTTAAGAAACTCGGCCTCTAGACCGAGGGGTCCGAGGTTGAAATCCCAGGCTCTGATTTTTCAAAGTTATGTGCGTATTTGAAATTACTTATCAGTTGCTAAACGGTGAAAGAAAATAACGTGAGGAAACCTACGTACATATAAAGTGCTTTAGAAATCACTTCCGATTTATTATCAATAGTTTTATCTCCCACTAAGTATTTTTATAATTTATCAGTAGCAGATGAGTATACGAAGGGAAGTTATAGGTCATTTAAAATTGGAGTCCCGATTGAAAAGTTTGACTTATGTTATTCGACTGAAGCTTGGCCTCTAAATGCTCGACTTAAGACATGGATAAATTACAAAAAGTCGACCCCCCGCAGAAAGATCCCTTCAACTGCAACTACCTCGGACCAGCCCTTTCGTGGCTCTCGGGAGAGCAACGCAAGCAAGCTGTAAAGTACCTAGTCTCCACATATTCTATCAAAATGTCAGGGGTCTCAAGACTAAGCTTACCAAGTGGCGTAATAATCTAACCCTAACAGATCATAACATTGTTGCTGCGACTGAAACTTTTCTTGACGTCTCTGTTCCCGATCCAGAGCTAACTACAGTTGATTGGAACATATTACGTAGAGACAGAAACACACCCTGTGGAGGCGTCCTTGTCGCGGCTCGAGCCCCAATTGCGCTACGTCGCCGTCCAGAGTTTGAAACACCTGCTGGTGAAGATCTATGGGCTAGTTTTTCATGGCATGGACGTCCTATTTTCGTTTGTGTTGTGTATATTAAACCAAGCGCCAATGATGAAGAATACTTATCATGGTTTTGTAAAGTTGAAACTTTTGTAAACAATTTGAATGGTATTGTAATTATTCTGGGGGACCTCAATTTAAACAGTGCCTCAAAATATTCAAAATTATTATAGTTATTTTATGTCTTTTTGTAGTTTGAATGAGAAGAATGAAGTAAAAAATATGTATGGTGGAATGCTTGACGTGGTTCTGATCCATGAGAGTGTTAATGTACGCAAGGTATTAGTAGATTCTACTCTGGGTCTTGTAGATCCTGACATGTACCATCCCCCGCTTGATATAGAGGTAAGGACAAATAATACACATGATTGTAATTTCTATGAGCCCAGTAATATCGAATCCCACACAGATTGGAATTTCAATAGGTGCAATTACACTCTTCTATACAGATTACTTGCTCAACAATCCTGGAACAATGTGTTGGGATCAGACAACGTTCCCCAAGCTACTCAATGTTTTTATGATACTATATACTCCATGTTCGATATTTGCATACCTAAACATAGGAGGCAGAGTACAAGATGTGTGCGCTACCCAGTATGGTTCACCAAGGACATCATCAGAGATGTTCTTAAAAAAACCAGACTTCATAGAGAATGGAAGCGCACTAGATGTCAGATAATCTATAAAACTTTCTCAGATCTACGCGAAAACTTAAAATCCCGCGTCAAATGTGCATACGAGATGCACGCTCATAACGTCGAGCGGGATATTGTTTCAAATCCAAGGAACTTCTGGAAACATATTGGGAGTCTTCGTGTTAAAGGAGGTTTTGAACCTTCTGTAACTGTTGGCGAAACTCAAATTACTGGGATCGATGCAGCAGAATCATTAGCACAGTTTTTCTCAAGTGTGTTCCTTCCTGATATGCCGCTCCTCGATCCTCGAGCAGCATCTTTGGGGTCGTCCGACAATAACAATATTAATATCCAGTACATTACGCCCCAAGACGTAATTAAAGGTATTAATAAGCTGAAGACAACTAGCTCAGCGGGTCCTGACAAAATTCCCCCGGCTCTTCTTAAGGGCGCCAAAAAACATCTGTGCCCGCCTCTGCTGCATATTCTAAATCTCTCTCTGGAAAGTGGTATATATCCATCGCATTGGAAAGTCTCTAGGGTGACTCCCATTCCGAAGCGTCAAAATTCTTCTATTCTAGAAGATTACCGTCCCATTGCTATTCTGTCCTCCCCTGCGAAAGTCTTCGAGCACATTCTTCTTAATAATATATCTATTCAAATTAATACATACTTATCGCACGAACAGCATGGTTTTAGACCCAAAAGATCCGTTAACACCAACCTCCTAACACTTGTGGAGTACATCTCGGCAGGTCTGGATCAGGGAGATCAAGTGGATGTCCTCTATCTTGATTTCAAAAAAGCCTTCGACAGAGTAAATAATGACATTCTCCTGTCGAAGCTCAGTGCCATTGGTGTTGCTCCAAAACTACTTCGTCTTTTGGCCGACTATTTACGAGATCGTCAGCAATACGTAAAATTAGGCTTGTACAAGTCTAGACCATATCATACCCGCTCCGGAGTAAGCCAAGGTTCTATACTTGGGCCTATTCTCTTTCTTGTCATGATTAATGACTTGCCCTCGGTTTTAACCCATGCCAAATGTCTTCTCTATGCTGACGACCTTAAGCTTTTTCATACTATTAATTGCGTGTCTGATTGCGAAGCACTTCAACGAGATTTAGACGCCGTAAACGAGTGGAGCTTACTGAATAGGATGGAGTTTAATACATCCAAATGTACCTCAATGAGCTTCGGACGTCTGCGGCGTCCGATCTCGTTTTCCTATCATTTAAATGGAAGTACTTTATATAAATCTAACTCTACGAAAGACTTAGGTGTTACATTCGACCCAGGACTGACTTTTCACGAGCATATGATCGCAGTGGCCAAGGATTCATTCGCTCGACTCGGCTTCGTCCTCAGGAATGCGAAAGACCTCCGTTCCAACAGAGTTATCAAAATTCTTTATTATGCACTTGTACGCAGCAAAATAGAAACAAGCGCTTGTGTCTGGAACCCACACCAAGCCAAATACATTCTCCTTTTGGAAAAAGTGCAAAAAGCGTTCCTTAGATTTCTCTACAAACGAGAATACGGTTACTACCCGTATCTGTACCCAACTAAATTCCTCTTGGGTCACTTAGGGTTTAATTCTTTAGAGGTCCGTAGAAACCTCAACCAAATTGAAATTATGTGCAAGATTTTACATAATGCTGTTGAGGCGCAGGAACTTCACAATCAGCTTTGCCGAATATTTGTCCCAGACAATTATCAACGAAGCCGAAAGCACAAGTTATTTGTGGTTCCGCCTTCCCGCACTGTGTCGCGCGCTAAATCACCTGTTCCGCGCACACTTGCGACATTAAACGCGCTCATGGATCATTATCCGAACTGTGATGTGCTTGCTGATGATTACTGGAAGCTGATCATGTCTGTATGCTTGGAGTTCTGTGAGTTGTCTGTATGTTAGATCTGTCTAGTTAGTGTAAGTGGCCTCGGCCGTTCTAATTAGATCAATAAAATAAATAAATAAATCTAATGGTAAGTAGCTATTGCCACCCAGGACGACTGTAATTAACCTTAGATATGATTAGATTTCCATTTAAGGTCGCTAACCCTGAGAACTAAGCTGGAATTCCTTGGAAATGTAATTCTCCCTTATTTCTCCTTTCAAATAGAATTCAGCAGCACTTAATATTACTATTTAAGACATAAATTGGTGTGGAGTAAGTGGTATAGTTTTAAATTTTCATATAAATCCCATAACAATTAAACGAAGATTAAACTAAACTAACGCTCTAATAAATCTCTAATAGTAAAATAAACTAAGACTAATCTAATCCTATCTATAGGTATAGTTATCGCCAAACTGCTATTTCGCTCTGAAGTTGTTGTTGTACCCTTAGTATGAGTTTTTACGTTTGTTCGAAAACGTTCAACGTTAACGAATTCGCTCCTTCAGCGCTCCCGTGGACCGTATTGGAACTAAAATTCCGAGCGTTTTCGAGCACTTTCTACACTCACAGCCCCACACTAGGATTCCCTGTGTCGTGGATGCCATGGACACACACATAGACAAATACACAAACACCCAGACCCAGACCCATAAACAGAAATCTAAATTTATCATTTAAATATCTGTCTGGCCGGGGATCGAACCCGGAATCCTTTGCGCGTCAGACCGGTATGGTGACCGCTTCGCCACGCGGGTCGAGCAAACGTAAAAATTCGTAACTAAGGCTACATGTGTAGTTATACAATTTGCTACGGCGACGCGATTCATTTCTATGTATATTCAGAGCGGACTGTACCTGTTGCATGCGGTTGATGTCGCGGTCGAGCGGCGCGTGCGCGCGGCGCGCGTCCCCGCGCACGGCGGAGGCGGGGTCGCCGGCCGCCGCCGCGTCCAGCACGCGCACGCCGTCCAGCACCAGCCCCCCAGCACGCCGCTGAACGAGCGCGCGCCGCCCGCGCCGCCGCCCACCGTCACCACCGACATGCTGTTGAAGATCGTGGACTGCTGCCCGCCTGGAATGGTAACGAGGGTGAGATCAATTCCATCTCGAAGAGAGCATGCGGGTAAACGGCATCGGAACTTCGGATAACGACTATTAGTTTATCCGTGATCCAGATAAAGAGCATCCAAAGAAACATTTTAAATAGTAGAAGTCAGGCATACACTCTCCACTGTCCCCGTAGACTTTGAAGAGTATATGCTTGACACGCTAAAAGGAACCCATGTAAGAATTCTTAAAATAGTATTGAGAAAATAACGCGACACGACTGCAGATTAATGACGTGTCAAGTAAAATATCTAAAGTTAATCTTTATAAAAGTATAGAATAAAGACCTATAATCGCATGGTAGAAAGACATGATTAGAAATAGTTTAGATTCTTCATCATGACAATGAAATAATTCAGAAAAAAAATATTTCTTATAACATGGTGATTTAAACAAAACATTTCAAGCGACTTCAAACACAATTCACAATTTAAAAACTCTAAAACTTCTTTAAACATTTGCAACCAACCTTGCGGATTTCGGATATTAACAGCATAATTATCCAATTGCAGGGACGATCGACTGCCGTTCCTCGTAAATCTTGCCACGTGGTAGGCTCCATCGTCTACCCTGGCCGCTTCGTCACCCAGCGGATGATCACCACCACCCACGTTGTATACCATGAATAGGTTACCTCGAATCTGTGAAATATATTTTGACTAAAAAGTCAATTGCCTTAAAAAGCTGCTATTCTCCGTCTCTCATTACTCGAAGAGTCACTGTGTTTTCGCTTGCAAGGGATTCCAATTTAGATGCCAGACAAGCGGACGTCTAAATTACTCGTAATATCGTCGTATTTAGTCTTCTTGGTCTGGGGTTCTGTATATGTGGTATCTGTGGTAACGCAATATTCATAAAAAACAATACTCTTAAAGTATTTCTAACAACGGATCCAAAGTCTCTGTAACAATTCTGAAAAGGTTAGGTTTATTAATATTGTACTTACAATTTCCATCTGCATGTAATCCTGAGTGTTCGAAGACTCCACCCTCAGGATAACAGCATCAGCTTTGCTGGTAACAAAGCCAACGGCTACCTTATCAGTTTCCGTGTCCGCGACAGCGCTGGGTGGGAACGTGTAGGTGATGATGCCTCGTCCAGGTCCAAATTCGTAGGCGATAGATTCTAAAGATAAAAGAAATCACCATAAGAGTTAGTAAGTAGAGAGTAAGTCGCCATAAAATATTTTAAGGTTTTTATAATACGGCAATACGTAGGCTGCAACACGCATGTGCATGTTTTATAATTATCTTGTAAACAAATTGTAACTATTACAGATTTATTTTATTTTTATGTATTTGTATCTGAAATCTTACCGTCATAGCAAGTAGGTCCCGTGAATGAAGTCAAATCACAATCACACACATATGTATTCCATTGCTGTACGCACACGCCTTTATTAGCGCACGCATTATGCGTGCATTTTGTTGGACCTGAAATTACAGATTTTTGTCTTGAATGAATTTATCATCATTGTCACTGTTATTATCTGTTCAAACATCATCATCAATTAAATACTTGCTCACTGTTCGATAAAAGATTTGATTTTTTAGTTTATTGATGGTTATTTACTTCTAATATACTTCTAAATTCTAAGAACTTTAGATTCTTCACAATACATTCCTGCAATTTTAACGCAAAATATTTTAATAGAAAACGTTTTTGGGAATTTACTATATTTTGTATGATATAGTGACTACATTAGGTACTACAACACCTAAACCAGACTCACCTTCACACCCAGACACCAATGAAGAGCTGGGTACAACAGCATCTTCTATCAACGAAGGTGACTCTCCAGGCAGATCCAGACTGGACATACAACCTTCAAACCCTTGTCGAGACAACACGCCGACTGGCAAAGCTGTGTACATGTCCTTAGGAACACCTCCCACATACAACACACTATCCAATTCTAGCATCAAATTTGAACCTGAAATTTAATGTTAGTAAATTAAACGAGGTATTTCAATTTTCTGACATAATTTCAATGTACTTATAACGTTGGTCCATTTCAACTAACAAATTTTAGAATTAAAAGTCAACTAAAATATAATTTAAGAAATGGAGAGAAAAACTATTTCCAGCTTGTCGTTATTTAAAACCAGTTGTATAGATTTTTTTGTTATAAATATAACAAAAAAATGACACTCACTTGTCGTGTGCATTTCCAAATCTTCATCAACTTGTAATGTATGGATCTTGGGTGTAGGCCTCCTAATTGACACTGTGTGCCATCTATTGTCGTTCAGGAAATTCTTCAATTTATCCTTCATCGTCACTACCCCATCACCGAGATTGAAGACACAGTGAATATGACCATTAACTAATTCAACTGCCCAAAAGTCTTGCTTCTTCCCACCATTATAGAAAAGCAGTCCATCCATCTCAGTTGTACGGAAATAAAAATCTAAGTATGTATTGCCGTAAGCTTTGAGCAATGGTAAGCCTACGTACGTATGCTTTGATTTAAAAGTCACAGATTTGTAAACATTTAGAGCGTCTGGTTTTACGAATTTTCCGGTAAATATTAATGCGGATGTATCATAAATGTTGTTGTTGTCGTCACTCGTGCCAATTCCAAGAGTTTTCGCCATATCGATATACTTGATTCCGTTAAAAACAAATTTCTGGAGGTAACCAACAAAATTTGGTAAGGTCGACGTCATCTGTATTTCTTCCTCTGGATGGTATAAACCTCCTAAATGTAATGTTGAGATTTCTAAAGTAGACGCTTTCCCTAAAATCGTTTCAGCTGTAACACAAACCAATATAAATGACAGGATGTTACAATACAAACATTTCACATTCAATCACAACATTGACTTTCAAATAAAAATAATTGAGCAAAGTAAACGCTTCATAGATTTTCAATGCAGCCATTTCTCATAATGTTATTTACACAAAGATCTAGCGCAAGTATATTACACGAAGAGCGAAGCTTGATAGATTAGTAGAAATAGTTATAAAACGTTTTTATGTTCTGTAATGTTGTGTTAACTGTTGCAGTCGTAGGAGTATCTATGCTGTTATTAGTTACTACATTTCTTTTTAAGAAGAATGTTATAGTTTGCGAATAGCTAAAAGAATACTTGCAACTAATTTGCTCAAGCATACTTGTGCTTGGTACTTAAAGTTCAAACTACAAATTGCTCTCGTACAACTTAGTTGCAGGTTGTTTCGAAGAAATTAAGAATTTACCACCTTCTCTCTTTCAAATACCAATTTTATTAAACGAGATTCCAAACTTTTACCTGTAGAACTTTCAGAAACATTATCAAAACACTTGGAAAAATATATGATCATATAAGTATATACGGTATTTGAAATAGAACAGAAGAAAAGACAGATTCACGTTCACATAAGGATGCTACAGGAGAAAATAAATAATAAGTATAAATCTAAGAAAGTAAGGAAAGCATTAGAAGAAACAGAAACGGTGAAAATACCAAGTGCCAGCTAGAAATAAACTAAAAAAAGCAACTATTCTACACTCTCTAATAGGACAACTAACATCAAGATAATTAAAAGAATCGAAGGTAAAATTAATGAAAATATCTCTACAGAATACATTTTCAAAATGTCGTTATGTTGATAAGATATTTCCATTAATTTAAATTAATATTTTATTTAAATACTTAAATACATAACATTAATAATTAATTCAAATTCTACGCTCATTATAATTTACAAAGGTTGTTATATAAAACCTATGCAAAATTTGATCAGCGTCGAAATCAAAACAATTAGTAATATTACGTTTTTAAGTTTATTATATCTACATTTTAAATATCTTAAAAACTACTGTTGGGGTTGCTCTGTAAAATTTCTGTTTTTAAATTTTAGATTCATATTTTTGATACACTGGCCAATGAAGAAAAAAATATTCAAAGGTAATACTTCAAACAGTATTCAGTGGATAGACTGAACTATATATCGTTAAGCTTAAACTGGTAGTTATAAGGAGCTCCATTAAAGTAAACCCATTTTTTTAGTCAATCATGGAAGAAATAGGAAATATTGTTACAAATAGTCCTATATTTTTGACGATTCCCAATTCCATTATATCCAAAAACCCACATTAACCAGTAGTAAGCCAAAAAAGAGCAAAACCAAAACCAAACCTTTCGTCCACTACATAGGGGTAAAACAAAACGGTGCGGGTGCTCTCCCGTGCATACGTACATAACGTACCGCGCACTGGCTGGCCTCCGTCTACCTGCAGCTTCAGGTTCGATGCCCGGCGGGAGAACCGCACCGTGTGCCAGTTGTCATCGGCCACATTACCACCCGCAAGAAGGTTCTAGAACATCAGGATTTAATAGCTAAAAAAATTGTGGTATGACAAATCATAGACCCAAAAGCCTGTCAATTTTTAGATACGTATCTCAGTTGAAGCAATTGTTTCTGGTTTTAATTATTTTGGACCTGATTATGATTCAGAAATAAGATGCATTTTGTTGGATCTAATATGTTTAGCTGTATTGTAGCTGATATCGCCGAACTTAATATGCAGATCCAAAATACAAAATTAAGTTTAAATCTACCAATTCGCAATTGCCCAAAGCGATGGAGTATGGCCTAAAGCCTTGTGATTCTAAGTAAGTCTTTATGCCATAGTCCATCGCGGGTCAGGTCAGTAATGTACCAGTAATGAGTTGATGACATATTTCTAGCTTCGTTTAACTAACAAAACTATTTACAACAATAGTATACAAGTATTCTGCTGCATCATTCTACATCTATTATTTACAGCTTATTAAGATTGCCACCTAAATCAAATCCACGATGCCCAACAGTTACCTTCTCCCGATCTCCTAACCGTACACTGGCGCGCACCCGGCCCGCGGCTACAGCCAGCTCGATCCTGTCCGCCGAGTGCTCAGACGCGGTCCGCAGCAGCAGCCCCGCCTTCGTCGTCCGGAACCGCAGCAGCAGCTCCTCCGTCTGCGTCACGTGCTCTGGCCCCAGCGCTGCCGTCAGGTGCTGGGTGCCGTTCAACAGTATCGTTGGCGACTCTGGAACATCGGGCAAATGTGTCAACGTTGAACGAATAAAGTTTACAGTTTAATGATCGGCAGAAAATTTCAATCATAATAAATGTTTCATCATAGCCTAATAAATTTATCAGGGCAGCACGACTTTTGATAATCATGTATATGGAAAAAAGAACAGAAAATTTGGCAGCAAAATAAATATTATTTTGTTTCATTATTAGTTAGCTAACTAATGATGATACAAAATTATATTGCAAATTTAATTTCGAAACCCACAACGTTGATGACGTTGACGTTGACAACATTGATAAGAAAAAGCCAGATTATTCGCAAAATAACAAGAAATTTATTATAAAAAAAATCAACTAACCCCGGCCACAAGTAGGTCCCCCATAGTTAGTAGAGGAACAGTCGCAAAGGGCTCGGTTCCAGCCCTCAGAGCAGATCCCTCCGTGCTGACAGGGCGAGCTGACACACTGCTTCATCAGCACGTGGCAAGCTGGCCGGACTGATGCTGTAAAAGAATTCATTAAAAATGAACATTGCTTTGTTTTATATTGATATACAATGAAACAAAAACGAACTAATTATGATTTATGTCCTATTCTGACCAAAACTACAACTGAACTTGTAACTTTGATCATATTAGACGAGGATAAAAAAAATTGTAATAAATGCCTATTCTGCACTTTAGATACTACATAATAAACAGTCAGATATTATTTCATATATTTATGTCTGGCATATGAGAGTAATATGAGAGTATGTGCAAACCCTAGGGAGAGCTGTACGTATACTAAGTTAAGATAAAAGCTACAACACATTATTTAAAAACAATTACGATTTTATGAAAATGCAATAAATACATGTTCATTATTTCCACATTTCATTTGGGGCGTACCTGAGTCCTGCTGCCTAGCATATGCCGTCAAGTCCTGAGGTTTCCCATTCAACACCAAATCACGGATACAGCCCACGAAGCCCTGCCTCAGCGCAGCCGTCCACAGCGCTGGAGGGGTGCGCGATGCTGAGTACTCCGACCCCAACCCTCCCACAAACAGAGGGCCGTCGAGCTCGAGTTGGTTAGATTCACCTGAAAAATTAAGGTATAGTATCTATTAATGTGTACAAGTATCTAGAATGTTAGATTAAGTGGAAAATCATACATGAGATCCGTAAGTTTGTGATGATCATCACACATACACATCATGGAAATATACGAGTACATTAGCCGAAGGTTAGATGGATAAACACCGACTCGTACCCAGATGTAGGACAGCTGTTGAGACAAAGAGATGCCATTAACGATAGTCAAGTACCACGCAGACTATCTGAATCGCTAAAATATGAAATCTTATGCCATTAAAACAAACGGATAAGATTCATAAAGTACAGATGATAAGAAAGAAATCATTATTAGCCCAGGAACTAGAAGCTATGAAGAAGTTAATTAAAATTCATTATCATCATAAACTGTACAATATTAATGACCTAGGAGTAAACAGGAAAGTATAAATTAAGAGGTAAATACCATTTCAGTTAATTATAATGCTCATAAAATGTTCTATTTTATTAGGTACTTACATAACAGGCTTTCAAAACAATTTCATTAAATTAAGTGGTAGAAATCCTTTACCGAGTAAAATGTTATTATTATTATAGTAACTGAGGAATAATGTACAATGTAATATTATTTACTATAATTATTTCTGTACTAAATAATGTATGTAGGGGTCCTTATTTTGTGTGAAACGTTAGGAAGACTATTCTCAAAACAAATAATAAGTTCAACTATTTATTGTTTTGACAGACGCAAATCAAGTACTAAATGATGATCATTCCACATACCTGGTGTCTTAAACTCAGCATTAGCGCCGTCTACAGTAACTCTGCCATCTCGCCCCGTCCGTCGTAATAGAAACTCGTGCCAATGGGAGTCATCCACTCTCCGTCTGGAAGCCCTAACTCTAACCCCACCAGACCCAAGGTCCACATGGACGTAGATATAGCCGTTCAGCATTTCCACCGCGAAGAGATCGGCCTAAAACATAGTGGTTTTATGAAAGCAAATTGACCACACACACATGTAACACTAATGTAATAGAAAAAAAGGTTAATGATTTGAATATTGTTTGTAATTTAAAATATTTCAAATTATATACGGTGGAAAAATCTTTACGTTAGTACATATTGAAACTATTAAATTAGCTTAGTACAAATTTAACTTTGTAACTCTATATAATATTTTTATGTAAATCAAAATAGCTATATACAAACATTTACTCCAAGACACTAAAGTGTAGTGTAGATAAAAAATATTTTATTTTCACGCTACAGCAGAATAGTTTCAAAACAAAACAGTTAAAATTCTCAGATAAGTCTATCTAAAAAACTAAAATTCTTGCCAAGCTACTGAGGACAACATCAACATATCTTATCAAATAAGAACTAATAAAACAGTCTGGCTGCACGTAATGCATGCAAGCTAATCGCCAACAATTGGATCGCTACCATTCGAAAGCTAACCAGACATGCAAATCGTAAAAGTTGATACAAAAATAGACCCAATAGGTTCTTTGCAACGAAAGTCGCTACCAAAGATACGACAGACGTATTAAAGAACAAAGTTATTTCAGTATTCACTAAAGAACTAAGTCGTCTAGAAAATGTGACAGTACATTATTGTAATAGAAATAAAGATAGTGAATTGAGCCATGGCATAATGGTGCGAATTTGTGTAGGTATTAATAAAGCTATATAAGCTTGAATGTGATTTGGCTTGACTTTGCATTGTAATCTATAAATCCTAGCTTGGGTCTTGTGCTTGGGATATTTCAGATACCATCTGTGCTCCAGGGTTCTACGTGTACATCGAATACATATAAACACATAACAATTCAACATTTCCAAGTGGGTGAAACTTTATAAGGTACCATACACAAATTCCCCTAGGTTTGTGTTATCGACTTTTTTCAAAGGACTCTCTCCTACTTCATCCTACCATGCAGCTAACTCGGTGGATACATTGCGGGGAATCATTAATTCTCCTATTATTAACTGTTCCCCTAAGCCTAATTTGATGTCGCTTTTATTATTCATTCAAGCCCAGATCCAATTAATAGCGTCATGATAAAATTTGAAAGAAATTTTGACTATCCACCGAGTTTTATTTAGGGGATTGCAACGTATTTTAATATAACGAGGCGGAATTTTTCGCCACGATATTAAAACAGGTATTCCATTCATCTTGTTTTACTAGCAAACGCCACAAATATTTGACAAACCCTTTGAAATTTGATATCCCCTTTTAATATACCGAACACACGGCAAATATTTGAAAACCTTAACGAGCTTTCATTCCAATCAATTTTGGTTAAAGCTCAAAGCTTCATTTAGTTAATCATTTGTAAGATCTTTATTAAGAATAATACTATTACGTTTTGAATATAGGTTTATAACATCAAAATCATTATTTTTAATGCAATCCCCTATAAATAGCATCTTGTTAATGGGAATGATCCTCATGACAATGGCGGGCTCAATGACAGGAAGATTGAAGAGGATAGAGTTGTCATTAGTGACGGTTCTGATGACGATGCTCTCTGTTGGCGACGTCTGTCCAACCCCAAAAGCTTCACCCCTTACCGTGCAACCTACCCTTGGTGGTTTGGCGCCCATGTTGAAGAGTATGAGCCCGTTTGGTTCGTTGGTACGAAACTTGAAAGATATCGTTCCTGTTTTCACCGCTTCCCATTTTGGCAAAATCTGTTAACATAGAAACATATTTTGTTTGAAGTAATTAGTACATAGAAATAAAGACAGTTATTAAATATACTAATGATAAATAAGATGCTCCGCACGCTCGGCACTTGCCGTTAACTCCAAATCTTTAAAATGCACAAACGTGTGGCTTGGACGCATCACAAGCAATTGCGAAAAAATTCTTTGATTTTCTAAAAACTAAGATTCCTTTGTATCAGCTAAAACTGCTAGCGAACCTACACAAACCAGTGAAACGGTCTCTCCCAATATTAGTATTAGTCTCACAATATTAGTTAATCTATGGTTTCTCCCCACGTTTGAATGTGTAATGATTTATTGACGTTTGACAAGCATGCGGACGCGGCATGAGTCTTAATCTTTTTATTACTATATATTATTAATATCGATCATAGATGAGTGTGTATACTGAGATACTGTAACGAAATATTTCAAAACGTTACACGAACTTAATGGCAGGTACGTGTTTTCGCAAGTATAATAAAATTTTGTACTCACATATAAAACGACCTACATTTTAACATATTTGCGTAATTATATAGCAACAAATCTTGCTACAATGTTCACAGAACTAATTTTAATATAATAGCTACGAGGTTAACTTTAACACGAATAATTTTCTTCACGACCGGATATTATTTTATTGCTTACAAAAATACATAATAATGTTTTTTTTCCTTTATAGTTATAAAACGAAATTTATTTACATGTGTTCATTTATGTCTACAGACTAGTATTCCCATATATAGAAATAATACAGTGTATTAACTATTAACGTATTTGTATCTTCAGTTAGACGACCATGCAACAAGAATCGTGCGTGTAAAAATATTGTATATAATAAGTAATATGATTTTGTCTGTTACAATTCGTATCTGTAATGTATAAACAGTTCCTAACTCATATAGATCGTGATTGGATATGAAATTTTAATGTCTTTTATTGACATTTTAATACATTCTATATTTAAAAAAATAAGGAAATACTTATAATCGTATCACAAACATGTAAAACATACAACTTATTTTTAAAACAAACCAAACAAATAAACCTATTGCAAAGCTAAATTCAAAGGTAAAATATATTTGCTCTGTATATTGTTCCAGCGAAACTTAATGATACCTACACCACATTAAACCGCTAAGGCTTACTATATGCCGGCAGTAAACGCCACATTCATAAATAACTAAGAGCTACCGAGAATTAAAATGATTTAGTCAATTACAAGCATAATCGGCCGACTGAAATGACCTCGGACGGGTTGAAATGACCATAGAGCAGCGAATGTATAGAAATACTTTAAGTAAAATCCACAAAAAAGTAATGAGTAGAATAATCTCGTATTATTAATAACGGGTGTCAAAAGCCGTTATTAATAATCAATTTATTCACACCTATCATAGATCGAAATTTGACAAGGAAAAATATCCGTTATCAATCGTTAATAACTTGTGATAACGAACAGACCTATCCAATTCAGTTGATAAGACGTTCAATTAATATCTAATTCGACGTCTTATTTTATGATACGCTATCATCATCTAATAATAACTAAAAACAATCTCTTTTACTACCCAAAACATAACAGCAGTGCAGACGCTGCTGCTATAAAACAAAAAAAAACTGTTCTCCACAATTCAACTTCAGACAGCACACATCATATACATCTACCAACACGACAACATCTAATAGTAGCAGTAATTACGAGTGAACTATGCCATTTCTACATAATATCAATTCTTGGAAAATGACCCGTCCTTCAGCTTAAGGTTAGAGTTTCAAGATCAACGTGCGATAAAAACCCGTTCTACAATATAGCTTTCCATTTTATTATTTATCGTAGGCAGTACGTTTAGACATAAGAGTTACGAATTGCTTCATTTTGTTGGCTATTGCTGGAAAAATAGTTTATCGGTACATTAGTTCTGAACTACGTAGTAAAGGGCAAATTGTCAATCGATAAAAATACAATTTACGTGTATGAGTGCACAGTCTGACTGGTATTGATTGTATACCAAGGTTATTTAACAGACTTCAAATACCATAGAGCATAAATGTAATATATCATTTTATTTTATTTTTCCGGATAGAAAACCTGAATGGCTTCAGTATATAGCCGTTTTCACTGTAAAAATATGGACAAGGTCACAATAATTCCACTGAAGTAGATATAATTGATTCTGCTCAAGTGCTATTCTTCGAATTCGCGCCAATAAATGTCTGACTCGAGAGGTAAATCGACGTTCTAACCGACTAGGAAGATAGAGTGTCTGCTACCTCTTCAAATGAATCTATATTAATTATTATTAACAAAAGTTCTGAGCTCATAGTTCTACCATTCTTAAAGCTATTTTAATCGACGGAGATTAAGAGCTTATAGAAAATAATAAAATAATTTCATAGTAAAAGCCGGTCGTTCACTTTACGAAGTATTCGAACTTAATCCCCAGCTACGCATTCAATCGGCTTCCGGCTAAAGCAAAGTATACTCCAAAAATAAATTAAATACCAACAGACATGTACAGTAAAACAGGGAATGAGTTGGAAAAGTAACTGACGAGGTAACTCAACTCGCAAACAAACTAAGGGAGACGAATTAAATCAATGATGCCAAGAAAGTTTCGGGCTAACGAGACCGTCTCGCGGACTAACGAGATCGTCCAAGAACAGACACGATGACTCTTTGTTACAAGGTACTCATTGCGACGCTGGCTAATAGCGAGATGAGAAAAAAAATACTAAAGACAGAGAAAATGTTTAAGATCTGTGAGCGATAGAGGTTAAATCCTGACGGTCATTGCTGGGCTTTGACTAATAGGGATATAAGAGAGAAATAATTAGACGAAGATAAAGATATTTGATTTAGCGACAGACCCAAAAAAGTTGATATTTGCCAAATTATGTTTATCCGTATGAACGATTGATTGTTGACGATGCGACAGATGCGCTGTGGTCGCTACTTAACAATGTAATTTAAATAGTAGAAGATTAAAAAAAAATTGAATTGTAAGAATAGTTTTTACTGTTTCTAATTATCAAAAGCAAATAATTGTATTTTAAGAGAAAACATCGTTCATTCATTTTAATAAGACGAGACGAACAAATTTTATTAAATTAACTCTGTAGACATAATTATGGAGGAAAAATAATGACGCTGAAAGCGTTAATTTTTTTTAAATTGCATTGTAATTATTTCAAATAATAAATATAATTTATCATGACTCTGATAAAATTTTATAATTAAAGATTTCATCGTATTATTTGTTAAATCCTAAAATAGCAGTTAGTTCAATTAAGTCAGCAATGTTAATAAATATATAGCAGTTTTCAACTCCAATAAGACAGAACTTTTGTTCAGAGAGAATACTATTATTTTGGAAACTTATGCTAATTTCGTTGTGCATAGCTTATGCTTTTGTTTTCAAAATCTTGTGTATTATGTCATACCGACTATATGTTAATTGTTGCAGTATATAGTGACAATTTAGAATTAATCCATTTACACGTGTGGTTTAAATCCGCAATGATGATTATTACGCCATTATCAATGAGACTGTGTGACAATGAGAATGAGAGATCAATGAGACCAATAACGGAGGGACCGTTATTAATAAAATCAAACTATCCAATTATTAGCTGATAAAGGATCAAATATCTAGACAGATCAATCACTTAACCCGTCATCGACTAATATAATACTTGATTTAAATTTAACAAATCGAATCAGTCTCAATCCAGAAGTAGAATTAGCTGTCACTACTAGTTGGTAGACCAAAGAACATTTCAAATTGAAGAGTGGACAATACTCTAATAAAGTAGGTAACCTGATTTCAGCGGAAAGCTCTCAATGCGTCTATAGAGATCCATCGGAACGTATTTCTAAAGACATCTAACGTTGCCTTTATAAAGCTACGGAGATTTCTCGTTAGGACTCTCACATTAGTCTAAGATCCGACCACGTGATCGTTAAGTATATCTTGTTTTTCAAAATAAGATTTTTACAAATCTTTTTCCTAGTATCTTCTCATATACGTTTCTTATTCTTAGCTAATACATAAAATGGATGTTGTTATGTAATAAAACGTTCGTTTTCGATTCATAAATTGCACCATAAATTGCAGTTAAGTATTTTTCGTCTATGTAATCCACTTTGTTATATTTCGTCTCTAGATGGTGATACAATATAACAAATTTTAAATTTATCATCAAACTCTTCATAGTACTTAATTAGAAACGGATAAACAAAATTTAAAATATAACAATATAGAATAGGATTTATCATCTGGGACTAAAACCTAATTTCATTTCTATATTTCTATGTTCATTTCTACCATTACCAAGGTCGCCTTTCAAACAATTTAACCCAAACCCACTAAATCTTATAAAGCGAGTTCTTCACGAAATAGCACTAACGCTTAACTGAAAACCAATAACCACGATTCCGATCTAATCATTGCGGGGCCGCTTCGAAGTGCTACGGAGTGCTTCGGACTTTCCGAATCGAAGTTTCGACTTTATTCTGACTTTAACCCATTCTTGCCGAGTGACATAAATACTTTACAAATAGATATCGAGTTTATTGCGTGATTTAATATTTTAACCCATTTGCGGCGGATATTTTTTCGAGCGTATGAATGTACGAGAATCTCATTCTTTGATATGTCCTCCATACTCATACACACCAGCTTGACAATTTTTAACATTTGAAGTATTTGTATATGTAATAACTATACTTTTAAGTAGTCTGTTTCTTTTTGTTTATACATATTATAAATTTGTATTTAAGTAAAACAAAATGTATAGTCCATTATTAACTTTAGAAAAATCCTGTGTCAGAACATTACAAAAAATAAAGTTTAGATTTTGGCCTGTTTTTGTTGGCGTAAGTAATAATTTTTTTTATAAAAAGACACCAATTCACTACTCGCAATTGTATATTATAATTTTATTATGAGTGGCCTTAATTAGTTCTACGTAAAGTCCCCGACACCATTATATACAAATTTAATGTGTCAGCCACAGTAAATATTTTACGAGTAATATTAAAAGTTCTGGCTTTTTATGGAATGGTCCTTGAGCCAATACACAATTCATGAAAATAGATGAGAAGAAAACATGCCAAAATATGGAATAACACAACCTTAATTGGGTATCCATATAAACAATATTACGACAAAGACATTCAACTATAGCAATATGACGGGACATTATAAGTTATTACTAATTAAACTGTTTTTTGTCTGTTTTAATGGTCCGATGTATTGATTATGAATAAAAGCACTAAAGACATATTTTAAGTAGCCATTTTTGTGTCACTTATAGATAGAGAAGTCTTTTTGAGGTGTTTTAAGGCTATAGTCTAGATAACTGGTAAAGTGTGAATCGTTAAATGTTATAAAATTTGAAAACATATGCAAAAGACATGTGAGTCATGTGAGAAACATTGTGTGACATTTACTCGTACCATTTATTTTTGACTCAGGTATTACAATTTATATCTTTACCACATCAATTTTCAAGATTTTTTTGAGTAAACTGTTTGGAAATCATTCAATTGGCATGCATATGGTGTCCTTCATTGTTTGATCAAATGGTTTAATCACACATTACTTGAAAAAAAATCGAATTTCATGCCTGGGAACCAAATTCCAGTATATCTAGTGGTGGCTTCAAAAATCTACTCGTCACAAATCGTGACATCGACAAGCGACGGGTTAAGGGCACTCGGCATTCACGTTCGAAAGTCGGGTTTAGGGACATTTTTCCACGGCGGCCATTGTTCTTAATTGGTGCTTAGTTCGTGACCACGGCTCGAGTAATGAGGTGGGTTAGAAATTATTTCCGCCCTTAAACATTGTTTCAAAACAATGGATGGAATTTGAGAAGCGGCTGTATTTAAATTTCAATTTGGAGTCAGCGCATCGTTGGGTCAAGGATTTGACTGTAATTATTATAAAAATACTAGCTGACCCGGCAAACGTTGCCATATAAATAAGAAAATGTTAAGGGTGAACAACCCTTATCACTTAGGGGTATGAAGAATAGATAGTAGCCGATTCTCAGACCTAATGAATATGCATATAAAATTTGGTGAAAATCGGATCCGTGAAAAGTCTTTTCGGAGGAGTACGGTAACTAACATTGTGACACGAGAATTTTATATATAAGATGATTACAAAGGATACAGACTATATCACTCATACCATTGAGACGCATTCAAAAATACCTTATAATTTCGTTGAAATCTGTCAATCCGCTTGGATGTATACTAAAGAATCAGACATACCTACACTCGAAAAACATTACCCTCTACACTCAGGTAAATACAGACTTCGTTTTGCTGTTATTTAAATGATAATAATTTAATAAACAGGAAAATAAGAGATACACAAATGTAAAAAAAAAGAAAATAATGATTATATTTCAGCCCTATAATGGCTTCTTAATGTGTATTTTGACAAGGTTATAAGATAAATAAAAAATCACAAACCTTCACATACGACACACAATTTTTTTAAACACACTTAAAATCAAAACCCATCTAGGACCCTAAAGGCTAGGGGTCTTTAGGGACTAAAGGGTCGACCAGATGCTAAGTTTATTAAAATATCATGAGTAGCGATTTATATATAGCGGTGCTCAAAAGCCCCATTAAGATTAACCCTTCAGGCATTACTCTTCAACGTAACTTGATACTTTATCTCATGTTTGACAAGCAATATTCAAAGCAAATTTATGAAACTCGAAGAAATGGCTATGTGTTCCATTTTATAAAGTTACTGGCAGAATCCTCTCGATGTTTTCCTCTACCATTTAAGCAAGTGACGATACTTTTCTAACACGCGCATCGAAATATCGAACAACCAGATTTCTGGAATGTGAGACTAGGACGGTGAAACCCTAAACCTGAGAGCACTATCATTGTTTTATTATGAAAAACTGATTCCTATACGACAGGTATAAATCGGAGCGACATGCGCCGCTGAGCGTTGAGCGTTTCACCAATATGTTTTGTAAACAAACGCTTGAATACGCGGTGCGTTGCACGACGCTTTGCCTTGCTGCAAGCGTTCTTTTTGGAACTTCAACAACCTATCAATACTTCAGTTCAAGAAACTATGGAGTTCCTGCCGGCGCTTCCTTGCCATTGTAAAGACGTAAGCTATGCGTAATCTTTATAAAACTCACCAAATGCGCGTCTCTCGTGGTAAAGGTGACCGGATCCGCGGAGTCGGTCGCTGTGCACGCGTACTCCAATCGCCCGGTGACCGTGATCAGCTTGCTGCCGGTCCGCGCCAGGTCTATCAGGTTCAAGCGAAGGGTGTCCGCCGAGAATTCCACCTGGATAAAGAGAAATACCTTAAGAGTAGATAGAAGAGACTTATATTTTTTAATGTGTCTGAGTTTTGAGGTTTACTAGTACTTTGAGACTTCGTGACTCTATTAACTTGCTAGTTTGGGAACGACCGAAATAAAATAGGTATGAAGATACTATAATATGTAACAAAATGATATTAAAAGCTTTTATAAATACAAGACGTTTAGAAAACTCCAATAGCGTGATTCAGGATGGTGTAATGTCATCGCTAGTCGATTTGTAGGAAGTTACCAATTTAACTCAGTAAATGAAATAGTTTCATAAACAAATAAATAAGAAGGGCGCAAAAAGAGCTCTCCTTCAACGTCGGCGATACATTGGCAACTTCTCTTGTGTTGCAAATGTCCATAGGCAATGGTGACTGCTTTTAGGCATAATTACAGAAAATAAATAAAAGTTTCACTCACCTTCTTCAAGCACCCAATGAAGTTCGTGTGGACTCGGGCTCCAGGTAACGCCCGGGCGTTCAGCGAGCCCCCGACGTGGGCTCGGGAGCTGGCCAGCATGGTGAACGACCCCGCTACGTGGGAGTGCTCTGAGTACACGTCGTCTACCACTGCGGAGACCTGATGGGAAAAGCATTAAATTTTATAGATTTTCATGGCGCTACTAAAGTTACAATCAAGCATAACCACCACCTGATGATTATTGGTTCATTTTATAATCAACCTATTACTGTCCCACTACGGGGCATGGATCTACTCTCGGAGTGACCACCACGCTGGCCAAGTGCTTACTGGTAGACTGCACGTACCTTTGAAAACTTTTTTTTAAGATTTCTCAGGTATTCTCACGATGTTTTCCTTCACCGTTTAAGCAAGTCATAATAATTAATTTATAATACCCACATAACTTTGAAAAATCAGAGGTGCGTGCCTGGGATTTGAACCTCGGACTCCACGATAGAGAGGCCGAGTTTCTTAACCACTAGGCTATCACGGCTCTTTGCTTAATTTAGTAAATTCAATCAAATCAAATATCTAGTCGCGATGCCTTTGCTTTCATTGCATAACAACCTTATATTTAGCTCAATTTTATTCAAATATTTTTAATTTGTGCTAAACTCCACCTTGTGCTACTAAGGCAATACGTTGATTACAATGAACTAGTTAAACCTACAGGGTCCCCGCCTTTATTAAATACGACGAAAACAGCAAAACTTTTATATTGAACAAGTTTACTTTATACCGTAACACCATATCGTTCATCATGTAACACTTGTAACCCATCTGTTACTCTAAACGTTCTGTGTGGCCACGAAGTACGTTAGCTTATCCGCTGTGATTGGTGAATCTTAAGCAGTTACAAAAATAAAGCCATCAAAATATATTAATCAATATTTAACGCAGCTTTGTTCTTCTTAATACTTTAAATCTATTAATAGAAAGATAGAATAGAAAAATACAAAATGGAGGGGCATTAGGCATTTATGTATAAAAGGTTCAGCACGTCTTGCTCGTAAAAATTAATTGTTATACAAAGGGAACCAAATAAAATCAATTAATTTGATTACAATTTATAAACCTTTACAAAAAGTAGATGCCGAGCAATTTCTAAACTTGAGAAACTAAGCATAAGTCTTGCTTTAAAACAGAGAAAGTTATAGTGCAGAACCTCTTTACAATTTTCTTAACGCTTTTACGGTAAAATGCTCACTTCGTGGCCTCAAAGTTATGTACGGGTGAACGCAAGTGTATCCAATATTTTCAAAGGGAACAAATTTTATTAATACGCTGATATGAAAAAAGTTTTCTTTTCTCATAAAAGCTTTGGTCACAAAGTTGTACATATTGACTGATGTCGGTAACAGTAATGATTGAAGGATGTTATTACTTGGTATCTTAGTACACAATGTTTGTTTAGGATTTTTTGTAACACTGACACACAAAGTTGCTAGGACCTTTTGTAGTTCGACTGCGACACATGTATTGTTTGCACTAGTCTAAGATTCACGGAGTTGTTTTGCAGTGCATCTGCTTGCCGACGTCACAACGGGTGAATTGAACTATATTTAAAACACTGTGATTATAGAAGTACCCACAATCTCGGCGAAACATGATCACATGTTGGGAAGAAAGAGATCGTTCCGGGTTGCTACCGGGTTGCAGCGGAAAGCACAGATAACTTCACACGTCGCAGTTATAAAGCGCGCCATGAGATTGGGAACTTTTACCTACATTTTCATATTCTTTGGGTGCTGTGGTCCTGCGGTCATAGGCGATTGGAGCTTTACACTTTTATAACCTAATGCATATCAGTGAAACCTATACTAATATTGTTTGTTCGAACGCGCTAATATCTGGCGCTAATGAGGGTGGTAGAACCCTTTGTGGTTCCACTCCGGCGGCACCACCGCCACACCTATTTCTACCTAATAACAGCAGTGGTAGGCGCTGCTGTGTTCCGTTTTGAAGGGTGTGGTAAGGGAGACAGACTTTTCTGAGGTGTTCCAGCTTAGTCCTCAGGGGTAGCGGCGCATCTATGGCCGACCTCAGGTAGTTATATCTAATCCTATCTGGGGTTGAGTACAGACGTCCATGGGCGGCAGTAGCCACTTATCATTAGGTGGACTGCACGCTCATCTGCTACTCTTATATTTAAAAAAAAATCTAGTAGTATAAGGCAGAATTGAAAAAAATAGTAGTTCTTTAGGTCATAATAAATAAAATTTTAAGAGTTTATTTAAATCCAGTTGAACCCTGTGTGATGTGGACACGGGAGATAAATGGAATTAGGTAATGAGACTTTTTACGTAGGGATAGTAGCAATAGAGAACAGAAGTGTGTAGACAAAGCTCTTGTTATATTATTCAAATAGAGATCCTTCTCGAACTTCCAACATACCTAAATACACACGTAGTACATGAATTATCAACAACATCTTCAGCTCGGGCCGGCCGTAATGTTATCACAGCGTATGCAAATCTAAGACTAACAACTTGTATTGAATCGATCAAGTGTACAGTCAGCTCCAAAATTATACTACGTACTTAGTCTAAATTAAATGAAACCACTCACGTTATACAAAGGTAGTATATAACATATAACTTAGATAAATACTTTCACATTCCACCATACTGCTACAATGCGGATTGGTACTTGAATGTTAATTATAAACGCTTTCTACACTCACAGGGCCCTTGGCGCGTCAGACCCGTATGGTGGCCGCTCCGCCACGCGGGTCGTCAACATATTCAGTAACTTAGATTTAATAACCAACCCGAGTCGAATGTTTTCAATCCGCCCATATGATCGACAAGCTTTAACGGCTGCTATCCAATAATAATAACTGAGAGCTACCTAATATGCTCTCATAAGTCATGGAAACGCACGAAATTTAGCCACTAGCGGTTACCCATCTTCCTCTCGACCAGGCCCGCGGTTGCTTAACTTTATAGGACAGTTACAAGCAGTACGCTGGAAGTGCTCTAAGGTTTATATATTTAACTATTTCTCTTGTTGACTGTACGACTGGCCTTAGCTTTAGAGAAAATCTAAGTTACTGAATATGTTAAGCGTATTACATATAATGTTAACTTTAACAAGGTTAAGTTTATTGAGTCTAGCTCGTAGGTGGTTGAACTAACTTTAGGTACTTATAACATTATTCAAAATTATTTCGAGTGAAAATTATTACATTTAGAAAATGATTCGCGAAATCTAAATGCATCTGAAAATACAATTGAATTACTGAAATTATTTGAACTCAAGAATATGAAAATTAAATAAGCATGTTTTCATATTGTTTATTCATTTTTTATTATCTTTCATATTCAGATTTTGATTAATGCAAACATTGTTATAGTATTTCTTATAACACAATAACATCGTCATATTTGAAGGTGGTGAACCCTTCGAAGTTCAACTGCTGGTCACCTACATCATACCTTATATATTTTTTTATAATATAGTAGTAGCAGACGAGCATGCAATCCACCTGAGGGTAAGTGGCTACTGCCGCTTATGAACATCTGTAACCAACCCCAGATAGGATTAGATATTCCTAGTGAGGTCGGCCACAGATGCGCCGCTACCCCTGAGGACTAAGCTGGAACGCCTCGGAAAAGTATGTCTCCCTTAACACACCCTTCAAAACGGAACACAGCAGTGCCAGCAGGTGCCGCCGAAGTCGAACCACAAAGGGTTCTACCACCTTCAAAATAGCAGTAGCAGCAATAATAATAATAATGGCAATTTATAGCAGTATTAAGCTGATGTTCTAATTTATAGAGCGTGATCAGAGATAACCATTGTATTTCAACATCGTCCATGACAGTAGCAACTTAGATGTGATGACTGTTTGATAGGATGAGAATCTTTACTATATTGCATTGAAGCAGTGATATATTCTATCACTCCCAATAGGAACTCATCTTATTTTAAGTATCAATAACCAACTCGATGTAGGGCAGGGGTTCTAGCTGAAACCACTCACAGATATAGTCCGCGAGGTCTAAGCTGAGCTTTGCATTAGTGTGAGTGAACACAAAAGTACAGTCAGATAAAAAGCTTTCAAAAATAAATTTTATCATTTTTAGTTAGGTACATAAGTTAAAGAGGTTTTATTATTTATTAATAATATAAAAAAATACAAATATTTCAACAATAAAATATTTTTGATATTTTAAATTATTCCCCACATTCACGTTTATTTATATTGGATGCGAGTTTACTAATAAATCGAACACAACAACAAAATTAAAAATTAATCAATTTTGCTACGAGTACAAGAAATAAGGAAGATGCACAATTGCCAAAAAGCAGTATAAACCGGTTTAAATCAATTAAAAAAGGCAACACTTTAATCTGACTTCACACCTACACTATCCATGTGCACTCACACAAATGAAAAGCTCAGCTTAGACCTCGCGGACTATACCTTGTCTATCCGGAGGGGTAAAATGGTTGCCTAACTTGGCTCATGTATAAGTCAGCTGACTATGCTAGACAACATTATCATTTAATACCAGGTGTTTCAGACGGAACTTCTACTATACAAGAGCGTATTAGCTAAGCTTGGCAGTTCTCAAGAATATGAAACTAATAACATAATGACTACATCTGTTTCTACTGATTAAATAATTACCCATTGCTAATAAACTCAGAAATCCAGACAAGCTAGAACGCTTAGGCAACCGCAAACAACCAATCAAAACAAAGTGGGTTACGATTCAGTTTCAAAGTAACTAAGTACTAAGATTAATGTTTACTGGGAATTGCTCGTAACTTGAAAAGGAAATACGATAGATGCTGTAGTATTTTCTTTATAATTCATGTAGCAACCTAATAACAGCTATATTCAGCGCAGTTGTGTTCCGGTTTGCAAGGTGTGGAAAGAGAGACATACTTTGAAAGTGTCATACGTCGAAGGTGGTAGAACCCTCTGTGGTTCGACTCCGGCGGCACCACCGCCACACCTATTTCTACCTAATAACAGCAGTGTTAGGCGCTGCTGTGTTTCGTTTTGAAGGGTGTGGTAAGGGAGACAGACTTTTCCGAGGTATTCCAGCTTAGTCCTCAGGGGTAGCGGCGCATCTGTGGCCGACCTCAGGTAGGAATATCTAATCCTATCTGGGGTTGATTACACATGTCCATGGGCGGCAGTGGCCACTTATCATCAGGTGGATATTATAAATTAAAAAATACTTTGTTTTTACGTTTTGACAAATATGACTGTTTTGGTATTTGTCTACGTATTTGCTCATACTATTTCCAATCAGCGTCCCTAGCGGATTGTGTCAGAACTTGAAAATTGTATAGGCCAATACGTAAACAAATACCAAAACAGTTATATTTGTCAAAACGTAACAACTCATGGTAAGGGTACAGATGAACTTCATGCTCGTTTGTTACATAAAACTACCTCTAAATAGGATTGAAACCTAACATAATGTCAGTAACAGAATCGTTGCAAATTCAAGACAACATTGGAATAATCGTGGCATCGAGGCATCGTGTAACATCCTACCTTACGCTCTTCAAACACAGGTCTGTGTTTCAAACATCGCTATTACAGGGCTGAAAGATGTGGTAAAAAATATTTGACCAATGACCATGCCGACACAGTGGAACCACGTTTTATTTATATTTATTTAAACGAAAAAAAAATCTTAAAGAAAAAACTTCGATATAATATGGATTTCTCTATATTGCCCTAAATTAAAATTCAATCTTTAAACTTTACCTCACCAATAAAGAAATCTAAATGTTAAGCGTAGAACTATTAATAATCAAACAATAGCACCGGAGTACTATAGACCATTCGAGATTCAAGATGGCGGCCAATAACTCCGAACTGAATAGGGCTTTTAGATTGCGATTGAAGTAATGTTCAGTTAATTAGGAAAATTGTATGGAACATTATTACAGGGAATAATTGATTTGAATTTCATCCTTAGATTTTTTATAGAAAGTATAATACTAATTGAGTACGGTGTGTGTTATGTAGTCTGAATGTCTGTAAACTAAGATATTTGTTTCCAGTGATTGACGTTACTATCCCTACTTTAGTCCACTCGGTTCGAGCCGGATCTCTTGAAATGAAAATGGATATATTGATATCTGAAATCTTAAATGCGTTGATACTTTTGAATTAGTCTTATAATAAAAAAGATTCAGATTTTAAAGTTTTTTCTAAGCTCTTCGTACCTCTAAATCATGTATTCAGGATTTGAACCTCGGACAATGAGAAGCCGGAATACCTACCACTAAGTTATCACTGATTTATATGTTTTAAATAGAAATATCATAAAATATACTGTTCCCAGACCCATTGTAAAACAAAGGGGCGTTTATAACAAAACGACGCGAACAGAATTATAAGATAGCGGACCATTTGTTACTTGAATCTAACGCTCCCTGAAGGGCTATCACGTCGCTTGGTTTATCCCATACTAGCTTCGTTCGCGACTTTGCCCATACGGGGCAATAGGCGTCTTTATTTAGTGAGAAGTCTCTTAGAGCTCTATGTTCAATGACCGCTTCGCTAACCGAAAAAAATACTAATAAATATTTTTAACCCAAATAAATAATTAAGAACAGTAAAATATGAATAATTAAAATTAATTTAATGAATCCACAGTAGAGGTAGGTTATTGACGGTCAAAAAAAATCTGCAGTATACTTTGAGTGAAATATTTTGATTTTGATTTTTACCGCCCCAGATTTAAATAAAAATGTTGATCTACATTTTTTGAGTAATTAATGAAATTAACATCAGGTCAATAATTTTGTGTGAGGCAAATTCGATGTGCGTGCTTTTGCGCGTGCTCGTGCTCGTGATGTTCGTATGTGTGTGTGCGTGTTTATTTATCGTTTGTGTGAGTACGTGTCCATAGTCATGAGTGTGCGAATGTGTTTACGTGATCGTGTGCATCAGCTATGTGCGTATGCGTATTGCATACAATAGAATATTTTCTTAAATTACTTACCCTACAGAAACTTGTGAACGGTGTTATCTGTAACAAGAAAAAACAAATAAGTATAAATATTCTTACATAATTTCAATTCTAAATTAATCTTACCCACAAATTTGAACATTAAATTTAAACATTAATATTTCTCCCACATAAAACATCATTAGAAAATTAATTATACTTCGGCGGTGGGTATAAGGGTACCTAATTATAGTGACCCTAAAACGTAGAATTCCTCGGCTCTCAATAAAACATAGCTCAATTAAAGTCGCAAAGGTTCACAGGTAACAGAATTTCAATTACACCCGCCCTCAAAGCCCTGTCTATATCAGACAATGAGTTTCAAATTACTAAAATACGCTTTGTAATCATATTCTAGCCGATCTAATAATTTCATTTTCGTATTTATTCATGATACAGGCTTGAAAGTGGTTTATTAAGTTGCTCTTTAAAAATATTTGGTGGTAGAAACTTTTGTTTGACTTCAGACTTGTGGGAACCACCGCTTCAGTTTTTTAGATTTCTCGTTTCTTCTGTACCCTTACCATGAGTTTTCAAAACATCCCACAATTTTATGTTACGTTTACTCAATCCATTATTCTGTTCCGTTTGCTTCAGTAGACTGAATAAACGTAACAATAAGTAAGTGCTCAAGTGTATTTGTCTGCCTCACATGTTCGCAAAAAAGAGAGACTTACGTTACTGACTCTATAGTTCTGATACAATCCGCTAGGAGCGCTGATTGGAAATTGTATGGGCAATACGTAAACAAATACCAAAGCAGTCATATTTGTCAAAAGGTAAAACTCATGGTAAGGGTACTTACTGGTTATAAGGTATTTTAACTTAGTCCTAGGAATAGCAACGCATAAGTCCACATCAAGTAAGACTCTTATTTTATTTGGGATTGATTAGAAATGTCTATTGACGACATAGGCCACTAACTATCACGTGGACTACATGTAAAAAGTTTTTTTTTTTTTTAATTTTACACCTTCGATTACCTAATAAAGGTAGCATAAAACAATAAAGCCGCCATTAGTACAATTAAAACTGTATTATATTTGTTCTTTTCCTTATCTGCGACGTGTAACTCTGTAAATACGTAAATCAAGCACTTATAGAATATAGATGATCATTTCAGTGAATTCCGTTATTCGTTTTTAATTGCTGATCGCCGCAATGATAGATGGTTCCAGCCACGCAAATAACTCGTACATATCGACCAATTTCCACGAAAACTGTTGAAATGGTAAGGATCGTTTCACATTTACGTTGGCAGCCTACTGCTATCGCTTAGCAACTCTAGCGATTAAGTAGTGGTTAACGAAACTGTTAACAGTTGCTCGGCGACTGTTCTAACAGCTTATGCATCTATATTCTAAAAAATGAAAAGAAATTTCTAAATAGATAATACAATTTACTTTTCCGATGCCTTTCAGCTTAGTCCTCAGATGTAGCGGCGCATCTCTGGTCGACCTCAGGTACGAACGTCTAATCTTATCTGGGGTTGATTACAGATGTCTATGGGCGGCAGTAGCCACTTACCATCAAGCGGACTGAACGCTTGTCTGCTACTCCTTTATTATAAAAAAAACTAGCTGACCCGGCAAACGCATATAAATAAGAAAAAATTAAAGGTGAACAACCCTTATCACTTAGGGGTATATACAGACCTACTGAATATGCATATAAAATTTGGTGAAAAATCGGTAGCCGTTTCGGAGGAGTACGGTAACTAACATTGTGACACGAGAATTTTACATATAAGATAATTCACGAATTCATATAAATATTTATAAATATATACATTAATAACATGATACTGATCAAAGAGCTCACTGTACAAACAGCTTTAATTATTATTAATAATTCAAACACTCGAATCCCTTTCCCGGGAAACGGGATATTTTCAATAACCCCGCAATCAATTAAATATTTACGGTGAAAATTAATTTTCCCAGAAATATTTTAATTGAGAGGCGGAAAATAGAAAAAAACATTATGAACCTTCGTTCAGTTTGCTTTTTATTTCACCCTTTTGATGAAATTAATTTAGCAAACGATCCTGTAGGCCTGGGGGTGAGTGGTTTATCCACCCATGGGCAATTAACCCCAAATACGACAATGTTGCCCAACGTTGGCTACAGACGATACTCTAACCATAAGGACTAACTAAGAACACCTCATGAGAGTATTTTTAATAACAGGAGTTACAGTTATACATAGTTGTTCGTTTACGGGAATATCGTAGGCTCTTATCCGGTAAGAGTCACGCATAATTTTGAAGGTGTAGAACCCTTTGTGGTTCGTCACCGGCGGCACCACCGTCACATCTATTTCTACCTAATAACAACAGTGTTAAGCGCTGCAGTTGAGCCAAAGAATTCCGACAACTACAAAATTACCATCTTTTTACAAACACAAATTATACCGCAAAACATAATATACATATCCTCACCTCCTGTATCCGTCGTCTGACCGTCAGTTTGTGCCACTGATGGTCATCGAACCTGGTCTTCGATGGCTTGATATGCATCTCTTGCTTGCCGTTACCGAGGCCCATCGTGAGAGAGAGGCCGCCATCACGGACAGCGAGATTGAGGTAGTCGGCTTCGTGACCTGGAAAAAATTTAGATATTAGACCAGTTTAGATATTAGAACAGAACCATCGCAATAAAATATCATACTCATAGTCCTCCACAAAATCAACTAGTCTGTTTCGTGATCTCAAGAAATATAAAATGTTCAGATTACAAATTCGTAGAAATCCACTTGATAATTTAGTTTCACGTTCGACGTACGACTTCCGTACGATTCCTATTTGTTACCTATGTCCTAATATACACACAGATGCACAGACTACATGAATGTTCTACTATCAATGAAGTTGTTAGAAGCATACTCACTGGTTTTATTGATAACTCATACATTTTTGTTTGGTTAACGATATAAAATATTATTATATTTACTTTTTTTCTTCTTCAGTAGAGTATTTTTTAACAAAAGCTTCCTTCTATCCTTCATCCTATTATCTTATACATACCAGTATAAAACAACAGTCCGTTCGGCTGTCTGGTCTTGAAGTAGAGCGAGATGGCGTCCTGGGTACTGACGATGGGTTCACCGCCAGTCTGGGTCAGGTCGTAGGAGAGGAACTCCGCACCCCTGAACGTTGCTTCTGAAGGTGCCTTATCTGTAACAACAGAGACAGTATTATTATCTGCTCCTCTGGATTCTTCGAAAAATAGAAGGTTTTAAGATTACAATCCATCAATCGTTCTATTATGGATTGCGTTACATTCAACGCATAGGCTAGATAGCTCAGTAGTAATGAATTTCGGACTTCCATACTCGAGATCCACGTACGATCCTATGCACCTCTGATTTATCAGTTGCTTTAGCATATTGCTACAAAAAACATTGTAAGACGGTTTGTAAGAAAAAACAGTTCTAAAAAGTGTGTGAGTCCTATCAACGTACAGTCACCCTATTGGCTAATCTCATCTCGGTAAACTTTCTAAACATAAGAAAACATTACGGAAAATTCTCAAACATGTATTTTCTCCAGAAGTTATTCCATTCTGTCTTATAAAAATAATAGATTCTTAGAATATAATAGATAACTGATTGCTTGTCTACAGTAATTTATAGATGTACTTATAGAGAAATAGCTAGCTAATTCTTATATATAACAAACCACCGAACAATAACCTACATACAACACAAACAAGACAATGTCAAACACAACACTCAATATATCATTATACACTAATATGAAGACACAAAGCGAACTGAACTCCGTCTCCAAATTGCATAAAGTTACAACAGTTGCACAATAACGCGAAACGCAGAACTTGCTAGACTCCGAAAAATACATATACAAAGATATGTATCCAGATATACACATAATTATTAAGAACATGACTTAGAAACTACACTATATTCCCGTGGGACCGCTTAAGTTAAAATTTTACATATTCTGTAGATTTGCATTTATATCTTCCTTAGTTTCCTTAATTAGTTTAGTGGGAATTAACTTCAAAATCGTTATCATAATATCTCCATGAGAAATCTCAAGCAAAACATAAGTAGCTAATATAAATTTTTAGACTTGTTAGACAACGGCAAAACCACCACCATATCTATTTCTGCCTTAAGTTAAAGAGCTACTGTTTGATTCTGCTTTGAAAGTCAGCTAAAGTTGAAATGAAGCAGAAACGCATACTTATTATGTTTCATCTTGGTCCAATTTGCTTACGTTTTGATGTTTCTTGAGGTAGTAAAGCAATCTAATTTGGAAAAAACAATGTCAATGGTAACATAACAAAACCACCAAGGCGACGATATGCTTATATACAATTAAAAATTCCTAGCTCCTATTTCAAAGAACATTGCAAAAACTGACCCAACAATGCTACAGCAAGGTCCAACAGAATTGAGACTGCCCAGTATATCATCAGCTATTGTATCCCTGTATTTTGTCCCGTAATACGAACAGGAAACACAAACCGAACTACAAACTGCCATACAATACGCAAACTCGGCAGAAGTCACTAAATTGCTCCAAGTTGCAGCTACGCGACACGAATGTAAAATGAATTGAGAACAGAGTAACAGGAAACCAGATATGAATTGGTGAGGAAACCATGACCATTAGACAAATTGAAGTATGCATCCAGTATTTGTGTAGCACGGATGGTAATACATGAGCGACAGGAAGCTAAACAAGACTTCGTGACGGCAACGATGGTCAGCGGGCGATGGTCACTGACTGTCACTGTCGTCGTCGGTTGCGTCGCTGAAAAGCATGATGGAATGCCCTGGAGCGTACCGGCGTGTGACATTGAAAGTCACCCCAGTTGTGGAAAGAGACACGTGCTCAACAGTGGAATATAAAAAGAGTTGCTGCAAGGTAGTCTTTAAATTACGTTCCAAGACTTTGTAGAGATTTTGACTCGTCACGTGTTCAGTATTTACTTACAGTATTTACAGTGTTCACTTAAATTATTCTTCTAGACCTTTTTCTGTGAAAATCGCAAATATTTAGTGGCTTCTTTCTGATTATTTTAATAAAAATCTGACTTTTTATTTAAACGTAACATTCAGGAAAGAAATCAGAAACCAAATAGAAGAATCTATCCCAATGTGATCAAAGATATATCGATTCCCCTGAGAACGAAGTTGTAACATTAATATTACGGAGAGTATTCTCCGTTCTTTTGTTCTTATTACCTTCTGGCGAACTGCTTGGGCAAAGAATAATCCCTCGAGTCCCGTATTTCTTAGCTACTTCTCTTTATCTCGGAAACTTCAAGTCGTTGTATAGAAAATCCAACATGGCTCGTAAAAGAACAGAAGTTCCACCTTATCCAGCATAAACACGTATGGAGGTAAAAGTATCAATTTGGTATAAGATTTAAGTAGCAATTGGGTATAAGAACTGCATGTCCTAATTCTTGATTTAAAGGGGTCATCGCAACCCATAGGCATCTGTTATCAACTCAGTATAGAATGGAGATTCTAC
The DNA here is from genome assembly GCA_014595695.2 of Epargyreus clarus clarus. Taxonomy (NCBI): domain Eukaryota; kingdom Metazoa; phylum Arthropoda; class Insecta; order Lepidoptera; family Hesperiidae; genus Epargyreus; species Epargyreus clarus. The sequence continues at coordinate 3,974,109 of JACTTY020000016.1, read as the reverse complement.
CTGGCTAAGATGATCTTCATATGTAAAACGGTACGGACAGATAAACTGAAGATATTAATACCTTACACCCACAAGAAGTACTTCACGTTAAACATAGATGCAACGTCGGTACCACCCTTGCACAATCTACCTTTAGGTCAAAAATAGTATACCACCCTTTATCCGCCTTACACAAATTATAATTTGTCTTCAAGAACACACTTCCCACATCAAGAACACAGACTTCACACTTCAGGTATAAGTTAGAAGGCACTAACATCCTTAAACACAAATGTTATTATATTTTTTTCATAAGTTCTAACATCTTTAAATACAGATGTTAATTTCGTATGTAGATGAAGATACAAAAACCCATTTCAACACAAAGCTATTCTTTTCAACTTAAGCCTAATTAACCTGTCATCCGCAACTGACCGGAACTCCTGGCTTGGCTCCATTTCACTGCAATATTAATTTTGCAAGTCGGAATGTTGCTAAGCTTGTAATAATCGTGGTATTGTAACTTTGTTGGTAATTACACAAAGGATCTGGAATAATCTAATGTTAAATTACTTTAGAATAAATTGCATTTTATATACGAGTCAGGAGATTTGTCTCGCTAGTTCAATGGGCTATATTTATTTTTGTGGGATTTGCTAAAGATTTTTTAAATGTGCGCATAGATGGCTAAATCGTATATAGATCAACGTAGAGTGCATATTTTCTTTTCTTCTCTAAATATTCAGGCATAATAAGAAATGGACTATTTGCATATTATATATTCTGCTTTTACTTTTACACCTCGAATATATCAATAGTAGGACGTTTTGCAAAGACAATCAGCTAATTAGACGTATTGTTCAATACGTATTTTGGACCTTGTCCTAAACTTGGGCGTTTTGCTTCTTTGATTTATTGATCATAAAGATTATACTTCCAAACATTAGAAACACCAACATCACGACATTCTTTTCCTAAACAAAAGGTATACAAAACGCTACAACAATAAAAAGCACCAAGTCAACTTTGCATTTCATTAAGCAGCCAAAAAATATAATTCGGTTTGAAAGAACTTGTATCGTGTTAACGTAATGAATAAATTTGCATACATGAATCTGCCATAGTTGTTGTAAACTGCAGTCGAATTCTTTCATGCAGTACATACCGCAACAAAGGAATCATTATTGCAAGTAAACTATTTAAACGACTGCAGAAGGAACTTTGAAATTTGAATTAAAAATTATCTTTTGCGATCCGATTTGCACGTTCAGTTAATATGTTTAGGTGTAAATTGATGAAGAATTTTCTAAACGTATAAAATATTCCAAAAGATTTAGAAAAAAATATCTTAAAAATCGGACATTTATATACATCTGGTATTCCTTATAAGTTATATCCCTGACTGTAACTATATACCGCCAGATGAACTAGGTGAACATGAACACTAGGTGAAAGGACCCATTCTCAAAAAAACGTTATACAATAGGCAGTAGACACACGTACAACTTAGAATTTTAACGAATATTCTTAGTAAAGAAATATAATTTAAAAACTTTTTGACGAATCAAAGATCGAATTTTTTGACGAATTATGATTTTTCTACGAATATTTAGACGTACATGAATTATAGATAAAGAGTAACATCCTATCAAATTGTTCAGGAAGAGTAGAACATTTGTGAAAATAAATTTATGCGATGGTATCATGAGACTCAATACCATATACGTAAATTAAACGTTATTGGAACTAATTAAATGAGATCTACTTTAACGCATTAGGATAATCCTGTAATGTTAAATGTAAGTTTGTACAAAATAAATAAATAAATAAAATAAATAAATAAATATATATACCACGTGTCGTATGCGATAGGTTTCCTTAAACGATAAGCACTAAATATCTCTCGAGTGGACATGAAAGAAATTGTTAAACAGGCAGCCATTTCAAATTTCTTTGTCTTATCTTTTAATTATGAGTAACAAAAGCTTTTCTTTACGAAACCTAATTAATTTTGACACGAACTTCGGACGAACATCGTAAGGAATGACTTTGGTAATTATGATCGTCACTCTTGTTATAACTAATTATCTACACGTTTTTGGATATTGTTGGCCTGGAGTAGCCATTTCTTCTCTGAAGCTAATAAAGCTGATAATAAAAGACGAAGGTTAAGAAATGAACAGCAGCATCTATCTGATACCACCAGTTATCTATCTGATACCATCACACGCTTAACTACGACTACTGCAAACCTCTCCTTGTGAACTGTTCTTAACTTCTAAACTCCTCTCCGTCTAGGACTGGGTCCAACAGTGAAAATCTAAAAGCTAATTGACGAGGGTTAAATACATTCACTCATACCCGTCACATCAAAACAGAGCAGCACTACAATAAGCAACATATTACGTTTAAAAAATTCATCAACAAATTAATAATTCTTCGTTCAAAGAACCAAAAACAATATTACACAGTAATGTAATCACTCGAGTAATGTAATTCACGAGACTTTCTTCAAGTCAAAACAGAATAATTGATAGACGTGCTCATAACGTTCAAGCGTCCCTCGACAACCAAAGTTAGTGCTAACATATTCAAGTAATCTCGGAAAATTTCATACAAACAGAAGAACTGGGTAATTTTCATGCATTATGAACTGTGAACTTGTAGGTAGGTCGATCAACACTGGAGTAGGTTGGCGGAGTGCCCCAGAAAAATCAAGTGCCCAGTAAAGGTAAGATTTTGAAGGTGGTAGAACCCTTCGTGGTTCGCCTCCGGCGGCACCACCGCCACACCTATTTCTGCCCAATAAAAGCAGTGTCTGGCGCTGCTGTGTTCCGTTTTGAAGGGTACGGTAAGGGAGACATACTTTTCGAGGCGTTCCAGTTTAACCCTTAAGGGAAGCGGCGCATCTGTGGCCGACCTCAGGTAGGAATATCTAATCCTATCTGGGGTTTGTCCCACAGATGTCCATGGGCAGCAGTAGCCACTTACTATCAGGTGGACTGCATGCTCGTCTGCTACTTCAAAAAAAAAAGAGTACTACATGACTTGCACTTAGAAGTGGCATAAAAAGGCGTGGCTTCGGTGCATCTTCAGTCGAACTAGGAATGGTTGCACCACCTTTTAAACTGATTACATTGCACATAAGTCATCGAATTTCGTTAGGCATTAGTCATATAATCTGTAAAACTTACGCAAAATTGAGGGGAAAACTGTTTTAGAAATGGCCTATTCACGATCAATAACGCATAAACTGCCTCCATATTACTGCCAATATTGCTTTAATACCCTCGTAAACAATCGAAACAATAAATAACACATTAAACATTAGTACCATAAAACAATATTATAGTTTGACGTACCAAATACGAAATTCACTAAACAATAAAATGGAAATTTACAACTGAACATCCAGTGAGAAATCACGAAATAACCAATTTCGGGTAATAAAACTAGAAATAAACTTATATTAAGGCGACTGAACTTTACTACTCGATTGAGGGACCACAGGTGAGGCAATTTGAAAAAGTTTGGCAATTTTTAACTTAACACGTTCACTGCGGTTCACCCACAATCGGCCCGACGCGGTGCCAAACCAATATGCGCACAGGAAAAATAGGTCTTTCTCGCTAGTGCGAAACCTGTTTCTTGGGTATTTTTACGAATATGACAAAGACAAATATAGTTTTCGATTTGTGACCAACAATGTAGAAATATAGCAATCAAATAATGCGGCAGGCCTTTTTCGACCTCCGCCGCATAGAACGTAAAAAAAGTTATCTCAGTGCGGGGGCAGGCCTGTTTTGGTGGATGACCGCTCGCGACCTGTTGCCGCACTGTGCAGATGCGTACGCGTTAAGCCGCCAGTAGTGTTGTGCTAGCTTCGGGAGGAGGACGCGCTCGCGCTACTCGGTTTCCTGCAAGCTTCGTTACAATGGCGCATCGTAAAAACAAAATAGTACTAGAAAATGATAGAACGATAACGAAGAGATAACGAAGAAGAATACGGTGGTTCATATTTCGAAATCCCTAAAAAAATCTTTGTAATTATATAAAATTTTGGTCTACCTTTATAATTACTATTTTTGACTTATGTGTTTGACATTGAAAAGGGTCGGCTTGTGTTTATTAAAATTTAATAAAATTAATGACTCGATATTTTCTTTTCTTTTACTATCCCATCCCTACAAAAATTACACTCTAGTGCGGTATCGGGCCTTATCGACCAGACATTTTCGATTGCTAATTTCTCATTTTCTATTTGGAGGAGCCAGGGGCGGGACTAATGTATAGACAAGTGATTCATGAGGATTTCAAAAGTATAAAAATTTGTAATGTAAAATGCGCATTGACTAAGATAATAGGGCTTCAATACCACCCAGAGGTGCCGGGTCGAAAAGGCCTGCAACGCACAATAAGAAAGTCAAGTGGATGCATTTTTGGACTGCCGTCGCACTAGCTGAAAGTTACTGTTTTTTTTTACGCAGCCAACGTGTTAAGTCGAGACGTGGTTTTAGTGAATAAGTTTTTTTATATAAAACTAGTGGTGCCCGCGGCTTAAAGCTGTTAAAGAAATAATATAACATACATAAAACGGAAAATTTGTACCTGCATTGGAATGACAGTGGTGCCATCTGTCGAAAATTGGTCTTACCAACTCCCAAACCCTCGTGGGCTCTTGGACAACAGCTTTGCTAAAGATCATCACTTGATCAAATGCATAGTTTCCGATTCTATAACTACTTTCGAATTAAAAATTAATTAATAAAATCCTGTTCCCACGGACTAAATTGTGAATCTACACCATTCTCAAGTCCCCTTGAACACACACAACAAATTTCATCAAAATCAGTCCAGTCGTTTAGGAGGAGTTCAGTAACATACACACGCACATAAGAAATATATATATAAAGATAGTAGAAGCACACTAGCATGCAGTGTACCCAAGTGTAAGTGACCAGAGTCGCCTTTGATTTCTGTAATCAATACCAATTAAGATCAGTGTTATAATATAGAAGTAGCATACGATCAAGCAGTCCACCTGATAATAAGTGTTCATTGGCGCCCATGGACATCTGTAATCAGCCCCAGGTGAGATCAGAGTTTTGCTTGAAAGTGGTCACAAATGTATTGCTAGATAACTAAGTTTGCCCCTGTAGTCTCGGGACTAGAATAGGGCTACGGTATCCCCTGCCTGTCGTAAAAGGCGACTAAAAGGGGGCTTCTGGGGTTGCGGGCGGCAAGAGTGGGAGCTCGAACCGTCCAGCAAGTAACCCCGGGAAGGACGACGGTGTGTGTGGCCGCGTACCGTTGTAAACACTAGGTGTGTGGGAGGAGCGTAAACTGCTCCCCCAGGGAATAGCCCGATTGGGGCATCGCGCTCGGAGGACTCCGGTTGTGTTCCATCGGAGATCCCGGAGTTCTCCACCAAGCGCCGAAGACGGCCACCGGGGGGGTTTTAGTGCGTATAAGTGTAGGTCCCTTTTAAAACAGAACACAATAACGCTTAATACTGATGTTACGGGATGGTGTGAAAGTATTGATGGTATATCGGCATTAAAACCATGAAAAATTCTACCACTTTTTTTGTCTTATTTAAAGTAGCTTATATAAAGATTTTACTATCGACCTTTTTCATGATGGACCTGAAGCCTTTAAAAGAAAAATATATAGAGTCTTGCACCCCATTCCCAGCCATCCAAATCTAAAAGCTGTGTAATACCTGTTCTTTTTTTTTCTTTTTAAACTTTAGGCAACCTTATTATTTCCAATTTGTAATGTATTTTTTGTCATGTTATTAGTTGTGTACATCTATGTGTGTTTATGTACTCTTATATGCTAGCTGTCTTCATTTCTAATTGAAATTCCATGTTATTCTTTTTTGGCCTGTGTTATCTATAAGTTTTGTTGCATGTAATTTTGTTAATGAAGCAATAAATAAATAAATAAATAAACTTGTCTCTACTAAACAGCATCGGCCACTGAAGTGCACTAAATACAGATGCACATACAGTAACATTGATTACCGTAAAAAATACCTATGCGATCTACAAAATCCCGTTTTAAGATGGTATAATGCGTGTCAAACATATAACATTATCCTAAAAATGTTTTCCGATACGGTTTATTCTTTACAAAAGATTGATTGATGAGACTAAGCATACTTTAAACATATTGACATAAGCCCCCACTAATGGATGGCAACAAAGTAGGCCTCCAACGAGCACTTATCAACGCTCGTCACTACAACACCATGTGACGCAATGTCGCTTTTAATATGACATGAACATAATACATGTAATACATTGACGATAAACTTCATACGGATTTAGATACTTACGTTCTATAATAGCGATGTATGTTGGGTAATAAAGGATCGCCGATGGGAGGATTTTGTTTAGATACCAAGGGTATCTCCGCATTTGTCAATTTATTACAGAGGGAAGGTTATGAAAATAAATGTTGGCTTAGTTTCAGTAATTCAGATTTATTAAGGATATTACTAACATATTCAGTGTTAAGTGCAAATAAATAATAACAAATAAATAATAATAATTTGTCCCTGTAGTACCAGAATAGGGCTACGGTATCCCCTGCCTGTCGTAAGAGGCGACTAAAAGGGGCTTTCGGGGTTGCGGGCGGCAAGAGTGGGAGCTCAAACCGTCCAGCAAGCGACCCCGGGAAGGACAACGGTTTGTGTGGTCGCATATCGCTCTAATCACCAGGGGATGTGAGAGGAGCGTAAATTGCTCCCCCCAGGGCAGAGCCCGATAGAAGGGCATCGCGTTAGGAGGACTCCGGTTGTGTTCCGTTGGAGATCCCGGAGTTCTCCACCAAACGCTGAGGACGGCCACCGGGGGGGTTTTAGTGCGGTAAAAATCGCACATAACCCGGCGTCATTCTCATGGCGTCGGGTACCTATTGAAGGTTTCCCCCTCGTCAACAAAAAAAAAACGGTGCAAATAAATAACAAATAAAAAGTTGCAACTATTGTCAAAGTCAAGTACTTTATTTGAGTGTAAATATTCAAATCCACATTAGACCTGCTTTGTGAACTATTTCCATACTTCCCCAGTCGTGAAAAAATCTTATGCGCAAGACTGAATATGTAGAGTTACAAAGAAATATTTCTGAATCGATAAACATGGTCTAATCTTTTCACAAATCAAAGCTTCAATTGAATACACCAGTAGTATCGTAATGTATGAAAATGTCTGATTTTTTTCACATAATTCAATCCGTTCATATTTTATCAGTGAAGAGAATCAGGCATCGATAAATGAAGAGACTCCCTTAGCCAACAATATTGGTTTCCGGGGAACGGAGACTCAATTTCGGCGCCACAGTGTATGCAAATTCAGTGGGGCGGTTTATTCTAACCGGGTTGAATCTCATTTTAATTTGAACGAGTTTGTATACTTACTGAGTTCTTGTGTACATAATATTTTTATTTACAAATTTAGGTACAGATTTATCAGTACCGTTTGATATGAAATATGTTTGTTCGACCGAATATTTGACGTTCGTTTGACGTTATTTACGGGTATAGCTCTTAGGGCTCGTACACAAAACTGCGATGCGACGCGATGCGAATTCGCAACGCAGAAAATTGCGACACGAATTGCTGCGATGCGATATCGTGCGGCATAGCGTCTCCCATGGTGACCATTCTTTCAATTAGAAAATTAGGTCGTGACATGGATCGTAAAAAGAAGTGTGCATTTTTGCTATTGCTTAAGAGATACAGGAAGGAGTAACAAAGAAAAATTTTGGGTTCATCCATTTATCATATATCATTTATTGTATATTTAGTTTCCCAAAGAACGGGGCGCTCCTCAATCAGTAATATAAAAAAGTCAACGACGTACTTTGTAATTTTTTTACATTAAGTATTATAAGTATACGTCTTCCCACCCAACAAATACAGGTCTGTACGTCTTCCCCACACGCTGTCTCAGAACGAACTAAAAATGGCGTCAACAAGTGTGACGAAACATCGCAGGAATGTGCGATGCGAATTAATTCGCAAATTCTTGCGATGCGTCGAGGGAGCTGGCAGATTTTTGCGATGTGACGTCGCATCGCAGTTTTGTGTACGATCCCTTAATGGACGAGTTTGTTTTACCCGTTTACGGAGAGTAATTTTTCCAGCGTATGTATGTATGTCTTTCACACAAGTTACAGCCCAAACGACTTGTCAAATTTTAACATATAAGGGGCATTGGATTCATCAAAATTATGACAGTAACTGTTAATGTTTTATACATAGTTCATCAACAAGGAACTAGATGGCGGTACAAAAAATCATTGTAAATCACGCTGTTGAGAACGTTTTGTAAAACTATAAGACCTCGGCTCAATAATTAATAAAATGTCTTAAGAACCAAATCGAAGTGTTTCATTTCGAGTCCGTGGAGTGCTTGCCGTCTGTTTACCGGATTTGTACATGGTCCTTCGAGCCGGATTTGTCTATGTTTGAGACAAAACCAAGCGGATTTTTTGTGAACTCTACGCTTGTGGGCAGTGGAATACTGCCGCAACCACAAGTACGGGAAACCAGCTGGTTTCGGAAGAAACTGCAGAGTTTCCGACGAGATCCTCGTGGGAGGATATCGTCAGGCTCCGGAAAAGCAGCCGGGAGAGTTGCTGTCTGGTAAAACGGACAGGACGTTGCGAAGTTGCAGCAACATTAATCCACGGAGGCAATGCGTGATTAGACGTCACGAGGATAAGGTGAAATTGGTGCGCGAACTGTAAGTAAGAAAAATATTCCGAAATAACATCTTCACAGTGAAGTGAATTGTTAGACAGGGAACCCTTTAAAAATAATTGCAAATTTGAACTGTATATCTTGGTGCTCAACAACTTTAAATTTGTGTTGTATATTGGAACATACTACTAGATATGTTGAAATTGTAATTTACTTATATTCAAGACTTAGAATATTTTCTCTGAAACCAGGGAAATCCATGCCCGATTTTAAGTTATTTTTATTGTTCTAAAAGACTTGGGAAAATTTATGCTGTAAATTAACTTAGATTATTTCGGCGTCATGGAGGCAATAGTTAACTTACAAGTAGATCTAAAGGCGCGTATCATTCGAGCGCAAACTAACTTTAAGAAGTCTCCGAAAGAAAGACTCACAAAAGAATATTTGGAAGGGAGGCTAGAGGCATTAGAGGCCTTATGGTTAGAATTTACCTCTGGTCATAACAAACTTATTTGTATGTATAATACGAAGGAACTAAAATCCATTGATTACAAAAAGGATGATATTTATGATACAACGGAGGATGTTTTCATAGAGTATAAGTCAGATATTAAAGAAAAATTATCTCATTTTAATGCTCCATCCGTTTTATCTAAATCTCATTGTAGCAGTAGCTTAACCGTTAAACTACCTAAAATTGATTTACCAAAATTTTCTGGCCATTATTCCGAGTGGTCATCTTTTCAGGATTTATTTAGTTCTTTAATAATATCAAACAGTTCTTTAAGCAACGTTCAGAAATTACACTACTTGAAAAGTTCTTTGACCGGTGAAGCGGAGCAATTGTTAAGGCATATTACAATACAAGACTGTAATTTTGAACGATGTTGGGAGCTATTAACCGAAAGATATAATAATAAAAGGTACATTTCACATCAGGTAATTAAAAGATTTTTGAGTCAACGAAATTTAACTGTTGAGTCCGCACAAGGTTTAAAAGATTTATTAGACACGACAAACGATTGTTTAGCGTCATTGAATAACGTAGGTATAGACACCAAAAGTTGGGACATTCTAGTTATTCATATTTTAAGTTTAAAATTAGACACTGAAACACGACGTCAGTGGGAATTCCACGTGGCAAGTCTTACTGACGATCTCCCAACTTACAAGAACTTTGAGGAATTTTTAACTACTAGATTTAGGGCTAACGAATTTCTTACTGCTAAAGAAACTACTAGGGTTAGTCAAGTTAGAAACAATACCAAAACATTACATGTTGCAAATATAACATGTCCATTTTGTATGGAAGGTCATAAATTAATATTTTGTAAAAGGTTTCACAAGGAATCCGTAGAAAGTAGACGTAAATTTGTTTTGGAAAATAATTTATGTTTTGTCTGCATGGGTAACAATCATTCGGCCAGAGATTGTCGCATTAAAATTAAATGTACGATTTGCAAGCGAAATCACCATTCTTTATTGCACCCCAATGGTAGGGCGGTCGGGACAACAAGTAACAATGCAATTGAAGAGAGTGTTGTCGCACCTTCAGATGGTGCAACTTTTTCTTCGGCTGGTCCAACTCCGGTTGTTTCGTGTTTCTCAACAGACAAAGTGCGCCAACAAGTCTTGCTCGCGACGGCGCTCGTCCAAGCGATCTCCAGAAACGGAGAAGGATATGACGTTAGGGCACTCCTAGATCAGGGATCACAATCGTCCTTCGTTACTGAATCCACAGTTCAGTATTTGGGTCTAGAGAAGGTTATGACAAGAAACAATATTACAGGTCTGGGTGGAGAGAAAAATATTGTCTCCAAGGCGGTAGTAAACATTGAAATTCGGTCCCGGTTTGATCCAAGTGTGGCAATACAAGTAAGAGCACATGTGCTCAAAAGTATTACGTCTCTTCTCCCAACTAGAAGAGTTGAGGCAATACAGTGGCCAGGAATAAATAGACTTGTGTTGGCCGACCCAAAATACTACGCCCCTAGTCGAATTGATCTTTTGTTAGGAGCCGAAGTATATGGAAAAATAATACAAGAGGGCTTGGTAAAGGGTCCGATTGGTACACCAATAGCGCAAGCAACCAGTTTGGGCTGGATATTGTCAGGAGTGGTTAATTCGTTAAATAAACCTCCTGTGAACATTAATGTAATGCATTGCTGCACAGACAGCGATGTGTATTTGAAAAAATTCTGGGAGATTGAATCCGATGTTCCCCAACCGAAACAAATGATGTTCACAGATGAAGAGAAGCGGTGTGAACAGTATTTTGCAGAGACGACTAAGAGGGATATTAATGGGCGATATATTGTTCGCCTTCCTTACAAAAATGGCATCCCTGCAGTGACAGCTTCGAAGGAGATAGCTGAAAAACGATTCAAATCGTTAGAAAAAAGATTAGACAAAGATGAATCATTGAAGAATAAATATCAACAATGTTTAGACGAATATTTAAATTTAGATCATTGTGGAAATTGTGCCTACCAGTGAAATCGAAAATCTAAAGGCAATTTACTTACCTCATCATGCGGTGGTCAAGGAAGATAGAGAAACAACAAAGGTAAGAATCGTATTTGATGCTTCCTGCAAGGGTGGGAATAATGTTTCATTAAATGACCAGTTATTGGTAGGACCTACCTTGCAACCCGAGTTACGGCACATCATCATGCAATGGAGAAGCTCGCCAATATGTATATCTGCGGATATTGTTAAAATGTATAGGCAAGTGAAGATTGATCAGCAAGATGCCGATTCTCAAAGAATTCTATGGAGGGAGCACAAAGATACGAAAATGAAACATTACCGACATACCAGAGTAACATTTGGCACGGCGTCTGCTCCATACTTGGCGGTGAAGGCTCTTCAGCAGGTAGCACACGATCATGGCGCAGATTATCCGTCAGCATCTGAAAGAGTACTCAAACACTTCTATGTTGATGATTTGTTGACAGGAGTTCAAACTATTGAAGAAGGGATAACTGTTTATAAGGAACTTACCGAACTACTAAGCAAGGCTGGTTTTGAGTTGCAAAAATGGAATAGTAATAGCAACGAATTAAGAAAAGCAATGAAAGCATGGGATGGAAATGAAGATCTGAAAGAAAACCTGAAAATAAGAGAAGATGAATTAACAAAAATAATGGGACTTACCTGGAACCATACCGATGACACCTTCCGCTACGTAGTAAATCTTCCAACTCTGCAGGAACCTATAACAAAACGAAAAATTATTTCAGACATATCACGTTTATATGATCCACTGGGGTGGATAGGACCTAGCATGATTGTAGCAAAGACAATAATTCAAAAATTATGGTTAGCAGCACTAGATTGGGACGATGTAGTACCCGATAATTTATTAAAAGAATGGGTTACTTACCGCGAAGAACAACCAATGCTTGAAAAAATACGTATACCAAGATGGGTTAGCACTACAGCGACTGATGTTCATTACGAGCTACACGGCTTCTGCGACGCATCGAAGACGGCGTATGCGGCGGTAGTATATATGCGTGTCGTTGATTCCTTAGAACAAGTCACAGTATCTTTAGTTACAGCAAGAACTAAAGTAGCACCTGTAAAACAAGTGTCAATTCCTAGACTAGAATTGTGTGGAGCTGTTTTACTTAGCAAGTTGTTGTTAGAAGTGTCACAGGTAATGAATGTCCAAAAACATGACATTCACGCGTGGACGGATTCAACCATCGTGCTAGCTTGGCTAAATAGTCATCCAAGCAGATGGAACGTGTTTGTAGCGAATCGGGTGTCGGAGATCTTAACTACTTTAGAACCTACTAATTGGTGCCATGTAACATCCAGGCAGAATCCCGCTGATTGCGCGTCCCGAGGATTACGTCCTTCAGAACTCATAGATAATGAGTTATGGTTTCATGGGCCAAAATTCATCTCCTGCCATCCTATCACTTACCTGAAACCTCTGGAAGTACATACTGATATAGAAGCAGTTAAAACACTAAAAAGTCATTGTGTAACCTTAGAAGATTCAGTATGGGACAAATATTCATCGTTAACAAAAACTATAAGAGTTATGGCATATTGCAGGCGGTTTATCATAAATTGTTACAAAACATCTGAAAATAAATTAACTACAAAATATTTAACAGCAACGGAATTAAATCAAGCTCTAATTATCCTAATAAAAAATTGTCAATCAAATTCATTTAACGTTGAAATAAAACTAATAAAGGATATAAAAAACTTACCCAAAACCAATAAATTGAGATCTTTGAATCCTTTTCTTGATGAAGATGGAATATTAAGAGTAGGAGGACGACTATCAAACGCAGTGTTGCCTTATAATAGGAAACACCCTATCTTAATTCCAAAACATTCACACTTAACGGAACTCATTATAACAGAAGCACACAAACAAACGCTTCATGGAGGACTGCAGTTGACTTTGACTTATATTCAAAATAAATATTGGGTAATAGGTGCCAAACAATTGGTCAAAGCATATTGCCGCAAATGCGTCACTTGTGTGAAAAACTCGGCTGTCACAAAAACACCTTTCATGGGGCAGATGCCAGCCGCTCGAGTAACACCGATGCGTCCTTTTTGTCACAGCGGTGTCGATTATGCAGGGCCGATTCAAATACGCACCAGTAAAGGAAGAGGTCACAAGTCCTATAAAGGATACATTTGTTTGTTTGTTTGCATGGCAACACGGGCCATACATTTGGAAATCGTCAGTGACCTAACTGCTGAAGGCTTTTTGCAGGCATTTAAACGATTTGTGGCTAGACGGGGCCATTGTTCACATTTGTGGAGTGACAATGGCACAAACTTTGTTCGGGCAGCCACTGAGTTGAAAAAAGGTTCTGCTGCCGAACGAAGACTCATACAGAACATAGCTGAAGCTTTGGCCAACAACTATTGCGAGTGGCATTTTATACCGCCTCATTCGCCAAACTTCGGAGGATTATGGGAGGCCGGTGTAAAATCGGTAAAACACCACCTGAAGAAAGTCATTGGCAACTCGACTCTAACATTCGAAGAAATGGCAACTCTATTGGCTCAAATAGAGGCATGCCTAAATTCACGGCCTATGTCAGTGCTCAGCAACGAGCCAGATTTCATATTGACACCGGGACACTTTCTTATAGGTGAAGCACCGTTAACCGTTCCGGACTTCGATATAGAACATGTAAAAGTCAACAATTTGAGGAGGTGGCAACACACTCAAAGGATGTTGCAATCTTTTTGGCGACGATGGTCGCAGGAATATCTCAACAAATTCTTACACCGGTACAAATGGACAAATAAAAATTCAGAACCTTCCATTGGGGATGTTGTAATTATAAAAGAGGATAATTTGCCCCCATGTCGGTGGCTCTATGGTCGCATTATTGACACTCATCCTGGTGACGACAATATTGTAAGAGTCGTCACACTAAAGACAAAATCTGGAACTCTAAAAAGACCTGTTTCAAAATTGTGTTTTTTACCGTTAGAAAGATAAACTTTATTTTGTTGTGTTTTAGTTTGTTCAAGTGTAATTTTATAATGTCAAAGGTTTTAGTTTGTTCAAGTGTAATTTTATAAGGTCAAAGGTTAAACTTTGCCCTTGGCGGGCGGTATGTTAATGTTTTATACATAGTTCATCAACAAGGAACTAGATGGCGGTACAAAAAATCATTGTAAATCACGCTGTTGAGAACGTTTTGTAAAACTATAAGACCTCGGCTCAATAATTAATAAAATGTCTTAAGAACCAAATCGAAGTGTTTCATTTCGAGTCCGTGGAGTGCTTGCCGTCTGTTTACCGGATTTGTACAGTAACAATGGCTAATTTATTTCCCTTTTCTATTTATTAACCACCTGCTTTATTTTTCGTTTATAGTAATTCGAGTAATTCGAGTATATGTTTGTATGCATTTCTTTTGTTTTAACAATGTTTTTTGAGTGAATGTCACCTAAATGTATTTATGGATTGTAAAAGTATACGACAAGTCGTTAGATTAGTCTTGCTATCACGAATTATAATTAATTCATTAAGATGTCAAGAAATTACAATTCATTTCGTATTTTCATTTTTAGAAACGGTTCATGCGACTTGTCCACAACCGAGTTTCGCGTTTTTGAAAACATGTAACTTGTTGTTTGCAAATGCACGATATGGATTTATCAGTACCGTTTGATATGAAATATGGTTGTTCATCCGAATATTTTACGAACGTTTAACGTTATATACTGATATATCGGTTGATGTATATCGGTTTTTCTGTTTTTTGGTCCGTATTGTATAAAATACCGTTCACGTATAGAACGTGGATGTCATAGATGAATAAGGGATCGATCAATTTCGTTATGTATATTGGCCCTATTTAAATATTTCCACGGCATATTCACGTAACTTGAAAGGGTTCTCCTTGGGGAACGTTTGCGAGCGTTTGATGTGCTATTAAACCCTCGTCTGTGGCTCATAATTGATTGATTTTTGGGTAAATTGTGAAATTTATTTTATATTTGTCGCTGATTATTATGAGTTATTTTATACATGTGGGGTTTTGTAATATACGGGCAAAGCCATGATGGTGATGATGATATGATATTTAATATTTTATAATAAATCAAACGTTTTGTGGAAAATAGCGTTTTGTCACAAAATTAAGTTTTAATACTAATTTATTTTTAACTCGTTTTTATAATCGTAAACGTAAACTATTAGTGTTTGTGAAACTCTTATAATTATATTGTTTTTATAAATAATCTAATTAAAATATATATTTTTTTTTTAAGTTGGTACAACCCTTTGTGGTTTGACTCCGGCGACACCACCGCCACACCTATTTCTACCTAATAATAGTAGTTTTAGGCGCTGCTGTGTTCCGGTTTGAAGGGTGTGGTAAGGGAGACAGACTTTTCCGAGGCGTTCCAGCTTAGTCCTCAGGGCTAGCGGCGCATCTGTGGCCGACCTCAGATAGGAATATCTAATCCTATCTGGGGTTGATTACAGATGTCCATGGGCGGCAGCAGTCACTTACCAGGTGAACTGCATGCTCGTCTGCTACCCTTATATTATTAAAAAAAAATTACTTTCAAGAAAAAAAGATAGGTTTCTATTAAAAGACTGAACATTTACGCAACTATAAACCAATACAAACTTGCTCTAACTGGTACAATCCGCTGCATACCGGTTTGAACCGGAAGAGCGGCACTAATGTACGTGAATGCTCGAGGGCCCAGTAAAGCGCAGTTGTGCTTTCGAATGTTGTTTGAATAGAACTCTGAATTATGATGCTCGTTAACAAAGAATGAATACAAATTTGTATGTTATCGAAATTGCTGCTAATTAAAGAACGCAAAAATTGTATGTTGTAATTAATTTCATCCGTTCAAGCAGTTATCTACTAATAAAACATGGCCTAGTGGAGTCAGATTTTCCCTCATAACGATGGTTCCGAGTCCAGCAATGTAAAATAAAAAAATGCTGCAGCCAAATAGTTCTTCACTTGCACCATTCACGAATTTATGACCAACTTAGATGTTTGATGTATTAACACATAAGACCAAGTACAATAAGAAATATAAATATTCAAAAAAATTGACGACCCGCAGTGGAGGCACGGTCTCCATACCGGTACGAAGCGCTGAGGGTCCCGAGTTCGATCCCCGGTCAGACAGATATCTAAATGACGAATTTAGATTTCTGTTTCTGTGTCTTTTTTTAAAACACATTAAAAACCATTCACAATTTTTTAAAACTCACAACTACTCAAAACGGATCCACCGAGTGCGGTGTTCAAGTTTCACATCCGCGTTCCTCATATCCACGTTTAGCGAACTTCGTAACTAGATCTAACTTTGACAAAGCCTGGAATATACCGAATGTTGTGAACTATATTCTTCTGAACTGGGATTTAATATTCAACTTAAATAAGGTTCCAAACAAAGAATTCTACAGGGTTCTTTAAAAATTGTTAAAGTTTGTGAAAATATCAATACCTGTTAATTCTTATGCCAGGTGAAATAGTCAAAACTTTAATTATAGATGTTAGTATAACCTTTTATTATAGTTAGTTAGTATATGAATTGTATGTGTACGATAAAATATGTAATCTCTTTAAATCTTACTACTCCTAATTCTATAAAGGTTCAAATGTCAATCAAATCAAATATACTAATTTGACGAAATACATTTTTCAAATTACAAATTAGTTTTTTCAGGAAAAATTTAAACTAAGGTCATTTTGCTGATCTAATAGAAAATCGTAGACCATTGAAAACAGAAAACGCCAAACAGTTAATGCCAGTGAAAATTAATAGTAATACACACATGATTGAAGTTGGTAGAACCCTTTGTGGTACGAAACCGGCGGCACCACTGCCACACCTATTTCTACCTAATAACATCAGGATTAGGCGCTGCTGTGTTCCGGTTTGAAGGGTGTGGTAAGGGAGACAGAATTTTGTGAGGCGTTCCAGCTTAGTCCTCAGGGTAGCGGCGCATCTATGGCCGACCTCAGGTAGGAATATCTAATCCTATCTGGGGTTGATTACAGATGTCCATGGGCGGCAGTAGCCACTTACCATCAGGTGGACTGCATGCTCGTCTGCTTCTTCTATATTATAAAAAAAAAAAAACTGGTCCGACGTGTCTGTATAAAATTCCAGCAGTTAGTAGAAGTAGTAAGCCAAAGTACACACAGCGTAAGCCAGTAGTGTACTAACAAATACTATAATGACTTCCCATGAACCAATTATTGGCAAATCGCGTCAGTTCGGAGCAGCGAACGCTTTAATCGTTTAAACTTGGCCGACACGTGAAAGAAGCGAGCTGATTAATGGCTTCCAGTTTCCTGGTGGAAGTTCCGCATACTTCGCGCAAGTGCCGTTACACAGAGCGTTCCGGCACGCTCTCTATTGTGATTTTGCAATAATTTGCTCGTTCATAAGCGATTTGAGTTTCCAGAACGATTTTGTTCGGTGTAGTGGTTATTTCGAATAGCTTTGAGTTACTGTTGTATCTATAACAGTATAATTACTTTTGTAATATGGCAGTTTGTTGTAATGGTTATATTAGAATTTAACTATAATGTTTTTTATCATATGTCCTTTCATGTCGTTATGTTCCACTACTGTCATCATACTGTTAAGTGAAACTCTAGAGATCTCTCCTGATTGTCAAGTTAGTTCTACGCCTTCTACATTCAGAGATATTTTGGTCTTCTTTAATTTTTTCGCACTTGTTTCATTTTTTGTCACGACCATTATATAATGATACATACAATTTATATGGGATATTAAAATATTTTAATGGTATGTGTTTTGTTTTCTATTTATATCCTTGTATTTTATTAATCTTATTTACGTTGTGATCTTTCCATTTTTCCACTCAGTAACCACGGCCATACTCCGTTTAATTGGAAATTCAATTTCAGAGCGTACACCGTGATGTGACATTACAGTCGAACTGAGATCGAACTGTCATTTATTTCATTCTTGACAAGGAGTTTTAAAACACTTTACAACGGACATTTTTTTCTTTTCATTATTTATTAGCAGAATTCTTGTTGATAAAATCTTTTATAAAAATATAATCGAATGTAAATTACAGCTAACTCTTCTATTTGTAAAAAAATCAAAATGCATAACTATGCATAAATCTAATTAATCCATAGAAGACTTTATCGAAGATAAGGAATAAGCATAAAATAAAATATTTATTTAAAAGAAAAAAATCAATGGTCAGTACCATGTAAATAATATTAGTTCTTAAAATCATTAGTTATCTTTTATAATTTTGTAATAAGATAAAACTTTATAAAAATTAAAAAAGAACTCAGTTATATTTAAAAACAATTCCTTTACAAACAAACAGTTCTTATTACTACAACAACAGCTCTTGAATATATTGAAAGAATTGAATTGTAGAATGTCGAATATATTTTTATATTTGGTTCCATACATAATTTAATATTATGAATACTTTATACGTCACTTTAATTGTAACAGGCATGTGTAGACCCTTTTCCCCGTAACGAGTCCCAGTACTTGCCATCTCTAATTTCGTACTACCTGACCTTTCCATTTTTCCAGCAACCACGTCCGTACTCCGTTTAATTGGAAATTCAATTTTAGAGTAGCGTGCACTGTGACGTGACATTTCATTCGGATTGAGAACGGATGGCATTTTTAAAAACCGCACAGGGAATTTGAAATGCTTGGATGACTTATTTTTGTCTATGCCTGTTTTACATTAAATCTGTTGTGAGGGTTGATTTTACTAACATTTAAGAGGCATTTGCAGACTTTTATTTCTTAGTCTTAGAACGTTCTTGCCTTAGTTTATTGTTTTAAAGGGAAAGTAGCTAAAGCTGTGTTGAAAATTGATTGTTGCAAAAGGAATCTTAAACGCCCATTGTTAATAATCAATCTATCCAACGTGTGAAGTAAAATACAATCAATAAGAAAATATATTTAAATATTATGTTTTTCCTTTAAATAAAAAAATATTCACCATAGCGTTACACCGTTGAATGATTGGACTTTGCAATAATATTTGATTGAGGTTTGACCTACAACTTGGTAATAGTTTATTTTATAATTTTATATTGTGTGAAAAAATTTCGTGAAAAAAAAAAACAATTTCGTGTGTAATAAATTTGAAATTTGAGATACTGAATGAAGCCGCGAGAAACAGAAAGTTGATACTAAAAATATATTTAAGAGGCAATAATTAATTAATCTTTAACTAATTTGCCAAAATTATTTAATTTTAAAAATCTGCCCAATTACCCCCAATTACCCCCAATCGCTACGAGACGGTATTTTACTTTTAATTAACGCCAATTGTTAGCTCCGAGTGAATAGTAGGTAAAGGTTAATTGGTTGAGCGGAACTCATTTACTTCATTAACTTATTCATTCCTGAGCACAGGATTGAAAATAATATATTTTGTTATCTGCATTCTATCAATAAACCAATACGATAAAATAAAATGTGACGCGCCGCACCACGACACGACACGACCCGACAGGACACAATACGACACGACCTACCATGCACAACAGAACAATACAACGTACTCTATTATGTACATGAAGAAAAGAAAGCCGAAAAGATGAAACAAAACACAAGAAAAAATCAAAACTCTGTCAGACAGAGAGTCAGTTAAAAATATTTAAGATAAATATCTGCACCACATCTTTCACCATCTAACCAAACTAAGAGAAACTCCTCAGAAGTTTCTCCTGACCTACTTAGTTTCAACTTTGTAAAGCAAAGATCGCGTAAAAGATTTGCAAGAGGTTAGATCAAATAAGATTCATGCTAAAGATACATACTGTTACACATCATCAAAAATGTTTTTAGAAATACCGAAAAAAGATAGCTAGTTAAATGAGAGCTATATAGATCAAAGATCAGGCGGTAGAAACTTTCTACATCAGTCGCCATACAATTTCTGGCATATATCGGCAGCACGAAGCACTACTGTGTTCTTTGCTTTGAAAGTTGTGATACACTTTTTTTTATTTTTATATATATTTGAGCCTAAAGATAAAGCAGACATGCTACGTGATGGAAAGTAGTCAACGACGCCTATGAACATTTGCAACTGTAGTGTGTGTAGGACTCATAGTTATATAAGTTAGGTTAAGCTCAGTATTAAGATAGTAACAATAAAGTCATCAAACAATTAAGACGCCTCTTCAATACCTAAGAGCCTGCTTAGACATTACATGGCGACCCTGCCAGTCCGGTGCGCGTGTGGCGCTGCCACGTTGCACGCGCACCGGGAGGCGTTCAAAATGAAGAATAAATAATAAGAAGAATTAAAAAACAAATTAAAATGAAGATCGAAGATGAAAAAGTAATCTATTATAGAAGAAGAAAAAAAAACAAGAAGATGAGTAAAATTTGCACCGGAAATTAACGTTGAAGATCACAAAAAAAAACGAAGATGAAGAAAGAAGAAATTCAGTATAAATAAGGAAGTTGAATAAAATAAAGTATGGAAGAAGATCACCCACATCGTCATCGTGAGGAAAAATATTATGGAACTGAAAAATGTCGTCGAGCCCATCAATCGTCATAAAACAGTCATGGAAGAAAAGAGTGAAGTAATTACCAAAAGAAGACTATCTACATCATCAAAGGACACCGGACCAGAAATTTTACTGTGAACGGGGACCAGCCCTTCGGAGAACTCTTGGCGTAAGAAAACGGCACAAAAATCATCGTGACACGAAAAACAACTTAAAGGTTGCGTCATCATATACAACAGGTATAATATGAATCGTATAGTATAAACTAAATTAAAGTAATAAGTTCTCTAAGTCTGTACAAGTATTTAAATTAAATATAAAGTAAATTAATTTCCTGTTACTCGTATACGTAAATTGATTTGATTGTTATTTTTGTATCATTATTATACTTACAGTAATAGTATTAATGTCATTTGTTTAAAGTTAAATTGCGTGTTATTTTATTATTGAATCATATTTGGTAAATTTTGTTTTAGCAATTAAGGTAATGTTGTAATATAACGAGCAAACCAGGTAGCAATACTAGTCTTTTCGTTCTTTGTTCTATATCGCTGACTACCAAAAACGTGTTACGATTCATGTTACCCATCCTTTACGGGAATGGAATGTTCTTGGGTTCGGATTGCAATAATGATGCAATACCGACGCCGTTTCTAATTGCATTACATTCTTAGATATTTGATTCTAGCTTAAACTCATAGACTGTTATATGTTATTGATTGTTATTTTGTGTATGTAACGAGTACTTAGATAAATAGTAAAGATGATTATGATGATATTAAATATGATTTGAGACTAAAACAAAATGTTATGTTTGGAAACAAAGGAATGGATGAATGTTTACAAATGGATCGTTTGTATGGATTTTTTTATGGATTTCTTCTGTAAATTAGTATTTTTGGTAATGATCGAGATTGATCCCTCGAAAATTAAGAAGATACCTAATATACTGATGAAATATATCGATTGTTAGTTAATGTTTATTGTTGGTTAAGGCAGAATATCTTCACGCTGCATGATCTGCAGTCATCTGCGTGCAAGAAGTAGATGGAAAGAAACTGAAAGATGAGTGTTAGGACTATAATGAGAATTGAGAAAAAAATATATATTGAGAAGTATGCCTTTTACATTTTCTTGATCATGTAGTTACGCGAGCCGTATACGTGAAAGAAATGGATCGAAAGGATATTTGAATGTTATAGAGAGAGTTTTAATTATTATAAAGAAACCGTTATCTTGATCATGATGTACGCGAGACGTCTTCGTGAAAGAAATGGAATTATGGAAGGATTATCATAAACTTAATGAAGTTATGTAACGAATAAGAAAGGAAGTGAAATATATGAAATGATCAATAATGTAATAAAGATATGAAGGGATTAATAATATAATAAGAAATATTAAGTAAAAATTATTATAAAAGGTAAAATGTTTGCCTAATTAATTAAATAAAAATATGTGTAATGTAGTACAAGGATTTTACCTACCTACAAATATGACTGATGCTTCGATTTGACTATAGGCCACATGGTTAATTCAAGCAAATGCATAAAGTAGGTATTTACTTTATATGATTATGTGATATGAATATGAATATATGAATGATATGTTCTTATACCTAATTATGAATATAAATGTTACTGGATATGACAAGTGTACACTTAAACTTGAATTTGACTTAAACTTAAATAATTTAATTTTATCTTGAATAAAACCGAACGGATATGACTTTAAACCGGATAAGACAATTGTAACGCGTTTAGAATAAGTATTTTTTAATTAATCTATAAACATAAAATATGAAACATAAGAAAGGCTTTTTTTCATGTATTTTTTTATATTCAATTATTAGTAAACGTTAATTAATATTATACATAAGATTTTTATGTATATACCTTTTATTTTTTTAAAGAGGCCTTAACGTGCATTACACCTACCAAATTTGTGGTAAAAATAAAATATTTATAAATAAAATTTTATTTAAAATAACCCCCGGAGGTGTAGTGTGTGTAGGACTCATAGTTATATAAGTTAGGTTAAGCTCAGTATTAAGATAGTAACAATAAAGTCATCAAACAATTAAGACGCCTCTTCAATACCTAAGAGCCTGCTTAGACATTACACAACACCTGCACTTTTTTTGAAGAGCCCCTTGTCGTAGCGCTCTGGGAATACCTCAGGAGGAAGTTCATTCCACATCTTGCAAACCGAACCGTGGAGGTACGCCACGGGTCCAGTTGGTGTGAATGGAACTTCACCCTTCGGCGAGAAGTGGGATAGAGGAATGGTGACGTAGGCACCAGTTCAAATAGTTCCTCGGAACACTCAACATTGTAAAGCCGGTAGAACGCGCACTTACAGATAGACAGACAGACAACAACACACAGATACATAGCGACGAGTACCATTAACCATGAGGTGATTGTTGCTTCATTTTCGTAACAAATTACCTGTAACAGACCCGAGAGAGAGAAACACGAGTGATCTTATAAGAATTCCGTTTTTTGATTTTTTTTGTAAGAACCCTAAATACAAAGTAGATGGCTAGAAGTAAATAACCTTCAAGACTAAACTACACCTTAATTTCAAAGACACTTAAGTCCAAGGCCTATTAAGACCGCAGTCTCCACAACGCAATCTTACATCAATCCTCCGAGTTGGCATCGTACAAATCATTAGACAATTTCACATGCCACGTACTGTCAATAGACAGATCTCAATTCAAATGCGGCCTCAAACTGCAACTTTATCCCGGTCACATACTTGTGCAAACAGTCCGCATGAGTTGCGTTTTCTGGCCAAGGTCGGATGCGGTTCCAAATTTCAATTTCTGAACAGTTTGCATTTCACCGTTTTCTTGACATATCATTTGGGCATCTTATTTTATTTAAAATTTTAATACACCTCAAAAAGTGGTAGAAGGTACTTAGACATAGTGGTAGTAGCGAAAAGGCAAACATAATAGATTACCGTTCTAGATTACGTTTAGACAATGCCGGTATCGTAAGAGAGACGTAAAATCCTACAAATTGTCACACACATAATATAGTCCGCGAGGTCTAAGCTGAGCTATGCATTTGTGTGAGTGCACATAGATAGTGTAGGTGTGAGGTCAAATTACGTCTTTTAATTGATTTAAACCGGTTTATACTGCTTTTTGGCAATCATGCATCTTCCTCACTTCTTGTAGGTACTGGTAGCAGAATTGCTTAATTTTTTAATATTTTGTTTTTGTGTTCGATTTTTTACTAAAATGGCATCCAATATAAATAAACGTGAATGTGGCAAATAATTTATTTAGAAAAGCTTTTTAAAGTTGTTCGAGCTTGAAACTTTTTAAAAGAATAACAATTAATGACGTGTGGCTAAAACTTTTAAAATATCGAAGAACTTTTGTAATTAACATGTGGGTTATTGAGAAGTAAATTCAATTTTTAACCATTAGATTTCTTCATGTTTTTTAAGAATTTGGAAGACAATGTCAATAATAATTTCATACATGCACCACTGAAAAGTAAACTATAATAATAATAATAATAAGGGGTGCTTGTCGGGCAACCTCCACGAGTGTCCGTGTAAGCGGACCGGTGCACCCTGGGCGGCGCGGCCAGCAGCAATTGTTGTTGGCGGCCGGCGAATAGCCCGACCCCAATCCCCACGTGTGCAGGTACCGTGCCGATGGATGCGTATCTGAGGGGGTGCTCAGTTCCAAACGGTCCCTCTCCGAAACCTGGCGACCTCGGAGAGTAACTAGCCTTACCTCGGCATGCGGGGCTCTGCCGGGGCGGACTGTTTAGTTCCCTAGCTTTACTCATGGCCCCTAGTGGGCCGGCTATGGAATGAACAATACACAAACACAAAATAAATATAATTTACGATCGCTCTCCAGAGCTTGTCCAAAATCATCAAACGACGTAGGGTGTAGAAATGTAGGTACTAAGACATCTGAATCAAGTCAGTCACCGTCAGTTGACACTAGGGAGTTGTCTGAAACTCCGCCAGCCGAGACTGTTTCGAGGGTAGCTACGGTAATGAAACCCGCGACCACCAAGGCTGGTAAACCACGTGTACGCATGAAGTGGGATAAAGATGTAAACATATTCATAATGCGCACATATTTTCAAACTACGAAACTTGAGACAGAATTTACTACATTTAGGAAGCATATGCATGACATGTTCTTACAAAAATACCAAGACACAAATGTTACACAACAAAGATTATCAGTTCAGAGAGGAGTCATTATACGAAACAAATTACTTAGTGATGAAGAAATTAACAAAATTAGGTATGAGGTAGAAAAGGAATACAATCTAAAAAATAGCGAACGTCTAACTGTAAATACAAATCAAGTTAATACTTCACAATTTAGTCCTAACTCAGATACTTTTAATGCAACACCCGATATTTTACCTGATTCATTGCTAAGCAACCCAGATTTTAACCCAGAGCATTTAACAATAAATAACACAGAGAAAGAACTAGCTTTAATTGAAACCTTAAAACAACAATTCCAAATTAATCTGACAAAATATAGCACCATTGATCCCATTTTAAGACCTTCACTTCCTAGAATAAAACCTTCTCGATATTTATCATATTTAATAATGTTATTCAATAAAAACATTTTACCACCAAAAATAAGTATAATAAATAATATCACAGACACACACACATTTATATATTGTACATCAATCACTATAGTAGAACATTTAAACATAAAAATACACCGTACATCAAAAAACACAGAATATAAACCAGCATGGCAGATTCGTTTGGAACAGGAAATAGAACAGTTGAGAAAAGATATAGGCAGATTAACGCAATTTAAATCGGGTAACACTTCAAAAAAATTAATAAATAAAATTAAAGATATTTTAACGAAATCAAAAAAACATAGCTCATATGAGAAAGACAATAAAAAAGTTACTGAACATTTGGATACATTAAAGCAAAAGTTACTTATTAAAAGTCATAGATTAGCAAGGTATAAAAAAGCAAAAAATAGGAAAGAAAGCAATAGACTATTTACAGTAAATGAAAAACAATTTTACAGAAAAATGAGAGAAAGTAATAAAAAGTTAATAAATCCACCAGATATAGAGTCTCTTAAACAATTCTGGGCTGGTGTTTGGGAATGTAATACGGAACATAATAAAGAAGCTGATTGGATACAAAGGGAAAAAGTAAGAGCGGAGAAGGTAGAAGAAATGAATTTTGAAACATTCACTCGGGAGGAATTACAAACTGTTCTTAATAAAAGTCATAATTGGAAGGCACCAGGGCCAGATGGAATACACAATTTTTGGTTAAAGAAACTTGGCATTTTCCATGATTGTCTAGCCGAACAAATAAGTGATATAATACAGGGTAATAGCATATTTCCAGATTTTTTAAGCAGAGGTAAAACTTTCTTACTGCCGAAAAATACTTCCACACAAGATCCCTCCCAATACAGGCCCATTACATGCCTACCAACTCTGTACAAAATTATAACTTCATGCATCGCCAACAGAATTTATAAACACTTAGAGGAATACAATATTTTATCTGAGGAGCAAAAAGGTTGCAGACGTCATCATATGGGATGCAAGGAACAATTAATAATAGACTCCACAATATTAAAACATGTTCAAAAAAGCAAAAAGGATTTATATGTTGCATATATAGATTATCAGAAGGCCTTTGATAGCATTCCACATTCTTGGCTTACTCAAGTACTCGAAATTTACAAAGTTCATCCCACCATAGTAATTTTTCTAAAACACGTAATGCAAACTTGGAGAACAACACTTAACTTACAAACAAATACAACTTTAATAGAAACGGGAGAAATAGAAATAAATAGAGGAATATTCCAGGGTGATTCGCTCAGTCCGCTTTGGTTCTGTTTAGCCTTAAACCCTTTATCGCGGGAATTAAACAACTCTAAATTAGGATTTAATATTAAAAATAATAGACAAACTTTATTCCAAATAACACATTTGCTCTACATGGATGATCTTAAACTATATTCTAACACAAATTCAAATATTAACAAATTATTAGATATCACTACTAAATTCACAAATGACATAAAAATGAGTTTGGGGCTAGACAAATGCCGTAAATTAAATATCAAAAACGGCAAATTAATACATGGTGCATATAAAATAAACGACGAACAATATATATCAGCAATGGAAAATAACGAATTGTACAAATATTTAGGCTACAGCCAGGCTCGTGTAATAGAATATAGATTAATTAAAGAAAACCTAAAAAAAGAATATTTTAAAAGATTGCAAGCAGTATGTAAACAGCAACTCACCAGTAGGAACTTATTTAAAGCAATAAATACGTATGCTATACCCGTGCTCACATATTCATTTGGAATAATTAAATGGGGTAAAACAGAATTACATCAGTTAGAAATTAAAACTAGAACGCTACTTACTCAACATAGATATCATCACCCAAAATCTGCAATAGAACGTGTTAATACATCGAGGAAAGAAGGAGGAAGAGGCTTGATAGAAATTACCCAACTACACAATAAACAAATAGAAAATTTAAAGAATTTCTTTATTAACAAAAATAATAATTCATTACATGGAGCTATAAATACAATAGATAAAAACTTCACACCATTAAATTTAAGCGACCAAACCGTAGAACCAGTAGATACAATAAAAAATAATCAAGACAAATATAGAAGATGGAGAGAGAAAGAACTACATGGTAGGCATTTACACGATTTAGAATCAACACATATAGATAAAGAAGCATCAAATAAATGGTTAGAATCAGCCGGATTGTTCCCTGAAACGGAAGGTTTCATTATTGCTATCCAAGATCAGGTTATAAGTACAAAGAACTATAGGAAATATATAATAAAAGATAACACACTTCCCAATGACCTATGCAGAAAATGTTTCAGTAAGCCCGAAACGATACAACACATAACAGGTGCTTGCGTAACATTAACACAAAATGACTACACTCACAGACACAATCAACTTACAAACATCATACATCAAAAACTTGTTATGAAATATAATCTTAATAAAAATCCACATACTCCATACTACACTTATACTCCTCCTGCAATATTAGAAAACACTACTCACAAATTATACTACGATCGCACCGTTCTTACAGACCATACAATATATAACAACAGACCTGACATTACCCTCGTAGACAAGAAAAATAAACATACATACATAATAGATATTGCCGTCCCTAACACAAATAATTTACAGTCAACAATAGTAGAAAAGATAAGAAAATATACAGAATTACAGGTTGAAATAAAGAAATTATGGAAAATGAATAGTGTTACTATAGTCCCTATAGTTGTTTCGACTACCGGAGTTATCCCAAAACAACTATTCCACAGCCTTAAAGCAATAGATCTCCCAAAATTCACTTATCTTGCGTTACAAAAAGCGGCAATATTGAATACATGTCGAATAGTCAGAAAATTTCTTCAATTAGACAGTGATAATGACACCTTACATAACATTACACACACCACACCCGACACTATTAACCTGAATTAACACTTGGCTAAGCCCGTGTTACTTCATAAATCCTGGTAAATCCAGAGGAAACAAATATATACAAAAACATAATAATAATAATCATTTATTTCAGACAATATAAACAAAACAATACAAAACTATACTACATATTAACATTTTATTTATAATAATCAAATTTTAATTATCCCAGTATTTAAGTATTATACTCAGAGTAAATATACACTTCTACATCAGTTAATACTACTACTATACATAATACTTAATCCGTAAGTATCGCAGACGGGAAATAAGTTCCACGTCAGAAACCGGACGTCCATCCGAACGGCACGCTACGTGACGTGTAAGCTGATCTTAAAACTAATATTGCTACAGTTCTCATCTATAAACTGTATAAACATTTATGTTGTGTGAACAATAGCTCTGACGTAAAGGTAAACGAACTTTCCGTTTCTGGTCCTTATAATAAAAAGAAATGCAAGCAAGTCGTCGATGTATCTTATCTCGTAGTGATCTTTCCTGGACTGAAAAAATTCCTCCTGAAGACTGATGATAAGTGATGATTTTTAAAAGATTGAATAATGGATTAAAGACATTGAGTATGAATAATCAATCGAGCATATCCCCTTAATAGCCCATCCACCTCCTACTAAAATGCAAATATTGCTACACCATAACACCACACCTTTTAAACAAGAACACAACAAAATTACATCGATGCTGTAAAGAAGTAAGTGCTTTTATGCAGAAGTGAAAGTGAAAAAGTTTAACCATCGTTATTCCTGGGGGTTTAGGCAAAACGTTACAATATATTTTGATTAATAACACCATGTTACCGCTGCATTTGAATTACAAGGTATAAAAGAAATCTTTAAAACTAAAAATATTTTATTTTCCTTTATCGAGATGTGACGACTATCCAAGACACAAATTGAGGTAATTATTAATTTCTCCAACTCTATTATTCTTTACTTAATCACTAAAACACACTAGATTGTATAACTAACCTTAGCAGCTGTTAAGGCGACGATTTCCTAAAATTATTTTCCAAATAGTTTCATTTCAAACAGGAATGCTCTCTAAAGACCACGTCCAATATAACATCCCCAGTGAGCAGCGTAATATCAGCGGTGAGAAAATGGAACGGCGACGGAGCCCGGAAGCTACCCGAGCGCCGGCTGACACGTTACCTGCGCTATATTACCTCAATATTTAGCCTTTGTAACTTCAATATTCAGGTATTTAGGAAGTATCAAGTTTTGATTTCAATATTTATGATTCAGGAACTAATGAATAACCTGCTAAGCGGTAAGGACCAAATAATAGACACTACTTCCTAAGAGGTCAATCTCCTCATGATATTTTTTAAAATTACTTTTATTTTACGAAATAGAAATAGCAAATGCATGCAGTTTGCTTGATGGTAAATGGCTTCTGTCGCTCATATGTAGACATGTATAATCAACCCAAGTGGGATTAGAGCCCAACCTGATGTCGACAACAAATGCATTGCTGGCTCCTCTTGAGGACTGAGGTAGAAAGCCTTTTATAAGTATCTTCTTTTTATAATATAGGAGTAGCAGACTAGCATGCAGTCCACCTGATGGTAAGCGGCTACTGCTGCCCATGGACATCTGTAATCAACCCCAGATAGGATTAGATATTCCTACCTAAGATCGGCCACAGATGCGCCGCTACCCCTGAGGACTAAGCTGGAACGCCTCGGAAAAGTATGTCTCCCTTACCACACCCTTCAAACCGGAACACAGCAGCGCCTAACACTGTTGTTATTAGGTAGAAATTGGTGTGGCGGTGGTGCCGCCAGAGTCGAACCACAAAGGGTTCTACCACCTTCGACTTGTTATTTTCCAAACAGTTTAACACAATCCACGCTCACAATTCCAACTCCCAGTGAGCAGCATATTATCAGCGGCGAGGAAATGGAACGGCGACGGAGTCCGGATGTTACCCGAGCGCCGGCTGACACGTTACTTGCTCTATATTACCAAAACATTCAGGGTCTTTAAAGGTAACTTTGATGTCAGTTAAGTTAAATTGTCAAATTGAAGTTAAGTATTCAAATATAGTAATAGTAATCGTCTGTTAACAACTTTCTATTATGAAAATGAAAATAACCTACCTATAGGTGATAGGCATGTAGGAAAGTAGGGTTTAGTGGAATTTGAGGAATATTAATAGAAAAAGCCACAAGTACCGATAAAATTTTAATGACAACGTTTGAAGGAAGCAATGACCTAGAAAAACAATATACATAAGAACGTATTAAAAGAAATATACATTAAAACCTTCTGCACTAAAATAATAAAATAAATAAGCACATATATATAGTGCGTCGCCTACACTACCTACCATCTACGCACAAAACTCTTCAAAAAGTTTCCCTGTGCCATTTAATAAAATAAAAATCCGCTACACAACCTATTTAAATGTCTGGCTATGGATCAAATCGGAATCATCTGCGGTTTATACCATTATGGCAATAAAGGTACTCAGCAAGAAATAAAAGGGATTTGTTGTTCAGGTAAGGTTTGTATATATATATAAAAATGGAAACTCTAAAGTTTTGAACATCAAAAAAGCTACAGCAACTAAGGTAACCAAGGTTAGGTTGCCCTAGACACTGATAGGTGTACAGGTAAATATAGTTTATTTTATGGCAGTAAAGGTCCAGTGAGGCTAAATTCTTGACCGAACGCTGCTCTAACAGATCTACATCTTAACATCTTAACGCGCATGACTGCCCGAGGGTGAGGGAGTCCAATGACGCATTGAGTCCGAGCGTATCACATTCAGTCCAAGGTTATCAAATAGGTATTGACAAAAATATCCTATGATATTCACAGAATTTAACATCTGACTTACTACACTGATTTTTGTATGTACAATATCATTTTTAATACTTTTACCCGACTAGGGTAATGTTTTTCGAGATTATATACATTTGTGTGTCTGATTCTTTGGCACTCCTTACAGTCTAGTTAAGGGTTTGTACTAAAGATGCTCCTTTTCTAACAGCTTTTATTTCTGTAAAGGTCCAAATCCAATATTGATAAGGTCCAATGAGTAATAGCATTTCTATATCAGACCTATTTCATTACTTACTGCCCAGTCATAGATTTCATACGAAATGGCTGGAGTAGAAAATACCCAAATAGTGAGAGCAGAGACGTAATTGCACTAAAAGTGTATTGAATCGAATGCTCCCTCAAACGTCTTCAGGTTCGACCGGCAATCTGGATGACCTATCCGGTCCTTTATAGGGTTGTCACTATTTTTTTTTTTGTTTTTATAAAGTACCAAGTGAGTAATAGGTACTTTATATTATTTACAATCTAGCCTAATTTAAGACTAATGAGTAATTCTACGCTAACTTAAACTGCTAAATAATCATATAATGAAAGTCTCCTCTGACACTGCACTTCTTTGTTTTATCACATAAGGGAGTAGACACATTGTTTTTTTTTATATAATAATAACATTATCATTGTTCTTGTTTTATATAATAATAAGATAGATGTATTTTACTCATGTAAGAAGACAAAGTTGTTATACATTTTTCAATAAAAAATTTGAAGGTAGAATATAAAAAATATTGTTTTTTTATTTTACCTAAATGTAATCGTCCATAACCAGTTTTGAATTTGCTAACATAACATTTTGATTTTAAATTTCACCATAAAAACAAATTGCTACAAACATATTTTCTTCAGGCCATAAATACTTTACCCTAAGTACTAAGCTCAAACAAAAATATTTTCTTCCTTAAAAAAATCACCATGATCTCCTTACTTCTACATTTAAATTTGACGACCCGCGTGGCGGAGCGGTCACCATACCGGTCTGACGCGCAAAGGGTCCCGGGTTCGATCCCCGGCCAGACAGATATCTAAATGATGAATTTGGATTTCTGTTCCTGGGTCTGGGTGTTTATGTATTTGTCTGTGTGTGTGTCCATGGCACCCACGACACAGGGAATCCTAGTGTGGGGCTGTGAGTGTAGAAAGCGTTTATTTATTTGTTTATTTATTTAAATGAAGATACTATTTAAGATACCAATACCAAGCAAAGGCAACAAAAAACATAATAAGATTTTTTGTGCACAAAAAGATCAACAAATCCCTCTGTTGTGTCAACCCTAACCATGATCTCATCCCCCGATCAGCAATAACGAATGGCGGGTCCGTTTAATGTCTTTTTATTCGTGGAAATTTATTTTAAAAGTAGCCTCGTCTCCGCTCTGGAGAACTGAAGTTTGCAAGTTTTTTCAAAATGGCAGGACATTAATTCGTTTTAGAACCCGAATAGATGACGGTTGGTGAAATTGGGGTCAAGAATTGTAAATTATTTTTATTGAAGAAAATCTTTTATTTTTAGGGCACTTGATCACTAACGCCTTGAGACGACTCTCTGTAGCCCACTCCATATAAAACAGATGCTGCCTGATACCGATTATGGATGCGTTACTACTCCAAAGGACTAATGATGGTTGTCTCATATGAAAGTCAACTGGCATCTCAAGATCGTACTCTTAAAATCCTAATTTAGAGCAACGTTTCTAAACTAGTGGTACTACGCAGGGGCACTAGAAGTGGTCCGCAGAGACACTAAAAGTGGTCCACGAAGGTACGCGAAAATGTTAGAATTATATTAGTGCTTGTCCATGTTTTTCCCTGTAGTTCCGGGACGAGAATAGGGCTACGGTATCCTGCGGCTGTGGTGAGCACCAAGCTCACCTGGGCGGAGCCCGACGGGGCACAGCGCTAAGAGGACTCCGGTTGCGTTCCGTTGGAGATCCCGGAGTCCTCTACGCAGCGCCGAGGACGGCCACCGGGGGGGTTTTAGTGCGGTAAGAGTCCCACATAACCCCGTGTCGCTCCCACGGCACCGGGTACCTTTTGAAGGTTTCCCCCTCGTTAACAAAAAAAAAGGTTTCTTCCCCTTAATAAATAATAGAGATATATTTTTTTACGTAACGTGTATTATTAAAAAGTGCTTGTCCATGTTATGTCCTCGTCGACATTGTTATAAATACGCTTTCTACACGCACAGCCCACCACAATACAATACAATTCCCTATGTCCAGAGTACCATGGACATAGACAAATACACACCCAGACTTAAAAACAGAAATCTCAATTCATCTTTTAGGTATCTATCTGTCCGGGGATCGAACCCGGGACACACTGCGCGTCAGACCGGTATGGTAACCGCTCCGTCACGCGTCGTCAATATATAAGAACTATGATAGACACAGATAGAAACATATTTTCATTAAGAATAGAGTGGCTCAGAGATCACAAAGAATTTATTTATTTGCATCAAGAAAATATAAAACCTACACAGCGTAAAAGAAAGAAAAGGTTGAAACAAAAGAAAAAGTATCTTTTGTTTTAAAAGCTTTCTATAAAGTGTCTCATCTGGCATCTACCTCTAGTTTGCATCAGAATAAAAATGTTTTTGATATATTATACAAAGGAATGTCATTCAAAAAATTCACTATTAATAATTAAAATTATATAAAAGCGAATGACCTTCAAATTTATATTTCAAAGCCTAAATTAAATATATGTTTTGTTTATGTATCTTTATATTCAAATTTATAAAACTATGCAAACCATTTTTAAAAGGTCGACGTGCCTGAAGGTTACATCTCAATTCGGCTTAACCCTTTCACAGACATTTTCGAGTACACCTACATAATTAATTTTGATTTGTTCTAGGCGTGGGGGTTAGTATCTACGTGTGTGTATTTATGGTACGGCAAAATCCTAGTGCGTGTGTTAATCTAAACAAAAGATGTCTAACAGTCTAGACATTTGAGTCATCCTTAAGTATCGCCCTTCATGGTGGGTCAGAGTATAGATAGCCCATTTTCAAACCTCCTAGACTATTTAGCTTCATCTTCAGACTAACTTTAGTAATAAACCACTTTAATAATAAAAATAATAAATATATTATGCTTCTTAAGCGCTTCAAGGACCTAAACCTGAAATTACAAAAAATATTTAGTTTACGCTTGTCAAACCACATATGGACCAACATTCATTTTAGGTTCCTCCAAACTTCAAAATTTAAAAACATAAAAATTCAAACTTGTATTTAGCGTTAAAATTATAATATTTTAAAATTCGGAACGAGCCAAGCGCGGGGAAATTGCAGTAATGGCAGATAAAAATCTTCTCCGGTGTGCAAATGGACCGGAATTTTATCTCACGACTCAAAATCACGTGCTTGAAGCTCGAGCGGGTCTAAAAGGGTTTTAACTTAGTGGGCACCCATTAGGTTACGTGGTTAGCAACTCCAGTTGAAAAGACTTTGGTAGGAAAATCACTAAAAACATTCATCTAAAGGACTCTTCGCAGTTTGACTAAGGAACCAAAAACTTCACATCCATTTATGACTTATAATAGTGCTTCTGAGTTCTGGTTTGACAGTTGTAGTAAAGTTCAAACGAAATCGTCAGGAGTATCAACGCACTATGCCGACCTCTGCTTCAATCGACCTCAGTGACCTTAGTCTAATACTATTTTGTAAAACTCTTTTATTGTCATTTCAAATAGTGCAACAGTAACCGTATCAATCTTAGAAAGTTAGCATGTTTTCTAGGCAGAAATCTTAATATGTCAATTAACGACCGGCCAAAATGAACTAATTTAATGTTACACAACAACCTCTCGCGTTCTCATATCACACAAAATTAAAATACGCTACAGTTTTACCCAACTGCAAAGAGCAACGTTTTTCGAGTATCAGCCTAAACTTGATGGATTATATCATAACACGAGTAACATTCGTCAACAACAAATCAGTTCACTCGACTTCCAGTAACAAAACGTAAAAAATAAAACGGTTTTTAGGCTTCGATCTTGTACACATAAATGTTCCTATTTCTTAGTAAGTAACTTTCATACATCAAGATTTATTTATATCGATAAATATCAAGAAAGAAACATAAAAAAGAGCCAGCGTCGACGGTCCTTAATCCCGGGATCACTGACATTCCTCCACCTCTTTTCCTCAATCCGTGGATAAAATATTGTAAATCCTGAAGATTTTTAGGATAAAAGAGGTGTGAAAGCGTCATACAGCCCATTCAATAATAAATGGTCACTACAAGCAAATGAAGAATTACAAATAGAAATTAGACACATGTAAAGGTATTGTGTCTAATCTAAGGTAGATTCATAAAGTAGATACAACAGTCGTCATTCTTCAATAATACATTCCAGCGCCAACACTGGACCTTGATAAAAATAGTTGAATATTGTCTTCAGAATGTTAAGATTTTCCAATTTTTGAGAAATACCTTCTCTATCCAATGATGAACTGAACATATACCACCCATAGCGCAAACTGTTGGCCGATGTCACCAAAACGTTGGTGCAAACTTTGCGCCTACTCTCACCAACTGACGTGACGCGATATTTCAAACAAATATATTCCAAGGACGAATCCATTTGAATACGAACACGCTACGAAGGAAAGTCGGCAGGTAGGCGAACAAACTTGTTTTTATTGTTAGTGCCTCACTATTTTTGGCTTTGTTTCCAGGAATCGATTGTCGAAGTGTTTTGAACAACGATATAAAATGCGGCCACGGTAGTGTTCCAGCAAAGTTCTGCCGTCATACGAGTACTTAAGACGCGATCGCGATTTTGCCGTATTATTTTTCTGTCGTTTTCAGAAATCGATTTCCAAGTGTTTTTCAACGTCAACAATAAGATAAAAGTGCGGGTTGAGTGTTTGTGCTAAGTTTTACTTATAAGAATTTCTTTTAAATACCGTATTGTTTTCGGAACTCAGTTATAGAGGATTGTTATTTAACTTTTCTATTTAAAGAGTAGAAGTAAAGCTAAGTAAAAAATTCAGCAAATTAATAATTGTTTAAATCAAGCGAAAGTTTACACGAGGTCGTTGCAATAACCCATAAGAACCGTGTATTACCTTTCCAACTAGATCAACTAGAACTTCACGTTCAGAATCATTCACGTTTCAAAATTATCATATCGTTCACTTTTACACAGAAATCATATGAACACTTCTGTACTTTACAAGCCTAACTATTACCAATTCTTCAAAACACAAACACACAACTATAATAAAATTTACAATTTACTATTAGTCACTTTTTATCCTAGGATAAAGGTAAAGGATAAATATCGGAGTTAGATAAAAGTAAAAAAGTCACGTACAGGCCTTCCCGGGAAATCTCTAAAGTCAAATGGAACGCTCACAAACACATCCCAACTGTCAGTGGGTAAGCCCACCCACACATCGGAAACGTTATTAGAATTTGGTTTCGATTACACGTAAACGGTGGGCGCGAAATGAATATTCGTGGATTGACTCCAAAATCCTTCTTGGGATTTTCGTTTTTTTGTTACCAAAACTTATCTCAAAAGCTAAGAAATTACTCTAGTCTATACTCTTGACACAATTAAAATTGAATTGTCTTCCTTATTTTAAAATAACATTTAGGTATTTTTCAAGCGTATATACTTATACCTAAATATAAGACATTATTTTGCACCTACAGCCCAAAAGGGTTGATGGATTTAAGCATATTATGTGGTATCGTTAGATTCGTCTGAATTGTAAGAGTAACATATTGCTTTACTTCTCTTTGCTATTGTAAAACAATCGAGTATTATGTTGCTTTGATAAGTTAAGATTAAAACTACTTCGCAACAATCCGCTACAAATATGTATGATGGTATATATTTTAAACCATGTAGTATGTACCACCCTCCCTCCATCAAAGGATGCGTACAGATGCAAAATATTAAAAGTATACACCACCATACATATGTACCACCACCAACACGTGTTTCGCTCCAAAACGGAGCATCATCAGGGTAAGTTGACTCTACTACTTTCGACTTTCATCATACATATTTGTAGCGGATTATTGCGAAGTAGTTTTAATCTTAACTTAATAGCATGGATTTCCGCAAAGTAACGCTTGATAAAATTAACTATCTTGCTTTAATAAATTAATAGTAACATTAATGTTGCTAAGCGCCACTTTTTTTATAATAGAGGAGTAGCAGACGCGTATGCAGTCCATCTGATGGTAAGTGGCTACTACCGCCCATGGACATCTGTAATCAATCCCAGATAGGATTAGATGTTTCTACCAGAGATCGGCCAAAGATGCGCCGCTACCCCTAAGAACTAAGCTGGAACGCCTCGGAAAATTATGTCGCTTGTGGTCCCTTCAAAGCACAATACAGTAGCGTCTAACACTGCTGTTATGAAGCGGAAATACTTGTGGCGGTGGTGCCGCCGGAGTCGAAGCACAAAGGATTCTACCACCTTATTGTGCAACAAATATTCGACGTCAAAGTTACGTCAACATTCAAATATAATTGCGAGAATTAACGAGTCTGACTTACACCAACTGTTTTACACTAATTCTAAACGGCGCAAAGTTTTTACATGAAACTGAAAGCCGTGTAAATAGGTCGCGCAATTATTTCCGACTTGCAAACAACCACTATTTCTTTCGACGAATTTCTTGTTTTTATAAACACCTATTAAATGTACTAGTTGGTCGACGTTGTGGTCGAAATCCGACCATAATTAAATAGAGATGAAAACTAACTTCAGATACATCTTATATATAAAATTCTCGTGTCACAATGTTAGTTACCGTAATCTTCCAAAACGGCTTTACCGATTTTCACCAAATTTTATATGCATATTCAGTAGGTCTGAGAATCAGCTACTATCTATTTTTCCCCCTAAGTGATAAGAATTGTTCACCTTAACATTTTTTATATTTATATGGCAACACAACGTTTGCCGGGTCAGCTAGTATAAATATAAAATGATTTGTTTTCAATTTCAAAACTACATATTTTTGATAAGGTACATAAAGTCAAAAATGTTTATATATACCCCAATGCTCACATTTCATTATTATTTATTTACTATAAACTTGAAGAACGATTTTTTTAAGTAATGAATTTTATAGCACATATTTTTTACAAATTACATCTTTTTCTTTCCTTCTTTATATAAAATTTAATTATGTCAAATGTCACACTTCCCGTACACGCAATGTGCTTAAAAAAAGCTATTTTATTTTTCTTCACGTAATTATATAAAGATCACTTGTCTCTATAAGGAATGTAATTTAAAATAACGGCTTTTATGTAGCTCGCTCACACATCATAAAGAGCGAACGAGAAGCAAATAGAAGTGCGACCATTTTGAATTACAGACTTCATTGAACTTAGTTTACCAACACCAACTCGTTATACACTTCCTTGAATAGGTAAAGGTCAGGGCTGCCCTTCGGTCAATAGTTATACAGCACACGGTTCAATTGACGTCGGTCGTTACTTATTTTTTCTAAGCTGTGTACGTATAAATAAAAATAAAAAAAAATGTATTACAAACTAATTGTCACTTACTTAAACAGCGAAGAAAAACATCGTGAGGAAACCTGCGTACCTGAGGAACTTTACGTTTTCAATGTTTTTTTTTTTTTTTATAATATAGGAGTAGCAGACGAGCATGCAGTCGACCTGATGGTAAGTGGCTACTGCCACCCATAGACATCTGTAATCAACCCCAGATAGAATTAGATATTTCTACCTCCTATATTCTAACCACCAAGAACACTAGCCAGCATCTCCCTTCTGATTGTATTTGTAGAGCCTTTAGTATACGTGACTTTATCAATATAAAGTTATCCACGTAACTTCGAACAATTAAATTAGTAATGGCGTATATATTAAATCATTATTTCAGTACATTTATCTCGTATCACCGGTCCATTACCCTCCCTTCAAACAGACACGTACAGCAATTAGTGGAACGTTTTATTTCAGTACACGCCACCCATTAATATGAAGCTTTAAGCTCTGTTCACATTCTCAGACACTACGTGGTTACACGTACAAGGACTACATTGAAATATTATTCCATATATTACATGGAGTTTCCATATAGTCTTTGTATTTCGACTCCGGCGGAACCAGCTTATTTCTACCTATTAACAGCAGCGTTAAGGGCTGCTGTATTCTGGTTTTAGGGGTGTGGTAAGGGAGACATACTTTTCCGAGGCGTACCAGCTTAGTTTCCAAGGGTAGCGACGCATCTGTGGCTGACCTTAGCTAGAAATCTAATCCCCCTTGGATTGATTACAGATGTCCATGGGTGGCAGTAGCCACTTACCACCAGGTGGACTGTAAATGTGGATTAGATTTTTTTTAACTTAATCGGATATATTTTCTTCAACTATACAAATACTTTCGTAATTAACCCATCGAATCAGTAATAACCGTTATCTCTAAATTCCGATACGAGATACCTACTCTACGCCAGGTTTAAACACAAGCTACGTCGTAGACCTACGAAGTGCTACGTAAGCGTAGACCCTAGTAATATACAAGTAAGCTTCTTACAGAAGTTTAAACCTTATTCTGAGAAAACGCGAGCCTAGCAGTAAGACGGTAGTGTATCTTAGTAACAGTTATAATTGAATATCGCAAGTTAAAGTAATAATATCAATACTTATCTTAACAAAATGTTAGTAGCTTATAAGGATTATTGAAAGCAACTATGTAGAATAATATAATACAAACTAATACTCGCAGTTAGAATTGTAATGCCCTCTTAATGCTCCCAGAGTATAAAAAGAAAGGCGATGGCCATTAGTTTCAGTCTTTATGCCGGATTGCGGAAGGTAATGTTTTTCGAGCGTATGTATGTATGTCTCATTCTAAGGTACGATCTGCAGCCCAAACGGCTAAACGGATTTTAACATAAGATGTCGCTGAATACGTCAAAATTTTGGAAATGAGATTTTTTTAACAAATCTCTTGTTTCCATTCGTAGCAGTGCCTTACATCTTATATATAAAATTATCGTGTCACAATGTTAGTTACCGTCCTCCTCCGAAACGGCTTTACCGATTTTCACCAAATTTTATATGCATATTCAGCAGGTCTGAGAATCAGCTACTATCTATTTTTCATATCCCTAAGTGATAAGGGTCGGTCACCCTTAACATTTTTTTATTTATATAACAACACAACGTTTGCCGGGTCAGCTAGTAATTTTATGTGATTTTGTTAATAAACACCACTTGGTAAAAGTGTAGAACATTGTTATAGATAGCTTAATGTGCTTTATCTACCCTTAAAGCTTTCTAAAGTGTTCCATTATAAGCAGTTTACAAAACTTTGATCATTATAGCCGTTATAAATGGGTCGTTTAGTTTTTAGCGGCTAAGTGAAGTTTAGCCATTACGGATTAAATAACGTTGGCGACATTGATAAGAAATATTTATTTTCAACAGCGGACCCTGGGAGCCGTCTTACCATAAAAAATGGATTTTATGTACAGAAACATCTATTAGGTCTTAAGAGTATCCTATCTTTTAAACTGGAACGATGCCGTCGTCAATCTATTACTGTCCCACTGCTGGGCACGGGTCTCCTCTCATAGTTAGAATAATTTAGGCCATAGTCCACATCGCTAGCCAAGTACGGGTTGGCAGATTTTATTTTTTTTAAGAACTGTCAAACTTGTAGATAAGTAGTGCGATCTACTCACGATGTTTTTGTACCATTATATCAAAAGATGACTCATATCTAAAACGGCAGAGTTCAATCCACTGTCACAGCTAATACGCCAGCCCAAAAATCATAAGTTCGCTTTCAATTCTGAAAATCTTGCTACTGAACTATCGGTTTCCAAAAATCCTGCCATTGAACGATCGCGTGCTAAAAATTCTACCGGATTTGGGGGCATTAAGCTGCTCCGGGCGGCGGTAATGGAAAAACGCAAGACATTCACTTAAAAGCAGTTTTTGAATTACTGTATTTACCGGTAACCAATAAAGTCTTAGCCCTACATTTACTTTTAAAGGCATACTCACAGCACTTACTTCTAATTCTGGAAATGGTTAATAGTTAGAGACTTTAAAGGCATTTTATTGGCTATAATAATTATTAGGGCTGCACTTTGTGTACGCTGCATCCGTTAGACTGATTCTATTTGAAGTTTATAAGTGGCTTGCACAAGGACTACTGCCACGTTTTTTGGTATAATAATAGTATTTTAATGTCACATGAGTGTTAAAGTGTGTTCTGGCTAGAAGGATATTACGGCTACGGCTAAAAGGTTCTATGGTAGCAACACAACAGCCCTACACAGTTCTATAAGACACAAATTCATCAATTAAACCATTAAACGCTGTTCCAACTTTCGACACATTCAATAGATGGCATTCAATAGATAAAGGCGTCTTCACACTTGAACCACATAAAGTCATTTAAGCTTACCTCTCTCACAGAAGGCACCCTCGTAGTCCCCATCTCTGCACTCACACACGGGCCCATCGTCCGTGCTGATGCAGACGCCGCCGTGCTGGCAGGGATCTCGTCGCTCGCACGCGTCGCCGCTAGCGTTGCTTATGCGTGATGACTGGAACAATGGGAAATGAAATAAGAAAATAGATTATATTTTCTTATCTACAGTTACCGTCAGTTTGAACATTGTTGCAGGCAAAAGTGAAGCGTTTCAACTTACTCCCAAAAAATAACAATTTATTTAAAACAATATATTAAAAAAATACCAAAGGAAATTAGAAAATGGAAATGAAGAAAATTGAATCAATATTTTTTCCATATATCTTTTTTTATATATTTACAAATAACTGTCAATTTGAACGCCGCTACATACTATTGTAAAAAGGATTGTTAGACAATGCGTTTCAATTTAGTTCCCAAAAGTAACGATTCTTTTTTGGATTAAACTCCTGCCTTAATGACTATCCAATATGAATAGAGTGTAATTTTGACACTGACTTTGAACAAAGAGCGTAGCGTAGATGTAGTGCTACGAAGCGTAGGCAATGCAATTTGTGATTAAAATTTCCAAGACACAAAAACTTTATAAAAAAATAGCTATTATTCCAAGTATGTCGAGCCGCGCATACAGTTACTTATTCAGTAAAATAAATGTTTTCAAGAAAAAGTCGCATTACGAAAATTCAATTGAAAAGAATTTGAATTTCCCTAAAGACATGTTAAGCGTATTCCATTCCTAACGATATAAGAATGCCCATTAGGTGGAATCCAGGACAAACCTCGGTAGACCGTACGAAGACAAACCATTAATCTACAAACGCAAGGTCATCACACTTTTTCACACATTCGCCCAAACATTTATCCTAACAAATGCTTGTAAGTCCATTCACCCTTCGACCTCCTGAATAAATCATGACACGCTCCACGGATCACGAAATCAACTTGATTTTCAGCAGGAACACCTCACGGCACAACCCCTTCTATCCCAAGGGCATAGAGGTGGGTATCGCTTACACGCAATAACGTCTAACTGCATATCTACGAGACGAATTATTTCTCAGAATGGAAGGTAAGCGTCCATAGATTTGTAGACAAAACAAAATGTGCGTCTAATGTTTGAACCCGGCTTAGTACTGTTATATACTGTTCCCTAGAAAATATGGAGGTCGTATTGTTGTAAGCGGTGACAGCATAAGATATACAAACATACAAAGGAGGGAGAAAACAAGAGCGGCCAACTATTGGGGGCAGGTGGTATGAAATATGACAATAAGAACACCGTGGTCAAGACTAAAAATATGACCCCAATTAATAGAGGTAGTAATACGTCTATTCTCCGTATCAAAGCGGTGGAACGGAAGAAATATTTCCATGTATGGAGGCTTCACACAAACACGACCGAAGACATATTATCGGAGCATGTACGTGAAATTTTGGGTAAAGACAGTTATATAAAGGTAACCAAGATAAATCATAAAATTGAAAAGGGATACTCATCATTTAAAATATGTGTATCGGAAAATAATTATGAGAAGTTATGTGATTCCAACATTTGGCCGAAAGATGCTGAGTACAGTGAGTGGAGATTTTTTCGTTACCAAACGAAGAGTCAAATCGGAGAGTAAAGTGGTGAATATATTATACCAGAATGTCAGAGGTCTCCGAACGAAGACAACACAACTCATGTCCTTGCTCGAATCCTCGGAGTCTGATTTGTTTGCACTCACAGAGACTGGCTGCAACGAATCAATCCAAAATGCAGAGATCATACCGCCAGGCTACTCCACACTGCGGTGCGACCGGGCGGACGGACGCAAGCTGGGCGGCGTGCTGCTGGCAGCAGCGCCGCGGTTCGAGTTGCGGCAAGTACAAATGAC
Source organism: Epargyreus clarus clarus (assembly GCA_014595695.2). Lineage (NCBI taxonomy): Eukaryota > Metazoa > Arthropoda > Insecta > Lepidoptera > Hesperiidae > Epargyreus > Epargyreus clarus. The sequence continues at coordinate 3,930,657 of JACTTY020000016.1, read as the reverse complement.
GGGTGATATTAACATTAACACACACAACTTCGAACTAATCGGTGCTTCTATTTTCAAACAAAATCGGTTATTATTTACATGTTGTGTAGTTTATATACCACCGAACTCTGAAGAGAGTGAATACATGGTAATGTTTAACTTATTGGAGGACATTTGTGTTAAATATAAAAGTAATGTAGTGATAATGGGAGATTTTAATTTGTTTTCATGTAATTGTTCTGTTTTTAATTATTACGACGAATTTATGGCCTTTTGTGAACTCGTTCAGTGTAACACTGTTCCCAATTGTAACGGCAGGCAGCTCGACCTTGTTTTGAGTGGGTGTGGTAGCGTGTCAGTGGTGGCGAGCGACGAAGCGTTGCAGCCGGTGGACGCGTACCACCCGCCGCTCGCAGTAGAAGTTGCCGTCGCGGTGTCCGCGCGCTCTGACCACTCGGGTCCATCCTGGCAGAGTCCATCTCAGGCTCCGCTGAGTCAGTGGAACTTCAACAAAGCTGATTTTAACGAGGTATACGATTTAATTATGAACATAAACTGGACCGATATCTATACTATAAGTGATCCGCACCTGGTAGTAAAGACTTTTTATGATAAAATTAATGAAGTTTTAGATGACTGTGTACCCAAAAAAACTCCAAATTTCAAAAACACAAAATACAATTATCCGGTTTGGTACACGTCGCAAATTATTCAAAGCATTCGACTAAAATATAGCTTACATAAAAAATATAAAGTTAGTAAATCGTTTTCTGATTATGAGGCGTTCTCTCGGGTCAGAGCTCGAGTGAAGGCGGAGATCGCGATCGCTCACGACAGATACCGAGATCGTATTCAAAACCAGCTGGTATCAAATCCGAGATTGTTTTGGAATTACATGAGGTCAAAGAGAGGCAATTTGAGGCAAAATAGGCTAATTAAAAACGGACACGTTATGACGGACCAAGAATGCGCCGATGAATTTGCCCAATATTTTCATTCCGTATATAGCTCGGAGCCAGCTCGGTTAGACGTATCGGCGGCGAGTGCGGTTGCGGGCGGCAGCGGCGCGGGCGCGCGCGTGCACCTGGAGGGGCTGCGCTTGGCAGACGTGCGACGTGCCCTTGCGTGCCTTCCAGCAAAGCGTTCGGTGGGGCCGGACGGCATCCCACCATTCATCTTAAGGGATTGTCGGTTTGTATTAGAAGAACCTCTGCTGCATATGTTTAACGTTTGTCTTGCAAACATGACATTCCCAGATCGTTGGAAGCTCACTCGAGTGGTGCCTGTTCCGAAGGCTGGGGGTGGTGCGGAACCTGGTGATTACAGACCCGTGGCGGTCTTATGCGCTCCGGCCAAAGTGTTCGAGTCCGCGATTCATCACCTTATGTACGCGCAGGTGAGAGCTCAGTTGTCCGACGCGCAACACGGTTTCCGTCCGGGACGAAGTACGACTGGGAATTTACTAAATCTGATGTCACTGGTGGTACCAACAGTGGATGCTGGAAGGCAGGTAGATGTGGCCTATTTTGATTTTCGGAAGGCATTCGACACGGTCGACAATGACATCTTACTGAAGAAGTTGGCACTTGTAGGCTGCACGCCTCACACGCTGACTTTTTTCGCCAGCTACTTGCGGGATCGGCGACAGTACGTTGACTGTGCAGGATGCCTTTCGGACCAGTATTTCACAAGATCAGGCGTCAGTCAAGGCAGCAATTTAGGACCCCTCCAATTTATATTAATGATCAATGATCTACCAGAGGTGGTTCATGAGACGACATGTCTTCTGTTTGCTGACGACCTAAAACTGGTACGCGAAATTAGGGATAGTACCGACCACGCTGGACTGCAACGCGACATAGAGAGGGTAGCTGAATGGAGCCATAAAAACAAATTGCACTTCAACGTCTCTAAGTGCTCGGTGCTTTCGTTCAGTCGGGCGCGCGCCCCTTACCACCATCCATACTATCTGGAAGGTGTACCCTTTCAACGCGTAACGGAGGTTAAGGATCTGGGTGTACGGTTCACTGCGGAGCTTAACTTTCGGGACCATATAGCCGACGTATGCAGAAATTCGTACCGCAACCTTGGCTTCGTACTAAGGCAATCTGAAGGTTTCACAAATATAAACGCTATACGCGCCTTGTATGAAGCCATCGTAAAAAGCCATTTAGAGTGCAACTCGGTTGTATGGGCCCCGAACGAAGTTAAGTACAAAGCGATGTTAGAACGCATCCATAATAAATTCACGCGTCACTTATATCGGAAGTTATATGGAGTATACCCAGGATATCCGTTGCTGTATCCCACCTTGTTCATCCTAGGCATGACAGGTTACAGCAAATTAGAAGTGAGGAGAGAAGTGTTCCTTGCCAAATACCTTTTCAAGGTACTGAGGGGGGAAACTGTTTGTCCAAGAATCTTGGAAGGACTACAACTGTGCGTCCCTGATAACAGTGCCTCACGGCGGCGACGTCCGCCACTGCTGTCGGTGCCGCACGCGCGTACCAACCTGTTGCGTGAGGCACCGCTTACGCGCGCGCTGCGCACACTCAATAAGGTATCTGTTAGAATTGATTTATTCAATTGCTCGCTGACCGAGTTCACAAAGGTTGTAACACATGTTATATGTTACGAATGACAATTGGAAATACCTAAATTTTTACAAATAATATTATATAAATTTATTGTAAACTGACATTATTATTATTGACATCTTTGATTATTATTGACATATTTGATTATTATTGACATCTTTGATTATTACTGTATTAATTATTATTATTATTATTATGTACAATTATTGTGTTATTATTATTAATATGTAACTACACTAACGAATTAGGCTATAAACCTGTAATGTTAGATGTAAGAATTATGAATAAATAAATAAATAAATAAATAAATAAATAAATGAGTTTTGTCTCATAGAGGAGGTATGGAGTTGAAATCCCCAACACGCACTTCTGATATTTCAAACACTAGATGTTCGAGATACAAATCGCATACGTTGTTATTAAAAAAAATATACGTGTCGAATAGATAACCTCTCTTCCTTTGCGAAGTTAAAAATTCTAATACGAATCATTCCAAGGTAGTGTTAAGGTATAGGATCACAGCTATTACTGATCTTAGGTAAGACTTCAATCCTGTTTGGGGTCAATTTAAAAGATAGTAGAACATACTCGTATATACTGAGACCGTGGTCGCACCGTCACCACGCTTATTTCTATCGTGAAATAATTCTTGCTTTTCGATGGAAAGGTGTGAATGTCGAACGACTTACATATCCGATATCCGTCATAGTCCAACGCAACGCATAGGAGTGGCAACGTATGTGATCGAATTTCGGGACCTCCTTTCTATATGAACTTACTAGTTTTTGCCTGCGGCTTCGCCCGCGTTTAAAAGAAAATAATATGACATACTAACATACATAAAACTGAAAATTCGTACCTTCATTGGAATGAAAATGGCGCCATCGGTGAACATTGGTCATACCAACTCTGAAACCTTCGTGGGCTCATGGACAACAACTTTACTAAAGATCATCACTTGATCAAATGCATAGTTAACGATTCAATCCTTACTAATATCGATTAAAATAATCGACTTTTTAGTCTGAATTCGATTAATCGATGTTAGATTGTCATCACTAATTTCCGTGGGATATCCTGGATAAAAACAATCTTATGTCCTTTCTCGAGTCTCAGACTATCTTTGTACAAAATTTCATTAAAATCGGTTCAGTGGTTTAGGCGTGAAGAAGAGACATACAGACAGACAGACGGACAGAATTACTTTCGGATTTATAATATTAGTAAGGATAACAGAGGTCCATAAATGCCTACCACTAACTAATTATTCCTAATTACCACTAACCATTAGTACTATAAATTCATTGCTTTCTTAGTATATAAATCACAAAAAGAGTGTCATAATATTTTTTTTACATAAATACGAATATATTATCATGACATAAACATAGTGCATACATATTGCATCAACGTAAAGAACTCGTTACTAACTGTGAGTTCATGTAACCAGTGAGTTGAAGTGCTCAAGAGCTTAGTGAAGCACTTGTGCATTTCAATGTACTTATTTGTAAGCCAGGATGCGTCGCTGAGCGTCCACTTTACTAGTTAACATACTGGAATTGCAACTGTAGTGAAACTAGAAATGAAGATTTCAATATAATTTAATTTTTATAACATAATATAACAACATTAATGAATTATGTTTATATTTTTTCACGCTCAATATACCGAATATACCAATCTAGTCACAAGACTGCCGGAAGAAATTTCTTGGGGAAATAGTGTCTTCGAACAAAAATATCTCCAATGTAATTATTTCAATAAATAAATAAAATAAACGTAATGTCATTGACTCTATATTACATTGCATAAGCTGCCTATGGAATATTTAATAGTGTCTGTCTAAAATACTTTATGTTCATGAGACTTGCCTTTCTTTATGCTTGGTAGACATAATTTTAAACCCCGAAAACCCAAGACCAACAAAGGTATAGAAATGAATCGTTATAAAGATAAATTTTACGTTCAAAATGTAATTACACCAAAATATTCGCCAATTTAAATTCGGAATCCGTTCCAAACTTACAACTCCACTAACTTCTATCTTTTGTAAAATCATTCTAAAAGATACTGAATTAATTCGAGTGCACTTCAACGGACTTATTCCTGAGAGCATCCACTTAACAGATTCCATACTGAGTTGGAACTAGACGTTCAAGCTCTAACAAGACTTGCGACACAAAATTCAGTTTGAGTGTTCGGGAAAACTGTTTTAATTACATTACTGCTTGCGTCTTGAGCAGCGCGCCCCAGATGACGGAATAATTGGCAATGGATGCAAACATCTAGTATGCAATCGTTTGCTTTACAGCGTTGTAAGCAGCTTACTCTAGTTGAAGTAGGACATGGCTATATTAAAATGAGGTGTACAGAACAGCTTAGTTTTTAGGTTTAGCAACGAAGCGGAACAAATTTTAAATAGGACCCATGTATAAAGCTACATTTCGGTAATAACAATACTAAAATAAAATGTACAAACATTTGTTCTACAGTAATTATAATGTCGGACGCACTACCGGGCGTCTTGATATAAATACAAGTACTGATATCCTAGAGGAACTAGGCCTCTCTATCGAGGGGACTGAGTTTCCCAATCTTACACATGCATCTCGGATTTTTCAAAGTTACGTGTGTATTACAAATTAATTATTACTTGTTCAGTGATCGATTTTTTTGACTGTGCAAACCCCCCGACATAGAAAGTTCATTTATGATTTAGGATATTCTACAGGGTGTAAGGGAGATACTCCCGAAATCCCCTCTAGGGCGGGGAGCCCACTATTTTAACTATTTTAACCGACACTGTTAAAATAGTGAAAGCATCGTGAGGAAGTTTGAATGCCTGAAAAATCTTTAAAAAAATAAAATTATGACATTTCTATTCAGTGACTTCACTGGTGTTGCACGTAAAGTGTGGATATATATGTTTGTCTCTTTCTACGTAACGCCTGAACTTTTCGTGCTACACTTGATTTTACTCCTCATAAAATTTCCGTACCGGGCCTTATAACTCAAATCGTTTCTTAAGAAGTAAACTCCAAAAAGTTCTCAAAGACGTTATATCAGTCGCATACGCACTTGACCAGCGCGGTGTACTACAGCATATTTTTTCTCATTCTGGGAGGAGAGCCATGCCCAGCAGAGGATCAGTACGGGTTGATGACTACGACGACTGTAATTATTCGATTGGAAAACATCCAGTTTGTTCTCCTAGTAGAACTAAATAGTAGAACAGAGAATACACCTACCCGCGCCTAGTGAATTAGCTATCACGTTATATCACTTATTCTAAAATCATATTACAATGTACCCATAACTCTTATAATGCTTATACGATCCAAGTGTCGTGATAGTTCAACGGGGTTCGTGTCCGAACTCCGAAAGCCCATTACAATACGCGTGTACGCCATAATTTGGTATTTATGAAACGAAATACTGGCCTTAGTAACACGTTATAAAGTTAATATGGTAAATCACGAACATTTATATACTTAAATGGTGGATTAATTCGTTATAACAGTGATAGCCTAGTGGTTAAGAAACTCAGCCTCTCGATCGAGGCGTCCGAGGTTCAAATGCCACCTCTGATTTTTTAAAGTTATGTGCGTATTAGAAATTAATTATCACTTGCTAAACGGTCACGGAAAACATCGTGAGGAAACCTGCATATCTGAGATTTATAAAAAAAATCTCAAAGGTATGTGAAGTCTACCGCACTACCGCTATACGCACTTGGCCAGCGCGGTGGACTATGGTCTAATCCTTCTCATTATGAGAGGAGACCAGTGCCCAGCAGTGGGACAATAATAGGTTGTTGTTGATTTAATTCGTTATTGTATAAGTAGAGTTATGCCAGTGAATTCGGCTGGGCCTTTATATTATTTTTCTAAAATTATTTTTGATACCCCATATGGAAGAGCGGTTACCATACTGGTCTGACATGCAGAGAGTTCCAGGTTCGACCCGGTCTAAAGGAGATCTTAATGATTAATTTAGATTTCTAGTATGTATGTTTGTTTAGGTTTTGATTATGGCATATCTATAATACTGGGAAACATAAATTACGGCATCATTCCTACTTATCTGTACCGTTGTCAATTGTCAAACTCATTCCAACATCTTTAATGCCAATCTACATAAAATAAATTTTCTTTTTAAAATCTCCAATGTTGAATGCAAATATATGATGGCAACCCCTTCATGTAGCATAAAATAATGATTCGCCACATCGTAAACATACTAAGTTCTATAAAAAAATTGATATTACATTTATTGCTTTTTTAATACAGTTTTATTAACAGCAATAGACACCAAAATTCAAAAACCTATTTGAGCATAATCATAACAGCTACGTCTCCAGCTCCCCTGGCGACCACTAAGCCTCCAATTTCCCTATTTAAATAAAGATAGCGGTCTCCAGCGCTCCGAACATAACTTCGGAGATGTTGCAGATATGGAGATGATAACATCGTTTAAGGGTTGAAACACGCGATTTTGCAACTTATTATAAGTAATACAATGTATCTGACATTTTTTTATAATTAATATACAGCCCACATGATGGTAAGTGATAACTGCCGCCTAAGGACATCTGTAATAAACCCCAGATAAAACTACAATCAAAACTAGACCTCAGATAGGATAGGATTCGTTACACATGCGTTTCTCCTGAGAATTAACTTGGAATGCCTCAGCAAATAATATCTCCCTTACCATTCCATTCAAACCCAGAACACAGCAGCGCTCAATACTGTTGTGATTAAGCAGAAATGGTGTGGCGGATGTGCCGCCAGAGTCGATTCTCAGAGGTTTCTACCACCTTCTAATCTTCTACATCCCAGCAAGGTAGTGGAATATGCTTTAGGCGACCTTATTCGATGAAGAAAGCCACTTTCCCAGCAGTGGGACGAATAAAAATTGCAACCAGCGACAAAAGCCTAAAACTAAATTTTATATTGTTTTAATATAATCACATTTTATTTTGTACTTTATATTAACACACTAGTCGTAACAAAAACGCAATTCCAAAGTAGCAACGCTGTAAAAAGCCTAAGACATTAACCCTCTTTATAATAAACGACACGCGTCAAACGCTTTAGATAAAGGAAAATTCGTTACCAATATTGTGTAATATGGCCCTAAGGGGAACATCAACGGGTATGTTTGAATACATACCTAACCGCACAGTATGATCATATTACGTAACGAGTTGTGCCTGCGGTTTCACCCGCGTTTAAAAGTGTAAACAGTCTTAGGATTTAATGGGTTTTTGCGCAGAACCCTATTTTTTTCTAAAGTAACCTTATAATATAAGCTAAGTCCTGAAAAGTCCAGTCAAAATCGGAGATTAACCGATAAAAAGGAACAGACAGACAACAAATTGATAGTCGATATTTTTGTAAGTCCTTACCTTTACCGTATATACTTTCACAAACACGTAAAAAGGTGTTTTTTAACATTACAAACAGACAATTTAATTTAATTTATTTGTATAGAAGAAACGATAATATGTAATTCTGAATTGGTTCCCACATTGCCAAGTTTAAGGATGATGTTAATAGATAGCCACTTATATTTGTTTATTAGGTGGACTACATGCTCGTTCGCTTCTTAAATTCTATAAAAAAATGACACATTTTTAATTTAAAATATTGATAAGCCTTTGTTGTTTACAACAAGAGTAGCCAGTGCATTGCCGGGTTAATTAATATTAATGCATTTCGACGCGTCGTTTACGCTGGATGGTTTAAGCTAAAAGGTACAGGTCATTTATCTTCATTAATTACTTTTATAAGGATGGTACATGCTACCCTTGATAGACACTGTCGGTATGGTCATATACAGCAGCAGTCGCCAATGGATCGCTGACTTGCGTCATTTATAATTATCATGGAGTGCGCCCATGCCTACAATATGTTTGGGCAAGGTAGATCTTTTGCCGAGCTAGGTGATCGTCCGGGGGGCAGTCGTGCTTCGACATTCTCAGTTCGGACCTTGTATTTGTACAAAATGTTAAGAAAACTTCGATAGCGTGATTCAGAAACGTGTAGCGCTATCTCTAGAAGAGGTGCGTAAAGTTGTCACAGATGTTATAATTTGTAGGCATATGTGCCAGATGCTTATAGGAAGCTTTAGTTCTGAATTTGATACACTAATAGTTTTTGCAGCAAATTTCACCACATGTACGATATTTACTATTAACACAAGGAAATGAGGTAAATATCGATATAAACTCGAACTTAAATTATAGCCGTTCGCCTTATACCGCAAATAATGGTACTGTACCCACTGTTCGTACCCAAGTACAGTCACTATCACTGTTACTTTAAGACCACTTTGCCATTTTTTTAAATCCCTATATCATAGCCATCCGAAAATACCTTAAACCGTTAATTCCACACCTCACATTCCCTAAAGTAATTTACAATTTTCTTACAAAAACTTGAGTAATATTTTCGCTTTAAATTGTGCAAAATATTTCTAGTTACATACTTCCCACGCGCCGCCCACATATCCGAAAACGATCTTTATAGCTTAATGGTTCAACAACTTAATTTATATACTGAACGTGTGGGTGTACAGCATTTTATGGAGCAAAATTACAAATCAGATTCTAGTAACGTATAAGCTACATGTTACATAGCAAATAGTTAGACATACTACTATTCATTATAAAAAACAAAAAATCTGATTGCTTAAAAAATACTCAAATTGAGGTAGCCTGTGTCACTCCCACAACTTAAGCCAATCAAACGACACTCCATATGTTAAAAACCGTCAAGTCAAGGGTTGTAGAGCGTGATAAGAAAGCAACATAACAACTACACGCCTGAGAGTTTTTTAAACATTTCTGAAAGGTTCCTATTCGTTCTTTTTTTTATATATTTAGTATAGGAGTAGCAGACGAGCATGCAGTCCACCTGATGGTAAGTGGCTACTGCCGCCCATGGACATCTGTAATCAACCCCAGATAGGATTAGATATTCCTACCTGAGGTCGGCCACAGATGCGCCGCTACCTCTGAGGACTAAGCTGGAACGCCTTGGAAAAGGCTGTCTCCCTTACCACACCCGTCAAACCGGAACACAGCTGCGCCTAACACTGCTGTTATTAGGTAGAAATAGGTGTGGCGGTGGTGCCGCCGGAGTCGAACCACAAAGGGGTCTACCACCTTCAAAACCACCACCACCACCAGCGTGGTAGACTATGCCTTAATCTTTCTCACTCTGAACAGAGAACCGAGCCGAAAAATGAGATCATAATGAGTTGAGTAACATAAGTAATATTTCCCGAATCAATCATAATTAACAAACAAAAATACACCAAAACAATTCCCAGTAATCCTCGACACGGATATCAAATGGTTGTCAATTAACCGGATGATTTAACGACGCCATCAAAAGCTATTTGCAATATCAAAGTGAAATAATTAATGCCTGTAATATGTTGAAATTTCCTAACCGGTAACGATTATGCCAATTAAGGCCTGAGGGTGGAGAAATTCTGTTTGAATTATTAATATGTTGATTATTGGTGATATAAAAATATAGATATACATAGATAAGTATAAATATCTCACCGCCTTGTAATTGAATGCCATTACATGGCTTAAACGGCTGACAATTCTATCAGCCATTTAATGGTTGCCATGGTGTAATTTACGCGGAACAATGCCGACATGCGCAGTTAAGTGGTGCAAAAACACGAAATCGAAGAAAAAGTGCGGAGAAATATCGTTTCGGTTGTAAATGATCTAAAAACTACATTTTTTTAATATTTTTGAAACACGAAAATAGATGACACTGACAATTTCAATTGTCAAAAGTGGTTACATTTTCTTGTTAGGAGTGAGTAATCTTTACTAGTCTATGTGTTTGTACCTAAATAGTTTGGAGATTCGACTCTGGAGGCACCACCGCCATATCTTTTACCGCCTAATAACAGCAGTGTTCAGCGCTGATGTGTTCTGGTTTGTGGTAATGAAGACATAGTTACTCGAGGCGTTCCAACTCTCTACTTAGGTGTAGCAACGCGTCTGTGCCGACTTCAGCTAGAACTCTTATACCGGGTTGATTACTGCACTGCCCGTTTGCTACTCCTATATTATACATAATATGTAGTAATGTGCAGTCCACCCGGTGATTAGTTGACACTACGTCCTACATACGATCCTATCGAAATTGGACACGGGTATGTTGCTATTCTAACGATTAAGTTGCAATATCTTTAAAAAGCATACCCATAACAACGCTGCTATAAAACAAAAATAAGTCCCATAATGATAATATCGGAGTCAAACCACGTAGAATTTTTATACGTTAAAAAAATAATTTTATGCTTGTTATATTACTACTAGATACGCAATAAACAAAGGGAAATTGTACGCATCCAAAATTTACGAATCACCCTTTCAAGCCTACGCAGTTCCAGCGAATTGTTCGCGCAATACGAATTGTTATGATTTAATCAAACTGCCTTAGTTTTGGGGCTCAGTGAGTGGGCAGATGTAAATTAAAATTTGGAAATTGTGCCGCCTAGGTACACGAGAGATTTAGTGTTCCACTTGCAACAAAACAAGTATGATTTTCAAGTTAGTGAATAAAATAAATGTTCCACATGATACGATCGTGGTGCTTCTGAACCGCGTTTTTCAATCAAATATCTTAACCACTACTCGTATATTATAGTATTAACAAAGAACCTGTAGAATTTAGATCAACTAGTTAATTTGTAACAAAAGATGAATTTACTTTTTGTACATACGAGTAACAAAATTATGTAATCGATTCTATATGATTGTCAGTCATTCTTATAACAAAAATAAAACAATTTTGATTTAAGTAACACTCAAAACAGAAGAATTCGAGATGAATTATAAAATTCTAGAGATGAAATAAAAGTTGCTGCGTAATTATTAACAATATACAATAGAGAAGACTAGGACTAATAAAAACAACAAGGAAATCTATAAAAGTTAAATCAGAGAAGAAACGAGCTGTAACAAAAAGAGAAATAAAAAGATCCAAAAAACGAGAAAAGTTCGCAAAGATAATCGTAAAGGTCAGAACTTCAGAACATTTCGTAATTCCTGGACGCGTAGGAGGCTTTATTACTAACATTTTTTATTAAATCACTTGAGATAACATAATAACTGTTTTTAAGATTAAAACGGGAGGAGTAAAAACGGAACTCTCAAATACTATCCCTAACCGTACATAATTATATCTATAGTAACTACTTATTACATACTAGCATTTATCCGTGGCTTGGCTCGCGGTGAAAGATTTTATCTATCGTTGGGAACAATACTTTTTGGGGACAAAAATTATCCTAATCATTTTCTGGACCCCTGACAACGTGTGTACAAAATTTACTGTAATAAATATAAAAAAGTTATGATATAAATCTCTTATATTTCACTGGGGGCGGTCTACAGGATGCCTTATGTTCCGTGACTGGTGTTATTATTCTTACGACGCGTGGGCGTTACGTGGGACGTTAAGTGGAAATAATTTTACTTCGAGCGTTTTGATTGTAAATAAAGTTAGGAATACGGAAGATTCTGAAAGCACTCTGAGAAGTTACAAGGATTAACATGACATTTTAATATAAGAATTTTCACTCCGCTTTGAAATGTTTTACTTAGATTTTCTTCCCACTGCTGGGATATTTCCCCACAAGTAGGAGGCGTCTAGACTATTTTTCATCACGCTGCTCCATTAATGAAGGAATAAAGATACGGTTATCTTAAAAGTAGAACCCATTCTAGTTCGACTCCGATGGCACCACCGTCACACCTATTTCCGCCCAATAACAGCAGTGTTACGCTTTGAAGGGTAAGGATGGTTTAAAGGAAATATACCTACTTATTTGAGACATTGTAACTTAATCTTTAGACGTACCAAAGCAGGAGTAGCAGCTGTTGCCAATCTCAGCTAGGAATCTAATATTATCGCGGGTTGATTACAGGTGTCCATGGGCGGCAGCAGCCACTTACCATTAGATGGACTGCATGCTCGTCTACTAACCACTTACCCTCGCATGAACTACATGTTTATTTGCTAATTAATAAAAAAAATATCAGGTACTCATTACGTCTACCTGAACGAACGAGGATATATCAGTACTCAACAGATTTAAAGTGTATCCGCATTATTATCGGAAGTTATTTACGTTACAAAAGCCGTTAACCCAGAAACGCCAAGCTAAATGGGTTATCCGGTTTGACAGTGTGACGTCATGCCCATCTCGGCGTCCCAATCTATTTAGCGTGGTTAGATACAATTTTAGTTTAAGGAAACTGTTACACTGCAAGGAAATAGTGGGTACTATTTATAGTGTTACTAGCTGACCCGGCAAATGTTGTGTTGTCATATAAATAAAAAAATGTTAAGGGTGAACAACCCTTATCACTTAGGGGTATGAAAAATAGATAGTAGCCGATTCTCGGACCTACTAAATATGCATATAAAATCGGTAAAGCCGTTTCGGAGGAGTACGGTAACTAACATTGTGAGCACTAAGTTGAAATGCCGCTCGAATCAGAAAACAGCAACGCTTAACACTTCTGCAAGTAAGCAGAATACGCCGGTGCCGTCGGAGTCAAATCACAAAGTGTTCTACTACTTACTCCTCAAAAAACCTTTTATATTTTACCGATAATCCAAAAAAAAATATGTAATAGTAGAGGGCGCCACTAGTACGGATGTGATTAAATCTGTAATTCAAATATTGCCTTTACAGATCCTCTTTCCTATCTATCCAATCTTAATTTCTACATCATCCGTACGTCCAACGGATTATTCGGTAGGCTTTTTTGAATGCCTACAAAGCCTTTATGAATCCTATGCGCGGAAGCGGATGAAATGCGAACTATTTCTCCATTTGATGTCAGATATGACAAGTAAAATTGAATTTCGATATGAGCTTCCTATAGTGATTTGATTAAATGGAACATTCAAGGTTTCTTTTTCATAACTCACGAATAAAATCACTTTATTCCTAGAAATACTGTGCCAATTTCGAAAATATATCAGCCAAAATTTTGAATTGAAATGGTAGAACGAGTATGTTTCGCCTGGGGTTACCGCCACACCTATTTATAGAGTGATGGTGTGAAAAACCATCCAGTGGAAAATAGGCTCATTCGCCACATCAAGTTTATATATAAACAGAAACATGATCGGGGTTCAACCTGGGTTCAGCCACATATGCGTTAAACTTCATGCAAGTGTCCTGCCTTGCCACCCCCTTCAAACTCAAACAACAAAGTCATGATAATATAACTTATAAGATCACCGCCAACCAACCACAAAAGGTTATACCACCTCGATATTTGATCTCCAATTTCAAGATCAAACTTCAACTTTCCTCCTTAACAAGATTATGTATTTTAATCTAACCAAATGTACGAATAGAAATGAATTAAAAATCTCATCTTTGTCAAGCATCCAACCCGCTGCTCTCATTAAAATAAATTTGATAAACGCTCCCCCGTGACTCTCTAGTGATGTCGAAGTAAATTTACAGACTGTCAATTTAAAATGAAAATTCAGACGTTACTCCGAGTTTCTTTTTTTAGGGATTTATATTTTCTAACTTAAGTAAATACATTTGTACGAGTAGTTCGACTTTATTAAATTTTATTGGTAACATCTTTTTATGAAATTCGATATACTTCATTTTTTAATCTTATAGATCTCAGAGCAATGTGAAGTACTGTTTTTTCCATGATATATATAGCGTCGAGCTGTCAGCGCGTGACGTCACAACAAGGTTTCGCAATCACCGGGCGACAGGCGAGTGATATTAACTGCGAGCGACATGTGCAAAATGGATAATAAAGTTATCAAACAAAACATTGTACTGTATACTACTAAAATACAAATAAATTTAGCGATAACATTTGATTAAAATCATCATGAAATTTAATGCCCACATTCCCGCCATTTACAATCAATATGGCGTCGAGCTGTCAGCGCGTGACGTCAGAACATGGCTTCGCAATCACCGGGCGACAGAGTGATATTATCTGCGAGCGACATGTGCAGGTACTCCGCCGGGCGAAATTAATTTTTCCAGCAGTCGACTGTCAGATAGAATTTAATTATTTTCAAAAAGCACAGCTTATTATGGTATGTTATTACAACCGCTGTTTGTTTTGTAGCGATTTAATTACGTGAATTTTACGGTAACTGGATAACGAAGTAACAAATAACAGAAATGAAACGGTAACAGTAACGAATAGCAGTAATCTGTTTTTAGTACAAATTGTTAAAACTAGTATTAACAAAACTAAATTGCATTAACTAAATAGGAAAATATCTGGAAGAAACTTTGATGCCTAGAATTGACATTATAACATTTTAAAGAAGTAAATTTTACAGACACATTTTTTCCTTTATTTATAAGATAAATACTAATAATAATTATTAATCTAATTTATAAAGTTTAACACTAAAAATCCAAATGTAAAGAAAATATCCTCGTAAGCACTAGGTAGGTTTAACTTTGATATAATTAATTACCTGTACCTGCCAATAACTCAATTACAACTGTTTTCTACATTCCTTGGAGAACCGATGAAATTAATGGTTAACTCATTAATACCACTCAACTAGAGATGTATTTTGGACTATGCAATCCTGAGGGAATCGTATCCAGACATTAATGAGTTGTCAGCCACACGAAATGGCGACGTTGTCACGCGGTTTCAGACCAAAAATAATAGACTTAGTCTCCCAAAATAGTGAGGAATACCGGTTTGCGTAGTATTCACAGATTGAAGGATCATACCGATTTCGTTCACAACAAAGAGTTGACTGACCACTGATGACTCTTGGATAGACCTTATCATTACTGCCTCTTCTGAGTGCGTTGAGACGTTTGGTCAACTTTCTGCACCCGGTTTTTCACGACATGATCTTGTCTTTGCTAGCTATAAATTGAAGCCACCCAAACAAACGCCCTCTTGTATATATCTGCGAAATTTTGCAAGCATGGATGTGGTAAATCTTAAGAGGGATGCCGCGCTTATTAATTTTAAACCTTTAACGGATGCGCCTTCAGTGGATGACAAAATTATTTTCCTTAACAGAACTATTATTTCACTGTATGACGCTCATGCTCCGATGCATAAAGTGAAGTTGAGGCGTCCACCTGCTCCCTGGTTCACCAGTGATGTTCGTATGGCGATGGCCAGACGGGATCGGGCTTTTCGGAAATATAAGAAGGAGCGGACTGAAGTCAATTGGGCTGCATTTAAAGCTGTTCGTAATCGATGCAATCAGATGGTACGAATAGCTAAACGCCGATATATCCATTCAAACATCTCCATCTCGTCAGCCGCTGATATGTGGAAGTTCCTTAGATCTTTAGGTGTGGGTAAACCATCTGCGACAGATTGTTGTTCTTCTCACTCTCCGAATGACTTGAATCGTCATTTTATATCCACGTTTTCTTTAAACAATACAATCCGTTCGCATACCATAGCTTCCATTGCATCAATGCAATTTTCTCTAGCTCCTACCTTCGAGCTCTCTCCCGTTAATCAAGATGAGGTAAAAAATATTTTACTCAGTATCCAATCTAAGGCGGTAGGATGTGATGAAGTGAGTAGAGTTATGCTAGTCAATGTCATTGACAGCTTTCTTCCCGCCATTACTCACATTATTAATTTTTCCCTTTCCTCCGGACAGTACCCCTCTATCTGGAAGAAAGCTTTTGTACGCCCACTTCCCAAAATATCTCATCCAATGCTTCCTAATCACTATCGTCCAATATCTATACTTCCTTTCCTTTCTAAAATTCTGGAAGCCTGTGTGCATAAGCAACTCTCTGTTCATGTATCGAAACATAACCTGCTGAATGTTTATCAGTCTGGGTTCCGTTCCGGTCACAGTACCACCACCGCATTAATTAGAGTATGTGATGATATCCGACACGGGATGGACGATAGACAGCTCACGGTGATGGTGCTTGTAGACTTTTCAAACGCTTTTAACACAGTCGACCACGATATTCTCCTTGCCATCCTTAACCACTTACACATTTCTCGTACCGCCTTGGATTGGTTCTCTTCATATCTTCGCGGGCGCCAGCAGTCCGTTCGAATTGGAAACACTTCCTCGGATTGGGCTGATTTAGGTTCTGGCGTCCCGCAAGGCGGTATTCTCTCTCCATTATTATTTTCTTTATTTATTGACTCCATAACACATGTTTTCAATTGTTCGTATCATCTGTACGCTGATGATTTACAACTTTATGCTCAAGCTGACGTGGATGATCTACATAGCGCAATCGTTAAGATAAATAATGATTTAAATGCTCTCCTAAACTGGTCTTTGCGCTATGGAGTGTCAGTCAACCCCGCCAAATGCCAAGCTATAATTATTGGTAGTTCGAGACTGTTGGCCAAGGTAGATCGTGATTCAGTACCACATATAGTTTATAACGGTACACATATTCCGTTTTCTGAATCCGTGAAGAACCTTGGCCTTCATATCGATAGCTGCTTAAGCTGGAAACCGCATATCACTGAAGTATCCCGGAAGGTTAACGTCACTATGCGATCTCTTTACCGTCTCAAGCATTTCCTCCCGGTTAAGACCAAACTTATGCTGGTCAACTCCCTCATTCTTCCTATCATTGATTATGCAGACGTGTGCTACCCAGATCTAACCGAAGCACTTCTGAATAAACTAGAGCGCCTTCTCAACAATTCTATCAGATTCATATTTGGCCTTCGTAAATATGATCATATATCTCAGTTTCGCAACCAACTTAAGTGGCTTACTATTCGTCAGAGGCGTAACTCTAGAATCCTTTTTCAGCTTTACTCTATCTTGAATGATAATAATACTCCTCCTTACCTCAAGGATTACTTCCAGTACAGGTTCTTAACCCATGACAAAATGCTTCGGTCGTCTCGTAACTTAAGGGCAGATATTCCACCGCATACGAGTGGTTTTTTTCATTTTTCTTTCTCTGTTCAGGCAGTACTGCTTTGGAACGCTCTGCCCGTGCATATTAGGAAAGCACCAAGTAAAACAATGTTTAAAAAACTTGTCCGAGAGCATTTTCTAAACACCGCTGCAATATCGTAATCATCTGTATTGTTTAGTTTATATAATATGTATGTATTTGTATATATTTTGATATATATCTGAACTATATATATCTATGTATATATATAATATAATATAATTTATTTTATGTATATATAATTAACACCTGCCGCCATTCTCTCCTTCCACCCAGGGTTGACTGGCAGAGAATGCCATCAGGCATTAAGTTTGCCCTATTGTATCTTTTTATTTTTATAGAAGTGCAATAAATAAATAAATAAATAAATAAAGAGTTTCTGATAAGTTCAACGATTGAGTGTACGAATTTAAATGTTTGAAAAATAATTAAAAATTCCCTTATGCTTATGTCATTATCAGGTAAATATAATGTGATCACATACGTTAAAATTCCCAACTCGAAATCTACGAAACAACTCTACAACAACAATCTACGTACTTCATCCACAAGTTAACTTGCGAATTGCGTAAAAAATACTAAGAATAAACCATTTTAATTTCCTTCAATGCTTCCAAGGCGTAGTCTTCCTTTTTGGTCAGAACACGACATGTCAAAATGGCCGCCACTTCGCGGGCTATTACGAGCGTGCAATCGGCGTGTCGCGGCGCTCACGTGTAATTAATCGAACGGATTCAATTAAACGATTTTAATTTCCCGCGAAGTGAAGTACGCTGTCAGTTCGTTTATTGAGGATATGATAATATTGTACTATGATGTTGATTGCGTTTATTTATTCGCTTTTTAACTGAAATAAAAATTTATTGCAGAAGTGAACTGGATACATTTATTTAAATATTTTATATCCTATATTATAGTAAATAGATAATCCATTCATCTGACTATGAGTGACAATTAAACACTATGCGTTTTGGAAATCAATAGTATTATTGCCTTAACATTTTAGTAAGTAAGAGTTTATTCTGATTAGCTCACATTTAAATTAGATTATTTTTATCCAACTGACTAATAAAATACTAAATTCGGAATTAACATTGACATATATATAGTATACCAAAGAATTGTTACGAGCCTATAAAATTATTTATACCAAAGTACGCAGCTAATAATACATATAATAATTTCGAGTAATATCATATGTTGGTATATGAAAACGATATAATTTTTATGACTCCTACATTAAAGGAGGTTTAGTACGTGCGGTTGCCGTAAAACTTCTTAATCTAGAAGTTATAAACTCCGTAATAAAATGTGGCTGACTTGTGAATGTTTGGAATGAGGATTTTCATACATACACTATGTACTTTATTCATATTGTGACTATATTTTGGGTAAATAACTCAACCTACTTTCTATCTTTTTTATGAAAATGATATGAAATGAAATGAAATGGCGACTTCCACCGTATGTAGTCCTAGTGTTTTTTTTATAATATAGGAGTAGCAGACGAGCATGCAGTCTGTAATAATCTGTAATCAACCCCAGATAGGATTAGATATTCCTACCTGAAGTCGGCCACAGATTCGCCGCTACCCCTGAGGACTAAGCTGGAACGCCTCGGAAAAGTCTGTCTCCCTTACCACACCCTTCAAACCGGAACACAGCAGCGCTTAACACTGCTGTTATTAGGTAGAAGTAGGTGTGGCGGTGGTGCCGCCGGAGTCGAACCATAAAAGGTTCTTCCACAGTCATAAATAGTGTAATGTATAGAGTAGACACATAACAAAATGCTATTTAGCATTAAGTCCGCCTTTTCACCACATTGTTTTCAACATGGTCAATAAAGAATAAATAAATAATAAGAAAAAAGGTAATCCACTTTTTCTTTTAAAAACAAGGACACAATCATTTTCGATAACTACATAGCCGAAAGTAAACCCTGAATATTACAAATCAGACCTATATTGTGACCACAATGGCACACAAAATATTTGCTTCCAAATAAAAAAAATGTAATGAAACTTTTATACTCAATTAATCTTCCAATAACTTTATACACTTCAATAAATTCAATCAATAAATTGACCTTAGAAAACGATTTACGCTTTTACGAAAAATATTACGCTCAATTTTTACTGAAAATAGATTTAAAGCACTATCAGGTCCGATAGAACCAACAATACAATCTCAGATAATAGGCTTATCTGGAGAAAACCTATTGAATTTGAAGATATAATGTTCAGAGAACCCGTGGGGAATTCCTTTCAATTTACAATAATGGTTCGATATCACAACAAGCTTCTATTTAACTCTCTTTGTTATTTACTCTTGTTTTATATGGATTAAGTTAACTTACTTGTTATTGAATTTCATTTTTAGCAAGTATACTTGGAGGCAGTTTTCTTAATCACTTTCGTATTGACCATTAGTGATCGTCCCAGGACATGATGGATAAAGACTTTATTTTTATGAACTGTAAATAAGACTTAATTATGTGATCACCTGCAAATGTCATAGTACATTACATAGCAAGTGTCATATAAATACCTATAATCGATCACAAGATTAAAGTACTACATATTGAAGGTGGTACAACCCTTTATGGTTCGACTCCGGCGGCACCACCGCCACACCTATTTCTACCTAATAACAGCAGTGTTAGGCGCTGCTGTGTTCCGGTTTGAAGGGTGTGGTAAGGGAGACATACTTTTCCGAGGCGTTCCAGCTTAGTCCTTAGGGGTAGCGGCGCATCTGTGGCAATCATATTTGGGGTTGATTACAGATGTCCATGGGCGGCAGTAGCCACTTAAAATCATGTGGACTGCATGCTCGTCTGCTACTCTCATATTATAAAAAAAAATTGAGATGGGCCACAGAAGCGTTTCTACCCATCAGGAATAAGTTAGAATGCCCCGTGTAAATCCCTTACTACACCCTTTAAAGCATAAGACAGGTTTTTTGACACAGATATAAAACAGAAACAGATACAGCACTAATACCCGTGAATGAAAGTTCTACCACCGAATCTACGAAAACACCTTATACATAACCCACAAATCTTGACTCATACATTTTAGTAACCAATATTGAAATTTCCATCACCGACGCGGTCCAGTGGCCCAGTAATTGTATTTTGGCCGTGAATGAGCAGTGACCACAGGCAGTGACATTTGGCAGGAAATTCCTTTCATACCAATCAACTACGTACACTCTTGTTTAAGCTGTCGGACTGACAGGCGCATCTCGGGTTTGTGCGAATAGTTTGCAAACTAAGTGAACAGCGGTCAATGAATAGATGCAATCGTTTGATAATTTTGAAGCAATAGCTTGACGTTGCATATTTCTGCTTTGCCTAAATGTTGTCTGATGGAAAATGCTTTAATATTTTTCAAATTTATGTATGTAAGTATGCATATTTGTATGTCTTTTTGTGTCCGTTAACGCAATTATAATTCAAAAACAATTCGTCCAATTTCATTCGTCCATATATTTAGTAGAACTAGGTTTTTAATAAACCTTTAGCTACGATAGGTAAATGGTATATGTCTAGAATATTACTTATATTACCACCATCAATTTTTGTTCGTGGTTTAATTGCTTAGAATTTCATAGTGTAAATTAATAAAGTGCATCTGGATTTTCCGCCCGCCCACGTCGACAGAGGCAAAAGGAGTGTAGGAGTACTGAAATTCTGCACTATTTTCCACAATGAGCATTAATTCTCTACATTCACAAATAGATTTAATAAAATGTCTGTAGATTATTTAAAAATAATTGTTTTGTCTATTTAAAAAACAAACTTAAAACTTCTATTAATAATAATTAAGTATCGTAATAAAAACTATGAGTAATGATAATGTCAAACGTATTAAAATAAAAGAAAAAATAGTAAATTAAATTAACCCCCATAGCACATAATAATATGTCTAAACTTCTCACAACTTATGCCCAATTTATTCAGGCCTATCTATTGGTTGTAGTTTTCAATATTATTCCATTGGCTGCAGGTCACATTAGGCTGGATGCACGGAAGATTAAAGTGTCATCATGTACGAATGGGGTGTAATGTGTTTTTGATGGCAGTCCATTATCGCCGACCGCCAATATCGACGTTGGCCGCTAGTGCTGGGAAACTGTCCCAGCAGTGGGATACATTTTAAGTTGGGAGGAAACAATACATATAATTTAAGATGGAAAACTACTCGTTCCCAAGAGTGAGGAAGAGTGTAGTAGTTAGTTTAGTTTCGGTCATAACGGGATTTGATGCATGCCTGAAATAAAAATATTTTTTTGAAAAACTTAATACAAGTTCCATGCGCATTAAGGATTCAAAACCAAGACTTCCATTAAATCCTACTGTTCTCCTACTACTCCTGTTTTTTTCACTGGTAAGTTGGTATTCGCCGAACTCAAAATAAATTTCTATTTGTCACAAACGCTGAAACGCACAATACAAAATTATATTTCGCATAACTGAAAGCCAAAATAGACAAATTAATTGGAATGAAGCTTATAATTATTTCACAGATGATATTTATGTAGACAATAATGTCGCCAATTTGTTGTTAAGTATATTAGCCTACTCATATTATACAATAACTGGTATCGTTTTAAATTTACAAAAATCACAATTTTAACTTAAAATGTCAAAATGAGATTACCTTTTAATTAGAAAAGGTGATAATAATAATATAATAACAGCAAATCATTTTTATCTACAGGAAAAAAATGAGACAGGACCCGTGTCCAGCAGTGGGCAGTAATAGGTTGACATACGATTCATATGAGAGAGAGAGAGAGAGAGAGAGAGATATAGTAACCCTAATATTCCTTTCAAAAATGGAATAAGGTTGACAAATACTCCATTAAGTAGATCAGGAAGTCGCGCCTTAGACGTGAATTCGCGCCGTCACCTTCCTGCAAAGATGACTCGCGCACTTTTAGGGTCTTTCTCCACTATAGCTACCCTTATCGCACAACAACGGGTATTATTTAGACGGGTTATATAAGAGCAAAGAATGTACATTTAGAACTTTAAGAGTAAGAATTTTCTGTATTAGTTTAACAATTCTTTCTTTTAGACATACTTTAAACATATTTAACCACCCATCAAATAATACTATGAAAAACTAGATTTGTATCCATTCATCATTGATAACACATAATAATATTACTTACAAAATATACAATTTAAATAAACATAAAAAACCTTATAATAATGCATACACTAAGTAGTACCTAAATTAGAAAATGCAACGACAGCATATTATTACCAGAAGTAAACATTATATTTGCAACATCTGAATTCCATTTATACATCGAAATCATCAACATCTCATTTCATGACATACAGATAGTTTGAACGTCAGACTAGTGTGGAACGACCCCTAAATGTCTATCCTACTTTTTAAAGCGATGAACCCGGACAAAGGAGCGAAATCCCGTGAAACGAGCCCGGTTAATCCGGATAAGAGTAATGGACTTAGGGTGGAATTGTCGTGAATGGTCTTTTAGTTTTACACAGACTTATCCCACTAATAGTTATTCTGCTCCTGTGAAAATTGGTCCTTCGAGCCGGATTTTATTTTTATACTTAAAGTTCATATGTGGTGTATGCTATCATTCTTTAATTATACACGTGTACTCTACCTCATATACATTTTTTTTATAATATAGGAGTAACAGACGAGCATGCAGTCCACCTGATGGTAAGTGGCCAGATAGGAAAAGATATTCCTACCTGAGGTCGGCCACAGATGCGCTGCTACCCCTGAGGACTAAGCTGGTTGAAGGTGGTAGAACCCTTTGTGGTTCTAATCCGGCGGCACCACCGCCACACCTATTTCTGCCTAATAACAGCAGTGTTAGGCGCTGCTGTGTTCCGGTTTGAAGGGTGTGGTAAGGGAAACAGACTTTTCCGAGGCGTTCCAGCTTAGTCCTTAGGGGTAGCGGCGCATCTGTGGCCGACCTCAGGTAGGAATATCTAATCCTATCTGGGGTTGATTACAGATGTCCATGGGCGGCAGTAGCCACTTACCATCAGGTGGACTGCATGCTCATCTGCTAATTCTATATTATAAAATAATAATAATAATAAAAAAAAGCTGGAACGCCTCGAAAAAGTATGTAGTGGGCTCTAAGAACAACACCCTACAAAACAGATCACATAGCCTCACCTCACCTCACATCACCATAGTGTTCTACCACCTAAACGTAAAGTGGCACCTAATTTGGAACTACACTTTAAATCTACCCAACAGCGCTTTACCTGGTTGTTAACGAAAGATCTTTAAAATAATTTAACTTACTCGTATGTATGTAATGTATGTAAGAAGTCTCTTTGAAACTAATTTACAGCTGAAGAAGAAATAGAAAAGTTCGCAGACGACCTTCCAAGTAAAAGGGCTAATAATATCTTGTATATTTTACACGATAAAACATGTTTTTTCAATCGTAGTTTGATACAGAGTATAACGAAAAGCAATCAATTATAAAAACCCTTAAACCTCAAACATTAACACCTGATCAACCTTAAGTGTTGAAATAGAAGGTTGTAGTTTGTACTTACATTCCGGAGGAAATACCGCCAAACCGAATTCTGCCTAGAAACAGTACTATTTAGCCCTGCTGTGTTACAATTTTAGGCCTTTGATAAGGATGACATGCAAACAAGCATGCAGATCACCTTATAGTAAGTGGTTACTACCCATGAACTTCTACAATCAACCCCAGATGAGAGGTCGGCCACGCACATGCTGCTGTCCCTGAGGACTATGTTGGATCGCCTCGGATATATATAGGACTAGCTGACCCGGCAAACTTTGTACCACCTCAAACTCTATTTATCAAATATATTTCATATAAAATATAGCCTATGTTACTCGTAGATAATGTAGCTTTCGAATGGTGAAAGAATTTTTAAAATCGGTCCAGTAGTTTTTGAGCCTATTCATTACAATCAAACAAACAAACAAATTTTTCCTCTTTATAATATTAGTATATATACTCGTATATGTAGGTTGTGGTGTGAGATCTTCCAGCAGTACATAAGACGGTTGCTTCCAGAAATAGAACAGGTTACTAGTTTTATTCCGTATGATTTGACAACTCTTAATCAATTCTGAATTAAAAGCAGAATTCGCGAGTTACGCCCAAAATGTCCATATTCCCTGTTTTGGACGGAACTGTCCCGTTTCCAACTACTCTGTCCCGTAATGGTTTATGAAAAATTAAATATGTACACAAAATTTATTAATAGGAAGTCCATTTTAGCGACAAATTGCAGTGATAAAACTTTTAGAAACTATTTAATCTTTTTTCGTCGACTAATTTTCGCCCTCATGGGGACTCTTATCCAGCATAAACCCACGCTTCATCAGTTAAGAAAAGTTATTTTCCAATTTTTACTTATAATTGCCTTCAAGCAAACGTGTCCATTTTAAAATAAAATAAAAATGGTTAAATAGTCAATTGTATCAGGCGTTACTTTGCGGAAATCCATGCTATTAAGTTAAGATTAAAACTACTTCGCAACAATCCGCTACAAATATGTATGATGGTATATATTTTTTTTCATACTGCATGGTTTAAAATATATACCATCATACATATTTGTAGCGGATTGTTGCGAAGTAGTTTTAATCTTAACTTAAAAATGGTTAACATAGTTACGCCGTAACTCGTATATTTTCGGAATTAGGAGACCAATTTCAGCGGAAGTGTTCCCGCTTCGAAAATTGTCGACATTGCCATTTGCATTTCTCGCACGGATCATGCTTTACATCGCATGTTACGTAGAATCTAGTTTGTACCTAATGCTGACGATTAAGTGATTAGTACGTCTAATTAATCACTAATCCTTTTTATTCTGAGAAAAGACCCGTGCCCAGCAGTGGGACAGTAATGGTTGATGATGATGATGATGACGTCTTATTAATTAAATATGTTTTACCCGTTTTAATAGTATATACTTTGAGTTAAGAAGGATAGTTTATGTTTTCGATTCCCTGCTAAAAGGACATCTAAATGAATTTGATGAATTTAAAATTCTGTTCTAGATCTTTGTAATAAGCATACATACTTATCCGAGGCATTTCAACTCAGCCCTCAGCAGTAGCAACACATCTGTAGCGGACCCGACGTAGGATTCTAATCTCATCTGGGATTGATCAATTGGACATCTAACAGATGGCTGGAGGTGGCCACTGACCATTAACTTTGTAGTATAGTTGCTTGTTTGTTATTCTATATCATAAAATAGTAGTTTGCTAAGGAGAGTAATCAGTATGAAACAAGTTAGCAGTTCCTTAATAAAAATCTCTGTAGTTTGATTGAAGCGACACAACTGTCTCAGTAAACTCTTTATAACACTAATGTAAAACGTACAGTATTGAAGTGTGTGAAGACCTTATTAGACTTGCAGTAGGTATTGTTATCTTCGTAACTTGATTCCACTAAAGTAGCCAAACCTAACCAAAAGCCACATTTATATTGAAGTAGTCGTAAAAATAAACCGGTGCAAAACTATAATAAAATTTTCAAGCAAGTTTGAAAATAAACAGAATCTCGGTTGGATGAGCAGACAGACAAAAATACCATCTATAGATACACCCGACCTTTTCAACTTGCCACCGAAGTGAATCGGAAAGCTCCACTTAAATTCCCTGATAAAAATAGGCAGAGCTGAGAATGCTTAAGTTGTAAATTGATACTGTAAAAGAACTAACCTAGTTAGAGAGATGAAATAAGAATTGACATCTACTTGAAAAGTCTGGAATATTTTGGAATTCGGTTCAGGATCTTCCACCGCCGCAACTATTTCTGTTTGACATCGAGGAGTTAGCGCGTCACAATCTGATTGAAAATTTTAATCAGGGAAGCGTTCCAAATTTGACTGCAAGGATAGCAATATGTCTTTGGTCAAATACTTTACTTGAGGTTGATGTGTTGTTCTTAGGTGGACTGTGTCAAGAATAAAGTTACCGTAAACAGACTCTAAAGTATCACAAGCTTTGAAAGAAAGCACTCTTTATACTAAAAGAAAATTTGAAAAAAAATATCACAGTTTTTATATCGTTCAACGAAGAATGGGAGTTGTTATTATAATAAAACTTGATTCAATTATAGAATCTGCACAGAAAAGAGAACATAATAAAAATAAGAACATTAATTAAATGCGCTATCAGCAGAAAAGTAATAGAATAAAACTGTATAGGGTGGCAACTCAGCGAAGTTCTAGTATTCTTGAACTATCCAATAACGCCTTTGTTTGTTCCGGTCGGAAATCTGCTTCGGAAATTCGAAAATTCGCAACGCTTCATACGTTCATATGGGAACGGAAAATTTTCAACGAAATGTACGAGCAAACACTGTAAGTCGTTCCCGTGTTTGAGGAGTGATACAATTTTCAACAACTGTACATAATAAATGCTCTGCAGTTGATTTTGTTTTCTATGGCAAACGACCACCTAACTGTATGACATTGCAGTCTATGATTCTGGAGTCCTCAGTACCCTCACCATGAGTTTTTACGTTTTAACAAATATGACTGTTTTGGTATTTGTTTACGTATTTGCCCGTACAATTTCCAATCGGCGCCCCTAGTGGATTGTATCAGAACTATAGTGTCAGTAACGTAACATTAAACTTCTAAATTGACAAAATCCCGCTTTATGTTTTGTCTCTCTTTTTGCGACCATGTGAGGCAGGCAAAAAGACGAACATTTCCTTATTGTTACGTTAACTCAGTCTACGAAAGCAAACGGAACATAATAATAGATAGAGTAAACATAACGTGAAAATGTGCGACGTTTTGAAGACTCATGGTAAGGGTACAGGTCCCACTGATGTCTAAATTAGAATGTCTAGTGTTATGGTTTTGATATTTTCCCCTTAACCATACACTTTAAAACAGAATACTTATGACCATATTTAACTTAGCTGCTATTAGGCAGAAATTGTTGTGGCGATGGTACTTCTAGAGTCAGACCACAGAGGAACGAATTTGTATATGTTTAATGTCATATTTAGCAAAATAAAAACTTTACTTTTAATTTATTTTTCTATTAGCAATAATTTATCTTGAAAACTAGTTAAAATTTGGTGATACTTTAATTTATAAGATCGTCTTGAATTTGTAGATGTCTAGAATTTTATTACTATTATTTTTCAAAATTGATAGATGTCCATAAAAATTACCCGAAAAGATATCGTTGAAAAGTCTCATCAAAAAAGTCTACTGGGGAATAAATATTGAAACAAAGTTTTCACTAAAAATACGACTTCTAAACCACATTGAAAGTATGAAATGATTTAAACAAAACCTTTTTTGGAGATTCTTTTGAACTCAGCGCTAGACTTTTAAAACTACAACAATAGAAATACGCCAAAAAAATTAAATCTTATAACTATTTTCGGAATGTGTTATCAAATCAGCCAAATTTCAAAGATGACATACAATTTACAATGACCAACCTAGATTATTTAAATACAGATAGCCGACCCGTGACATGTGTGTCGGAGCGGTCACCATACCGTCACACGGAATGCGCTCCTGGTTTGATCCTCGGCTAGAGATACCTTAATGATGAATTTAGTCTTCAGTACCGAGTTCGGTCAGCTTGTGTATAGGTCTTTGTGTGTATCCATAACACTCATGATACTAAAAAAATCCTAGTGTGGGACTTTGAGCGTAGAAAACGCAACATGCCAATTTTCCAGTATAAAACGAAGATAAAAACGGTAGGTACAGTAAAACATTTGTCTCTATTTTCATCTCTGGTTTTTTAAATTTTGTACATGTCATCTATATACCATTCAGGACTTTCAGACAAGGGTACAATTAGGAACTAACGACGGTTAACATTTTGACCTGCATCTACCTGTTTAGGGATCAATCCCTCTCCTAAATCTAAATAATAAATTTAGATTTCAATTCTAATATTTACAAGGAATTCTCATGTGATTCTTATAATAGGAAATGAGTTTGGAATTAAAATCAAGTGGCAAACATTTTTTAAAGAATCATGATTCATATCTTGTATAATAGAGAAGAAGGATATAGTAAGTATATTTTTGTTTGTTTAGTGTCAATGTAAGTAACGTATAGGAATTCAAAGAAGGCCTATACGTTACTTAAATTGACACTAAACAAACAAAAATATACACAGATGTAGACAACAAAACGGACGAAACAAACAAGGCAGACAGCGGATGTAAATTATTGAAATTGGGTCCCCTGAAGGCGGATATGTAAATATCACAATTGCAAATGAACAGACCCTCACGAGTACAAAGTTTTCAACTAGCGCAATATAGCTTTGTGCTTTGAGCCGGCGGTATACTGTATAATATAATGTATGATATATTATGTACAACCACATAGGGGGTTGGTACAAAGATTGTTTGAAATCTGACCTCTCACTCTAGGGGTCCGGGATTTGAATCCCATAACATATGATATACCTACTTTTGTTTATATTAACATTTTAGTAGTAAACGAGCATGCTGTCCACCGATGGTAAGTGGCTACTGCTGCCCATGGACATCTTGATTAGGTTAATACTTAAGGTTGAACTCAGAAATTATCCCTTGTTACCCCTTTTCTTGTTTACGAGAGGGAAACCTTTAAAAGGTACCCTGTGCCGTGGGAGCACCGTGATTCTTACCGCACTAAACCACCCCACCACCCTCCCCCCCCCCCCCCCGGTGGCCGTCCTCGGCCACTCCTAGGACTCCGGACATCTCCGGAGGGACGCAACCGGAGTCCTCTTAGCGCGTTGCCCATCGGGCTCCGCCCAGGTAAGCCTGACGCTCGCCACACCTTGTGGTATGCACGACGGTATGCGACCACACATACCGCCGTCCTTCCTGGGGTCGCTGTTCGGGTGGTTTGAGCTTCCGCTCTTGCCACCCGCAACCCCGGAACCCCCTTTTAGTCGCCTCCTACGTCAGGCAGAAGATACCGTAGCCCTATTCTGGTCCTGGAACTACAGGGACCATCTCTTGTTACCCTTGAGAACTAAGTTGGGACGCCTCGGATAAGTATGTCTCCCTTACCATACCCTTCAACGCGGAACATTGCAGGGTATAGCACTGCTGATATTATGCAAAAAAGCTGTAGTGGTGGTGGAACCGCAGAGAAATTCGACGCTCGCCACCGTCAAGGCCTATGCCTTTTTCCTTTGAGAGGATCTCATACCCAGCAATGGGACAGTAATAGGTTGATGATGAAGGACTCCTACAAGTGTTAGTCTCGCTGCTAGTTTTATAATATAACCCTTTTCCTTACCAGCAAACGATTTTAAACATCTGTTTATTTTATATTGTATTTTAAAAGTAAATTGTATACAGGCTGACATGTAAGGAAGACAAACCGCTTCTGACTCAAAACTCAGTTATAAAGCTCTTACCGTTGTTCTGCTACCGGCGTTGCAAGATAAATCGTTTATACAATGTTCTGGAAAATACCATTTCTCCTCATATTCTATATAATTTGGTCTATATATAAAAGTGTAATTAATTGTGTAGCAGATGCTGACATGGTTCGATTTACAGAAACAGACTCATGATTTTTGAAAGTTATTTCACAAACTCACAATACAACACGCACACTAACAACTTTGCCTGAAACATAATACAACGTTCCCCAACAGTGACACTTTAATGGGTGATATTATTATGTAAAAGTTATATTGAAAAGGAAAAATCAGGTTTCCATGTAACGGACCCGGACGTTTGTTGGGATTTTAAAACCGCAAACGTTCAGCTCATACCTGGAGGTGATTTATTCGCCTTGTAACATTCCATTACAGAAAACGGGACAGTTGAAAGTAAATAAAAGCTTGTAGGATGACAACTACCTTAAAGGTGTGGTTTTGAAGGCGGTAGAACCATTTGTGGATCGACTCCGGCGGTACCGCCGCCGGAGTCGATACTTATTCGAGGACTTATGACAGTCCCCTTACTCAAGTTTATGCGAAGGGTTTAGTCGCATAACAAAAACGAGAGACTTATTTAAGGAATACCTGGAAAAAGTACACAAAGTTTTAAAATACTTGCAAAAGGTTTAAAGGCGCAAAGGATTTAAAATGGTACAAGAGGCTTAAAAAAGTGTCGAATAGATGTGAGAACGTGTGCTTTGAATTTTTATATACAGTTCACTTTAAATCTCTTTATGCTTTTGAAGACCGTATCTTTTTAGAACATTTGGATCTGGGTTACAGTTGTTTGTCATATGGGAGATTTTCAGTGTATAGTACTTTGTATTTATCCAGAATAGTGCAAACCTATAGAAAGTTCTATCATCCTTAATACTAGGATAGTTGGAAAACATTCTAAAACATCATTACATCTGTACTGAAGTGAAAAGGGATTAATAAATAATTATTTCACCGGTTTTTTTGGGTTATTGGTAATAATTTCGATCGGCATTCATCATCCTGATCAGCATAATCGGGTTTTTTTTTTATAATAATATTTGATTTTTATTTGCAAGACAAGATTTGAGTCCTACCTGAGGTAAGCCACAGATGCGTTGCTACCCCTTAGGGGGTTGCTACCCCTTCAAATTCAAATTAAAAATATTGATTTCAAAATAGGGCCGGCCACATAAACCACTTTTTGAAAGTCAATTAATTATTATAATCAGATTGCATTATAATTAATTGAATTAATAATAATAACTTCTTATAATTACGTAATATTTATTCCTACTAACGCTATAAATAAGTCTCTTGCTAAATTGGAATACCTCGGATAATATATAGGTGTCTGTAATATAATCAGTTTAAATAATTCACATACTGGTGTACTTACTTAAAAATACGAAACCTTTTTTCCAAATAATATTTTAGGCTGATTTTATGTTACCATGTGAAATTACATAACGAAATTATTTTATTCTCTGAAGAACCGAATAACTGCAGCCTTCTGCCAATATTATCACAAAATATCAATATTATCGGGATAATATGAGTGCCGAATTTCAGCTTGTGTGGATAATTAAGGTAAAATTCGATTACAGAAATTTATAGGCAGTCGACGAAAAACAAAGTGATTAAGCCTTATAAAATACACTTAAAATTGTAACGTGTATGTGGTAAAGCTTTTCACGAATCAATTGCAAAAGCACTATCACCACAACTAAATACGCCTGATGCACGGCTGCTTTATTCTGGTTTGTAACACGTGGTTAGAGAGAGACTTATGTCACTTAAATGAGTTCAACATATCCCTCAGAGATAGCGACTCATCTGTAGCCTACATCAGATACAATTCCAATTCTAATTGTGGTCAATGGACGGCAGCGACAACGTGGTAAGTGGCTACTGCCGCCCATAGACATCTATAATCAACCCCAGATAAGATTACATATTTATAGCTGAGGTCGGCCGCAGATGTGCCGCTATTTCCTGAGGACTAAGCTGCAACGCTTCGAAAAAGTATTCCCCCCTTACCACACTCTTCAAAACAGAACACAGCAGCGTTTAACACTGCTATTATGAGGCAGAAATAGGCGAGGCGGCGGAGACGACGGAGTTGAACCACAAAGAGCTCTGTCTTATTCTTATATAAATATTATTGGGAGGTTTTGGTTGTTTTTATTGTCAAATAGAGTCCAAGCTTTCTTGGTACTTCAATAGAAAAACACAACATACATATAAAAGCACACATTTATTCCGAAGCGCGGGATTTTTCTACAGAAATCAGTAAAACAATTTATCTCCCAAGCTCAGTGGCAGGCGTTCTGGTAGCCGCTGAGACGCTGGATAAAATTATATTTGTCTTACTTAGTTGTCAGAGGAATTCCTTGGGTTTCAAAATCTCATGTAACTTTTCACTTATTTACTAGAAATTTCATAATATATAGCGACAAAAATACAGATTCAATTTCAGTTGTAGTAAAACCATTTTAGTTCGACGACCCGCGTGGCGGAGCGGCCACCATACCGGTCTGACGCGCAAACGGTCCCGGGTTCGATCCCCGGCCAGACAGATATCTAAATGATGAATTTAGATTTCTGTTTCTGGGTCTGGGTGTTTGTGTATTTGTCTATGTGTGTGTCCATGGCACCCACGACACAGGGAATCCTAGTGTGGGGCTGTGAGTGTAGAAAGCGTAAAAAAAGGAGTTATAATTATTAACTATAATTTAATTTTTATTTACATTTTTAAAACACGCCATACGTGTCAATAAAGAAAATCTTAAGTGTTCTTCTTTCGATTTTCATTCATCATCCATAGTTTAACATTTTTTAAATTTTTAATATGTTTTATTTCAATAACTTACTCATTCTTCCTAAGCTTCCTAACGACTTTGTTTTCATTTCTAAAGCGAGATATTTATATTTCTATTTCTTTTATATTTTTTTCCTCGCTTTTATCTTGCTTTCTTCTTCTAACATCCTTTTATTGTATTATTTCTAACTTGTAATCTTTTACTCATTCTTCACTTCGTTCCCTTCATCTTCCACTTATCCTTTCTAAATTACAGGACTTACCTTTAAGTCTCTGGAGTGTCGTAGCTCCTGTCTCCGAGGCGCTTGGCCCGGGAGGTCCGAGTACACCAGGTTCCTGACGGCCCCCCGGAACTTGGGCTCGAAGATCACTGATGGCAGTGCTAGAGTGGTCAGCTTGGAGTTGTATCTGGGGAAAAAATATTGCATTAAATATAACTCCGGGGACACCATCAATAGAATTCATTCTTATAACAACAGTTAAGTGGTACTTTTACTGAGCTGTGAGTGAATGAGGCATACCTCACGACACCATTTTACTTAGATTTTTGTTTATGGGTGCCTTGATTCAGCGACAGCCAGGAACAATGCTAAAAAAACAAAGTTATTTTCTATTCTTTTTTAAATATTTCCATTTTTGGATTGAAATAAAATACATCATTTTACTGTTTTAGGGTGGCAGTGGTTTAAAAAAAGTGAGGGGCTTTATATACCCCTAGGACTCTCCCGCCACTAGTGAGGCATCCGACAGGGAAATATAACATGTGTTGACGAACACAGGATGTCTAATCCTAATTGCAGTCGATTACAGATGTCCACTTACCAGGTGGTGCCATGTGCTACTTACATTTCATTAAAAATACAATTTTTCATTGTTTTAAAACCGATCGCAAACTCTCGACAAAACCATATTTTCAGTTTATTTTTAAAACACGTTCAAATTCAAGGTTTTATGCAAACGTTGGAAACGATAGAAGTATTTACATTGCCTTTTTGCATACATTCTCTTTTACATAGAAATGTATACGTTAGTATATTTGGGTCAGCCGAGGGTCGGTCCCCACTGTACTGCCAGTCACGATCCGGTCTAACTTCGGTCAAATATTTCACAAAAAAGATACAATGTTCAAATAGAATGCTTTTATAAATTGTTTCAGTGTAAAACGGGACACAAAATGCCAGTTTTTGTATTACGTTCCTCACTCACGCATGATAGAAAATGAGATATCTACTAGTATATTAAAACAAGATAAACGTACATTTAAAGTATATATTTCTACTAGCTGACCCGACAAACGTGTTGTCATATAAATAAAAAAATGTTAAGGGTGAACAACCCTTATCACTTAAGGGTATGAAAAATAGATAGTAGCCGATTCTCAGAGCAACTGATATAAAATATGCATATAAAATTTGGTGAAAATCGGTAAAGCCGTTTCGGAGGAGTACGGTAACTTACATTGTGACACGAGAATTTTATATATAAGGTTTTATGATAGAAAATCATTTACGCGTTTGTCTATTCAATGTACTGGTCATTACACCCCATGGACATCGACAACCAAATCCAAAGCCATCACGATATAAATCTGATAAGCACAGCGTAACAACACGTTCCAGTTTTGATCCCTGGCCAAACAGATATCTGAATGATGAATTTAAATGTATATTATAGGCTTGGATGTTTATGACAAAAATGTATTTTTGTGTGTATGCGTGGCGCCCACGAAACAGCAAAAATTTTAATGTAGGACTATGAGCGGGGAGAGCATTTGCGTGCACTATACATAAAACAGTTAATCATTAAATAAATGCTGAAACACGAGCCTAAATTGACGAGTAGTGGGTACAGACCCTACGTGGACATCGCTTGAGCTCTTAATAGCATTTTGAATATACCAGGGATGTATCATTTAACGGAAGCACTCGATAGAGAGTTCTCTATATATACTATGCAATATACGAGTAAATGTTTTTTATGAAACGGAACTAACGAACGGGCTTGCAGTGCCCGGGCCTGCCTGGACCCCGCGGAGGGGAGATTAGGAGTTCTAAAGTAGCAACGGGGGAGTGCCGCTGCTACCACCGAGGACTAGGTTTGAAAGACTTGGATAAGTATGTCTCATTACCATTACATTTACCTTCAAATCTTAATAAAGGAGCGCTAAAATTTACTGTTATTAGACAGAAATAGGCAGTGGTGCTGCCGGAGTCAAACCATAGACGATTCTACCACCTTCAGAAATTACTTCAATTTCTCAAAAAGGACACAAACTACCCTTTCTCGTTACAAGGCGAGTGGCCTCTAATCCGAGTGAAGGAAGCAATTTAAAATACGTGCATTGCCCCCATCAGCACCCTTTGAAATATATTGTACCGTGATAGAAAAGAACGGAAGATAGATTGTAGCGCTCCGTCCCTGTCGCGCCGAGATTGATGGGTACGTGAAGATTGGAGTGAAAAAATGGCTGAAAAATTCAAGATGGCTCCAGGATTTGAACTTACGGCCTTCGGTAATGGATAGCAGTATGGTGGAGTAAGGTTTTATATTATTTATGTATTTGTAACGGGCAGAATTTTTTGATGTATATAACATAATATAAAAACCATTACGTGAAGTTTTACATTTCTTTGCACAATACCTTCATTGAGATGGATACTTGTAAAATCCCAGGTGAACGCTTTCTAAAAAAAAGAGTCGTCATTTTTCTAATCTAAAGGACTCGCTTCCTATATTTACAGTGCTAATCTAGGATTTGTGAGTTAGGGCTCGAACACAAAACTGCGATGCGAATTCGCAACGCAGAAAATTGCGATGCGAATTGCTGCGATGCGATATCGTGCGGCGTAGCGCCTCTCAGGGTGACCAACAACAACAACCACTCTGCTATGCGAATCAATTCGCAAGTTCTTGCGATGCGTCGAGAGAGCTCGCAGATTTTTGCGATGCGACGTCGCATCGCAGTTTTGTGTACGAACCCTTAAATGTGTGACATTAACTCACGGCCTTTGTTATTATTGCTAATTTGCTACCCAGGAATCAAACCTGTGACATTTAGAACTGCAAAGCAACATTACAAAATCTCAGTAACTAAATTATCAAGAAAAAAATACACACTGATGCTACAGACAGCTGCTAAAAAGGCTAAAACGAACAAAATGTCAATTCTAACAAATACTGGTGATAAAATTTTTTAACTTTCAACAAGATCGACCGAGCTCCGAGTGACAAGGACAGAGCGTGTCAATTCATTACCCGCTCTCTTCTATCAAGAGGTCATTTTTCTAGACGACTCGACTTGTATTCTATCCGGTTTCCTTTAAATTAAATTCTCTATTGACTTCGATAAATGGCGCTCTCGCGGATTTTGTGGTTTCTTTTGACTTCCTTGTTTAGATCCGACATTAAGTTAATAGCCATTTTTATTTCAGAAGATATAAATACTTTGGCTTCAAAAATATACTCAGTAGAAATATAAAACTATCGTAGTTGAGTAAAAGTCTAAAGTTTAAAGTCTAAAGTTTTATGGTATAGGCACTTTCTAAGAAAATATTTTTTTATGGTAGTAAAGATTTAAATAGAGGATGATTTTTTTAATTTTATTAGGTTATAGTAACGGGGGTACCAAGAAACTAGTGACAGTGCCTGGTGATTTAAACTCGTCTCAATTGAGACGTCCGCGGTTCGAGCCTAAAGGCACCTCTGTACCGTTATCAATCAGCGCCCCTAGCGGATTGTATCAGAACTATAGTGTTAGTAATGTAACATTAAATAATTAATAACATTAAATGTCTAAATTGACAAAATGGCGTTTTATGTTCTATCTCACTTTTTTGCGAACATGTGAGGCAGACAGAACGACTTGAGCACTTACTTATTGTTACGTTTACTCAGTCTACTGATGCAAACGGAACAGAATATTGTGATTGAGTAAACGTAACGTAAAATTGTGGAATATTTTGAAAACACATGGTAAGGGTACTGTAGGCATATTCTAAAGTAATGAGCGTATTAAATAATAACTATCACATCCTCATCACATGTATGTATGTATTATCGCCCTCACACAACTGAAAAAACTACGGGTCTTAAACAAACACAAAGAATAAAGAAAAATAAGAAAAAGGACCGGGAAAATAAAACACAAATTGACTTGACGCAAACTTACGTTATCTCATAAGTCAAAGTGGAGATCCCGCAGTTTTCTCGAGAAGTTACCTAATATCAACCGCTGGCCCCCGGGAGCAATAATTTAATTAGTTCGAGTCCCCACCGCCCGGCATTAAGAAATTTCTGTTGGTGTTCATATTTTACTTATATTTATCAATAAACGTATTTATTTTGTTGGCAAGTTTGCCATCTTCATACGTGCAAAGTCGTAATGTTAAAGGCTTGCGTGGAAATTGGCATTAGTTGGCGGCAACTGTTTTATATCCCACCGTTGGGCACGGGTTTCTCCACTTTGCTACGCACTGCTTGTTTTTCTACTTATTTTGTTAACAATTCAAATTAAGAAATAAACTCTTTTATATGTTACTTTCTCCCCCTCACTGCTCGCTGTATTTTTTGACAATCCAAATAAAAATATTCTTACCTTAATTTATTACAAGGGTTTATGCAAAGTAGGATTCCTGTCTGTCTAGACATGAATGGAATACGACAGGCGACCTAGACTTGTAACTATGCTAATAAGTATAAGCAAACATTTGGAACAATATGTTTCTTGATTAAATATTTATTGCATACTTTTATTTTACTTTTTCATTTATTACACTTTACATTTATTTTACCTTTTCTTTTATTTTACTTTTTCTGAGAAGACAATAATTAAGTTAATTAAAATTTATTTTTTATTTTAGGTAGTCTATAGTGGACCTGGTGATAAGTTACTACCGCTCAAAGACATGTAATTAACTCCGGATAAGACTGAAGTGCTACCTAAAGTCAGCGTCGGAAGCGTAACTATCCCTGAGGATTACATAGCACATACCATTCAATCCATTACGCAGCAGCACTTATTATTGTTACTGTAACTCAGAAATCAGTGTGGCGGTGGTGCCTCCCGGTTCGCTCCTGTACCTCTAACTCAGAAATAAGGTGGTGCCACCGGGTTCCACCCACAAACAGCTCTACCACTTTCGACAAACAATTATAAACATAATTTGTTTGAATGTAAAGGCAGTAGCGAGAAATTCGTTTAAAACAATTGTTATTTTTAAAAGCATTATTTTAATTACTTCCGTTATATTTGGAAACCTTTCTGTTTTTAGTTCCATAAATATATTTTAGCGGTAACGGAGCATTCCCCCGACCAACTCCATCTCACATTATAAATATTAACGAACCCTACATATTTATGGACCGCCCGCCAGTTGTTTTGTCTAATTTAATTTCGCGACCCAAATCTTTTTACGTTTTTTGAGAGTATAATCTGATTATTTGGTTTCCGTTTTATGTCACAAACGCAAATTGGTTACGAAAAGGTGTGATTACACAATGTAAAGAAAGCCACTGATTTTTTTATTAAATTAAGCAACAGACAAGTAAGTTATATATTTGGTAAGCGGTTGCTTTAACCATGGACATCTGCGGACGAAGCTATGAGATTTTTTTAT
This sequence comes from Epargyreus clarus clarus, assembly GCA_014595695.2. NCBI lineage: Eukaryota > Metazoa > Arthropoda > Insecta > Lepidoptera > Hesperiidae > Epargyreus > Epargyreus clarus. Next base: position 3,892,247 of record JACTTY020000016.1, on the reverse strand, counting down.
AATATAGAGTAGCAGACGAGCATGCAGTCCACCTGATGGTAAGTGGCTATTGCCGCCCATGGACATCTGTAATCGACCCCAGATAGGATTCACATCCCCCAGGTGGGATCTAGATGGTGATATTCCTACCTGAGGTCGGCCACAGGTGCGCCGCTACCCCTGAGGACTAAGCTGAAACGCCTCAGAAAAGTCTGTCTACCTTACCACGACTGGATGGATCAAGGTGGACTGCATTATAGTTCCGGGATTAGAAATTCAGCATTGCGTAAAAAAGTCTAGTCACTCCCTGAACAACTTTTCTAGTTGTACACACACAAACATAAACATTGAAAAAAAAACTCTTAAAGTTTAAGAGTTACGAGTTGACACATAGACCATTTCACGCCCAACGGAATCACACATTATAAATATTAACATGACCCACATACGAGTGTTTACGGCACGAGACTTTTTGTCTAATTCAATTTGACCCTAATTTTTTACTGTATTTTTACGCGGTTCAAGATTTTAATTTGTTCGACCTCGAGTGTGTAGCATTTATAATTAGATACAATTGTAAATAGAAAAGTGTAATTGCTAACTTAGGTACAGTCCTTTATTCATTAAATTTAGTATAAATTTTATTTGCAATGCTAGTAGAACAGAAAATATTAAAGAAAACGCTAAATCCTAAAACTAAAGTCTTATCAAACTCGATGATACGTTAAAAGTTAAAAGTAATAAAACAGACTCCCGATGATATGTTAACTTTTACACGGATAAGTGCGACAACTCACCGATTCATGCAGATATAAAGGCTACAGGCTGATTGGTCAAAACTATAAGCCGGATACCAAAACATACAAATCTTATATAATGAAAGTACACGCTTTCTACACTCACAGACCCACACTAGGATTCCCTGTGCCGTGGGTGCCATGGACATACACATTACAAATACACAAACACCCAGACCCAGAAACAGAAATCCAAATTCATCATTTAGATGTCTGTCTGGCCGGGGATCGAACCCGGGACTCTCTGCGCGTCAGACCCGTATGGTGACCGCTCCGCCACGCGGAAACGAGACATATTAATTTTATATTCCTACTTTATATAAACCATAAACATTATATCATAAGAGCAAAAAAAACCAACTGCTTAAAAACATAATCTATGTAACTACCGGAATTTAAACTAATCCAACATCACCTCATATGTAAAAATCTGTTAAACCGTTTGAGCTGTAGCTCGAAAAACATTACCTTCCATTCTTGCTTATCTAAAAAAATATAATCTAGAGAACATTTGTCCCTCTGGTTTATATCTAAATGGAGAACTTATTTATGTAAGGAGTCTATTTAATTACTTCGTTACTGGTTAGGTTTCCATTTTGACAACACTGCCCTAATAAAAGTGGGACGGAATCGCCCCAGGAATCTTAATTGAGTCAGTGAGAGATTGTGGAGAAAGTCACAAGCGACTTACCCTAAAGCCAAGCATTTGCAGCTTTAAAAACCATTTTTTATTTAACAGTAGTGATTGTCTAGTAGTTCAAACGAGACTTTCCAATCGAGGGGTCCGAGATATAAATCCCACGCATGCACGTTTGATTTTCAAAGTTTTTTGCGTATTAAAAAATATTATAATATTAAAAATACATTCTATTATAAAAAATATCGTGAGAAAACCTGCATACTCTACCAATTCGTACTTGGCCAGCGCGATGGACTATGGCCTAATCCTTCTCATTCTGAGAGAAAACCCATGCCCAGCAGTGAGGCAGTTATGGGTTAATGATGATGATAATGATTTATATCAAATCTAACTATCTTACAGTGTTTATTACAATAAATAAAATAACAGGCCCAATTTTGGAGTTTAATTGTAATAATACCACAAAATCTACGTCTACTGGAGATTTGTAAATTCAGGAAAATAAAATTAAAACTAGCATGTAATTAAATTTCATCAGACAATATTTTACTTTTACTTAAAAAAATGGTTAAGATTATCATATCTTATTTCCATGATTTTATACATAAACTAGCTGACCGGGCAAACGTTGTGTTTCCATGTAAATAACAAAAATGTTAAGGGTGAACAACCCTTATCACTTAGGGGTATGAAAAATAGATAGTAGCCGATTCTCAGTCCAAATTAAAATAAAATTTGGTGAAAATCGGTAAAACCGTTTCGGAGGAGTACGGAAAGTTTCGGAGGAGTTACGTTTTAACAAAACCGTAAAAGCATGTCAGTGATAATAATATAAGTATTTTTGTAAACACAACCACATTACAAAACTCAGAACACCCCCTACACTTTGAAGTAACCGCGTTACAATAACGAAGCTTAAAACTTTTGCATTCCCAACCGCACCGCTAACTCCCAAAACTTCGGCCAATGGGCTTTTAAAGCTTCCGAAACAAGATGATACCCATGAAATATGGCGTCATTAATGTAAAAATACCGGTTCCCACCGCCACTCTGGATTCCCGCCGGGAAATTAGACCATTTTGCCCATTTAACGCTTCATAATATAATCATTTAATCGGGTTCGGGGTAATATATTTTATCAGTGTTATGGCTTCTTAAATACCTGTAATGGGTGCTAGATTTGTGTAAATGTCCACGCTTTTAGTCTCCATTTGACAATTTTCTTTTAACTATATAAAGTTTGTATATCTTCTTTCGTTCACCGTCTTAAAGTTGCTGATCTTTGAATCGTGAAATCTACCTTATAATCTTGGAATAGTATCAGAATTATTTAATAGGTCAAATAATGCAGACACAATCTGGGAAGAGACTACAGATTGGAACAGGAATTGTCTACTGATTATTAAATTCAAACCATACGATATCAACCGAAAGTTATTATTTCCAAAAACTGTTCATATGAGACTATCAAAAAAGAAGACACAAAATTGCAAACTTGTGCAACAGGACAATATTTTTTTCGGAACGAAACAAGTAAACTTCATTTAGTTTTAAACATTATTGTTCTGTCTTTGTAACCTTCATTTACATAACATTATCGTTGAAACTATAAATATTCGGTTTTTTAACTATATTCGCAATTTACCGAGAACCACTTAAACTTCGTAACTGAACACTAACTAGGAGCATAGTTAAAACGATTGCCAAAGAGAAGTGACAGAATGCCCCTAAACTTAACAACGACTTGGCAGCGAACAAATTTCGACAGGCACTTCACACTTGGCGAGCATCGACGTGTCACGTCGTCGTCGTGTCGGCATGGTCACGGACGTTGCAAATGGTATCTCGCTCCGAGTTACACTTGTATATATTTGTTCAAGTGGAATGTATGATTAATTACAGTAGCATGCATGTTCAATGTTACTGAGTTACGAGATATGAACAAATATCTGTCGTCACATTCTTTATTTCTTATTTTAATTTTAAATATCGGCGGTCCACTATGTACACTATACCTAAATGTACAAACACAGGCACGCACCCATATCGTATCGTGTATATAACTAGCCATTTTCGGCAATGTAAAGAACAATACACGTGCATTACATACCGAGGAAATACCTGACAAAAATTTTAATACTCCCACAAACATTAAAATATTGAAAATAATAACAGCGTATTAGGACGACAATGTACCGAAATAATACAATGTTGCTAAATAAGCTAAAAATCAAACTCTTAGCCTTAATTAAATTACAAATTCACAAATTGAATTCCCAAGAATATTGCTGACAAGTTCCAAAATGGATCAAATGACGCTTTTTAGTGTTAAACCCTATTCACAATGAAGCCAAAATTTCACTAAAACGAGTTTTTGTTTAAATTAACCCCAAATCCGTGGCACTTTGAACCGCACCCTTTAATGAAGACGAATGTGGGTAAATTGCAAAATCAATAGCCGGATACCGACCGAATTGAGATTCCGTGTTTATGCCAAGTTTCTGACACGGTTCTGACGGTAGACGTTGCTCTAAATCTACCTAATAATCCTGGAATACTATCAGAATTATTTAATAGGGCAAATAATGCAGATACTATCTGGGAAGAGATATAAACCAAACGCATATTTTCAATTAACATTATTCAAAAGTGGATTTCCGAAACGAATTTTATATAACTGAAAAAACAAGAGCAGGCCCTAACGGTAAATGGTCACTGCTCTTCATTAACCACATCCTAACTATTTAAGTATCTAAGTCCTACCTAAACATTTTTTTATCTGATTGAAGAAGTAAACGAGAAGGTAACCCTCCTGATGGTAAGTATTTCTTGGCGTCCATTTACATTTATTACTAGCTCTATTTAAAACAGCCCTCAGTTCTCAGCCCGATCATAGATTGTCGCCTCATGTGTAAGTCACCCGGCATTCTCATCCTTTCATCCATCCACCGAAACGTAAGAATTGCTTCACGTTCAAAATAGATGTAGCGGTTGTTTTTTTATCACACGTTAGTTATTATATACCATGTCATCATATCGTATGCCAAACTTAATTATACAGAACATTATACATTTATACAGTCGTACTTGTCAATACAGATATTATTGACGATTACACGCATTAATATATTATAATCCCTTCATATGTTACCATAATCTCCCTTAATCCCTCAATTGTAAACCGAGTTATCGATATCTGTGACTCAATTAGAGAAGTAATTGGTAACTTCTGACACAATGGTGTATGATGGAGTATTGTTGGCGACGTGCACACTTGACCTCGGGTCCTTTGAACGTGTCAGGATAGTTAAGCGTTTACTCCCCTTTGTTAAAACTTACAATGGTCGTATAGTATCCATAGTATACAGAGCAATATGTGAACAAGAAAGTTCACTGCCAGATACCTTCTAAAACGTTGACTATTTTTCTAAGACTGAAGAGGAGAAACATCTCTACACTAAAGGAGTTAAAAGTAGGAACAAAACTATAACAAAGATTTCTTTCATAATTTGACCATAGTACGATAAGAAGACTACTGCTTAGAGAAAGATCCCCAACCAAGATGTCTGTTACAAAGTACCTCAAACAAGCAGAAGACTGAACACATTGGAGAAATTTCTAGCTCACCTGCACGGTAGACTGTCAAAGCAGGGACGACTATCAGCAATAAATAATCTACTGAGAAGAGATTTCAGAAGAATGGCCCCAGTGACTTCTGTACCTAACCCTAGATAAAATTAAAGACTTACAAGCGGCCGACAGAGAACTACAACCTATAACCAACTTTGTATAGTACTCACGTCCCATTTGAGGTCAGTCAGATATTGACGGCGGTGACTATATAATTAGGGCTGCACGCCTGCTGCTTCCTATGATTACTCCATACAATTGTCAGCATGACTTAATTAATTACAACCGTACAGTATGTGGAGTAGACACAATGGTGACAATCAGGACCATTGTTGACGCACAACGCCACTTGGCCCGTGGCGTCTTTGTGCAACTGCCCTTTGTGAAAGATACAATGGCACCGTTTAGTACAGTGACCTGCTACGGAGGCAAGTTCAAAATACTGTTGTACTGCTTAAACTGCCCGAATATTGAAAAGAAAGAATTTCTGTCTAGAAGAATTCTTGACAATGTTCTTTTCATTTCAACATGTCACAAGGACTGGTCACCCGTAATGGTGCGACTCCAGAGGCATCATCCTTATAACGGCAGTGTTATTCGCTACTGTTTGAAAGGTTTGATAAAGAAGAAACACTAACTCGTCTAAATTTAAATCTCAGGACTAGGAACATTGTGGTTATTCTCTTAATAATAAAGGGATTAAGTCCATGGAAGAGCAGCAGAGTCTTTTTGTGAAGCTACTCGTCTAAACTTTAAACTAATACGCCAATCCAACCTAATTTATTAGAGCGGCAATTCTATAATGCCGTGTTCACCTATAATTGTGTATACACGACCTATTTATCTAATTTTTGTAATGTAATTTATATAAGTGTATACTACGTTGGTGAACCTATAATAAATAAATAAATAAACCGCGAAGACTTCGTCAAAATTGTCCTTAATACAAAAGACTTATTTCCAAAAGTGATTTCTTCACATTTATTATGACGTCAAAAATAGTATTTGGTAATGATAACAAATACTATTTTTCAAGCTATAGCTATATCCTATATCGCTATAGCTATATAGCTAAAGCGATATAGGATAAACATGTCAAATTAAATAAAAATCTGGCAAAAACAAAATTCGCTAGAAATAATTAACTCTCCAGAATTATACACAACGCGTAACATAGCATTACTCAAGTCACGTTAAACAAACTTAAGTTAAAATTAGGAAAACAGTGTACTTTAACAAACAATGAACTCGTCAAAGGTTTGTAGGGTAAAGAGCCACTTACCGCAACGGTAACCGCAAAAAGCTCGGCGAAAAGGCACCGAAATGTAAACGACGTGTAAAAGGAGAAAAACAAACAAAGCGGAAAAAATTAAGTCGCAAAGGACTAAGGACAAAATAATGACATTGAGCGGTAACAGAAAAATATAATGAAATTGCACTGCACTTTCACGGACACTTGACATCGTAAACTTACCGCCGTAGCATTTAATTAAAAATGAAGTTCGCGAACGCCAGCTTATTTTACAAATTGCGGCGTGTTGCGACGGCGGCGACTTTTTTAGAAGATTGTGTTATTAAATTAGACAAAGAAACTTTTATAATTTGATTAATTACTTTAATTAGTTATAGCGTTTTTATAAACTTGTTAATTTATTAATTTTATTAGTTTGGCTATTTCGGATCGACCAAAGAATATTAAAATCTAAATGAAAATTAAAGCGAGAAATAAATAAAGTAGAACTAATGATGTAACAAAGACTAAACACAAAAATAAAAGCTTGTAAGATAAAAAAAAAACGAGCAGTAATAGCCCAATTGCAGTGCAGCTTTATAAACATCGTAAACTGCTTACCACCGTAACACTAAAATTAAAAATAAAATATGTTTAATTCTACTTGCATCTCAAACAAAGGATATTTATTCTAGTACTCAGTGAGAAATTTTAAAGAAAATTGCTAACAATCGGTCTTTTCTGCAATATCAGCGAAATAGCACCTAAATTCAAATTCGAAAAGTGTAAAACAAGCAAACTTCTTTATAATATGGGAGTAGCAGACGAACATGCAGTCCACCTGATGGTAAGTGGCTACTGCCGTCCATAGACATTTGTAATCAACCCCAGATAGGATTAGATATTCCTACCTGAGGTCAGCCACAGATGCGCCGCTACCCCTGAGGACTAAGCTGGAACGCCTCAGAAAAGTACATATATCTCCCTTACCACACCCTTCAAACCAGAACACAGCAGCGTTTAACACAGCTGTTATGAGACAGAAATAGGTGTGGCGGTGGTGCTGTCGGAGCCGAACCACAAAGAGTGCTATCACCTTCTAAAACTGAAACGAATAGAGTCAAAGGACTGAGTATAGGAGGTGAACATAATGACGAGTTAGTTACGTGGATTGCATTGCAGTTTGCAGTTCATGGCCTCTTGACATCATAAATAAAACTTGTTACCGCCGTACTATTTAATTGAAATATTATATGATAATAACAATGGGACTTTTCAGTAATATCGGCGAAAGAGCACCTAAATGCAAAATCGCAAAAGTGTAAAAAAAGCAACCTGGAACGAATAGAGTCAAAGGACTAAATATAGGAGTGAAGAGTGAACATAATGACGAGTTAGTTACGTGGATTGCATTGCAGTTTGCAGTTCATGGCCTCTTGACATCATAAATAAAACTTGTTACCGCCGTAATATTTAATTGAAATATTATATGATAATAACAATGGGACTTTTCAGTAATATCGGCGAAAGAGCACCTAAATGCAAAATCGCAAAAGTGTAAAACAAGCAACCTGGAACGAATAGAGTCAGGGGACTAAATATAGGAGTGAAGAGTGAACATAATGACGAGTTAGTTATGTGGATTGCATTGCAGTTTGCAGTTTACGGCCTCTTGACATCATAAACTCGTTACCGCCGTAACATTTAATTAAAATGAAATTCACTTTCTAAAAGTACAGTCGGGTAGTGTTGGTATGGACTTCTTCCATTCTAAGAGTGATTTCTTGTGCAATGCAAATAAGTAGGTTACTTGTTCGTAATATGTTAATGTTAATTGAAACGAACATTAAATTCAGAGTTAATTTATAATCTTCTCCGTTTTTTGAATACAATGTTACTTAAGACAAAATAAAAAAAATACGAAATTTAAGGTTGAAGACAAAGTTAAAAATGTACGATAGAAACGTATGAAAAACTTTCTTAAGAAATATTTACGTCCTCTTCCTTTGAAAACATATAAATTTATTGAACTTTTAAATTAAATAACTATTATAAAAAGTTCAAAATTTGAAGCCAATAAAGCAATCACCAAGAGAATTTAAAAATTATTCTTGCCGCACTGTAAAAGCTCCTTAATTAATTAAGCGAGTAATAATAAATTTCCAATAAGCTTAAAACGATAATTAAGCTCTATTGATATGAGAACTATTAAGTTACCTTTAATACAAATAGCATAAGCTTATACTAATTAAATTTTCCCCAAGAAAGCTCGTGCACAATTCTTTCCGCGCAGAAGCTTATAAGCTCCTTACAAGCGCTCGTTGTTTCTGAAGACGAAGCTTTGTTTAAACAAGAAAATATTTAATTATGCAACGGAATGAAGAAGGAAATGCATTCTGAAGAGGATTTCATTTAAATTGAAGCTACTAGAGTTTTGCTAGTAAGTCATTTACGTGGTAAGGTTTATAGATTTGTGTCACTGTTGGGATACGTGGATTTCATTATAATTTATCGCGTGCTCATAATAATATGAAGCGTCAAAAAACCTTTATTTGCAAGAGTATTTTAGGACTTATTTTACCTATTTACTTAAGTAGCCTTATTTACTAACAAGCCTGCAGTTCATCTGATGGTAAGTGGCTACCGCCGCCCATAATGTCTATTCAACCCTAGATAAGATTAAATTCGTATCTGAGGTCGGTCGATGCGTTGCTACTCCTGAGGACTAAGTTGTAACGCCTCGGATAATCTATATCTCTCTTACCACACCCATCAAATCATAACACATAAGCGCTTAACAATGTTGATATAAGCAGAAATAATAGAAAATACCTAGCTGACCCGGCAAACGTTGTGTTGCCATATAAATAAAAAAATGTTAAGGGTGAACAACCCTTATCACTTAGGGGTATCAAAAATAGATAGTAGCCGATTCTCAAATCTACTGAATATGCATATAAAATTTGGTGAAAATCGGTAAAGCCGTTACGGAGGAGTACGGTAACTAACATTGTGACACGAGAATTTTATATATAAGATAATAAATAGATGTGGCGATGGTGCCACTGGAGACGAACCACAAAGGGTTCTACAAGATTTAAAACTTATTTACTTTATTGTTTTTACAAATCTTCCATTTATACACCTCATTAGAATACATCGTTTGCATATCGTTGAAGCTGTATACCGTAAAGCATTGTTGGTATAATTTCCTATTCCCTTTCTTCACCGGTCATTATTTTAGCTTGTACAATAAATAATTGTTGAATATATTATCTCTACTAAGTGCTCTCGCTAGTAAAGCCATGCCACGCAATTCTGGGCGTAAAGCCTGTATAAATAAGGGGGATAGTGGCGTGGGATGAGGTAGCCTGCAGCGTACATTTATTATGGAGTGAATAGAATACAAGAGATACGAGATGTTATTACAATATTCAAATGACGATTGCAGCTGAAATTTGCTTGGGAACTGATTATTTTATCATCAGGAGAACTGCACGATCGTTTGTTACTCTAAATCATAGATTACTAAAGATTTCTTACTCCTAACAAGAAAATGTAACCAGTTTAGACAATTAAATTGTCACTGTCATCTATTTTCGTGTTTGAAAAAAATTAATAAAAAATGTAGTTTTTAGATTATTTACGAATGAAACTACATTTCTCCGCACTTTTTCTTCGATTTCGTGTTTTGCACCACTTAACTGCGCATGGCAACATTGTTCCGCGTAAATTACACCATGACAGCCATTAAATCGCTGACTGTCAGCCGTTAAAGCCATTTAATGGCTTCCTTCAATTACAAGGCGGTGAGATATCTATACTTATGTATGCTCTAAATACTTACAAATTGGGGTTTAACTAGATTTAGTCCCAACCGACTGAACTGAATATTAGCTTGTACGTTTGGTTTGGATGATATCTGGATGCCAATGCATAGTGACGTTATTGCAAAACTATTATGGGTGACGAATAATAGCGGACCGAGACCCTAGATCTTCTAATAATCAAAGAATCGTTATAGATTACAAATAAACAATTGGACCTTGTTAAATAAGTGCTAGCGCGACTTTTCTGAACTCGTTCATATTTTAGGTCCATCAAATCACATCACAACAGCGCTTGACACTTTGTTATAGAACATATACTCGTATATGTAGACTTTAATATCACAAAATTCATATGTAACCCATCTTCTGCATCGAAGGTTTAAAACACCAATTAGTAGATTCCATCAGTACGTAATAAATCGCGTGCGTAACAACACGATGACGAAATCGACCGTAAAGCCAGGTAACAGAATTATGTTACAATTTTAGCTTTATTAGGACTTGCTTGCGTGTATGACGTGGTTTTATTTGCTGTACTATTACCTACTAATACCTAGAAATTCCTGTCATAAAATTTATTAGTCAAGCTCCAGCCTATGTGGTATTTTAATAGGTGTATCTACACACATTCTAATAGGTTAATCTGTAAATAATATTTTCTAGTACCTATGTATGAAGGTTAAACCTAGATCGCAAGTAAGTACCACATTACAGGAAAATCATAAAAGAACTGAATAAAGTTCATAATGAAACTGAGTAATCGAATTGGCCTAAATTCATAAAGTTTATCTATGGCAAAAAGAACCTAGTAGTAGAGAATAAAGTTTCTAATTTGCTGATTGTTAAAATTACTTCTATTCTAATTTACCCATTTCTAAAATTACTATTTATTCCTGATTCTGAGTAAAGTCCAACACATTAATTAAGTTACCTAAATAAATAACATATTCTAAGGAATCTTAACTGTGAAACAATCTGATAAATATTAATAATTAAAAGTAATTTCATAAGCTACGTACTATCAGGTGAACTACGTGCTCATTAAATAGCATGCTGCTAAGAAATCTTTAAATTTTAAATTAAATTAAACCCATGATTTATTTTTTAAGTTTTTTAGTCACCTCTACTAACTGGAATTTCTATACATTAGCCGCTCTATGGTTATGACCTAGGTCTGGTTACGTAATTAAATAACATACAAAACTCATGCAATTATAGCCCGTATGCGGTCGAGGCATGATACGGACTTGTTTGTTTTGTCAATTGCTGTGCTCAATCAATCTATTTGTTCTGCTACACAGCTTTGCACGGTCTGATTTTTAGCTTTGATTGTAAAATGTAAATGTCTTTTTACTTGTTTTTTTTTATTTTAGAGGGGAAACCTTCAAAAGGTACGCGACGACGTGGGAGCGACGCGGGGTTATGTGGGATTTTTACCGCACTAAAACCCCCCCGGTGGCTGTCCTCAGTGCTTGGTAGAGAACTCTGGGATCTCCGAAGAAACAACTCCGGAGTCCTCCGAGCGCGATGCCTATCGGACTCTGGGGGAGCACTTTACGCTCCTCCCGTACATCTGGTGTTTACGACGGTATACGTATCCTCACCTGTAGAAATTATTATAAATATTCTCAGGCGAGACCAAAAGATGGCATAGGTTCAGAAATGTTAAATAAGTGTTACATGTTATTTTTATAGAAGTAGCAAAGGAGCATGCAGTCTACTTGATGATAAGTGGCTTGTGCCACCCCACCCATAGACATCTTTAATCAACCCCAGGTAAAATAAGCATCCTACCTGAGGTCCACCACAGAAGCTTACTCTTCAAGAGTAGCAACTCTTGAAAAGTAAGTTGGAAAGCCTCTCATAGATATATCTGGCCTACCACATCCTTCAAACCGGAACACAGCAGCGTTTACACTGCTATTATGAGCCAGATGACATGAAACGTATACAAACTCCGCATAAAGACGGAAATTCCAGTACAGGTCAATGATTCTAGAAAACTCATAACATTTTGCTCTCAACAATATTCTCGGAAGATCTCTTGTATCATATATTCTTATTGTAAGGATCCCATTTCCACTAGAGTGGAGTCGCATATAATAATTCGCGAGACGACATCACGTGACGTGAGGTAATGTGGTTGTATTTGAAAAATGCAGTTTGTTTAGCGTTTAGGAATATAACATTTCTTGAAAGAACATTGCTTAGATTGCTTCTGTTTACTGTGAAAATACTTTGCGAAGTAAAATTTGTTATTTTGTTTATTATTGTAATTTTTAATTCAAGAATGACGAGTGTTTAGGTGAGAGTGTACCGTGCTGAAAAAAAATCATTGTTAAGCAAACACTTTCGAATTTTTAACGCCAAGTTTACCACATCTCATAGAAAGTAACATGTAGATGAAGTGGTGTCTCTTAGTTTCGGAGGCTGACTCACTTTGGGTCATTGCGCCAACGCAGTAAGTAAGATGAAAGTATAATAAGATATAGTCCACGCCAAACTGCTAGTCCGCTCTGAATATAGAAATGAATCGCGTCGCCATAGCAAATTCTATGACTACACCTGCTCGCAACAACTTCAAAGCGGACTAGCAGTTTGGCGCGGACTACACTTGTAGAAAAATTCTATATTACATATCGTAGGTATATAATGTGACTAAATATCTATGATTTAAAATGAATGTGAAAATTAACGAATAATTGAAATTAATTTAAGTTTTGGGGATGTATGCGCACGCGGTGGCACGCTGCTGTATTCTTACAGAATGTCATAATGGCTCCCTCTACACCTGTAATGTATAACGCTCCGTGATTCGCCTCCGAAGACGCCGTCGCCATATCCAGTACTTATATCTATAGTGTTAGGCTCTGTTAAGTTCTAGTTTGAAGGGCTTGTAATGAAGAGACACTTGTAACAGATGTCACTACATACCTCTCTGAAATAATTATGCTATGCTATCTGCGAGCGACTTGAATCTTGTTTGTAGATCCTTACAGATATCAGTAGTAGTGACTTCATACTATAAGATGCATGCTAATTGCATTAAAAACAATTTGCCCTAACGTAAATCACAGTAGTAACCGTTGAATGTTAACAACAACAAAAATAAATAGACAATTCCAGCATCTGTATAACAACTTGTATAGAATCACTGAACGAGATTAGAAGTCGGTACACCAATTTGTTATGACGTGAACCAATAAATTCTCCATTCGGTATTATTTGTTTCAAAATTCAATATCGCTCGCGTATCATAAACAGAGCATCGCACGAAATACGATCTATTCTGCTAGGGTTGCCAGGTAATAAATAAAATCCGGACTGATCGTTTTATTTAGCTGGACGTACCCTTCTAAGACTTAGAAATATTTTATGTTGTAGAAACTGAGTCCGACAGTTGCATAAGCGTAATTTCTTGTGTCATCTGAAAACAATCTTCCATTGACTCAGTAAATTATTGTAATCCTAATGCTTGTGCCCGAAGGGCAGAACTCTTCCGAACGCTTCCGAATAAAGTTGATTGCAGATGTCCAAGGGAAGTAATAACCATGCTCGTTTGCATGCTATGAAAAACATTACGCATTCTACTTCACTTATTCACCTTCGTCTACTTCCCTTAAAATCCCTAGTAGACCAAAGAAACTTCACTTCAAAACGATAGCTTAAATTAATTTTCTATTAATCAACTTTGAGGTCACGATCGCAAATCAACATCATATTCTATTTTACTAAAAGCCTAACAACGCGCGTTATACAAACAAATATGTGGGCGCGCCGGTAGGTAGATCTACAATGGTATTTCGATTCAACTAATTTAACCAATATTTATACAAATATAGTTAAAATAATTAAATGAATAAGCGTTAATGCCACCATAGTAACAATAACACCTAAGCAAAACACCAAACAGTTCAGAGCACCACCGTGCCGTGCCCACTATTGGACAACTTCTGATCTGTTGACAGTTGCGCGCCCCTTTTTTATACCATGATACGGGTAGCCAATTGTTAATACGGAGCGGTAGTTCGAAATTAATATCATGTGATTTTAAAAACGGAATATTTATATATATGAAATGAAGCATTCTCCCACAAATATTTGACCGGACGCAGCTGTGTCCGGATATATTTGCACGCATAAAATATCCGTTAAAAACCGGATAGCTGGCAACCCTACGGGAGCACTAAAATATTCACGTGGCTATCAAGGACCGCGTTGTAACGGCATCTTAGGGCTGCCGATATGACGGAGATGTTAGAGCATACATAAATAACATCGTAAATGCTGCCAGAAGTAAACAAAGTATGGGTTGATGTATGTAAATAATATATGTGACCGTTGTTTTGTGTTGCCGATTGAAATTTCATATGATGATAGTTCTTCGAGTTAAACAGGTAGAATCTGTGACGCCATGCATCGCCATCGTCACCGAAGACCATGTCTTCTATGACAAAGAAGAGTCATTGTGCTATTAAGATTATTATTTCCTTTGTCACATTAGACAGATTATACAAAATAAGTGGTCTAATAAAATAATATTTTATATCGTAATATGTGTACAGTTTTAATTTAATTAATTAAATACTTCATTATTCTGAATTGGTGTCTGAAGGGAGACAAACTTTTTCGAGGCGTTCCAGCTTAGTCCTCAGGGGTAGCGGCGCATCTGTGACCGACCTCAGATAGAAATATCTAATCCTATCTGGGGTTGATTACAAATGTCCATGGGCGGCAGTAGCCACTTACCATCAGGTGGACTGCATGCTCGTCTGCTACTTCTATATTAAAAAAAAATAAAAAAATCATACAGGTTTCCATCGCCCCAGGATCCTGGGTTTACTGTCGATGAGACTAACCATTAACATTAAAAAAGATGGCTCCCAGAAACTAGCGTAGTGATTCATTAATAGTAATACATAAACATACTCATAACTTTCTGTTCATTTTATTGAAATCCCACTTTATTGATACTGACGTGCCTAAACCACGTTCATGCTCGCGTCTAGACAGGAAGAAGCCCTTATGTCTAGACTACAAAACCTAGATCTTTTATTACATCGTGTAAGGGGTAGTACTCTTTTTCGTTTATATTTATATAGGGCTTATGTTTATCATATTACAGCTGTGTGAAGGTGGTATGACTGTGGTGGTATTGCCAATATACTATTTTTAAGGTAGTGGAACCCATCGTGGACAGGCTGCAGTGGTGCAACCGCCACACTTATTTTAGCCTTAAAACGGCATTGTTAAGGTCCTGCATTTTTATTTGAAAGGTACTAGGCTAGAATAATTTCACAATCGCTACAAAATATTTTACAGAAAACCAGCATAAAATGGAAAGGCCAGAAAATTAGCGACGCATACAAAAAAGATTTCAAAGGTCTCTCTTCATTCTCCCGAAACAAAATTTGAATAATGAGGCTGAAATTTAAAGTTACAGTACTGTGAGTACTCAAAAAGCTCTCTAATACTTATCAAAGTAAGAATTATTCTAAACTCACCCCAAAAATCTTCAAAACGGGACGTAGAAAATATTATAAATAACCTCTTTAGTAACTAATTCTCCATAACGTCTAGACAGGAAGTCTTGATGCTAGACTAGTAACGGAGACGTGAATAGCCCAGTTGTAAATGGGATGCGATATCCGAATATGAGACAAACTTGCATGAGTTTAATTAATAAAATATTTTAAATTGGAATTGATTAGAGAATTATTTTAATAATACAAAACCAAACTTCCTAAAAATATAGCTTATTGTCACTCCCGCATTCTAAACGAATCCATCTCATATGTTAAAATCCGACAAGCCGCTTGGGCTATAAGGCGTGTCAAAGAAAGACACATACATACATGTCGAAAAACTTCACCCTCTGCAGTTGGGTAAAAAAATTGTAGAGAATACAAAAAGTACGGGTCTTTTTTAACCGACTTCAAAAAGGAGGTGGTTATTTTTCATTCTTCTGAACCAGATTTTCAATGAAGCTAGAATTGATAAAACAGTACGATAGATTCCATACTAAATAACCTTTCTAATACCTATCAGACTAAGAATTGTTCTAACAAACAATTTAGAAACGGGACATAGACAATATTATAAATATCCTCTTCAAAAACTAATTCTCCATAACGTCTAGACAGGAAGCCTTGATGCTAGACTAGTAACGGAGACGTGAATAGCCCAGTTGTAAATGGGACGCGATATCCGAATATGGGACAAAGTACTTTACTTGCGTGACGTTGCATAATCTGTGCCACTTGTAGTGTAGTAGTAGTTTGTAGTACGCGTATAATTACAAACGGTAGTGGAGTTTATTCATAAAATTAATATTCCTTTAATAAAAAATATTTTAAATAAAATAAGGGCATTTTCAGACGATAGTCGTAGCTCGTGTCGAACACGCGTTAAGTTTTTATAAAGGTATAACTTGTTGCAATAAAGTTATTCTAAATGAATTCAAAATGGCGGATTTACTATTAACATCATACGTTTTTTATAGTGCTTGAGCAATTGTTGAGTTGAGTTTTTTTATAGTGAATTAAATACATTGTTTTTAGACATAAGTTATAAATAAATTATATTAATATATTAATGCTTATTATTATATTCGTGGAATGACCACTATGAACAAAAACACATTACTTTGTTTTCTAGTCAAGATAATAATCATTTAATTTATTTAACCTGAAACTACAGTATGCTTTAATGTTCATTATTTTAGTCCCTGACGCTATACAAAATCCTTAAAGTCTAATAAATCTGTCTAGACAGGAAAGTCTAGACTTAACACAGATGGGACATAATGAGCCTAGTTGCGTAAATGGGACAAGATAGCCCAATATGGGACAAAGTACTTTACTTGTGCTATGTTACATAAACGTGTCATTTGTTTCATTATTTATGTCATACGAAACTAAACAAACAATGCTATAAGAACTTGATATATTTAATTAAATTACCGTCGTGGATGATATTCCTATAAAGATAAACAGAAAGACCGAACAAAAAGATAAACAGAAACCTAAAGTATCATAATACATATTTACGTTTTGGTACAGCACATCTCTATTAAAGGCTCTAACTTAGTGCAGATATAATGGACGAGTTTGTCTGATATCCGATAAATTCGAAACTTATTTGTCAATAAGTCTCAAATATAGAAACAAAGACAATAATTCCCACAACAATACTCACGCGTAAAACTGCAAGCCATTCATAAAATAAGTATCTAGGAATTAAACCCGCCAACAGCAATGGTAAAGTAGTAAAACCCTTGAAGTTCCACTTATGCAACAATGCAGATGTGGGCCCTAGAACGAGATACGGCAGCGGCGGCACGCGCCCGTCACGACGTCGTCACGACGCGCAGATAATGAACAGTCGCGAGCCAACAGTCGAGTGGTCTAAATTG
Source organism: Epargyreus clarus clarus (assembly GCA_014595695.2). NCBI lineage: Eukaryota > Metazoa > Arthropoda > Insecta > Lepidoptera > Hesperiidae > Epargyreus > Epargyreus clarus. The sequence goes on along the minus strand of JACTTY020000016.1, from coordinate 3,874,726 downwards.
ACGTCAGCTGCCAACTCTCAATTGACTGTTGACATTAAAATTATTTAAACTGAGAACTGCTCTTTATTTTATATGCCACTGAATAGGCACGATTGGATGGATGAAGATGGTCGAGAATTTTGTTGTTCTACTGTTCTATTTCTGCCTTATAACAAGTGTTGTTTAATTTGTTGGATAAGGTAGGTTAGATAAGAATTTTCCAACCTAACCGAATATAGGTAAAATAAAATAAAAATATTTTGTTGATTAATGTAAGACTACTGTATTCACTTTAGTTTAACACACCTACCCACAGGCGGCAGCTGGCACTTTTGCGATGGAAGACATATTACTTCCATGTTTGAAGGTGGTAGAACCCTTAGTGGTTCGACTCCGGCGGCACCACCGCCACGCCTATTTCTACCTAATAACAGCAGTATTAGGCGCTGCTGTGTTCCGGTTTGAAGGGTGGTAAGGGAGACAGACTTTTCCGAGGCGTTCCAGCTTAGTCCTCAGGGGTAGCGGCGCATCTGTGGCCAACCTCAGGTAGGAATAACTAATCCTATCTGGGGTTGATTACAGATGTCTATGGGTGGCAGTAGCCACTTACATTTAGCCATTGGACTGCATGCTCGTCTGCTACTCTTATGTTATATAAAAAAAATGTAGTAGAAAAAATAACAGAGACCGCCGTCAGTAGAGCAATTTATACCCATTAATGTAATCATCAGTTATCATTAATTCTATCGCAAAAAGATATAATGTTATGAATTACAAACAAACTCCAATTTAATTTTATGCGTCTTATAAGAAATTTCATGGCACACATACATAAAGACTCTAAACTTATGTTACACCGAAAAATGCCCAAAACAATCAGTAAATTGTCCCGCGCCTATCTTATCCATTCTCCCGAATTTTTGTAGGTGTTCCCCACATCCCACATTTAGCCATCCTGTCGTTTAAGCACCTCGTCACGCGCGTGACATTACTCAAAGCGGGGCCATAACCCTCACATGCTACCGGTTTAATGCAAGCGTTTTGTATGGAAAACCCGATGGAATATTTATCGTGGGGCTCTTTTTATACTAACCGGCAGACTCATTTTGGTTAGCGTTATCTGGGTTCGCCTAGATTTTACCTGAAAATATATTATGGAAATATTTTTCACCTTTTCTAATAAAGGGTTGAGGTCGCGGTCTACTTTTTTGGTATATAGGTTGGAATATTCAGGATTCCCGCGCCTTTAATAGAAATCTCATTTACTTTAAAACTTATTTGCTTGCAAACGCCGCAAGGAGTTTTTTTGCTATTTTATCCATTCGAAATAAACGAGCATGAAACCCGTCTAAAGTTAAATGTTCACAGCTACCGTAGCAACCAATAAACTTGTGACCACATATTGTGTCATATGTAAGATGAGTTAACTCGTATTGCTTAGAACTGAGATAAAACGTTGCAAAAAAATTAGTTCTGTTTTTTTCCACTATTTAAACCTGAACCCAGCACTACCCTGATTTAAATTACAAATACGGGTAGCAGTGGTGTATTGAAACTGTAAAGAAAAAAATAATACCAAGCAAAGTGCTGCGATTGCTACGGAATGTATTTTATTGTAATTGAATTTGCCCAACGCATTCTTTCTTGAAACTGCACGAGCGCGCAGGTCAAGAAATATGCTAATTACATCTCGGATAGTTCCGAGTATTTACATACAACATTACGCTAAAGCAAGGCGGTCGTGGCATCGCATAAATATTTATGCTAGTGGGGAAATTCTTAGCGAAATCCCAAACAAGAAGTTTCAAGAAAATGTAATTCTTATTTTCTTGAACACAATGTTGAAGGTTATCTCTCCTTTCTATTCTTATCCCACCGGTTTGTTCTAAGTATTATGCATACTTTTTGGTGATATTTTATTGTGGAAGCTATTTCGTTGGGTTGGTTGTGTTTAGATACTAAAAATGTTGCCTAGTTTGATTACAAAGGCTACATCTTGTAATTTGAGAGGACTGGTAATATATTTTTAGGAGGAGTTTTATCCTTCAGAGCTACCAATAAATCTATTGCCAATCTCAGATAAATTTCTAACTCTATTCGGATATGATTGCACATGTTACACATGAGTTACCACTTGTCATAAAGCCAGCGGTATACTAGTTAGTTAATCAAGTTTTATATATAACCATAGATAATGTGAATATGAAACTAGCACTATGAAAGGTCTCATATATAACGTACATATACCATTTTGTACGATTTTACGTTTTTGTTCATACATAAATTTCAGGAAAATTTGAAACAACGTCCGTTTTACAATTCGCCCTATTTTCCCACATCTGGCCATTTTACATAATCAGAAAGTGCTTGAAGCGCAAAATATATTTTAGTAAAATGGCCCACAACACATTTGTAAATTTCGCACCGCGCTACGCTCGTAATTTTGAACTGAGTGGGAGCGGCTGTATCTGTAATTTTGTGTCCAGTAAATAAAATAAAAATTGGAAACCATGCTGTAACTTTTTATATAAAAACCGGAGATTTATGAGTTTTGCGTTATGTTATATTTCGGGCACATGAGACCAAGTTATGGTGGTTTTTATTCACCAAGCAGGAATGCCCTTAACCAAAACGTAAACATTTTATAAGAGACCGTTGGTGTCTTTAATGCCTCTTAAACTGTTACCCCGGGATTTGAATTTACAGGCAGATTTAGCCCACATCTCTCGAAGTTATGTTCGTATTAAAAAATCATTATCACTTATTTTATTGGCGACTGGTGGGAGATAGCGTGAAAACACTTGCTTGTGTTGTCCTTATGCGACTGCGTTAAGAACTAAGCGTACTACTGAGACAAAAATAGTGGGGCACTATTGAGGTAATACAGCAGAATTACTTATAACAACAGTAAACCATTTCTCTAACCTACCACCATCCCCTTTATAACTAAAACCTAACACATACATATTCAAACCTTGCAAAATTCGTAATTACAACGAAATGAACAATAGTTAATTTAGGCACGAGTAAAGAGGTAACCTGTCCTCATAATTTATTTATTACGTCCAGACGCACTGCCAGAGGTCCCGGGGGAGAAACTTACACGAGACATTGTTCTAATGAGATTTCGGGCTTCGTTTATTCAAAGGTTGTGCTTGTTTTAGAAATGTCGGCGAAATTAGTGGGCTGAGTTATGAAATTTGTAGCACACGTTAATGTAGACTTTAGAAACAGTTCAACTAGGTCGTTGAGTGCTAAAAAAAGTTTGTATAAGCTATTTTATTATAACTAAAGTCTAACGATTATAACGAATTGGTACGGAAAAAACAATCTCTGTCTTAACCTTTAAATACCTGCTGTTTTCTAACAAACTTAAAAATTTTGTATGGGCTGTTTACTTCAGATTTTGGCGAAAGTTATTGCCAAAAATATTTGTGATCATTTCATAACGATTGAAAAACTGTTACATACATAGAAAGTCAAAGGTAAAAACTTATTCGTTCTAATTGGCTGCCTTACGTTGATGTTGCCTTGATATGGATTTTAATTTTTGGTCTTCACTTAGAACATAAAGACGTCAATGAGCAAGTTTATTTGCTAATTCCATTAATAAGAGAAACACACAGTTAATTTGACTTTGAATTAAAATTTAATTATTTTTTCAGGCAATTCTCAGGTCTAATGATTATTACTTATGACTTGTAACAATAACACAACATTAACAGTCTAGCCGTATAACACAATATAAAAAACAAATACAAATCTACTTCCTAAATTAACAATATTAAACGAGTTTGACTGCAGCATAATGCGCGAATATTTTTGCCTATTTATTCGCAACTGCAATTCGGGATCACGCGATCCTCCCATAAGTCTACACTAATAGTGGTAGGCGATTTGCTGAATTGTAAAATGCTGTTTTTAACTCAAGCTAAATGGTTTTAAGCAATCGTTTTGTTAACGAGTTTAAACATTTATTAAATAAAAGCGATTTAATAAATTGGTTTAGAATGAGCCGGTTCTTAATGATCGTCGGAAGTTAGGCAAGTTAGTTAAGATTATAATATAATTTATTTATTTAATGACTTACTTTTTGTGTTAAGATTCAGTTACCGTAAAATATATCCAAATTATTATTTACATATTTTCCAAAATATTTTAAAATTCGAATCCAGGCTTTGAACTTTGTCCCTGTAGTCCCGGGAGTAGAATAGGGCTACGGTATCCCCTGCCTGTCGTAAGAGGCGACTAAAAAGGGGCTTCCGAGGTTGCGGGCGGCAAGATTGAGAGTTCGAGCCGTCCAGCAAGCAACTCCGCGAAGGACGGCGGTATGTGTGGTCGCATACCGTCGTAAACACCAGACGGTGTGGTGAGTCCTGAAACTCACCTAGGAGGAGCCCGAAGGGGCAACGCGTTCAGAGGACTCCGGTTGCGTTCCGTAGGAGATCCCGGAGTCCTCTTGGCAACGCTGAGGACGGCCATCGGGGGGGTTTTAGTGCGGTAAGAATCCCACATAAACCTGTGTTGCTCCCACGGCACCGGGTACCTTTCCCCCTCGGGAAAGTTTACCCCTCGTAAACAAAGAAAGGCTTTGAACTTAACACGTACATTCGTACTACACTAGTAGAGTTTGACATACTCGGTTGTCTGATCTGTAGTTGTGTGTACACTGTGTATATTAATTTACCTTACGTATAATATAAAATGGTTGATATAATGTAATAGAAGGAGATTTCAAAATTTTTCTATTTCCAAAAATTATATTGCGTCATCATGCGTCCCAATAAACCTCAAATATATGCAACAACAGTAATTTTAATATAATAATATACACTTTTAATAACAATTAACCATTTACTTCAATTTGATAAAGTTAATATTCGAAGATCTGACATACATTCAAATATAGCGAGTAATATAATAAGCCTGCCATAAAGTGGGGTAAATTGTTACTGTATGATTTGTGGAGAACCCCAATGATTTGTAAGGGCCATAATAAGACCCCATTTGATATAACAAACGTTCCCACATTATTGTTCTGTACGTCTTTTAGACATTATGATGTGGGCCAACGATGTATTTCTATATTACAACTATTTCAAATAACCCAGCCCTTACGCCGCATGAACTTAATGTGTGTTTAACCTTGTGGATGTGTTGAACTGATATACTTAAAATATAATAATTTAAGTACCTATTTTTATTAAAACTTTATTTAAAAAAACGCTACTTTTTGGAGTTTACTCCTTAAGAAACGATTTGAGTTATAAGGCCCGGTACGGAAATTTTATGAGGAGTAAAATCAAGTGTAACACAAAAAGTTGAGGCGTAACGTAGAAAGAGACAAACATATATATCTGTAGGATTGAACATGTAAAAGAATGAGATGGAAAACATTACACAGCGTATCTCATTCTCGGGGTCTCCTCTTTGCGCGATACTTCGTAGTCTCACTATATAGTTCACTACCTCCAGTCTGAGAGTTGAATGTGTGCGTATGTTTGTACGTGTGTGTTGCGCGCCTGCGTATTACGAAGTTCTGCCACAACTTGTATACTGCTGCCGAGTACAGGGTATGCATGCTGTATAATAAATGCATATAGTAGCATCTATTGTATACATCTATATACAACGTACATAAACAGCAACCTAACCATCAAGTTTTAATATTTTTATTATTATTATTATTTATATTATTTTGTAACATACTTTATGTAATACGCATTATTGAAGTAATATAAATAATCCGAATAATTACAGATATATGTTTGTTTCTCTTATCATTTTAGCAGATGCGTTCATTTACCCTTTTTTTCTTTTCGATATATATCATAATTATCGTTCGTAAGGAGTAAACTCCAATCGTGCGTCGTAGCTGACACACACACACTTTTTTTCTAAATGGAATGGTGTAAGGCACGAATAACACAAGATACAAATACTTTCAACATTTTACATCATAGAAATTTCGTAAAGTATAAAATAGTAGTATAGTATAAAGTTGAGCGCTGCTGTGTTCTGGTTTGAAGAACGTGGTAAGGGAGACATACTTTTACGAGGCGTTCCAGCTTAGTCATCAGGGGTATCTGGGTACGATTACGGATGTCCATGGGCGACAGTAGCCAGTTACCATCACGTGGACTGCATAGTCGTCTGCTACTCCTATATTATAAAAAAAACGACCCTTGGTAGACAAATTCATTATTAACAACTTGCGTTAATCTATAGCTCACTTCATGGAAAAAGTGAATACTATTTGATGTTTACTGATGATGATGATCTGCATGCTCACTTGCGACTTTAGTTTCATAAAACTCTAAATAATATATGGAAAACAAAATAAACATTTATCATTTCCACATACAGACAACAATATGATTCATGCGACGATCAATTTGTCAATAAATCTTATACGGGAGACGTCATTGTCCACAAAGGGCCGGCCATTAGCGGCAGCTCAGTGGGACATTAACAAAGCATCGCTCGGGTATTTGATAACAATATTGTGTTATTTGTAACAGTTTTAAATGCTTTCAATAAAATTCGTTCAATAGAATCAGGGACGTGTACTTTTATAAATGTTTTAGTCTTTAATTCAATGAGTATAACACATTCATAAATTTAAGAATACATCTAAATTTTTACGTGCTTTGAATTTGAATTGATTGATTTACATTTTGTTTACTTACTTTAAATTTATTTTCTTTTATTTTTATATACTTTCAATTGTGTGCTTCGAAACATGTCGTTATGCACCTAATTTTTTGCCTACATAATATCGATATTGGACTATACATTCATAGTAGACATTGTACAATTTCGAATCTTTGGTAGGTAAAAATACTAGATTGATTGATTAGTATCGAGCATTACGGAACACTAAATCATATTCCTCTTTTAAGAATGAAAGTACCTGGATGACCGAGCTTTGCTCGGTGTTTTTAACCGACTTCAAAAAGGGAGGAGGTTTCTCAATTCGACCGCATGTTTTTTTAAACGACATTTTCTGAAAATAAAACCTAGCTGGATCGATTTATCATCTCCGAAAATACCCCTAATTACAAAATTTCAAGAAAATCGTTGGAACCGTTTCCGAGATCGTTGATATAAATATATATACAAGAATTGCTTGTGTACGAAATATTTTACTTTAATAACAGATGTACACATAACAACGTACCTAAAATGCTGTACAATCTCATCCTATAAAAGTATTATTAATAACCCACTAAATTAAGGTGCTTATTCGTGGTATTTCAAGGAGAAAAATCTAAAATACACTTCTATTTTAAATTTAGCTAAATATAGAGCAGCTTTGTTAATTTCCATCCCCAACCTCGTTAATTATCAATTCGCGTTCATTGTTGTGCAGACAATGATAACCAACAATGCACCGCTCGGGTCAGTAGGCGTGATCGGATAATATTCAAAAGCCTTGAAATATTTACGGTAACATTTCGGAGATGAGGAGAATATGGTATAAGTGAAGTGATATTTGAAAAATTCATACTAATATTTCGTAGATGAAAAGAATATTAGTGGAAGTGAATAATATTTGAAATAAGTTATTATACAATAACAATATAAGAAAAAAAACAACTTCCTGTGTAACTGTGACCTAAAATTAATTTAAATTTGAAATTCTCGAAATATAATAACATTTTTTTTGCTTATTAAATTAGCTATTTATTACACTATTGATGAAAATATCCCAATTTCTATATAGATATAGAAAATATATTATAATAGAAATAGATATTCACTAAATATAATATATTATGCTCAATCTTTCCTAAATTGCTTGTATAGCATACGCAACAAAATACCATCTACGGTGCTACGACGTAGCGAGACGCTACGAATAAGCTACGGGAGTTGCGTTGATTACAAAAGTTTGTCGATTATGGTTCAACCTGTGTTTTGCTTATCATGTTATTAAATAACTTTGGGTGCAAATTACAACAGTGTGGAAATAAATTATTCCATTAGGGATATTGCAATTTTGTAATTGCAGCTTGATAATAGGGAAATATTTTAAATTTTACCAAAAATGTAAATTGAAATAAGGTTAACTTGATAGCAATCAAGCATGCAGACCATCCAATGATAAGTAGTCAATGCCGTCATTCGAATTTCATCAGAGTTTCATTTGCATTCTGCCATAGATGGGTCGCTTCTCCTGAGGACTCCGTTAAAACGCCACGTATTAATATCTGCCTTACCTCGCCCTTCAAACCAAAACACAACAGCCCTTAAACCTAATGCCAACAGGTAAGAAACAGGGGGTTCCACCACCTTCTGTTTCTTAATAACAACCATTGTGTTTTGAAGGTGGTAGATCCCGTTGTGGCTCGACTCCATCGACTCGACTGATTTAAAGGGTGTGGTAAGGGAGACATATTTTTCCGAAGCATTCCAGCTTAGCGTTTTAGTAGCTGCGCATCTGTGGCCGACCTCCGCTAGAAATATCTGATCCTATCTGGGGTTCATTACAGAAGTACATGGGCGGCAGTAGCCACTTACTACTAGTTGGACTGCATGCTCCTCTGCTATCTATATTATATAAAAAAGACAGAAGTCGATTGTATTTTTGTGTTATTTTTTTTGTATTGTATTTTTGTGAGCATAAATAAATAAATAAATTTTTGGTTCACATTGGTCCCATGGTAAAATGAAACAAGGTAAAGTTTGGCAGCGCTCCGATGATTTACGGAGGCCCCGCGGAGGAGGGTTAATGCGTCTCCAGCGGCGGAGCGCGAGGGAATGGCAATGAGGGCTGGTCGTGACGAACGTTACAAGTATTTTATTAACTCCTTGTTTGTGGTTTTTGTATGTATGCTTATGTTTTGTTACGGTTTTCGTTATGGAAATTTAGACGTTGTCTAGAGTTTAGTATACTTAGAATTATTGTGAATTGTCTACCTAGATTTAAAAAGATTTAAAGATTTAAAGATTTAAAGATTTAAAGATTTATTGAAACAGGAAACATTTTCACAATTTGTACATTCGTAAACAACTGCAATAGTAAAAACTGTGTCGCAGCTGATTACGCCCCCTCTGAACATGAAGGAAGTTTGTTCCAAAAGCTATACAATACGATTATAATCTAGGTAAATATTCTATTACATGTATTACACATATTACACATTTCACGTAATTGATTCTATACTAATACTGTTAGGATAGTTACAATATTAATTTAACGTAACTTAAAGTGCTTGTGTGTGTGTGTGTGTGTGTGTGTGTGTGTGTGTGTGTGTGTGTGTGTGTGTGTGTGTGTGTGTGTGTGTGTGCGTGCGTGTGTGTGTGTGAGAGAGAGTGAGTGTCAGCCAGAAATTAGTGTCTCAGACTCATCATAAGAAAGGTTTTGTAAATATTTTGTAATTGTATTTTTGCATTCCCAGTGTGAGAGCGGATAAATATTAATAATTCTATTTATTTTATTATAAACAGTAGATGAAAGGTATTCGTAATGACGTCTTGCGAGTGCTGTCCGACATCTTTTAAATTCGCATATCGGACGCGGGCGTGAACGACGAGTGTTAGACGTGGAACCCACAAAAGGTAAGCCCCGGTGTTTTCGTAGTATTAATTGACGAATAAACAGCTGTCTTACTGTTAGGACTTTGGCAATTTTGTATAGTTCAGAAGTAGGGAATAGGATGGGTTTGGAGAACATTACCTTGAGTACCGCCCTTTGAGCTCTCTCTAGGCGGAGGAATTTAGCTTTCCCAGATCCACCCCAGGCCGTTAAACAATACGACAGGATGGATTGTACCAGAGAAAAATAGACAGTTTTTAGAGTTTGTTGATCAACAATAGCTCTCAGGTTTTTGAAAATAAATATTAACTTTCTTACTCTAGCAACAGTTGCCTCGATCTGATCCTTCCATGTAAGCAAACTGTCAATGTGCACACCAAGATATTTAACAGTGTTAGCTCGGGCTATGGTGGTACAGGAACAGCAGGTGTCATTGGATATGCATCGATGGGCACGAACACAAAATGATTGGTTTGGCAAGAATGAAGCATTGAGAGCAAAGGTGGTGTACTGCGTTTTATCAAGGTTGAGAGTCAATAGGTTTCTGTCTAGCCATTTTATTACAGTTCTCATCGCTGTCTCCGCATAATAACATGCTTCTTGCCAATCGGAAGCTTGTATGAGAAGAGCGGTGTCGTCTGCGTATGAGAAAATCGTACATTGATTTAATTCTAGGTTGCATAACTCGTTAACATAAATTAAAAATAAGGTTGGTCCGATCACACTGCCTTGGGGCAAGCCGGAGGTGATTGCTATGTCTTGACTAGTATATGGATCAATTTTTACTCTCTGTTTACGGTCGCTCAGGTAGCTCTTAAGAATTTTGAGTACAAGGCCTCGTATTCCAATGTGCTGTAGCTTATTTACCAGAATAGGGACAGAGACAGTGTCAAATGCCTTAGAGAGGTCTAGAAAGATACCTATAGTCTTGAGCTTGGAGTTGTGATTTGACACAATTGTGTCTGTTAATTTTAAAACAGCGTCCTCTGTAGATTTTTCACGACGAAAGCCGAATTGATTTTCAGAAAGTATAGAAAACGCATCAAGGTATTTTATTAGTCTACTGTTGAGAATTTTCTCTAGTAATTTGGATAGTGTTGTCAAAACAGATATTGGTCTGTAGTTATTGACGCTGTCTCTGTCTCCACTCTTATAGATCGGGTGTACAAGAGCCTCTTTAAACACGGCGGGGAAAATTCCGGTGGAAAAACAAAGGTTAAAAACGTGAGTTATGACCGGGACTAGTTTTTGGCGGCTTGCTTTTAATAAAGACGCCGAGATGTTGTCCCAACCAACGGCGCAGTTCTTAAGTCCTAGGATGTAACGCTCTACTTCGTCATTGTCAGTTTCGATTAAAGCCATAGAATTAACTACTGAGTTACTGGAATGGGTTGGGAGATTATCGCTCACGTAAGAGGGCTGGAATTTCGAAGCTAGTTCTCTACCAATACTGGCGAAATAGTCATTGACTTTATTAACAGCTTTATCTGGGTCATTATGTATCTGCAGAAGTGCTTGAGCAGAAGTTGTCTTGTTGTTTATATTAGTAAGGTTTTTAATTAGCTTCCACGTAGCCTTGGGGTTATTCTTAACCTTTTCAAATTCGACTCGTTCATAGGCTTGTTTGACCGTTTTCAATAAATGTCTACAGTGGTTTCTATAGCGTTTATAGGTTATTTTTGACAACTCATTATTAGGATCACTTTTACAAAGTTTGTGCAATCTATCACGATTTCTAATGCTTCGCAAAAGACCCGGTGTCATCCAGGGTTTAATAATGCGCTGTTTACTCGGGATATTTACAGTGCGTGAGTGACTCTTCATAATATTCATGATCGTGTTAACTAATGTATAGGCTGCTATTTCAGCATCTGTCATAGCCATAATAAATGTAAAGTTTGTTTTTTCCAACTCATCAACACATGCAACTTCGTCAGTAAGAGTTTTAGTGCTGGCAGCTTTACTCTTTTTGGTTATACCATTGCAACATAAAATGACGGGGGCATGATCTGTAATGGACGAGTCAATTACAAGTGTTACAGCAGGGGAGTTTGTTTTTAATAGGACATGATCAAGACAGTTGTTATTTCTTGTTGGGAAGGTATGAGCCGGAAGCATAGCATGTACAGCAGCGAGGTTCAGGTAAGTATCTGCGTTCGGGTCCCCATTCATTGGTGTTATATTAATATTTATATCTCCGATTAACGCAACCGTTTTAAAATTTGTGAGGGATTTAAGTGTGTTATCTAAAGATGCTAGAAAATCGGACACATTCCTAATAGAGGGCGAGCGGTAAGTAGCCAATATAGCCAATTCATTCCTGAACTTTAGGACAAGGCAGTTAGCATCATTGAAAATCGGTTTAACTACCGTACATGCTAAGTCAGCCCTAACGTAAGCCACAACACCATCATTTTGGTTACTAAAATCACTTTTATAGGAAATGTAGCCAGGGAGAGTGGGCACACAATGACATTTACTGAGCCAGCATTCTGTTAGTACTAGCACATCGAATATTATATTAATTGATTTTAGTAATACTTGTAGTTCACTAAAGTTGCAGCCAATACTTCTTATGTTGAGATGCATCATTGACAACGAATCATTAATATTTGAAATGTATTCCAAACAATTTTCAGGCCTACAGAAAAACGATTTTGAGACGGATATTTCTTCAATATCCTTATTTATTTCAACTGTACTATTCATACTGAATTGAGTAATTAACGAGAGTCAAGTGCAATTTTACGGGTGGGTAATGCAAAACGACAATTAAATTATTGTTACATGATAAATGTAAATGATACAGAGTCTGAAGGTTGAACTGATTATGTATTGGTGAGTATGTAAGTGAGTTATTATACTGTGTTACTGAAAGGTGAGTACATGTGAAATGAAATGAAAACAATCTATTGTAAGATAAATACATAAAATTAGCACTAAGTAAAATTAGGAAAATGTGGCTTAATATAATTATGGAACCATTAATAGATAGTCACAAATTACTAGTAGATTTTAAATTGACTAGGTCCTGCTCACACCTAATAGGGATAGCTTTAGAGCCTTCTTTTTTCCGTAGAAAGATTTTTCCATGTGAAACCCAACAGTGGTCATAGGCATTGGTTTTTGCATATTCTTTGCTTAGGTAGAGAAGTCTCTTCATTTTCGGTGTTAAGTTTTCAGAAATAAAAACTGGTTTGCGTGTGCCTTTAATGCGTAGAGTTTCAGTGCTAAACTTGCTCGTTTTATTCATCTTATTGTAGTCCTTGTATTTACGTACAATAACTTCTTTAACAAGTACGCTTGTGAAGTCTACGATAATGGTTTTTTCTTCCGAATCTTTTTTGGTTATTCGGAACACATCTCTTATGTTGTTTTGGTCAACTTGTGTATTTAAGGCTTGTGCTATAGATGATACGTGCTTAAGAAGGACCTCCTTTGTTTCACCGGCAACCCAAGGGATATTTTTAATTTCAATGCATGAAGCACGTTTGTGGCGTTCCAGATTCTCCAGCTTTTCTTCGAGTTCCCGAAAATGTTGTAAGTCTTTGCATCTATCAGATTCTAACTTTTCTATTTGTGACTGTATGCACTCGAATTTGTTTGCAAGGAAGTCGGCAGTATTCTGCATAGCTATATTTTGAGCCTTGATCTCTTCAATTGACGCCGATATTTTTTCCATTTTTACATCCTGACAACGCTGATGGGCTTTAAATTCCTCAAACATAGACTTCATTTCCACCATAAAGTCATTAAGTTGGGTGTCAGTGCAGACAGATCGCTTACGTTTAGCACGTTGGGTAACATTAAGGGCTCCACAATCTAATTCTTCAGCTGTCTTCGGCTTATTCAAGTCTGGCTCAGAAGCGCAGTGGTGTAGTGTTTGTGATACCGCAGAGTTCGGTGCTGATAGCACGCTCATGGGGTCTTGCGTTATGCGAACTTGCGGTGAAGCGGGAGGCGTGCGTCGAAGAGGCATGTCTAAGCCCTTAATAATATAGATACTGGTCATACACCACACAGGTCAAACTTTAGCACTACGCACTATAGTACTATAAGAGTACCAGGCGCTTATAAACGTGAGACGCTACGCACTAACCGGTTGGTCACGAAGTGATGTGCAGATCCGTGCTCCTGTTGGTTGCTGTTCGTGCAGGGCGGCGCGTACGCAGATATCAGGTGTAGTGATTCGCTCTTCGAGTGCGCTCAACAGGTTGCTGGCGGGGCTTGTTACTTGCGTTGACGTGAACACTGGACGGTATTAGCGTAACTCCTCACAATTTATGAGGTCCTATTTTTTGGCTCGAATTAAATTTTGCAAATTGTAATTTAGATTTTTAAACTAATTTGACAATAATTCACAAGACGTCTACTCGTAACCGAGGTCCGGGAGGAAGGGGAAGATGCTTATATTCTTACTTTAAATACTATCAGTATTATACTTATGTATTCCACATTCCAATGGAAATTTACAAATAGGTACTCCTACTATTCATTTCAAAAAAAGTAATATACTCGTACAATACGCAGGTACTCATTTTCTATGATACACATAAAATAAATGTACAAATACCTTTTAAAAACCAAATACATTTGAACTGTACATAAAAGTAATTGCATAATATCCTAAACAACCTAAGTACCTAATATAAATGGGATCCAAATAACATAAAAAGATAAACACGCTTTTTCAGTACATAAAAAGTATTGAAAGAACTCTTTTAAGCTATTCCATTATCATAAAACGCGTGTAGCGCAGATAAAAAGTAATAGCATGAATTTTATTAGCAATCCGCTGAAAAAATATACAATGAATCGTATCAATTAAATAAATGTACTGATTTCGACCGAAAAGAGACCGTGTAACCACTCTAATCCGAGAATGGAGGGCACTCCAGCGGAAGGGTTAACGCAGTTGTATTAATTAAGGTTGAGTACTTAGTGCGGCCGAGCGGATTTATCGCTGTTATTTAATCTTGTTCGTCATTGGTAAAAGAGCAAGACGGTAGTTTTCCCACGAAGCAGAAGATTTCAACGTGCCAGTATACTGACACCGGTAAAAAACACACTAATTAGAATTTAAGAATTAATTTTAAAAGGAATGAATATGAAATAATTGTACTCAATAAAAAGAAGATGTGAAACCTAACTATAGATAATAAAAAAAGAATATTCAGCAGAAGTTCAATTACATCAACTAATGTGCATTTATGATAACCTAAAAAGAAAATCATTTTGTAGCGAACCTTTTAAATTATTCATATTATTTGTGCCAATTTAAAGCCATCAGTCAATCGCCCGTCTTGTGTAGAATTGCATTACGAATTGGGTATCTTTTATAAAATAAATAAAGAATACCGAACTTTTACAATTATTAATACCCGCTTCCGCTTATGAGCATAAACATATCCGATTATACTGTCCAACATAAATCTTGCTGGGCTTTTTAGAGGCGGCTCTGATTACATTATTGTGGCGAATCCGTGGCAATTACTACGAGTTGCAGAAACAGTAATGGCATAATTGCCACAAGTTTATGTCTATAGAAACCTTTGAAGATTTAAGTGATGGGAAAACAAAATACCGTTAGTAATGATAGCTGCTCTCTAGATTGAAGTGTACAATTAATCAGATGTACTAACAACAATTTATTACTAGTATATGTATGTATTTGTGTATTCATATTATAATCTTCTTATTTTAAATATATGTATTTGTGTATTCCTATTATACTCTTCTCATTTTAATGTATAATTATGTATAATATGAATACCCAAATTCATATTATACTATTCTTATTTTAATGATTTTAATTACTAATCACTTGTTTTTTTTCTGTAAATATTCTTAGTTATTTTGAATCACCGAACCAGATCGTTAAAACTTCACTTACACAAAGCGTTCCAACATATACTTCAGGATAGCAACGTATATGACGGTCCTCAGATAGTCATGTATCCTATCTAAGGTTAATTGCAGATGTCCATGGGTTGCAATGGCCATCTACCTACTATGTGGTGGACTGCATATCTACATATATACTCGTTTTGCATGTCTGTGTTGTAAAAAAATAGTGCATTTATGAGTTTATTTTATGATTTCATTCATTTCAAAACTTTGATAGATAATTACTCGTAGATAGTTGATGAAAGTACCCCTAAGAATTTGGGTCCTTCAAGCCGGATCATCAAAAAGTTCCACATCAACGACAATCGACGGACCATTAAACAACTGACCTATCTGTTAATACAACCAGAAGCGCTGTTCTCTGATTGTTTTCTAATTACAAAGAGTGCTTTCAAAGTCACTGTTCGTAATAAATCTTTCATTGCTTTCACTACGGATTGTGTCTAGGGATGGTGATTCTTCCCGAAAATCGATTTTAAAACGATTTAAGTCGAAGTCGAAAGAATCGATCCACAAAAATATCGATAACGAAAATGTATTTCTTAATAATGGATTTATTTTATTGCTCTAGGAATTTAACAAAAAAGGAATCCTGTTTTTCTAGCTGTCCAGAAATTTGATAAATGTAAGACGAAAACACGAGATCAACACAAAAATAGTAACAATTACTTACGTAATTAAAATAAAAAAATCGAATTTTCGGATATTTAAAATCGGACATTATACCGATCATTTCATAGTATCGATTAAAATATCGATACGTTGGGTGCAAAACATAGATTCTTTTATTAATAGATCCCAGATTAACATCCCTAATTGGCTACTTGACACTTTTTGGGAAACTGTTTTAATAAATTCATATACGTATTATATATGCCTTTCATTGATCACTTTTTCGAAAAAAGGGCTATTTATTGATAAAAAACAAAGTTTCTTTACGGTGAACGGAACGTCGCGTTAAATCAGGCGGTCAAGTGTCATTTTGTGGCGAAACGTCATTATACTATAAACAAACAACGCTCGGAAGCAAATAGGGCGTTATTTAGCTTTTATAACTAAAATTTAAATAAATGACAAGTTATAAGACGTGTGCAGTGACGATGCATACAAGTACGATCGCTAAATATCCTAACAAATTTGCTTATACACGTTCCTAAACCGAAATCTCATAAACGTTAAAAGAACTTGCAGACAGAGGATTCAAACATATAATAGAAGTATTAATGAGAAAAAAGAATAAGGAGTGATTCCTCTACTCTAAATCATCAAACCCGGATGTAATCAGAACAAAGCAAGCAAGTTAAAGTATTCATATATTATAAAGATGTCTACGATAAGAATAGAGTTAGAATAGTATTAGTTAAGAACAGAATAAATGAATTAAAAGATGTCTACGAGAATTCTCTATTTTAAGGCCTCATTCTGTAATTAATAAGAAACAAACTATTTCGATGACTGAGTTATTATTACTTGTGCACGGATTAACTTACAGGACTGTATAATTAAAAATACATGATTTGCTAATTTTAATCTTTTATTAACCGACTGCTTTGTTTGTTAGGTTTATATGGGTCTATTATTGAGTACACACCGTAGAACTTTTGTATATATTTATCATTATATGTTACATTTACAATAATTACTACAAATAACCTCAAAGCATTTTGAAGCTGTTATTTTCTTGTATATTGAAGCCCTTGCTAAGCTGAATTTTTGTGCTGCTTGAGTGTGTACTTTCTTCATTTTTAAAATTATTTCCTGTAACAACTAGATATATAATTTATATCATTGTCATTTTGAGAAATCTGTAGTGTAATAACAGCAACTGTATGGTCATTTTCCTTCCTTCATGTTGTTGGGTAGGTTACTCAAGTAAAGAACTACTATTTCCCATTTCCTTTACTTTATGTACTTCAGAGTGCTGACCACCTTTAAAACTTTTGGTTCCTCACTTTCTATGACTCCACATTAAAAATGTTACTGCATGTTTGCTGCATCCTTTTGAGGCAGGACAGTCATCACATTTAATAATACTTTGTTTTTCATATACAGTCATGGACACTGAGCGTGACTTTTGATGTACCTTGTATTCAGGACAACTTTTACTTTTCATGAAACACAAACTTGCCTGCCTCTTAAACTGCACATACCCTATAGCGTCGTCACTATACGACTGTCGCGAAGATCTGAAAATATAAATATAACCAATAAATAACCTTAAAGCAGTTCACATAAGAATGTAAGTATAGTTTAAAAAGCTTGATAATCACTTAAAGACAACCTTTCTTCTATCGGAAATCGGTTAACAAATGTTTTAACTGTCCGAAATGATTAAATGTAAATATAAAGAATATTTTACTTACGTTGTTTATTTGTGATTTCCATAGGTTATTTCACGGAAGTTTTTGTATTCATTTTTATTTATTGCATTGTATATCTTATTTAAGCAGATTCACGCTATCAGCTATAATATACTGTGGATTCATTTCGGTTCACAACATAAATTCAACCAACTCTAACAGCAAACGATATCATTTTTATTTGTCTTGTTTATTATGCATGTGGTGACGTCACATGACATTTAAGGCAGCACTGTCGCCGTTTTGGGATTTAAAATCCACAGATAAAAAATCGAAAATTTCTTTTGAAAAATTAAAATACTTAGAACGTATTAAAAATTAAACTAAATACTGCATAATTTATGTTTACTTATAAGCTATCATATTGGATATATTTCATATTTTATTGTTATAACTGTCAAGTACCCAATTCTGTCTATTTTATTTCAGTTACTTTATTCAGTGTTACGTAAGCCGTATTAAAAAGTCACAAAGGGAAGCTCAGTTTTCACTTCTTATTTTAGCACAAAGTATAGAATGTTTTTTCACTTTCATTTGGAAATGGCATAGACTTTTAAATGGAAACCATTTTGTTTTTGTTCACAAACAGCTCATAGCTTATTGACTTTGAAAGGAAATAAGAGCTAAAAGCATTAGACATTGTTAGTTTCTTTTTACTGCGGACTTTTATTCTCTTACTATGTATGTAATAAGTCTCATTATTGGCAGTCCAAACATTTTGACGGATTTTAACATTTATGAGGTGTCGGTCAGGTTGATTGTGGGGGTGACAGGCTATATTTTTAGGTAGTCGAGTTTCTGTTTTTATAACAACTCTCTAGTTACTATAACGTTCACCGGAGCTTCAATCAAAATCATTTCTTCAAATTTGACTCATAATGCTAGATATGCTTCGCTTTAAAGAAGCGACGCAAGAAACTTCATGTTATTTGACTATAGCTCGGAGCTTTGTAGTTATACGCCCGTTATTAATAATCGACTTATCCAATGTTGCTTACTAAAAATCAACATTTGACAATTTATTAATAATATAACAGTATTGTTAATCAATCTTTTTATTTTTTGCTTACCAATAACATTTGACATCTTCATACTAGACATTGTCAAATTTCGATCTTTGATAGAACACATTCAGATAGATTGATTAATAATAACGGGTGATAGTGAACTTAAGCGATACGGCTTTATGTTCAGGGGCCTATGTAATGATTACATCAGATCTTTAGTCTAAATAAACAAGCTTGGGGTAGTCTATTGTTTTTCGCCTCCCTACAACAAACAATATCTTCATTAGGTTGCTGTGGCAAATATATTTATGTAACTAACCGAGATTGGGTTTAGTTTGCAAAATATTATTTACTGTCCCTAAAGAATATTGTGGTATAAGTCTCTGGATTAATCAATTGTAGACGTACAGAGACACAATACACTAGATTAAGAATAATTGATTAGACAATGTTTGCTTGTGAGTCTTTACTTAGAAGATATGAACTTCATTAGTAACAATATTTATTTTTATGTGTATTTTAGCCATTACCTTCATCACTTTGTCAACACCTTCGTCATTATCGCGCTTTTTCAGAGAAAGATATAAGTTAGTCATTAATTAAATTTTGTTTTATACAATGGAAAAAGCAAGTCCACCTGATGGTAAGTGATCCTGCTGCCGCACATGGACATCTGTAACCTCATTTTAAATATGAAGTTATTAAAAGTAATCATGTAATCGTGATTACAACTACAATTAGTAGTTAGTAACCAAAATGTTTAATTTGTAGTTGTAATTACTGGTTACTATATGTAGTCGTATTTAGTAATCAGTAGTTAGATTTCATATTGCCCAATACCGCTACAGCCGATCATAGGTACGTTACCTTCTGTGAACTTACATGCTCGTCTCATATAGCTCATATGTAACTTCCGAACTGAGTCCTTTTCCCTTTCGAAACGAGAGAACAAGACCCATAATCAGCAATAGGACAACAAAGGGAAGATTACAACGACCCAATTACCTATCAGATAACTTGTTAAAGAAAAAAATAAGGGTCATGTTTCACTTAGAAACTAAATCCTTGTTTACAAAGAATTAGCCCTCCCCTTTACTTTCTAGTATTACAAATAATCCCACTTAAGCAAACAGGAATAATTCCTTGTTTTCGTATATCAGATATCTTTGTGAAAAGGGACAAAGCGTAGACAAAAGTATTATAGAATAAGGATAATGTTTTTACGGGATTCAGAATTTTTAATATTCAGAACTATGATGTTCACGATCCATGTGGTGGAGCGGTGGTCACCATACCAGTCTGACGCGCAGAGAGTACCAGGGTCGATCCCCGGTCAAATAATATCTAAATCATTTACTCTAATTGGGTAAAAATAAAAAATTCTTTCTCATTCTTTATAGTCTTTTCTCATACTTCATATAAAAAAACTTATTTTTAAATATCATAAACAACATTTCAAATATATGTATTTTCTAACTTTGCCTTCTTAAACATACGACGACCCGCTTGCCGGAGCGGTCACAATACTGGTCTAACGCGCCGAGGGTCCCGGGGTCGATCCCCGGCCAGTCAGAAATCTAAATGAAGATTTTAGGTTTCTGTTTCTGGGTCTGGGTGTTTGTGTATTCGTCTGTGTGTGTCCATAGCACCCACGATACAGGGAATCCTAGTGTGGGGCTGTGAGTGTAGAAAGCGTTATTATTATTATAATACTTTTCCCGCTTCTCCCAAGTTTAATTCCAATGCTTAAATGTTAGACGACATTTTCATATAGTTATAGTCTTTTCATAACAATAACAGTTTGAGTCGTACTGACTTATGTAATCGCAATTTTATCTGCCACGTACTCTGACTACCAGTACCATCCTTAACCACTAAATGTCAATAAGGGCTCCCGATATTCCCAATAACTGTACCCAAACATCTTTGACACAAATTGCTCGAATGAGAACCGAGTAGTCTTAATTAATAACTGTTATTGTAATGTCTTTTGGGTATATGTAGCTTTAGTTATAACAAGCTTACGACCGCGATTCCTAGTTATATATGACGGCAATGTACATTACCAACACATACGACTTTTAGATTCACAGTATCAGTGTTTTCTCGTAAAATTTGTAGAAGTTTTTGCATTTCCGTGGGAAGGTGTTTTTTCTCAGGAAACGTAGTCGTCAGGAATGGCAACGAATTTGTGATCGGTTTCTTATAGAACCTTTCTTTACATAGAGTTGATTACAGATTTCTTTGGGCGGCAGTGAACATTTACCATCTATTTATTTGCTACTTCAATCTTGCAAAGAAATAAGATAAAAATGCATTTAAGAAATTAAATGCAGGAGTAGCAGTGACTTCTAAATCTTCCTTATTTATCAACTTCATCACCAACATGCAAAGTCTACCTCCATAATTACGTCCTTGGCAGGTCTATGCTGAAAGTGGGCTTCTAAGAGCTGATAGATAGTCGGATGATTAATAGAGTTCATTCGGATCGTCTCACGCCGGTGAAGCGGTAACTCTCAACTGTTCATTTAACACATCGATTCCTTTAACCCTCTGGAGTTCTAGGGCATTAGTAATGTCAAAGATGAAGGAAATAGGTCAAATGTACCCTGAAGCCTGAATGGCGTGGCTTCAAATAATTAAATTATAATTCAAATGTCCTCTCTTCTGTCGCGCAATATAATTTACGCTCCTTATTAAAAATCAATCTTTTCATTGGAAATTGGGAAGATCAACATTTGATATTTTTTTCATACTAATGATGGTAAATTTTTTACATTTAGTAAGATTTTGTTAAAAGGGTTGATTGGTAATAACGGCGTTTTTGGAATACATTTAACTCGTGGTGAGAAACGTAGCTTGCCATGGTGAGTAGTCAATGTCAGCTGCGGTTTAACCTATCCTAAAGAGAATTGGATAACCAGCCTTACCACACCTACGCCTACTTACTTTTTGAAGGTAGAACCCTTTGTGGTTCGACTCCGGCGGCACCATCGCCACTCCTATTTCTACCTAATAACAGCAGTGTTAGGCGCTGCTGTGTCCGGTTTGAAGGGTGTGGTAAGGGAGACAGATTTTTCCGAGGCGTTCCAGCTTAGTCCTCAGGGGTAGCGGCGCATCTGTGGCTGACCTCAGATGGAAATATCTAATCCTATCTAGGGTTGATTACAGAAGTTCATGGGCGGCAGTAGCCACTTACCATCAAGTGGACTGTACGCTCGTCTGCTACCCCTATATTATAAAAAAAAACCTTTATACCCCAGATCACAGCAGCGTTTAACAAATTGTTATAAGACCCAAATAGAAGTAGCTTTGAACTTTCGTATTACATTTTACAGCAAATATCAATTTTATCCATATTTAACTTGACTAAAAATAAACGTCGGCTTTTAACGACATTTAAAATACACAACATATGGCATACGGTGGCATTCAGTAAAAATAAAATACCTAAATGTCAAAACATGGTAGGAACATACAAATATTCTGAATGGAATTTTATGCTCATTTTACGGTCGGATTTTTATGGTTCGTGCACATTTTTTCTGTCTTTTTAAGTACGTTCGGAATACTGACTGTCGGCGCCATTTGCAAATACATATTTTATGTACAACTTCCATGAGTGACATACATAGGCGATTTTTAGAATATGATAATGTCTAGAGTTGAATAGAAACATATATGAAATCGACGTTTATGTCGTCAATGGTTAATTAAAGTTACTAACTATTGAAGTATAAAGTATGTCAAGTGTACCTATTCAACCAAGATACGGACTTTGAAAATACCCTTGTTACTCATTTAATTGTAGCTAAACATATGCATGGATGTAACATAAAAAATGCATGGAGCTTTCGTATCGATCGTAGGTATCGCACTGACGAATACTGACATTGGAATGGTATTTTTAGGAACGAATAAATGTATTACAAATTGTATTGTACTGTACAAAGCGCGTTTAGAAAACAAATGACATGACGAACATTTGCAATTACAACATTAGAATAGTCAATTTCAAAATATCTCTTGTTATGCTCAAAAAAATTAAAATATCAAATTGGTGGAGTCCGACCGAAATTGCGGCTTGGGCCACCTTCGGCCAAAAAAAAACCCCTTCGGCAAAATTTTTTCTTTTGGCCAAATTTGTAGTGTCCGATGGAAGCTTCGAATCTGGTTTACACCACTTCAGGCTAAAAAAAACACCTTCGGATATACCTTCAACTTTCGTCCATTGGGATCGATCGGCTTCGGCTTCAGTCAGAAATCGTCCTTCGGTGGGACACTACAAATTGACAAACGATATAAACAATAAATTGAACTCACGAAGGTGGTATCCCGCCGACGAACACGTCGGAGTTGGTGGAGAACTTCCCGAAGACGAACTCCTTCCCGCGGGATGTTTTGCTCTGCGCCACCCCGTCCACCGCGAGCGACGTGTGCTCGTCTCTTCTGGCAACCTGGTGAAATAAAGAAAAAAATAACGTTATTTATAAAAAATGTTACATATTTCATCATCATCATCATCAACTCATTACTGTCCCACTGCTGGGCACGGGTCTCCTCTCAGAATGAGAAGGATTAGGCCATAGTCCACCGCGCTGGCCAAGTGCGTATTGGTAGACTTCACATACCTTTAAGATTTTTTTTTATAAATCGATCAGGTATGCAGGTTTCCTCACGATGTTTTCCTTCACCGTTTAAGTAAGTGATAATTAATTTCTAATACACACATAAATTTGAAAATCAGAGGTGCGTGCCTGGGATTTGAACCTCGGACCCCTCGATCGAGAGGCCGCGTTTCTTAACCACTAGGCTATCACTGCTCTACATACGTTACATATTTATTATACACAATGTTTATAAATTAATTCCATTACATGTATTTACGTATTACGTATTTTTTCTCCTTCTAAAAAGTGTAACGGAATTTATGTTTTTTTACTTATGAGGTACCGCTATTTTCTATTTTATTTTTTAGATTTCCGAACCCAAAGAATACAAGGCGAATCCTATTATTAAGCCTCCGATATCTGTCCGTCCATTTTTGCAGAGTTTGTGATTACTATGGCCGCTTTAACAAAACATAAAAGGGGTAACATGAAACCGGTATTTTTCGATTTAGTTGGTTTATCTGTTTTGTTTTTTTGTTTATTTTAGGGGTTATTTTCACAATACGTGTACTTCCATGATTTATGTTCATATCTAATATAATAAACAATACTATGTTAGTTAGATAGTTGTTAGTTGATAATTTTAAAATTTTCCATCAAAATACGAGTAGATCCGTTTCACCATTTTCTTTACTCCCTATACATTTGCAATCCACGCCCATTTAAAAACATCAGCCTGTACAGCTTAGTCCACAGATTAAATCAAACTAAGAGTAGCGTAATTTGCCAAGGTCTAGCTAGTAAATAATATCTTCAGTGATACACTATATACATTCAAATTACATATATTATGCATTATCCACTAATTCGCCGGGTACATTATGTAACCACACAAGGCATGGTACATCTCTTGTGTCTTAAGCATATGCACGCCTACATATGTATGAACGTAACACGTGCATGTATGCTCGGACAGATAATGCCGTTAGCGTGACGTCACAGTAATTAACTAATTACGTATAGCGTAACATTGATAATCTGTGTACATCTTTGGCAGTATTACTATCCATCCATCAGCCTTTTAAGATCTGCTGGGCCTCATCATCAACCCATTACTGGGCACGGGTCTCCTCTCAGAATGAGAAGGATATAGGCCATAGTCCACCGCGCTGGCCAAGTGTGTATTGGTAGACTTCACATACCGTTAAGATTTTTTTATATATGCTGCTGGGCCTAAGTGTCCCCTAATTGGCGCCATTCAAGCCGGTTCTGTGCTCTTTGAATCCAGCGGTTTCCCGCCGTCTTCTTCGTCGTTCCACCTGGTTGGGGGGCGACCTGAACACATTTTGCCTAAACGAGATCGCCACTGGATGACCTTCCTTCCCCTTCTGTTATCAGTCCTCCGAGCGATATGGTCGGCACATTGCCACTTCAACATGCTATTTTTGAGATTTATATACTTCCGATATATCCGTCTACGGATTACATCGTTGCGATTCATATCTCGTAGCGTTACATTAGCTATGGTTTTTAATAGACATAGCTCTCTCAAAGTCGTTGTACCAAATCAAAAATAGAAATAGTGAAAAAGTAGTATTCTGCCTACACACCTATTTCTGCCCTATAACAGCAGTGTTAAGCGCTGCTGTGTTCTGGTTTGAAGGGTGTGGTTAGGGAGACATACTTTTCCGAGGCATTTCAGCTTAGTCCTCAGGAGTAGCGGCGCATCTGTGGCCGACCTTAGGTAGGAATATCTAATCCTATCTGGGGTTGATTACAGATGTCCAGCTGCAGCAGCCACTTACCATCAGGTGG
The DNA here is from genome assembly GCA_014595695.2 of Epargyreus clarus clarus. Lineage (NCBI taxonomy): Eukaryota > Metazoa > Arthropoda > Insecta > Lepidoptera > Hesperiidae > Epargyreus > Epargyreus clarus. Next base: position 3,849,507 of record JACTTY020000016.1, on the reverse strand, counting down.
ACTGCATGCTCGTCTGCTACTCCTATATATAAAAAAAATGTAGTAATCGGAATCGATAACTTTATTTGCAAGGAATGGCGTCTATGGCGTAACGTGCCGGGGGTAGTTTGTTCCGGGCGGTACGTTTTATGGTGCGTTTATATCAACAGACTAGCTAACACGGCAAACTTTGTATCGCCTCAAAATCTATTTATCAAATATATTTCATATAAAATATAGCCTATGTTACTCGTAGATAATGTCGCTTTCGAATGGTGAAAGAATTTTTAAAATCGGTACAGTAGTTTTTGAGCCTATTCATTACAACTAAACAAACAAACAAAGTTTTATCTCTTATCAAACCTCTTTATAATATTAGTGTAGATCAAACGTGTCAGACACATGCCGTAGCAAAAGAAGATCATACAGTTGTGTACGATGGGTATCTTCCCTAACGCGGCAAAGTAACAATATAATGTTCCAGAACTATCTTTCATTGAATTGTTGTAAAAGTTGAATAGTAATCGTTATACGTTGTCGGAAACCACCAGTAAACCTTTTTTTTATAATATAAGAGAAGCAGACGAGCATGCTGATGGTAAGTGGCTACTGCCGCCCATGGTCATCTGTAATCAACCCCAGATAGGATTAGATATTAATACCTGAGGTCGGCCACAGATGCGCCGCTAACCTTGAGGACTAAGCTGGAACGCCTCGGAAAAGTCTGTCTCCCTTACCACACCCTTCAAACCGGAACACAGCAGCGCCTAACATTGCTGTTATTAGGTAGAAATAAAACCTCCACAACTCTAACACCTTAATGAAAGTAAATATTACATTATGTATTAAAATATCAGGTTTCTACATAATTTATACTAAACCAACCTTAAAACATTATTATTCCATTAAATATTACGATACTAAGAGTTATCAGTTTGGAAGAGAAAATAATGATAATGATATTTTTTAAAGGAAAAGAATCTAAGTAAGCCGTAATTTATTCTATCTACAAAGATAATACGTTTCGTACTCTTTTACGTAATGGCAAGTAAATTATACCTACTTTAATAAGAGTATAATTTAACCTTATTGTTCCCATAACAATTACTTGATAATTTTCATCCAAATTTGGAATCCGAAGTTTGCAAGAATACTTAATTATTACTTTCAGTGACTGTCAACTTGTCTAATTCCTCTAAAGAATATATATAAGGTATGGAAAACTAATATATGAAAAATGAAAATGAAGATATATACGAGAATATGAAAATAAATTATATTTTTTATTGCAATATTTTGTTCACTACGATTAAAACTATATAAGTCCTTTTCGATATATATTTATTTGAACATTATTTTCATTGGGGAGTTTTACCACATCTATACTTTTAATATATCGTGACTCCAAATATTTATGACAAAGAAAGGAATATTTCTCCAATAGAAGGCCGTAAATATTACAAACGAAACTTTAGAAAAAGCTGTCGGCTGTATTCGGCTAGCTTCGGATTTGGAAACTTGAAGCCGATATCTAACAAGAGTTGTTACAACACTTGTTTATGGAACATAAACATATATATAGGTACCGTCTTTATTGGCATTGCATCTTGATACCGTGATCTGCATCCGCCATCAATATTAGCTAAGCTAAGCGGCTACAATGAATCGACTATAAGCTGCTAAGCCGTCTATTCCGCTCGACTACTGCGCCAAGTAATTCGATCAGACGTAACATTGTGTATTGTGTATTTATCTGATGTAATGTTAACTATGTAATGTAACACGTTTTATCAATGTTGTCAGTTCTTACGTTTTGATTGTGGTTACTTCCCCAATATGGAAAGACTTTATATAAAAAAATAACTTTTATGTGAAAACTTTGTCTCTGTCTTTGTCTCATTTGGTAAGATTTGTATCGTAAATTTTACAGGAAATAAAAATTTTCCCAAAAAAATTTGTTCGTAATGTATTTGTAAACGATTCCTGGTTACCGGTAAATATTACAAATCGAGCGGTATAAAAACGCAGATACCAATACCTATTAAGACTTGTTACAAAACTTACTTTTCGTTATAGAATAAAACATCTAAATATATAACTTTGTATTAGCAAAATAGGACAGTGTTCACAACTCTGTATTATATATTTTGAACTTAACGTCATTGCATTCTGAGAAAGTTATCATAATAAATTATTATAGTGCGAAGTAAATTTCTTCATAATGCTCTACAGACTTAAAATCAGCCAAATCAATAAATTTGGGTATGGATCATATAACAAGGCTATCCATACGTAGAATTAACTTTGCATTGATATATAAACAGGGAGACATCAATATCTCAGATACTGTCACGAGCGAATACCAATCCACGGCGTTTCCGGCATTGTCACCGCAAGCTGGAACCTCAACGTCGTATGATTAGAATCTGTACGTTACAGGAATTTGTCGTAGTCAGCTATAACATACACGCAACACATATACAATACATACGTACAACTATTATTTACATAACATTGTTCAATCTTTTAACATTGTTCAAACTTCGATTGAGATTTTCACATATATTTTTTTTGAAAATTTAAGTAGCAACGTGTAGTGAAGATGATAAGTGGTCATTGACCTAAATATTAAATAATCACATCTTAAATTGAAAAGCATCTGTGTATAATTACTGTCCAAAGATGCGTTGCTACCCGTGACCCGCCGAGGACTAAATTAGAATGCTTTGTGTAAATATCTCTCTATTTTCCTTAACTACAAGCTTCAAACCAGAACACAATGTTGCTCGACTGTTGTCATTAGAACTTGTTTTTAAAATACAAATGCCTCGAAAAAGTATATCTCCCCTTCAAACCAGAACACACCAGCACTGAACGCTGGTGTTATGAGGCAGAAATAGGTGTGACGGTGGTGCCGCCGGAGTCGAACCACAAAGGGTTCTACTACCTTCAAATTATTGTTTACGCAATATATGGATACGCGTATTATGGAAATCCTAATAATTTTCTTTCAAAGGATCCTAATCGCTTGGTATCTAAATACTTCACGTAAAGATAATAATGTAAAGATAAAACACTACCCTTATTACTTTTTATGAAGTACGTCTACATTATTTGGCTCTTCCCGACTTAGGAACAAGCGTGATAAAAATCTTTTGTAATAGGGCTGTGTGAGATAATATTTTATGATAAGGGCTGTTTTACCACTTTCTTATAAACTTACGACTTATTTAACAAGTTTTGAACTTGTCATCTGTCGTGAGCCTAAAAATGTGCATAGCCTGTGAAACTACATGTTGAAGCTGGTTTCTTCACAAAACTTCCAGAAAAAAAGTGTGTGTGTGTCAGCTACGACGCACGATTGGAGTTTACTCCTTACGAACGATAATTATGATATATATCGAATAGAAAAAAAGGGTAAATGAACGCATCTGCTAAAATGATAAGAGAAACAAACATATATATTTAATTATTCGGATTATTTATATTACTTCAATAATGCGTATTACATAAAGTATGTTACAAAATAATATAAATAATAATAATAATAATAATAATAATTGTGTTCAATTTATACAAATCCAATTTTAGGATGATTGATTTCTTTCACTTTGAATTAGTTGTGGCAGAACTTCGTAATACGCAGGCGCGCAACACACACGTACAAACATACGCACACATTCAACTCTCAGACTGGAGGTAGTGAACTATACAGTGAGACTACGAAGTATCGCGCAAAGAGGAGACCCCGAGAATGAGATACGTTGTGTAATGTATTCCATCTCATTCTTTTACACGTTCAATCCTACAGATATATATGTTTGTCTCTTTCTACGTTACGCCTCAACTTTTCGTGTTACACTTGATTTTACTCCTCATAAAATTTCCGTACCGGACCTTATAACTCAAATCGTTTCTTAAGGAGTAAACTCCAATAAACTCCAAAAACTTGTCAAATATATGTTTGTACTCCGAACAGCACGATATTTAATATATCTATGTTAACATATTTTTGTTTGTCAAATGTGTCACAAATCAATATATCATTATTATTCAGACAAAATTGAAACACTATAGTACTTATTTTTTGTTAATTATTGTAAAAGCGCTTTGTTTTTCTTTTTTATGGTAATTTCCTTAACGTACAATATACTCCAGATTCACCAAAACAAAAACAAGATAACAAACTCACCTGCACTTTGTGCCAGTGTCCATCATTGAGATTGCTTCCAACCGTTATAATCTGCGCGCCGCCGCCCAAGTTGTACCTCAACCGCAGCCCTCCATTCACGAGCTTCAGCTCGAAGAAGTCATATGTACCACCGTCATCGGTATACAAGAGCAAACCATTAGGTTGGTCAGTTTTAAATTCTAGTTCGAGGGTTCCATTCAACCCGGCGTTCCATTTTCGAAATTGTGAGTACGGGTTCTGCTTGTCGAGGACGAACGCGAGATTCCTGTTGAAGGAGAGGGACAGGAGACAGAAGAGTAGGTAGCGCATCGTTCTCACGTCGTAGGACATGGCCGGAGAACACGTCATGCGACGCCCGACGAACTACACCGTTTCCGTTTCATTTCTTGGGTGCCTGTAACAAAGACGAATTTTATTTTTTTTCATCCTTGGTAAATAATAGAAAGGTGGTATTAAGTAATAAAAAGTTATTATAAAAATGTAGACGTTTTAATTACAAAATAGTAATTACAATAATATACAAGACAATATATTAAATTTTATTTTATTCAAATACATAAAATATCCTTCTATAGGATATCTATATAAGAATCATATAATCAGATAGCAGAAATATTTATTTAATTTTAATTAGGTATAATAAAATAATCGTAGAAAGTAAATAAAAATTATTAAGGAATCTAAATTCATAAAAAATCTATTAACAAATAATTTAAAAAAGCCAATGTCAATTGACAGCGCGTACCTATTATTGAAGAAAAATCTTCTAACATCCGTTAAAACATTGGTCATTTGCACACAGTCAAGCGTAGTTGGCAGGTATGCAAAAAAACGAATGAAGTGGGCTGAACAATTGAAAAGAACAGTTCTTTTTAAGTCATACCTCCGGCTGCCAAGATTGCCGTGTAAGAGAAATAAATGTTTCCCGACATCCAGTGCAGATGCACTGAACGGCACAAAGACTAGATGCCGAAGATGAAAGTAGGACAGACGAGTAAAATATATGAACCATAGATATATTTTAATACTTTTGTTCTCGTTTTCAGTGGGTAATCTGAATTTATACAAAGGTTTTCAAAACCTTGAATTTGTACAAACAAAGAAAGCTCCGGTATCATGCTGACATTGCGTCACTATAACATTGTAGTTATTTTAAACTTATTTTTAATAAACCGGCATTATTTTGCTCAGTATTTTAGTTGTACTCATGTGAACTTAGGACGTTGATAGCGTATCAGCACTATCAGAGCATATTCATCAACGAACTTTGTTACATTTCAGTTTATAAGTGCCACTTGATAACCGAACTGTCGCTAGGTCACTTTTTGTGTATAACAATATAACGGAGATCGTCACGATCGTTAAGTGGAATACCGCTAAAATAAAAAAAACATCAGCAATTTACAACACCGTTAACCATATTTGAAAGTGATAGAAATCAGTTCCCTTAAACATCCAAAGGCAACCCACAATACGACCTCACAAAAATGACAATTTCAAAATCCTTTCAATGGTTAAGTCACATTTTCACAAGCATTTTCCAGTCACAATTTGGAAAGTAAAACTCGACGTCCTCGTACGTGCATTCCGTCAAAGGCTCTGGATGAAACTTCCCAACAGTATAATATTTGCGGAAGCTCCGAAATACGGAACTAAATTTTCGAAAACTCCCCTTTCTCTCTTGTTTGTTAACTAGATTGTAAGCTTAAGTACTTAATATGAATTGGACTGTCGCTGGAGTAATAACACAAAGTGGCAACCTATTTCAACGGGTTCCCCAAATAAATATTTATATATATATAGTGAGCTCCGTTTTAACGTAGCTCCGCTTATTAAAAACATCTTTTGACTTCGTCAATTTAGCGTCGTTACCGAATTTAGATTACGTCAAAAGTTATCATTTCTAACATACTCGTAGTTAAGGGCATTCTGGTACCCAGATGTTAAATCCCCGCATTAGGGTTCGTACACAAAACTGCGATGCGACGTCGCATCGCAAAAATCTGCGAGCTCCCTCGACGCATCGCAAGAACTTGCGAATTGATTCGCATCGCACAGTGGTTGTTGTTGTTCGTCATCCTGAGAGACGCTACGCCGCACGATATCGCATCGCAGCAATTCGCATCGCAATTTTCTGCGTTGCGAATTCGCATCGCGTCGCATCGCAGTTTTGTGTTCGAGCCCTTAAGTATGGACATTGGACCCAAAATTTCTCTCAATAAATAATAATTAAGTTATAAGTAAATTGATATGCGTTTTAATGGTACACAAAACAATGTTAAGATAGTATCCTTGATCTTTACAGTTCTTACAAAGTTCTACAAAGATGTATTTTTTTTTCTATTTGGTTTACACATAGATGTATGGGTTTACATCGAAAAGTCTATGGTTATGATAACGTAGTCTCATATATATCGCAAAGTAATTAAAAAAAAAAACAATACCATAATTAAAAAAATACAAAAATTCCAGATGCTTATGCTCTATCTTTAACCTGATTATAAAAACGGCTGTTTGTATAAAACATAAGTTACATTCGGAGCTTATTTTGTGGTGGCAATAATACCGCCAAAGTTTAAAATTAGACCCCTCATATGTTCTGTCAAAGGCCCCGGAAGAAACTTTATTCAACTGTAAACTATTTACAGAAGCCCCCAAACTTCTGAACTAAATTTTCAATAACCCGTCCTCAATTCGAATGTATATTAGTTTCCGTGTTAATTTCAAAATAAACTGTCATAAACTTTTACTGGAAAAATATTTCTTTATATTATTATTTTACCAACAAGTGACGTGCGACAATTTTTTGTAGTTGTTTGATGATTTTATTCGTGATTTTAGAATTTTATACATAAACTCTAAACTCATATTTTTAGGTTTTAATACCATTTTTGCAGGGATATCGTGGGAAACCAGTTTTTATTGATTTTAAAATCAGCAACATTATATTTAATAGACAAAAATAATGTATTTTTTATATTTTAATATCAATTAGCACGACCATAATATTTTAAGTAATTGTTTTGAAATAAAGGACGTTTCATTTATTATATTTGTATCTATAAAAGCTTTCTATTCCTCGATCTATACCTATACAGAAAAAAAGTAAGTATCTAAAAAAGTGGTATAAATAAAGTTATGTAACGGTAGAACATTTCATGATCAAAACAGATCAAATCAGCGCTACTATTCAAAAATAGGTATATCAACGAATTCCTTTAAAACCTCCTATCTTAAATATACTTTCAAATCTGCCGCACCTACTCAAAATTCAGGTCCACGACAATGAAGCGCTCAGTTTCCAAACAGTGCAGCTCTCGACACGGCAGTTGGCAGAGGTCCAGTGAGTTTTCTATTTTCACCGGTTCTACCGATTATCGCTCCTTCTCGCTGATTTTAACGTTTCTTATCGGTTTTTTCAACGGTTCTGATTCGGAATTCTCCTGTCTTTCAAAGAGATTAATCTTGTTTTCTGTCTCGACAAGAACATGATTCGAAACTTACAAACTTCAAGTAAGAAAAAAATGCGGACGATTTGTTATTTTTACCCGACTGCCGATGGTAATATCTTTTGAGGATATGTATGTGTATCGTTGTTCGTATTGTTGTTACCCTTTAACCCAAATGGCCCAAATAAAGTATCGTTGGATTTGTCTAAATTGTGGGAGTAACAAAGGCTATATTTTAACCACATAGGCTTTTTATAGTAATTCTTGTTGTTAAAGCGTTTCTACCTTTATTCCCACTCTTGTATAACCCATGATAAATAAATAACATTCTACATTCGCATACACTGCCAAGGACGAACTAAGTAACAGGTTATAGTAATATTACCACAGTATACCAACTTACGCACTGAGAATAATTCATGTTAACTTAACTCCATTTTCATTATGCTGCAAGATTTAAACAATAACCTTAGGCTTACATGACCTTTCTAAATTACTTAATTTCTAAAAATTAGGAGTGGACTTAATATATATATAAGTAAATAACATGTGCCAGTTTTTATATTTAAACAATTCTCAATAACTACATACCCAATACTAAGAAGTAGGTATATAAAAGTTAAGTAGGTACATCATTTCAGAACTTGTTTTTATTAACGGAATTTTACTTACAGTATGTATGTTTGGTCAAATTAAATCTCACGTTAAAGGACACTACATATTTTTAACCGAAAAGAATAGTATAGTCCGCGCCAAACTGCTAGTCCGCTTTGAAGTTGTTGCGAGCAGGTGTAGTACAATTTGCTATGGCGACGCATCATTTCTATATTCAGAGCGGAATAACAGTTTAACACGGGCTTTACCAGTCATCAAACCCCAGTTCTTTTAATTAAATAATGCCTTTCAATTTTACCGGATTTAATTGCCATACCAAATCTACAATTTTAAACTCAAAAATCGATTAATACACTAACAATCCAATATTTTGAATCACTATTTCAATAAGTTAATAAACCCACCGATGTAATAAATCTATTTAGATTGAAATGTTATTTGAAAAAATACCCTATCAGAGCAGTAATAAAATTTGATCAATGAGCGGAATGATTGAAATGAGATTTCAGACTGATAAATTACTTTTTCACTGGAATATTATGTTACTGGGTAATTGTAAGAAATTGGTTCAACATTTTTATCATCATTGACAAAGCTTCCCCTCACCCCCGCCCACAAGGAGTATATCATAGGCAGTTGATTTAGATGTTTTTCGTAGAATAGCTAGGACGTATTTGATGTAAAAAAAATACATAAAGTAAAAGCCTTGTTCTTTCAATGTTTCTAGTGTTTGAAAATCACATGAATTTCTCAATTTTTCCGTCAAATTCGTAATTTAGTAATTCGTAATCTCCAAACTTAACCCTTTACCTAAATAATAATTATAATTCGTAGGTTTAAATATTACGTTCGTTATTAAGTAGTCTGATTTTTTTATTTCTATCTGACTCATAAAGTTTAAATAAACAAAATAAACGCAACATCTAACTCTAACTTTCCAAGCCATTACATTTTACACCTTTGTCAAAAAATTCACTATTCACACCTGACCAGTTTTCCCCCGGTACAAAAGATTACGCTATCAAATTTATAGGCGCCCAACAAAATGGCGGCCGTAGGATGCCATAAAGAATAGACGCAAAACATGTCGCGGACAGGACGATAGCGTTCCCACACTGGTATACCATAGAGTATGAATAAGATATAGAGCATTTTAGGATGTGTGCCAAGGATGGCCTGGGAGAGTGAAAAATGGCTGAATGGACGGTAATTTTATGTGGTGTATTATTTAAAAAGTTACATTTTTTCGTAATTCCATGGGGGAGGTATCGAAACTTCTTTCTGCATTCTAACAGAAGTGTGATGCACTATTGTCGTTTGTAGAGTTGTGATGGTTCTTAATTGTAGTGGAAGTTCTTAACTGGAAGTGATGATTAGACTTGTTTCTAAGTACTAAGCAGAGATCACTGATGATCAGATGGGCTGCGTGCTTGTTATTTCAATTTTAAAATCCATGCTTTAAAATTTGAACCTTCCGTAAACAAACCACGGTACTTTACGGTAGCAAGTCTGCTTCAATCAAAATTACAATTTGTCAAAAGACTACGTTATTCCTAGTAGATTAAGTCAAATCCTTTAACTGTCTTAAAACTTATTCGATATGAAAACTGTCGGGATATGGCCACCATGATGTTTTGGAGCATTAAATTTAGTTAGTATATGGCACACGATTGTTCTAAAATATTTTTTATTATAAAGCCCTATATTTTGTCTTTTGTCTACTATATAAAATATTGTAGACAAAAGCGTTAAGTTTTAAACTCAAAAACTAACTAACAAAGTAAAATTATAAGCGCGCTCCATTTTTCTTGGTCCGGGGCGGTGAACTGTAGTTATGGGTGTAGGTTGAGGCAATGGCCCGGAAATAAGTTGTACACATCGATGTCTACAGTATTCAATACACGTGGAGCACCCGCTCGAAACATAAAGGGTGCGATATATACTGATCGAATCCGATATATTACGAAAGGTCTGCGTATAAAATTTTATACACGTCTGTCTAGTGTTTTTTTTAGAACGCTAATGAAAACGTAGAATCCATAATTAGATTGTATAGAAGTAGCAAACGAGGTAATCCCAGTCAATGTGCAATAGGTTTCCAGTGACGCTTTGCTGTTCCTTAAGATTAAGTCGGAAATTTGGAATGTCTCGTGTAAGTCCAAAAATTTTTACGAACATAGACATTTATAAAATCACACATTTATTTTACCATAATATTCTGCAAAATAAACAAATATCTACAAACTCAAAAGTTATTACCATCATTGTAACTTCCACGTATAATTTCCAAACGTATCGCCGACGTTATTACATCACATAACATACAAGAACAAAATTTCATTTCCGAACGCTTACAATATTGACACTTGGAGCCTTCAGGTGTTCAATATGAAACGTGCCTCGCAAACTCTGCCTGATTTTAATATTCCTGCACTCAATACTTGAAGCCATACGGCATTTTGTGAACTTAATCGCAGTAATTTGAAACGCGACGTAATGGAAAAAATAATAAGAGTTCAATGTGCACAAATTATAAAGTCAATAACTATACGTTTCCGAACGGCTCTGACAGCTGTCATTGACAAGGGACATTCGATTCGGCATACAAAGCTGTCAGTTATGTTGTCGCTGTCCTTACGGCGTGATTGCACAACGTTATTAAATTGTTTGTTATTAGTTATCAGTATTATAAATCTTTTAATGTGATTTGTTATAGTTATTTTAACAAAACATTCATAAAAATATATCAGTTGTGTGACATATCTCGTACATTTAATTATTCGTGCCATAACCTCACATCCCGCTAATATTGTGCATACTAGTGTAACAAAATGAGAAATCTCCGCAAATACATTGTGAAAAATGCATTCAAAGGCTATTTGCCAGATCGGTCGGACTTCGAAGTTGTCGAGGAAGCGATTCCCGATCTAAAAGACGGCGAATTTTTAGTTCAAACCGAGTATATAAGCGTCGATCCATATATGCGGTCGTTTGCTAGTGACAGTGTGCCGTACAGCCAGTTCGGGTTTCAAGTCGGAAAAGTTGTCGAGAGTCGGAACCCGGGCTTCTCTCCCGGGATGTATGTCGTATCGCACTCGGGCTGGGCCGATCACATCGTACTTAATAACGATGCCGACGAGATTTTTCAAGTCATACCGTACCAACCTGATGTAGGCAGTCTACCCATATCTCTATCCATTGGCGCGTTAGGAATGCCGGGTGTTACAGCGTATTTGGGATTGTTGAAGATATGCAAACCTAATTCCGGAGATGTAGTTTGTGTGACAGGCGCGGCTGGAGCGGTAGGCTCGTTGGTCGGCCAAATAGCCAAAATTAAAGGATGTACTGTCATCGTTTTCGCCGGCTCCGATGAAAAAGTACACGTACTTAAAAATGAATTGGGTTTTGACTATGCTTTCAACTATAAAACTGTGACAACCGTAAAAGAAACTCTTAAATCTGCCGCTCCAGATGGCATAGATTGCTACTTCGATAATGTTGGCGGTGATTTAGCGGCTGACATAGTGGAAAATATGAAGGAAAACGGTAGAGTGGCAATTTGCGGATCCATAAGTACGTATGGCTCGAAGAATACTCCCAGACGTAAATCGAAGAAACGGAGTTCGGTAAAAATCGAATCATTCGGTTTCCCACCATGGGAAGAATCAGAGAAAACGAATGCATTAAAAGAGTTGAAGAAATGGCTTGAAAATGGCCACATTAAAGCGAAAGAAACTATAACAAATGGATTTGAAGAGCTCCCTAATGCGTTTATAGGAATGTTGAAAGGAGAAAATATTGGGAAAGCCATAGTTAAACTTTAATTCCCATTACTATAGCAATTAAGTTCAAAATGTCTCACGGTTGTAGCGAGCGAGCTCTTAAGTATAATAAAGATTGTTTATTTGGCCCAAAGACTTTGTTCATTAAGGAGCTTTGTTTTACAAATAACCTCTTTGTTATTTTGTTTGGATTTTTAATTATCTTGTTTTATTTTATTGTTATATTATTATACTGAACCATTTCAAAGAATTACTTTTCAGCTTTGTTACTTAATGTTGTTCTTCGTCGTTAAAAGGTTGGAGATAAAATAATTGAGTGAATATTTAAAGCGTATATTACGATTACTGTTATTTTAAATGGCTGAAGAAAAATGTACAGTTAATGTGAAAACATTTAATAAACGAATGTCCACGAACACGATTTCATGGAAAATAACATCGCTTATCAACTTGTAGAGAACGTTAAATATTTTTTTACTTAAAACATGTGATAGATTCGGTTACAGAGTAGTACATCCCCACTCGAAACTAATCTCTGTAAGCGCAAAAGCGAAAAGCACTACGCAACATTTAGCATTTCAATCTCCTCACTTCGCTTTTGAATGTTTGAAAGAAAAACAAACGCTTCCACAATCCGTCTAAAAGCTTGGAACTTTTCATTCGAACAAACAAAGAGCTTACACCTGCAGCCTGCAAGTGACACTCGCGTAACGAGACGAGCACAGTTTTAACTACTTAAAGTGAGGACAGATTTACAACATGTGGCATTATAGGTAACCATAGACACATTTTTAACTTGTTAATGTGGAGTTACACAGTGCTTGCACCTGCAGCCTGCAGGTGACACTCGCGTAACGGACATGCAGTTTTAACTACTTAAAGTGGGGACAGATTTACAACGTGTGGCATTATAGATAACCATAAACAAAACTTTAATTTATTCAAATCAAATCAAAATCAAACATTAAGATGGGGACAGATTAAAAATATAATAATGTCTATGGGCGTTAATATATTTGTAGTATCGTTTAAAATTTGGTATAAAGACACGCTTAATGTTGTTATTTTACTGAATCTGTTAACTCACACTTCAAACAAATAGCTACAATACAATTAAATATACTTTAGGTACATTCTCGGTAAATCCTCCTACGTATAACTACAAAGACAATATTATAATCATTATATGGTTACCTGCGGCGTGTTTATAGCGATTATGACGTCACTTACTCAAATACAATAAAAGTTCTAAGAGTACGAGAGTTGTAGACGAAATTAAAGGTAAAGCATAACGAGGTTTGTTAACCGTCCTACCAGAAGTTTCAACTCGTTAGGAAACCTAGAATTAACTTGTTATGTTGACGGAAACGCTATGTATAACATATTTATTTTGGTTATGTAATTCAAAATGTTGGTTTTCGTACATGATTCTCGTACTCATATCAACCGCCAGTTTATTATTTATATATATTGAAACAAAATTATAGAAACTTACATAAAATGTCTGCGAAATACATGTACTCTCTAGACTCCTCATTCGAAAATATTCATCTTCAAGATACTTATTCAGGGTTCAAAATTTGATTGAAAATTATATATAAATATTCAATTTACATATTTCTTTAGGTCTCAGTCTGTATCTACTAACATCAACGTGATTCAATAAACTTAATTAGATTATTGTGGAACGTTTATTTTATTATTAAATAACTAAGACCATAAGACAGTCACTATACAACATCTGTGACCATGTGATAAATAGCATAGACAATAATACAGATACAACACTCGTATATTCCCATCAGGCACAGCCAGACAATAAACAATTACGATTGTCCGATAAGGCTGTGTGGTTTCGTATCTTATATGGTTATTATGTTTCAGTAATACATTCACAGAAGATATAAATCAGGTGTCCAATATAACCTCCCAAGACATATCTAGATGACCCGCGCATACGATATAATTTATTGAGACATTTACTGCTACTGAGACAATGCTCGTACATTGTGCAAGTTGTATTACATTGTTCTCTACGATCACGTGGTACAAAATACAATACAATAGAACACAATACAATTGAATCACTTTATTCTAGAATTTGATCTTTAAAAAATACCGTAAATAATTTAATTGGTTTATTAATTTAGTTTCTGTTTTTTTATTAAGTTAATTGTATCATATTCGTATTTACGAATTTCATAAAATTTTGAGTAGGTACATAGAAAGAAATATATGTATAACATTTATTGCTTCTGAGACAATGCTCGTAGATTGTGCAAGTTCTATAACATTGTTCTCTACGATCACGTGGTACAAAATACAATACAATCGAATACAATTTAATTCATTGTATTCTAGAATATAGATATATGAGCTAAAATACTGTTTACATTTTAATTGGTTTATTAATTTTGTTTCTGTTTTGTTTAATTAAGTTAATTGTGCCATATTTGTAGCTACAAAATTAATTAAATATTGAGGACATATTTACATATTAATTAAACTTGAGGATTTTTTATATAGAAACTACTCGTACTAAATATTTTTAAGCCCCTCCTGTTTACTCTGCGAGATATGCCCACCTGTTCAGTACCTCTTCTATGAATACACAAAATACGTTATATCGTACGAAGTTTCTAATCCGGATTAGAAATAATTAACGAAATTAAACCTTATTAAAACCGTACTCTGTATGGCTGTAAACCAGTCGTTGGATAATTATGATACATTTATTTTCTAATGCACTGAAAATGCATTGACTGTTATGTAGAACAAACCATATTATGATAATACATTGTGCAGTTTCTAAAATACCAAAATATATCATTAAAACTATGCTTTAAAGCTCGTAGAAATTTTTGTGGGTCGACTCCGGCGGGACCATAGCCACACCTATTTCTACCGGATAACAGCTGTGTTAAGCGCTGCTGTGGTCTGCTTTGAAGGGTATGGTAAGGCAGACTCCGGGACGTTTCGGCTTAGTCTTCATGGGTAGCGGCGCAGCTGTGGCCGACCTGAGGTAGGAATCTAAAATATGTAGCCATCAGGTTAACTGCATGCTCGTCTGCTACTCCTATGTTATAAAAATAAATTTAACTGTAGATTATGTATCAAGTAATAAAACATAAACATTTGAGCTTAGAAAAGACAACACGAAGTCACAGACCACTTCAGTTTTATTTTTCGTTTCTTGCACAAAACAAAGATATTTCTGTAATCACAACCCCTACAAAGCTTATAAAAGAAAGGGGAAGGAAACATTTTGCATAATATTTTCAATTAGCGTTTTGTCTAGGGATTTCCTGTAATGTATCGTTGTTCCTTCTTTGTTCTTTCGTATGTATTTTCCTTTATATTCTTCTGCTTCTTTCCTGAATACTAGTTTTATTTAAATTTTCTCGCTCTTTGCATAAATTAGCAATATGCGAGATAATACGGAAATAAATTAGGAACGTATAACGTTAACTTAAATAACTTTGAATAAAATAATCTTTTAAAGTGTATTTTAACCACAGAGGGCTGAAGGAAAATGAAAAGGAAAGGGAAGGAAAAGGAAGGAATGCAGTATATCTGTTCTTGATCTGATAGTCCGCGAATGGCATTGAAGTCATTTGAAGTCTTACCTAAGGACGACTATAGTTTCGTTGTTATCCTACGGACTTAATTAGAATGTCTCGTGCCTAAGTGACTCTCTCTCCTCTTCCGACCAAATTACTGGAGCGAAGATAGCACAATTACTACTGATACACCACAACCCCCTTTGCCAAGATGTACAATTCCTAAAACCAGCGGTCAAAATTCGGTAATAGCTCGGCAATAGCTGCCAAACAAAGTTTAAAGACTAAACATACCGCATGAAATAAGAAAACATTGTGCCGCCTCTTATTAGTAATCAATCTGTCTAATCTTTTGTCTCCTCAAGATAGATATATGACAATTTCTTCATACTAAGTAGATATTGGCAAATTTTGCATAGATAGATATTATTAACATGTGTTAATAGGAGGATTATGCTGCGCCGTAGTCGGTAGAAAAAGGAAATTTTTCATTCAAGGAATTCACAAACAAGCGAAATATGTACTGAACTCCTATTCATGAATACATAGACACGTACAATAACATGCCACTAATCATTGTAATACTCATAACAAAGTATACTGGAAGCATCTACAGCCGCTAAACCAATAATCCGGCGCTCAACAATCTTAATCAACTATTTATCACCGGAATCCTGACTAATGACGGCGGTTGTTCTAATCTCATCAGTTATTTTAGACAGGCGCACGAAATAATAGACTGTTCTTGTGGAAATGAGCTTCCATTGTGCTCGGGGCTGGCAGGAAAATGGATATTTGCCGTATTTGCTTCTTATTCTAGACGAGTTTGAACCGCGAGTTTATCCGCAAACAGGCAGTGATGATATTTCGATTTTCAAGAACATCTATAACTGTTAACCAATTTTTCCTGAGAAGACTCAAGATTTTACAATTTTTCTATTCATTAATTGTGAAATGACGAAGATTGTAGCCTATGTTACTCTTATAGTTTTGAAGAATCCAACCTCATATGTTAAAATCCGCCAAGTCGATTGGGCTGCAGATGCCAAGAATGATATATACATACATAAAAATATTAGCTCGAAAAACATACCCAGTCGGGTCAAATGGCAGTTACTAGCAGACTATAGTCAAACTACGTACCTAATTGAATTGTACAAATACTCGTATGATTCTTGATAACAGAAAAATATAAAATCAATACAAATCTTTGAAATTCGATTACTCTGACGATATCGTCACAGCTATTTCGATCTACAAAGGCAGATACCTACTATTCTATTTTTTTCAAAAGATTCAACAAGACTTTCGCAGGTGCAAAGTATTATGTAATAAGGGAACTTTTCCAATATTTCCTTGAAAAGTAATCCGTCTTTAGCTACAAACTGCAGTCCCGACTCGGTTCGAACTTCTCTTTAATCATTTCCCTGGATAAGAAAAATGCAACCGAATAACAAAAATATGAATGGGACACTAGTTTCATTGGGTGTATCTTCGTATCAAATAGATTCTCCTTTCTACAAAAATGGCTTTCCTATTATGCGGGTTTGAAAGGACTTCTTTCTTACTTGGGGCTATTGGAATATTATATTACAAATCATAATATGATGTAAGGGCCACGTAAAATCATATTTATAATCAGCTACATTCAACATCCTCCTACATGAACAACAAATTTGTTTTTCCATCGACAAACGTATGCGTCGTTGTAACTAAAGCAAAAATGTCCTTGTGGCTGTACTTGGCTTTAAAATAGAGGAGTCCATGGTTTGAGTCCTAATCCATCCATAAATTGTGAGGAATTGTGTGGAAGCATAGAGTTCATAAACATCTCAAGGAAGTTTGAAGTTTCACAAATCCTTACATGCCCATCGCGGTAAGCTATGGCCTAAATCACTCTCAGTCTAAGAGGAGACACGTTTCCAACGGTGGGATAGGTATAAGCTATCGTCTCTGTTGACTCTGCAAGTGTGGTCTTCGTAGTTATGTACTAATTTTAATCTACTTCTTCCCTCATTCAGATGCCATCCAGGATGACACAGTTTTGCTATTTTTCTTCCGACTACCGACAGGAACTTCGATTTTTACCGCTAATATCCTAGCTTTTATTTCAGAGTCATTATAATTTGTACAATATGTAAAGTTGTACATATACCTACTAGCAATTATCCAAATATTTTCTTGTATATAAAAAACTACACCACTAGCAAACTTACAAAAGCATACATCGACATAAAGATACAGAAGCAATGTTTCAAAGCATGTAAGCATAAGGATTAATTGCAAATAAAAATCCATTTCAATAAACCGTTAATGAAAGGATTCATTTGCAGGTGAACTTCGTAATCGGAAACTTTTCCAATATTTCTTTAGAAAGTGAAGTTGCTGTAGCCACAAAGTATCGACAAACTTAATCCTCGACTGAATTGCGCTCTATTAGTTAGTGGAGTAATTGAAATCGCTTTTGAAGTTCCGATTTAAATTCTTAGTTTTGTATCAACTACTATATTTCTGCACTAGTCTGTACCCTTACCATGAGTTTTCAATACATCCCACAATTTTACGTTACGTTTACTGAATCCATTATTCTGTTCCGTGTGCTTAGTAGACTGAGTAAACGTAACAATAAGTAAGTGCTCAAGTCTTTTAGTCTGCCTCACATGTTCGCAAAAAAGAGACAAAACACAAAGCGCCATTTTGTCAATTTAGACATTTAATGTTACGTTACAGTTCTGATACAATCCGCTAGGGGCGCTGATTGGAAATTGTACGGGAAAATACGTAAACAAATACCAAAACAATCATATTTGTCAAAACGTAAAAACTCATAGTAAGGGTACTGGAGTATGCGACTCATTTCAAAGTACTTCTCCATAGTAAATCACCTTCCGATTCAGTGGTAGATATAGACGCTCAAGAAGACTTATTATAAATTGACGTTGAATAAATGATTTTGACTTTGATTTTATAATAATTATAGACAAAATATGTACAGACGCCTCACATGTTATGGAAACAATGACGCTTAGGCACTTATACATTTAGATATAGTATCAATAATATTTACATACAATGTTCCAACATATAACATAAGGTCGGGCTGCAGTCAAAACACCATCTTTAATACAAAATAATTTTGGAATAACAAACCTAATTTATAAAATTGACGCCAAGCAAACTTCAAAGCTTCAAGTTCCAAAATAATAACTTCGCCGAATAAATCACAATGGCACTTGAGTTTCGCGGCGATGTACAAGCTAAACAACATTTGGAGCTGTTCCCGAACTGCCATCAAAGGGCGGACTCACTGATACTTTACGGACCATAGAATAAATAAAATGTACAGAAGGTGCATATAATACAATATACTAAATGACGATCAAAGGTCCTTTTTAACGTGTTCAAATCGATGATCAGTATATTTTGTTCGATTTTGAATAAAATGCGATTTGCTCTGCTTATTATAACTTTACTCTTGATCGTAACTTTAATTATGTTTACCGTAACGTGTATCTTATTTTTGTAAAAATAACGAACTTTTAGAAATATGTACTGACTGTCGTACTAATTTCAACACATTTTAGTATCGATTTCAAAATTTCAGAAGAATAACAACTTATAGAGTTTTAAATAGAAAAAAATAGTCCTCATCAATATCCTGAGGATATTAATAAGGACAATGGTACAAAATAATTTAAATCGTGTATTGTCATCGGTTTTTGATAATTCTTCAAAATTTTGAATTAAACTGAACGTTCAAAGTGGATAGAAATCGGGCTCAAAGATTAACTGTTACGATTACTGTTTACTGTTAAAACTGTTACGTACATACATACATACAAACGTACAACCCAAGCTAATAAAAGCGTGTTAAAAACACTATGGGCTTGAACCCGTATTTCTATCATGTATGTGCAACTCTTTGCTGTCGCGGGCCTTTTAGTTTTTACAGCCTTCTTTTTTTACTAAAACCGTGTTATAGAGATTTACTTCAAAGCTAGCTACGAGCTTTGTACTTACAAACCTAGTTTAGTAAATACAAAAGCTCACTTGATACACACTAAATGGTCAAAAAAGTTTCTGTACGCAGAAAAGCTTAACACGAACATAGTTTTTCCAAAGGGAATAATTAAAAATCTTTTTGAGAGCTTTTTATTACAATAACAGCAATCAAACTATATCCCTGCTACAAGGCAGAATTTGGCGAAGCGTTCTACCACAAATTTTTCCTACAGAAGAATAACAAACATATACCAGTTATCATATTGCTACTTCTAAAATTCATGCAAAACACAATTATTATTTAACCGACTTCAAAAAGGAGGTGGTTATCAATTCGGCCGGTATCTTTTTTTTTCTTTCTTTTTTTTATGTATGTACACGAATTACTCCGCCGTTAGTGGACCGATTTTAATAATTCTTTTTTTATTGTGTAGGGACGAGCTGGAAATTGGTCCCAATTAAATATGGTTAGAATCCATCGATGGGTTCTGGAGAAAATGAGGGGAACTCCTCCACCCATGTAAATATAACAGCCATAACTTCGCCGTTTATGAACCTATTTTAATGCCTTTAATTTCGTGTGTGGACAATTGCTACAAGTTGGTCCCATTTAAATATGATGAGGATCAGAGTGGGTTCTGGAGACAAAATATGTATCTCCTCAACCGATGGGTATAATTGAGTTTTGTTTGACGATGTTTGGTGTAGGTTCTAATGAAATTGCAAAACCATTTTATCATTGACTATTTAAGGGTCTGATAATGTGGCTCGGAGTCAAAATATGTAACTCCTCAACCGATGGGAATAATTGAGTTGTGTTTAAAGATATTTGGTGTAGATTCTAATGAAATTGCAAAGCCAGTTCATCATTGACTATTTAAGGGTCTGATTATGTGGCTCGGAGACAAAATATGTAACTCCTCAACCGATGGGAATAATTGAGTTGTGTTTGAAGATATGTATTTGGTGTAGGTTTTAATGAAATTGCAAAGCCAGTTCATCATTGACTATTTAAGGGTCTGATAATGTGGCTCGGAGTCAAAATATGTAACTCCTCAACCGATGGGAATAAGCGCCCTGCGAGCGGGCGTTTCCAATCAATGTAAATTCAGACCTTACCTTCATTCATGATCACGTATTAGACACGCTGTTTACATCGTTATCCAACTAAATATATTGAGCGCCGACTTCACAAATATGTACTAAACCAACATTTATTTCAATTATTTTTTACTTTGTACTGACATAGAAGTCGGTTGTATTTTTTGTTAATTTTTTTTTTGTTATTACAGTTATTGTTGTAATACCTTCGTCTCTATTGAATTATCTAAGTAAACCTGAAAGGCCCCTGGAATCTTTACCTAAACAGACTTTAATTCTAGTCACGACAAGTTACCGTCAATCTGAAGTCGCCGAGCTTAATTTGGCTGTTCCTGACCTCAATTAACTGATTACTAACATCACTGAAGTACACGTTCAAACCAACAAATTCTTTAACCCTCAAAGCACTTGCACCCCACAAGCGTTACGTTTGTAAATGCAACAAACGAGTAGAAATTGCAGCAATTGCAATGTGGAGTTGATGGCAGCATTCATTACATTTCTTTAAAGCGTATGTGCTGTGATTTTTTCTTGGAAATAGGGCTAATGGGCCCCGAAATAGGTCAACTGGAGAGTTTTCGAGCGTAAAATGCTTTGTAGCTGGGTTAAGTTGCCATGGTTTATGTTTTTTATAACCAGAGTGTGTGCACTGTGCAGGTTACTCTGAGTTACCGCAACGGATTTCTACTGTGTGCGGATGTGAGGGCTGGAAAAGTTAGGAAGTGTATGTTCGTGCATGGCAACATTTGCTCGATGTGAGTTCAAGCGTCA
This sequence comes from Epargyreus clarus clarus, assembly GCA_014595695.2. Classification (NCBI taxonomy): domain Eukaryota; kingdom Metazoa; phylum Arthropoda; class Insecta; order Lepidoptera; family Hesperiidae; genus Epargyreus; species Epargyreus clarus. Next base: position 3,828,056 of record JACTTY020000016.1, on the reverse strand, counting down.
CTTCAATCCATGATGTCACGCTCTTCAATGAAGTTCCACAAGCTATAGAGATCCAACGTTCGTCTGAGATGGCACCACTGGCAAACTGCTGCTGAAATATTTTTGCTCCTTTGTAGTGTGTAGGCAGACAAAATGACATTTTTCATGGTTTATATATGAATTCTCAAGAGAAGCAACGTCACATGCGTTGGCGTCAAGTGACATCGAGTGAGGCTCTGTTTCAATATAAAATTCCTTTTATGGTACAATGATCCGACTTTACACGGTGAGATGGAGTACATGTTCTCTTGTTACAACTATTATATGATAAATCATTCTTTTGTGCACTTATGTCTGATTTTGTTGAAAGACGCAAGATGGTAAGACATCATTTTGCCTACTGAGAGCCAATTTTTCACAACTTGAAGTTTAGCCTTACCACGACAGAGCGTTTCACAGTAATAATTTTAAAGAATACAGGCAAGGCAAAAATAAATATTCCGATGGTGCAGTCGCATTCAAACGATTGCCAATAGGTTCTGCACCCTGGGTATACTGTACAAGCACAAGCACATACGAGAATTTAGTGCTCCAATAATAATTCGATTTTACGTAAAGTCCGGTCACGCATTCCGAGCAATTGCGAATTCTATCGGGAAATGTGTCCAGCCGGAAATACAGCTGTTGCATCCGATAAATGCGGAGTTATGGTATGTGTGGCATAGCTTGTCGATTCTACACACACGTCATGTGCTACAGGCTTAGAACGTGACCATTTCCACTCTTCCTCCAGTTCGCAGGGGTCTAAAAGATTACATTCATGCAGTTACTAACACGCAACCCAAGTACTGCGACGGCAAAAATATTGGTGGCCAATGTCTAGCAGAGAACTTATAACACAGACTATATAGCTGAGGAAACGCTGATAAATATATTTACAACGCGCGTAGTCATACTAAATTACTGCCCATAAAGTTTACAATTCAAAAGATACGCCAGGAAAGGAGACATTAATTTCTGGCTTGCATTGCTTCTGAGTTTCTGTTTCAAAAAGAGAGGTATTATTTAAAGAGAGACGTACCAACTAACGCCAGTTATTAGGTATTTAATCTATAGTAATATTATAAAGTGGAAAACTTTGTTTCTTTGATTGATTGTAATGAATAGGCTCAAAAACTACTGGACCGATTTTAAAAATTCTTTCACCATTCGAAAGCTACATTATCCACGAGTAATATAGGCTATATTTTATACGAAATATTATGATAAATAGATTTTAAGGCGGTACAAAGTATGCTGGGTCAGCTAGTAATTAATATTTTTGAACAATAATAACCACTTACTATCAAAACCAAATGTTTGCTTGCTACGTCAATGTAACCTACATGAAAAAGCAAACTAAATCTCTCACTAAAACTCAGTAAGTAAGAAATAAATACAAGTAAATTCAAGAAGAATGGAGGGTCATTGTACGACCATATCATTTGTCTAACCAAACCAACAATAAAACAGTCTGGAAGCCAGATACTATTCCCGATGTACAGAATTCAGCTTAAATTTTCGCATTCGCTTCCTGATTTCAGTCCATTGTCCAATTGCATTCACTGGAATATTGTACTCAACTTGTGAATACAAGTGATGTGGATTGTTTGATTTCACAAAGAATTAGCCTAAGTTGATTTATCATAAATGGCTTTAATGATAACGGATATTTGAACTTTTCTGTTCTTAACAAAGTTGGAAATTTGACAAGCTATTTTTTACCAACATTAATTATATTATTTATTAGTGTTATTACTAACGAGCAAGATGAGTATACAGATACCTATGTACTTATGTATATGTATACTGTAGGCTTTCTACGAGTATAAACATAAACACCCAAACCCAAAACAAATCTAAATTCGTCGAGATTTTTCAGGAACGTCTTAACTTGACGTAGAATTCCCATCGCGACAAGATATTTTAAAAAATGTAATATAATTGTTCCTGAGTATACCTATAATGAACGAAATTTAAAACATGGTCTCTTACTATCTGATGGAAATTAGAAATAAAAACACTTTGTCGTAATAGAGTAAAATGAATGAATAGCTTGCAACAGCAGTATTCCCAGGCTGGCGGGAATCTCCGCGTTTGTTATCGGCGATCACGCGCCACTGTCCAATCGGCGCTCCGCTGGGAAATTGTTTCCCATTGATACAGCTGTTGCACACAATTGTGCGTTGTTCCGTCGTTTTATGAAATGTCCAATAGTGTTGTGAGGGCTATTTTCAACGCATTTGTTAAGAAATGTTCAATTTATAAAAGGAAAATAACAGAGCATAGAGTTACTAGTACGCTGGTACGTGGTAGCGTGGTGCAATGGTACGATGGAATTTTATTTTTGAAACAAAAAATAGTTTTAAGAGATTTTATTATCGTAAGTCACAAAAATTACGAATCTACTTATAGAACTTTCTCCGCTTTTTCAAAATATTTGACACAACAATTATATTCCCGTCAATAAAAACTAATGAGAATTCCCTCGATTTTGTTTAGCTAATTTAACTACATGATTATTTTTAATAATATAATATAAAATTATTTTTATATAATTTGTTAATTGCTTAAGGAAACATAATTAAAATGCGTGTGTCTGTTGTAAGTGTTAAATTGAGACTGGCTTTACAAACAAACAAATTGAGTGTAATTGATTTAACAGACAGAAATAGGACAAAGAAATAGAATAGAATAAATAGCCAGTTGCAACAGGATTATTCGCGGTATGGCGGGAATCTCCGCGTTAGTATCGATGGTCCCGCGCCGCTGCCCAATAGCGCGCTCCAGTAGTAAATTGTTTTCTATTGCTACAGCTGTTGCCATACAATATGTTGGTTCGTTTTCAATAAAACGGAAATGTGAATATTTATTTAGATCTACTGATGACGAAATTTTTAATTTAGTGGAAAAAGCAAACGAGCATTTAGTTCTATCGATATTGACAGATATTAATAGTTTTTAGTGGACGAAGCAAAACGGAAAAGGAATCCTATGTAATGTCGATCACATTAGCATTTCTGACTTTCTGCCTCAGAAGAATTAGATGGAATGTTTCGTATTGGTATCTCTACTTAACCGCACCTTTCAAGACAAGACTCAACACCTATATTATAGATCAGAAATGGGTCTAGATCAAATATAGGTATAATTGCAGTAATGTCAATGCAATAAATTTACAAAAATCACACTTAACAAAGGTGTCTGGCGGTTTTCCGAAACCTTACAAGAATGAGATATAGGTGAAAGAGTACTTAATTTTTATTTTTCTATTTTAAATGGCAGTATTCTAATTGGACAAAACACCCTTTTATATTTAGGAGCAAAAAATATCGTATGGTAGTCCAAACCAAATAATGCACAAGAAACTTGAAAATAAACCCCGAAAACCAAATACCAAATGTGAAGCAAATACATTGTCCTTTTTACGTCGGGGTAGCGGAAATAACTAGATTTAATTTTCCCTCGCCGACACATTCTGTTACTAAATACCACATAGTTTTCCTTTATTCAACGTTCCCTCGGAGTCACAATTCACTCCCCCGTACACGCTTTTAAATTTTTGTACAAGGAGAACAATCTTCGGGGTAAAACTACCCTACCCATGTAACCCCCTGCACGCTTTGTGTTAATTTTCTATGCTTGCGAAAAATTCCTGCGAAAATTGTTTCTACTGTTAGTCCGTAGAGACAGACAAAAATTCAAATGAAAGGTTTTTACATTTTCTTATTACTACCGTAGCATTAATCGTTCTTATATTTATTTCAAAAATATTCACGGTTTATCATTGTTGTCCGAAAGCGTAACTGTCAACTCGTGTGGGTCCGTGGTCGTCATACCATCTATAAAACCGAGAATTCTAGGTTCGACAGCCAGACCGATAGAAGGTGGTAGAACCCTTTGTGGTTCGACTCCGGCGGTACCACCGCCACACCTATTTCTACCTTATAACAGCAGTGTTAGGCGCTGCTGTGTTCCGGTTGGAAGGGTTCCTAGGCGTTCCAGCTTAGTCCTCAGGGGTAGCGGCGCATATGTGGTCGACTTCAGGTAAGAATATCTAATCCTATCTGGGTTTGATTACAGATGTCCATGGGCGGCAGTAATCACTTACGTAGGTGGACTGTATACTCGTCTGCTCCGATATTATATAAAAAAAAGAAAGACCAACATTCAAATTTCTGTTCTGTTCTGGATGTTGTGTAACTGTTCTTGTACGTGCCTATTGTATCTAGGATATAGGAAATTTCACAATACGGTAGCAAGCAGTAAAGTGAAATTCAAAAATCAGTGTCTTAACGACTTAACTATAATTTTGAATATACCCGCAGTTAGCACAGTGGCGTCCTCTACTTGGCTAACTCTTACAGTTATTTTACTCCGCGATGTATTCGCTTGAAATTGTGAAGGAATGCACAAGCGGGCGCTTAGAGACAATCGCGGTCAACATTTCCGACGAAGAATGCAATTTGGCTCTGCCCGGATACATTGGTGGTATATTGGTTGTATTAATGCTTTTTATATTATTCCTTACTTCATTAAGGCATTCAGAAGCGGATATGCAGCCCACAGAATGCTATGTAGTCCTTATTAAAAATAATATTTTAAGAAGTTAATAAATTGTAAAACTAAAATATGTCTTGAAGATCAAAATTTGACAATTTCCACATACTAGAAATTGACAAACTTCCAAAATGAAGATACGCAAAAATAGACTGATTATAATATAATTAAAAGACATTACACGGTGTCTCTATTCTTTACCAACGCTAATAATATATTCTGGTCAAATTACTTCGCCATTAATACCTTCGTCATTCTAACTCTACTTAACTCCGAAGTAACTCTTCTGGGAAATTAAGGAATATCTACCCAATAGTTTGTTACCTGTGAGGTATTTATTTACCCCTATTTAATTGTTTTAGTTGGGTGAACACGCGAGCCCTGAATAAAGAAGTAATAGCGATACACTTCGTTTATTCGTATGGATTATCGAAAAGAAGTATTTGTTGATTAAGTATAAGACGGTATGATGCTACAGTTTTTGGTTTCCTTGGTTTAACTATTTTTTCCCGTCACATCTCTTGGGTAGGCTGGTATAAATACTGGGATTTTAGACTATAAAGTTTTCCATTAATTCAAATACATTCATAGCCCCACGCCTGAATTTTATATGCGTCTGAATTATATGAACAACTATTTTGTATGTTTCTATGACGAATCTTATGAAAACCAAAACAAAAAAAATCTAACCTCATCATTGAATACCCCAACGAGAAATTTCACTCTATGGACTGACTCGTACACACCATTACACCCAGACGTATGCCTGAGAACGACCCTAAAACTCTGCAGCCATGTGACCCCTACGCCTCGAGTGATTAGTTAAGTAAAGTTTCCCGGCCCATGTATCACCGCCGGGATCATTAGCAATGTCGCCGGGGTAACTGCACGCTACTTCATTTTACACTTTACTCAACTCTGCTCATAAATAACTAGTACATTTTTACGAAATTTTGCTGCTACGTACTATACTTTCAGTAGAAATAAATATAACGCTTTCGAGGTCGAATTCGTCTGTATTCTCTTGTGGATGTTATCAAATATCACGCATATACTCAAGTATAGTCCGCGCCAAACTGCTAGTCCGCTCTGAAGTTGTTGCGAGCAGGTGTCTACTCTGAATATAGCCGGTGTCTATATTCAGAGCGGACTAGCAGTTTTACGTGGACTATACTTGGATGTTTCAGACTCAGCATCAGTTTTTGTGTAGAAACTTATTAAAGATGATAACTACTCGGTAAGTATATACTAGTTATTTTTATTCATTTATATATTTAATCACTTATTATATTTTTGTGATTCCAGACAAATTAAGTAATTCTACTAAAGAATCAAATCAATAAACCAAAAATGTAAACCATAAATTCCTGAAATCGATCACAGATCGATACTCTTGTGGAAATCTAAATATATACAACTCAAAGGTGACTGCTGATGCTGATGGCGCATTTCTTACTGCATATATGTACGTTCATGTGTATTGCGCACACATACCTATTAATTATTTAGAATAAGCATTTTACTTAATAAAATTTAGTGTTCAAACTGCACTCGTCGGGTTTGGTTATTTTTAACAACTATACCTCACCTCTCAAAACTGTACACACACACTACAGACTGACATAGTGATCTATCAACGCACAGCCCAAACCACTGGACGGATCGGGCTGAAATTTGGCATGCAGGTAGATGTTATGACTTTGATTTTGATCAATTCTACCCCCAAGGGGATAAAATAGAGGATGAAAATATTACTTCGTAACGCGAGCGAAGCCGCGGGCAAAAGCTTGTCCATCATAAAACTGCAGTCGATCCGGTTAGCCCATGATGACTGCTATAAAAATCGGAAATGACAAGAAAGAAAAGAAAACGAACATAATTTTACACATAAAAGAAGCCGTCACGTTCTCTCTTAAAACTTTTAACGACTAAGAAGTTTCGTTTGCCGCCATCCAGACGTGTGGCCCGAGCTTGATCCCGTTACTCGCCAAGAGATGGCGCCGTATCCTCAAACACGCTATCGAATTTTGGAATGAAGTTCCTTGTCGCGCGGTACGGTGGGTAAGGGGGCTAGGCGAGCGTCACAAAAAATCCTCACAACACTTTTGCTATAGAGCGTAGCGCTCGAAGAGGGAGCAGGCCGAGTATTTTTCTTTACCCGACCGCGGAGGGTAATGTCTTGCGAGCTTGCACGCATGTATGTCTCATTTTTTAACCTACAATAGAAACGGCTTGGTGGATTTTAAAATATAAGGTGCCGTTGGATTCTTCTAAATCGTGAGAGTAACATAGACTTAATTACTTCGTTTTTCAATTATTTTGAAACAGTCGGTTTGATATAATTAACATCTTGCGTATTACAATTAAACAAAGAGTTATATACAACACACAGGTAATGTTCATGAATTATATACAATGATTATGTCTTTGGCAGATAATCCAGGACTCCAGTAACACAGCTAGAGCATGCTCCACCACGCTGCTTCAACGATGATTGGTGAAGGAAAGAGTGAGTCAAAAAGTAGAAGTAAGAAGAATGAATAACTGCGACTACTGATCATTACTGGATCCGACGGCGTAACTTGCCCTTTGAACCACTGAAGCGCGCATGTTTAGTCCCAACCGGTCACCTATTAAAGTTCCGTCGTGAATGTCTAACTTTGTAGATCGGTTACTATCTACAGCAAGTAAAATTAAAACCTCTAGAAAATGCGGATGACTTAGTAACCTCATTAACGTAGGAATACAAATTATCGTTCGCTTCCAAATTGAATAACTTTGTCACCACCAAGGCCAACAAGTTCCGCTAAGATGAAAAAACTGCTGGAGTTCCTTCTTCACCTGCGATGGCACCATCACTACTTATTAAATTTCATAAATAAATTAAAAAGATAAATATTACGCTAATTGAAAAGTTTGCGTTTATAGTAGAACGATTTTACACAAAGTGATTGTGATTCAAAACAAATGTGAGCGTCAATAAAGCCTTGAATGGGATCGTAAGCAAGACGCTCCATTCAAAAATTTACGCAAAGAACAACGTCCTTCACGTTAGTCGAATAACTTAAATACTAACATTATGTTCACAATGAGTACACTACAGCTCTACGCGTACTATAAAGCTCTGTACACACATAGACAACAATAACAAGCTTTGTTAGCAAGATTCCCGCCGATTCATCGGCGTTTTGGCACAAAAATCCAATTTCCATCGCGTCCTTAAATAAAACACATTGTAACTGTGTCTTTTATTATTCTGTGACAGAATAATCGATAGCATTCGTTCTTGTATCGAGCAACTAATAACTTGCAGCTGCACAAAGGGATTAGGAAAAAAATGTAATAAAATAATATAAAATAAGGTTAAATTCAGGCAAAAAGTAGATGAAATCATATACATAGTATATTATAAGGGAAAACGTAAGCGTAACGTGCTACGTACTACGGACACGTACCTACGCTTCCATCGAACGCCGTCAGGATCCTCGCGCACAAAACCAATCCCACTCGGGTTCACTTCGCAAATGGATCACGGTAACACTTTATCGAGTAAAAAACTAGTTTAATTGTTGGATTATGTAATTGAGTTATGTTTTTAGACGCATGGCGCGAGTGGAACGCGCTGGAGACGACTGCAGGCAGAATGGCGGCGGCGTGCGCGCGCAACCCGCCCTACGTTAAGCCGGAATTCCGATAATGCGAGCTCTCGAATTCTGCTGTTTTAGAAACACATAAACACGTTTTTACGACTCATATTTATAGAAATGGTATTATTTAAATATACATTCTATTGAGGTCACAATTATCATTTTAATTTAAAAGATTGGTTTTCTAATAAATTCCTTGCTTATTAACTGAAAATTTATTTTGTTGTTAAAGTTCTAAAAGACGAGCCATCGGTTAGTTCATATAAGCCAAAGTCACGCGACAATCGTGTCAACATGCTCAACTTAGGAAGTTCCAAGACGCTTATATTACCTAATCTTAACTCTAGAATAAACAAATTTTTAGGCCGACAAAATCAAATCTCTTTACAAAATTTGCTATAATTAGCTGTTAGCTTTGCATAATTTGCCATAATTCATTATTAACTTTTAGACGTGTTATATTAGGTCGTTGATGTACGTTTAAGTGTACGTTGTGTCAGAAAAAATACCAGAAGAAGCTTCCCGATATAATATCAGCAACCCCTAAACGCGTTCACGAAAACCTCCCTTAACCAAGACAAAAGGCTCACACTTTGTAACGTTCAGTGCTACCTTTCACCATCGACGATTTTCAGGGCTATCTCAACACATATTCACTATCCATTGCTACTCTCCGTAATAGCTTTCTACACTTCTTTCAGCGGTCGCGGTAATGTATGCGCACTATCGATTGCCAACGCCACATAAAGTTCGCAATCCAAGGCTGCGAGTTATTGAGAAAAAATTGTTGATTTTCACGAACAAAATCCCCTATTCAGAAGTGCAGTAAGAAATCAAGTACTTAGCTAGGGGAGGCTCAATAGAAATAAACATAAATATAGGTATTACGAGGGTCGTTTTATAGGGTGCCAGCTTAAGAAATGTGTTACGGGAGGGTGTTTGCAACTTTTTAAGTAGATGTCGCGTGCACCCTTAGCGTGATTTGTATGCGAATTCGTTTTTTTGTGCACTAGTTAGTAACAAACTTTGTCAAACAAACACTTGGCTTAACAAAGAACTATTGGTTATCCATTAACCTCATTTAGTACGCCAGTTTTTAGAGCTTTTAAAGGTAACAGAAGTCTTTAAATTCCTGCCTTATGACAACAGTGTAGTGCAATTGTATTCTGCTGTGTTAGAAATGACACCCTCTTTTAACGATCATAAACACGAACAACGAACACCCGCTTTCTCATTGATTACCTATAAATTGTAATATTAGTCCGTAAATAAGCCGAAAAATGAACAAACAGAAAAATTGAAATAGATTTTGCCCCATTCATCAGTTGGCGGTAGATGCAGACTACTAAGGTGGTGACTATAGTGCATGAATGATCCTAGGATCATCCCCAGGATTCCTACCTTAGATTTAATCCCTTAATTGTCCCCTATAACAACCAAAACAACAAAAAAAACCTATATCTACATTCACACTTCACAGTAATTTTGTATTTCAGCACCATACGAAACTTAAAACTTAGACAACATCAGTTTTCGCAGACAGACATTACAATTTTATTTATTCATGTCAATGGAGTTTTTGAAACAGGTCATGTTTATTTCAGGCTCCAAATTGGAACAAGCGATCGAAGTTCCACCCGAGACCAAACTTGCGAACTTGGGCATGTTTCAAGATACTCAAAACTCGAATGTAATTATTTTCTCAAGAGAATTCACTTGCCAAATAAAAGAATAAGGTTAAGAACTTTACAATAACTATTACTATGTTGTTATAAGTTTGCTTATGCAGAATTGATAACTTGTAACTTGTTGGCCACAACTTTCTGTTATCTGCTTACGATCTCTTATTTACTCAAATAACTATTAAACTACATATAATAATTGTCTTTGAAAATTCATTATTTAGTGGGTTCTGAGCACAAACAATTTCGCCTGACCCCTGAAACGAGCGTCGAGGTAAGCCAATGAAAATTAAAAATGGATAACGCCTGTAATTATCGTAGTTTCAACTTTTATCACGCAAAGAATAATCAATATAAGATTAAATTTAGTAATATTTAGAACATACCTACACATATGAGAATCCGTCTTATGTACCCTACACTGCATGGCCAAAAATGCATCCCAAAATAAAAATTATAATTTTAGCTATCAAAATAAAACTACAACAAACTGTCATATATTTTCAAAAAAAAATATGTTTCGGTGCGTGCAGACAAAGTTTTGATCAAAACCTAGTACCTACCTGTTACATCTGCAGAACGTTAAACCTTTATTACACCGTAATAGACCTTAGTAATTACGAACGCAGCCTAAAGAAGCCACCTCAAATTTAATGAAGGCAATTATTCTGTCACTTCCGTTAAACTACAAACAACGGTAATCCGACCCGGAATTATTATTTTCGACCCTTAATTATACAAATTAAGGCGACTTTCCACTTATTTCATTTCGTATTTCCGAGCTAAAGTGAATTGTTTTTCGACCATCAACGGGGAATTTCGCACGATGATAACGTAATGTAATGAGTTCCGAGTTTGCTCCAGATGTCCAGGTTCGATTCCCGCCCATGTATTTATAAAGGAACCCTTCGTGGTTAAATTCCGGAGACGCCACAGCAATGTTCTACGCTACTGTATTCCGGTTTATAGGGTCTGGTAAAGGAAACATGCTTTCCAACTTAGTCCTCAGGAGTAACAACGCACCAGCGACTTCAGGTTGGACTCTTACCTTATAGGGGGTTTAATAAAGATATCCATGAGTGGCAGAGGTCATTCTCGTTGGCTACTTCAATATTATAAGAACGTCTTACGAAATGGAAAAAATATTACGAATGCTTCATCTACTTCTGCTATACAAAAGTGATAAATACAAAACTGATTAATATACCTTACCTAAATATAAAGAAGAGCTGGCAGGAAACTTCTTAAGTTTTTATTCCAATTCTCAATTAATTTTGTTTAAAACATCCGATGCGAAAGAGCCGCGAAACTATTCAATAGTTAATAATAGTCTATTTCTCTTTGTCAGACTTTAAATAAAAATCATTTAAAAGCTTTTCCGTTGTCGATATTTGTATAAAACGTTTCATTTCAAATAAATACTTATAGCTGCATAAATCCAAACATTCGGCTCGAACAAAGAACGCTGCAGCATTCCATTTTAATACAATTAGGCATCTGAAACCGTCCGCGCGTCCCGGAATAAACGGCTTTAAGCGGTTAATTTGGAATAATCGGGATTATAGTCCGCCCTTTGTTTCTGCTATTTTGATACTAACATCTGGTGACCATGTCCACATAGATTTACTGGACAATCCTAAAGTATTGTGAAGTCATTGCTACTGTCCCACTGGATAGTCTTACATTTCATTTTATTAAGTGCATACTTTTATATGGTTATGAACAAGATATTTCTTTTTGTGTTACGAGTCATGAGTATACGTTTTTGGAGTAAGTAAGCCGTAATAGAAAATGTTGTAAACTTGATGTCAGATAGTCTTATACCACCTTATACCTTATACCACCATCCATATTTATACCCCCATAATTACCACTTTTCAAAAATAAGACAATCATGCGATAAGGTGTTAGTATATCTGAAACGTCTGTCTAACCACACTTTCCAACCAGAACAACTTACACTACTATTATAACGAGTTGCACGTATAAATAAGTGCAACAGTGATGTCATCACAAACGGACCAGGGGTTCTACCACCTCTACCATAATTCTACATCCTTGTAAAATATAAATACAAACTTCGAACGGACACTTTCAGAACACTTATGCATCACAGGAGCACAAAAACAAAACAGTCTCAATCATATCAGATTAAAATCGAAAGTGAATTTTACTTACTATATTGCTCGTGTCTCCCCGGTTTTGAAGTGTATGTGAGGGCGGATTTGTGTCCAACAGTAGAACAAATTTGGTTTCTGCGGAAAAAGAAAACACCACAGAAAGAAAGGACATCCGACAGAAAACAGCATTGTCATCGCACTATTAATAATTCTGTAGGTACGAAAAATATTTAATCCTTTTACATATTCAACTTCAGTTTGGATTTTGTATATTCCTAAATTATTATAGAAAAAATATATTGTAATACAACTTACGGCATCAACAGATGGTAGTTGTTTACATCTTCACCATGTCCACATACAGGACATATACTACTCTCCATCATCACCCACTCTATCATTAAATGAAACATTATTTGTTTTGTGTTCAGAGGCCGTTTCCTCGGAGCCATGTAAAATGCATGTAAAATCACAAGTGGATAGAACTTGTTTGCCCCGTGATACGCAAGATCGAAAGTGAAATCACAAATATTTATCGGGAAGATTTTAGTCGCAGGGACCGAAGTATCTATTCGCGGTACTACGGTGCACTAATTACTCCGATGTTATAGAAAAGTTAGTCCTCAAAAGTAACGTGTCTACGTCTGAGTTATTTCTGTTTATTCTATTAGTGTTATGTTCGTTTGCTGCTTCTACTTCATCGTCATCGTCAAATACAATAGTTAATTACTACAACTATACTATTACTAACAACTAGCTCTATGGGGCTACATATTCGTCCAATTAAGAATTTGTATCACTAGAAATATTAACACTTACTAAAACGAATAAATATACTGCTGTAAAACACGTCACCTACCTTTTAGTAACTAATCAATAAAGAGCAATGGTGATAACAAAGTGGAGGGTAGAAGTAAGTCACGGGTGTGTGGGTAAGTCGTTAAACAGGGTGAAGTTAGTGTACCATGTGGGTAATTCATAAAGAAACCAAGAATATATTTTAATAACATCTGTTAAAAAAATATCATATTTTAGTTAATTCAATCAAAACTTCATTTTAATCAACACTTTAATAATATGCAGATCTTCCGAGAAATTATATAATTCGCCAAGTACGAACTCGCATAACATCGCATAGCATAACATGGAGGCTTCCGTACCATTTTATTATTTTTTACTTATTTTTATTAATTTTATTATTTTCAACAATACTTAGTAATATGACACAACAATAGATGGCGTTGGGGTGATGATGAATGATACGTAAATTTTCAACAATACTTAATTAAATGACACAATAAATAATAGTTAAAAAAAAACTAAAAAATACGCTTTTATAAAAAATTCGACCAAAAAATGAAAAATAAATAATAGTTTAAAAAAACTAAAAAAATACACTTTTTATAGAAAATCCAACTAAAAAATAGAAAATATTTTTTTTTAAATTTGAATTAAGAATAGTGTAAATAAGATAAAAATATTTTTTATTGTAAAAAAAGCGTGGGGTGCATGGTGTCAATAGTTATAAATATTTTATTAATAGATATTGAGTAGAAGGATTATCATTTTGATAATATCTTAAAAAGCACCCCACGCTTTTTTTACAACAAAAAATATTTTTATCTTATTTACACTATTCTTAATTCAAATTTAAAAAAAAATATTTTCTATTTTTTAGTTGGATTTTCTATAAAAAGTGTATTTTTTTAGTTTTTTTAAACTATTATTTATTTTTCATTTTTTGGTCGAATTTTTTATAAAAGCGTATTTTTTAGTTTTTTTTTAACTATTATTTATTTTTCATTTTTTAGTGATTATTTTAGCGATTAGTTTAACGATTATTACGTAGCGTATTATCAAGTTTATCTTTCGAATCAGCATCAGCACCTTTGCTTAGCAGTGCAAAAATGAATATTGGGTCATTGTTTAACACAGCTGTATGAAGTGGTGTTTTACATTGGTGTTTATTTTTATTGTTAACGTGAAAATCCCAGAGGAGTTGTTGAATGACATCCGAATTGCCAATGCTAACTGCTTTCTTTCATAATTTATACCATATCCCAGGTCCTCTATCTTGGATAAAAGTAATCACGGAAAAAGGATGATAGAGCATCTTTTAAAAACAGGCGCTGATGGCAATACTCAAGAGAAAAACGGTCAACTGCTTTACATCTAGCCATTTCAAAAGGACGTCGTCCAATCATCGATTTAATATTACAGCATGATGATGTTAATATCAAAAATAATTCTAGAATTTCTTCTCTTTGTGTTGCTGCTGCCTGCAGAGATTTTAAAACTGTTAGTAGTTTAATTAATTTTACAGCTCGAGTTAATAATATAAGTTGTGACTATGACGATGAGCTGAAATCATATATGCCTTTACATTTGGCAGCAAGAAATGGGAACAATGAAATAGTGGAAATCTTGTTAAAGGAAGGTGCAGATGTTGAAGTGCTGAATGAATAAGGATGATGAGACACCGCTTCATGATGCTATTAACAACGGACGCGTCGAAGTTGAGGTCAGGTCAGGTCAGGTCAGGTCAGGTCAGGTCAGGTCAGGTCAGGTTAGGTTAGGTTAGGTGATCGGCGCGCCTGGTAGATTCCTTTATTGGTCTTAACGCAGACCTTCCGGGTCTCAGGAAAACAAAAATCGCTGATCCTGATTATCCTAGTAAGGATAACGGGTCAGAATGTTTAAAATATTGAATTGTCATCGGTCCTTAATAAGTATGCCAAATTTCGAATTAAACCGACGTTTTGAAGGGGGTTAAAATCATGTTCAAAGATTCCGTTACATACTAACATACCAACATACATACGTCTGAAGCTAATAAAAGCGTATTAAAAATAGCTGGCGTTGGGGTAATAATGAATGATACGTATACAACGTATAATAAAATTAAAATATCGATATTAAAATATGTTTCATTGTTTTTATTTGTATTAATTATAATACCAGTTATAGTAGTAAACGGAATGTTGGTGAACTTAGCACAGCATTTGCCAGCAGAGCACTAAAAAATGAGAGTTCTATTCGCATGCACTTGAGTTCTATAGTTCCTGATAGTTTTCAGGAATAGTTCTGGCGATTTCACGGAGATAAAGCAGAATGAAATAATGCTCTGCTAACTTCACACAGCAGAGCATTTTCTACAAAATTGAAAAAAAAGCTATTGATTAGTGTAATTAGCTAATATCTGGAGTTCCTAATAGTTTTCAGTGATAGTTCTCGCGAAATAAACTTAAAAAATAATTTATTGATAAAATAAATTGACAAAAATTTAACCAAAAAAAATCTGCAAAAAGGTTATTTAAAAGTGGAAACTCGTCGATTTTGCAAAGCCAAGTAATAAAATGATACATTTGTACAATAACTGACCCAGGAACTCACACTAAAGTGCCAGCACAGCATACTAGAATAGTACAAATCGGAAAGATTTTCGACAAAACTTTTTTTAATATTATTTTCACGTAACCAGGGGGAAGGAACTCAGCGGTTATACATAGGCTAGTAATATGGCTACAATTTAAAAATATAACCAATCCTAGAACTCACACTAAAGTGTCAGCAGAGCATACTAGAATAACAAAAATCGGATGGAGTTTCGACAAATATTTTTTTTAAATTATTTCCACGTAACCAGATAGCGGGAACTCATCGGTTTTATAAAGACTAGTAACATAGCTACAATTTAAAAATATAACAAATCCCAGAACTCTCACTAAAGTGCCAGCAGAGCATACTAGAATAACAAAAATCGGATGGATTTTCGACAAATATATTTTTACAATCATGTCCACGTAACCAGATGACGGGAACTCATTGGTTTTATATAGAATAGTAAGATAACTACAATTTAAAAATATAACCAATCCCAGAACTCACACTAAAGTACCAGCAGAGCATACTAGAATAGAAAAATCGGATGGAATTTCGACAAATATTTTTTTTTCAATCATGTCCACGTAACCAGATGGCGGGAACTCATCGGTTTTATGTAGACTAGTAACATAGCTACAATTTAAAAATACAACCAATACCAGAACTCACACAAAAGTGCCAGCAGAGCATACTAGAATAACAAAAATTGGATGGAGTTTCGACAAATATATTTTTACAATCATGTCCACGTAACCAGATGACGGAAACTCATCAGTTTTATGTAAACTAGTAACATAACTACAATTTAAAAATATAACCAATCCCAGAACTCACACTGAAGTGCCAGCAGAGCATACTAGGATAGCAAAAATCAGATGGATTTTCGACAAATATTTTTTTTCAATCATGTCCACGTAACCAGATGGCGGGAACTCATCGGTTCTATGTAGACTAGTAACATAGCTACAATTTAAAAATATAACTAATCCCAGAACTCACACTAAAGTGCCAGCAGAGCATACTAGAATATCAAAAATCGGATGGATTTTCGACAAATATTTTTTTTTCAATCATGTCCACGTAACCAGATGGCGGGAACTCATCGGTTTTATGTAAACTAGTAACATAGCTACAATTTAAAAATACAACCAATCCCAGAACTCACACAAAAGTGCCAGCAGAGCATACTAGAATAACAAAAATCGGATGGATTTTAGACAAATATTTTTTTTTCAATCATGTCCACGTAACCAGATGGCGGGAACTCATCGGTTATATATAGACTAGTAACATAACTACAATTTAAAAATATAACCAATCCCAGAACTCACACTAAAGTGCCAGCAGAGCATACTAGAATTGCAAATATTGGATGTATTTTCGACAAATATATTTTTCCAATCATGTCCACGTAACCAGATGACGGGAACTCATCGGTTTTATGTAGACTAGTAACATAGCTACAAATAAAAAATACAACCAATCCCAGAACTCACACTAAAGTGCCAGCAGAGCATACTAGAATAGCAATAATCGGATGGAATTTCGACAAATATTTTTTTTTCAATCATGTCCACGTAACCAGATGGCGGGAACTCATCGGTTTTATGTAGAATAGTAACATAGCTACAATTTAAAAATACAACCAATCCCAGAACTCACACTAAAGTGCCAGCAGAGCATACTAGAATAGCAATAATCGGATGGAATTTCGACAAATATATTTTTACAATCATGTCCACGTAACCAGATAGCGGGAACTTATCGGTTTTATATAGACTAGTAACATAGCTACAATTTAAAAATACAACCAATCCCAGAACTCACACTAAAGTGCCAGCAGAGCATACTAGAATAACAAAAATTGGATGGATTTTCGACAAATATATTTTTACAATCATGTCCACGTAACCAGATGGCGGGAACTCATCTGTTATATATAGACTAGTAACATAACTACAATTTAAAAATATAACCAATCCCAGAACTCACACTAAAGTGCCAGCAGAGCATACTAGAATAACAAAAATCGGATGGATTTTCGACAAATATTTTTTTCAATCATGTCCACGTAACCAGATAGTGGGAACTCATCGGTTTTATGTAGACTAGTAATATAGCTACAATTTAAAAATACAACCAATCCCAGAACTCACACTAAAGTGCCAGCAGAGCATACTAGAATAACAAAAATTGGATGGATTTTCGACAAATATATTTTTACAATCATGTCCACGTAACCACGTAACCATTGGTTATATTTTTAAATTGTAGTTATGTTACTAGTCTATATATAACCGATGAGTTCCCGCCATCTGGTTACGTGGACATGATTGTAAAAATATATTTGTCGAAAATCCATCCAATTTTTGTTATTCTAGTATGCTCTGCTGGCACTTTTGTGTGAGTTCTGGGATTGGTTGTATTTTTAAATTGTAGCTATGTTACTAGTATACATAAAACCGATGAGTTCCCGCCATCTGGTTACGTGGACATGATTGAAAAAAAAATATTTGTCGAAAATCCATCCGATTTTTGATATTCTAGTATGCTCTGCTGGCACTTTAGTGTGAGTTCTGGGATTAGTTATATTTTTAAATTGTAGCTATGTTACTAGTCTACATAGAACCGATGAGTTCCCGCCATCTGGTTACGTGGACATGATTGAAAAAAAATATTTGTCGAAAATCCATCTGATTTTTGCTATCCTAGTATGCTCTGCTGGCACTTCAGTGTGAGTTCTGGGATTGGTTATATTTTTAAATTGTAGTTATGTTACTAGTTTACATAAAACCGATGAGTTTCCGTCATCTGGTTACGTGGACATGATTGTAAAAATATATTTGTCGAAAATCCATCAAATTTTTGTTATTCTAGTATGCTCTGCTGGCACTTTTGTGTGAGTTCTGGTATTGGTGGTATTTTTAAATTGTAGCTATGTTACTAGTCTACATAAAACCGATGAGTTCCCGCCATCTGGTTACGTGGACATGATTGAAAAAAAAATATTTGTCGAAATTCCATCCGATTTTTCTATTCTAGTATGCTCTGCTGGTACTTTAGTGTGAGTTCTGGGAATGGTTCTATTTTTAAATTGTAGTTATCTTACTATTCTATATAAAACCGATGAGTTCCCGTCATCTGGTTACGTGGACATGATTGTAAAAATATATTTGTCGAAAATCCATCCAATTTTTGTTATTCTAGTATGCTCTGCTGGCACTTTAGTGTGAGTTCTGGGATTGGTTGTATTTTTAAATTGTAGCTATATTACTAGTCTACATAAAACCGATGAGTTCCCATTATCTGGTTACGTGGACATGATTGAAAGAAAATATTTGTCGAAAATCCATCTGATTTTTGCTATCCTAGTATGCTCTGCTGGCACTTCAGTGTGAGTTCTGGGATTGGTTATATTTTTAAATTTTAGCTTTATTACTAGTCTACATAAAACCGATGAGTTCCCGCCATCTGGTTACGTGGACATGATTGAAAAAAAATATTTGTCGAAAATCCATATGATTTTTATTATTCTAGCATGCTCTGCTGGCACTTTAGTGTGAGTTCTGGGATTGGTTATATTTTTAAATTGTAGTTATGTTACTAGTCTACATAAAACCGATGAGTTCCCGCCATCTGGTTACGTGGACATGATTGAAAAAAAATATTTGTCGAAAATCCATCCGATTTTTGCTATTCCAGTATGCTCTGCTGGCACTTTAGTGAGAGTTCTGGGATTGGTTATATTTTTAAATTGTAGCTATGGTACTAGTCTATATAAAACCGATGAGTTCCCGCTATCTGGTTACGTGGAAATAATTTAAAAAAAATATTTGTCGAAACTCCATCCGATTTTTGTTATTCTAGTATGCTCTGCTGACACTTTAGTGTGAGTTCTAGGATTGGTTATATTTTTAAATTGTAGCCATATTACTAGCCTATGTATAACCGCTGAGTTCCTTCCCCCTGGTTACGTGAAAATAATATTAAAAAAAGTTTTGTCGAAAATCTTTCCGATTTGTACTATTCTAGTATGCTGTGCTGGCACTTTAGTGTGAGTTCCTGGGTCAGTTATTGTACAAATGTATCATTTTATTACTTGGCTTTGCAAAATCGACGAGTTTCCACTTTTAAATAACCTTTTTGCAGATTTTTTTTGGTTAAATTTTTGTCAATTTATTTTATCAATAAATTATTTTTTAAGTTTATTTCGCGAGAACTATCACTGAAAACTATTAGGAACTCCAGATATTAGCTAATTACACTAATCAATAGCTTTTTTTTTCAATTTTGTAGAAAATGCTCTGCTGTGTGAAGTTAGCAGAGCATTATTTCATTCTGCTTTATCTCCGTGAAATCGCCAGAACTATTCCTGAAAACTATCAGGAACTATAGAACTCATGTGCATGCGAATAGAACTCTCATTTTTTAGTGCTCTGCTGGCAAATGCTGTGCTAGTTTCACGGACACGTAAACGGATTGTAAAATTTTCAACAGTCTTCCTAGTACGGTTTAACAGTTAGATCGAAAAATGCCGAAAAATACCGGTTTGTTGTATGTCTTATTTTATTTTTAGCTATAGCGGTTGCTATAGCGGTCACCGTTATGCATCCTTTGTAAAAAAAATCATGTGTCTATTTATTACGGTTACAGAGATATAGCCCTGTGACAGAAGGGCAGACAGCGAAGTCTTAGTAATAGGGTTCTGTTTTTATGATTTGGGTACGGAACCCTAAAAAACAGCTATGAGTATAAATATTAAAAAACAACAACAAATCTGTTTATTACAGCATGTATTCGAACAGTTTAAACTTTCTAACGAAAATGCTAATGTCAGTAAGACGTTTACTAATGTGACACATGATTGTCACATTGTTTGACAATTTAAATCCTAACCTCGATTTGTCTTGAAAATTTTTATTTTTCACCAAAAAATGGTATAAGTTTATCTAAATCATAGCTATGACTACTCAGTATAAGAAATTTACAAGGTTAATAGCTAAGTGGCCTGTAGACAGCTCGAAAGCCGAAAGGTAAACATTAATATGAATTAGTATCGCTTTTACTAATAAGATTAGTACAATGTAACAATTTAATCTTATAATTTTATGTTCCAATAACTTAATATACATTTCATTAACACTATCATTATTTAGATTATGAAGCTACAATATTAGAATGTAAATTGGATTATTTACTTTTATACATCTGTGAGGTTATAAACAAAGTTTTCTTTCTAATAATAGAAAATAAATTGTATGTGTTTATGAACTTTGTAGCTATGCTTCAAGTGCGTTAAAGGTCACGTTCAAGGTACGCCAAGTGTGATGCAATTAAAATTATATATATCATCATTGTCAACTCATTATTCTTCCACTGTTGAACACTGGTCTCCTGTCAGTCTATTGTCCATATAGAGGATACAGTCTACTGTGCTGGCCAAGGGTGGGTTGGTAGACTGCACACACTTGAATTTTTTTTAAACTAGGGAATATAGGTTTCCCTATAGTATGTATCTTCAATAAAAATACAAAATATTCATTAATTTCTTAAAGACACTAAACTTTAATAAATCAAAGATTCATGCTTATGATTTGTACACCATGTGACTCTTTTAAAAATGATGATGAAATTTATACGATGAAATAACATTGCTGCATTATTATTTGAATCACTTTAATTGTTTATTTCGTCTTTACAGAGATCTTGGCAAATTTATTCGGGACAAAGTGAGGGCAGCATTTGAATCGAATAACAAAAACAACTTGGATACGGAATTCTGTAACCGCCAGTACGTCTCCCTGAACAAACTAGCAGACAACCATTACAAGAATAAGTACAAAAGAACAAACACCAGTACTGCCACCGGTCTCAACACTGAAGAGTGCAACGTTATATTATCCACTGAAGTACTTGAATATTTAAAGGAAGAAAATAAAGGGTTCTTCAGAAAAATCTTTAACAAGGACTAAAAATGATTTTAAGACAATTTAATCGCATTAACATTGCTTTATGCAAAAGAGCATTAGCAACTGAGGCTGTTAGATACAAGGATCACACACCAGTCTTATTGAATGAGGTCATCAAACATCTGAAGCCTAGCGATGGTGACATATTTATAGATATGACATTTGGTGCCGGTGGCCACTCACGGAAAATACTCGAAAGTGCTGATTGTAAACTCATTACCTTAGATAGAGACCCAATTGCTTTTGACAAAGCTCAAAAACTGGGTGAGGAGTATCCCAATAGAGTCACGCCCTTACTGGGCAGGTTTAGTGAATTGCCTCACCTTTTAAAAGAAAAAGGTATAAGACAATCTTCAATCGATGGCATTTTATTTGATTTTGGGTGTTCATCGATGCAAATGGATAATGGGGAGCGTGGATTCTCAGTTAGTAAAAATGGCTATTTAGATATGAGGATGGATGCAGGTAGAGATCCTAATCAGATAACCGCTAGAGATGTTTTAGCGACAGCAAACGAAAATGACCTATACAAAATTTTCAAGATATATGGCGAAGAAAAGAAGGCTGCGAAAATTGCGCAAACAATCATTCAAGCCAGATACATGATCAAAAATGTAGACACAACTCATGAACTAGTAGATATTGTTGATTCATGTTGCCCAGATGAATTCAGATTAGATAAACTGCAGAGACCACAATCAAATGCTACGAAAATATTCCAAGCTTTGCGCATTTTCGTTAACAACGAGCTGAATGAATTGAACTATGGAATGGTTTTAGCAAAATATTACCTGAAACTCAATGGTAGACTTGTTACCATATGCTTCCATTCCCTCGAAGATACGATCGTGAAGCGCCACATAGCTGGTAACATAGTTAATGAAGTAGCCAACCCAGTCCCTTTAAGATACCTCAGCCCATTGCTAGTACAGGATCAAGATACGATAAATCAATTTCTCGATACCCCGTGGAAAGCAGTCAACAAACATGTAGAAGTGCCATCTGATGAGGAAGTTGAAAGGAACCCAAGAAGTAGAAGTGCGAGATTAAGAGCAGCAATCAAGATAAAGTAGAAAGAACTATAAGTAGTTTAGAAATTCCTCTAAAGAAGTATTATTATTCGAAATTTCAATCTGAGATTCTGTTTGTATCTCACTATATATGGTTAATTTCACAAAGTTGAAATTCTTACCTAAGAGCCTAATATTTATTGTATATACAGTGTATAAAACTGTATACAGTGTACAAAAACTAAACAAAATAAAATTAGATATGTAGTAAGCAATTGATTTTATTTTTATTTAATAAGTATATGCCTATGGTGCGCTCATATATTTTCTGAATACTATAACGCAAGCATGCATCCTTACCGTTCCTGCAAAATATTGCAGTTCTATGTTAAGTCGCATATGGCAAGAGCTAGCGTCATTAACCACGCTAATTTTCTAAATATATATTTGCATTTTTTTCGTAACTGCTCCAATATCACCAACATTCTTGTCAAATTTACAAAGAGACACTCTGAAAGAATAAACACAGTAGGAACTGAATACCAGGACGCAGTATGAAGCCTGGCCAGATAGACATATAAATTTAAAATTTAGATTCTCTCTTGAACTTTCCTGTGGGCTTGGGTGTTTATTTCCTCGCTATCCTTAGAATCCTTCAGACACCAAATTCTAACATCGGGTCTAAATAAAAGTAAAAGCTTAATTTTGAATGCGATTTTAATGGAAATAAAAATCATTTTAATATTATGCAGACTCTTTTATTACGTTAACTTCCATTTCGTAACCGACAATGGTAACTAAATCTAATTTTACACTATATTAGTAACATCTCCAACATTTTGAACCTTATTCATACATATCTTTCTTCCTTTCCTTTCGTAAAGAATATTTTAAATATAGTATATAGTATTTAAATATGTAATTATTTGACAATAATGAAATATATTTAATTTATCTTAACAAGAGTAAGGAAGAACATTTTTTTTCTATTTTTACAAGAATTATTTAAAGTTTTGACAGCAAATAGAATTATGACTTTATTATTATAATAGTTTTATCACTAGTGCTCGTATTAAAATATAAATATATGAATAATATCTGATGGTGACACCGAAATGTGAAACTATGCTTTGTTTTCGCACTAGTATCTCTTTAAATTATCGATGCTACCTTAATTAACATTTATTAATACATTTAGTAAAACAAAAGAAAAACTGACTTGCAACTTCAGTGGTTACTAACAAAATTAAAAGTTTTACAATCAAATTATAAATATTTGTCTTATTCCAAAAATTTGGACCATATCCTAAAAATGTCTTAAAAATATATTCTTTAAATCTCTGATTTTAGATATGTATTTACACTTAGAAAATATTATGCATAATGTTATGAAAATTCATTATTTGCTACCTAAGTTTAAATCTTTTACCACAAACCTAGATTTAGCCTCAAAATGGCCGCCAATAACATAATTCAAGTTTTAATTTTTATCAAACCATGAGTATGTTTATTCCCGGCAGCCATAATAAAAGGTTCCATTTAGACGTGAATAAATATAGATTTTTAGGATATGGTCCAACATTTTTCAATTCATGACATTATATAAATAAAAATGGCGCACAATCTCAGTTCAGAGTAACACGAATCATCAATGGGTTAATTAAACGCGTTTGAATTTTCAGTCGAGCGTCGAAATGCCGTTTCGTAAAACTAAACACGATAAGGAGACCTACCGTGGGAATGTGGCAGAAGGTACGAGTAGCATGAAGACTTCACGAGTATGGCAGTGGAAGTGTGTGGTCACATAATGAAGCATACCGTCGAGTTGACTTCAGCTCATGCGAAATCGTAGTTATAATTTTAAACTTGAAAGACACTACGATGCATATTAAGTTTTCTTTCAATTATGAGCATCTCATTAGAAAGGTTCCTATAGCCAAAAAGTAGCAGTATAGAAGATATTTATTATTTATAAATAATTATTTACATTAGAAAGCTTTAAATCTATAATTATAACGAGTACCATTTTGAATCATCGTGACCACACTTTTAGAAATAGTTACAAGCCGAAATGTTCCAGGCCCACACAGTATATGCGTTCCACTAAATATTAAGACATTTCCCAAAACTACCCTCATAGTTTTACTTTACCCTGTCTATTTGACAATGAAAAAATTAGTCAGCCAATTTATCTTAGTTACTGAAGAATTCGCCGCACGTACATACCTTATTTAAATTTCTACGAACCGCTAAATAATTTATACTGCGATAAAAATTCTTACCGCCACGCTCATGAACAATGACGTTACCAGTGACGTTCATTTACGGTTGCATTAACTTTCACTTCTAGTAGTCTAGTGGAACGCAGCCAATAACTACATGTACACTAACATTTCAATCAATAATTATTATAAACATACAAATTTAATTCATGCATTCTAAAATCGATTTAATATTTTAAATATTCGTTGTACAATAAGTATTGTTTAATTCCTGTGTGACAATCGAGTCGATCGGTGTGATACAAGTTTTAATATTATACAAAAATACTCATTTATATTTTCGGATAACATGTTATAGAGCTCGCGAATTTAAAAAATAAAAACAATGCCATTTGTGTCCCTATATCTCGGACGAGTACCAAAATAAATAACGCATCAGTTATTAGTTTTGAGGATAAAGTTAAAACACCTCACGTAAGTTTATATTCACATGGACAAAATAAAAACGCAACTGATGAAAATATCATCGTTATCAGTTATCGCTGTCGTAAAATTGCAAGTCTATATATAAACACATGCATTATACCTAATATATATGCAAAATTGAAATCACGATGCAAGTGTATTTGATTGGTTCAAATTGAATAATGGTCTATTGCCGGTGTGAACGCATAACGTCCTACGCCGTCGAAATTGAACACATTCTGCTTGTGTTTATAGAGCAATGACCATTTAACAACAAGTAAATAACAGTTACATAGTTAGGGTGCATACATACTATCTTTGACAAGGCTTTGGAAACTTTAATTATTAATGTGAATTATTAGTTTTCGGCATGCCTAAAGGGGCCCTAAAAATTATTGATACACATTATAAGGGGCCCCTTAAAATGAATCTGCTGTCTGAGTAATAATTATAATTATCTATGTATATAACTCAAAGGTGACTGACTGACATAGTGATCTATCAACGCACAGCCCAAACCACTGGACGGATCGAGCTGAAATTTGGCATGCAGGTAGATGTTATGACGTAGGCATCCGCTAAGAAAGGATTTTGATCAATTCTACCCCCAAGAGGATAAAATAGGAGATGAAAATATTACATCGTAACGCGAGCGAGGCCGCGAGCGAAAGCTCGTTATCTATATGTGTGCATCCGTATTAATTGATAACAATTGATATTCAGTACAGTAATATGGCAAAGGTGCTATTTTCTTAAATTGTTTGTATAAATCGATTAACATTCTTAACATAACTCCCACGATAGCACTATCATTTCCCATGTCATTAGCTAGCTATAATCAATTTCAAGGCTAACAAAATGTTAATTACATAATTTTTCAACATTGTGTGAACTTCGAATGTATTCCTCATGTTATATACGGTTACCATACAGCGGCGAAAACGCTATTACATTTTATGAAGCAATCTTGACTTAACAGACATTTAGAAAACCATGTATTTTGTTCTTTACATAATATCTAGTCCTGCTGCTAATGACATCGAATATCTCTATATAACTTTTGCATTACTATAATATATTTTAGTGTTAAAATTTGTTTCTTGTGTTTTATATGAAGTAATAATGATACAATAATTTACTTTGTAATACCCAGTTTGTTTTATTGTTCTATAAACTATCAACACACTGCAACTTTAACCACAAGGTTATTGTCTAACTTCTGTTTTTATATCACTTTCGAAATATCTTCGTAATATCATATTCATATAATCGCCCTAATACATTTATTTGTGGGTTTGAAAATTTTCCTCAACATTTCAAATGGGGGCCCCAAATATTTCTCGGGGCCCTTAAAAATATTATCTTACTTTCAATATAGCGATCTGAACTTCTTATTTACATACTTCAAACTATGAACCTCTAGTCATTATAATAATCCATGTAACAGTTGTAACACCCTCATTTTCTCATGGGCAACCTTAATCTTTTTGTAGTTACAATGAGTTTATTTTTATTATAACTTTCGACCTTATTGGCACTGCACTTAAACGCGCCACATCGGCTCAGTCCGTACCGGATTGTCACGTAGTTGTTCACTAGTTGTACTGATAGAAGTAGCTACTGATTGGTAATAAATTTCACGTGGAAGCACATTGGCACATCACAATCTTATATATAATTTTCTCGTGTCACAATGTTAGTTACCGTACTGTTCTGAAACGGCTTTACCGATTTCACCAAATTTTACATGCCTATTCAGTAGATCTGAGAATCGGCTATCTATTTTTCATATCCCTAAGCGATAAGGGTTGTTCACCGTTAACATATTTTTATTTATATGGCAACGTTTGCCGGGTCAGCTAGTTATTATTAGTGTCGGGGTGGGCAACCCCGCTAGTCCTGTTAGGTGCGATTGACGGAGGAGAGCACGTTGGCCTTGGCGCGGTCGGTGGCGGCGGCGGCGGCCTCGCGCATCTCCTTCAGCGTGTGCTGCACGGGCGCCAGGTGCGACGGCGACTGCCGGGGGAACATCGCGTGGAGCACGTGGTTGAAGCCGTTCACCTGGAAGAATTTAGTCAGTGTGAAGAGGACTAAGAACTCTGTGATATTTAGTCCACGCCAACATGCAAGTCCGCTCTGAAGTTGTTGGGAGCAGGTGTAGTCATACAATTTACTATGGGGACGCGATTCATTTCCATATTCAGAACGGACTAGCAGTTTTACGCGGACTATATATCTTGTATAGCTACAGCTGTTTAGTGACGACCGCTAATTAGAATCAATATAAGCCAATTTTTACCTACAACAGTACGAATTTTGGAATTCAAACTTCAGCCAAAAAAGTTTCCTAATTGATTTGTTTTTTCGTCTATGCTACGAGGATGATGACACCAAAAGAGTAGTAATAAATTTATTAACAAAACAATAAAGTAGTATCCACTATCCAGCTTCACACACTCAATTTACAAACAGTCCGTTTAATATAAAAAAACGTCTTTTCACAGACAATTAATTTATTGTCCAAAACTAGGTCGTTTAAATGAATGAAGCATAACCTACACCAGTAAATAATAAATATGGCCTTCGTTGAACAATAGATCAATAAAAATACAGTCTACTACAATAGGGTTGCCAACCATACTACAAAAAACATACATAATTTTATAGATCTTTATATTAATCTTAATCTTTGTGTCACATGAAATAAAATTAAGATAAGATTGTGTTCTGTAAACTACCAATGCATGCTAAAATAGTTACAGTTTCAAGAATATACACATATTAAAACCAAATCCACTTTATCACTCAGCTCACTTAGTCGAATATGAATTATTCACATTAAAAATAACTATTTTCTCATATAGAAAAAAACATTCTCATATAGAATGTACATTTTGAGTTTTTTTACTCATGTCCTGAAGTTTATTTTTTACATATTATTATAAATATTACTCCTGCAAAATACTCTTTATATTTCCATACCTACTTTATTATTATGTATTTACTAAATATTCGTGAATGAGTTTAAAAGAAGGTTATTATTTACACCTAATGTAGTTGATAACCCTAGATAAAAGTCAACTCAATTGAGGTTATTGGTACTGTGTACTTTGTATTCAAGTGACTATTAATTGAGATGTACTTACAATAATTTAGTTGTATTGTCTATAATACAAATAATCTTGATGTGATTATGTCATCTTATTCATATAAGTATCAAATGAGTAACAATAGTCTTATTACGAAGTTCACAGACCCATCAGTATGAAAAATGTATGAGGAGTCAATTTCACCAATTTTATGCATGTTTAAAATAAAGACACTTACGAGACATTATAACACGTCTCAGGGGATCGCATCTGTGGCCGACATCTGTTTGTCTGTAACTGCGTCTTATAGCAGCAGTAAACACTTACCATCGAATGCAATGGATACGGTGATGCGTAGTGCGGCATGACATCATTTGGTCTGATTTGAGTTTCAGACAACGTGGCCCACTACAAATTTTACACTTTTATTTTGGTGTCAGTGAAGTCATTCATTCTTCAATTCTATAATACTGTCAACATGCCCATTTTACAGTAAAACTCGTTATCAACGAGTACCAGCACTCACCATTTGAGAAGCATTCTTCCTAAAGCGGTCGACTCCAAACGCTCGGATCGCCCGCGAGAACCCGAACACCTGGGAGTCGATCCAGGCGGATCGCCGCGCCACCGTCTGGCCGGGGCCCGATGACCGGTACTCCACTCGCTCTACCACACTCTGATTAACACAAAAAAATAATTAGCTCTTACTAGATAATGGCTGCAGACCTTAATAGTGGTGGTATCCTTTGTGGTTGGAAGCTGAAACCACCACCGCTACACCTATTTCTGCCTAATAACAGTTAAGTGCTGCTGTCTTCTGGTTTGAAGGGTGTGGTAAGGGAGACATAATTCTTCGAGGCATTCCACCTTATTCCTAAGGTGTAGCGGCGCATCTGTGGCCGACCTCAGGTAGGTAAAACCTTCCCAATACATGGCACATAAAAGGTGAATAGAGCCACAAAGTTCTCTTCACATATATACAAATATAAGAGAAGACTACAAACATTCTATTTCAGAAGAAAATCGTAATATATACCTCATGTTTCATTACTTACAAAGATGTTTAATTATCAAAACACTTACCATAACTTTTGTGTAGCCCAAATTCCTGGTATACGTGACCAGGACCTTCTGGTTTGGATCAACAATGCTCTCCTCGATTATCTTTACCGACTTTGCATTAAAAAACCTTTGGACAAAACATAATCATACATTAGCAATACTACTTGTGCATGAGACAAATAATGTTCACTCTATTTAATGACTTCTTAAATGTTTTATGGACAGTATAATTAAAAGAAACATCCAGAGTAGTCAGTGTATGGAATATCATGTCCGACTTATATGTTATTTTATTTTGCATTGCAACATCTACATTTTTTTATAAGAGTGAAAGAAAATGGCACCACTGCCATGCCCTGTTCCACGTAACCATGACATCTCTTCCATGTAACCATAAATGCTCCATTCTTGAAAATGAACCCATTTCATAAACATAAAACTTCATCATCATGATAATCAATATACAGTTCAAGGAAAAGTAGCTACTTGAAAATCTTTATTTACCTGATAAAGTACATGACGTATAAACATAATATGAGCCAAGATAAAAACAAAGTACCTAATTTAGGGTGATTTATCAATGATATAAGTGACATTGATAAGATGTAAGTGTACATTTGTTAAGAACAGTAAACAAGCCTTGAAATATGTGCATACAGGCCCAAGTTTTTGTTTACATAATTTATTCATGGAGTTACATAAAATAACCTTGTGGCATTTGACCTCACTATACCAATCACTATTGAGGTATTATAAATTCCTGATGTTGATATGTTGAACATGTGTGTCAAAATACCGGCCGATATTGATGCTTATTTATTTATTTGTATTCTTTCTATACCTAGAAGATGGTACAAAGGCAGACTTAATGCTGTGAGCATTCTCTACCAAGCAGATATCAGTGATTCTTATTGTTTTCCTGATTCTCCAACAGTGTTAGAATATTTATTAAAGCATCATACAAATATCGGTATACATCATCAACATGACTTACGGTTTACAAGCATATATTCCAATTTAATGCGAAGGAGTTTTATGCAAATACAATCAAAGGGCAAAGTCCAATTTTGCAATACAATTAGCTTAATAACTGAGTATTACAAATATGTGACCTTGTACTAGACACATGTGAATATTTATAAGATATCTATAAAATATCATGATTTTATATAAGGTATAACTCTCATATAGTTAATGATTGAAAACATACATTTGAAAATAATAATTCAAAATAGATCTGAATTACTTAATATATTTTTTAGCAAAAATTGATAACAATTTTATGCTAATGGATAAATGTAGCCCTTAAGGATGTCAATCTTGCAAATGAGGGCACAATAATGTACTTGCAAAACAATGAAGCAATTAAAATGAGATTTAGGTTAATATAAGGCAAGACTACAGATCATTTTAAATATACATTGAATGTCACTATCAGTTAAGTACTTATTCTTATATTATTTTTAAGCAGAAACTTTTTAAATACAAATCTTAATATTTTTTACTTTAATTATAATAATTCTTATGTCATATCAAGATTTTTCTAATAGGGGTGAACATAGAAGTTGCCCTTTATGTCAAAAATCTCTGATGAAATAATCTGACAGTACTTTTAAATCTAACAACGAGGCAGACAAGCTACCTGATGGAAGGCAGTCATCATCGCCTATGGACATGTGCAACACCTAGTAGTCACTAATGCATCTTGTTGTTGGCTACAAATAAGAGCCCTTTTTGCATCTTTCTTGCAGATTTGTTAATATAATCTTACCTTTCGCCCCATTTGGGGACTCTGTTGGTCTTTGTAAGTACTCGTTTGGTGTACAAACAGCCATCCTTCACTTGTCTGCATAAAGTGTCCTCGGATAGAACATGATTACTGGGGAAGAATATTTTTATATGTAATACAATGAAGCTATCACTATACAGTATTATGGCCTTGTAACAAGTTGTTTTAAAATAAAAAAGAAGTCAGATACTTGAAATACAAGGTCATGCTTGATATTAATTTTGTGTCTATAAAGTAGTTTTGGCTTAAGAAACAAATTCAATTGAATTAGCTTATAATAACTTTCAAAAGACTAAATTAAATTAGTCCACAAAACTTTATTTTTTAATAACACCAAAACTATATTTTTTTTTTTAATAACACCATATAAAATTCGATATTTAGGTACCTTTGCGGATTAGGGTATCTCTTCCAGTATCCGCACGCGACTTGATCCCAGCTGAAGTTGAAAATCGTGGTGTTCTCAAAGTACCTCGCCATATTTTCACTTTTTTTCTTTGTTTTGAAATTGGAATGCTTGTAAACAATGCGCCGACGGCCTTAGCACGCCATGCTCGGTGACCGCACGTACAAACCTGTTCACGGAAATATTCAACTATCACTAATCACTATACATAGGTAGTTCGAACTTGTAAATATATCCGTATAGCTAATACCTAGTGTCGGATTACATAAACCGATTCGAAATTTAGGTCACGCGAAGTATCCCATTAGGTAATTCGAAACGGCGCACAAACTACCATTGTGAGCGGAGTCACGTCTGCACTGACTGCGGCCCGATGTAAAATGGTAAACAAAAACAAAAGGACATGACTGCATAATTAATTGAAGGACAAATCGAATCAATCGATGGAATTTCTTAAGTGGATATTATTACGTGACACAGCCAATATTGGTTGGAAAATACAGATTTCGAGCCCAAATTTACGATCAGGGCTTCATTAACATCGCAAAACACTTAAATTCATGTTATTACCTCTTTGCCGGAGGAAATCAAGGGCCGTATTTTCGCGCTGTAACTTGGTTACAGGTGTTCGAGGCGGCCACCGATGCGCACTCACGAACTTATTTTGTATGATTGATACGTAATCCATCCAAGAAGCACATGTTATCATTCACATTTCAGGTGTTTTTGATAAAATTTGATAATTATTCACACAGATAATTCCATAGTCCACTCGGAAATTTGATAGCACCACAGATAATAAACACTACCATAGGATATAAAATGTGTCAAGTGTCAAATTAACGCAGAGACAATATGAAAAATTAAAAAAATGTAGATATAGTCCGACAAACTTTTCTTTGCGCCGTATTATGAAATTTTAAATATGAAATACTTAGTTGTCAAGAATATATTAATTTTGTTAATTTTACAAAACATATTTTATTCTTTAATTAGTTTGTACTTAAATGAAGCTTTTCTTGAAAAAACTTTACTTTAAAACACTTTAAAATTACTGCATATTGTCACTTTTAATTTATTGTCATCAATCGAACGCTATATAATTTGTTAAAGAAAATAAAAATATATTTGTTGTATTTACATTTTTATTTTAAAAAACTATGGATATTTACAAGGAATACCTTTATCATCTTCGAAAACTATCGTTCGGCGATGCATTTCTTAAAATTCACGGCGACGTTACACCTAAACTGAAGCATTACATTTATCTTTTGGACAAAGTGAAATTCGAGGATGGTGCGTATCATACCTATTACGGAGAAATTAAAAAGATAGTCAACAGTTTTATCAACTGTTGGACAAAGACGATGGACGAAGCGATCAAAGTAGCTGATAAGTACACCCACTTGATGACCAGAGACGAATTATTGGAAGTTATGGAGACTACAATAAGTCTGAATGTGAATAAGCAAATTGATTTCGGGCGGGAATTCCTTCCCGTAAAATCTGACTTAGAACAACAATTATATGAAGAAGTAGAGGAACAGTACAACGTGTTCATGCAACGTCTATATGAGTTAAGAAGCCAAATCGAAAGGCTCGACAAGCAAGATAAAGTAGATGCATTCGCCAAAGAACACTTCCCCGTATCGTTAAATAAGAAAAATGAAGTGTTTCTGTTCACTCATACCTACATATCTACATTGCTGATCGATCACGTTAGTAAAAACGAAGAATCAAATCTTCCTTTATATATTTTTCGATAAATACTTAATTTCTAAGGTGAATAAAAACTATAAATACATAAATCATACCGCAGACTGCAGATACCTATATATATTTCAAGGTTTCAAGAACCCTTTGTGGTTTGATTCCGGCGACACTATCTCCACATCTATGTATGCCTACAAGCTGCACTCGGTGTTAAGCGTAGCTGTTTTCTGGTTTCCGAAGCGTTCAGAGTCTTCAGGAATAGCAACGTGTTTATGGCCTACTTCAAATAAGAATCTGTAATTAATCTTATCTGGGATTAATTACAGATTCTCATGAGCGGCAGTATCCACTTCTATTACGTCGACTTCATACACTTTGCTACTTCTATATTATAAAATTTATCTGCAGTTGCAAATTAAGAGGTTCCCTGCCAGGATTAAACTTAGTGCAGCGGCTTACGTAAGGCTGGTCGGACAAATGGAATTATTAAAGAATAGTTACAGCAATGCCAAAAACAATCTCAGAAAATAAGTAAACAAAAATAAAAATCAAAGAGTGCACTATAAAAAGTCTTGCTCCTTTCTTACGGTTCTATTACCAATAAATTTCTTTACAAAGGTGGACCAAATCCGAGTAAGCTTAGAAGAAATAGTACTCCGTATTCGTAACAATCTGAAGGCTCTGCAAGAAAAATGCACATCAAGTGTCAACAGCCTGCTAAACCAACTCTACGACAAAAACAAGGAACATCTCACTATTTTCCGCCAAGAAACCCGCTCATCATTGGAGATCGCTGAAGTGAGAATTATTATGTATCATCCTTTATCATGTTTGGGCAGTGACCGATATAAGATCTTAGACAAATCGTCAGGATTTTTTAACCTTTTCGGTGGCACTTCATCAAGACAATCCAATACATAGGTAGATATATCACGGGTATGGCTGTAATCTTATTTTATATTCCCCGTACAAGAACATATTTCTTTGCTGTAGGGAGGCCTACGGCTTTTTGTATATATACACAGTACATATTTATTCTCAAAAGATATTCCAATAGGTTGAACGCAGTATGGAGTTAATTAAGGACAAGATAGAAGATTCCAAACATGTGCCCATGTCGCGCTTGATAGATGAACATAAGTATTGGCAGGACCGCATCGTCGAATTTAACCACATTTCACTCGCGCTGAAGAAACTAAATGAAGCAGAAAGAAAAATACTGGCACAGGGAAAATTAATGAATAAATTTGTGTAAGATACCAGCTAAGGTTTGCTTGTCACTATGGTATACCTATATGACTCGCTACTACTATAAATTATCACAACGCTTACTTGCTAGGTTTTCAAAAATGGTTCAATAATTGGTGTATAAATCTGGATAATGTGATTGCCCAATTCATAATTAATTTCCTATGAAGCAGTACCTTGAATGGCGTCAAATGGCTAGAATTCGTTATAGTATTGTTCGCTCCGCATATATTGTAGTATTTATTTTTACAAAACATGAAAGATTTATCTAAGTTTGCAGCATATACAGGGTGAATTTTTAAAACGGGCCTTCAGGGCCAAATCCGAAACTATAAGGATTAGCGAAAAATGCTGAAAGGAGTTACGAGGCCGATTTTGATAAAAACTAAAACTGCATCATTAGTTTTTTAAAATATTTTTTTCCTTAGCCGGGAATCGAACGAGTTCATTTTGAAAAAAAATGACACCTCTATATTATTCCACTATCTGATAGTGTCGCTTATAAGGATCAAATTCTGGGAAGTAATGTTATGTGACAAATTAAAGGAAAAGGAAAATTTTGAAGAAAATACGTATTTTTCCATACATTGGCATACTAATCCTTAAGGATTATACATAACAAATGATTTATGTATAATTCTTTAGAAACAGACATAAGTCATACCATTGAAGAATTTGTTGGTTAATCAACTAATTATTCGATGTTATGACTATGACATGCGGCTTAGTATGAAAAAGTAATAGTTTGGCAAATAAATTACCGCCGTTTTTGGGATTTATTTTTTAATGAAAATAGATAACTGATTAAATAGTAAATTCTTATTGTTTGTTGTTTTTCAACTTCGTTTCAACGTTAAATATGATTTTCTATATCTCTTTTTTTAGTAATCACTCGGATTTGACTCTAAAAAGTAATTCTCGCAAATTGTCAACTTTACATCTGTATTAAACGAAACTCCGCCCATAGCAAGTAAATCTATTTTAATGGTCCTAAAAATAACTTTAGCTAAGTCGGACATAAAAATATAAATTATTGGGAAACAAAACGTCCATTTCGAATGATTAGAAACATTGAGCCAAAAAAAATTTTAATACACGAAATGTTTAAATTGATGAATGGCGGGAACTTAACTGCCAAATTAATATGAAAACATATGTATTTTCTTAAAATTGTGGCTTTTCCTTTAGTTTGTCATTTATCATTACTTTCCAGATTTTGATCCTTATAAGCAACACTATCAGATAGTGAAATAATATAGAGGGTGCATTTTTTTTCAAAATGAACTCGTTCGATTCCCGGCTAGGGAAAAGTTATTTTAAAAAAGTAATGATGCAGTTTTAGTTTTTATCAAAATCGGCCTCGTAACTCCTTTCAGCATTTTTCGCTAATCCTTATAGTTTCGGATTTGGCCCTGAAGGCCCGTTTTAAAAATTCACCCTGTATATATTTGTTGTTCTTTTTTAATATTTTATATTGTAAAGGTGTCCAGTGGTTCCAGAACCAGTAAACACGTGTTGGGAAGAATCAGCGGAGGCATTACAGGCTAATCTACGGACTATCGAAGATATGAGAACCAAAGCAGCCAAAGCTTTGATAACTTTCTTCAGTGTGAGAGGTGCGAACTTATTTCTAACCTATCGTATTTAATTAATATTAATTTTAATTAAATATGTAATCTATCGAAAACAATTATTTAATAGAATGTTGTAATATAAATGCAGGGCCAGACCGTGTTATTTACGCGGATAACGTCGGTCCGTACTTCGTGGACGACTACGGTCATCAAGTGTACTTCTTCGATTATGGACTCAAAGTGTTCCATATCGACTGTGATGGTAACTTTGTTGAGGTACACTTACACTTGTAGCATAAAGAAATCATACTTTTGTTATGCTTACCTACAAAGATTTACAAAGGCAATGTTGCTATCTACCTTCGTTTACCAGTTCGTTTCTACACCAGGATAAAGAAGACGTGAAATACTACTACGACGTTATGGGCCGTTATACCATCGACTCTGATGGCTCCAAGCTGTACCAGATAGGCACCTGCACGAGCACGTACAAGCTTCAAGACGGTATCTTCGTGAAGCACACGAAGGATTGTGGACACACAGAGAGGACGGTGGCAGGGTGCCGGATGACGATCAAGGATCCTAATGATGTGTGCATCTTACCTCTTACGGAAGAGGTTGATTTGAGCGGTAGGTCATCGTTTATTATTTCCCAAGCATTGATCCCCTGTTTGTCTATGGTATACATTTTAACTTTGTTAGCTCTCTTCTTATCTACATTACAATTTAAAATTTCTAAATCTACCGGCCTTAACTGTGCGTCTCGCACTTTACAAACTAAATAACAACTTTTAATTCCTAAGGGATCCATCGATGGCCCTGCGTGTATCTACACGCAGCCAATACATCTGTATTGGCGAACTCGATATGGAGGATTGACTCAATCAAACATAAAAAATCTTACAAGTACAAACATACTATGAGCCATAGTTACACATTTACTTAACGACTTTCGATGGACACTTTAACACAGTATCGGGTAATTGTCCATTTTATGTTCCAGACAGCTTAGACGCGGAGACGTCTGGCTACCTCTGGTCGAGTTTCGGCCACGTCCTGCCGCGCGCCCTCCGCGACGTGGCGATGGCGCGGCCCAAAAACCCCATACACTATCTCGCACATAAGCTGCTTCATCATAAGTATATATTCAGTTTGAATTTACATATTTCTTCAAACTTGAATCACGTATTGGTATTAATGACTATTGTTTATAGGTACAATAAAACTACGGGTGAACTTCGAGCAATGAAGGTAGAAGCGGAAGAGTATCGCGCCAAAATTTTCCAGGATCGCAAAGATGTTAGTTAAAATAAAATCGTTTTAACTATCTTTTTCAAACATATAACAGCAGTGCTATCTTTTCGTTTTACGAGTGTATTGAAGCAAAATTATGTAGATATAAAATGTGTTAAATGAAGTAGAGTAGATAGTAGTCCAAAGTAATTCAGAAAATATTCTTTGCGCTTTTTTATTTACTCACGTGCTACCCTAACGTAACCTCCTTACCTTTACACTTTATGCCGTCACATCTTAGTCAAAACGTTAAGAAACATTGTACAAATCGAAACGAAAGCTAAAACTATAAATAAACTTTTAGAAAGAAATATCAGCGAGCAAAGCATGGAAAGCGAAGCAGGTGAAGCGCCGTAAGCCGGAGGAGTCCGACGATGCGGCCGAGAAGTTCGTTTACGACGCCCACGTTGCCAATCAAGACTTTATTAGATCTTTGAACTTGTTCCACGAATAATGTTTAGAGTTTTATTTCATTATACTGTTAGCGTCACAAGTGGTTTTAATTTTTAATTCAT
Source organism: Epargyreus clarus clarus (assembly GCA_014595695.2). Taxonomy (NCBI): domain Eukaryota; kingdom Metazoa; phylum Arthropoda; class Insecta; order Lepidoptera; family Hesperiidae; genus Epargyreus; species Epargyreus clarus. Next base: position 3,790,290 of record JACTTY020000016.1, on the reverse strand, counting down.
AATTTCCTACTGACGTCAAGGCGTAAAGGACTAACTAATTTTAAAGGAAAAGGTTAACGTGAAGAATATTAATTAAAACCAGTACCACTAGTATAAATATCAAAAGCGTCGTCAGCCGCTTATCCGGGGGGGCAGCTAATGAAACGGTGGATCTTGCATTTCGGTGAGGGGCGGAGCTGTTCCCTTGGAGACACCCTTTAACTGATCATCATTGTCATGAAAGTTGAAATCCACTGAAAATGAAATTAGGAGTATATCTATAAATTCAAAATAAATATCACTTTCCACTTTGCCTTTGGTCTGTTCATGTTTCTGTTTATTACATTCTCTAAATTTTATACGAAGAATCAACGGTTTCTGGGTAAATCGACAATCCGTGCAGCATATCTGGGGTTACTAAGCTACATTAACATTATTATAAAATAAAATAAAGGTTACTGGTTCAAAAAATAAAATAAATATAAAGGTACGTACAGGTATTTATTTATTGTTCAAGCGTCTACTAGATATAACGAGACACACTCTTGTCGACTTTCGTCTGAAAGCGAAACTATAATAAAAAAACAACCATACATAAAACTACTACAAGTCTCGGATTTGACGAAATTATTCCAATTCAAAAACCCACTGTCAGTAATATTTGGTCTAATTCACAATATAGAAGAAAGGAATATTATCTAAATTATTACAAAAAAATAACTAAACAGAGAACTGAAATCAATGCGTTACAGATGATCCGTTCCCAAATTTTCTACTTTTTCTACACATTTTCAAATGTTCGATTCATTTACAAAATATTCTCATATCTATAGTCCCATATACTTTCAATTTACTGTCAGTAGTGCTTAAGTCAGTATGCCGTAGTATTTTCAGTGATCGACATTGTGTATTTGTTCATGGCTTTCAAGGACATCCGTTCCTTGAAAGCCATAAATACTTAGTTGGTATAAGCACATGACGAATTTTCACATAGGTGATACTTGAATAAGAGCTTGCTGGTCGTTAAATTAAAATAATACGTTATCTGTCGTAAATATTATTTCAATTAATAGTAGAAAATTTGGGATGGCATCAATAATTCCATAAAATATAAACAAAGTAGGTGTCAAGGCAAAATTAACAATAAATAGATTACTGCCTACATAAAACGGGCTGGGGGAAAGTTATTAGGACTTTCGTAGCAAATTAAAAAAATACACTTTGCCGGATTTTTTTTTCAAAAATACTCAATACATTGAGGATGTAAGGCTTCTTCTGATAACTGCAAGTTTTCCCCTATTTGAAGAGTTACGACAATATCATTCAGCATTCTATCAGAGTATCGGCTGCTCCGTAAAAACTTGACGTAAGTAAATAATTAAGTATTATGTTAAGTTCCAACTCTACTGCCTTACAACAAGATCGAAAATAGCAAGTGTTTCGAAATTAGAATATTTTTCACTAATTCCAACTTTTTGGTTAAAACGCTAATGTTCCACTCGAGCAGGTACAAAAGTATTTCTCATTCTATTTACACGAGGAAAGGAAATAGAATCCTCCGACTGAACACATCTTAAACTCGTCTAGTTACTCGACAATTTACTTTCAAATCGAAACGTAAAGTAGAATTCTCAGTATCCAATCTCAAGTGTAAGATGCTTTCAGTACACATGTTAAAATTTGGTAACAATTATTACTACAGGTATTGAATTTGAGGACACTACCACAATATGTTAAAGCATATGGTCAAAGTATTGAACTTTCCAAAACAAAGGATACCCAAGTACTAAATGTTAATAGTGGTTTTCACTAAGTACAAAGCGATTTAGAAGCAATTTGTAACATTAAAAATACCAAAGATAAATTTTGATAACGCCTAATTAAACAAAGAAGCAATAGAAAACGCAGTATAAAAAACGAATTACGCTTTAAAGAAAATAATATAAACTAAAAATATCAAGAACCCGATGAATACTCCGAATCCCAATCAATATTTTATTAAGCTATTAATAAATCTTAAATCAAATTCTATGACGTAGATGAGTTCAAGTTTTGGACATTGACTACGATGTTGAAAATGTAGATTATATACAAAGAGACTATGCATTATAGATATGTACGACGAAAAAAAATATAACGACAGCGATAAACAATCAAATTTATTATTTATGGCAAAGACCGACAATTTGTCTATGCGTAACCGACGCCATATTAATTTCGTACACGAGGGTTCTAATCATATCCATATAATTTACCGATATTTAGGCTTTCATACGAAAAACAATACAAAAAAGAAACGCATTGGACATAATAATAATAACGAGGATTTATTTAGTAAATAACTAACTCAACTGGCCTGAATGGAAATTGGTCGGTTTATATCTGTGGTAACGACATGGGCTCTGTTAGAAACCAAATAATTCTCATACATTTAAAACACTGTAGATTTTAATATTAGCATACAAAATTAATCAAAGATTGTAAGTCAAAGCTATTTTAAGTATGTAGTTTCCTTTATTATAAAGATCTTACTACTTCATAATTTTACACAGTAAAACGTCTGCACGCCACAGATATAATCGGCCGAAAAAAGAGCTATTTAGACGACACAAATAAGGAAGTTCACATTAAGTTTATACTAACCTGCTTTTATAATATACTTTATTCAAACCTCTATATTACACATAGATTATTTATTATGACATTTATGAACAAGGTCAACTGTGATAGATAAAAAATAAAAACTAATCTATGAAAGTGTGACAGCGCGTTATTAGTGCGCTGCGTATGCGAAAAAATCCTATTCTTCCGATGTTTTCACTGCAAAAACAACGGAGTTTGTGCCACAAACTGACCATATGTACTTAAATTTGGATTTAAATTCGCCGCTGGGGAAGTGGGGGAAAGACACAACATTCAATGTACGAAAAAAGATAGGATTTGGAAACAAAGCGTCCCTTCCCACAGCGCATCGACACTGGAGTATTTGATCGTGATTATGTGCAGTTGGTGAAAAAAAGGTACCAATAAAATGTACACACTTGCTGTTATTCACCAAAATTGTTGATTTCGTGTGTTTTCATTTACAAATGGTACGCGTCTTAATACTTTCCTTCAATAAATGCACATAATTCACTGAAAGATCTGAGTTTAAACTTCAGCTATGTTGAAATTGCCGTCTATTTTAGAGTAGGTCTGTTGCGAGTCGTTTAAAATTTTCAGCCGTAAAATAAATAAAATGCGACACGCATTCGCTTACGTTTTACCACGCATAACATTTTCTTTTAGTTAATTCGGATTTCTGATACGATTATTCGGGCCTAAACATCCAAGAGACCGACATACCGATACGTACAAATAATATAAAGCAACAAAATCAACGACAATCAACATAGACGAAGTAATTTATTTGAAACAGATGTAAAAAAAATGGAGATGCACTCACACCGTGGTTATCTTCGAGACGAGTTCATTTTTTATTTACAAAAACAATGTCGCAACATTCGCGGTGACGGTGTGAGTGCAGCCCCATTTGACATTTCACTTGGCAACATTGACTGCCATCTGTCAACAAAGTACACGCAACTTTAATATCTCTCGCGGCGCAACACGGGGCACATTCGCGTGCACAATGTCGACAGATAGTGTAGACCGCGCGACCAAACGTGCTAATAGTAATAATCCGTTCTACATTTCAAAGGAAACTGTATGCAACACAAGTTTAGTAGCTTACACCTAATGTTTTTACATAAATATTGAATTTTATTGACACATTTAAAAACGGATTGAACTAGTTAATTATATATGTATTTCTAAAGATTTAATTAAGATTCACTGGATCTATCGTTAGCGTAGCCACAGACTATTATAAACAAACACCACATAATTTTTTTTCTGACCAATGTCTGGTATTGCATTTATCATCAAAGATAAAACAGATGGAGCATATCCTCATATATCTCTGAAATACTATTAAAACGCATTCCAAAAATAATTTTCGAGACTACCTAAGACTCCTGCACATCCAATTCCTCCGAAGGAATCACCACCGACCGTTATCGACCATTATCGTCACTGACTATAAAAAATAAAACAAAACAAGAAAATCAAAATCTACATATAAGGCTCTGTCCAGATGATCGACTGATATTATTAAGAATTGGAATACACTGAACTGAGATGAAATTTTTTGTAAGAGTTTAGATTATACATCAAAAGAAATAATTATTCCACATTTTAATTAGTAGGCCAAAATGTAATTTATTGTGATAATTAGATAATTTCAATTCATTATTATTTCTGATAGTAGCAGAGGTAAAGTGAACTGGCAACACCAAAACATAAACATCACCATTCAAGTGTACTGCAATAAAGATAATAAATTTAACATGCATAGGTATAACTTCCAAATTCTAAGTCAGTACGAAGTATTTGCATTGTGTACTGACTTACAATTCTAAAAAAAAGTAGTCCAACTTCAACAATTTTTAAACGCCAGAATTTACACATAGAAACAACTTCCTTATGAAAACAATTTACAGAGAAGCCTTCTTTTTAAGTTTAGACAGAGACAATTTAAAACATCGAACCATAGATAACAGAACGTTCAGACAGTCGATCACCCGCACAGAGCGGTCCGGACGCTACCGTGGGGCTAAACTCTCGCGGGGGTCGCGCGGACGCTCAGTTGCCGAAGCTGTCCGCGCCGTCCGCGTCCGGCTGGCAGTCGAACGTCTCCGAGCTGTCGGCGTGCTCCGGAAAGTACTCCCTGTATATTTTGTCCAGCAACGCTTGTCTGGAAAGCGAAATGGGTCGAAATGTGAAAATATTTCAAGCAAAATATCAATAGCAACATATTCGTAAATCACCCCAAAATGTGTTGTTCAGTCATTTTTTTAATGTTTCCTTTTTACTGAATTCGTTACTGACAGCACCATTATTATTATTGCCGTCAAAATTAATAATCTAGACCGATTAAACTGAAATCTGAGGATCTAACAAATAAGATAAAACCAGGCACAACAAAAATATATTTTGAATTATTTTTTTAAATATGAAGTTACCAAACAGAGCCCTGCGGCAAAATGCCAAACAGTAGTTTATTTTTCATTAAAACCCACAAATATTGCAAGAAAGGACTTAAACAGTCTTTGCTATTCACTAGACAGTAGACACTAGACTTAAGACGGTAAGAAACAACAAAGATTATTGCATAAAAGAAAATAAAAATCGCCACTCACTTGGCAGCGAGCCCGCCACCTGGCGGCAGGCCGGGGATGTTCTCCTGCAGCAGCTGCTTGAGCACCCGCGAGAAGTGCGACGACGTGTCCTCGCGGTCCTCGTTGCCCACGCTCCTCTCGATCAATGCTGCGAAACAACAAACACACAATTAACTCACTTAGTTCAGTATTTTTACATAAAGGTTATTTGTGGTTACCCCCAGATAAGGTTTGTGTCCTATTTGACAGTCCTTTACCAAATAAAGCAGTTGTAAGTGTGTGCAATGAGATATTGTACCCAGCACTGTTTATTCAAATCTTTATATTTACTTTATTCAAGTCTTGTTTCTTATATATTTATGATCAACCTTATTCTGGCCTGCCTGTCTATCTATCTTGGTGTATTTATTTCCTGGAGGTCGCATGATAGCATATAACATAGAATACATACACGAATGACGTCGGTCAGTCATTCATATCATTTACAAACATAAATGATTACAATAATTAATATTGATGTTCAACGTACAATTGGCTGGACTACATACAAGTTGCTTATGTAAATGATATATACCGAAACGTCTATTAAGAGCAAATGAGACTCATTCAAACATTACATAATATTAACAGATTGTTGGTAGACAGGGGATACAGTTTAATGATAAGAATTTTGATCTGCCATGCTGCTGTTCAGTTTCCAATTTCAGGCAAAAATTACTAAGTTATAATTAAAAAAAATATTATAAAATCTTTATCACTTGATTTAACTGTGAAGGAAATTAAGTGAGGTTACCTATATGCTGATAATATTTAATAATTTATAGGCCACCTCTCATAATCAGCATGGAAAGTCTTACATAATCAGCATGTAAGGTTATTAGAATATGTAGCTTCATGGGCCAAATTCTTCCGAGAGAATCCTAGTCCAAGTGGGACACCAATAGATATCGCTACATGTCCTAATATTACATAACATTACTGCAAATAAAATATTCGCAATGAAAATCCATGACCTGATAATAAATATAAAAGTTACATAATATTTTCAAACCCTATGAATCACTACGCTGAAGGAGTTTCAAGTACAAATGACACATGACTACTCTATATATACTTCGAAGTACAACCTTATGATAAACGCTCAAGGAACATATTTATTTAAACCATAATAGTAATTTAATTTTCTTTAGTATGCACTTATGCAGGCTTGAGCTAAGATAGAAAGGGCATGTAATAATATGTTTTCTACAAATGTACTAGTTATGTGTGTATAAGGACTAAAAATACAATATAAATTATTGTAGTACCCCTGAATTACAACACAGTAGTTGTGTTAGTAAGCACACACATATACGTAAAACTTATTTCTGTCCATAATAGCTTATCTATTCAGTCCCTGTGGTGGATTATGATGTTAAAAAGTTTTAAGAATACATTTTAACAACACAACTTAGGAATTACACTGATTTTTAATTATAACATTTGGATTTATAATTAAATCGAATATTTTTAGCAGCAAAAAGTATTTAAATCACTTATGTGTACTATTAATAATAATTCGTAATCTTGAATACGTGCCCAAAATTTGCAAAAGGAATTTTCATATTGGGTCGTCATATAGCATTTCTATTCGTCATTAACTCTACACGCGAACAGTTCCAGCTTGTTTACTCTAGTCTTCAATTAACGTTATCTGTGCGGTAGCGGAAAAGACGGCATTATTATCATTGTTACTTCGAGCTATCGCCCGTTTATCATATCAGTGCAGTGCATAAAAACAACGTATGACTCATCGTTTATATAAAAAATATTTGGTATTTATAGACATAACTTAGGCGTGTCTCTATACATTTATTTTTGCTTGTTCCTATGGCCATGAGACTTTGTGACTATTATAAGCAATGGCTGTACAACTATACACGTACACGACATATCCAATACTAACTTTAAAACAAGCATCTATCTTTTTTTTAATAAAAGTAATTTCTATTTCCTACTGAACTCTCAATAAAATAACAATTTTTGTACTGGGAAAGGATTTCAAAAAAAAAACTATTTCCAAAAAAATTTAAAAAGATAATGAAAGTTTAAAAATGTATTTGTACCTCCATATATTTTTGGCCTTTATATGATTATATAATAAAGTAGCGACCAGAATTGCTTGCGTAGGTTTACTAAAGAATTTGAATTTGACTAAGCCCTCTTATACCCTTAATTATTTGTTATTGTTGTTTATTATATTTTGTCTTTGGTGTGCAATAAAGAATTTTTGTATTTGTTGTATGTATTGTAAGTAAAATTAAATTCATTCTGAAAATTTGTATTACTTTCACTCCCACGTTGAATTAAATTACGGTCCCACTATCAAGACATTTACTATCTAGTATTTACATACTACTGTTGTGAAAAATATTATAATTTAACCACCTATCTACTTATGTAAAACAAATCTGAATAACATCGATTTTTCAATTTCATATTTTCCAAATTTCATTTAGTTACACTTAACATGGCAACCAAGGGTTATCTAACGGTTAAGTCTAGGCATCAGGGGTCACATTCTAAGGTTAGCTCAAGGTGACTGAAAGTTTAAAAAAAACACGAACTCTACACAATGCGCCTATCGAAACAGAGTCTAAAATCACAAAGCACTTTTTAAGTTTATGGCGTTCGGCTCCCGCCTTGTTACAATGGGAATAGAGATGCCAGTTTACGCAGATTGAAATGGAAAACTATATTTGGAGCTTGTGTTTATAATAATAGAGTTGAATTTGTAAACAAATGCTTACGAATGTGTCGTGACTGGCGTGATTCCGAGCACGCTTTGCGCCGAATATATTGCTACGGGTAAGAATATTCACCGGTTGTATGTAACACGACAACTCTCTGGTGATAGCGATCAACTTATTCGAAACGAGACAGATATAAGGTTGTATTTTCCGTTTGATGTAGCGATTGTGAAATACGTGTTGTTGCTACGTGGCAACTAGAGATGTTATAGACATGCATAGCTCTGAACACTACAAGGCAGGCTAAATTGCATGGGCTGTAGGGCGTTTTAAGAAGTGGTCCTTATGAATCTAAGTTTAAGTGTAATCAACGAATTTAAAGGCACTAGGCGGTCCGAGTGGCAACAATTAAGGAAGATCCAGCAATGAAACTGCAAAGGCTGATGCATTAGGACTGAGAACGATAGTATACGGTTAATCAAGACGGAATGGATGAATGGATCTAATCAATGGATGTTTTTGACTTAACGGGAATTTCTTGATTATCAATAAAAACTAAAGGAATCAATCAATAAAGTCTTGCAGACAATCGAATATTACAAAGACAATATTTTCTAATAATGGAAGTTAAATAATTCTTTGTCTCTCTATATTGGATGAATCCAGACCCTTACAAATTAATAAAGATGTATTGAGCAAATGAAGACCACCAATTGCACTAGACCAGCGCGGTAGGCTATGGCCTAAACCCTTCGCAATCCAGATACCCGTGCCAAACACTGGAAAAGTAATGGATTGTGAAAGTAAATAACACAATTTAGATATCTTCTTTTAAACAGGATTTGCCATTCCGTTAGAACATTTAAACGCAATACACGATACTCGAGACTCAATGAGCTAACAATTCCTCAGGAAATACTATTTCTGAGATTAACTAACGGAAATAGATTGAACTGTACATCACTTCGTCATTTCTCATTTTCCGTCAAAACAGGCGGAAGAGCAACGTGTAGCTTGTTTAGAATATAGATGCCAAGGGTATACAAGAATATTGTCTGATTATTTGCTCTCATGTGACGTGTGACGTAAAACAGCGGTTATTAGGGTATTGAGGGGATCGTAAACCGGATAGTTTTGTGGCAAACTCTAGGTGTAATTGTACTGTAGAATCACCGTCTATATGGTGCGGCGTAGTAATACTTGCCGCAATCTCTATACAGATGATGACACTGCAGTTATAGTTTGATGGCACCACACCGCGGTTGATGTCAAGATTTCAAGTATTACTAGCAATATTTCTATAGTTCTTAGTTAGATTTCTAAGAAAATTCAAATTTTACAATCCATTTACGATCTCCATTACAATCAAATTACGTATTTTTATTTACATGCGTATCTACGATTCTACAAATCACAGTTAAAATATTGATCTGCCATACAGAAAGATTCAGGTACAATTATAGGTCTGAGCAGATATATAAATGATAAGTTTAGATTTGGGCATGGATATTTGTATGTTCTCATAAAATATTCAAATCTTAGCATGGGTCTATTGGAAAGGTACGTGTGTTTTTATATCTTGTACGTAAGGAAAGAGATTAAAACAGGGTGCGATTTAGATTTTTTTCAAACTGATAGCATCTAAAAATTTGCCACACCATATTTGTGTTGAAATTGGAAGTTATATCTACCCATTGTATAGGTATTGTACCTATATGGGTTTTGGTAAGTAAAAATCTAATATAAACCGTTTTTTTTAATTATGAGTTTTCTGGAAACGTGTCATAAGAAGATCACCAGCGGAATCAACAAAGGGCGCGAATAAAAACGTAATTCTCTGTCAATCGTAACGTACCCAATAACTTTTTGCAGGCAGTCAATGCTCTAGAAAATTAATGCAAGCAGACGGAGATTTGTTAGAATTTGTGGCTAATTAAGCAATGGTGCGATTCGGCTTGCTTTCCACAACAAATTATTTAGTAACAGTAAGCACAAGGTCTACGAATACTATAACACGACAAATAATTAATGCTAAACAGAAAAAAAACTTTACAATAATTTTATTGTATTGTAACGTTTTTGTGACCTACTCTCTCATTTTGCAGAGTAAACTGAACGGATTGTAACTTATTCCTTTGTGTTTTTTGTTCATCTTTTGTAATTTTATAAAGGACTAGATACATTCGTTATTGTTCCGAAATGCATAGTTGTTTACAGTTTTTACATTTGGTGAGTTTTGTTTTGAAATGGGCGGAGTAAAAAAATCATATATACGGCCAAAATATTAATGTAAAGTCTACGTCCGTATGCATTATGGTTATTAAAAGGCTTGTGAAAATCAAATTAAAATAATTTACTTATTCTTAAATTAAGATCAGACACTACAATTTTATTTATTTGTATAGCCAGTTTCAGATAGGCACATAGTACCGTTGAAAAGGCATGACAAATGGCAAATAGGATCGATAAGAGGCGGCATGTTGGAGGATTAGACGTGGATACGTCATAATATGGCTTCGTTTCTTATATTAGCGCTCAGCTTGACGCAGCGGGCACACACCGACGCCGGCGACCACTGCGCAAACACAGTCATTGCTTTAACCCTTCCATTCTAAATGTACATTCCATTTTCAAACTCAGACCATAGACAAATATATTTTTCGAGGGTCAGGACTAAAGCAATGAAACTATGTCTGTTATTGCAAACCAACTTTAATATAAGAAATAGGTAACAATGATGTTAATACAACAAAAAATAGGAAAATCTTCAACGGGATACATGTTAAGTAGACTTCATACAAATATCACAATTGTTAGACTCATACAACTTACAAACTAATTAAGTACACACGCGCGGCCCTGATTACAGTTCTAAGGGTGCATACACACGGGTAACTGAGTAACAAACATTTTGGCACGTGTAAACATAATTATGTTAAAGTGCGATCACAGGAAGGACGTCCACATACACAGTCCTGAACGAGTAAATAAAGTCGATGCCACACCAAAGAGAACAAACGTGCAAATTGAGAATTAACAATAAGAATTCTTAAAATAATTATAAAGATATTTTTGCAGCGTGTATAAAGCGAAAACAATATGATTTATTGCCGCTATTAAGTGCTAATTTAAAAGTTAATATATATTAAAATTACCATTACCAATTGAGAAATACGTACGCGTTAGTAACATAAAAAGACGATTTTATTAATTCATTAGTTAACAGACAAAGTACGATAACAAGAAATTATTAGTTATCTACTCTATATAGACTAAATATCTCCTAAATATAAAACCACGCTATATTTTAAGTAACGATTGGCACAAATGTGTTAAAATTGGGTAACTGATTTACCTACAACTATATAAAGTAGTAAATAGTAACAAAGAGTAATAAATCGATTCTTCTATTTGAATAAGGTCAGCTATACATGGCCTCGCGGAGGCTATACCGCTTAAGCACATTGACAAACTTACTTTTCGCGATTCACCCGTATGTGGCAATAATACTAAATCAACTATTAGAATATATAAATTACTAAGAAAAAATATAATGAGTGAGTATTGCTCTAAGAGCATCACTTACGAAACACTTTATTTGAATTCTTAATTCCTGTTCACAAAATGTTTTTTTTCTTATATAAGTATACGAATCTCTAGTATACGAATTTATACTTATATAAGTATAAATTCGTATACTAGAGTTCAAAAATTATGCTTAAAGACTTATTAAAATTATTGCTATAGAGTAGAATTGATAATTTAAATATTTACCCCAAAAATCGAATATTGGACCTTATTTTAATAAAGTGATTTCAACTTCTAACCCTAACAATACTTTACACGAACTACAGTGTAGATGCGGCCTTACCGGCTAACAAGTTAAAAAGTTACTAATATAATAAATTCAATTTATAAATAGTATAAAGTTCTATAAATTGTAAATATGATTTTCTTAAAACTATTAAGTACGTAATCATTATGTTGAAAATTATATATATTTTTTTATATTTATATTTGTGACATAGCTAAGCTACCTATAGTTTAATTTTAGAAACCTTTCCTGTCTAATGTGAGATACCTTAAAACAAGTACTTGGACTAAATCAAAACATCGATCTGCAAAAATACACTGAATATTTAACGAGCGTATTTTTATTTGTATATTACAGATTATTATCAACGTATGGCACACTAATTAACTAACCACGCAGTGCTCATATAATATATCGTGTATAAAATATTAAAATGCGAAGTTATATTTTTCTACTTTATATCATGTATTAGCGGGCATTCAATTGGCTATGGCCTCAATATATTTTGAACAACTTTCTTGAAATGGAACAACTATCGTAGAATATAATGATGAAACGAAATGAGTTGTAGATCAGGTTTAAAAAAATATATGAATTATAGAAAAAACTGTCCCACCAAGATCATGTCACACATATGACAAGTTGAGCGATAGGCCAATTGGCTAGACCCCCAGGACTCGATTCCTAAAATCAAACGCGAATGTTTTTCTATACGTGATACTAACGTTGGAACGGCTCATCTTAATATGTGCATTCAGCATTAGAAAGCTACCATAAAAACAAAATTTCACTCATTCAGCATATAACAAAAATGAGATCCAAGTTAAGAGCTAGTTAAGAAATAAAACATGGAAATATACATGCTTGTGTTGAAATTGAAATGTAAAACATTCTGTAAGCGCATACATATTCTACGGAAATGTATACCAAGAATACTGACATAGAGAAAGGATAAAGCGAATTCTCGCACAAAACTCTAAGCTGCTCAGGTACTTGTATCACATCGAGAGACTGTCTGTAAGAGATATAACCTTCCCAAGTAAGACATTCGAAAGAACGGGTAATATACAGTTTAGAGATTTCACCCCTATTTGAGAACAGTTAGGAGACCCTTAAGCATGCACTCTTCAGATTGGAATAGCAGCTTGAAGCCACAGGTGTCGGCAGACATTTTTGTGTATCAACTTTTTACTCCTGAATACTGTCTAACTATACCTTAAACCAAAACGCAGTAGCTTCACTAGGTTAGGTCAGTAGGGCGCTAGTGTCTCTCAGGTAAACCTTGAAGAATTTTGATGAATTTTTCTGCCTTATCTTTACGACAGTGCATTAAGTTTTTGTATTAACTTAATTTGTGAAGCGTGCGGTATGGCAGACCCAGGCGTAGAATCGCAGTTTATAGTGGAGGTTCATAGTAATGTAGAAAACGAATTTTAGAGTTAATCACTAAAGCAAGGACCAGTTAACAGTAGGTGCACTAAATAAAATACTCGCTGCTCGCCGGATGGTGAAATCAATGTCTACTGCGAAGATTGGATATTGAAATGTTATGTACACATCGCATGCGTTACGTTACGCGATATCGTTCGATAGAGAGAGACATGCAACGGCCAATATGAATATTATAGTTTCTATAAAATGTTTTTTCTAGACTGCTACGAATTTTTACGCAAACTTGCTTATTAGATATTTCATTATTTAGGAAAATCTGTCGAGGCTTTATTTATTAACTCAAAGATTTTTCTATAACACGACGAAACAATGATGTACCAAGTACGTTTACCTCACTGAAATATTTACTAGTAAAATATTTCTAAACACGCAACACCTACAGGGTGTTAGTTAATAAAGGTACCAAAACACATTAATCAAACGTCTACTATAAGTTGTAAAGTATTTAACTAAAATAGAGAACATAATGAGCGAAATAAAACTAAACTATTATAGTTCTATGTACTTATTGCACGAAACTTTCGTGTACAGTACCCTCACGAAAGAGCAATATCCCTTGTTATAATCAGTAATATTATATTATTGGTATTATAGTACTTTCATTCCATCAAAATATATAGATTTAACCAGGGGCGGCTCTAGCTCGTGTGCAATGAAACCCTGGCTGCCCCCTAGGCCTGAACAGCGGCTATAACTATTAACTTTTTTATTATTTAGGTTAAGCCGCCCCTGTATTTAACTAAAACTACAACTATCAAAAGTGATAATTGAAATCTGCGTAAATATTGTATTATGTTTAAGATATTTTTTCAAACTATTTATAGTACCTATCAAAACACACGCTAAGCTCTGTTTTGTTATTCAAATATCACTGTGCAACCCTATGGACAAGATTTATAAGTGATGGAAACGCGCTAACATCCCTCTATTGAGTAGTGCTTAGACGTATTACTTAATCATTGCAAAATTTGCACTTCAAGGTAATTATATCTATTAAGATAATACCTTATCAACAATAGACACTCCTTATCAATATATTTTACCTGATTGTTATCAAAGTTTTAAGCTAATACGATTTAAAAGTTAATCAGATTCGAAAAAGTCCCTTACCAATTTAAATAAAACTGTGATTTAAAAACAAATATTCGTTATATATGTAAATTTTGTTAAATAAAAATCTTAACTTTGTATAAATAAAAACTCAAGTAATAAACTCTTTCAGTAAAATAAATATTATACCTATATTCTATATTATTATATTTTACTATATGTAATTGTCCTTGAATCATTTGAATGTGAGGTTTACACAAGTGTGTTCATGTTATAATTGAAATATTTCAAAGGTATATAAGAATATAAGCTTTGAATATAATTAATATTTTGAATATATGCAAATTCATTAGCACGCAAATATTATTACTTATGGAACTAAAGAAATGAGAATAGTTGCTATTACTTACAATATAACTATGAGATTTTTTTTATGAAAATGTTCCATGTTTCATACAAATTATTTAATGAATGTTGAATATATTAATATGTATTTTGAATTTGCTTATTAATTTATCTTTTTATGTAATGTATTGTATATATTATGTACTATCTATATATTAAATTGTAATATTATATTATATTTTCTTATTACAATTAGTTTTCTATTCTATGAGACATTGGCACATAGGAATGTTTAAAATATAGTAACTATTGTTTATAATAAACCTATTAGATTCAGTAAGGAACAAAAAAATGAGCATAATGTATCGTCTGTATTTGTACCTTTGTCACATTATTTGTACTGTAATATAGATTTTTCTCTATTTTCAAAACCACCATCTCTTTCATGTCTCCTACAATCATGAGACTGTGTGGTTTATAAGTTTTAAGGTTGGATAGTATTTTGGTTCATTTATGTTGCATTATACATCCTATTGATTTTTTCCTATCCTATTCATATAGTATGTTGGTACCATTTTTCATTCCTACAGTTCTAGAAATTCCCTCAGTCTATTCGTGGATATTCTTGTATTAGTTATGTTTGTTGGCATTACATTGTAACTAACAGTCCCTATCAATCCTTCTTAAGCCTTAATGTAGCCATTAGGTAGCCCAGTTGCGCCGATATACGGCGCTAATCTGTCATTAGCGGTACCAACTCTCCTCTCGTTGTATAATGTGGTTGCATTAATTGTTACCAACAATTTTATCCCTGTATCCCTCCTCTGTCCTAATCCCTAACAATTTGATTGCATGGTGGCAACGATTTGACGCTGTTAATGTCAGTACGAACACAAATTCTAACATTCCCCCCTTTAGCATTTGTATCCCCATCGCAATCCTATCAATAGTGTCCTATCCCCTGGCATCATTGGCCGGTGTGGTGTTATCGTTCTGCGGCGGTAGTCTGTCAGTGTGTCGGTTCCTGTGCTTGTGGGAGCAGGCATGCAGTAGAGTCGAGTAACAACCTGTGAGCCGGTGCCGGAGCGTCTCGTCGAGCTCGCGATCCGCGCGCTGCGCCTCCGCGCTCGGCTTCGGCGCCGCCGGGAACACCACCAGCACGATGCTCATGTTGTCCTTGCTCCCCTGGAAGGTACAGATAGTGTTATGGTTTGTAGATGGTAATTAAGTAATTTAAACAAACCCTAAGTAAATTCGAATTTTGTGATAGACTTGATACCATTATCAAAAGGTACTCTGCAAAATTGGATGCTGCTCGACATACATATGGATGTAGATGAACACTAAGAAAGGATTTTTAAAAAGTCAACTAACAATGGGCCCAAATTTCATTACATTTGTTGCTTCAATGAAATATACATAATTAAACATAAATATTAATATTTTATATCCTATTTATGTTTGCCTCATTTTTCAATTCAGTTTACAAATATAGAATACAATATAGAATATAGAATAGAACAACAACAACAACAATAGAATAGACAACAAATATAGAATAGAATATAATAGATCAAAATTTTTCGAAGAACTACTCCAAATTTGGACGAAAAGTAATTACATTTAGAGACATATACACCTATTGGATTATATCATTTTGAATCAGTACCTGAATATTGCAAACCAAGAGAGTTTTATATGGCTTCAGCTTAATAATTTAATCAAGGCTCTGGTTTATACCAAGTGATGCAATGAATAGGTAGGCCCAGGTTTCTATGGATTCATATTTAGGTCCCCCATTAGTATTGACAACTTTGTACTTGAATTTTTTCATCTGATGGTATGAATATTAATGTATGCAAAACAGAATGCCATTATTACATAGTCATTTAAAACGAAGTACCTGGATGTCCAAGCTTTGCTCCATTTTTTTTTATGATAAAACAAATTTTTCGTATAATGAAACCAAACTAAACCGATTTATCTCCCCTGAAATCCCCACATACCATACTTCATGAAAATAGATTGAGCTGAATATATTGAAAGAAAAAAATACTTTATTAAATACTTAATAAGTAAATCACATTAATAGAAGAGATAAAAGATAAGTAATGCATTTAGGTCATTTTCAATCTTTATCAGTTGATATTTTATTTAATCTATAATATATAAGGCATAAGTATGGCTAAACTTTACAAAATAACATGTGTGAATAAAACAACAATAGATTTCCATACAACCATATGTGAGAAACACTAATATTAAAAATCATTTATGTTTAATTACAACATTAAAGAATTTATGGTAATTTCAAAACAGGGGTTCCCCATGCACCAAGTTTTACATAACAAGCGATTTTTAAAATGATGTCATGCTCTTATCACCATATATAATTACATCAGGTAATTTATACAATGAATATTACTTATCTACATGAGATAAGGACTTATTTTGGTAAATTGAATACTTAGTAATTAAAAGTATGTGCAAAGATTGGCTAGAATAGTACTAATAATAATAGGCTTCATGGTGATATGGTCCATATTAATCTTTTGCACAATGGTTGCAGATCATAGAATATTCCTTATAAGGATTAAAATAGCATGGGACATTGAATACAGGCCTATAATTAACTTTCAAATGTTTGAAGTAACAGTAGAATTGAATGAATTGAAGTTAGAATTGTAAATGTAGAAGTAGAATTAGATTGACTGCCACTCATGGATATCTATAACCAACGGGTTCTATTTGAAGCTGATCAGTGTTACCACTGCAATATATTAACACTTCTGAGGGCTAACATGACCAGATAGTCATATTTTCTTTCTTTAATATGTAAGCCACTACCACCTTTCTACCGAAATGAAAAAATATAGATTAGCTACTAGAATTCTATTTCCATAACATGAAGAATTGAATTGAGAATATATGACACATTTGTGTACGCAATTAATAACACCCTGCATTTTCAAATTTACACAATGTTCATGATGTCATAAGTACACCCACACACAGAACTCATCTGTGTGCCTTCCCCATCATTAAGTACATTATAAATAAGGCAAGAGTCAGCTGTGATGGTTTAACTGACAATTTTTACACACACCATTAAACTAGGAGTGATAATTAATTTGTAATAAGTACATATTAAGGGAGGACATATTTAGTAACATCAAATCATGTCTTAAACCATAAGATGAGTAATCTCATGTGCAACTTTACAAAGTAAATATGAATGCCACCTCATTGTATGTACTACGCATGCTGATATCAATCAACCTATCAATCTATCTAATATAATCAAGTGTTTCCATACAGTATTGTGTCCAGTATTAGATGCAAGGTTGCATAATATTAAATGGCTGTGTAAGGCACTTGCACACGGAGTGTTCTGTAATTCATAGAAATAAAAAAAAAGATTGTAACCAATAAGGGGACCCCTTTAATTTTCTACATTTAAATTTTATAATATGTTGCTATAGTGGTCATAATATGCATTAGAATTTTTTTAAGTGTGACAGACAACAAAAGCTTGGTAAGCTTGGGATCTAATATTTACCCTTTGGGTATGAAACCCTAAAAATATATGTAACATAAACTCTTTCATATTGACACATAATATATTTTAATTGCCTGAACCTAAACATAATTTATCAAATGTTAAATATAGCACTGATTGTTAATTTCTTTATTAACAGTAATTTATAAAGAAGACAATTTTTATATAAGAAGAACTGATCAATCCATTATTTTTATTCATGGTATTTTATACAATGTTATTTTATTCATATGTGAATGATAAAACAGCAGCAGTTGAAATATTGAAGCCTACAGCATTTTCCATTAGGCAAAGTTAGGTAAATTATAGATACTTCTTAGAAGAAAAGTCAAGTTATTTACTTAATAATCACATTATTACCAAAATTACAAAATTTTGTTAATTAAGACATATCCTAAAATAGAAAGTAAGATTATGAGTGATATCAATTGAGGCACCATATTTATTGTTATACATAATTATATGTAATCAGTATGGATTATGTACTGACATTTCATATACATGTTATGGTGACCGCGGTCATTGATAAGGGCAATCTTAATGGACTGTTTCAATTGGTAAACAATATTATGATGCGGTTATCCCTAACTTTCAATAACCAAGTCAAATTGTAAGTGTAGTATTTTCTTTTTTCTTTGCACCCTTTCCCTGACTTCCATCATAGAGTAAGTGTCAGTTTAACTAGCATATGACAAACAATATGCACCTGAATCTTAGATACACTGGAATGCTCAGAACCTCTTTAATTAAGTAAAATTAACAGAAATCTAAAATTAGTCCCCTAAACAGGGTGAGTATCACATGATATTGAGTACCACAATAGAACGAAAATGAGTATAACCGTACATACTCATTAGCAACAGTAAAAAAAAAATATAGTGTTGTATGTGGCAAAAAAGTTGTTTACTAACCTTATATAGGCAGGTGTCAATGACCTGGTTGGTAATGGCCTCTAGGTCGTCTGTAAGCTGTAGAAGCGAGTGCACGTAGGCACAGAGCGCCTCGTTGCTCATCACGTCCCAGACTCCATCACACGCCAGCACCAGAAACTCGTCGTCACTCTCCGACCGCTCGTGCACGGACACCTCGGGCTCCGGGGATACCAGCTGCTCGCACGGCCCGCGATCCAGCACCTTCTTGTACTCGTAGTCCCCGAGCGCCCGCGACACCGCCAGGCTGCCGTTCACGCGCTGGATCATCACCGAACCGCCCGCCTGCACGATACGCAGCTTCTCCGACGGGAGCTCCGGCTTATGGTCTCGCGTCGCGAATATCGGCATCCCGTTCCTGGCCAACACCGCCCGTGAGTCCCCGCAGTTGGCTATGTAGATTTGCTTCGGGGACACGAACGCGCACACCGCCGTCGACCCCGACTTCTCCTCCCCGTTTGACAGCTCGGGTAGCTCGCGCATCTTCTTGTCCAGGTCCAGGAAGCCGGCGCGGATCGCCTCCGCTATCTCTTCCCGCCGAAACTCGTCTGTCTGCAGGATGCATTCCAGCAGGTTGTCCGCGCAGTGCGCCGAAACTCGCGCGCCCGCGTGCCCGTCGAACACGGCGAAGTACGACCAGTCAGAAAGTGTTCCGTTCAGTGTGAGCTGCGCGTGGTGTGCGTCCTCCATCTCCACGCGCCAGCCCTGCATCGATGCCACGCCATAGCGAAGTCCGTTACCCTCGCCGCTCTCGTTATATTTCTTAGTCTCAGGCTTGTTCAAAAAGGCCCCCATGCTGAGTCCTCCCTCTGTTTTGTTCCGCTAATCGCACATACTTCCCGCACCATCAGGCACTCGAACGAACGTCGCGACCGATAACGTATAAGGCGAGGAAGAGCATCACTGAATTTTAGATACGATCTCTTCTAACTCGTCTCACAGAACTATAGCACTGAACCGATGAGGTGACGGTGATGGCTCGACGCGTGGGTTTTTTAACAGCTTGATTATCTTCTACGTAATTAGTGGCAAGCGATGGTGTTGCGTCGAACCCGATGACAAATCGTGTTCACTCTCGACGGAATCGTAAAACGAAAAAGCAACTCAAAAGAATGAATGGCGGACATAAATAGTAATTGTCTATGATACATTTTTTTATCTAAATTATCGTTGAAAATATACGAAATAAATAATTATCACAAAATGGAACATGTAAATAATTTTCTATTCCAAAATTAATGACATCATATAATGCGAAATATTTATTTTATGAGCAAATTTTATATAATATGAATATAAATGTGATATCAAAATTAGTTATATTATGAATTTAAAGTTATTTATATATTTTTTCCTTGTTATTGGTGATTTCTTGAAGTTATAATTATAATAAAAAATCGTTTCTATTATGATTACTTAGATATATGAATTAAATTTGCTTTCAATTACATTCATAGACAAATTTTCATTGAAGGAAAATGATTCATGAAAATATATAGATAGATAGTGTTATAGTGTGTACTCTGTGAACCATAGAGTAACTTATAGATAATTTTATACTGTGAACTGTCTATTCATTAAATTTCATTGGCTGGCTTGAAACTTGAAATCAGAGATTGAATGATTTTAAAAGTTTGGACTGAAACTTTGAGGTTATGTTATCGCACCAAATATTGCACTTTGAAATTGTTTTGTAATTACCAGGTTTAAACTCTCATGTCATTAATAGTTGCCATTTATACAATATGATATACTTAACATTTTAAAATTGTATTAGGTTTAATTACTGTATGAATTTCAAAAAATAAATAGAAGAGATTGTAACAATGTATAGAAATTTGCTTTATAAATGGTAAGTTTTATAATAACTTTCCTTTCTAGGCTTGTAATATTATAAATATATTTCTATTTTTACCATTTTTTATAAGATTCGTAAAAGTATCATGGGAATTTTTGTATTTTATATTTACATAATAATTGTCGGTTGTAGTTGTAATACATTTTTTACCGTCACAAATCCTTTCTATTTTATGTTCGACAATATAACATTTCCAAATAAATTGTCATGCCCAAAATTACAGTATTTGAATACGTAAATGACTTGAAATAAAAAAAACCCTTGCGCCTTTTCTTTCTTCCCGTAATTTAAATTTAATTTAAAATAAATGTGGATATATAATCAATAGGAAAAACTATTCATACGTTTTAAGTGTTCAAGATTTAAATTGTGTTTTATTTTATATACTATTAGTATGTAGTCTATAAATAACAACATTATTGCTTATGCTACCCGGAAAACTTAATAGTGTTAATGCCCTTTATCATATAAAGGTAACTTATTTATAGTCTTTCTTTAAATATTGTAAAAGGGCTGAAGAATTAGTTTGATACATAATCTGTGAAAGTATAAGCCTTTAGACTATCACCCAAAAACTTTTAACCAGATACTGTTTTTTAAATACAAGTAACACCACATAGCACAACTAGTATGATGTACAATAATAATCTTTTTTCAGGTTACCATTGAGACACATAAAAAGTGAATGCATATTGCAGTTATCTGAAAATAAAATAACATCACTAGGTGAAGTTAGTAAATTCACAAGATATGCATCGGTGTCTGCAGTGAACTACAAAAAAAGAAAATCAGTTGAAGAGAGGGTTTGTGTTATGAACATACGCTTATTAGTTCTCGTTTAGGACCCAAAACTCAAATAGTAATTGAATTAAGGCAATTTGCAATTACTGACCCTCATTTTGGGGGGGCAGAAATATTCATTTTTTTAAAAAATCTTCTTAGTCAATTCATCATGACTGACGGTTGTGACCATTAAGAACAGCCCTGTCTAGGATGGTCTTCCATGGAGTGCAATTCTGTGATATCTCCATGGACTGGTAGACTGTTTTTTGAAGACTGAAAACAATTAGTTTTATCAAAAATTTTCCTGGAAAGCATAATTCAGGTTACGCACACAAAGCATATTACAGAGTTAGGGCAGAAACCTTTTCGAATTTATTTCAGCAAGTAGTTCTTGACTCTCGGCCTGCAAAAATATTACTGCTTAAAGCTATACTTAGAATGAAGTTTTGATTGTATTAATAAACTTTCCTTTCACTATCACATAGACACTTCTGATATGAAAAAATATTGAAACTTACAATTTGATATTGTGCATAAAAGTAATAAACATATTTAATTTCTATCAGGCAGTAGAAAACCATGGTGGTAGAGTCATCCGGTATTCCCCCAAGGCAGGCTCTGAGGTGGTGGGAATATGGAGGAACATGACTGTCGAGGACATTGCCAATGTCTTAAGAAAAGATGTGGGTACGTTAATTTCTTTCCATCATGTCTTAAAAATTGTATCCAAAGAGTTCTCATGAGCATCATATTATTGCACCTCAGTCATAGATATAATAATCTATCATGAGGAAAATTTAATATTGAATTTCTAATATTTGACACTTGGTAGTATCTTGGTATGTAATCTGGAGTATGGAATTCTATAAAACATATAGAAATATTATGGATACACATAAACTCAATTATAGATTACTAACACTCAAAATTATAGTATGCAATACTTTTAACTCACACCCTTGACTTCTAAAGACAGTTCAATACCATGTACCTATATTCCAGTAATATTTTAAATTATTTATTTCAATACTATCTTTCAGATCATGTGTTCAGAGCACTAGAATTTGCAGACAAAGACTCAACCGTTCAGTATAAGAAAACAACTGTGATACACAACCCACAGATCATAAGGGATGTTGTAAAGATATCTGGCTTCAGATTCAAAATTGTGCCACGGCCAGATGCATTGCAAGAAGAGGAAGAGGTAATATTACATGGTCATTTATTTTTTAATCATGGATTATTGTATTTGTTTATATATATTTCATATTAATAACACAGCAGTTATCAATATGCCATATAATTATGATTAGTTTCCAGTTCACCATAGGTTTTCTTTAACAATCTGTTGGTATAGATGTTTGTGAAATTTGTGAGTCCAATACATGAAGTTGTAGCTATGTGTCTTTTTAATTTTTTTCTTTAATATTATGTGAGAAGGAGAGAAAAAATATTTGCGAACATAAGAACGCTCCAAAGCAATAACGAGCGTTTACACACAAATACACACACACGCACACACAAACGTACAAAGAAAGTTAATACTTTTTCTTATACTATTTTCAATAGAATAAAGATGCGGTACCCCAGCCCCCGGCGCCGCCCGAGGCGCTCCGACCGCGGCCGCCAGTTGTGTGCGTGATGGGCCACGTGGACCACGGCAAGACCACGCTGCTCGACGCCCTGCGAGACACGGCCGTCGTCGACACCGAGTTCGGGGGCATCACACAGCATATTGGTGCTTTTGTGGGTATGTGAGAAATTATATTTTTTATATATTTATTATTTATACAAGAAGTTTTTAACATTATTACATTTTCTCTTGTGTGTATGTTGTGTCATTACATATTATGGCAATTTAATGGCATCCTGTTTCTAATTTACAGTTTGCGATAAATTTGATTTCCACATAATTTTATATTTAGCAAGCCTTATATGTAAGTAATATTCATGTAATAACTATTATTGTTTATTTTTATAATATGGAGTAGCAAATGATTATACAATCCACTTTATAGTAAGTGGCTACTATTGCCCAAGGATCTTTGTAATCAACTCTAGATAAGATAAGATTCATAACCTAGATAGGTCATAATTGTACTGCTACCCCAAAGGACCAACTTGGAGCACCTAAGAAAACTATGTCTCTCTTAGTACATTTTCAAATGAAAACACGGTAGTGTAACAATGTTGTCATTAGGCAGAAGTAGTTGTGGCGCTGGTGTCTTCAGAATAAAAACACAGAGAACACCTTCATAAATAGAGTTGGTTTCATTGAGCAGTGACACAGATAAATAAATAATAATAAATATCGTGAGATTCGTCTCAACTCGCTCCTCTGTCCTTTAATTTCCTGTGAAATATTTAAAGATGTGTGTTTCTAATGTAAATGTGTTGGATTAATTCTAATATGGAAAAAATAGCCTTATTTAATCTTACATTGTTTTCTCGCAATTTTACTTTGTATCTAGTGGAAAAAAATTACGTGAAATTTGCTTAGACCCTCCTCATGTAATTCATGTTTTTTAGTAGTAGCAGACGAGAATGCAGTCCACCTGAGAGTAAGTAGCTACTGCCGCCCATGGACATCTGTGAACTACCGCAGATAGGATTAAATATTCCTACCTGGAGTCGGCCACAGGTGCGCCGCCACCCCTGAGGACAAAGCTGGAACGCCTTGGAAAAGTATGTCTCCCTTACATACACCCTTCAAACCAGAACACAGTAGCGCTCTACATTGTTGTTATGAGAGCTATTTCTGGTGTGGCGGTGGTGCCGCACAACGTAATTGCAGTGATAGCCTAGTGGTTCTCGGACCCTCGATCGAGAGGCCGAGTTTCTTCGGCCTCTCGATCGAGGGTCCGAGGTTCAAATCCCAGGCACGCACCTGTGATTTTTTCAAAGTTATGTGCGTATTAGAAATTAATTATCACTTGCTAAACGGTGAAGGAAAATATCGTGAAGAAACCTATATACCTGAGAGATTTATTAAAAAAAAAATCTCAAAGGTATGTGAAGTCTACCAATATGCACTTGGCCAGCGCGGTGGATTATGGCCTAATCCTTCTCATTATGAGAGGAGACCCGTGCCCAGCAGTGGGACAGTAATGGGTTGTTGATGATGATGGTGGTGCCGCCGGAGTCGAACCACCTTCAAATGGTGCCCGCTAACCGTGAAGTGTTTCCCCAGTGGAGCTGCCCCCGGGCGAGGCGGTGACGTTCCTGGACACGCCGGGGCACGCGGCGTTCTCGGCGATGCGCGCGCGCGGCGCCCGCGCCACCGACGTGGTCGCGCTCGTCGTGGCCGCCGACGACGGCGTCATGGACCAGACCGTCGAGAGCATACGTATGGCCAGACAAGCGAACGGTGAGGGATTATTTTAGACTAGTTTTTTCCCGCGGATTCGCCTGCGTTTAAAAGAAAATAATATGACATATTAACATACATAAACCTAAAAATTCGTACCTTTGTTATTTGTATTTGTAACTTTACTAAAGATCATCACTTGATCAAATGCATAGTTTACGATTCAATCCTTACTAATATCGATTAAAATAATCGACTTTTTGGTCCGAAAGATCGATTCTCCGATTAATCGATCTTATATCACCATCTCTAGTTCCCACGGGATTTTCGGGATAAAAACTATCCTATATCCTTTCTTGGGTTTTAGACTATCTTTGTACAAAGTTTCATTAAAATCAATTCAGTGGTTTAGGCGTGAAGAAAAAACAAACAGGCAGACAGACAGAGTTACTTTCGGATTTATAATATTAGTAAGGAATAGTAAGGATGTATTTTGTCTGCAAAAAAAAAGCAGTAATAAGCAAAAAAAGCAATGGTTTAGAAACTCGGTCTCTCAAACTAAAGGTCCCAGGTTCAAATCCTAGGCGGCTTAAGGGCGGAGGGGGGGAGGATGCGGAAGGGGTGGTCCGCCCCGGGCCCCCGATGCTGGGGGGCCTCCAAAAAGTTGCTAAAAAAAGGTCGTCGGAACCAAACAATCTGTAATTAAAATGAAGTGTGTATCAGTCAGCTAAAAAATGGTCACCGAATCACAGGCGAACTTTTTTACACTGGGAGCCTCCATTCAACTTTCCGCTCCGGGCCTTTGACGACCTTAGTCTGCCACTGGGCACGCACCTCTGATTTTTTGAAGTTATTTGCGTATTAGAAATTAATTATCACTTGCCTAAAATGGTGAAGGAAAACATCGTGAAGAAACCTGCATACCTGCGAGATTTTTATAAAAAAAATCTCAAAGGTATGTGAAGTCTACCAATACGCACTGGGCCAGCGCGGTGGACTATGGCCTAATCCTTCTCACTCTGAGAGGAGACCTGTGCCCAGTAGTGAGACAATAATGGGTTGATGATGATGATGATGCATGGTTCCAATTATACCATTTGTTTCAGTTCCGATTCTGGTGGTGATCAACAAAATCGACAAGCCAGGTGTGAACATTGTAGGTATGCCTCAATTTTATATATTTGTGTTTGTTAATAAATGTGGGCTTTGGGTCTACTTCCTATTCCAAATAAATAAACAATATGTGATGAATAATAACACACACAC
This sequence comes from Epargyreus clarus clarus, assembly GCA_014595695.2. NCBI lineage: Eukaryota > Metazoa > Arthropoda > Insecta > Lepidoptera > Hesperiidae > Epargyreus > Epargyreus clarus. The sequence continues at coordinate 3,764,000 of JACTTY020000016.1, read as the reverse complement.
ACATATTTTAATAAAACGGCCATATTATTCATCACATATTGTTTATTTATTACGGAATTTTTCGCTACTTGAACTCAATTGAATGATTATAGTAAGACTAAGGTCGTTTGTCCACCGCACCGTCACCGAGCCGATACCGAGAACGAGGCTATTTCGGGACGATTTTAATATGTCGTGACGGCATATAGTTTGTCCACCGCGACCGATATCGGCGGTTTATTTTGTTCCAGCTGTCACGCGTGTGACGGTGGAACGGTGTTATATTGCCGGCATATAGGCCCGTCAATATCTCGATGCCGATCTAGCGATCACGCCGATCTACTCGAAATATCGGCGGGCGGGATGACGGTGCTCGGGTGACAGACGTGCGGTGGACAAGTGGCTATAGTAAATGTGTGTGCACTACTTCGGCGCCGTCATTAATTATCGGTATCGGCTCGGTGACGGTAGCAGTGGACAAACAGCGTAACAACCAAACAATAAATGAGATTTTACCCCGTAGGAGCATACAATGCGATCTTTGGCTCAACACGGCGTGGTGTGCGAGGCGGTGGGCGGTGACGTGCAAGCGGTGACCGTGTCTGCCCTCAAGCGGCTTCACCTGGACACATTGTTAGAGGCGCTAACGCTCCAGGCACAGCTCATGGACCTGCGAGCTGACCCGGGAGGGTATGTGGAAGGTGTGGTTCTGGAGGCGCAAGTGGACCCCAGGGTTGGGTGAGTGTCCAAGCTTGGAAATAAATATTCTGTAATTTGTGTCTGTGTAGTAATTTGAAGGTGTAGAACACTTTGTGGTTCCACTCCGGCGGCACCACCGCCACACCTATTTCTGCCTCATAACAGCGGTGTTAATGCGCTGCTGTGTTCTGGTTTGAAGGGTGGGGTAAGCAAGACATACTTTTCCGAGGCGTTCCAGCGTAATCCTCAGGGGTAGCGGCGCATCTGTGGCCGACCTCAGGTAGGAATATCTAATCCTATCTGGGGTTGATTACAGATGTCCATGGGTGGCAGTAGCCGCTTACCATCAGGTGGACTGCATGCTCGTCTGCTACTCCTGTATTATAAAAAAGTCTATTATTACCCCCTCATCATCATCACCCATCGCCGGCTAGAATGAGAAGGATTACGCCATTGTGTAACTCTGGCTAAATCCAGATGGGTAGACTGCACATATCGTTAACATTTTTTTTAATCTCTCAGGTATACAGTTCTCCTCACGATGTTTTCTTTCACTATTAAAGCAATTGATAATTAATCTTTAATATGAAAATAATGTTGAAAAAGTCAGAGAAGCCTGGAATTCGAACCTCAAACCCTTCGATCGAAAGGCTAAGTTTCAACCACTAAGCTAACCAGACCTTATATCCTTCAGTACTAAGCTAAAAAGCCTTGTATCAATACCTCTTTCTATCCAAACTAAAATTATCCAAACTAAAAGACAACGCTTACCACTGCTGTTATAAGGCAGAAAAAGATGTGACAATAGTGTCAACAGACACCAGAATGGAGCCACAAGAAGCCTACAATGTATAAACTATTTATTTTTATTTGCACAGAAAGCAGGCGACAGTGCTGGTGCAGCGCGGTACGTTACGACGGGGCTGTATCTTGGTCGCAGGCACGGGTTGGGCAAAGGTGAACTAATTCATAAAATCATCATCATCATCAACCCATTACTGTCCCACTGCTGGGCACGGGTCCCCTCTCATAATGAGAAGGATTAGGCCATAGTCCACTGCGCTGGCCAAGTGCGTATTGGTAGACTTCACATACCTTTGAGATTTATTTCTATATATCTCTCAGGTACGCAGGTTTCCTCACGATGTTTTCCTTCACCGTTTAGCAAGTGATAATTAATTTCTAATACGCACATAACTTTGAAAAAATTAGAGGTGCGTGCCTGGGATTTGAACCTCGGACCCCTCGATCGAGAGGCCGAGTTTCTTAACGACTAGGCTATCACTGCTATGTTCATAAAATAAAACTAAATTATTAGATGAACAAATTAAGCTAGCTAAAGATAGCAGATGAGCAATGAACATGACCATTAGATGGTCATGTTAATGGCTAAATGGTTACTGCCACCCATGGACATCTGTAATCAATCTCAAATAAGATAAGTCCTATCTAAAGATACATTGTTAGTCCGGAGGACTAAGATGGAGTGCCTCGGACAACTATGTCTTCCTTTTTATTATGTAAGGGGTACTCACGATATGCGTTTTTAATTTGTTTATTGCCGATATTTCGAACCAGTTGCATGGATCGTGGTCACGGCGAAATTGTGGTGGCAGTTAGCCCAAACGTGGAATCCAGTGGTTAGTATATGCAAGTTACAGATAGTGCAATGTAAGGTGCTTAAGGATATTGTTTATGTTGTATGTTGTGATATGAAACCTAGAAAAGAAAAAGTGAGTACCCGTACTTAATAAAATGTTTCAATTCCGCGATAATTTTAGTCTAAAATTATATATGTCTCCCTTACTAAAGTTTAAGAAATGCAAAGGTAGAGCCTCAACTTTGCAATGTTTTCCAGGTGCGAGTGTTGAATTCAGCGGACGGTCGTGTCCTGGAGGCGGTGGCGCCCGGCCTGCCCGCCGCGGTGCTGGGCTGGCGCGAGCTGCCCGCCGCCGGCGACCAGGTGCTCGAGGTGCCCTCCGAGGTATGTCTACACACCGCCACAACTTCAAACAACAGGTTTTTCATGTTGAGATGTTATGTTAGGTCTAAACACTAGAAAAGCTTGTTATATTCGGACCAAATGATTAGTTTTTATATATATAAAATAGTGCCAACTGCAGTAATGTGTGGTGTCGTGTAGCGTTCCCACGGACATGTGCGAGTTTCACCATAGATTAATTATATTTTAGTTTCGAATGTAGTATCCATTGTGGAAATTTCAAAAATCACTCAATCAAACACCCTCGTCTGCACCCATAAATAACTAGCGTTAAACAAATCTTTGATACATATCACTGTATATACACTGACACTGATGTAAGCACCGTTGTGTGCGTGTGTACAACAACAACTTTCGTTATACAACATTTTTTTCATACAGACACATGCCAACAGCGTTTTATATTACAGTTATTATTATTATAAACTTTTATTTCATATGCATATACATCGTAGGGGTGTATAAAATATACTAGGAACGTCATATTGGATACAGAATGAGGTAAATATGTTAATTGTGCATTGTCATCCAAACCAAGTGTAAGCAAGATTTGACTCTCACATACATACAACTGACAAGGCAATTTAAATTAAAAATCTGTGCACAGAAACGAGCCAACGAGGTGATGAAATGGCGTCACACGCAGAAAATGCGCGAGAAGCAGGAGGCGGACTCGGAAGTGATATCCGCGAAGGAGGCAGAGCATCGCGAGCGGTACCAAAAGATGCTGAGCCACAAGCGGTCGATCGGCCGCATGCGGTTACGGCCCACAGGCCCGCGACAGAAGATGATACAGGAGGACACGCACCCCACGCTCAGGGTGATCGTCAAAGGTGAACTTCATGACTTGCAACTAAGTAATAACAAATAGTCAATAGTACTCAAGCAACGCTGTAATTAGTTAGTTTTAAAATTAAACAGTTTAATTTTAATTTTGACGAGGCTTATTTAGGCGTACTTTTAAATTTCGTTTGAGGTTAAATATCAGTAACAAAAAAAGACGTTTTATTTTTCACAATACTGAAAGTTTTACCAGAAAGCTTAAATTATTTGAAAGTCACCGTTTCAACAGTGGTAAGCATATTATGAGCTTAGACAATTTGTTTGCTTTTTTATTTGCAGGTGACGTCGACGGTTCAGTAGAGGCTATTCTGGATATTCTAGAGACATACGACGAACATGAGAGAGTTCGACTCGAGCTGGTACACTTTGGAGTGGGACAGATAACACCCAATGATTTAGAGGTACTTGTATTAATTAAATTCATTAAGCATTTTGTGTACAATATTAAAATAATTTAATCAAAAAGTTTTAGGAACGCAAGTCATGTATCTACAGTTACCAAACTACCATTCTCATTCCTCTTTCTATTCCTTCTTCTCTTTTACAATACGTATATAATTACATACTATATGATTATACTTTACAATACGTTTATAATTACAATCATATACTGCTGAACTTCCGCTTTATATACGTCCAAAACATTTAAATAACAATCCATATATCTCTCACACACGCGTTCATACACACACATTCGCTCGCACACACACGTACGCGTACATAAACACTAAACACGTCAATATTCTCACCCCCTGCTTGTCGGCACCAGATAGCGCAGGCGTTCAGCGCGGTGATATACGCGTTCAACGTGGAGTGCCCCGCGCCGCTGGCCGCCGCCGCGCGCGCCGCCGCCGTGCCCGTGCGCGCACACAACGTCATCTACAAGCTGGTCGACGACGTCAAGGCCGAGATCAGCGCGCTCATACCCAAGCGCCAGGAGGAGGAGATTCTCGGTATGTTTCACATGTATTTATTAGTCCATTGATACGTTGCCAAGTTTGGTCCTAAGCGTGCAAAAGTCAGAGGACGCAATTTTATTTTTTGGACGTCATAGAGTTGTGTTATGCTAAATCCAAGTTTGTGGTGTCACAACTGTTGTTCTCATACGCCATCTTGAAAAAGGAGCGCAAATGACTTTCACACTTTATGGGCAAAACTATTCGTCGCACAATAAAATTGTAAAAACAATTATAATAATTATAACAATTATATTAATAAAGGTCTTAAATTGAATTGACATCCACAAAATAAATTTTATTTAAATAGATATAAGCGACACTATCAGATGGTGGAATAATATAGAGGGTGTAATTTTTTGGAGTTTACTCCTTAAGAAACGATTTGAGTTATAAGGCCCGGTACGGAAATTTTATGAGGAGTAAAATCAAGTGTAACACGAAAAGTTGAGGCGTAACGGTAACCAAAATATGAATCAAGAGTGCTTTTATTAATTTAAAATACAGTAAGTTCAAATCCCATATGAAAGTAATTATTACAATAAAAATAATTAGCAATATATAAAACATTAAAACGTCATTAACTAATTTGTTTACATTTTTGCATAAATTAAGTTATAGGTTTGATCATTTATAAACACTGTGAAAAATATGAACATTGGCGCCATAATATGATTAACAATCTTTTAAGAACGTTTTTAAAGAAGAGTAACATATAAAATCAGTAAGCAATTGAATAAGATATAATATTAGCAAAATAAGTTTTTAACATAAAGAGGCTTTTGTAAGTTACTGATATATTAATTTAACTTATAAAAATGGATGCATTATTAATCAGCACCATCTATCAACGATAAACGGGCAAAATCAAAACAGTATTATTTAATATTTATTACAGAATTATTGCTAATGAATTATGTTCAAAATAAGTTATATAAAATTAGCAATACGTTTTAAATGAATTCTAGAATTATAAAACATTCAGAAACAATCCAAATTACATATACATATACATAACATGTTTATTGAGTCTCATATAAATTTCATCCGTAAATTGCAACAAGGATATTTTATAGATGGCAAAGAAATTATAATTATTAAGTTTTAAGTTATAAAACGTTTAACATTGTTTTAAATATAAATAATTATATTATATTAAAATTTACTTTAATATAAACAATTATATTAAGTTACCATTATAATATTTGGAACCAAAATACATAGATTGATAAACTTGCAAACTTACAATTTATAAAACTTGCCACTAGATGGCGCTATTTTATATTATTTTGTAACATACTTTATGTAACACGCATTATTGAAGTAATATAAATAATCCGAATAATTACAGATATATGTTTGTTTCTGTTATCATTTTAGCAGATGCGTTCATTTACCTACCCTTTTTTCTATTCGATATATATCATAATTATCATTCGTAAGGAGTAAACTCCAATCGTGCGTCGTAGCTGACACACACACACTTTTTTTTTTAAAAATGAACTCGTTCGATTCCCGGCTAGGGAAAAAGATATTTTAAAAAACTAATGATGCAGTTTTAGTTTTTATCAAAATCGGCCTCGTAACTCCTTTCAGCTTTTTTCACTAATCCTTATAGTTTCGGATTTGGCCCTGAAGGCCCGTTTTAAAAATTCACCCTGTATATTCCCATGGTGTATATATAACTATTAATGTTTTCAATATAATCACTCATGCCTCATCTGCCCGTAGGTGAAGCGAATGTTCTCCAGGCATTCGAGGTGTCGGAAGGCAAAAAGAAAGTGCCGGTGGCGGGCTGTCGCTGCGTGAAGGGCTCGCTGGCCAAGAACGCGCTCTACAGAGTCATCCGGAATGGAGAGATTGTGTTTGAAGGTAAATTCACGTTCACTACATTTTAAACTCATTCGTTTTTGTTGTAATGTTTAAATCATCTGGCATTTCAAAGAAGTATAGACTGAGTTTTAAAATTTGTTAATATTTTTATCTTAAATTTTTTATCTTGGTGTTGTAAATACGAATAAAATTATAGCATGCAGTAAATAACAGCTAAAAGTTGGTTAAAGGTATTTTCGATAAAAAAATATAATCAAACCATCGTACTCAATATATTGTTGATTATTAATTAATATCTTACTGTTATCCAATATAAATACAATAGTTACGACTAACGTGAAGCCATGTCGCATATTTTAAAATCACATTCCCAAGGATTGACGAGTTTATGCTTTTGACCTTCTATATTGTTAAAAAAGACTATAAAAAGTGTAGCTATCGTTCCCATTCACTCACCTTAATCTTGTACCCGCAGGCAAGCTGGCCTCGATGAAGCACCTGAAAGAGGAAGTGAACACAATCAAGCGCGACATGGAGTGCGGCCTGCGCTTCGACGACCCCGCCTTCCCGGTGCGGCCCGCGGACACCGTGGTCTGCTACCGCATGCTCGACGTCGCAGACACTACCGGCTGGGACCCCGGATTCTAGTTTAATACTTATTTATTGTATTATGTAGCGCTATTAAAGTTATGAAATTGGATGTTTGGTTTATTTTTAGATAGTGCTCAGACGTAATGTTTAGAACACAACATGTGTAACAAAATATTTTTTCATTTTTAGCAAAATAATATGTAACTGAGACAGCAGGAGTCTCTTAGATTCTTCATCTAACAGGAAGGTATATGCACATGGAAGTATGAACAAGGAGATAAATTCTTAGACCAAAAAGAGGCACTGTAAATTCACACTTGGTCGCTATTTTATAATTAAAACACCCGATAACATTCAACCGACTAGGAAGCGCGTGCGCATCACGTGGAACCTACGATCGAACTGACAATAAAATTGTCGTCGAGATCATAACTGTTTGTATTTCGTAAAGAGAGGGTAGTTATAAAAATCATACCTACGACTAACTATCCGTAGTACTAATCCATAATCCGTGACTAAGCATTGTTTGGATTATTATATCGTCACTATTTTGGGACTGTACTTTTAAGCAACACAAAAGGCGATTAAATAAAACTAAACGGATTAAAAAGATATTCGTCTATTTATTTTATTATTTACGTTATAGGCTCATACTTCCTATTCCATTACTTTGAACACCTCAAAATAAAAAATAATAACGATTATAAATGGTGTGTGGCTTAGAAACCTCAAGTTTTAGTCTGTTTATAAATGCCCTGAACAGTTTGTCTGCCAATGATGGAGTACCACTGTACCTTAAAGACCGTGCCTTCTTGTTCTGCAACAGACAGATATGTTATATGTATTTGCAACAATTTATACAAACGGGTGTTCGGAACCAAATAAGTTTCCCACTCCCCTTATACACATCCAAGTTCACACGCGACTCTAGTAACTTTGAACTCACTAAAGTTGAGTAAATTTTTACTCACGTCTTGCATGTACAAAGCAGTTTTTAAGATCTTAAGTATGGTATATTTAAACAATACAATGATTCTACTCTCCCTTTCAATAATTTCTTTTAATTTATCTACGAAATAACGTTCGAGGATAACGCACATTAACACATTCATTAACGCATTTCAAAATCAAACTCGTGTAATGCAAAAACGACTTTATTATTGACAATTTAAGTAGCTTCCTATTAACACTATTCATTTACATATTGTCATTAAATAAAACTTTCTTCCACGCTGCAAGTCGATTTTGCATTGACATAGTTTTAATTCAAAGCCGAATAGGACAGCGTTTATAAGCAATCTTTGATTGCTCGAAACCTACTAACTATATTTACATAGTGAATAAAAGAAAACAATCTTACATTAACAATATACACTCCTCTATACAGTCGAAATCTCAGTTCTATTAACTACGTACTCCAGACGATTTACACAAAGGCAATCAAGCAATATTATATTCCATATAAAAGTTTGCAGCAATATAAAATATCAACCGGTTATAGTTAGTATGAAATTGAAATACTAATAAAAAGCTTTACATGTGTTAAGGAAGAGGACGGAAGACTTGTAGTAGTAGAAATAACTAGGTATAATACAAAATGTGTTATGTAAAGTTAATTACATGTTCGGAGTACTATAAATTGAAATCTTGTTCCACTTTTTTTTTTTAATCATGAACTAATATTTTTTTATTTTAATTTATAATTCAGACCTCAGAGCAAACCTGGAATCCTTTTCTTGACGAGCCACTATGCCCCTGAGTCGTCAATATGATACATATGACACTTATCACAGTCATGTTTCTATATACGAAAAGTATTTTATATGTATTTTGTCGTGAGATCATAAGGGAAGCCCTTCACTTTGAAGTTGATTCGAATAGTTTTCGTGGTAAAATTATATCAAAAAAGTCTTTGATATTTAAATTATCGCTTTTCTCAGAAAAATAATAGGTGAAAAGTTATAAATTGTGTTGTCATGCTATGCATATTACTTAGTTGCCTTTGATGTAAGTCGCAAAAAAATTTCGTAATTCTCAATACCGTAACCATGCTGCTTAATAACTGTTTGTTAATTTTTTTTTTAATTAGATAAAATATATTTCTGAGGAATAATTTTGCTATTTGCTTAACGCTTTAAAAATAAACTATTTATGTACTGTATTTTAATCGAGTACAATAATTTTTCAATATCTCTTTATCTTTTATTATAACACAGTAGAAAAGGGTGGATAAACAATATTTTCAGGACATGAATTATATACACATTTTAATGAAATAAAATTATTCAACATATCAAATCTTAGTATTAAGGTGTTTTTTGAATATATTAAATGAATACATTGAATTCCAGCAAGGTTTCAGTTCACACAATTCAAACATACAAACCAACAATTGCTACAATGGAATATTAACAATGACTGTTAAAGTTCTGCAGACACTGCCTGCCCCGAGCACGGCTGATTATGTACACTTCGTATTTACAAGACAAACATCGTTATTACACAACTACAAATATTTAATATCGGCCGACATCATCGTAATCATACTTTGTAAATATTTTTATTTTATTTTGAGTAACCTCGTAAATAACGTCGCATATACATAAATAATATAGAGTAGGTACCAATAATTTGAGAAATTAAAAGTAGGATAGACAATTTTATTAAATCATTAAACTAATAACAACATTAGGAATTAGTTTCGAACCGAATCAGTCAGCGGACGTGAAAAAAAAGATACACGAAGGAGAAACAACGCAGCCACGTCGGCGCGCGGGCCGCGCGGGCCGCGGCACTGTCACTGAGTACGCGAGGGCGGGCGGTGCACGAGAGCGCGCACCCCGCAGCACTAGTCCACCAGGTCCAGCCGCTCCAGCCGGTCGGCGCGCCGCGGCCGCGCGTCGCCGTTGTGCGCGCGCGCCGGCCGCGCCCACGTGTTCACGCAGCCGTCCGCGCACGCCGTCACCAGGTACTCCGCGCGGAACAGCAGCGCCGTCAGCCGCTCGTGCGCGATCTTCTTGCACACGAGCGGCTCCAGCACCGGGCACTCGTCGAAGCGCGGGCAGGCCGCCGTGCCGATGAGCCGCAGCGGGTCCGCGTCGCCGGCCGCCGCGCGCCCGCGCAGCGCCACCGAGCTCGGCGCCGACGCCTTGTCGGCCGCGCGCCCGAGGCTGAAGTTGCGCCGGTGCTCGGAGCGCCGCTCGCCGAACGAGAAGCCGGCCAGCCGCTGCGACAGGTGCGCGCCCAGCGACCCGGAGCCCTCCTCCTTCGCCTTGCCGGCGCCGGCGGCGGGCGCCTTGCCGGCGGGCCTCGCGGCGGCCGGCTCGCCGGCGGCGGCGGGCGGCTCGGCGTGCCGGTGGCCGATCTTGTTCGTCTTGGCGGCGCGCGCGGGCGCCTTGCCGCCGGGCAGCCCGTTGGGCGAGAGGCCGGGCCCGCCGGGCGACAGGTGCGCGGAGGCGCGCGCGCGCAGCGGCGGCCGCAGCACGTCCTCGGTGAGGTCCCACAGGCACAGCTGCGTGTCCTGCGAGACGCTGCCGAGCCGGTAGCACTGCGCGCTCTCGGTGCGCTTCTCCTCCTCGCCGCCGTCCTCGCTTTCGGCGTCGGCCGGGCCGCCCGCGTACGGGTCGAAGGCGACCACGGACACCCAGGAGCGGTGGCCCTGGCCGCGGGCGACGACGCGCCGCTCGCCGAACGACCACACGGTGACGAGGTCGTCCTCGCCGCCGACGACCACGTACCGCCCGTCCGGCGACCAGCACACGCAGAGGAACCCGCCGAAGTACGATCGCGCCCGGCCGATGAGCTCCATGGTGTCGTAGTGGAACACCCGGAGGAAGCCGTCCTGCGACACGACCGCCAGGTTGGTCCCGCACGGCGAAAATGCGAATTCGTTAATGCAGCTGCCTTCGGCGCCTATGAGCCACCTGTACAGGGGATTCCTGGTGGACTTAGTCCGACATGTGTGGATGGAATAGCCATCGCCCTGCTTGAAGAGCTGGTAGTGCGGCGCGGCGGTCCCGCACGTGAGCTCCTCGTTGTACACGTACAGCTGGCCCGATGCGTGCGCCGATATGAACAGGTTGCTGGAGCCGGGAACCCACTTTATGCATGTTACGCGTGTTTTGTCTATTAGTCTCTGAAATATGAAATATATTGGTAAGAAATATAATAAATTTAATCTATAAAAGTAGTTCCACTTATCAGGAACATGGCATTTGATTTCAATATAACTGATAAATTGAATGATATTGATCAGGGAGATAAAAGTAATATTATCCGGTATAAGAGATGATGTAATGAGTGAATGTTATAATATAATACTGTCTAAGACTACTGTTTAAGTCACATCCAATAAAAAAGTTTATCTTATTGATGTGAAACATCTATAGCCGCACGTAAAACCGATTTCTGGCGTGGCGACGCATGCCGTGCGCAATCGACTGTGCGATTCATTAAACGAATTAAGTCACGATTTGAAATAAATTCGTAAATTTTTGTATTTAATGAAAATAAATGTTTATTCAATAAATAGTCATCGTTATCTGGAAAAAAATCGTAATATTTTATTTTATCATTATGACATATTTAGTTCCTATCACAATATGTTCTTTTCTGCATATTACTTTTACAAAATAATGTCGATGTTTCACATCTGCCAGGCATCCCGTGACGGCTCACATTTTTTATTATGCAATTAACCCTTTTTTGACCATTTCAAAATTTTGCAATAAAATAGTTTCCTTTTACTGTTTATTTAGTAGCACTTGTTTGGTGGGTAAATATTTTTTCAAATTTATAATTATATCCAATAACTAGCTGACCCGGCAAACGTTGTGTTGCCATATAAATAAAAAATCTTAAGGGTGAACAACCCTTATCACTTAGGGGTATGAAAAATAGATAGTAACCGATCCTCAGACCTACTGAATACATATAAAATTTGGTGAAAATCGGTAAAGCTATTTCGGAGGAGTATGGTAACTAACATTGTGACACGATAATTATATATATAAGATAATGAACATATTATATGAAATCAACTCACCTCTTCATTGTACAATTTACTTAATTCCTTCTTAATGGGGTCTATGAGCTGTATCTGGCCAGTGGAGAAACCAATTACCAAAGAAACACTATCCGATGTCATTGTAACTGTATTAAAATCATGACATGTTGGATTAGTCCCTTTATACATCTTCTTATCAACTGGTTTAGTGAGATCTGCAGCCTGAAAATAGTACAAAATCATTGATTTTGACAATTATGTCATATGTATTAAGGAATGCTCTGGTGACCAGTGTGTATGCCTTTAATATTTAGGTTTGATTGGGTGGTGGCATATTCAAATCCAAAAAAATAACTCTAGTATGTTCAGGATGCAGTGTTAAGTATATAACATATTTTTTAAGTAAGAAATATAGAAAAGAGTAATAGTAGAGATACTATAGAAATTCATATCAAACTTTTATCTTACTTGAGGCTAATTATGTACTGATATTCAAATTGGAATATCCCATAAAGTGGACCTTGTGAATTTCGTCATCATCACCCCTGATTCACCTAATATTATTTGAAAACTATTCTATGTTATCTGATTATACCAATAGCACCAATAGATTTGTCCTGTTAGTACTGTACTGTTGTCAATTTGTAGTATAAGAACCCATATAATTACAAGATAGCCAATTCTCACTTTGTGTATGGCTATTGAATTTGTGACTTAGTAAGTTGCTTATAACTTTTTTGATTGATGATGCACAGTGCCTGTAGTCTTTGAAGCCTACTGCTACATGACTAATCCGGAACTAAAGTAGGTATAAAATTAACAAAATAAATAATTATTTTACTTTGTTAATATCTCAATTCATACCCAACATTTAATAGAACATTGTCAAAAATTAATGCAATTTATATTTGTAACAATTTAGTACAGGAGACATGAGGGTTAATTATTATTATTGGAGCCAATTATTTCTTGATTAGTTTGAGGTTATGTGTATCTAATAGTTATAAAGACTTTTCAAATGATACATTGTTGTCTATACTGAACACAACATACATATAGTAACTAAATTCTGTATACTTTAGCCTACATCATTGATTTGCCTTATTCACCTTATTGCATCATAGATCATGTAACTGATACTATCATAAAACATTGTTTTGAACTTCAGCTAATTGTAAACAATTCTGTACTGACGTAATGAAGGGTACAAACTATCCTTGAACGGGTTTATAATGGTTACCTTCTTGACACCCCTGTACACATAAACATAGAGCTCCTTTCCATGGTTAAAGCATATCCGGTCGTCGGAGCCCTGCGTTTCCGCGGCGTCGCCGTCCGCGGGCCCGGGCGGCAGCGACACCAGCGACACCCGCACGTGGGTGGCGCCGGAGCCGCTCGTGTAGCCCACTCGGTTCGGCCGCGAGTACTCCGACAGAGTCATCAGTCTGTACGTCCCCTCCCGCGTCACGAACTGAGTCTTCACGTCGTCTTTCCCGCCAGAGTCAGGTTGAACGGCCATGTTATCATATCCTGTTATTATTCATCGAGACCGCCAGTGAAGCCCCATTAACATCGCCGTTGACACCTCAGCTGGGCGCACGGGAACGCGACGCGCCATCACCGACTCACATGGCTCACCGTCGCATGCCGCGATCTCGGCACGTTGGACGGCCAATTGTTAAATTGTGTATAGTGTGTTTTAATTATGAACTATCGAATCGAATTAGATATTCTTGTGTATGCAACATAAAAAGTCAGGTGTCAGACGACATGACGGCTGGTTGTTTATGGTTAGACATTGTTTGTTTTACCAACGTAAAGCGGTAAAGTGGCAACGGAATTCATAAATCAAGTGCCTTTATTTTTGAAAAATGATATTTTTACAACATAACATCAAAAAATTATTTTGATAGTTCTTATTCTGTTATAACCTACAACATAAAACCGAAAGAGGAAATAATTAATCAATTCAGTTTGTTTCAACGACGAATTTATGCAAACTTAAATAATAATTATTCTGAGCATGTAACACTCAAGCTCACACTTCTATTTAGACTAAAATACTTTTAAATGGATTTAGTCTTCCTATATAGGTTACAATACTCTTTGATTAATTCTACAACACACAAACTAATCTATGACAAGACAGACCAGAACACCTATACTCCTGCCTACAATCCTGCAAGCCTTGTTGTGCATTTTAATTGTGTAATCGCCAGACATCAGTAAATGTATAGAAATTAATCAAAACAACAATATAGCATGATTTATTCTTTATTTTAGACCAAAATAAAGTATGTATATACATAACTTTAATATCTTACAATTATACAGTATTTGTCTTAGGCTCGTCAGAGTCCTTAGTGTTGACATTTGTTTCATTATTTTTTTCAGAATCAAGTTTTTTTGGAACTTCTTCACTGCTTGAATTTTTACTATCTGCAGCAGGTGTAGGAGGCTTTTTGCCGTCCTTATTACCTTCTCCCTCAAGAAAATGATCCCATTTCTCAATTCGCTTGTTCAAATCAGCATCAGTTTCAGCAATCCTGTATTTTGTCCTACCATCCCAAATCTCTGCAGTGATTTGCCTTTTACCAAACCATCTTCCATTAATGAGAGCCACCACAGCATCCGCTTGTTCAGGCTCCTTCATAGTGACCTGAGCCACACCCTCTGGATGCCTATCATAAATAACAACCTTCCTGACCTCTCCACACTTGGTACATTCTTCTCGTAAATCCTGTTGATAATCTAGGATCAATTGGACTTCCTTGTCAAAGTCAGTAGGATGGAAGAGGTTCTTGACTATAACGACTTTCTCGTGCTTTGATCTTTCGCCGATGAACTTCTCTGGTCGCCAATCAAAGAGTTTCTGCTGCATTTTCTTTATTTTTTCCAGTTCCTTCTTCTTTTTCTTTTTAGGCTTTAGTGCTGGGTTGTATTCTCCTTTCAGTTGAAACTGTGCTCTTTCTACTTTAATCTTATTGCCTTTGTAGTCACTACCATCTAGCAACTTCAGAGCTAAATCGACCGATTCTATCTTGATGTAAGTACATAGGGCATCTCCTTTGAAACAATTTTGTTCTTTGTCCATGTAGAGTTTGATCTTCATTTTCTGTGTGCTCAAATCTCGTTCCACAAGACCACACTTTTGCATTAGATCAATGAACTCCTCCTCTGTTATATCCAAGGGTAAGTTGGACACATATACTTTCGTATTTTTATCTTCAGACTGATCAAACCATTGCGGATCATTCTTTCTCTTGACTCCTGATTCCAATTTCTTTCCTTCCTTCTTTTTATCCTCCTTGTCTTTATCTTCTTCTTCATTCTTGTCCTTTGTTGTGTTATCAACAAAGCCGTAAGACATCTGGTAATATGCTAGGAAGTCATCATCAACTTTTGGTAACCATGCTTTCTTACTGGCATCCCAGAAGAACTTTGAACCATCTGCCTCTGTGTAAGTATGTGCATCATCTTCATAGCTATAAACTCTGCCTGGAACGTCAACTTCTTTTGCGTCCCATGCATTAGTTTCGTGGTTCCACAGGAATTTTTGTTGTGTTGTTGGGTCTGTGTAAATGGCGTCTTCTCCCTCGTATGTTACATACGGAGCATAGTCACCCCAAGAAGACTCTTGTGAGTCTTTATCAGGATTTTCTTTACTCGTAGCATTGTCTGCTTCAGATTTGTTTATGGATTGAGGTTTGTTATGTTTACTAACCTCCAAATCTTGCTTGTTTTGAACAGGTGTATTTTCATCTAATTTTTTGTCTTCCAACTTTGCTGTCTCTTCTTTTTTTTGCGTATCAAGATCAGATGCGACATTTTTATCTTTCCGTTCTTCGGACAATTTTTGAACTGTTTCACACGATAGCTTGATAACAAACCCAGATTTTAAACTCTTTTCGGATTTGGCCATGATTGATCAACACTTCAACAGTATAGTGACTACAATTACATTTTCAATTGTTATGTATATTATTATTTAATCAAGTTAGATATTTAAACACTAAATAATGTTCACAATCCACATTGTTTACTACTAAAACTCCGAATTACAGACTCTGACTTTCTGATTGACATGACATTGAAAAAATTAAAATTAAAGTGATGATAGTACAGATTACATACATACAGAAGTGAAAAAAGTTTTTCTTAGACATTTCGTTTGACAGCGTTTTCAGCAATTTTTTTTTGTATTTATACAGAATTTATGCCAAAATTAATTAATTAGACGAAATAATAATATTGAAATAAATAATCTTTAAAATGAACACCACAAAGAACATAGTGCAAGCAAAGACAATTTCACTGCCAAAAGTGTCAAACTGAATGTCATATTATGTCAATTGAGTAAGGCTATTCAATTTTCGCGTTAGTTGCAAAATATTTTCACGATTCCACGCTGTCTTGACGCTAAGAAACTATTGTAGGTGCAAAAAATATTCCTTTTATTACATTCTATAAGCCGGTGATATTTTCCGAATTATCTAAACAATGGAAGACGTTAAAAACGTATACATATCGCCGCTTCCGGATTCCCCATACGTGAAGCCGTTCAGATTAAACTACACTCAGAACGGAATGGAGAAAAACTGGGACCTTTTAGAAGTACACGACAGCGTGGCCATCATCGTGTTTAACGTTACTAGAAGAGTTATGATCTTCGTCAAGCAGTTCAGACCAGGTCAGTCTCGGTTTAAGTTTTTCGGCTTCGTTACCAATAAGAGTAACTCATTCGTCTAAATTGTCCGTCTATCTTTCGGTTACGACGCCCTTATTTTATAGACAAGATACAGCCTATAAAATAAGTCTTCGGGCCCAAAAGATGAAACTTTTATAATTAAGAAATAATGGAAATATAGGATGGGTACTTTTAATTCAAGTCTTATCACTTAAACATAAACTGTTTCATTAAAAAAAACTTAAAAGAATAATCGTGTGTCTGATAAGTTTAGCAGTTGGAACTTGAAATGTGATAGAACCGATTGCGCTCAACCTGGTTGGTACACCTATTTCTGCATCAAGCAGGTCTTTAATTTCAGTGGTGTCTGACTTACATACATATAATGAAGGAATTATATCAGACACTGGATAGAAATGCTGTTGTATATGAAATTGGTTAGTCGTTGGGTCTATGGGTGGCAGTGACCACTGTCTATCAGGTGGACTGCATTCATGAGAATGGACTGCATTCTGAATGACCATATTATGAAATATATTACTTCAATCTTATACTAATCTGGTATCTGCCAAGTTATTTAATAATAAAAATGTTATTTTCATTAACCACAGTTTAGGCTTATCCTATCCTAATGACTTGTATTTGCATAATGGTTAATTGTGAAATTGTATTTAAATAGAATAAAATTATCTTTTTAAAGTAATAGAAAAACATAAATGAAAACAAGTAGTATAATTTATTTTCATTCAATTTATGATTCTGGGTTTGCACTTGGGATGCAAATTTAAAACCTTTTAATATATTTCTTATTGAAATAACTTAAAAGAAATTTGACAGGGTTTTGAGCATAGGAGTTTATAATGAAGTTGGATCCACAGTGGGATTTATTTATCAAAACCTAAAAAAATCTTGCATAATGATAAATTAATTTAGATTAGAAGTATATATTTTATGATACCTAATAACCTTAATAATACTTTCTTAACAGCTATATACTACAACAGCATCCATCCAGATGACCGGCATGCAAGCGTCATAGACACAGACAAGTACCCAGCCAGGAATGGCATAGCATTAGAGATGTGTGCCGGCATCATAGACAAGAACAAACCAGTGCTAGAGATCGCCAAGGAGGAAGTTCTCGAGGAATGCGGTTACGATGTACCATCTAGTGAATTGCAAAGGATTATATCATATAGGTAAGAAGAGTCATCATATGAACACTCATTTTTTGCTGACTAGAAACTGGGAGGGAGGAACAAATATGAGGCATACTGACTTAGTCCAGTCAATTTCAAAATTTGACAACACACTATGGATGTGTGGAGGGTAGTGGCCACTTACTATGAGGTACACTGCAATGTCATTTGCTACGTCTAATTCGTAAATTATTGTATAATAAATATCTTGATATCTCCTTGCTTCTTATTAAATGCTCTATCAAAGATAATTCATTGTTGATTATAAAATTTGCATGAATAAATCAATTAAATCTCATTATTAAGTACATTCAAGTTTGATTTTAAAGTGATACTATTAATACAAAGCTTATCAACAACATCAGTCACATTATCATAAATGGATTATTATTATCTGCTGGTAAGGCAATCTTGATCTAAGGCAATAAACTTTTTGCAGCATACAATTGCAAACTTTTAAATCTAATACTCATTCTATTTATATATTATTATTATCTGTAAATAATGCAATTGTGTATTTTAGTTCTAAAATTTACATGTTTGTGGTAATTAAATAAATCTAGCATATTATTTTAAAGGCTTTATTAGCATGGAAGTGCGATCAAAATTTTTGTAGCTGTTTTCTAATGCTACCATAAATCTGTAAGTGTAGAATACTTTGTGCTACACTACAGAAACTAGACATGTAGCCTAAGCCTGGGACTTATTCATGTAAATAGCCCATATTTTTAGTATCGCAATATGCAGGGTACATTATAAAGAGGGTATATAACTGTCAACAGTATTCATAAAAAAATGCTCATCAAATGTGAGAGACTGGGAATGGTAATAAGTTTAATCAAAAATGATTTTCATACAGAATTAGCAGTACTGTGATTATTTACAAATCAGATATATTTGTGAATACTTTCTTTTAAGTTGTTCACTACATTGTCCATTACACTACAAGTAACCTAATTTTAACCCTCAGGTCAGGTGTGGGTGTCCAGGGAGCTTTGCAAACTCTCTTTTACTGTGAAGTCACAGATGAAATGAAGACAGAACAAGGTGAGATAGATTTAGAAAAATAAACGATTCTGTATATCATCTGTATGCATCCCCTGCGTAATATAAAAAATATATTATAATCTTCAGGTGGTGGCGTCGGCGACGAACTAATAGAAGTGGTGGAAATGACGATCTCTCAGATCGAGGAGATGGTGAGCTCCCCGGGGCCGTTGTGCAGCCCGCCCAGCTGCCTGTTCGCGTTGATGTGGTTCCTCCACAATAAGGCGGATAAGTTTAGGAAGTAGGTACAATGTAGAGATAGCGCCTCACTTCGAGTTTTCACTGAAGTTGCATCAAATAGCTTCTCCATAGAAAAATGTATTTTGTTTACTTAATGACAAATAAGGCACGGGTATTTGAGAATGTACACGATAAAGATTTTCCAAGGGAATCATTATAGAGCATCAGTATATTATAATTATTGTGATATGCCAAAAATATGTATTCTCCCTTTTGCAATGTTTTTATTTATTATTTCTTTTGCATAACACAGCATTGCTAATGTCTGATTATTGTTTAGACAAATGACAACTGGTTTGCCATGGTGCCGCTTTGTAGCACATTTATTTCGGCCATTTTGACGCTAGATCCGACATCTATTAGTCAGAAGGGCAATGATTTGATTGCAACTTCTGGGAGAACTGGAAGTTTGGCAAAATCATACATAGATGTATTTAAGATAAATGATTCCTTTTAATATTATATATGGATTGGCACAAATGACACTTTCAAGCTTTTACACATTTATATAACGGCAATTGAATTGAATATTTAATGTTTTAACACATTCACTGTTGAAGCAAGCTATGAAATTTGATATAATGAATATAAATTGTAAGTCAAAAAGATACGAAATTCGCAATAAAATTATTATGAAGCGATATGTAAATATTGTAATTTAATTGTTGATTGAATGAGTTTCACATGCAGGCATGTGTAGTAGAAAGATAATAAGTGAATTGTACTCAACGTAATATGTATTTGCTCAACAAATATTTTTTACAAACAGGAGTTTCGAGTTGTATTGTGGTGAATGCAAAACGTCGAATATGTAATCGGATGCAATATGATTTGTGCGTATTTAATTTCTTTCCATAATTGATTTTACACTTATATGTATGTTATATTGTAAAATGAGTATTATTATGTATTAGTATGTTTCATTTCACCGTGAGAAGTTGAATTTGCATACTTTAAATATAACATATGTTTGTACACAGCAATTAAATTTTTGACAATCAACAATAGGTATAAATTTCTATCAATTTATCAATAGTATTGAATTTGGATACAAAGCATGCAATACAAGCAAAAAAAATTGTAAATATGGATTATTTGATATTATCAATTTATGGCATATACAAGAGGATTTTTCGTGAAATTCTTTTATGACAAATATCTCGAAGTTGTGTTAAACAATGATTTTAAGGACTATAATAATTATGATTCAAAATATAACGAAAAATATAAGTACGGAAGAACATACAATATAACCAATTAAATATTATGCAAAATAAAAATGTTCAGCGATTAAATTAATTCAAGGCATTTATTAGTCGGCATTAATGATAAATAACAATGTCTCAGATAAGAGACGGAAACAAAACCCATTATCAAACTGCAAATTCAACTTTCGCCACTGTTCCACTTGTTTTATTCAAAGTAGTAGGAATTACGTATTTCGTGTCCACAAACCGCTATCTTAATCAATTTATTGGTTTGAACTTTCTTATCTATGGTCACAACCTATGGTTAGTATCAGTAATTATTTATAATTGCTTTACATAATAACATGTTATAGTGTAATTAGTGATTTATGTACTTACATGAGGACATTGTTAAATCTATCGAGATTTTCATTTTAGTTGTAAAACAAATCAGCTAAGTTCGTTCAAGTACGTGATAAATTGACTTCTTATTTCGACCATTTACAGCATATTGAAATATGACGATTGTTTAGTTTTCATTCTATGTTACTTTTTAGTCAACGAGGTACATAGTAATTTATGATACAAAGTAGATATTATTATCTTTAGTTTAATTTGATGACAAACTATGTAAAGTTCTATTTGATTTCAGTGTCAATCGTGATATTTGTGGCACGTAAGAAGTTACTGTGGTAATCTCAAGGCTGTCTGTCCCATGTGATGCTACGCTTATACCTTTTATTTGTGTCGAACGTTTGTAAAGCGAATGAGCGTGAAATTCCAGCTAATCGGTAAAGTGTGTTAAACCTACATACAGTGATCAGACTTATTCTCGCATATACAAAAACTGTAATTATTTATTATGGATCAAAACCAACGTGGTATAGTATAGATGTTTCATGTATGTTCTAACGTATCTGCACGATTGTTGACGGGCGTGTGTTCGTAAATGAAGCACCCCAGAAAAAAATACTTAATGTAAAGTTTACAAAATCATGTCAACTATACTTTTGACTATGTCAAATTATGTTTTAAAGTGTATTAAAATGCAACTTGCATAATATATTTAAACTGTGATTGTTATGCCTTCGAATAATAAATATTTCACAAATTGCATTACTTCTTTTTATTTCTATTTTAACCCAGTATCGACTTTACACATTTGCCGCCAGTACGTTATATAAACATTGCCGTCCTTACTTATATCTATGATCCGATAATCTTATTTCAGGGCTGTCCAGGCAAGCAAGTGGACCAATGCAAGTCACTATATAGATTGGAGGGCCGTATATCACAAACATTTTTTTTATTATTTTTTTTGCATCGTCGGCATAAAAATCGCGAAAAAAGGCAATCCAATATAAATTTTTCGCTCCTAAAATCTGCCGCCCTAGAGTAAGCCTATCAATAAATTTGTCACCGACTTTTACCTGAACTCAAATAGATGAATAAATTAACATAAAACTTTAATATGCTAAAAAATATAAAATATTCGAGGGGCAACAAATTATATTAAAATTAGAGTATACAAAAAATTATGAATCGATGTTTTTAATTAATATTTATTATTTTATATAATTTTATCCATTACAATTTTAAGTTGTATTGTGACGATGAAGTACCAGGGAACCTACAGCGGATTTATGCCTATTTAACACAAAGCATGTCTATAGTGGAACTGCAAGTGTATAGCGTTTATACCATAAATTGTAATTTGGAGGTATATAATTCTACATTACTGTTTCTTGTTAAACAATAAATATAAATGAAAGGCTGCAACAAGACAGGCACTGAATATAAATAAATTATATTAGTACTTGTCTTGTATTAGCAGTGAATTTCGTGAATGTCAATGACAATCACAACTTAATCTGGTTTTCATCATACTTCGGATGTAGTGTATCTTAAATCATGGTTAAGTTTTACTCATAATATTTACACATTCACGGATTTTTTAAATTGAAATAATATAATTTGCACTCACGGTTGACAGAGAGATTAAAATGCAGTTTAAATTCGTGTGAAAGTTACGCATCTACATTCTATTGCAGATTGGCCTAGGTATTTGACTAAATGGCTGATATGATTCAGGAAGTTAGTTGAACAACGCCGCTTAGTAAAGAGGTAGATTCAACGGCTAGTTGACTGCGACACATTAGTGTACACAATCTATTTTAAGCCAACATCAAAGGGCTACAGATTATAAATCTCTCTAGATAATAGAATCACACGCGCACAATATTCATTGTATTCATTCACCCACACCACCGCGAGCACAAATAATTTTAGAGACATGGGAATTACTTGAAATGAGTAGTGCAAGTAAATTACGTAACTTATATTAAAATATTATCTGAGACGGTAAAGACTTAGTGTATCCTGGTGAGGTCCTCCACAATTTTGATAAGGTCGTCCACCGTCGCATCGCGCATCATGCCGCCACCATCATCGATCTGGGAAAAACATTAAATATTTCAATATCGTTTTACAAACCAGATGTCACTACCGCCTATGGATATCACCACAAAAACTTACTATCCAATTTTTTTCTACCAAAGATTGATATTTGACAGTTTCTAATAAGGAAAATTTTGTTATTATTGCGGGCGTAAATTCTAATTTCCTAATTACAAGCTTTTATTTACTTTCACTGTCCCGGTGTCTGTCTCTAACGAAATCTTACAAGGCAAATTCATTACAATGAAAAGGCTTTTAAAATTTATGAATAGATGGCGAGAGTTTAGCCTGTACAGTGCGTCGCTACGCCAATGGGCGGTGTAATCCGCCGCAATAGATATTTCACCAACACGTCAAACCCATATCTACAACTTCAAACAATAATCCCACCTGCAACCCCTGCACCGTCTCCTGTTGCACCTGCCGCGACAGATCCAGGAAGCTCTCGACGAGGTCGCCGTCTATGAAGCCCTCCGCGGGCTCAGTCTTGATGTCCGTGTTGAACGACCGCCAGAACGCGTGCGGGATCTTGCCCACAGACTTGATAGTGTGCGCGAGCCGCTCCTCCAGCTGGTGCAGGAACTCGTACAGCTCGGGCGACACTTGTACTACCAGACCTGGGACGCGAGAAATTTATAGATAATAATTTATATAAATATGTTCATATCTATAACTGTAGATGAATTGAGCTGACGAAAGTGCAATTTTTCGCAAATCGTCAAGAAATCCATTCGCAAATCGATATTACGCGAAAAGTATGACAGCTTGCGAAATACTTTTTTCAGAGATGTGAAATTTCGTCGCCAATCCTGTGACAGATGCAGTTCGAACGAATAGCGAATGACGTTCGACTCCTAATAGACCACGAACAGTTGCGCCACGAGCGAGCCACAGATGGCGCCCGAGACGGTGGCGAGCAGCACGGGGTGGTGCACGGGCGCGGCGGTGTCGGCCAGCTGCGCCACGAGCGAGCCGGCGCGTGACGTCACGCCGCGCGCTACTCACAGATGGCGCCCGAGACGGTGGCGAGCAGCACGGGGTGGTGCACGGGCGCGGCGGTGTCGGCCAGCTGCGCCACGAGCGAGCCGGCGCGTGACGTCACGCCGCGCGCTACTCACAGATGGCGCCCGAGACGGTGGCGAGCAGCACGGGGTGGTGCACGGGCGCGGCGGTGTCGGCCAGCTGCGCCACGAGCGAGCCGGCGCGTGACGTCACGCCGCGCGCTACTCACAGATGGCGCCCGAGACGGTGGCGAGCAGCACGGGGTGGTGCACGGGCGCGGCGGTGTCGGCCAGCTGCGCCACGAGCGAGCCGGCGCGTGACGTCACGCCGCGCGCTACTCACAGATGGCGCCCGAGACGGTGGCGAGCAGCACGGGGTGGTGCACGGGCGCGGCGGTGTCGGCCAGCTGCGCCACGAGCGAGCCGGCGCGTGACGTCACGCCGCGCGCTACTCACAGATGGCGCCCGAGACGGTGGCGAGCAGCACGGGGTGGTGCACGGGCGCGGCGGTGTCGGCCAGCTGCGCCACGAGTGAGCCGCGTCGCATCACGTTGACCATGTCACCGGCGTGCACGGCACCCATGTAGCCCATCTGCTGCCGTTCCTCGTCCGTCGTCGCCGCGCTACGATAGAACATCACATATCATTACCTTATATTTTATATCTTGCAAAATTGTCAACTAGCCAAACTATTTATGTAACTACAGTTCACATGTAAAGGTTGAATGAAAAACAACTAACCTGTCCTTTTGGCAAACAAACAAGTTGAAACTGTTCTCTGCTCCGAGGAAAGTGTCATCATCCAATATTTCAATAGCTGTCATCCAGTTGGGGCTGTAGTCGCGAGCTATCTCTTCAAAGCTGCCCTCCATCTGCAATACAATTTATCTTTTAAACTTTATTGTCATTTGTTAGTTAACTTCAGAAGAAAATAATAATTGATTCAAAATATTTTCATAAGATGCAGGTCCACCACACCTATTTCTGCCTAATAACAGCAGCGTTAAGCGTTGTTGTGTTCTGGTTTGATGGGTGTGGTAACGGAGACATACTTTTCCGACTCGTTCCAGCTTAGTCCTCAGGAGTAGCGGCGCATGTGTGGCCGACCTCATGCACGAATATCTAATCCTATCTGGGGTTGATTACAGATGTCCATGAGCGGCAATAGCCACTTACCATCGGGTGGTCTGCATGCTTATCTGATACTCTATTATTATGAAAAAGTCATACCTGTTTGTACTGCAGCAGCGACATGGAGCGCATGAGGTCGCCGACGAGGATGAAGTCGCCCTTCACCTTGAGGTAGAGCGCCACTATGTTGTTGAAGTGACTGCACTCCAGCCGTAGCTCCTTCTCCGACGTCCACTCGAACAGGCGCACCTGGGGGAACACACATGACCGTGGCGTCACGCCTCATATGTTTATGGAAGTGTGACGTCACGCCTCATATTTTATAGAATAGTGAAATCACGCCTTCGATTTCGTTAAACCGTTGCAACGTATTGCCACGGATTTACATGCCGTACATTATATTTCATTAAATCCCATTACATTTCTGCATATTATTTGAGAACACACATGAGGCAGCCTCTTTTCAAACGTGCGTCTTTTCAAATAATAAACAAATGTAAATTTATTTTTAATTTTATTATATTTCCATTTAATTCAGACATAGTCCATATTTTTGTTAGTACATATTTACATTGCACTTAAAAATCTATGTTAGTAAAATTTATCATAAAGTAAAGAAACCCAAAATAAACTTACAGTACTGTTGATGGAGGCAAGCAATTTCCCGTTGAATTCGACAAGAGAGTAGCAACCGCCCTTGATCTCCTTCTCGGCGACCTGAGTGAGTTTGCCCTCTGACCAGTGGAACAACAGTATTCTTCCCTGGGGAATGCAAAGGTATACATTTCAATTCTGTGTCGTTAATGTCTACTTTATGACTATACTAGTTTTTGCCCGCGACTTCGCCCGCGTTTAAAAGACAATAATATACCATACTAACATACATAAAACTGAAAATTCGTACCTTCAACTTTGCTAAAGATCATCACTTGATCAAATGCATAGTTTACGATTCAATCCTTACTAATATCGATTAAAATAATCGATGTTTTGGGTCCAAAAGATCGATTCTCCGATTAATCGATCTTAGATCGCCATCCCTAGTTCCCGTGGGATTTCCGAGATAAAAACTATCCTATGTCCTTTCTCGGGTCTCAGATAATCTTTGTATAAAATTTCATTAAAATCGGTTCAGTGGTTTAGGCGTGAAGAAGAGACAACTAGACAGACAGACAGAGTTACTTTCGGATTTATAATATTAGTAAGGATAAGGATGTATGAGTTGAGACGTGATCTAATACAAGATTTGAATGATAGTGAATGATTAAGATAGAATGATAGAAATAACTATTTATAGTTTTTTATAAATTTATATTGCTAAGATCATGGTGAATAATAGAGGACCACGCGACCCATATTGATAGAGCTCATTAGCGCACTAACTCAAATGTATCAATGCAGCGTAAACTGCTTATGCTACAAATGTACTTAGGCCGCAGACCGTCAATCCCTCGCGAGAAGGACACTTAAATTCATCATTTAACTGTCTGCCTTGTCGTGAACCGAACATCCTATATGTTATGATAAAATAATTAACAAGTGTATCACCTACCTGTTTAGGCTCAGATTCCTCGGGGTTGAGCAGCGCTGTGCCGACCGCGTAGTAGTGGTTTGGATCGTCGCCGAGCTTGCACGACACCAGCGACATCGCGAACTCTGTTGCCATCAACTGGTGCGCGTGTAACACTGCAACGTCATCGCTATGGTATACTTCCTGGCTCTACGAATTCATTCTTCATTGTACTACAGGTACAATCTTATGGTAAAGTATTCGGTAAATTATTAGATTATTGAAGACAATTGTCAAGGCATTTTTATTTTTTTGACGTCAAGAGAGGGATTAGTGTGAAGTTGCCTCCAAGTTTTTGGGCTGATATTTTTTGTAGTTTGACTGCCAGCTTGAAAAAAGAGGCGCAAATCGTTTTCATGCTTTATCAGGGTAACTATTTTGAAACTGGAAATTTGTAAAATTGCGTCCTCTGAATTTAGCACGCTAAGGACTATAATTTGTAATATTTCAATGGACTACATAAGGATTACGTAAACGCGACGTTGCATTATGTAGTGGAAAGCAAGATGGCATTTAATGTGTGTTAAGTGTGTATACAGTATGAGTACGGCGTGCATGTGTTGTGCGTGAGGTGTGTGTGGAGGAGGGGAGGAGGTCACTCACCCTCGAAGGTGTGGTGGTCGAGCACGAGTAGGTTGTGCACCTCGAGGTCTGCGGGCGGCGGCGCGTGCTTGGGCGGCGCGGGCGGCGGCGCGGCGCTGGAGCAGGACGCGCACGCGGTGCTGGCGGAGGCGCGCGCGGGCGCCGCCGCCGCCGCGTCGCCCGCGCCGCCCGCCGCGCCGCCCGCCGCCAGGTCCAGCTTGTCCACGCGCATCGTTATCACGCCGAACGTCTGCGAACGGGGACACCGACAATCATATAGATGGGTTACATGCCCACTAAACAACTCGAAAAAGTGAGAAAACCGCGAGCGCATTGACATACACATGCTCATTTTCCATTTTACTTATGACGGACCCCAAAAAATAATAAAATGTGTAATATTTTCTCCTCATTTACTTGTGATATGAGATTCCAATAACCTTGTTTATTATTTTACATAATTTACGCATTTCGGAAGGCATTTTGAGGCTTAGAAAACTAAAATAATGCCATTTAACACTGAAATACTTGTGAATTAAACGTTATAAAACATACCTGTGACGATTCCTGGTAGGCAATCCTCCTTGGAGTCTCTCCCAAGGGCACGGTGCGGATGTGCAATTTCTGGATCTCGTCGATAGTGCCGATGGTCACCGTGCTATCTGTGGCCAGCGCCAAACTGTAAAACAATCAAATTATTTATAGAGTTCGGCTCACGACGGTAATAATAAACGACCAATAGGTTTCGGATGTACTTTATTACTCAGTCTTTTACAATAGGTGTTAAGCTTATATACTACTTACCTCTTACTCAACATATTCACTAACAATAGCCTATTTCATAAATCAATAAGAGTACATTGTTAACAATCGAAAAAAATAATAGCAGTTTAAATGTAATAATAACGTTTTTTGTAGTTAAACTGTGGAGGTTCACCGCCATACATATTTCTACTTTATAATGGAGGTGTCATTTCATGGGCATTCAAATTTCTTTCTATTGTTTTTATGAAATTGAAGTGACATTCCAACATTACATCTGTTGTTAACCTGAAATAGGATAGAAGTTCTACCCAAAATCGGTAACAAACACGTAAATCTTAAAACATGCTCTAACCAAGGCCTTAAACAACATAGCAACGTTAAAAACTCCTATTATAACTCATCGTTATAGCGGTGACGTCACTGAAATGATTGTATCTTCAATTTCTTTGACTCTGGTTAAGTATGGTGCAAACTATTATGCATGGGACTTACCTGTCCGGGTAGGCCTCCGCGTTGAGCGAGCACATGTGCGTGACCTCTTTCAGGTTGACGTTGGAGAACACCAGCTTGTGGTTGGACGAGAAGATTACCGTCGGCCGGTCGGAACATGCGAATATGTTCGTTGTTGACAGCGTCCTGAGATATGTACAATTTGGTACATTTTTATAGTTTCTTTGGTCCGTTATAGGTAAAATTAATATTGACTGCTTTTAATATTAGTATAGTCAGCGTAAGTCTGCTAGTTCGCTCTGAATATAGAAATGAATCGTATCACCATAGCAAATTGTGTGACTACACCTGCTCGCAATAACTTTGCGAGTTTTGCAGCACGCAGCAGTTTGGCACGCACTATACCTATTATAGACAATATAGACTATAGTCATGTTTAAGGAGGTGGTGAAGTCAGTCAAGAATAAAGTGTAGTCGATCGATCGCCTATAGTCGGAGCTTAAGTGTGGTTGGGAGTCGAGTGTGGCCGAGTAGTGAGTGTGGTCAAGTGGGATCAGAGTCGAGTGTATTAGAGTATACTCTGGCCGCTGAGGGAATGCATTAAGTTATAAAATTATTAATGATTATAAAAAAAATGTGCTTGTATCGATTCTAACTTCTGGATATAACTATGGAAAATAAAACTGGAATATATTTTTCTCTTCTATAGTTATGTTTATAAATGTTTAATGGAAAATAAAAATGTACAAAATAAAATAAAGAAATGTATCTAAGGTATATAGTTCAGTCGGACACGACCTGTCAGGAATGCACTCTTTCAGCGGCCAGACTATAGTGGAGAGGTCGAGTGTAGTGAGGGTATCGAATGTGGGGTCGAATGTCGTCGTAGAGTGGTGTATACGTAAGAAAAGTGATCACATGAACACTCATTTTTTGCTGACAAGAAACTGAGGTCTGTAGGAACACTTTTATATGAGGCATTCTGAGTCCACAGTATCTATGGCGAATTTGAATCCCTTTAGGGTGGGTCCCTTCTAATCTATCCTTATTAATCTATGGGCGTAAGTTACCTGAAGCTTCGCAACACGGTGGGTTGCGTGCCGAGCGTGACGCGCTTGCGGTTGGCGAGCGCGCCGGAGCGCGGCTCCACCGTGAAGTAGAACATGGAGCCGTCGCCCAGCGCGCACAGCAGGTAGCACACGCCCTCCAGCACGCAGATCAGCAGCGAGCGCGGGATTATCTCTGTACACAACACCGGACATCAAATTACTGCAAGCTTTAATTGGTAGAACCCTCCATGGTTCAACTCCCAACTTCCAACCAACTACTATGGTTTGATGGTGGTAGAACCCTTTGTGGTTGGACTCCGGCGGCACCACCGCTCCTATTTCTGCCTAATAATAGCAGTTGTAATACTGCTATGTTCTATTTTGAAGGGTGTGGTAAGGGAGACATACTTATGCGAGGTATTCTCTCAGGTAGCGGCACATTTGTAGCACTCAGATAGGAATCTAATCTTATCTGGGGTTGATTACATATGTCCATGGAAAGCAGTAGCTCCTTACGATTAGGCAGTTCGCTTGCTCTTCTGCAATTTTTATATTATTAATTATAAATAAAAATAAAATAGTGGACGTAGCGAGTAGCTATAACTATAAATTAAATGCATCAACTAACGGCTACGAGTCAATAAGATATTCAAGCAAACTTTAAGAAGTGAACTGGCATTCCATTGAGACCACAACATCCGTAACTGTTATTTTCAAACATAAAAATAATACTTACCACCAGATAATTTTTCCGTATGAAGAGGCTCTAGGTCCGGAAGCCGGAGAACTCTGACAGAGATGTCGGTCCACAAGCCGACACCAAGAAGCGCCTCCTCCCCACCGGGGCCGAGGTCCAAACACGCCACTTCCTCCTCCATGCATACTTCTCTGGAGCGAATAAGAAATTAAAATAAGTTTCATTTACTATTAGAATGTCTGATTTTAGTCTATTGTAGATGTAAAAGAAGTATAACAGTCAAGGAAATTCATTGTAACTTGTTTCTTACATTACTTATCTATCTATAATGCATGTATGTACATTCAATGATTTTTAAATATCTCTTTTTTAAACTTATTCATCTTTTCAGTCAACTATCATTTTGTTTTTAATAGGATATTTTCTATACTACTATTTTCCGCGCGTATTTCCAGCAGCAGCATATATACAAGTAGTATTAGTTTGTAGTGACACCGACTGGACTATTCAATTTAATATAATAGCCCATGTATGATGATTCTTGTCATAATAAAAAAAAACAACGTCTTTAAAGTTCGAGAATAACGTTTGTGCGTGTTTCGAAAGTATGTGCTTGTCTCTAGGTGTATGTGCACTTATGTACAGTTGCTATAGCTAAAGTCTGATTCATAATTAGCTATCCAAAATGTAAACAAAGAAATGTCACTGTCAAAATTAACAAGACACAAAATTTTTTAACAAATTTAACAAAAAACGAAAATACACAATTTAACAAACGCGCTATAAAAACTAGAAAACATTGAGTTTGATCACAATCACGAAAATGAATAATATCAGTTGCGAAACTTAAAAATGACGACACAAGAAATGTTTGGATTCTGATTGTGTTACCATTATCACATTTTAATTTTTACCATAAACCTTGTTTTTTATGATTATTATTGTACGGGACGAAATCGAGTTTATATAAATATTGGAAAATCTGAATTGTTTTTAATTTATTTAGATTATTATTTTATTATCGTTGTATTAATTTAATATTGTCAAAAATAAGAAACTACCATTTGAAACATATTTTCTTGGTAGGTTTTGGACACCTAATTATGAATCGGACCATAGTATATTTCGCGCGTGTCCGTGGCTACGCGTGATCGAGTATGTGTACGTGTGTGCACGCGCGTTCGTCAGCATGTGCGTGTGTTTGTGTGTACGTATGTGTGTGCAAGCGGGTCTGTCAGCATGTGCGTGAGTTTGTGTGTACGTGTGTGTACACGTGTGTCCGTCAATGTGTGCATATGTGTACGTGTGCGTGCACGCGCGTCCGTCAACGTGTGCGTGTGCGGGACTGACTTGACGAGGTCGAGCTGCGCCTTGCCGACGCGCACGAGGTAGAGCTTGGGCCCGGCGGCGGCGACGGCCCAGCTGCCCGCGCACGCCACCACGGACAGCGCGCGCGCGCCGCCCGCGCGCCACTCCGCCGCCAGCGCCCAGCCGCCGCCCGCCGCCCGCGCGATCAGACGGATGCCCTCGTCCGTCACCTGCGATACCGCACACCATTGTATTTAGGTAATCCAACAGCGATACGTACAACATTTCCACTATACGAGTACATACAGTTCATCGTAGATTAAGCCAAAACAGAATATATGAAAACTTCACTATATATATACTTTTTTATATAGGAGTAGCAGAGGAGCAATGCACTTGATAGTAAGTGGCGACGGTCGTCCATAAACATCTGTTATCAACTCCAGATATGATTTGTTTCCTACTTGAGATCGGCCACAAATACGCCACTACCAAGGACCAAGCTGAAATGGTTCGGAAATGTATGTCTTCCTTATCACACTCTTCAATATAGAACACAGCAACGCTAAGCATTCCTGTTATTAGACAAAAATAAGTATTTACCGCAATATGTCCACCACCCAGTACCGCCGAACCACTCAGTATCTCTAATATACAGTCAAGTAGCTTCACACATCCATAACTGTATATATTCTTGTATAATAAAAAAAGCAATCATCGCATTAGGACTGATAAAGCTATTCTGAGAATATTCCTGAACAAACCACTGGATGATTTATAACATGTAAACTCACTTGAATGAGCTGATCATGGCACACATTCCCCGTGAAGAACGTTTGACGATCTGACACGAAGCCTTTGATTTCTGTCTCTTCGACCTCCTCACCATTCAACGTTAATACTCTGAAAAATAAGGAGACTTAATAACTAAAAATATTTACCGACTATCCATCTAGTCACTCTTAGACCGCCGTCAGACAAATAATATAGTGCCCGCATGTTTTTCAAATATTCTATAACTTTTCTATAAGGAATTTTGGTTTGACTCAGAAGACACCTCTTTTTTAACTGACTTTAAAAAAGGAGAAGGTTTCTCGATTCGACCGTATATGCTTTTTTATTTTACAGGGGTAAGAATGCTGCTGTGTTCTGATCTGAAGCCCCATCTGATCTGGCCCAACTTAGTTCCAATCCATAGCTCACAACCCTCCATTTAAAAAAAAACCTATCGGATCTTACATTACCACACTAACCAAACTTGAACATATCACTGCTTAATAGTTCTATTATTTGGCAGAAATAGGTGCGGCGTTGGTCTGGAGAGGAAGTTTAAAGGGATTTGTAAATGATTCTACCATCTGACACATCACCTGTAAAATTTCTCTGGCACCTTCAGACAGGGTTGTGTTACCTGGTCTGTCCCACGAAGGAGAGCACGAGGGTGTCGTGGTAGGGCGAATCGGGCGCCAGTGTGAGCGCCCACATGCCCTTGATGCCCGGCAGGTCGATGGAGGCCTGCTCCTGGATGCCGATGCCGTTGCGGATGATGCGCAGCGAGCCCATCTTGAACGCACCTGGTTTGTATGTAAAGGTATATATAATGACATAGGTATTGGTGTGGTAAGGGAGACAGACTTTTCTGAGGCATTCCAGCTTAGTCCTCAGGGGTAGCGGCGCATCTGTGGCCGACCTCAGGTAGAAATATCTAATCTTATCTGGGGTTGATTACAGATGTCCATGGGCGGCAGTAGCCACTTACCATCAGGTGGACTGCAAGCTCGTCTACTACTCCTATTTTGTAAAAAAAAAATTGGTGACGAGGAGGCATTTAAGTTTCGGCCAAAGGTGTTGTAAGGGAGAAATTCTTATCCGAGTGTTATGCACACACACACACATTACACAGATTCACGTATAAAACACATAATTGCCGGTGATTGATAATTTTCGTCCCATTTAAATGCTTATTCTATTTTTTATATTTTTTTTATTTTTTATATTTTCTTGCTGTCTTCGTCCCGCTGACATGTACAATTTGCTGTTGCGACGTGACTCATTTCTATATTCAGAGCGAACTAGCAGTTTGGCGCGGACTATACCCAAGATAATCAAAACGTGTTAAAAAACCATACCGGAGCACGTAATGAGCTGGTTCTGCCCCTGGCGCTCGAGGTCGACCACGCACATGTCGACGATGGGCGCGAGGCTGGTGAAGGTCTCCATGGGCCGCACGTACTGGTTGCCCTCGTCGCGCGACGCCGACAGCCGCACCAGCGCCGAGTCGCCGAGACGAGACCCGATGAACACCACGCCGTTGTCCAGGTACGTCATGCACTCCGGCATCGGGATGTCGCCTGATATACATAACACACTGATAGTAGAAAGGTGGTAGAACCATTTGTGGTTCGACTCCGGCGGTTGTTAAGCGCTGCTGTGTTCTAGCTTGAAGATTGTGTTAAGGGGTAAGTCCTCAGAGTAGCGGCGTATCTGTGGCCGACCTCAGGTAGGAATATCTAATCTCATGGGCGGCTATAGCTCGTGTAGCGCCCGTGGAAATGAAACGTTGGCGACCCTAGCCCTGATCCCCAGCGGGTATAACTATTGACTATACCGTCGTAACTAGAAAGTTTTTTCATATTTCAACAAGTTACAGTATGGTATTAGTTACGGCCTTTGTTCTTATGACGGCACAATAACACTCATTGTTTTTATGCCTGTAGCACATCTCAGGGAGCGCCGCGGCGCCCCCTGAAACGGCGGCGCCCGTGTGCATTGCACAACCGGCACTATAGGTTAAGCCGCCCCTGTTTAATCTTATCTGAGGTTGATTACTATTGTGAATGGGCGGCAGTAGCCACTTACCATCAGGTGGACTGCATGCTCGTCTGCTACTCCTATACTGTATTAAAAATAAGTAACACACATATACCCGCAGCTTGTGTAGATCTAATAAAATAGATCTACATGTTCTCAAGAACAGTCTGGGTAAAGATTGAACCTTGCAGTGGTCATTCATTCAGACAAAGTTTAGGTATCGTCTGACGACATGTGAGGGTCTCGAATTGATGATTACTGACTGTGCAGTTTAGCCATAAACTGAATATTTTCCCAAGGCATACTTTGGCTTAAAGTATGAATCTTACCCAGCAGCTCAACCTTGAGGTCCTTGACGGCCTGCGTGCCGTCCATCTTCTCCTGCAGCTCCAGCATGAGCATGAACAGGCGGCCGGAGATGTCGCCCAGCAGGTAGCGCAGCCCGCGCGTGTCCACGCGGCAGTAGCAGTTGATCGGCGTCAGCTGGAATGAGGATCCGCTCGAGGAATCGCTCGTGTATATAGCCCGTATTACCAACTAGCAATAGCCTAGTGGCTAAGAAACTCGGCCTCTTGATCGAGAGGTCCGAGGTTCAAATCCCAGGCACGCACCTCGGATTTTTCAAGGTTAGGAGTTAAGAGGTCGATTTGGAAAAAACGAAAACTGAATCACTAGATTTAAAAAAAATCTTTTTACCTAGGAAACCGAGTTCATTTTGAAAAAAAGCGCACCCTAAGTAATTCCACCATCAGGTAATTTGGTGTGGTAAGGGAGACAGACTTTTCCGAGGCGTTCCAGCTTAGTCCTCAGGGGTAGCAGCGCATCTGTGGCCAACCTCAGGTGGGAATATCTAATCCTATCTGGGGTTGATTACAGATGTCCATGGGCGGCAGTAGCCACATACCATTAAGTGGACTGTATGCTCGTCTGCTACTCTATTACTATATATTAAAAAAAAGGTAATGTCGCTTATAAGGGTTAAATCTCACGATATAATGATGAATAACAAACTAAAGTAAAAGGCTAATTTTGAAGAAATACTTATTTTTCATTTAACTGGCAGCTAAGTTCCAGGGTTATGGATCCAGATGGATATATCCAGCCTAATGGATTTCATACCTTTATTTGTGGAGGTGCTACAGCGACATAGCTTTGGCCATCGTGATACACTATGCACTCCTGTCCAATAACAATAGCCCCTCCTGCAAAAAAAATATACAAAGACTAAGTTGTAGATGCCCAATCATGTTGTAATAAATGTAAATTTTTCCCTCACTTTTTTGACAGTAAATAGCATAACTTAATATTGTTTATTACGGCGTGTTACATGCGCGACCTAGATGAAGACCGCCGACGCTGCAGCGCGTGTTAACTCCACGCGCGCCCTCAATTTAGATGTAGCTGACGCGACATCAGCATTTAATAATTTTCATTTGAATTATAATTAGAATTATTTGTCATTACATAGCTGGATCTCACATCGACCACTATAATCTTAAATTGTAATTTAATTAGTTTAATAAATTAGTTTAAAGTAACTTTGGTTTTTTTTGAGTCCTCCGGCTGTCGTTAACGTAATTGGCGCAGTCGGTAGGATACTTCGAAGCAGTGGTTAGGCTCTAGAAGACCAAGAAATCGGACAGAAGAGGACCAGCTGCGTACACTATCAAGTGTTTCGTCGAGGTATCCCGAACATCGTACGTTCAGCCGAGGCCGCACTCAGAAATCAGCGCCGAAAAAGACCAGAGAAGACACATGTAAGTGCTTTGAATTGCATTTTCTTTTCGTGTTGTCTATCCCTTCCCACCATTTTCCATCTAAGAAAACTCGGGGAAGAATCTGTCTCTTCAAGACAGATTCATAGAAATAGTGCTTTAGATTATAATAGAAATTTGGATACATTAGATTCGGATTCTAATAATTCAGATTCATTAAACTGTAGCGTAGATTTAAATTGTTCTAGCTTATATTTAGATAGTACGATAATTAATTTAAATATGGACCCAGATACGATTTTTAAGGCTTTACGCTCAGTCCCAGATTTTGACGGCAATCCTAATATTCTCACACGATTTATAAGATTTTGTGACCAATTAGTACTACAATATATTAAAAATGATCCAGGCTACGAGTTGACGAATTTATGTTTAATAAATGGCATCTTAAATAAAATTACGGGCGCCGCAGCTCGTACAATTAATTCCAACGGCATTCCCGATAGTTGGCTAGGTATTAGAGAGGCCTTAATTAATAACTTTGCCGACCAGAGGGATGAAACTGCCCTCTACAATGATCTATCTCTAGCGACTCAAGGTAACGACACCCCTCAAGAGTTTTATGACAGATGCCAGACCCTTTTTAGTACAATTATGACATACGTTTCTTTGCATGAGTCTGTGGCTACAACCATTGAGGCCAAGCGAAACCTTTATCGTAAATTAACCAAGCAGGCGTATGTCAGAGGTTTGAAAGAACCTCTCGGGTCCCGTATACGGTGTATGAGACCCGAAACTATAGAGAAGGCTCTGGAATTTGTCCAAGAGGAACTTAACGTGATGTATCTTCAGAATCGCAATAGCTCTTCCTCGGACCGGCGTCCACCTATCACACCACAACCAACACCAAAAGTACCGTATTTTAACAATTATTCTGTGCCTAATTTAAATTCTCCCGGACCAAGCTGGCAGAGGCCTGCCCCCACGCCTGTTAATGCACCCCAGCATTGGCGTCCCCCTCCTCAATCTAACCAACCCCCGCAGCGTATGTTTATGCAGCCCACTCGTACGCAGCAAATGTTCAGAGCTCCCCCTCCAAACTATAATAATAGTGGATTTAGACTTCCTCCCAGGAACGCCCCTCAGGCTACAGGACCAAAACCTATGAGCGGAGTTAGTCATTTTACACCTAAGCCGTTACCCCCGCGAATTTCTGGTCACGATTGGCAAAGATTTGGCAATCCCCCTCCATCTAACTACTTTAAGACAAGAGAAATGAACTTTAATGAGAGTTATGACTACGATGACTATAATTATGATTATTATGACTATTATTATAACTATCAGACCGACTATACAGAACCTGACTATAATAATTATTATGACTACCACACTGTACCAGACTACCACTACGAAAATTACCCTCAGTACTGTGAGAGTCAGGGCTCACGTCCCATGCACTCTAAAGAACCGCCGCAACCCTCTAACAGAAAACCCGAGAAGGATTTTCCCAAGGACCACTGCGAAACCACACCAGAATAGAACTTAATTTGCAATCAAAAAAAGAATTACCATATATTCAGTTCCACAATCCACCTCTTAAATTCCTTGTAGATACCGGTGCAAACCAGTCCTTTATAAGCCCTGAAGCCGTAAATACTTTTTTCTCACACATACAAAGAAACTTTGATCCTTTTGAAGTCACTAATTCGCGTGTGACAAGTACGCATGAACATTCAATTACTATACCTAGTTTTCCGGAATTCAATAGCCAGAAAAATATTAAATTATTCATATATAAATTTCATAACTATTTCGACGGATTAATTGGCTTAGATTTGTTAGAAAATTGTAAAATAGATTTAAAACATAACCTTTTGTTAACTGAATTTGCAAGTATACCGTTATTACGTTATCAGTGTAGAAAACCTAAGTCAGAAGAAATTATTCCGGCCAACTCCTCTCGCCTAGTGACCATCCCTATTCATCACCCTAATGGCGACGTATACATCCCTGAACAGTTTTTATGCAATTGTGTTATACACGAATGCATTACGACAGTGACAGACGATACTGGTATAGTGGAGATCCGAAACCCGACAAACAATGACGTATTACTTACCTTTGACCGACCAATGACTATTGAACTCTGTAACGCAGAGTGTACCCTTAAGGAACAAGACCCAAGTCGCGTTAATGACGTACTAGCCCGACTTCGAACTGACCACCTAAACCCCGAAGAACAAGCTAACTTAAAGACCTTGTGTGCACAGTATGCCGACGTATTTTATATAGAAGGAGAACCCCTGACATTTACCAACAAAATCAAACACAATATTAGGACCCATGACGAAATCCCAGTATATACCAAAAGTTACCGCTACCCTTTCGTACACCGACAAGAAGTTAGAGACCAGATAGAAAAAATGTTACAACAAGGCATAATACGACCTTCGGACTCTGCTTGGAGCTCGCCTATTTGGGTAGTACCCAAGAAAGCGGACGCTTCCGGCAAACAAAAGTGGAGACTGGTAGTCGACTTTCGAAAACTTAACGACAAGACTATTGACGATAAATACCCCATCCCTAATATTTCAGACGTCTTAGACAAACTTGGTAGGTGTCAATATTTTACAACTTTGGACTTAGCCTCAGGTTTTTATCAGGTCGAAATGAACCCCGACGACATCCCTAAGACCGCGTTCAATGTCGAACATGGGCACTTTGAGTTCTTACGCATGCCCATGGGACTTAAAAACTCTCCATCGACGTTCCAACGAGTCATGGACAATGTACTCAGAGGACTTCAAAATGAAATATGTTTGGTTTATTTAGATGACATCATAGTTTTCAGTACTTCTCTACAAGAACACATGTTGAATCTCGAGAAGGTTTTCAGTAGACTTCGAGAATCTAATTTTAAGATTCAGATGGATAAATCTGAATTTCTAAAATTAGAAACAGCCTATCTTGGACATGTAATTACTAGAGAAGGCATCAAACCGAACCCTGATAAAATTAAGTCCATTCAAAATTACCCAATACCTAAGACAAGTAAAGAAATAAAACAATTTTTAGGACTTTTAGGCTATTATAGGAAATTTATACCGGACTTTGCACGACTGACAAAACCAATGACTAAATGCTTAAAAAAATCAAATAAAATAACTTTAGACTCAGAATACATTAACTGTTTTGAGAGATGTAAGACTTTACTGACTAACGACCCCATTCTCCAATATCCCGACTTTACAAAGGACTTTATCTTAACGACAGACGCTTCTAACGTAGCGATAGGAGCCGTACTTTCACAAGGTACTATAGGTTCAGACAAACCCATCTGCTATGCTTCTAGAACCTTAAACGATAGTGAAATGAACTACAGCACTATCGAGAAAGAACTTTTAGCCATAGTATGGGCGACTAAGTATTTCAGACCCTATTTGTTTGGACGAAAATTTAAAATTTTGACTGACCACAAACCCCTCCAATGGATAATGAACCTGAAAGAACCGAACTCTAGACTGACACGATGGCGACTTAAACTGAGCGAATACGACTACACTATCATTTACAAAAAAGGAAAATGTAACACCAACGCAGACGCCCTATCCCGAGTTCAGATTAATAACGAGGAAATAGAATCCCTCCTTAGAGAATGTGGAATCGATCTATCCACGAGACCTGAACCCCCTGGATCTTCAACAGCCACCATACACACATCCAATGAAGACCCTATTTTAGAGATCCCCATCACAGACGAACCCTTAAATAAATTCCACAGACAAATTTGCTTGACAATCGTAGGTGACATTAAACGACGGACAACAGTTACAAAACCTTTTGACACGCACACACGAACCCACATCCAAATCTCCGAGTCGACTTTAGAACAAGACGTTGTCAATGCAATTAAAGAATACGTTAACCCCAAAATAAAGACCGCCCTTAAAATCACACCACCACTAGGGATGTATTCTGTTATTCCAATCCTTCAGAGGAACTTTAGAAACTCGTCTATGAACTTAGTTTTAGCTAAAACTGAGCTAGAAGACGTAAAGGAATATCTAAGACAACAGGAGATAATAAAACACTATCACGAGGGAAAGACTAACCATCGAGGCATTAATGAATGCTATTTGTCCCTCTCCCGTCGTTATTACTGGCCTAAAATGAAGGAAGAAATAACCAAATACATAAACGAATGTACAATATGCGGACAGACTAAATATGACAGAAACCCTATCAAACCACAATTTAATATCGTACCACCCGCAACTAGACCCTTTGAGATAGTACATATGGATTTATTCACTGCACAGAATGAGAAATATTTGACCTTCGTAGATTCCTTTTCAAAATACGGACAAGCCTATCATTTACGTGACGGTACAGCCCTCAGTATCTTACAAGGATTATTGACCTACTGTACACATCACGGACTACCCCTGACTATAGTGACCGACAATGGAACCGAATTCACAAATCAACTTTTCGCCGAATTTATAAGACTTCACAAAATTAACCACCACCGAACATTGCCTAATTCACCTAATGATAATGGAATCATAGAACGATTTCATTCGACGTTATTAGAGCATTTACGTATATTACGACTTAGACAAAAGGACGAACCGACAATTAATCAGATGCCTTATGCGATATTAGCATATAATAGTTCAGTACACAGCTTTACTAAATGCAGACCCCACGACATAATAAGAGGACATTTTGACCCTAGAGACCCACTGGACATTGACATTACCGAGCACTTAATGCAACAGTATATCTTAACTCATCGTGAACAAATGAAGACTGTATACGACTTGATAAACGAGTCTACCACAGCTGACCGTAACCAATTAATGAATAACCGAAATAAGAACCGCGAACCCGAAATAGAATACTCACCTGACCAACAAGTATTTATTAAAAACCCATTAGCTAATAGACAGAAACTAGCACCACGATATACACAGGATACCGTCCTTGCCGACCTCCCTATTCACATATATACCTCAAAAAAGAAAGGACCCATCGCTAAATCCCGCCTTAAACGTGCGCCTAAGAAACCCAAATAAAATTGTTACAGGTTTCGACTGGTACTGTTAGCTCACCTGACGATGGCGCTCGAGATAAGACTGGAACCACTTGACAATGGACCTGGACTACTACCCTTTAACCTTGGACAAACTAAAATTATTACCCATTACCATTCTTTTGTACAGTATATACAGCTCTCAGACTTGGAAAACCAACTTAACTCTATTGACAACCAATTGAACTATTTTAAGACTGAATTAGACAACAACACCCTACCCATATATGAACTTCAA
Organism: Epargyreus clarus clarus; assembly: GCA_014595695.2. NCBI lineage: Eukaryota > Metazoa > Arthropoda > Insecta > Lepidoptera > Hesperiidae > Epargyreus > Epargyreus clarus. The sequence continues at coordinate 3,722,860 of JACTTY020000016.1, read as the reverse complement.
ATTGACTATTTGACCTCCAAACTTATAAAGATAAGATCCCAACTAAAAAGCTTAGAACCTAACCGCACAAAAAGAGGTATTTTCGATGGATTAGGATCATTAATTAAGAGTGTAACTGGTAACTTGGATCATTCGGATGCCGAAAAATATAACAGCGCAATAGAAATATTAGAGAATAACGAGCAAAGATTGTTATCTGAGTTCAATAATCATGTTAGCCTTAATAAAGCCTGGATGGTTCAACATTCACAATTGATTGACATCTTAGTGGAGAACCAACAGAAGTTAAATGAAACATTTAAATTACTTTTAGATAAAAATTACATTTACGAAGTTAAGTATGCCAAATTTGCACAACTCTTAGCTATTATCAGTGAAAACGCTGAGGATTTATATTTAGAAATAATTAAACTAGAAAATATTTTAGCATTTATTCGTGCATCGAGCACTCATCATAGTATGATAAGTATAGATAACTTAGAACATATGTTAACTAAACTTAGGAAAATTTATAGTAGTAATGAGATATTAGATGCTGATTTAAGAGAGTATTATAACGTCATTAAACCTGGTAGTTATTTCGTTGATAAACGATTAGTATTAATATTTAAATTTCCGATTATATCCCCGGACACTTACGAATTATTTCGCCTTTCCATCGTTCCTAACAAGTTCTTACAAACCTTTTTACCTCCGTATCCTTTCATGGCAACCGATGGAAAAGCATTCATGTACATGGAGGCTGAATGCCCGAAGTTCGGTCACCACCTTCTCTGTGAAGAAAATATTAACCATCTCTTAAGAGAGCACACTGATTGTATCCAGAGCATCATTACGCACCAGCTGATAGATAAATCCTGCAGTCCTACAAAAATTACAGTCACCAAGGAGGCCATGGAGCAGTTGGACGGACAACACTACACTCTTTTCTTCCCACAACCTACGAAAGTGGATTTAAAGTGTGGCCGTGAAGAATACTTATCTCTTTCTGGAAGTTATCTCGCCACTATTCCATATGAATGTTCCCTGCGTACAGAATCTATCACAATCATTAACATCAACGATGAAGTAAAAGGACAGCCACTGAAAATTACGGAGATCCCCAATCATCACATTTCCGTAGACGATAGTAATATGAACCAAATAACTCTTAACTCCGTCAACCTGAAAAGTCTACATAAATTAGAAGACAGGATATTTCTTCAGAAGCCACTCACCTTGGACAACACAAATTCTTCACTATACCATACGACGCTACCCTTCTACACTATTATATTTGGGGGTACTCGCAGTCACCGCAGTTATAATAATTCGCCGCTATGTGAACCGCACTACCGCTACCTCTGAAAAGAAACCAGAACCCAAAAAGGACGAGGCTCACACCTATGCTACTCCTGAAGGATCCAGAACCCAGGAGGCCGTACCAGCAACATTTTCGGTCAAGGTACTCAAATAGTTGCTGCTCTGGGGGTGGAGGTGTTACATGCGCGACCTAGATGAAGACCGCCGACGCTGCAGCGCGTGTTAACTCCACGCGCGCCCTCAATTTAGATGTAGCTGACGCGACATCAGCATTTAATAATTTTCATTTGAATTATAATTAGAATTATTTGTCATTACATAGCTGGATCTCACATCGACCACTATAATCTTAAATTGTAATTTAATTAGTTTAATAAATTAGTTTAAAGTAACTTTGGTTTTTTTTGAGTCCTCCGGCTGTCGTTAACGTAATTGGCGAATGGCAAATAAGTGTATCCACATAACACAGATTACATAATATTACAATGAATATTTAAAAAAATGGTATAAAGGCTTTGAAGTAAACGCATGAACAAGCGACATGTTCATGCGTCACAGCTAATTTAAATATGAGGTGAGCCATCTATACCTTAGAAGCGACAATGCATCTGTGATTAACTTCAAAAAGGCCCATGGCTTATATGGAGATAGTCACAGTCATGGGCGACAGTTAGCATGCACCATCAGGTGAACTTCAAGCTCGTTTTCCAGTCATTGTGCAAATCGTAAAGTTGGAGCACATTTAATATTTTTGCAAATATAGAGAAACTTGTATTTAGTCACATGCGTCGCCTAATGAGAGTTCACCAAAATATAAATATTTTTTCTTACAAAATCCATACCTAGTGGACTTGGCACTGGGATAAGTATACTTGCTTCAGTCTCCACATTGTCTTGTTTCCATGGTATTTTAGTGAATTCTTTATCCCTTAAATTAATTTCGTGAGTCTGAAAATATCAATTAAATTGTAGTAGGAAGTTTGGGTTTTACATCCAATAAAGAAATTAACTTGAGTCTATAGTTATTGTTGATATATTTGAAAGCAGCTTTAACTTGTGTCTTTGCTTGTAATGATTGTAGAGATTGATTACTAAATATTAATATGACACCATTGACCTTAAGCTCATCACGAAAATACTTTATCAAAATGGAATGAAAGTCATATCAATCCATTTTTGAATCCCTGACAATGTGTGTACAAAATTACAATATGACAGTCGGTTATGGAGATAAAGCATGAAAGTGTCAATAAGTAGTCACATTCACATTTGTAATATTAGTTAGAACTACCTTAATGTGTCGTCCGTTGAGATCTTGGTGGATTAAAATTAAAGTTGGATTCGCACAGCCATGTAGAAACTCTAAATCATAAACGTTCAATTCTTCCAATCTGTAACACATGAAAATATTTAATTTTATTATTCTTCTATTAATTTCTAATTACATATTGTTAAGTAGAGATATTGCTGTAGGATGAAGAGTAAATTAAATGAATTTTCAATTTGTTTGTATTGCTCAACATAGTACAGTCATATACATAGAGTTCACTCTGTCATACATATGAGTTTATGTCAGTTTTACTTTATTTTCATATTGGGATATGTAAAAAAAAAATAGATAGGTTTAATTAAAAAAAAATGGAGGTAGAACTGGCCCTGATTAAACTTAGCTGACATACATCTTTGCTATCATGTATGCCACCATTGCTGTTGCCATTGCATTATAAATGTAATTATAACATGTTAAAAATTACCTTAAACTAGCAGCCTTCAGCTCAGTAGAATCTTTATCCAATGGTATTATCTTAAACAGTCCATCATACAACCTCAAACCAATGACTCTTGCTTGTGGATCAATTACAGCAAGGATACCGTTCTCTGACGGTTTGCCGATACGGTCAGCAACATTGCCATGAGCCTTCGTGACTACTTCCAGTTCATTGTTCGCGCCCAACCTCCATTCCAGTATCATTGCATTGTATCTTGCTGTCAGGATGAACACAAGATCCTTTTCCTCATACTGTGAAAGAATTTATGGTATTACTCAACTGTATACTGATAGGCCCACTAACATATAAAAATCATCAGGCCAGGTAATCATGCCCGGTGAGCGGCCATGCGCCAACATTCTCAGATCAGAGCTAGTACATATGCAAGGTGTTAAGAAAACTTTGATGGCGTGATTCAGAATAGGTGTGGCGCCATCTCTTGACGAGTAGTGGTAGGTCGCCACAAAGGTTTGTAAACATAGACTATGGGTTGACCAATAACACAGATAACTCTAAATTCTAATTGGAGCATATTTAGTTCATCTAGGAATCTAAGCTAGATCTTTGTAGAAGTCAGTAAGTGGTAACTCACTGGGGGTCGAAATAGTTTCATCTTGGCCACTCTTCCATACAGCCCCACTTCTTTCATCGGGCGCAGACCTTCTGGTGTCACCAGATACATTTCCAAGCGGTTCACCTTTGCCACAAGGAGATTCAGGTCGGTTGGTGATGTGAAATTGCCTAAAATATCAACAATATCATAAAAAGTACTACTAATTTTTTTTAATTTATAGGTAAATAAGCCTTTATAAGTCAAAATCATAGTTTTTAAGGATTACATATAATTAAATAGGTTGTTTCATTATTGTATTTTGTAATATTAATCAACTTAATAATTAATCCATTCAGTGCACGCATGTAGACCTATAAATATTTTTTTTAACCTTTTTTTAACTTAATAAAAGCACTTGCAGTAATCATTTCACTTCATAATTAAAATGCATTGCCTGATGGCATATTGAATAAATCATCTAATTTCTCATTAATCATTTGATATTTACATTCCTAGATTATAGTTGGCATTGACCAAGATTTAATGTAACTTGATTATGATTTAAATGAGGTTAAAAACCATCTAAGCTGATGTTGAAGTTATAGTATATAAAAAAGTGTATACATATTTATGTCTAATGACAGCAGTGTATAGCGCTGCTCTTCTCTAGTAGAAGGAGTTGGTAAGGGAAACATACTTATCCGAGACATTTCAATTTAGTCCTCCTGGTTAGCAATGCGTCTGTGATCAACCGCAGGTAGGACTCTAATCCTATCTAGGCTTTATTATTGCAGATGTCCATGATTGACAGTAGTCACTTACTATCAGGTGGACTGTATGATCTATATTATAAAAAAGTGTATCCTCTATATCATGTACTGCATGCATTTTCTTGTGGCCAATAAATACTCTTCGTAAGTCTGTATTGGGTTGTTTAGACACTCTACAAACAGAATTTACTCAATCAAAACAAATTTCTTAAACCTAACCTACAAAATAAAATGTTCTTATACCTTATATGAACACCTAGTCTTAAGCAACCTTCGTTTATTACAGAAGAAAAGGATTTATAAGCTATAGTAAATGGTTTATTGAAAAAAGAAGAAGAATCGATTCGTAATTCAACAGCATTTTAATAGATACATTTGCAACTTTAGCTTTGTGAGAAAACGAAGTAATTTCAATTTCCTGTTCAATAAGATTATGACTTTAATAATAAACTGTGTTTTAGAGAAGAACGATCCAGGTTAAAATGAAAGTTAAGGAACAAAATCTAAAATAGCCGTATGTTATATACTATTGGAGTTAACCTCATCGACATATAATCTTATTTTCTGATACTTGCCAGTGATACATGCTGTTACAGCAGTGGCTTTTTGGGCAGTCACAACGTAATGGTATGCCATGATGGAAATCTATAAATTAAAATCTAATTTAAAAACACCGATTCTTTATTTATTTTTCACCGACACTAATCTTCGCCGTCTGCCTAGACAATTTTTATTTAATTTAGTCTATGCTTGTTTGCACAGATTAGATAAGATATACACCAGATCACAGATTATATATCAAAGAGTACTGAACGTATGATTGGTTTATGGTACTAATTTTATTAACGCCATTGGCAGAACTACATATTATATGTAATATTTTCAAAAAATCCGGTGTAACTACTTGCCGCTTTTTTTTTAAAATGTTCTCTTCTTGCTACAATAACCATAGATGATACACTTAATATAGGGAATAGATACGCCATACCGTGTTTTAAATGAAAGCTTTACCCACCACCAGCACTAGATGGCGCTTATTTCAACTTACAGATTATCTTCAATAGATGGCGTTTAACTTTAAATAATCCATATCCTTGATCCTTATTTACTTTTTTATTTTATTCATAAAAATGTTTATTCATAAAAATCATGAGGATGTTTTATCCACATGATTTTTATACATCAAATTCGATCAAATATACAGAGAGCAAAAAAAAAAAAAACAATATATTTGCAATTTTATATGTTTATTTGTTTTTATATTTTATATGGTCTTTATAATATTTATGAACTTGTTTTTTTATCTCATCATTCTCATTGAATGTGACCAGTCTTCCTTTTAATATCTTATTAACCCCTTTACACCAACTGTGGAGAATTATGTTCATCGATAACATTATAACTTTCTTTATTGACTGACCATGTTCATGTTCATTGCAGGACAAAATTTTGTCAAAATTACAAAATAGATCTACATTAAACAACACCCCTACCCTACCAACGTTAACAAATACCCTACTCTTACGAGTAATTAGTGTCGACGGACGCCTGAATATATTATAGAGATGGTACTCTTTAATCTGTATAGATTCCTGTACTCTTATCTTTGGTCTTTTCCTCTAGTCTAGTTAATGCTAGACCGCTCTGATATTGTTGCGAGCAGGTGTACTCATACAATTTGCTATGGCGACGCGATTCATTTCTATATTCAGAGCGGGCTAGCAGTTTTACGCGGACTATAAGCAGCACCTGATCCCAAATAAGAAAGTATTTCCATCTGAGGTCGGCGACATATGCGTCGCTGCTCCTGAAAATTACGGTGAAATGTCTCAGGAAAATAAGTCTCTCAAAGGCAAATATAGATGTACCGGTGAGGCCGCCGGGGCTGAACTACAGAGGGTTCATCCACCTTCTATTCTACTTATCGTATCCATTGAGCGTAAGTGGAGTAGAAAGGGTTAGGAATAGAAGACGAGAGAAGGTTAAAGATTTGTTGATAATTTGTATGTGCAATGAGTGAAACAAGAAATATTGAACATATTTTTTATTGTCAAAAAAACACATTGCAAACAAATATAGGTATTATTTACACAATAAAGCGTGCGCGCGTACGCTTTATTGTGTAAATTCACATTCACAAATGGTTAGTATATCGATAAAGAAACGTTTGGATCTTGGTTTGTCGGTATAATCAATGTTACAAATCGCCACCAATTTTGTGACAAACTATCGTAGTACTTGGAGAGCCGGTTAGAACCCTTAAGCCTGCGGAGGGACATAGGTTCCTTCTGCGTGTTCTACCGGCTTTACAATGGTGTGTGTTCTGAGGAACTGTTCGATCTGGTGCCTACATCACCCTTCCTTCATCGCACCACTCGCCAAAGGATGAGGTTTCATCCACATCAACTTGACCGGTGGTGTTCCTCCACGGTTCGGTTTGCATGGTCATTTTTACCGCGTACGTGCAAAATGTGGAATGAACTTCCTCCTGAGGTATTCCCTCAGGACTATAACATGGGGTTCTTCAAGAGGGGTGTGAAAAGAACTCCCCTTCAAAGCCGGCGATGCAATGGCGACTTCTCTGGTGTTGCAAATGTCCATAGGCGACGGTGACTGCTTTCCATCAGGTAGCCCGTCTGCCTTATCGTTAGGTTAACTATAAAAAAAGCCGGAAGTTGTAACCGTCGTGATTGCACATGTATTGCTTGTTTTATTCTTTGACACAACTTGCTGGCAATCCAAAATTGAAAACTACCCGAAGGGTGCTTACCTTCCGAAGGGTACCGGGGACGCCTCATTCTTTAAAATTCCAGATGTGCCCAATTCCATGAGTCAAAATATTATTTTGCAAGTGTCTGCTCTTTTTCCTGCAGTTGTATTGAGAATCAGGTGGCCTCATGGTCGTGATAACGAGGCAATGTCCATCGCGTTAACTTTCTCGATAGGATCAGTACTGCTGCTAACGCAGCGAACTGGTTTACTGGCGTGGTGCTCTTCATATTATGCGCTTCCACTGATGAAATACAAGTGCATCATGTAACATTGCACCAAGTGCATCAAGACCTTGTAAAACCACTTATATATGCTGATTATAGTGCAGTCCAGGCGTACCTATTTCTTTATTTCTGTTCAAAACAAACACACATAGCCATACACCCAATTTTGGTTTTTCCAATATTATCCTCCTACTTTGAAAACAAAAACAGGAATATAGTTTAACATGACGGAATACATAGCAAGGAAAACTGCACGTCTGAGAATCCTTAAACAAAAATTTCTCAAGTGTGTAAGAGAGACTCATATTTTCACAGGCTTCCTGCTTCTCTGAAAGTTCAGCCAAGTACCCCCAAATACCAAACAAAAGTGTTAAGTTTAATTATGTTACCTATACTATAGAAGTCAGGTTTGTAGCTGAATGCTTAAAAAGCATTTTATGAATGCAATGTACCAGATATGTTCATCTTATATTGGTGCAAGATGGTGCAGACACACTACATATCATCAAAGACATTCAAATATTTAGTAGTAATAGACCAATCATATACCGGTATAGTGAGAATTGAGAAATAACACTGATCGCAAGAGGCGGCGTAGCAGCTAGTTAGTTAATATGTTGATGGGTTACCTAAATTTCCTCGTTTATAATAAGGCAATTGAAACAACAACAGGTTTATGGAAATCCCAAAACGCTAAAAATATTTGTCGTTTAATAATAGGCAAAGGAAAACGTAAAGACTTGGGGTCAACGATATATAAACAATAATGATACACCTATAAGTATCTTTATTAATTTTGGCACATAATATTTTCCTAGTCAAACTTCCTTCCTCGTAACTAAAGTAATAATATGTGTACGTGAGGCTGAAATAAAGCTCATTCTGATGTTTATTTTTTACTTTGATATAAGTTCTCCATGAGCCACAGATACCACATAACGTAGCTTTTTTATATCAATGAAATGTTTTCTTTCATTGATATAAAAACGTGTAAATACTATGGTATCGAAGCAGTTTTATATTACTTTATTCTTATTAAGCCTATGAACTACGTATATTATGTACAGAACAGTTATGAACAAATCTATTAAATCAGTCTTGATATTTGCTCGGCGGCACGCTCTCGAATAGCACTTGAGTAAGGAATGTGAATTTACCTGTAAAAAAGGAAACACATAATAAAACATTTTGTATAACATGTTTGTTCTAATTATAAGGATAGGGAGCACTTGTGTTAATACTTTTATTAAGATAGTAACAAACAAAGTTTAGCGAGCAATCTAGCAAGGATATGCACGAATTTTTTTTTTTTTTTTTTTATAATATAGGAGTACCCCAGATAGGATTAGATCTGCCTACCTGAGGTCGGCCACAGATCCGCTGCTACCCCCGAGGATAAAGCTGGAACGCCTCGAAAAAGTATGTGTCCCTTACCCCACCCTTCAAACCAGGACACAGCAGCTGCTGTTATGAGGCCGAAACAGGTGTTGCGGTGGTGCCGACGTAGTCGAACCACAAAAAGTTCTACCACGTTCATTTTCATTGTGCCTAGATTTGCAGTGGAAACGTATTAATTTTCACTATGCAAAGTACTTACGTAAAAGAGCCCTAGGCACGAACTTGTAATACACGAACAGAGTGTACACAATCACTCCTAATACGATGAATCCGATCGCCAAGTACTTCACCGACGGGTCGTGGACTAACGGCGGTATCGAGAGGAATATTGCCACTAGCAGCACGAAGCACGGCACCACCGTGGGCACGCGGTATGGCCTCGGCTTGTCCGGCTGTGTTCTACGCAGTACCAGCAAGGCCACCATCGCCAACCCGTAGAAGAACCATAGGAACCAACTCGCGAAGTCTATTAAAGTTTTGATGTTGCCGGCTAGAATGAATATTGATGTTAGGATTGCCGAAAGAAATATATAAGTTTAAGGATTTTGGAATAAATTAAATATATTCGTAACGTGGAGTTTGTAGTTTGAAGTACGGAGTCTCATACTCATATATATGAATATGAGTTGCGTATTAAAATGGGCATTCCAAGCTAGGCAAAAATTTAAATTGAATTTCAGTGGAGGACCTTACTAAACAGATGTTACTATGGTACAGTGAGTTAGAATCGGGATTTTTTGTATTATATTTTAACTACGTATATTGTGTTCAAATTAACTGACAATTAACGAAAAGGTAGAAAAGAGATTATTTTAGGGTGCCTATATTGGCGAATAGCGGAAATTGTTACAGACGTTACAGTTAAGTAAATACTATGAATGAAAGTATTTCTAAGCATACAAAGTTCTATACAAAGTCCGCTATAGGTACTATAATAATGTCATCTTTTATCGATAACCCCCAATGAAAGTTTTTATGTTTTAAAATTAAAAAAAAACTTACGGCCATGTTTAGATGAGCTTAATATGACATGCACCCTTGTAAAAATAATAATTTCAAACGTCAAGCATTTCATGTAGAAAAAAATATTCAATGCATTTAATTTGGAAGTCTTACTGACTGACTTTAGAACTAAGAATATTAAGAGTATAAGTAGGTACAATAACATTTTGCGGACTCAGTAAAATGGTGCTTTTACACATCATAAAAGGTGTTTTTATTGCCTTTCAAGGTGCTTGCTGCAACCCTTTTTTCGTCTCACAACTGGGGCGGGCCTGGAGCGTATACAACCAACGTTGCCATGGGTACCTTATGTGGTGATCAGTTGATCACCTGTTCAAATTCCGATCACGCCAGACGTTGCTTAACTTTGCAGATCACATACATATCAACCAACCATTGCAAGCCCAAAACCTTAATCGTAGTTATGTTTTCTACAAAATTATTCAATTCTTTATTATATAGGCGCTGAATCTTTGTATTATAATTAAAGTGTGCGCGTACAAAGTTGCAGCTACGTACAGCTAAAAATATCTTTGTTTTAACCGCGAAAGAGGATAATGTTAAGTAACCTACACGGGGATTTTCAAAATTCGGTATACATATGGCTTCTGGCGTTTTATTTCTGACATAAATAAGGATATATGACTTTACCTTACGATAAGAAGAAGTATATAAAGGTGGTATTTCGGGGCTACAATTAGTTTCAGTGCGAGCACGCCGGCAGTGTATATATTATACTTTGCCACATCAACCGGCTCACTAGCAGCGACATCTCAGTTGCGTCGATAATATCTACTTCCAGACCGAGAGCATTTAATTGAAAATGTCTGCCCCATTACCTAAATCTATTAGCTTCAATATATTAAACGGGGCGAACGTCGGTGACGAAGGTACGATCATGAACGCCGTGCTGACATCGGGCAAGTGGCAGCTGAGTGGCCAAAACGTGGGCACAGTCAACAAAATTAAATTCAATCGCTCTCTAGCAGCGACTTTCGCAGCGGTGGAGACGAGTCCTGGCGACGAAGTTAATGGTAGTTTCGAGATGTACGAGAATGGAACGCAGATTGCCGAGATCACCTTCGCCATACCCTTTAGTGGTGAAAATAAGTTCAATCTCAAGCCAACAAATCCAATGTATGTATGCAACCACAACGGTTTCACATCTAGCGGCTCTCCGGTTGTCGCGATAAGTTGCAACAAAACTTCCTAATACCTACAAGAGAAGATCCAAACGTTTCCCTATCGATATACTATCACTTGTATGTGGGCGCGCGTTCGCTTTTATCTACAACTAATATTTGTGTGTATTCTTCTCCAATAAAAATTATGTCCCAATATTTTTTTGTTTCACTTGTTGCATATAATTTTTTTTTACCAAATCTTAACCAGGGAAGGTCTCAAGGAATACCAGGGTCCTTGAGCACAAGAATTCCGGGGCATTTCTTAGCTTTTAATAGTGACCAAATTTATAACATCGGTTGAAGGTGGTACAACCTTTTGTTGTTCGACTCCGAAGGCTCCACCGCCAAACTAATTTCTGATCTATAAATGCAATGTTAAGCGCTGCTGTGTGCGCTTTGCAGGGTGTGGTAAAGACACATACTTTTCCGAGGCGTTCCCCCTTAGTCCTCACGGGTAGCGGCACATTGGCCGACCTCAGTTAGGAATATCTTATTCTATCTGGGGTTGATGACAGACATCCATGGGCGGCAGTAGCCACTTACAGGTGGACTGCATGCTGTTTGCTACTTCGATATTACGTTATCTATTGTTGTAGACAGCTACGTGATTTTAATTACCATAATTACTTAGAAATAATATGTTTGTAGAAGAAGAAAGAAAAGATATAAGTATAGAAAATTGAGAAACACTGATCGTTTTTGCGTGATGTGTAAAGAAAGCAAACTATTATCATTTTATTTATTTACATAGAAGAAAGATAAAAGGGAAAGAATACTCATATGACTCATATGACTATTGCGCAATCTGAAAATTGAAGACAGTAGAAATATTGAACATTCGATTGTAATGAAATTAAACACCTCAGTTAAAATAATCTTTATATATATATTTCTTATGTGCGTGTGTATGTCACTGAACTCCTCCTAAACGACTGGACTGATTTTGATGAAATTTGTTGTGTGTGTTCAAAGGGACTTGAGAATGGTTTTGATTCACAATTTAGTCCGTGGGAAAAGGTTTTTTTTAATTAATGTTTAATTCGTAAGTAGTTATAGAATCGGAAACTATGCGTTTGATCAAGTGATGATCTTTAGCAAAGTTGTTATCCAAGAGCCCACGAGGGTTTGGGAGTTGGTAAGACCAATTTTCGACAGATGGCACCACTGTCATTCTAATGCAGGTACAAATTTTCCGTTTTATGTACATAAAATTATTTGCATTTTTAAATTTTATGTACATAAATTTAAAAATGCGGGCGAAGCCGCGGGCACCACTAGTATTCTACTATATATTTCCACACACTTACAAATTACACTTCACTTTGACTTATTTAACTTATTGTAAAATAATATTGAGTGTAACTATCACCCGAGAACCTTCTCGTTTCGTGGCAAATTTTGTAATGCCTCTTTTTTGAGAGCCTATCATATTATCTGCGTAAAGACAACCCTCCTTTTTTTCTTAAAAAAAAAAACGTCGGTACATTACAATTAACATTTTGACTAAAAGTACGTATCAAGTTAGCTACTCAATAGAAAGATTAACTCATCAAGCGTTGTAAAATATAACAGACAAACATTAAATAATAGTACAAATTTTATGAAATCATTACATTCGGCCATCCGGCAGCGTGCAATCTCCTGATGCGCAGGCTTACAGTTTTATATTAATTATATCTATTTATTTAAAGACAACATCATTTTTTTTCTGATTTTGTTTTGAATATTACTGATAGGTCATTAAAACTGTAGTTTGTCTTAAAATTAAGGTTACATTACATGATAACATTTTTAACAAAAAAAAAAGGAAAACAATATAGATTACTTCTCTCTAATCTTGGAACAAAATTAATATATCTTAATTATTATTATTGTATCAAATACCCATAACTTCAAGTACATGGTAACCATAATATTATCTTACTTAAGTAATTTTAATAGTAAAAAAACACCTAAAAATCATTACATTCTGCCAGATACATAGTTATTTTGGGTCAGATACTTGCGGATTCCCATTTTCGATTAGGTTATTATCATCAGAAGAGGACGATGCGCTAGAGCTGCTGCTACTGTTATACTCACTTTAGTTTGATTTCTTTTTACGATTACTAAAACCTTTTATATCGGTAATTTTATATCTGTCGTTTCCTAACAATTCTGTGATTTTAAAGGGTCCTACAAATTTTGACATTAATTTAGTACTTTTATCATTATTATTGAAATTAGATCTAGTTATTTTAACAAGGTCGTCTACTTTATATACAGGAGCAGGAGCTCTACCAGCATCATAATTTTGTTTTTGTTTTGTCTGGCTAGCTTTAATGTTCGCACTTATTTCTTTTCTAACATCTTGTAGTGTTTCTGGCGTAGATTCAGTACTAATATCTATTTTATTACTTAGGCAATCTCTTAACCTAACACCAAACATGGCTTTTGTGGGAGTTTTCTGAGTAGAAGAATTAACAGCATTGTTAATTCCCCACTGTATTTTGCCGAAAAAAGTGTCCCAGTTACGTTCATCGTTAGCGTGGTTATGCATAGCAAGGGCATTTAAGATGGTTTGATTGTACCTTTCAGCTTGCCCGTTAGCCCTAGGACATGCCACGGCATTTAACACATATTTGATGCCATGATTATTGCAAAAACTCTTAAAAGTAGCAGACGTAAACGATGTACCACGGTCGGAAATGATACGGTGCGGTAACCCAAAACCATAAAATATACTATGAAGAGCCTTTAGCGTAGTTTTGGTTTGAGTGTCCCTAAATGATCTTATGAAGACATATTTTGTAAAGCCGTCAACAATAGTCAAAATATAACTGTTTCCATTCTTACTTTTTACAAAAGGTCCAAGGTGATCATTGTGGATTGTGAGGAAATGAATTGGTACCTTTTCGATGGGATACAGCAATCCACTCTTATGTCTAGAGGCGTTATCATTATTGTAGGCACACTGAATGCATGACTTAACATAATTTTCGACGAACCTACGTAACTTCGGTAACCAGAATAATTTTTGGATTCTCTCTGTTGTTTTAGCAATTCCCAAGTGCCCGACATCGTCATGATTAGCCCGGCATATTTTCCAGCGTGCATCCCGAGGAATAACCAAACAATGAGCGTCGCCAACTTTTCTGTAGACTCTATGGTTTTTTATAATATAATTCTTTTGAATATCTCTAGCTTCCTCATCAGTCTCTGGTTTAAGAATTTTTACTATACGGGAAATATCAGGGTCCGTCAATTGTAAAGTCAGTAGCCAATTATCGTCAATCTCTATGTTGTACACTAACGCGGAAGAGTTATCATTTGCTTCTGAAGGTAATGTTGTATTTCTACTTAAGGCGTCTACATGAGCCATACGTAACCCTGGTCGGTATTCAATTGTAAAAGAGAACTCGCTTATTTGTAACCACCATCTTGCTATTCGAGGAACTAAATCTCGCTTAGTTAGAGTAGTTCGTAGTGCGTCACTAGTTTAAATTGTAACCCTAGTAAATAAACTCTTAATTTCTTTAGTGAATAAACAATAGCCAATGGTTCGAGTTCATAGGAATGTAGATGCCGCTCCTTTGGATCGGTCTGTCTACTGAAATAGGCGACAGGTTTTAAAACGCGAGGTGACTGGTTTTGCAATTGCATTAAAATACCCCCTACTCCTAGAGCGCTAGCGTCTGTATGCAGTTCTGTATCTAAATTAGGGTTATACAAGGCTAATATGGGTCTAGCTATTAAATTATCTTTCAGTATGGAAAATGCTTTTAACTCAACCTCGGTCCATTTAAAAATAATGTCTTTTCTTAATAAATTGGTTAACGGTCTTGCAATTTCCCCAAAACCTTTTATGAACTTCCTACAATAACTCGCCAAGCCAAGAAATTGCCTGATCTCGTGGACATTACGTGGCACGGGAAATTCTATAACAGCCAAAATCTTGCTTTCATTGGGTCTAATGCGATCAGAAGAAATTTAATAACCGAGGTGATGCAGTTATCAAAAAAACGACATTTTGATATTTTAAGGGTAAGTCCAGATTTTTATTACTGTTATTGTTTAATTATTTACAAACTATAAAACTATATACCATATATACAGAAAATATAATTTAAACAAAAAAGAAATATTAAAACTTAAGGAAATATAAAAAATTAAATAGTCCAGATTTACGCAAAAGTTTTAAATTAAAATACCTTCGAGCCTATCAAAGCCTTGTTCCAGATCAGACTATGGTACTAGTATGTCATCTAAGTAAGCCATGGCAGTATTGTTGTTTTTTGATTTCAACATATTATTTATAACCCTTTGAAATACAGCTGGCGCGTTTGCAAGGCCAAAAGGCATTCGCTTAAATTCGAAATGCCCATCTAGCGTCACAAATGTGGTTAAAGGCCTGCTTTCTTCAGCTACGGGAACTTGATAATAACCTGAAGCGAGATCTAAGGACGTGAAATATTTATTACCACTAAGATTGGTCGTCTATTAAAGGCATAGGGAAACTATCTTTGTGAGTTTTATTGTTTAGGGCCCTATAGTCAACACACAGGCGTTGCTCTCCTGTTTTCTTTTTCACAATTAAAATAGGACTAGCGTAATTTGAATTCGATTGTTGTATTATATCGTTATGTAACAAGTCGTCAACAATTTCCCTAACCTGCTGTCTCTCAGTGAAAGATAAGCGATAAGGACGATACACAACTGGTTTATCGTCATGTAGGGATATTTTCATTTCAGCTGTATCAGTGCAACCAATCTCACTTAAATTAAGAGCGAAACAATCACGATATGACTGTAGTAATCTATATAATTTCTCTAAGGTTTTATCGTCAACTTCGGGTCCAACTTTAATGTCCGATTTTACAAGGGGTTCGAGAGTTGAAGGATGTTTAGTAATTTTATTGTTAGTCAATACTTCTTTTTCAACAAAAGGTACAGCCCTAGCTAACGAAGTGTTCGCGGGTAGAGATAAAACGTTCCGAGATAAGTTAGTGACGTTTAAATGGCATGTGCCGTTATCGACACGATATGCATCTTGATGCACGTGATATTCTTTACCCGGTTGATTATTATTGTACCCATCTACATAAACGTCTCCTGAATACGAACAGTCTGTCGCAATTACTTCAACTAGTCCAGATTTAGGTATCTTAGTGATGTTGGGGACGATTAGATTTAAAGATTTGTCAGAGTTGTCGTAAGTCTCTAGGTCGGGGCTTTTATAAAATAAAAGTATGTTACTGTCTTTGAATACAGTTACGTAATTCATTTCAGTGAAATTTTGGCCTATGAGTAAAGGTGTACTCATCATTCACTACTAGAACTTCAATGGTAGCTTCAATATCATCTAGTTTAAGGTCTATGGTCCCTCCATAAACAGGAGTGACTGCTGAATTACCAAAACCTTTAACAACTGGTAACTTAGAGTAATTTCTTGTCAAATTTAGGCGTTGAGCATCGGTCTGCCGCATTGAACTACATTCACTTTCAAAATCTATATAAGCAACGAAGTTATGATTGTTTACCTTACTTGCTTATAGAATTCATCATTATTGTTATTAGCGGTGGATATGGTTAATGTTTTTCGTACGTCTTTGTTGGGCAAAACAGTGTATTTACGTGAACAATGCAATCTACGGCTTTTTTTTTGTGTTAATTTATCGTAAAAATATTCACGTAAATTTTCATTAAAAAGAGTAGTACGGGATAACAATTCTTCAAGAAGCTGACCATAATTTTGCTCGTTTGGAAATGCTTTCTTAAGTTTCGATTGCCACTTTTGCCAACTAAAAGCCACACTTGGTAAAGATTCGAACCATTTCTTTGCAAGTCCTACGAGTTTTTGAAGAGCAAAATGAATGGTTTGCTTCTCGTCCCAGTCGTATATAGCCGCACACTGTTCTGAGATTTGCTAGATGGGTCGAATTCCGGAATAAAATTTTGATGATGAACGTTACTGAAGCTACGCTTTGTAATATGTATTTTTATTTTTTACACAAATTCATAAGCTTTAACACCTATTTGGTAGGCCAAGCATCGGTCTCCTTACGTTTCTTGGGTCGCGGTAGAATATCATAATCGGACGAACTCGAAACTGAACTCGAGGAAACGGAAGAACTAGAAGACTCACGTGACCGTCGGGCATGTTTTGTCCTCCGATGCTTCTTAGACATCTTCCTTCGTTTCCTTCGGGTACCTTTCTCTCTCTGGAGCGGCGGCTCACCATCTGGGGTACCACCAGATTCCAGAAATATAATGAAAGGCATATGCCTTATAATACGTATATGAATTCATTAAAACAGTTTCCCAAAAGGTGTCAAGTAGCCAATTATTACATCAATAACATTCTGATTTTCGCTTGGTACGCATTGTGTGCAGTGAGGCTTAGATTGCAACATTTGGTTTTGGTTCTAAAAAAAGATTGATATATTGATATGATTAGTATGATATGATAACATTAAGTATATCGCATTTAGGGTTTTGTATTTTTAACCGACTTCAAAAAAGGAGGAGGTTTCTCAATTCGACCGTATATATTTTTTTTTTTTTTATGTTTGTTCGGCGATTTTTTCACGATGCCGCGACCGATCGACATGATTCATACACCATTGTATGTGGCTAGTTTCACAGGGGGTCCCATTTCGAGGAAATTTGAAAATTTCCGCCAGTTTTCCCGGAAAATTGGAAAAACCCGATTTCATATAAACTTGAATAAGTCGAGTATTTCTTAACCAATTTTAATTTTCTTTTTTTCATATGAAAGGGAGTTTCGTTGCGGTACTTTCCTACCTTAACATTAGTATGCTCTGATGATTAGAATTTAAGTTATGGGGTGGAACTCATCATCACTACCCCTGCTTTTTACATATTTTATGACAACTTACCTTCTGCCCACTCAATTCTCATGAAACTTAAAATGAACATTGAGTATCTAGGTTAACATGATATGATGGAAAATTTGACCTTCAACTCTTCAACCCTGGTAGTGCAGAAGTGCCTCCTGCCTCAACCATACAAGTTAGGCATTTGGAACTTATGGATATTTAATAAAATCGATAAGTTGAGATATATGATGGAAAATTTGACCTTCTACTCTTCAACCCTGGTAATGCAGAAGTGCCTCCTGCCTCAACCATACAAGTTAGGCATTTGGAACTTATGGATATTTAATAAAATCGATAAGTTGAGATATATGATAGAAAATTTGACCTTCTACTCTTCAACTCTGATAATGCAGAGGTGCCTCCTGCCTCAACCATACAAGTTAGCCATTTGATGCTTATGAATATTCAATAAGGTTGATAGGTAGAGATATATGATGGAAAATTTGACCTTCTACTCTTCAACTCTGATAATGCAGAAGTGCCTCCTGCCTCAATCATACAAGTTAGGCATTTGGAGCTTACGAATATATGATGAGGTCATGAGTAGAGACATATGATGGAAGATATGACCTTCAATTCTTCAATCCTGATGATGCAGATGTGCCTCCCATGTTAAGTATATAGAATATACATTTGTTGTAATGAAGTTGCTAGACAGTCGCAGAGTTTTACCACCTAGTTTGATTTATTTACTTATCTGTTCCTACCTAACCTAGCCAATAATTAGTATCTCATAAAACCTCACCTATAGTGTTTCGTATTGAATTGGTTAGGTTAGGTTGGAACATATAAGACAATATAAAACTAAGCGAGAAGGGCGCGGCAGCGCCCTGCGTGCGGGTGGGTCCAATCCGTATGAATTCAGACCTTACCTTTATTCATGATCACCTTTATACAATTTTACATAATATTAATACAAACGTTAGCATATCATCACTAAAAAGGGTGAAAAAAAAATTTTAACAAAAAAATTAAACCGACTTCTATGTCACTACAAAGTATTAAAACGCTCAGAAGGAATTCCAGAAATACAATATATTCTTCCATAATCATTAATATTTACATTAATACATCTTTATCCACTATTATTTTATCATATCTCCATTATAAAAGACATTGCAAATATCAGCTGACATTTCATGACTCAAAGCAAGACTCCACATTCTAAAAAATATAATAGAAAAGTATTTAATAAGTGACGTAAAGTATTAACAACCAGCAATATAAATGGATCAATGCGATGTGCCTGTAACATTCGGCCATCCGACAAAGTAACGAGTCCCCTCGTTATTCAATACATCAAACTTCTGACTGCTGGTCAGCGTTATTTGATTGTGCATCTCGAAGTATACCTATCTGAGATCGCAGTGCAATACTTTCGACCATTCAGCATCTCAACCGCTGTTTTTTTTTTTTTTTTTTTGTAGAAGAATATTAATGGTAATCTCCGCTTGACTCAGTACTCGTAAGATTGTGAAATATTATTATTCCTGTTTAATAGATTCTTCCAAAACAAATGCTCGTTTATTTTTCTCTTCAGCCCGTCGCCATCCACTGCTGGATGTCAGCTTTTCCATTGGTCTTACACAAGTCCCGATCTCGCACTGTTCTCATCCAATCTCTTCAAGCCAATCGTACGATGTCGTCCGTCCATCTGCATGGTTGTGTGTCCACTTTTCTGTGGCTCGGTAGACGGCTTAAGATGCCCAGCCTATCTGCATTTTAGTACAGGAACGCTGTTCCCTACATTGCCTACCTTTGTCATCTTTCGGAAAGTAACATTGGGGTTAGAAGTAGTTCATTCTCTGAAACTAAAACTTATTGAAAGACCAAGGCAAATAATTAAAAAAAATATGTTACCACAAATAGGTGATTCCCTCTGAGATTATTTTTGTTGTAGCTATCAACCAGTACAAAAAAATGGTTCTTCATATAAAATTTCGCAAAATCAATATATTTCAAAGTCTGTCCAGTACGATTAATGTTTTCTAAATTTTTCGGATGATTGTTTCTCATCACTCGATGCAGCTTACATTCACTTAGAAATTGCTCTATCTTAATGACTTTGACCTACATGACTTTCCGTAATATAGAAGTATTCAGCTATTAATTTTTCATCTTTACTATTTCCATCGATAATTTTTAATAAATCTATTTTCCAGCGAATTGTTGTCGGCTGTTCGTTCTTTTAATGTCCTCAAAACACTCACTAAGGTACCCATCGATGTTGCAAGAATTGTCCATCTATTTGTGAAAATCGGCATTAACTATTAATATCCTTGCTTAATACTGATTACTTTAATCCAAAGGTTAAAGCTTCTTTGTCAATTTATTCATACATTATTATTCTCTAGAGTGCGTGAAGCCATAATTAGTGTTGTTCAGAACGGTCCTTCATGGCATATGTAATTATTACACCTAACTCATACTCTGATAGGTCCTGAAAAAATAAAATCTCCCAGTTTAGTTCATATCCAAAGAATAGTTCCATATCCAAAGAAGTCTTAAATCCTATAAATCTATTTTTAAAGTTCTTAAATGCCGCTTCTTCTCTTGCTCATATAAACAATTTCGAGCCCCAACAATTTTTTCAAAGTATTTTGTTGATTCTTCGTTGGTGACTTATCTTGAATTTACTTTATTTTCGATGAAGATACAAGCCTTCAGCATCTTTACATTCAATCCAAATCTTAGCCGTTGGTATTGTTTTTGATTTTCCACAGTATTAGAATAAGCATTAGCAATCACATTTAATTTATATGACACATATTCCTTTCCAGCAAATTATCTTATTGGATCGGTTCGCTCGTATCTTACTAACAATTTCCGTAAGACGCATTCGCTCGATTCCTCCCCGTTCCCAACGTCAGTCAGCTTTATAACGCCGTCTGGAATACACACTTTCACGAAGTATCTACTGTGTGTTAACTTATTGGCGTCTCTGACTCGTTAAAATATACAGTTGACATGAACCTCTGAGGTTTTGCCGGTCCAGCATGAACTCCAAAAATATATATAGCCAAACATAAAACCACCTCCTTCAAAAATCGATTAAAATTAAACAATTCTATTTGTGTTCATCATTCTGCAGTTTCATTATCAACCTTTACTTAACCGTATGTTTGCTTCATTTTTATTATAATAGGTATAGAATGTCTACTTGACGTCACAACAGCCTCTATCGATGTTGAGTATGATGTACCTCTATCAATGGATTGACTCTTCGAAGGAAACAGATCCGTGGAAACCCCCATCTTTCTTCCCTATCTTAAGGGGTAAAGTTCATTTCTAATATTCCACTAGAATCATTATTTCCGCCTTGAACATAAAATCTATGTCTTCAACTTTTTTTAAACTTGTGTCCTGGCTCCTTATATCCATCAACGCCTTCTTGAAATACCTCGAAAACTGTTCTCTTAATTATTTCATCATTAGCACTGATTTTCACATTAAGTCTTCTTATGTTTCAGATAAAATATAATTTAGCTGGAATTAATTTTATTATTGCA
Organism: Epargyreus clarus clarus; assembly: GCA_014595695.2. Taxonomy (NCBI): domain Eukaryota; kingdom Metazoa; phylum Arthropoda; class Insecta; order Lepidoptera; family Hesperiidae; genus Epargyreus; species Epargyreus clarus. Next base: position 3,701,499 of record JACTTY020000016.1, on the reverse strand, counting down.
AGTAAGTTCCGATTTGCTCAGGGAATTTCAATGGGTTTTACGTGCATGTCAGTAATTTTGTCTTAAGCACATTATTTATAGAAAATATTTACAATAACTTTCTATGGTCTATTCATAATGAGACTGTGATGCGTATGATTCAATTATTGATAATTTTGTTCAAGAATCACAATCGCAATCTTTATCATAGAACTGTAACATAAATACCATTCCTTTCGTTCCCCAAACAGACTGATGTCGGTATCAAATCTTATTTTTTTTCAATTAATCCGTTGTTAATTCGTATTAGTTGTGTCATAAAAACACTTGCTTCTAAAAATAAATATTCCATAAGCCTATGATGAATATTTTGTACAGTTAAATATATCTAAAACCCTACTATATGTTAATTAGCCCAATATCCGTAGACTTTGTAATATGGCCTGGGGTTTGATTCGTCTATTTAGTCTTGGAATAAGTTAACTAATATCGCATGATATTTGTGTCAAGGTATATAGGTAATTTGTGTCAATTAATTTAACGTGTTAACTGTTTACATCACTTATTTTATACTCGTATAAATATGGTCTTCCAATTATTTAAAGTTAAATCACTATTTCAATATTTATGAATAAAGAGGATCATACAATTACATTTTTGTCTGAACTTAAATTTCATTTCAATTTCACATCAATAAAATGAAAACATATACATAAACATACGTATTTATTATGCTATGAAATTATATATCGTTACCACTATTCTATCCCTGTGGCTTTGTAATAAGATATCTACTTTTAATTACTCAGTTAAGAGATAACTAAATTTGTCACATAACACTCATGCATGGAACATGCTCTCTCATGGACCAAGCTCATGTGATATGTAGACAGTATAGATATCCTTACACTGTTACTTCTCATTATTCAATATCATAAATTTCATTAAAATAATTGCATGAATATATACGTATGTTATATACACGTATCGTATATATCATTATAATAATTATTTGTACTCATCTTATAAAAGTAAAATGTAATTATATGCTCCATTCAAATAAAACATTACTACCTCATCATTCATATAACATTTAGTACAATATGTTATTTGAAATAATAAAAACATATAAACTATCTATTGTCTTTAAATGTTAATTATCACTTAAAAGAGAAAACAGGATCAGGAAAGGTTTAATTACACATACTATAATTCTGTACGTTATACCATTTCGAGCAAGTGAAGTAACCAAGTATTCTTTGTTATAAAGTACACTTTGAATTCAGTATCAACTCTAAACTTAGGTTATATTTTGATTTTCCTGATTTACTATTGTGATCACCTTGACAAAAGTCTAACTTAAAATGTTTTCCACTACTTACATATTTTATATCATATAAATACACTACATATTTCATATATCTAATCTATTATATTTTACTTCGTTAGTCTAATTGTCCTTTAGTCTATTTTTGATAACGTGCTGCTGTGTTTATCTCTTCTCTATATTCTCTTATCTATATCTTCTTATTTTCACGTTCATAAAACTCTTCAGGAACATTATTTTGTGCGAAATAGGAAACCATAATCTCTTAAGGACTTGCAAAATCTTCCAAAAATAATCAGTAGAAAAGAGTAGGTACTTTGATTTATAAAGCACTGTACTTTTAGTATCACTTCTGTAAGGAACGAATACTTTTCGTTTAAGGTGATTATTGAAGTGCAGTAACGTAGACACGAGTTGTTCATTTTGCTTTAACAGTTTTTCTTTAACAAAAGCAATCTTGATTAAGATTTTCGTTATTATTCGACCTTAAATTATAATAATGAGTAGTCTGTCGATTTCCCTCTTCTTTTATTATCACGTAAATACGTTGGGACTTAACACATTTCCCGTAATTAATGGCTTGCGATCTTTTCTAAAGAGACTTCGGCCGCGATGCTGATCATAACAAGTTCTCGGACTATGTGTGGAAATACTTCGGCTGCAGTGCTGATCATAACAAGCTCTCGGACTATATCTGGTACTTCGGTTGCAGTGCTCGGCTGCGTTGCTGGTCATAACAAGCTCTCGGACTACATCTGGAAATACTTCGGCTTCGTTGTTCATCATCGCTGGCTTTTTTAACTTCTGCAGTTGGCTACGAAGACCATCTAAAGTGCATTTATGGATAACTTCACTTTGTTTGTCTTCCTTTATCTGAAACTTACACATGAATCCTATGTAATTGTTCGTTTAATTAATTTTACATTATTTATCGTTTATGGGGTTTATTTCAAAGAAGTTAAATATATAAGGCTGTAGATAGGGCCTTATCAGTATTTTCATAAAAACGATCATCCTGGTTCATACTGACACCATTTCGAATCGGTGGTAATAAGTCAAGGATGATATTTTATTTCGCCATGACCACTATTTCTAAACCTCATTACATACGACGCACTTTTACAACATTGATATTATTGCGCTCAGACAAAGACAAAAAAAATATCCAAATAAGTTTAGTAGTAATAACCCTAAGAATAAGCCATGCCATAGGAATGTCAGGTTGTTAGAACATTTGGTCTGATTTTGTTATGGTGTTTTAAATACAATTTCAATTAATTTATGAAACTATTCAATAATACACACCGCACCAGCTGGTTTGTATAACAATGTGAGTATCTTCAATTTACAATTCATTGTAATATGAGACTGGTATGCATTTATATCATCAGAATATAATTTCACACGGCATTTTAAGTACAAGACGTATGAATTTACTTAATATACGTTTGAATACGAATTAAAAATTAAAATTTGTAAGATTAATCGCGAAAACTAAAAGTAAAGTCAAGTTCAAATATCTATTCACAATATTGAATTCAAAACAGACGTAATGTGCCGAATAGAAGAAGCAATATTGATATAAAACAAATAAAATGTTATAATATTATTTCTAAATACGTTGCACCGACGAAAAAAAGGCTTTTGTTATATTCCCCTTATCAGTTGCTAAGCAACGATTGTTGGTAAACATTCTTCCAATTTCGCTGGGGTGTAGATAGTTCAATGTCTTTAAATGTTTATTTACATGTGAAATGTGAAATTTGCGAATTATGACGCCTCGATTTTTATGAAAAATGCAAAAATACATCACGTAATTCAAAACAAAATAAAAATCTGTTGAAGCGAAAAAACGATTAAACTTGTATCGAACATTTTAAAACAGAATATTCACCATCTTAACATATTCATGTATTTCAACATTCTTTCAGTATTAATTTACTTCATAAATTCATTCGACTATAATTTCAATTATCGTGTATTCTACATTATATCTTTAAATCGTTTACAAAAAATAGCAAAAATAACATGACCTTTGAGCATCCATCATCCGTGGGCGTTGCAAAAACAGTATATTTTTGCAGTAATCCCACTTCTGAGCTATTAAAACGCTCAGAAGGAATTCCAGAAATACAATATATTCTTCCATAATCATTAATATTTACATTAATACATCTTTATCCACTATTATTTTATCATATCTCCATTATAAAAGACATTGCAAATATCAGCTGACATTTCATGACTCAAAGCAAGACTCCACATTCTAAAAAATATAATAGAAAAGTATTTAATAAGTGACGTAAAGTATTAACAACCAGCAATATAAATGGATCAATGCGATGTGCCTGTAACAAAAGTAAAAAATAATTGAAATAAATGTTGGTTTAGTACATATTTCTGAAGTCGGCGCTCATATTGGACACGCTGTTTACGCTGTTATCAAACGAAATATATTGAGCGCCGACTTGAGAAATATGTACTAAACCAACATTTATTTCAATTATTTTTTACTTTGTAGTGACATAGAAGTCGGTTTTATTTTTTTGTTAAAATTTTTTTTCTGATCTCCATTTGCTATTACCACTTTTATATACACGTTGTTCATAAAATTGATACCACAAAACTTTCCTTCGGCCCCTTTTAATTATTTGGATATCTTCACTGCTCATTTTAAACCGACCAATACATTTAAATACTTATATCGAAACCACAACTATTGCATGTGCAATCTGTCACAACAAAAATTTCATAAATTTTAATTTTAGTAAAAATAATGTTTTTGAAATTTGAAAGAATATTTTTGAAATTATTTGTTCTTGTTCGTGTTTAATTACGTTGATTTTGTTAAAATAATAAAGAAATTTCACGGATTTTTTATTATTATTTGTGTTTTATTTATTCATCAGCAACCAATTACGGTCCCACTGCTGGGCACGGGTCTCCTATCAGGCCATAGTCCACCGCGCTGGCCAAGTGCGTATTGGTAGACTTCACATACCTTCGATTTTTTTTTTTAATAAATCTCAGGTATGCAGGTTTCCTCGCGATGTTTTCCTTCACCGTTTAGCAAGTGATAATTAATTACTTTGAAAAATCAGAGGTGTGTGCTCAGGAGGATTTGAATCTCGTACCCCTCGATCGAGAAGCCGAGTTTCTTAACCACTAGGCTATCACTGCCTTAATTTATTATAGGTACATAATGTACATATGTACTCGTATATAATATAAAGATATCATGTTATTTAAATATTGTGCAAAAAATGATATGTTTTTTGGTCATTCAGGCAGAGTGCCCTCAAAAAGTTACGATTGATTTTGAAGTAAAATATTTATTTATTTTTTTGTCTAAAATAAAATGTAGTAGAACTATTGAGAAATAATGAATAGTCATATGAGTCACATGAATATTCTTTCGCGTTTATCTTTCTTCTATATAAATAAATAAAATGATAACAGTTTGCTTTCTTTGCACATTACGCAAAAATATTGGATATAATTAAGTAGATTTGTTTTATTTAGTTTTAGTCTATAGTTTATACTAATCGTAGGCACTCCGGTTCAACTAAGGACAAAAAATCACACTATCTTCATTTGTATAATAAATACATATAGTAATTGGTTAACCCCCTGAAGTACGGAGTCTCATAGTCATATATATGAGTTGCGTATTACAATGGGCATTCCAAGCTAGGCAAAAATTTAAATAGAATTTCAGTGGAGGACCTTACTAAACCGATGTTACTATGGTAGATAGAGTTTGAATCGGGAATCGGGAATTAACTGACAATTAACAAATAGGTAGAAAAGAGATTATTTTAGGGTGCCTATATTGGTGAATAGCGGAAATTGTTGCAGACGTTACAGTTAAGCAGTGGCGGATTTACCAATAGGCTGAGTAGGCTTCAGCCTAGGGCGGCATATTTTTGGGGCGGCATGTTTTATATTTTTGGGGCGGTAAATTTGGGGACCCAATCGTTCTTGCATTAAACGTGCCGTGTCACGAGCGGGCGTGAGGAGCAAAAAAAAAACGGGAACCGAGTCACGAACGGGCGCGACGAGCAAAAAAATAAAAACGGGAACCGTGTCACGAGCGGGCGTGAGGAGCAAAAAAAAAACATGACAATTGTAGAAGCAGGGGCGGCAAAAACTGTACAGCCTACACCTTATTTTTTTTTTAAATCCGCCACTGCGGTTAAGTAAATACTATGAATTAAAGTATTTCTAAGAATAAAATCTTCTATACAAAGTCCGTTATAGATATTATAATTATGTCATCTTTTATCGATAACCCGCAATGAATGTTTCTATGCAGTGGCTAATTTACCAGCAGGCTGAGTAGGCTTCAGCCTAGGGCGGCAAATTTGGGGACCGAATGTTTTTTTTGCTAATTAGGAAGCTAGTTCGTTCATGCCTTAAACGTGTCATGAACTGGCGTGACGAGCAAAAAAAAAACGGGAACCGTCTCATAAGCCAGCGCGACGACAAAAAAACAACGGGAAACATGTTCTAACGTGGAGAGCAAAAAAAAAAACAGGAGCGCAAGCTACCTAATCCGATAAACTACCTAGTCCAATATACCACCTAGTCCGGGAAACTACCTAGTCCCTGAACCTGTTCCAGTATATACGCCTCACCTCTAGTAAGACATGACAATTGTAGAAGCAGGGGCGGCAAAAACTGTCCAGCCTAGACCTTATTTTTTTTTAATTCGCCACTGTTTCTATGGTTTGAAAACTAAAAAAAAAAAAATTCGGCCACGTTTAGATCGTACTTCCAAAAGTACTTCCAAAAAGCGCATACCGCCGATCAATCTGAAATTTGGTAGACTAACGTATTTTGACCTCCTGATCACGAATATCATAACGAAAATTGGCGCAAACGCCATTTTGAATAAGAAAAATGAGAACCTGCAGATAAAAAACAATGATATCTGTCTACCTTCGCATTTTGACGGTCCGAATGTGATTAAAGATCACTTCCTGCAAGTTCCTGGCCATTTCCTGGCATAAATGATGTGAATATATCACTACTCACCTCTTTTGAATTCAACAGGTTTTCGTCGGAAACATTCCAATTAATCCTGTCTCTGAAATTGAAGTCCCTAAAGTCTTGAATTTTCTAAGGTCCAACGCAGTGGGGAGTGACGGCATATCACTTGATATGTTGAAAATGATATTACCTAACTGCCTTGCTACGATAACAAGCATAATTAACAAGTTGTTTGAAACAAGTGTCTACCCTGACGCATGGAAGCGAGCTCTTGTAAAGCCCATACCAAGAATAAACAATCCAGTTGTCCAATCCGATTTACGACCCATCAGCATCCTTCCATGCCTGTCGAACGTGATTGAACGGATTGTTTCTAATCAAATAATCCGCTACCTCCAGTTGAATAATATTTTACCTCTCAGGCAGTCTGGATTTAGGAAGAAGCATAGCACCACCACAGCATTGATTGAGGTAGTGGATGATATTTTGATTGCGCAGGACAAAGGCGATGGTACAATTTTGGCCTTATTAGATTTTTCACGTGCTTTTGAAACACTAAATATTTCATTACTGCTTTCTAAGCTTGCGTTTTATGGCATTAGCATTAACACTGTAAAATGGTTTGTTAGTTATTAAACAGATCGGTCTCAGATGGTCGAACTTCGAAAAGGTAGTAATATTTCAGAAAATCTTTCATCTTCCAAGGATATCAATCAAAATGTGCCTCAGGGGTCTATTTTGGGTCCTCTCCTTTTCATTTTATATAGTGCAGATATAACAAAAAATATAAGTTTTGCAAATTTCATATGTATGCAGACGACTTACAGACTGATGTTGCAGTGGCGAAACTAAATTCTGACCTTAATTGTATTGCGCAGTGGTCAGAACGGAACGCTATAATACTAAATCCGAAAAAAACAAAATTTTAGATTATGGTAACACCTACCCAGGTCCGCAAGATTGGTGCAAAAAGTCCGGCTATTATTTTAAATGGAGAAGCAATCGATAGAGTGCCAGAGGCACGTAACCTTGGGGTGGTCATCGATGAAAACCTCAGATTCGAGAAGCATATCTTAAACATTGTACGTATCTATAGATTAAAAACTTTATATCGCATAAGAAATTACCTAAGTGTAACCTTGCGCATTAACCTTAGTGAAGCCCTTGTTCTTTCTAAGTTTAATTACGCGGATACCCTCATTGGGTCACGGCTTCTAGCACCTACTAAAAAAGTCATCCAACGAGTACAGAATGCCTGCGCACGTTTTTGTTTTAATATCCCGCCTCGCTCTCATGTTACTCCGTACATCAATACCGCTAACATATTAAAAATGGACATCCGCAGGCAATTACACCTTGCCACACTTATATTTGGTATTATAAAAAATAAAGAACCTTTGTATTTATTTAGTAAGCTAGCGTGGGCAAGAGATTACTTAAAAGATAGAACCCGATCAGCTCCGGATAAATTGTGGTACCCGACCTATTGCTCAACTGCTTTCAGGGGCAGCTTTAGGTACAGCGCCACGAAGTGTTGGAACAACCTGCCTGAAATCATTAGGGAGTTTTAAATATAAACTTAAAAATTGACTACTGAAAGAACAAATAAAATAATATTGACTATTTGGCTTATTTATTAGATGTATAGTAAAGCACAATAACATTATCTATTCACCCACACACACATACACGTAAATAAAATATCAGTACATATACATATTTCCCCACATTTCATTTTAGAACTTTTATTCGTTCATAAATTGTGGATACCACTTGTTATTATAATTTACTCATGTAGGATATTATTGTACAATACAATGAGACCATATAATTTTTTATATAATTATCACAAAGCGTAGTCTAATCTATATTTAACTAACTTATAGATTGTGGCTCATAGACAAAGAGGCAGTGTTCCAAATTGGAACATGAAACTTCCATGACGCCTTGTATAATTTTACGTTACACAAAAATTTTAAATTGCCGTTTTTTTTAATAATAAAATGGAGGTATTTACCGTGATACCTGATTGTCTCACGTATCGGAAATACACAGTAAATTGTATTAATACGGCACCATTAGCAAGCATGCGGACAGCCGTCCGATCAACATCACGCCACGGGGCTAACTGAAAATCAGTTATCAGGGCCAAGACGCAGTCTACCTGCTCATGGCATTCGCTGAGTTTGTCCCCATTCACGTTTGTTGCAGCACATAGCATGTTATAATAAACTCATTTATTGTGTTATAACAAAAAATAATTATAGTTCAAAAAACTAAAAAACACGCTTTTATGATAAAATCAACTAAAAAGTAGAAAATAATTTTCAATCTAAGAATCAAGAAAGGAACAGTAAATAGTATAACTGTGGAAAAGGCGTGGAGTGTTCCATTTATCAGATTCGAAAAGCACCCCACACTTTTTTTAGTATTTGTTGTTATAGCGACCACCATTATGCATCGTTTGTAAAAAAAAATCAAGTGTCTATCTATTACCATTTAAGAGATAAAGCCCAATGACACAAACAGACCGCAGAGGGTTTCGTTTTAACCTTTGAGTACGGAATCCTAAAAATCATTCTACAAGAGGGCATTATAGATATGTTTCGGAACATTTGAGTTATAGGGAAGTAACATTATTATTTTCTAAACTAAAAATCACGCTATAACAGTTACGCCTATTGAAACTAAAAAGCAATAATTATTTGCAATCTAAACTTGCGATGAACCTTGCTGAAGGTGCTTGAAAAATCTCGCCTCAAAAATAGTTAATCCTGAGGATGTTGATAAGAACAATAGTACAAAATTATTAAAATCGTGTATTGTCATCGGTTTTTGATAATTCTTCAAAATTTTTAATTAAACTGAACGTTCAAAGTGGATAGAAATCGGGCTCAAAGATTCCGTTACTGTTACGTACATACATACATACATACAAACGTACAACCTAAGCTAATAAAAGCGTGTTAAAAAGAAGTTTAGTTATGAATTGTATTTTTTTTACTCTTAAAGTTTTATAAGGATTATTTTTTAAATTGATTGTCTTATTTATTATTAACTAGTTTTATAACCGTGCAGTTTGTTTATTTATTTTGTCTATTTGCAATTGTACTGTGTGTTACAATATTCCTGAATAAAGCATTTTCTTTCTTTCTTTATTTCTTTCTTTTCGTTCGGTGTGCATGATCGCGCATTCCTAACCGATTTAGACTATTTTTTTAGCTTTACCCAGAAAGGGTGTGTGCATGCGTGTGAACAGCGATTAAGACTGATTAGATTATATTAATTCGTTGCACCGATTCAACGAATAATTTTATTTTTATTGATCAATAACGCAAACTCTGTCTAGTAAAGATTACTCACTCCTAACAGGAAACAGGAAAATGTACCCAGTTTTGAGAATTGAAATAGTTGCATAAAAAAGTTTTACCATGTCTCCGTGCTAAAATATCCCTAAAATATTTGAAATAATTTTTATTTATTATGGAAATTATGCAGCATTAGGTATTTATTCGTAAATTTTCTCTAAAAACGTATTTATTTGTCAAGAATTCAAAAAAATTACTTACTAATAAGCCGTTTGTGGCTTCATTCAATTTCAAGGCGGCGAAGTATCTTTACTAATCTATGTATAGCATTTGAACTTTGTGATGATTTCCCGCTATACCATTTCAACTTTTTGATGATTTTCCGCTGTAGTACATAAACTCGCTGAATACTTTTCGTAATTTTAGTCGAATGTGAATTCAAAATTACTTCATTGAACCGATTCGTCGAATATTTTAATTCACACACACACACACACACCCTTTCTGGGGAAAGCTAAGAGAAATAGTCCAAATCGGTTAGGAATGCGCGATCATGCACACCGAACGAAAAGAGGGTCTCCTTCGTTTCTCTTATTCAAAATGGCGTTTGCGCCAATTTTCGTTATGATATTCGTGATCAGGAGGTCAAAATACGTTAGTCTACCAAATTTCAGATTGATCGGCGGTATGCGCTTTTCGGAAGTTTATCCTTTAGGTCTGCTTAATATGTCATGTACCTTTATAAAATATAATTATTTCAAAAGTTCAAGCATTTCATATAGAAAAAAATATTCAAAGCATTTAATTTGGAAGTCATACTGACTGACTTTAGAACTAAGACTATTAAGAGTATAAGTAGGTACAATAACATTTTGCGGGCTCGGTAAAATGGTGCTTTTACAAATCATAAAAAGGTGTTTTAATTGCCTTTCGAGGTGCTTGCTTGCTTGCCCTTTTTTTCGTCTCACAACTGGGGCGGGCCTGGAGCGTATACAATCACGTTACTATGGGACCTTATATAGTGATCAGTTGATCACCTGTTTTCGATCCGATTCCGATCGCGCCAGTCGTTGCTTAACTTTGCAGATCAGTTGAGATCTATATATCAACCAACCATTGCAAAACCAAAACCTTAATCGTAGTTTTGTTTTGTACAAACTTATTCAATTATTTATTATATAGGCGCTGAATCTTTGTATTATAATTTAAGTGTGCGCGTACAAATTCGCAGGTACGTATAGCTATAAATATCTTTGTTTTAATCGCGAAAGAGGAAAATGTTAAGTTTCTTAAAATTCAGTATTTGTGACATAAATAAGGATATATGATTTACGATACGATAAGACTTACGATAAGAAGAAGTATATAAAGGTGGTATTTCGGGGCTACAATTAGTTTCAGTGCGAGCACGCAGGCAGTGTATATATTATACTTTGCCACATCAACCGGCTTACTAGCAGCGACATCTCAGTTGCGTCGATAATATCTACTTCCAGACCGAGAGCATTTAATTGAAAATGTCTGCCCCATTACCTAAATCTATTAGCTTCAATATATTAAACGGGGCGAACGTCGGTGACGAAGGTACGATCATGAACGCCGTGCTGACATCGGGCAAGTGGCAGCTGAGTGGCCAAAACGTGGGCACAGTCAACAAAATTAAATTCAATCGCTCTCTGGCAGCGACTTTCGCAGCGGTGGAGACGAGTCCTGGCGACGAAGTTAATGGTAGTTTCGAGATGTACGAGAATGGAACGCAGATTGCCGAGATCACCTTCGCCATACCCTTTAGTGGTGAAAACAAGTTCAATCTCACGCCAACAAATCCAATGTATGTATGCAACCACAACGGTTTCACATCTAGCGGCTCTCCGGTTGTCGCGATAAGTTGCAACAAAACTTCCTAATACGTGTACCTACAAGAGAGGATCCAAACGTTTCCCTATCGATATACTAACACTTGTATGTGCGCGCGTGTTCGCTTTTATGTATAACTAATATTTGTGTGTATTCTTCTCCAATAAAAAATACGTCTCAACATTTTTTTGTTTCACTTGTTGCATATAAAAATTTTCAGCAAATCTTAAACCAAGGAAGTCTCAAGGAATACTAGGGTCCTTAAGCACAAGAATTCTGGGGCTTTCCTTAGCTTTTAATAGTGACCAAATTTATAAAAATAGGTTGAAGGTGGTAGAACCTTTTGTTGTTCGACTCTGAAGGCTCCACCGCCACACTAATTTCTGACCAATAAATGCAATGTTAAGCGCTGCTGTGTGCGCTTTAAAGGGTGTGGTGAAAACACATACTTTTACGAGGCGTTCCAGCTTAGTCCTCAGGGGTAGCGGGGTATCTGCGACCGACCTGAGGTAGGAATATCTAATTCTATCTGGGGTTGATTAACAGACATCGTTTATTACGCGTGGACTGCATGCTCGTTCGCTACTTCGATATTACGTTATCTATTGTTGTAGACAGCAACGTGATTTTAATTTGCAGAATTACTTAGAAATAAGTATGTAGAAGAAGAAAAGATATAAGTATAGAAAATTGAGAAACTCTGATCGCGAGTGGAACCGCGGGTAACAACTAGTTAGTTAATATGTTGATGAGTTACCTGAATTTCCTCGTTTATAATTAGGCAATTGAAACAACAACAGGTTTATGGAAATCCCAAAATACTACAAATATTTGCCGTTTAATATTAGGTAAAGGAAAACTATATAAACTTGGGGTCAACGACATATAAACAATAACATCTAATTATACATCTATAAGTACCTATCTTTATTAACGTTGGTACATAATATTTTTCTAGTCAAACTTCATTCTTCGAAAGAAAAGTAATAATATGTGTCCGTGAAGTTGAAAGAAAGCGTATTTTGCCGATTAATTTTTACTTTGATATATTTTTTAATCTGTGGTGCGGTGAGGCGCGATGCGGCGTGGCGGGAGAAATTGAATTTTGGCGGGAAGCCAATTGTCATAATCGTCATTGTTATAAAACATTTCTGAAAATATATAATCTTCCTCTAAATGTTTCTTTTATTGTGATACACTCTAGAAATATAGCTTTATATTCAGAAGTAGTATGACGGGTTCACAATGAAGAGAGCAAATATATAAAAATGATATTATGCCAGCTGAGAAAAAATAAATTATTCCAACTGATATCGGAACATTAAAGTCGTAATTTGTAAGCACTATTATCGATGATGGTGATGATGAGGATGATCGTAGATGATGATGGCAATTTATGAGAAGGCATAAATATGATTAGTCTACATAAATGACGATACTGAAGATCTTAAGTAATTAACCCTAATACATTCGATTTGATTCGATTCGATCGTAAATTCTTTCGGCGCAATTTATAACATGCTCTAAGTGAGACTCTGTAAGTCATTTTTTTTTAATAAAATGAGCAACAAGAGGAGCAGTATTCATTAACCAGATAAGTATGACGTGTATTAACAGCTGTTAATACACTTGAGGTAAGGCTTTGATATGCTGGTGAGAAGTTTTATTTTACATTGAATAAGGGAGCTGACTACTTGCATATGATCATTATTATTAATTATTAGCTTATGAATTTTGAAGTAAAATGCAGCAGGCGTTACATTGGAGGTTCTTTTGAGGTTACGGATGTCCAGCCTACAGTGACTAGCTTCTATAAGCTAGCTCGTCAGTCTTATCTAGATTTTTATTAAAAAAATAGTTGTGTTACTATGTGTGTTGTGTACTGTATGTATGCCTTGATTTGTTTACTTATACAAGTTCAATAGTATTTTCTATATGATGTTAGTTGCAGTACTTAAAATAAAACTGGTTGTTAACAATTAATGGTGCCTGTTGTAATGTTAGCCCAGAGTTCCCCAAACTTTTTTGTGCCCTAGACCCGTTGCCATGATTTTCCGTGTTGGGTAGACCCCCTACTTATCTGATATTGATTTCCTGTAAATTTCTAACTGTAGTAAAGTTTAGTGTTAAAAACTTAAAGTAAAAACACATGTTAATTTATACATTTATTAATTGAATTTATATTAAAACTACTTAAAATAAAATTCTGTATCTGTTATGTAAAATATATGATACATTAACTAAACATAAAATAAACTATAAATAAAATAACATAAGCAATAAGTCAATATTTTTAGTGAGAAGGATGAACCTGATGCTATAATAATAAATTATCAACATTTGGCGTAAATTTTGTAAGGGTTAGTCTTAAATCTCCTGGGCTAATGATGTCCAGTCTGTTTCCTTTTTTCGTTAGGAGATTGGTAACAGCGCTGAACCCCCTTTCCACTAAGTATGACGATGGAAAGGAAATTAAAAATTTCCTCGCTATATTCCATAATACGAGATAAGTAACGGGTATGTTGTTATGCAGCCAGAATTGCTGATATCCGTTTTTAATCTGAACCTTAAGTTCTTCGTTTGTACTTAGTTCAGTCAGTTCCTCTTGTATTATGACATTCGTTTCTTCTATGTCACCTTATGGCTTAATTATCCACGTATTACCATAGTCAAAATATCCTCAAACCTAGATTCAAAATCTGAATAGAGGGCATTTAAATGTTGAACGTAAGTTGAAACGTCGTCTTCCTGGCAGCTTGTCTGTGACAAATTCGGGAACTGAGAAAATTCGCCCCGTCCAATATTTTGCTTCATTAGTTTAACTCTGGCAAGAAACGCTGATAAGATGGACTTTGTTTTAATAAAATTTAAACTGTCGCCTTGTAATTGCAAATTAACCATATTAAATTTTGTAAACAAATCTGTTAAATAGGCGATGTCTGTTTTCCTCTTCATTAAATTTTCTTTCAAAATTTTCTTTAGTATCTTTAGTATCCAGAAATTCTAATCTAAAATAGTCTCAAAAAGTGCAAAAAAATCTTGTCAAACATAAGCCTTTCGACAGCCAGCTTACTTCAGTGTGAAGTAATTGATGAAAGTGTTCGTCATTTTCTTCACACAACTGCGCAAATAACCGCGTATTCAACGCTTTGCTTCGGATTCGGTTTACTACATCAATGACTAAATGAAGTGATTCATGCAATGTAACACTCAGATTTTTAGCATCTAAATGTTGTCGAAGGATGACGCAATGTATTGCTCACAACTCTGACACATTTTGTTTTAAATAGCTTATAAATCCACGATAACGTCCAACCATGGCAGGTACTCCATCTGTAGCTACTGATATTATATTTGATAAAGGAATTGCTTTTTCAATGAAGTAATCGTTCAAAACATGAAATATTGATTCACCTTTAGTGTCGGTTAACAAAGTTCTTGCGAAGAGCAGTTCTTCGTAGATTTCTTGATTCATAATAAAACGAACATATGCCAATAATAATGCTGCATTATCAGGTAAAGTTGACTCGTCCAGTTGTATAAAGAAATGGGTCGTTTGCAAATAATTACATAAGAAGCTTTCAATATCAGAACTCATTTCATCAATACGTCTTTCAACAGTATTGTTGCTTAAGAGAATTCTTTTGATGATATCAGATGCAGGTTTGTGTAAAACAGTTTTTAATACCTCTTGAACTACTGGCAAAATTAACTTCTTTTCGATGACTGTGACTGTGACTTTACCTTAAAGTCATGATTGGCGTAATTTATCTATCTTTGCTAACTACGAGTACAAAACTAAAATTTAATAAAAAATAATGTACTTACTTCTCTCCAGCACTCTCAAACAAAATAACACTGACTCACTAAAATTTGTGTGATATACTATCTGATAATATTTTTTAAATATTTTCTTTGCACTTTACTTTTCAACAACAACTTCGTTTTTACAAGTTCAAAATGTATTGCGACCACAACGCGAATACCAACATCCTACAATCTACACAATTTTATAAACATATTTTATAATATAATATAATATTTTTTTACTTCATAGGTACTTTTATAAGTAATTTATATGTTTTGATATTATAAGACAGTATGATGTAAGTAAATAGGTACTATCAGTGTATGTGTTGAGATTTACTATCGTGGACCCCCATTTTCATTTCATGGACCCCCAATTTCTTGTCGCTGACGTAGACCCCTTGCAGGTTGTCATAGACCCCAAGGGGTCGATATAGACTACTTTGGGAATCACTGCTCTAAATGTTTCTTTTATTGTGATACACTCTAGAAATATAGCTTTATAGTAGGTATATATGTATAACAAAACTACGTTATGTGGTTTGAGGGGCAAACCACATAACGAATGAAAACAACGTAATACTATGGCATCGAAGCAGTTTTATATTACTTTATTCTTATTAAGCCTATGAACTACGTATATTATGTACAGAACAGTTATGAATAATTCTATTAAATCAGTCTTGATATTTGCTCGGCGGCACGCTCTCGAATAGCACTTGAGTAAGGAATGTGAATTTACCTGTAAAAAGAAAACACATGTTAAACATTTTCCATACAACGTTTTTTTAATTACATATAAGGATAGAAAACACTTGCGTTAATACTTTTATTAAGATCTTAACAAAGTTTAGCAAGCAATCTAGCAAGGCCCGAATATATGCACGAATTTTGATTTTTTTTATAATATATGAGTGAGTACCCGAGATAGAAGTAGATATTCCTCCTGAGGTCGGCCACAGATGCGCTGCTACCCCTGAGTATGTGTCCCTTACCATACCCTTCAAACCAGAACACAGCAGCGAGGCAGAAATAGGTGTTGAGGTGGTCCCGACGTAGTCCAACCACAAAGAGTTCTTACCACCTTCATTTTCATTGTGCCTAGATTTAAAGTGGAAACGTATTAATTTTCACTAAAGGAAATACTCACGTAAAAGAGCCCTAGGCGTAAACTTGTAATACACGAACAGAGTGTACACAATCACTCCTAATACGATGAACCCGATCGCCATCAAGTACTTCACTGACGGGTCGTGGACTATCGGCAGTATCGAGAGGAATATTGCCACTAGCAGCACGAAGCACGGCACCACCGTGGGCACGCGGTACGGCCTCGGCTTGTCCGGCTGTGTCTTACGAAGTACCAGCAACGCCACCATCGCCAACCCGTAGAAGAACCATAGGAACCAACTCGCGAAGTCAATTAAAGTTTTGATGTTGCCGACTAGAATAAATATTGATGTTAGGATTGCCTGTAAAGAAATACATGAGTATAAGGATTTTGGGATAAATTAAATACATTGGTAACGTGGAGTCATTTAATAATAATAATAAAATGAGAGACCTGAAAGGCTACTGCAGGCGCTGGGGTGAGTCGTTTAACGTTCACGTAAGAGAACACTTCCAACATGTGCCCACCGCGTGCCGCTGTGTAGCAAACCCTGAAAGAAGTTATAATAGTCTAGCTGTTATTAGTGACCTCGTACGCGCCAAGTGTTATCCTTTTGTGTTGGGTGTCTAACTGTCTACGTCATAAAATTAACGAAATGTCCAGATTCTGGTTATGAGCCATTTGAATAAGAAAAACGAAGGAGAACCTGCAGATAAAAAACAATGATATCTGTCTGCCTTCGCATTTTGACGATCCGAATGTGATTAAAGACCACTTCCTGCAAGTTCCTGGCCATATCCTGGCATAAATGATGTGAATATACCACTACTCACCTCTTTTGAATTTAACAGGTTTTCGTCGGAAACATTCCAATTTAATCCTGTCTCTGAAATTAAAGTCGCTAAAGTCTTGAATTCTCTAAGGTCCAACGCAGTGGGGGAGTGATGGCATATCACTTGATATGTTGAAAATGATATTACCTAACTGCCTTGCTACGATAACAAGCATAATTAACAAGTCGTTTGAAACAAGTTACTACCCTGACGCATGGAAGCGAGCTCTTGTAAAGCCCATACCAAAAATAAACAATCCGGTTGTCCTATCCGATTTACGACCCATCAGCATCCTTCGATGCCTGTCGAAGGTGATTGAACGGATTGTTTCTAATCAAATAATCCGCTACCTCCAGTTGAACAATATTTTACCTCTCAGGCAGTCTGGATTTAAGAAGAAGCATAGCACCACCACAGCTTTGATTGAGGTAGTGGATGATATTTTGATTGCGCAGGACAAAGGCGATGGTACAATTTTGGCCTTATTAGATTTTTCACGTGTTTTTGAAACACTAAATATTTCATTACTGCTTTCTAAGCTTGCGTTTTATGGCATTAGCATTAACACCGTAAAATGGTTTGATAGGTATTTTACAAATCGGTCTCGGACCATCTGGTCGAACTTTGAAAAGGTAGCAATAGTTCAGAAAATCTTTCATCTTCCAAGGATATCAATCAAGGTGTGCCTCAGGGGTCTATTTTGGGTCCTCTCCTTTTCATTTTATATAGTGCAGATATAACAAAAAATATAAAGTTTTGCCAATTTCATATGTATGCAGACGACTTACAAATATATATATCATTTAAACCGAGTAACACCGATGTTGCATGGGCGAAACTAAATTCTGACCTTAATTGTATTGCGCAGTGGTCAGAACGGAACGCTTTAATACTAAATCCGAAAAAAAACTAAATTTTAGATTATGGGAACACCTACCCAGGTCCGTAAGATTGGTGCAAAAAGTCCGGCTATTATTTTAAATGGAGAAGCAATCGATAGAGTGCCAGAGGCACGTAACCTTGGGGTGGTCATCGATGAAAACCACAGATTCGAGAAGCATATCTTAAACATTGTACATATCTATAGATTAAAAACTTTATATCGCATAAGAAATTACCTAAGTGTAACCTTGCGCATTAACTTTAGTGAAGCCCTTGTTCTTTCTAATTTCAATTACGCGGATACCCTCATTGGGCCACGGCTTCTAGCACGTACTAAAAATGTCATCCAACGATTACAGAATACCTGCTCACGTTTTTGTTTTAATATCCCGCCTCGCTCTCATGTTACTCCGTACATCAATACCGCTAACATATTAAAAATGGACCTCCGCAGGCAATTACACCTTGCCACACATATATTTGGTATTATAAAAAATAAAGAACCTTTGTATTTATTTAGTAAGCTGGCGTGGGCTAGAGATTACTTAAAAGATAGAACCTGATCAGCTCCGGATAAATTGTGGCATATAATTTTTAATATAATTATCACAAAGCGTAGTCTAATCTATATTTTAACTAACTTATAGATTGTGGCTCATAGACAAAGAGGCAGGGTTCCAATGTTCTAGTATGAACTGGCAGCTCATCATGTTATCGTCGATACTGTAGGTACGAGTACATCTGGCTCGATTTGTTGCCTGGAAATAATGATAGTTAGTGTTCCAAGACGCCTTGCCTTGTATAATTTTACGTTACACACAAATTTTAAATTTACCGTTTTTTTTTAATAATAAAATGTATCAGAAATACACAGTAAATTGTATTAATATGGCACCATTAGCAAGCATGCGGACAGCCGTCCGATCAACATCACGCCACGGGTATGAAAATCAGGGTCAAGACGCAGTCTACCTGCTAATGGCATTCGCTGAGTTTGTCCCCATTCACGTTTGTTGCAGCACATAGCATGTTATAATAAACTCATTTATTGTGTAATAAACAAATAAAAAGTTTAGTTATGAATTGTATTTTTTTACTCTTAATTTTTATTAGGATTCTTTTTTAAATTGATTGTCTTATTTATTATTAACTAGTTTTATAACCGTGCAGTTTGTTTATTTATTTTGTCTATTTGCAATTGTACTGTGTGTTACAATATTCCTGAATAAAGCATTTTCTTTCTTTCTTTATTTCTTTCTTTTCGTTCGGTGTGCATGATCGCGCATTCCTAACCGATTTAGACTATTTTTTTTAGCAATATCCTTATACTGTGGCTTTACCTAGAAATGGCTGGTGCATGCGTGTGAACAGCGATTAAGACTGATTAGATTAGATTAATTCGTTGCACCGATTCACCGAATAATTTTATTTTTATTGATCAATAACGCAAACTCTGAATACTTTCCGCTTTAGCATCATAGATTAGTAAAGATTACTCACTCCTAACAGGAAAATGTACCCAGTTTTGAGAATTGCAATAGTTCCATAGAAAAGTTTTACCATGTTTCCGTGCTAAAATATCCCTAAAATATTTGAAATAATTATTTATTTATTATGTAAATTACGCAGTATTAGGTATTTATTCGTAAATTTTCTCTAAAAAAGTTTTTATTTGTAATGAATTCAAAAAAATAACTTACAAATAAGCCGTTTGTGGCTTCATTCAATTTCAAGGCGGCGAAGTATTTTTACTAATCTATGTATAGCATTTGAACTTAGTGATGATTTCCCGCTATACCATATCAACTTTTTGATGATTTTCCGCTGTAGTACATAAACTCGCTAAATACTTTTCGTTATCTTAGTCGAATGTGAATTCAAAATTACTTCATTGAACCGATTCGTCGAATATTTTAATTCACACACACACACATACACCCTTTCTGGGGAAAGCTAAGAGAAATAGTTTAAATCGGTTAGGAATGCGCGATCATGCACACCGAACGAAAAGAGGGTCTCCTTCGTTTTTCTTATTCAAAATGGCGTTTGCGCCAATTTACGTTATGATATTGGTGATCAGGAGGTCAAAATACGTTAGTCTACCAAATTTCAGATTGATCGGCGGTATGCGCTTTTCGGAAGTTTATCCTTTAGATCTGCTTAATATGTCATGTACCCTTATAAAAAATAATTATTTCAAAAGGTCGAGTATTTCATGTAGAAAAAAATATTCAAAGCATTTAATTTGGAAGTCATACTGACTGACTTTAGAACTAAGTATAAGTAGGTAGAATAACATTTTGCGGACTCAGTAAAATGGTGCTTTTACAAATCATAAAAAGGTGTTTTAATTGCCTTTCAAGGTGCTTGCTGCAACCCTTTTTTCGTCTCACAACTGGGGCGGGCCTGGAGCGTATACAACCAACGTTGCCATGGGTACCTTATGTGGTGATCAGTTGATCACCTGTTCAAATTCCGATCACGCCAGACGTTGCTTAACTTTGCAGATCTACATATCAACCAACCATTGCAAGCCCAAAACCTTAATCGTAGTTATGTTTTCTACAAAATTATTCAATTCTTTATTATATAGTCGCTGAATCTTTGTATTATAATTAAAGTGTGCGCGTACAAAGTTGCAGCTACGTACAGCTAAAAATATCTTTGTTTTAACCGCGAAAGAGGATAATGTTAAGTAACCTACACGGGGGATTTTCAAAATTCGGTATACATATGGCTTCTGGCGTTTTATTTCTGACATAAATAAGGATATATGACTTTACCTTACGATAAGAAGAAGTATATAAAGGTGGTATTTCGGGGCTACAATTAGTTTCAGTGCGAGCACGCCGGCAGTGTATATATTATACTTTGCCACATCAACCGGCTCACAAGCAGCGACATCTCAGTTGCGTCGATAATATCTACTTCCAGACCGAGAGCATTTAATTGAAAATGTCTGCCCCATTACCTAAATCTATTAGCTTCAATATATTAAACGGGGCGAACGTCGGTGACGAAGGTACGATCATGAACGCCGTGCTGACATCGGGCAAGTGGCAGCTGAGTGGCCAAAACGTGGGCACAGTCAACAAAATTAAATTCAATCGCTCTCTAGCAGCGACTTTCGCAGCGGTGGAGACGAGTCCTGGCGACGAAGTTAATGGTAGTTTCGAGATGTACGAGAATGGAACGCAGATTGCCGAGATCACCTTCGCCATACCCTTTAGTGGTGAAAATAAGTTCAATCTCAAGCCAACAAATCCAATGTATGTATGCAACCACAACGGTTTCACATCTAGCGGCTCTCCGGTTGTCGCGATAAGTTGCAACAAAACTTCCTAATACCTACAAGAGAAGATCCAAACGTTTCCCTATCGATATACTATCACTTGTATGTGGGCGCGCGTTCGCTTTTATCTACAACTAATATTTGTGTGTATTCTTCTCCAATAAAAATTATGTCCCAATATTTTTTTGTTTCACTTGTTGCATATAATTTTTTTTTACCAAATCTTAACCAGGGAAGGTCTCAAGGAATACCAGGGTATTTGAGCACAAGAATTCCGGGGCATTTCTTAGCTTTTAATAGTGACCAAATTTATAACATCGGTTGAAGGTGGTACAACCTTTTGTTGTTCGACTCCGAAGGCTCCACCGCCAAACTAATTTCTGATCTATAAATGCAATGTTAAGCGCTGCTGTGTGCGCTTTGCAGGGTGTGGTAAAGACACATACTTTTCCGAGGCGTTCCCCCTTAGTCCTCACGGGTAGCGGCACATTGGCCGACCTCAGTTAGGAATATCTTATTCTATCTGGGGTTGATGACAGACATCCATGGGCGGCAGTAGCCACTTACAGGTGGACTGCATGCTGTTTGCTACTTCGATATTACGTTATCTATTGTTGTAGACAGCTACGTGATTTTAATTACCATAATTACTTAGAAATAAGTATGTTTGTAGAAGAAGAAAGAAAAGATATAAGTATAGAAAATTGAGAAACACTGATCGTTTTTGCGTGATGTGTAAAGAAAGCAAACTATTATCATTTTATTTATTTACATAGAAGAAAGATAAAAGGGAAAGAATACTCATATGACTCATATGACTATTGCGCAATCTGAAAATTGAAGACAGTAGAAATATTGAACATTCGATTGTAATGAAATTAAACACCTCAGTTAAAATAATCTTTATATATATATTTGTTATGTGCGTGTGTATGTCACTGAACTCCTCCTAAACGACTGGACTGATTTTGATGAAATTTGTTGTGTGTGTTCAAAGGGACTTGAGAATGGTTTTGATTCACAATTTAGTCCGTGGGAAAAGGTTTTTTTTAATTAATGTTTAATTCGTAAGTAGTTATAGAATCGGAAACTATGCGTTTGATCAAGTGATGATCTTTAGCAAAGTTGTTATCCAAGAGCCCACGAGGGTTTGGGAGTTGGTAAGACCAATTTTCGACAGATGGCACCACTGTCATTCTAATGCAGGTACAAATTTTCCGTTTTATGTACATAAAGAAATAATATGACATAGGTACCTATGTCATATTATTTCTTAAAAATGCGGGCGAAGCCGCGGGCACCACTAGTATTCTACTATATATTTCCACACACTTACAAATTACACTTCACTTTCACTTATTTAACTTATTGTAAAATAATATTGAGTGTAACTATCACCCGAGAACCTTCTCGTTTCGTGGCAAATTTTCTAATGCCTCTTTTTTGAGAGCCTGTCATATTATCTGCGTAAAGACAACCCTCCTTTTTTCTTAAAAAAAACGTCTGAATCAAGTTAGCTACTCAATAGAAAGATTAACTCATCTAGCGTTGTAAAATATAACAGAAAAACATTAAATAATATTACAAATTTTATGAAATCATTACATTCGGCAGTGTGCAATCTCCTGATGCGCGGGCTTACAATTTTATATTAATTATATCTATTTATTTAGAGACAACATCATTTTTTTCTGATTTTGTTTTGAATATTACTGATAGGTCATTAAAACTGTAGTTTGTCTTAAAATTAAGGTTACATTACATGATAACATTTTTAAGAAAAAAAAAAGGAAAACAATATAGATTAGGTACTTCTCTCTAATCTTGGAACAAAATTAATATATCTTAATTATTATTATTATTGTATCAAATATCCATAACTTCAAGTACATGGTAACCATAATATTATCTTACTTAAGTAATTTTAATAGTAGAAAATCACCTAAAAATCATTACATTCGGCCAGATACATAGTTATTTTGGGTCAGATACTTGCGGAGTATAATTTTCGATTAGATTATTATCATCAGAAGAGGACGATGCGCTAGAGCTGCTGCTACTGTTATACTCACTTTGGTTTGAATTAGTAGGCGGGGTTACATTTATCGACGGTCTAATACGGTCTGATGCCACCACGCTTTCAAATTTCTTTTTACGATTAATAAAACCTTTTATATCGGTAATTTTATATCTGTCGTTTCCTAACAATTCTGTGATTTTAAAGGGTCCTACAAATTTTGACATTAATTTAGTACTTTTATCATTATTATTGAAATTAGTTCTAGTTATTTTAACAAGGTCGTCTACTTTATATACAGGAGCAGGAGCTCTACCAGCATCATAATTTTGTTTTTGTTTTGTCTGGCTAGCTTTAATGTTCGCACTTATTTCTGTTCTAACATCTTGTAGTGTTTCTGGCGTAGATTCAGTACTAATATCTATTTTATTACTCAGGCTATCTCTTAACCTAACACCAAACATGGCTTCTGTGGGAGTTTTCTGAGTAGAAGAATTAACAGCATTGTTAATTCCCCACTGTATTTTGCCGAGAAAAGTGTCCCAGTTACGTTCATCGTTAGCGTGGTTATGCATAGCAAGGGCATTTAAGATGGTTTGATTGTACCTTTCAGCTTGTCCGTTAGCCTCAGGACATGCCACGGCATTTAACACATATTTGATGCCATGATTATTGCAAAAACTCTTAAAAGTAGCAGACGTAAACAATGTACCACGGTCGGAAAAGATACGGTGCGGTAACCCAAAATCATAAAATATACTTTGAAGAGCCTTTAGCGTAGTTTTGGTTTTAGTGTCCCTAAATGATCTTATGAAGACATATTTTGTAAAGCCGTCAACAATAGTCAAAATATAACTGTTTCCATTCTTACTTTTTACAAAAGGTCCAAGGTGATCATTGTGGATTGTGAGGAAATGAATTGGTACCTTTTCGATGGGATACAGCAATCCACTCTTATGTCTAGAGGCGTTATCATTATTGTAGGCACACTGAATGCATGACTTAACATAATTTTCCACGAACCTACGTAACTTCGGTAACCAGAATAATTTTTGGATTCCCTCTGTTGTTTTAGCAATTCCCAAGTGTCCGACGTCGTCATGATTAGCCCGGCATATTTGCCAGCGTGCATCCCGAGGAATAACCAAACAATGAGCGTCGCCAACTTTTCTGTAGACTCTATGGTTTTTTATAATATAATTCTTTTGAATATCTCTAGCTTCCTCATCAGTCTCTGGTTTAAGAATTTTTACTATACGGGAAATATCAGGGTCCGTCAATTGTAAAGTCAGTAGCCAATTATCGTCAATCTCTATGTTGTACACTAACGCGGAAGAGTTATCATTTGCTTCTGAAGGTAATGTTGTATTTCTACTTAAGGCGTCTACATGAGCCATACGTATCCCTGGTCGGTATTCAATTGTAAAAGAGAACTCGCTTATTTGTAACCACCATCTTGCTATTCGAGGAACTAAATCTCGCTTAGTTAGAGTAGTTCGTAGTGCGTGACAATCGGACACTAGTTTAAATTGTAACCCTAGTAAATAAACTCTAAATTTCTTTAGTGAACAAACAATAGCCAATGTTTCGAGTTCATAGGAATGTAGATGCCGCTCCTTTGGAGCGGTCTGTCTACTGAAATAGGCGACAGGTTTTAAAACGCAAGGTGACTGGTTTTGCAATTGCATTAAAATACCCCCTACTCCTAGAGCGCTAGCGTCTGTATGCAGTTCTGTATCTAAATGAGGGTTATACAAGGCTAATATGGGTCTAGCTATTAAATTATCTTTCAGTATGGAAAATGCTTTTAACTCAACCTCGGTCCATTTAAAAATAATGTCTTTTCTTAATAAATTGGTTAACGGTCTTGCAATTTCCCCAAAACTTTTTATGAACTTCCTACAATAACTCGCCAAGCCAAGAAATTGCCTGACCTCGTGGACATTACGTGGTACGGGAAATTCTTTAACAGCCAAAATCTTGCTTTCATTGGGTCTAATGCGATCAGAAGAAATTTCATAACCGAGGTGATGCAGTTATCAAAAAAACGACATTTTGATATTTTAAGGGTAAGTCCAGATTTTTATTACTGTTATTGTTTAATTATTTACAAGCTATAAAACTATATACAATATATACAAAAAATATAATTTAAACAAAAAAGAAATATTAAAACTTAAGGAAATATAAAAAATTAAATAGTCCAGATTTACGCAAAAGTTTTAAAATACCTTCGAGCCTATCAAAGCCTTGTTCCAGATCAGACTATTGTACTAGTATGTCATCTAAGTAAGCCATGGCAGTATTGTTGTTTTTTGATTTCAACATATTATTTATAACCCTTTGAAATACAGCTGGCGCGTTTGCAAGGCCAAAAGGCATTCGCTTAAATTTGAAATGCCCATCTAGCGTCACAAATGCGGTTAAAGGCCTGCTTTCTTCAGCTACGGGAACTTGATAATAACCTGAAGCGAGATCTAAGGACGTGAAATATTTATTACCACTAAGATTGGTCGTCTATTAAAGGCATAGGGAAACTATCTTTGTGAGTTTTATTGTTTAGGGCCCTATAGTCAACACACAGGCGATGTTCTCCTGTTTTCTTTTTCACAATTAAAATAGAACTAGCGTAATTTGAATTCGATTGTTGTATTATATCGTTATGTAACAAGTCGTCGTCAACAATTTCCCTAACCTGCTGTCTCTCAGTGAAAGATAAGCGATAAGGACGATACACAACTGGTTTATCGTCATGTAGGGATATTTTCATTTCAGCTGTATCAGTGCAACCAATCTCACTTAAATTAAGAGCGAAACAATCACGATATGACAGTAGTAATCTATATAATTTCTCTAAGGTTTTATCGTCAACTTCGGGTCCAACTTTAATGTCCGATTTTACAAGGGGTTCGAGAGTTGAAGGATGTTTAGTAATTTTATTGTTAGTCAATACTTCTTTTTCAACAAAAGGTACAGCCCTAGCTAACAAAGTGTTCGCGGGTAGAGATAAAACGTTCCGAGATAAGTTAGTGACGTTTAAATGGCATGTGCCGTTATCGACACGATATGCATCTTGATGCACGTGATATTCTTTACCCGGTTGATTATTATTGTACCCATCTACATAAACGTCTCCTGAATACGAACAGTCTGTCGCAATTACTTCAACTAGTCCAGATTTAGGTATCTTAGTGATGTTGGGGATGATTAGATTTAAAGATTTGTCAGAGTTGTCGTAAGTCTCTAGGTCGGGGCTTTTATAAAATAAAAGTATGTTACTGTCTTTGAATACAGTTACGTAATTCATTTCAGTGAAATTTTGGCCTATGAGTAAAGGTGTACTCATCATTCACTACTAGAACTTCAATGGTAGCTTCAATATCATCTAGTTTAAGGTCTATGGTCCCTCCATAAACAGGAGTGACTGCTGAATTACCAAAACCTTTAACAACTGGTAACTTAGAGTAATTTCTTGTCAAATTTAGGCGTTGAGCATCGGTCTGCCGCATTGAACTACATTCACTTTCAAAATCTATATAAGCAACGAAGTTATGATTGTTTACCTTACTTGCTTATAGAATTCATCATTATTGTTATTAGCGGTGGATATGGTTAATGTTTTTCGTACGTCTTTGTTGGGCAAAACACTGTATTTACGTGAAACTAAAGGCTCAAGTTTGCAGTCGCCATTATTATGACCCACCCGTTGACATTTCCCACATTTTATTAAGGTTTAGGACATTTAAAATATGGGTGGCCCTTGGCACGACAGTTAAAACATGTAATGCCGTTATCATTTGAGGTGGACGCAAGGCTAAGAGAACGGGACGGTACTGCACCGTCAGTTCGCTTACGCCAACACTCCCCAAATACATGTGTTGAGAACTAAGAAAACCCAATAATTTTTCTGGTTCCTTACAATCAAGTGCTTGAGCTCCATTTCTAATAGATTTATCAAGAATACCGTGAACAATGCAATCTACGGCTTTTTTTTTGTGTTAATTTATCGTAAAAATATTCACGTAAATTTTCATTAAAACGGGTAGTACGGGATAACAATTCTTCAAGAAGCTGACCATAATTTTGCTCGTTTGGAAATGCTTTCGTAAGTTTCGATTGCTACTTTTGCCAACTAAAAACCACACTTGGTAAAGATTCGAACCATTGCTTTGCAAGTCCTACGAGTTTTTGAAGAGCAAAATGAATGGTTTGCTTCTCGTCCCAGTCGTATATAACCGCACACTGTTCTGATATTTGATAGATGGGTCGAATTCCGGAATAAAATTTTGATGATGAACGTTACTGAAGCTGCGCTTTGTACTATTTTTATTTTTTACACAAATTCATAAGCTTTAACACCTATTTGGTAGGCCAAGCATCGGTCTCCTTACGTTTCTTGGGTCGCGGTAGAATATCATAATCGGACGAACTCGAAACTGAACTCGAGGAAACGGAAGAACTAGAAGACTCACGTGACCGTCGGGCATGTTTTGTCCTCCGATGCTTCTTAGACATCTTCCTTAGTTTCCTTCGGGTACCTTTCTCTCTCTGGAGCGGCGGCTCACCATCTGGGGTACCACCAGATTCCAGAAATATAATGAAAGGCATATGTAATACGTATATGAATTCATTAAAACAGTTTCCCAAAAGGTGTCAAGTAGCCAATTATTACATCAATAACATTCTGATTTTCGCTTGGTACGCATTGTGTGCAGTGAGGCTTAGATTGCAACATTTGGTTTTGGTTCTAAAAAAATATTGATATATTGATATATTGATATGATTAGTATGATATGATAACATTAAGTATAAGCTCATTGCATTTAGGGTTTTGTATTTTCTGATCTCCATTTGCTATTACCACTTTTATATACACGTTGTTCATAAAATTGATACCCCGATAGCAACAAAACTTTCCTTCGGCCCCTTTTAATTATTTGGATATCTTCACTGCACATTTTAAACCGACCAATACATTTAAATACTTATATCGAAACCACAACTATTGCATGTGCAATCTGTCACAACAAAAATTTCATAAATTTTAATTTTAGTAAAAATAATGTTTTTGAAATTTGAAAGAATATTTTTGAAATTATTTGTTCTTGGTGATGTTTAATTATGTTGATTTTGTTAAAATAATAAAGAAATTTCACGGATTTTTTATTATTATTTGTGTTTTTTTTATTCATCAGCAACCAATTACGGTCCCACTGCTGGGCACGGGTCTCCTATCAGAGTGAGAAGGATCAGGCCATAGTCCACCGCGCTGGCCAAGTGCGTATTGGTAGACTTCACATACCTTCGAATTTTTTTTTTAATAAATTCAAATTCAAATTCAAATCTCATTTATTCAAAATTGATTCATATAGAATACTTTTTGAAAGTCAACAAACTACCACCGCTTCGGAAGGTATTTCGCTATGGAGAAGAAGCGGCGCAAGAAACTCCATACGTGTGCAAATTTGCATCTTTTAATAAATCTCAGGTATGTAGGTTTCCTCACGATGTTTTCCTTCACCGTTTAGCAAGTGATAAATAATTACTTTCAATCAGAGGTGTGTGCTCAGGAGGATTTGAATCTCGTTCCCCTCGATCGAGAAGCCGAGTTTCTTAACCACTAAGCTATCACTGCCTTAATTTATTATAGGTACATAATGTACATATGTACTCGTATATAATATAAAGATATCATGTTATTTAAATATTGTGCAAAAAATGATATGTTTTTTGGTCATTCAGGCAGAGTGCCCTCAAAAAGTTACTATTGATTTTGAAGTAAAATATTTATTTATTTTTTTTGTCTAAAATAAAATGTAGTAGAACTATTGAGAAATAATGAATAGTCATATGAGTCACATGATTATTCTTTCGCGTTTATCTTTCTTCTATATAAATAAATAAAATGATAACAGTTTGCTTTCTTTGCACATTACGCAAAAAATATTGGATATAATTAAGTAGATTTGTTTTATTTAGTTTTAGTCTATATCTAGTTTATACTAATCGTAGGCACTCCGGTTCAACTAAGGACAAAAAATCACGCTATCTTCATTTGTATAATAAATACATGTAGTAATTGGTTAACCCCCTAAAGTACGGAGTCTCATACTAATATATATGAATATGAGTTGCGTATTAAAATGGGCATTCCAAGCTAGGCAAAAATTTAAATTAAATTTCAGTGGAGGACCTTACTAAACAGATGTTACTATGGTAGATAGAGTTGGAATCGGGTTTATTTTTGCATTATATTTTAACTAGGTATATTGTGTTCAAATTAACTGACAATTAACAAATAGGTAGAAAAGAGATTATTTTAGGGTGCCTATATTGGTGAATAGCGGAAATTGTTGCAGACGTTACAGTTAAGCAGTGGCGGATTTACCAATAGGCTGAGTAGGCTTCAGCCTAGGGCGGCATATTTTTTGGGGCGGCATGTTTTATATTTTTGGGGCGGTAAATTTGGGGACCCAATCGTTCTTGCATTAAACGTGCCGTGTCACGAGCGGGCGTGAGGAGCAAAAAAATAAAAACGGGAACCATGTCACGAGCGGGCGTGAGGAGCAAAAAAAAACATGACAATTGTAGAAGCAGGGGCGGCAAAAACTGTACAGCCTACACCTTATTTTTTTTTAAATCCGCCACTGCAGTTAAGTAAATACTATGAATGAAAGTATTTCTAAGCATAAAATCTTCTATACAAAGTCCGCTATAGATATTATAATTATGTCATCTTTTATCGATAACCCGCAATGAATGTTTCTATGCAGTGGCTAATTTACCAGCAGGCTGAGTAGGCTTCAGCCTAGGGCGGCAAATTTGGGGACCGAATGGTTTTTTTGCTAATTAGGAAGCTAGTTCGTTCATGCCTTAAACGTGTCATGAACTGGCGTGACGAGCAAAAAAACAACGGGAAACATGTTCTAACGTGGAGAGTGTCGGCGACTGACTAAAGAGATTTTATGAATAATTGTAATTAACGTATGTTTTAAGTCTTACTGAATATGTTTATACAAGTTACGTAAGTTTAAGTTTAGGGATAAGACACGGTAGATGGCGCTATCGGTCGCATTTGTTGTATTTTATTAGAGTTTTTAGGTATTTTTATGAAAATAGTATTGTAGGTTAGGTTTTTGAGTTTTATACATGTCGGAACAGGATGGCCGAATTAGTTAATTTTTTTGTATGTGTTCCCGAACCGACATCTTTGTTACTTCATATTTGTCAGGATAATTATGATACAGGTATCACGTATACAGTCACAGATATTCTTATCACTAGCTTATGTCTCTTAACTCAATCACTGGTAATACTTTACATAGTCCCTAAATAACTTTACTGAGAATATTCTAATTAATACAACTACAACTAAATGGACACTATCAAAACGAAGACAGTTCCTCGGTGCGCGCAAGCCAACTTCACTCGTCGGGTCCCAAGTCGCTCTCTATGCGTTCGTCCCTTACGACCGCCGCACCGAGACTCTGTCGAAGCTCCACCAAGTGCTTTAGGTGTAGCTTGTGTTCTGAAGTACCCATTTTATGACGTCACAGGTGACCACTCCGACACGGCCATCCTGCGAGACACACGTCCTCGTGTGTTTACCTACTCTGTATTGCAAATTTTCGAATAGTATCATCCGCTCGGCCAACTCTGACTATTTCTTAAGTCTTTAACAAGTCTCAGTTACACTAATTAGATTCTCAACTTTACACAATGCAAGCTTTCAATTCTTTTGGTAAACAGTAACCTAAACTAAACACACTCAACTCAACTCAATTAATTTAAGCTTTACAAACAAAATCTTTGAACAAGGAAGCATTGATGAACAATCGAACCTCAGTTCACATTAACTCTGCTCTTTGTTTAATTCTCAAGTAACATAAACATAGCGCAACAATAGCTCTGCATTATTTAACTCAAGTGTTCGCGGCCTCAAGCCCAGGAATGTTCCTCAATGGTTTCCTCGAAACCAAACTCCACCAGGATAACCGCTCCAGGGCGGATACCCAGTGCAAACCCCACCAGTGCAACCGCAAACGTTGCGGAAACCCAGTGCAAACTTAGCCTTTAGGCCCAGGAACCATTCCTCTCTGGTTTCCTCGAAACCAATCTCTACCAGGATAACCGCTCCAGGGCGGATACCCAGTACAAACTTAGCCTTTAGGCCCAGGAACCATTCCTCTTTGGTTTCCTCGAAACCAATCTCTACCAGGATAACCGCTCCAGGGCGGATACCCAGTACAAACTTAGCCTTTAGGCCCAGGAACCATTCCTCTTTGGTTTCCTCGAAACCAATCTCCACCAAGGTAACCGCACTCCGCCCAGGCACGCCCTACGTAAAGTAGATACCGATTTCAATTACCCTACGGCTACGGAAACCGTTGGTGCCAACTTTTCACTCATATGTTAACGAACGCAAGCTATTTTCGCTACTCCACCTCTTCTAAACTTAAAGCTTTCCTTTTCAATTTTAAACTGTTCAATGTTTCCTTGATCACTAACCATTTTTTTTGTGTGCAAATTTTTCATTACACCTTCAAATTCATAATTCAATCGCTTGCATGTGAACTATTGATCATCATTTAATATTTCATTCCTTTTTCATTTCTATCAGAACAAATTTTCAAAATAAATTCATAATATCATTACACAGAGAATTTATTCAACTCTTGTCTTTGTTTCCATCGTTTTTTTTATCATTTTAATTTAATTTAATTTATCATTCTATTAATTTTACATAGCATCTCATCTATAATCGATAGTAAATATTTCAACTTCTATAGTTAGTTTTCATGTCATTAAAGATATTGCACGCGCATTTTTTTTCTATCGTTACCTCTAAAGTCTAAATCTTTCCCTTTTATAATAGGATTATTAGTGCTGTTTATTGCCACCTAAAATTGGCCTAAGTATTTCGTATCTTGTAACGATTTATTGTCGGGCGTCCCTACCTTAGTGCGCATAGATTTTGAGACACTGATTACTCGGTATACTTGTCAACTCATTTACACAAAAGTCTTTAAATAATAATGTAGTACAAAATCAAGTTTATTTCATTTAGTAAGAATCCTCGATGGACTACCAGATACATCAATACTTTTCTTGTTAGCTATACTACTCCTCTCGGTATCAATATTCAAATGTGTCATAATTACACGAAATTAGTAAATGCGTCTATTAAAACAAACTGTTCCCCTTTTTTATTCTTTCTCTTTTTTTTACAAGAACATTTTTGTGTAATACATTACAAAAGTGTTAAAATCGTATAATAGCGTTAACAATATTGAGACTTTCAAGTTCATAAAATTATATTTTGACTCTGCCGATAAAGTTCATTTACTAGGTCTTATTTCGTTTGCCTGAACCTTGTGGCAAGATATTCCCAGGTCTTTACGGTAGTTTTTTAAAAAAAAGTGAATGTTTTAAGATTTATAAAGAACTCTTCTTTAGTCAATGTTTCATAAACTATTCTTAAACTTTCTATAATTTCCATAATCAATTTCGATACAATGAAAACGTCACCAGCGTAAACAACCACGTGAGTATAATCTTAGCGATATTCGGGCTTTAATAATTACTCGTTAGAATAAAAATAGTATTCAGTAACTATAACGTTATGCCTAGATTTACATACAACCCACCTGCCGCTATAAATGCAGTCCGTTCTAGGTTTGTTATCTTTTATCGGAATCAAATAAACCACTAGCAAAGTCTTACTCTGTAAAGAAACGATCGTTTCATGATCGCGAATTTCGATCTATAGTTATTGGTAACTTTACGATAATCTATTCACATAGTATCGCCTTTTGATTTAATTTCTGCATCTGCATTTTCGTTATTAAAATAGACTAAGCTTAATAATATTAAGTTGGGATATCTCATTAGCCCTATTCCTTTGAATCATTTCACATTCGTCTGCAGTGTCTGCGCTGAGTCTCTATTAGTCTTATTTAAATAGTCTAATTAATCGTTTGTTGTCTTTATACAATTTTTTTTTTTCGTTTTATTATTGTATTGTATTAACTTTGCATTAATCACAAAAAATACTCTTTGAACAATCTGTCCACTTGTAAACATTTCTCCACACTTGAGAACTCTGACGCCGACCGCTCCAAAACCCTAATTTATAAAATTGTCGGCTCAACGTTAAGTTGCTGTTCACATAAACTATGGCAAGACACAAAATAAAATCGCTATAGGGTATCCACAACTCCCTTCATAACAACAAGATCTGCGTGGTACTGAATACTGTTGCTTGAACAACACCCATTTATGATATCATATTAAGATTTCGTCTTCCAGATATGTAAGTTTTTACTGTCATAGCCTTTATCTACCAAGTATTCAGCACCCGCATCAACATGAAAACAACACACCTGATTTACTTTTCCGGTAGGCGGTTTCACCGCGCATACGTTTACGCGCCACGCCGTCCGCCCTGCGCCAATACTCGCTGCGCCCGCCCTGCACCAACACACGCTGCACCGACGCCGCTGCTGGTCGGCCTCTTGCGAGAGCATGTGTCCCGCTGCGTTGCACCCGTAGCCCGTACGACGATCGTAGATGTGTTCTCCGGATTATCATGCTTAGCTGATCCCGGTGTCGGAGATGCTGACATATTCCTCTTTATCATAACCATAGTCGTTAGTCAGCACTTTTGTTCACATCTTATGTTCTTTAACCTCAGAGTTAGCATCCTTTTTTTTTTGACTGCGTGAATCGCTTCTGTTCAATAGTTTAAATGTTCAGTACACATATGGTATTATCATTTCTTCGTATTATGTTTTTCTATAGGTTCATTAGAGAACAAGTAGCTCGCATAAGCAACACATGTTTTACCCTCATAAGTGTTATCAGTGTTCAGGGTAATTAACGTAGTGATAATTGTTTCAGTAGCTCCTATTCACAAAAACTCTTCAAATTTCTTCCATATTGTGCCAGGGTAAGTGGCACGAGCGAACCATGTAGATGTCGTCGGATTTTACGTTATCTTACTTTAAGTTTGCTCTTTTCAAGTGGGTGATCGGCAGGACATAAATCAGCGGTAATTCACGCGCTTGTGCACCAGCATCTTACTTATCTGGATCCAATTCAATTAAAACAACATCCGACGTTTTAGCGTTTGTATTACAGCACGCATTTTTCTTGTTCTTCATATCAAACATTATCTTCCACTGGGATCCACTAAGGTTATCGTAATTACTCACATTATCTCGTTCAGATCCCACTTCTGATGTCGGAACAGGATGGCCGAATTAGTTAATTTTTTTGTATGTGTTCCCGAACCGACATCTTTGTTACTTCATATTTGTCAGGATAATTATGATACAGGTATCACGTATACAGTCACAGATATTCTTATCACTAGCTTATGTCTCTTAACTCAATCACTGGTAATACTTTACATAGTCCCTAAATAACTTTACTGAGAATATTCTAATTAATACAACTACAACTAAATGGACACTATCAAAACGAAGACAGTTCCTCGGTGCGCGCAAGCCAACTTCACTCGTCGGGTCCCAAGTCGCTCTCTATGCGTTCGTCCCTTACGACCGCCGCACCGAGACTCTGTCGAAGCTCCACCAAGTGCTTTAGGTGTAGCTTGTGTTCTGAAGTACCCATTTTATGACGTCACAGGTGACCACTCCGACATACATGTTTTATGTTTTTAAGGTTTATGTTATCTCCTAGAATATGTTTCTAGCTTCATATTGATGTAAGATTAGTAAGAATCAATTGTGATAATTTCGAGATAATTAGGATTATTGACATGTGAAATGACGTAACTTGTACATTTTTGGAATATTTTCGTAAATAACTTCTTACCTATTTAAGATATGGATATGTAATTTATGTGGCTAGATAGGGCTAATTATAAGGATTCCAACAATGTATAATACATATGTGTAACTTTTGGGAAATTAATAAAGAAAGAGTGAAAACTAGGTCAGCCAAAGTGAAAATGACACGGAAATGGGCCTAAAAAAGCGCGGCTCTCTTTACGGTATTGCTCTGGGGTAGCTCAGAAAACCAGTTTTCCGGCTTAAGCATGGTCTCAGCAGAGAAGAATACGAAGAAGACTCCTGAAGAAGAAGAAGACTCCCGAAGAAGAAGAAGACTCCCGAAGAAGAAGAAGACTCCTGAAGAAGAAGAAGACTCCTGGAGAAGAAGAAGACTCCTGGGGAAGAAGAAGGAAAATCTGAAGACGGAAGCGTTCCTGCGCAAGAAGAGGAAGTAGGGGTTAGGTCGGGATAGGGAAGAGGCTTTGGCTGGCCTACACTCTTGTTTCTATTGCACGTCAATTCTTGTTTCTATTGCACGTCACCCCTTCCCCGCACCTCCCCTCTCTACGGCACGGGACAGGCGCAACTCCCCGACGCGACGACTATCACCACGAGCGGGCTTCCGGCGCCGGACGGAAGAAGGCCGTCCGTACAACATCACGCCCGCACCCCTATACGGTCGCAGGTTAGGTGGCGGCGTGGCATACCACCACACCGCCGAACACAGCGCCCCGCGACAAACAGCTGGTCCTTCGAGCCGGATCATCGTGCTAGTCGTCATATCGTCGGGTTACTGACGCCGCTATGCCAGTCACACGGAGCCAGAGGAGAACCTCGCCGCCGAACCAGTCGACTGCGCCCCGCGCCACGGAAAGCGCGCAGGGGACAACTGACTCTTCGGGGACATCGGGCACCGCAACTGAGGGTACGCTTACAACATATGAGTCTAGAGTCACTTCAGGCACCTTGGCGACTGTTCCAGCTGCTCCAGGTGTTCTAGCTGCTCCAACTGCTGCAACAGCTGGAACCCGGAAAACGTGGTCGGTGAAGTCGACGAAACGACGGGAGATGGAAGCCAAGCTGGAATTGGCGCGCCGACAGCTGGAAGAAGCAAAGGCAGCTGCAGAACTCGCCAAGGCGCAGTGGGAGCTGGTCCAGGTGGAGAATGAAGAGTCCGAGGTCGAGGATGAAGACTGGTCGCATAACGCGAACATCCACACGTGGGTGCAGTCGACGGTGGAGAGGATGTCCGGGGAGGGGCATCAGGGGGAGGTGTCCGGGGAGGGGCACCGACTGGGAGCGTCCGGGGAGGGGCGAGCCAGTCAACCTCCAGTCACTATCGTCAAGCCTGAAGACCAAGCGGAACCTTCAAGCAACGGGACCAAGGAATTGGCTGAGGCCATCATGAAGGCCATTAGTGTTGCTCCGAGGAATGCATCGCAACCTAACTACGTACATGAATTACCCGACTTCGATGGAAGAAGCGAAGAATGGATCGCCTTCAGGACGGTATATGAGGACACCGCACCGCTGTTTACGGATGCACAGAATATGGCGCGGTTGCGGCGGTCAATTAAGGGCACGGCAAGGGAGGCTATCAAGAGCCTATTATATTCAGAGTGCCCTCCTGAAGAAGTAATAGAAGCTCTTCGTCGAAGGTTTGGAAGACCAGAAGCCCTGATCCTGATGGAACTGGAAAAGATAAAGAATCTTCCTAGGATCAACGAAAATGCGCGCGACATCTGCGTGTTCGCCAGTCGAGTGAACAACACCGTCGCGACAATACGGGGGCTAAGAAGGCCGCAGTATCTACACTCACCGGAAATGGTAAGGATTATCGTGAGCAAGATGCCGGCGGTATTGCAGTATCGGTGGTATGACTTTGCCGCCGACGCAGAAGATCAAGATCCAAACCTGGTGCATTTGATGAAGTTCCTCAACAGGGAAGCGGACCGGTGTGGACCATACGCGACGCAGGAGATTACGCAGCAGCCGCGCCAGCCTCCCAGACGTCAATTCACGAACACCACGTCCGAACAAGTAGAAGAAAAGAAGACCTGTCCACATTGCCAGTACGAGCATCACCTCTTCGAATGTCGCAAATTTCTACAGCTGCCAATGAAGGAACGGTGGGACGTCGCTACCAAGTCGAAGATGTGTTTCAAGTGTCTTCAAGGACGACATCGGAAGGAAACATGTCGGCGTCCACCGTGCAAGTCATGTAAGCGGTGGCATCACTTCGTGCTTCATGAAGAACGTTGGGATAACCCGAAGCCCGAAGAGAAGAAAGAAATTGCGAACAACGTCATGCTCCCGGTGAACACTGCAAGGACAGCGAAGGCATATTTGAAGATGGTTCCTGTTGAGCTATATGGACCGAAGGGAGCTGCCCGGATCCTGGCGTTACTGGATGAGGGGTCAACTGTCACGCTTCTCGACTCTGCGGTTGCAAGACAAATCGGACTCAAAGGACCCGTGGAAGCACTCACCTTGGAGACCGTGGGTGGAAAGACCATCTTCAAGGAAGACTCAATGAAGGTCAACGTCAGATTGAAGGGAATGCACCAGACCAAGAAGAGAACCATCTCTGGGGCCCGTACGATAGATGACATCAACCTGACGCCTCAGAGGTTGGAAATAAGAAGGATCGAAGAATGCGCTCATCTCAAGCCAATGTCGAAACAATTGTATTATGAAGAAGAGTCACCCAAGTTGTTAATCGGACAAGACAATTGGGAGCTCATCGTGTCCAGAGCCACACGCAAGGGGAAAAGAGGTCAACCCGTAGCATCATTGACCTACCTAGGGTGGGTGCTACACGGGTCCGATGGAGCAGCATCAAGACCTGTGAACTTCGTAACCTGCGCGCACGTGTCTTCTAAAGAAGAGGATTTAGAAAAGGTCATCAAGAAACATTTCGCCGTGGAATCGTTGGGGATCCAGCCACGTCGACCGTCCACAGACATAGAAGAAAGGGCTCTGGCAATTTTAGAAGAGACGTCAAAGAGACTGGACAATGGGCGCTTCGAGACCGGCTTGCTATGGAAAAACAAGGAAGGGAAAATGCCCGACAATTACAAGCAAGCGGAAACCCGGTTAAGGAACATCGAGAAGAAACTGGATGGGGATCCGGCACTGAAGCAGGATTATGAAAGTCGGGTAAGGAATCTCGATAGTAACGACGCAACGAGGGACATGCCCAAGGACTTCGGGAGCGGACACAGATGGTTCAATGGACCTTCGTTCCTGGCACAAGAGGAGGAAGATTGGCCGAAACCACGTACCTTCAAGGCGGAGCTCACGGGAGAAGAGAAGGAGAGGTCAACTGTGGGGGCAACGAAGCCCGTTGATCGGCATCCAACTCCGAACCCAGTCAAGTTCTCAAGTTGGACTCGACTAGTAAGAGCGACCGCGAGGGTACTACAATTCGTCGACCTGTGCCGAAAGAAGAAACACGCAGTGAACGTGTCACGCAAGTCTGAGCGTCAAGATCCTACCTGGAAAAGAAATAAGAAGAAAGCCAAGGTAGCAATGAAGCCCGTGAACAAGAACACCCAAGAAAGAAGATTCATTCCCCTCGAACCTGACCGAATAAAAGAAGCCGAAAAGATCCTATTACGAAGAAGCCAAGAAGAGAGCTTCCAAGATGAAGTACGCTGCGTCAAGAAGATGAAGCCATTCGAGAAGAATAGCAGGCTTAAGAAATTGGATGTCGTCATGGAAGATGGATTACTACGACTCCGAGGAAGAATCGACGCGGCAATACACACTCGGCAAGATAAGAAACCTGTGGTGTTAGACAGCAAGCACCACATCACCAGACTGCTCATCGCGTACTACCATGAAGAATTCAACCATGGTAACCACGCGACGGTGATCAACGAGTTGAGGCAGCGCTACTGGATCCTGGGACTACGGTCTGCGGTGAGGGCGACGGTTCATCGGTGTCAGTGGTGCAAGGTGTACCGCGGCACGCCACGACTCCAGCCGATGGGGAATCTCCCGCTGGAACGGTTACGGCATGGCGAACCGCCGTTCACATGCACCGCCGTGGACTACTTCGGGCCCATGAGCATACCGGTGGGTCGGCGTTATGAGAAGAGGTGGGGCGCTCTGTTTACGTGCCTCACAACCAGAGCCGTCCACGTGGAACTGGCAGCATCTCTGTCAACGGACTCCATGATCCTGGCGCTACGAAGAATGGCAGCAAGAAGGGGAATGCCGAAGACGATCTTCAGCGACAACGGCACCAACTTCGTGGGGGCCAACAAGGAACTTCAAGAAGCCCTCGCCAGCCTCAACAAAGAAGACCTCATCACCACAGCCGAGCGGATGAGCATCAGGTGGAAATTCATACCACCTGGGGCTCCGAACATGGGCGGGGCATGGGAGCGCCTGGTCCGTTCCATCAAAACGGCCTTGGCGGTCACCCTCAAGGAAAGGCATCCCAAAGAAGAAGTCCTGCACACTCTGCTATTGGAGGCGGAGCACCTGGTGAACTCAAGACCTCTTATCAAAGCCGACGAAGACAACGAAGAAGGTGCCCTCACTCCCAATCACTTCTTAATTGGGAGATCCTGCGGCACAAGATTGGGAACATTCACCGACGAAGACCTCACCGGCCGGCGCACATGGAGGACGGCGCAGCGACTAGCCGACCACTTCTGGAGCAGATGGGTGAAAGAGTATCTTCCAACTCTGATCCCGAGAAGAGTCGACGCGAGAGCTGCCACAAGGGACTTGCAGTGTGGAGACACGGTCCTAATAGTGGACTCCACGCTGCCACGAGGAGCCTGGCCGCAGGGTGAGGTGGTCCGAACCTTCCCTGGGCCCGACGGCCGCACCAGGGTATTGGAGGTGCGCACTACGGGGGGTGTGTTGAAACGCCCCAGCTCCAAGTTGGTGCTACTGGTACCAGCACGACGTGATGAAGAGCAAGCGGTCGACGACACAGGCGGTGGAGCATTGACCAGCGAGCCAGACTGCGGGGAGGCGGTCGTCACGTCGAGCCACGAGCATGGAGTCGCCGGGCTAGGAGTTGGTGCTACGCACGAGGGGGAGGATGTCGGCGACTGACTAAAGAGATTTTATGAATAATTGTAATTAACGTATGTTTTAAGTCTTACTGAATATGTTTATACAAGTTACGTAAGTTTAAGTTTAGGGATAAGACACGGTAGATGGCGCTATCGGTCGCATTTGTTGTATTTTATTAGAGTTTTTAGGTATTTTTATGAAAATAGTATTGTAGGTTAGGTTTTTGAGTTTTATACATGTTTTATGTTTTTAAGGTTTATGTTATCTCCTAGAATATGTTTCTAGCTTCATATTGATGTAAGATTAGTAAGAATCAATTGTGATAATTTCGAGATAATTAGGATTATTGACATGTGAAATGACGTAACTTGTACATTTTTGGAATATTTTCGTAAATAACTTCTTACCTATTTAAGATATGGATATGTAATTTATGTGGCTAGATAGGGCTAATTATAAGGATTCCAACAATGTATAATACATATGTGTAACTTTTGGGAAATTAATAAAGAAAGAGTGAAAACTAGGTCAGCCAAAGTGAAAATGACACGGAAATGGGCCTAAAAAAGCGCGGCTCTCTTTACGGTATTGCTCTGGGGTAGCTCAGAAAACCAGTTTTCCGGCTTAAGCATGGCCTGCGACTGCGTTCGGCACTGCGATTTGGAGCCGTGCACATACCCCACACGCGCATTGCGACGCGCCGGCGCAGCCCGGCTACTTTTTGGCCGCCCCAACACCCACCCTTTCATGGAAAAGGGGCCCGGTGTTGGGACGAACCTCGCTAAAAAATCAGCTGCGACATAAAGGCGGTGGCAAGAAAACCGAAGTACCCCCAAGATGGACCCTGAAGAGGGAGACGGGGGGGGCGAGCGAGACAGAAGACGTTTTTCTCGCCCTACCCCCGCCCAGGAAGCAGGAAGGGGAGAGGGTAGTGGAGAGCGAGACGAAAGATGTCTTTCTCGCCCTACCCTCAACCCGGCTGCACAAGAGGGAGAGAGGAAACCTAAGAGAAGGACGGCTGCGGAAGCGTCCAAAATCCCCAGACAAGTGGTGACAAGGGATATATTCACCCAAAAGATCACCCCAATCAACGTCGAAAATAGAAGTGCGGATCCAGGTCACCACTCGAGAATCTTTGGCAACCCCATGACGGGCAGACCCCAAGAACCTCCGAGGAGGCCCACTAAGGTCCCGCGCCAACCATCCACCTCGCCGGAGAGTGTACAGCTGCCGGCGAAGGTGCAGCGCGTGGAGGACGAGGAGGACAGCTCCGAACCTCAAACGCCAAATTCATCATCTGAATATGAAGATAGTAAGGAGGAGGAAGTCGCGGGAACTGGTGCGACGGTTGCTGCTGCTGCGGTGAGTCTGCCAGTTAGACATAGGTCTCCCCCGCGTTCCCCTACCCCCCCATCTCTTTCCACAGGGACCACGGCCATGGACGCCGGGCTGGACTCGACGTCGTACGCCGCACTGGCATCGACGCCGTCGCCGGCGCCCAGGGCCGCGACCCCGCCAATCCGTCCACCCACGCCCCTCGCTCCTGCATCTCCGGTTGCAGAATCTTCGCGTCTGGGTTCTTTCTCCGAACCTCAGCCTGGGACGTCCTATGCCGCGGTGCTGACTGCGCCTGCATCGCCGCGCCCAATTCAGCCGACACCAACAAGACCATCCCAACCTGCGCAAGGTATTCCCCCAAAACAGGGCTCGAGTGCTGCAGTAGCCGGAAGGACGTACCCGCCCCTGGTGGTGGAGCGGATGCCCAACTGACCCGCGCACTTCGCCGCGTTGCGGGACAAACTGGGTCACGCGCCACACGCACGACCCTTCGGGCAGGGCATACGCTTTATGCCTCAGGCGGCCGATGAATTCCGGGTAATTCAAAGGTACCTAACGGACTTGTCCGCCACGGAACCAGGACTCTCCTGGTTCTGTTATACTCCGCAGGATGACCGCCCCACTAAGGTGGCAGTCAAAGGCCTGCCGAGTATGACAGACCCGGAGGCTGTCAGCGAAGCCCTCAAACGGCTTGGATTCCCGGCACGATTCGCCCGCCACAT
Organism: Epargyreus clarus clarus; assembly: GCA_014595695.2. NCBI lineage: Eukaryota > Metazoa > Arthropoda > Insecta > Lepidoptera > Hesperiidae > Epargyreus > Epargyreus clarus. The sequence continues at coordinate 3,659,205 of JACTTY020000016.1, read as the reverse complement.
ACCACCGAGGAGGGGCAAGCCCGGCTGCGTGTTCTACGTGCAGCTGGACCGGATGGCCGAAGCAGAGCTCGCGCGCCTTTACGGGGTAAGCGAGCTCTTGTTTATGCCGGGGGTCATCATCGAGGCGTGGAGGGGTCGTTTCGGCCCCCCCCAGTGCCACCGCTGCCAAGCAGTGGGGCACTCCTCAGTGAATTGCCACCGGCCGGCCAGATGCGTCCGCTGCGCGGGAGACCACGTAGTCGGGGACTGCCCGGAGCCGAGAGACGCGACCCCAAAGTGCGCCAACTGTCGCGGGACGCACACGGCCAATAACAGGTCGTGTGCGTACCTGAAGAAGATGGCGCGCGTGAGGGGAATGAACGTCCCTCCACCCCGCCCGCCCGTCCCAACACCATCTGCACGCAGGCCATCCGCGACCGCCGCCAGGGAACCGGTACCCCAGCGAGTCGTGGAGGAGTTTGCGCCCACCGAGGGCGCATCGCTCATGGCGCCGGCCAACCTCCCTGCTCCGCGCGGCACGAGGGCGCAGGGCAGTAGGAGGAAGGCCAAAAGGCACCAGCAGAGGACCGCCCAGCAAGTGGAAACACAGGCTGAGCGGCCTCTGCTGAATAAACCGAAAGCGGTTCGACAACCGCGCCCTCCGGTGGTTAGCGCACAGTCCGCTGTCCCACCGGCACAGACTCCGGCAGAACACCAGCCACCTCCTCCAGCGCCGACTCCAGCCCCGGTTGCTGCACAGGCGGCTCCCTCCCGTAAAGGGAAAGGTAAGGGCAAGGGCAAACAGTCGCAGCGGGAACCGGAAGTCCCCACGGCCCCTCCGAGCCCCACTCCTCGCCCACGGTCGGTTTACCTTCCGACCCCCGCTCCTCGCCCACTACAGGCTCTGGGGATAAATACGCCGGCCGATGAACTGGTGGAGGCAATCGCCGCCATCAGCGAGGCCATTGCGCGGTACCCAGAGCTTGTGGGGGCGATTAAAAGTGTGATCTCGAACGCTCTCGGGTTCCAATATGGCAGTACAACTTAGGCTGCTGTATTGGAACCCGGGAGGCAACCTCCCCCTACACCAACACGGGCTCAGGCGTCTCGTCCAGGAGCAGGACGTTCACGTGGTGCTCCTGGGCGAGACGAAGCTGCGCCCGGCCCAAGACTTCCGGATTCCCAACTACACCGTGTACCGCCGCGACGAAATATCGCCGAAAGGCATAGCCTATCGAGGCACCGCCATAGCGGTTCGTCGCGATGTGGTACACGACGTACTACCGCTCCCGCCGTTCACTCACACCCGTTCCATTGGGGCGTTGGTGAGTGCGGCGGGCCAGGAGCTGCGGCTGTTTGCAGCCTATAGACCGCCTGGACCCCTCTTTGACCCGCAGGACATCCATACCATCCTGGACGATGGTGCTGCGACCTTACTGACCGGCGACCTCAATGCCAAACATAAGGCTTGGGGATCCAGAATCGCCAACCAGGTGGGACGCAAGCTGTACGAAGACTCTGAGGCGAATGGCTACGAGGTGATTGGGCCAGAATCACCTACGCACATTCCCTCGGACGAGTCCCATCGTCCCGATGTCCTGGACATAGTGCTCCACAGGGGTCTCCGTTGTCCCGTCCATGTGGAGGTGCTGTATGATCTGGACACTCAGCACCTCCCCATACTCATCACGCTTGGCCTAGGGGCCGATTCAGTGGCATTCCAGCGCCAGTCTCGAAGGGTGGACTGGGGAGCTTTTCAAGCCACCATGGGTGGCGTTAAACTCACCCATCCGCTGCACACGCCGGAGGGGGTGGAAGCGGCGGCCAGCGCCTTCTCGGCCTCAGTCCGGGAGGCGCTGGACGCAGCAACCACCCTCACACCGAAGACGCACAGACGCGCGCGGCTCCCAGCCCACCTGGAGAAGAAACTGGCATACAAACGTTTACTACGCCGTCTATGGGCGCGCACCCGCTGCCCCCGGGTCAAGCGTGACCTCAATGCCGTGGCGGAGGAGTTGACTGCTGAGATGGCGGAGTACCGTGGAGCCACCTGGGAGGCGAGAGTCGACCAGGCTGGCGAACACGAGACCTCACTCTTTCATCTCAGCAGGCAGCTCACCCGAGCCAAAGCACCCGTCTGCCCACTTCTAAATGGGGCGGGCAGGCGGTGCTACGCACCAAAGGACAGGGCGGAGATCCATGCGGAGCATCTAGAAGAGCAATTCTCTCCTCATCCCGCATCCGCCGCCGTCGCCGAACACCACGAGATCGTGGAGGCGTGGGTAGAGGACTTCCTCGGGCGCCCGACACCGCCACCCCAGGGCTTGGAGTTCATCTCCCCCTCGGAGACGCGGAAGGTCGCCTTGCGCCTACCGAAGCGCAAGGCGCCAGGCCCCGATGGTGTGCCGAATATGGCGTTGGCAATGCTGCCAAGAGGAGCTCTAGTCACTATGACTAGGCTCTTCAACGGCATACTTCGCACGGGCTACTTCCCTTCCATCTGGAAGTTGGGGAAGGTGATAGTTCTCCCGAAGCCGGGGAAAGACCGCCGTCTCCCGGCTAGCTACCGTCCCATCACGCTATTACCCACCATAGCGAAGTTGTTCGAGAGGCTGGCGCTGAAGCGACTGCAACCGTCACTTGTTTTAAGGGACGAGCAGTTCGGCTTCCGCGCCGGTCACTCGACTACGCTTCAGCTTACACGGGTGATCCACCACCTTACAAGCGAGGCCAACTACGGACGACACACGGTCGGCGTCTTTCTCGATATCGAGAAGGCGTTCGACCGCGTATGGCATCCTGGTCTCGTTTTTAAGTTGTTGGAGTCGCCCGTGCCGGCTTTGCTGGTGCGGTTAATAGCGTCGTTCTTAGATGGGCGGCAGTTCTATGTATCGGTAGAGAACGTCGCCTCAGACCCCCGCCCAATACGTGCGGGCGTGCCGCAAGGCAGCTGCCTCTCGCCACTACTCTACGCACTCTACACAAACGACATTCCCACCCTCGAAGGTCACCTCGAGGAATGGGAAAGGGACGTGGAACTCGCGTTGTTCGCGGACGACAGCGCGTACTTCGCGTCCTCTCGTGATCCTGTGCTAGCAACACGCAGGATGCAGCGCTTGCTGGACCTGCTCCCAGAGTGGCTGGACAAGTGGCGTATGGCCGTCAACGTCGGTAAGACGGTCGCGACACTTTTCAGCCGCAGGCGTACTATGCCGCCGCCGCTACGTTTCCGTGATCGGGAAGTAGCTTGGCAGCCCACAGTTAGGTACTTGGGATGTCACATTGATCGCTCGTTGCACATGAGGCCTCAGGTGGACCACGCGATCCGACAGGCCCGTGCTGCACGAGCGATGCTCCGACCAGTGCTGGCATCCCATCTACCGACCCGCACCAAACTAAGGGTGTACAAGTTGTACGTCCGATCACGCCTAACTTACGCGGCACCAGCATGGTACGCTCTGGTGTCAGAATCCAATCGCAAGCGTATCCGTTCCGTGTAGAGCCAGGCCCTAAGAACGATCGTGGGGGCGGGCCGCTATGTTCGGAACGACGTGTTGGAGCGCGACCTCAAGGTTCCGACCGTGGACAGGTTTGTGGCCAGGTTGGCGCATCGTATGTACGCATGCGCCGACAATGGGCCACATGCCCATCTGAGAGGTTTCGCGCCCCTTCACGCTCGACCCCCCGACGGTCGCCCGCTCCCTCGTGAACTCGAGGGGCAGGTGTCCTCCGACCATCTGGAGGACTGAAAATCTGCACACGCAGCCTAGCACAGGTCACGTTAGGACCGACAGCTGCACCGCTGCCTCACGGCAGCCTACAACACCGGTGGGCAGTGTACCCACTGAGGAGATTGCCCGGGTAAGGAGGGATCCCTCGAGGCCCGCAGACCCTGCGCCAAGCGGCGAAGTCACGCCGCGGCATAGGACGACCGCTTTCGTTCGTTCGCTTAAGCATGGTCTCAGCAGAGAAGAATACGAAGAAGACTCCTGAAGAAGAAGAAGACTCCCGAAGAAGAAGAAGACTCCCGAAGAAGAAGAAGACTCCTGAAGAAGAAGAAGACTCCTGGAGAAGAAGAAGACTCCTGGGGAAGAAGAAGGAAAATCTGAAGACGGAAGCGTTCCTGCGCAAGAAGAGGAAGTAGGGGTTAGGTCGGGATAGGGAAGAGGCTTTGGCTGGCCTACACTCTTGTTTCTATTGCACGTCAATTCTTGTTTCTATTGCACGTCACCCCTTCCCCGCACCTCCCCTCTCTACGGCACGGGACAGGCGCAACTCCCCGACGCGACGACTATCACCACGAGCGGGCTTCCGGCGCCGGACGGAAGAAGGCCGTCCGTACAACATCACGCCCGCACCCCTATACGGTCGCAGGTTAGGTGGCGGCGTGGCATACCACCACACCGCCGAACACAGCGCCCCGCGACAGAGAGCAAAAAAAAAAAACAGGAGCGCAAGCTACCTAATCCGATAAACTACCTAGTCCAATATACCACCTAGTCCGGGAAACTACCTAGTCCCTGAACCTGTTGCAGTATATACGCCTCACCTCTAGTAAGACATGACAATTGTAGAAGCAGGGGCGGCAAAAACTGTCCAGCCTAGACCTTATTTTTTTTTTAATTCGCCACTGTTTCTATGGTTTGAAAAGTAAAAAAAACTTACGGCCATGTTTAGATCGTACTTCCAAAAGTACTTCCAAAAAGCGCATACCGCCGATCAATCTGAAATTTGGTAGACTAACGTATTTTGACCTCCTGATCACGAATATCATAACGAAAATTGGCGCAAACGCCATTTTGAATAAGAAAAATGAGAACCTGCAGATAAAAAACAATGATATCTGTCTACCTTCGCATTTTGACGGTCCGAATGTGATTAAAGATCACTTCCTGCAAGTTCCTGGCCATTTCCTGGCATAAATGATGTGAATATATCACTACTCACCTCTTTTGAATTCAACAGGTTTTCGTCGGAAACATTCCAATTTAATCCTGTCTCTGAAATTGAAGTCCCTAAAGTCTTGAATTTTCTAAGGTCCAACGCAGTGGGGAGTGACGGCATATCACTTGATATGTTGAAAATGATATTACCTAACTGCCTTGCTACGATAACAAGCATAATTAACAAGTTGTTTGAAACAAGTGTCTACCCTGACGCATGGAAGCGAGCTCTTGTAAAGCCCATACCAAGAATAAACAATCCAGTTGTCCAATCAAGATTTACGACCCATCAGCATCCTTCCATGCCTGTCGAATGTGATTGAACGGATTATTTCTAATCAAATAATCCGCTACCTCCAGTTGAATAATATTTTACCTCTCAGGCAGTCTTTCATTTAGGAAGAAGCATAGCACCACCACAGCATTGATTGAGGTAGTGGATGATATTTTGATTGCGCAGGACAAAGGCGATGGTACAATTTTGGCCTTATTAGATTTTTCACGTGCTTTTGAAACACTAAATATTTCATTACTGCTTTCTAAGCTTGCGTTTTATGGCATTAGCATTAACACTGTAAAATGGTTTGTTAGTTATTTTACAGATCGGTCTCAGATGGTCGAACTTCGAAAAGGTAGTAATATTTCAGAAAATCTTTCATCTTCCAAGGATATCAATCAAGATGTGCCTCAGGGGTCTATTTTGGGTCCTCTCCTTTTCATTTTATATAGTGCAGATATAACAAAAAATATAAAGTTTTGCAAATTTCATATGTATGCAGACGACTTACAGACTGATGTTGCAGTGGCGAAACTAAATTCTGACCTTAATTGTATTGCGCTGTGGTCAGAACGGAACGCTATAATACTAAATCCGAAAAAAACAAAATTTTAGATTATGGGAACACCTACCCAGGTCCGCAAGATTGGTGCAAAAAGTCCGGCTATTATTTTAAATGGAGAAGCAATCGATAGAGTGCCAGAGGCACGTAACCTTGGGGTGGTCATCGATGAAAACCTCAGATTCGAGAAGCATATCTTAAACATTGTACGTATCTATAGATTAAAAACTTTATATCGCATAAGAAATTACCTAAGTGTAACCTTGCGCATTAACCTTAGTGAAGCCCTTGTTCTTTCTAAGTTCAATGACGCGGTTACCCTCATTGGGCCACGGCTTCTAGCACGTACTAAAAATGTCATCCAACGAGTACAGAATGCCTGCGCACGTTTTTGTTTTAATATCCCGCCTCGCTCTCATGTTACTCCGTACATCAATACCGCTAACATATTAAAAATGGACATCCGCAGGCAATTACACCTTGCCACACTTATATTTGGTATTATAAAAAATAAAGAACCTTTGTATTTATTAAGTAAGCTGGCGTGGGCTAGAGATTACTTAAAAGATAGAACCCGATCAGCTCCGGATAAATTGTGGTACCCGACCTATTGCTCAACTGCTTTCAGGGGCAGCTTTAGGTACAGCGCCACGAAGTGTTGGAACAACCTGCCTGAAATCATTAGGGAGTTTTAAATATAAACTTAAAAATTTACTACTGAAAGAACAAATAAAATAATATTGACTATTTGGCTTATTTATTAGATGTATAGTAAAGCACAATAACATTATCTATTCACCCACACACACATACACGTAAATAAAATATCAGTATATTTATACATATTTCCCCACATTTCATTTTAGAACTTTTATTCGTTCATAAATTGTGGATACTACTTGTTATTATAATTTACTCATGTAGGATATTATTGTACAATACAATGAGACCATATAATTTTTAATATAAGTATCACAAAGCGTAGTCTAATCTATATTTAACTAACTTATAGATTGTGGCTCATAGACAAAGAGGCAGTGTTCCAAATTGGAACATGAAACTTCCATGACGCCTTGTATAATTTTACGTTACACATAAATTTTAAATTGCCGTTTTTTTACAGTAAGTACCGAACAGTAAATAGTATAACTGTGGAAAAGGCGTGGAGTGTTCCATTTATCAGATTCGAAAAGCACCCCACACTTTTTCCACAATTATACTATTTACTGTTCCTTAATTGATTCTTAGATTGAATTTTTTTTTCTACTTTTTTGTTGATTTTATCATAAAAGCTTGTTTTTTAGTTTTTTGAACTATAATTATTTATTAATTTTTAGTATTTGTTGTTATAGCGACCACCATTATGCATCGTTTGTAAAAAAATCAAGTGTCTATCTATTACCATTTAAGAGATAAAGCCCAATGACACACAAACAGACCGCAGAGTGTTTCGTTTTACCTTTGAGTACGGAATCCTAAAAATCATTCTACAAGAGGGCATTATAGATATGTTTCGGAACATTTGAGTTATAGGGAAGTAACATTATTATTTTCTAAACTAAAAATCACGCTATAACAGTTACGCCTATTGAAACTAAAAAGCAATAATTGTTTGCAATCTAAACTTGCGATGAACTTTGCTGAAGGTGCTTGAAAAATCTCGCCTCAAAAATTGTTAATCCTGAGGATGTTGATAAGGACAATAGTACAAAATTATTAAAATCGTGTATTGTCATCGGTTTTTGATAATTCTTCAAAATTTTTAATTAAACTAAAAGTTCAAAGTGGATAGAAATCGGGCTCAAAGATTCCGTTACTGTTACGTACATACATACATACATACAAGCGTACAACCTAAGCTAATAAAAGCGTGTTAAAAAGAAGTTTAGTTATGAATTGTATTTTTTTTATTCTTAAAGTTTTATATTCTTAAAGTTTTATAACTAGTTTTATAACCGTGCAGTTTGTTTATTTATTTTGTCTATTTGCAATTGTACTGTGTGTTACAATATTCCTGAATAAAGTATTTTCTTTCTTTCTTTATTTCTTTCTTTTCGTTCGGTGTACATGATCGCGCATTCCTAACCGATTTAGACTATTTTTTTAGCTTTACCCAGAAAGGGTGTGTGCATGCGTGTGAACAGCGGAGATTAAGACTGATTAGATTAGATTAATTCGTTGCACCGATTCAACGAATAATTTTATTTTTATTGATCAATAACGCAAACTCTGTCTAGTAAAGATTACTCACTCCTAACAGGAAAATGTACCCAGTTTTGAGAATTGAAATAGTTGCATAAGAAAGTTTTACCATGTCTCCGTGCTAAAATATCCCTAAAATATTTGAAATAATTTTTATTTATTATGTAAATTATGCAGTATTAGGTATTTATTCGTAAATTTTCTCTAAAAAAGTATTTATTTGTCAAGAATTCAAAAAAAATACTTACTAATAAGCCGTTTGTGGCTTCATTCAATTTCAAGGCGGCGAAGTATCTTTACTAATCTATGTATAGCATTTGAACTTTGTGATGATTTCCCGCTATACCATTTCAACTTTTTAATGATTTTCCGCTGTAGTACATAAACTCGCTGAATACTTTTCGTTATTTTAGTCGAATGTGAATTCAAAATTACTTCATTGAACCGATTCGTCGAATATTTTAATTCACACACACACACACACCCTTTCTGGGGAAAGCTAAGAGAAATAGTCCAAATCGGTTAGGAAATAGGAATGCGCGATCATGCACACCGAACGAAAAGAGGGTCTCCTTCGTTTCTCTTATTCAAAATGGCGTTTGCGCCAATTTTCGTTATGATATTCGTGATCAGGAGGTCAAAATACGTTAGTCTACCATATTTCAGATTGATCGGCGGTATGCGCTTTTCGGAAGTTTATCCTTTAGGTCTGCTTAATATGTCATGTACCTTTATAAAATATAATTATTTCAAAAGTTCAAGCATTTCATATAAAAAAAAATATTCAAAGCATTTAATTTGGAAGTCATACTGACTGACTTTAGAACTAAGAATATTAAGAGTATAAGTAGGTACAATAACATTTTGCGGACTCAATAAAATGGTGCTTTTACAAATCATAAAAAGGTGTTTTAATTGCCTTTCGCGGTGCTTGCTGCAACCCTTTTTTTCGTCTCACAACTGGGGCGGGCCTGGAGCGTATACAATCACGTTACTATGGGACCTTATATGGTGATCAGTTGATCACCTGTTTTCGATCCGATTCCGATCGCGCCAGTCGTTGCTTAACTTTGCAGATCAGTTGAGATCTATATATCAACCAACCATTGCAAAACCAAAACCTTAATCGTAGTTTTGTTTTGTACAAACTTATTCAATTATTTATTATATAGGCGCTGAATCTTTGTATTATAATTTAAGTGTGCGCGTACAAATTCGCAGGTACGTATAGCTATAAATATCTTTGTTTTAATCGCGAAAGAGGAAAATGTTAAGTTTCTTAAAATTCAGTATTTGTGACATAAATAAGGATATATGATTTACGATACGATAAGACTTACGATAAGAAGAAGTATATAAAGGTGGTATTTCGGGGCTACAATTAGTTTCAGTGCGAGCACGCAGGCAGTGTATATATTATACTTTGCCACATCAACCGGCTTACTAGCAGCGACATCTCAGTTGCGTCGATAATATCTACTTCCAGACCGAGAGCATTTAATTGAAAATGTCTGCCCCATTACCTAAATCTATTAGCTTCAATATATTAAACGGGGCGAACGTCGGTGACGAAGGTACGATCATGAACGCCGTGCTGACATCGGGCAAGTGGCAGCTGAGTGGCCAAAACGTGGGCACAGTCAACAAAATTAAATTCAATCGCTCTCTGGCAGCGACTTTCGCAGCGGTGGAGACGAGTCCTGGCGACGAAGTTAATGGTAGTTTCGAGATGTACGAGAATGGAACGCAGATTGCCGAGATCACCTTCGCCATACCCTTTAGTGGTGAAAACAAGTTCAATCTCACGCCAACAAATCCAATGTATGTATGCAACCACAACGGTTTCACATCTAGCGGCTCTCCGGTTGTCGCGATAAGTTGCAACAAAACTTCCTAATACGTGTACCTACAAGAGAGGATCCAAACGTTTCCCTATCGATATACTAACACTTGTATGTGCGCGCGTGTTCGCTTTTATGTATAACTAATATTTGTGTGTATTCTTCTCCAATATAAATTACGTCTCAATATTTTTTTGTTTCACTTGTTGTATATAAAAATTTTCAGCAAATCTTAAACCAAGGAAGTCTCAAGGAATACTAGGGTCCTTGAGCACAAGAATTCTGGGGCTTTCCTTAGCTTTTAATAGTGACCAAATTTATAAAAATAGGTTGAAGGTAGTAGAACCTTTTGTTGTTCGACTCTGAAGGCTCCACCGCCACACTAATTTCTGACCAATAAATGCAATGTTAAGCGCTGCTGTGTGCGCTTTAAAGGGTGTGGTAAAAACACATACTTTTACGAGGCGTTCCAGCTTAGTCCTCAGGGGTAGCGGGGTATCTGCGACCGACCTGAGGTAGGAATATCTAATTCTATCTGGGGTTGATTAACAGACATCGTTTATTACGCGTGGACTGCATGCTCGTTCGCTACTTCGATATTACGTTATCTATTGTTGTAGACAGCAACGTGATTTTAATTTGCAGAATTACTTAGAAATAAGTATGTAGAAGAAGAAAAGATATAAGTATAGAAAATTGAGAAACACTGATCGCGAGTGGAACCGCGGGTAACAACTAGTTAGTTAATATGTTGATGAGTTACCTGAATTTCCTCGTTTATAATTAGGCAATTGAAACAACAACAGGTTTATGGAAATACCAAAATACTACAAATATTTGCCGTTTAATATTAGGTAAAGGAAAACTATATAGACTTCGGGTCAACGACATATAAACAATAACATCTAATTATACATCTATAAGTACCTATCTTTATTAACGTTGGTACATAATATTTTTCTAGTCAAACTTCAATTCTTCGAAAGTAAAGTAATAATATGTGTCCGTGAAGTTGAAAGAAAGCGTATTTTGCCGATTAATTTTTACTTTGATATATTTTTTAATCTGTGGTGCGGTGAGGCGCGATGCGGCGTGGCGGGAGAAATTGAATTTTGGCGGGAAGCCAATTGTCATAATCGTCATTGTTATAAAACATTTCTGAAAATATATAATCTTCCTCTAAATGTTTCTTTTATTGTGATACACTCTAGAAATATAGCTTTATATTCAGAAGTAGTATGACGGGTTCACAATGAAGAGAGCAAATATATAAAAATGATATTATGCCAGATGAGAAAAAATAAATTATTCCAACTGATATCGGAACATTAAAGTCGTAATTTGTAAGCACTATTATCGATGATGGTGATGATGAGGATGATCGTAGATGATGATGGCAATTTATGAGAAGGCATAAATATGATTAGTCTACATAAATGACGATACTGAAGATCTTAAGTAATTAACCCTAATACATTCGATTTGATTCGATTCGATCGTAAATTCTTTCGGCGCAATTTATAACATGCTCTAAGTGAGACTCTGTAAGTCATTTTTTTTTAATAAAATGAGCAACAAGAGGAGCAGTATTCATTAACCAGATAAGTATGACGTGTATTAACAGCTGTTAATACACTTGAGGTAAGGCTTTGATATGCTGGTGAGAAGTTTTATTTTACATTGAATAAGGGAGCTGACTACTTGCATATGATAATTATTATTAATTATTAGCTTATGAATTTTGAAGTAAAATGCAGCAGGCGTTACATTGGAGGTTCTTTTGAGGTTACGGATGTCCATCCTACAGTGACTAGCTTCCATAAGCTAGCTCGTCAGTCTTATCTAGATTTTTATTAAAAAAATAGTTGTGTTACTATGTGTGTTGTGTACTGTATGTATGCCTTGATTTGTTTACTTATAAAAGTTCAATAGTATTTTCTATATGATGTTAGTTGCAGTACTTAAAATAAAAATGGTTGTTAACAATTAATGGTGCCTGTTGTAATGTTAGCCCAGAGTTCCCCAAACTTTTTTGTGTCGTAGACCCCCTACTTACCTGATATTGATTTCCTGTAAATTTCTAACTGTAATGAAGTTTAGCGTTAAAAAACTTAAAGTAAAAACACATGTTAAGTTATACTTAATTGAACTACTTTATGTTATTTATTAATTGAATTTAAATTAAAACTACTCAAAATAAAATTTTGTATCTGTTATGTAAAATATATGATACATTAACTAGACATAAAATAAACTATAAATAAAATAACATAAGCAATAAGTCAATATTTTTAGTAAGAAGGATGAACCTGATGCTATAATAATAAATTATCAACATTTAGCGTCAATTTTGTAAGGGTTAATCTTAAATTTCCTGGGCTAATGATGTCCAGTCTGTTTCCTTTTTTCGTTAGGAGATTGGTAACAGCGCTGAATCCCCTTTCCACTAGGTATGACGATGGAAAGGAAATTAAAAATTTCCTCGCTATATTCCATAATACGAGATAAGTAACGGGTATGTTGTTATGCAGCCAGAATTGCTGATATCCGTTTTTAATCTGAACCTTAAGTTCTTCGTTTGTACTTAGTTCAGTCAGTTCCTCTTGTATTATGACATTCGTTTCTTCTATGTCACCTTATGGCTTAATTATCCACGTATTACCATAGTCAAAATATCCTCAAACCTAGATTCAAAATCTGAATAGAGGGCATTTAAATGTTGAACGTAAGTTGAAACGTCGTCTTCCTGGCAGCTTGTCTGTGACAAATTCGGGAACTGAGAAAATTCGCCCCGTCCAATATTTTGCTTCATTAGTTTAACTCTGGCAAGAAACGCTGATAAGATGGACTTTGTTTTAATAAAATTTAAACTGTCGCCTTGTAATTGCAAATTAACCATATAAAATTTTGTAAACAAATCTGTTAAATAGGCGATGTCTGTTTTCCTCTTCATTAAATTTTCTTTCAAAATTTTCTTTAGTATCTTTAGTATCCAGAAATTCTAATCTAAAATAGTCTCAAAAAGTGCAAAAAAATCTTGTCAAACATAAGCCTTTCGACAGCCAGCTTACTTCAGTGTGAAGTAATTGATGAAAGTGTTCGTCATTTTCTTCACACAACTGCGCAAATAACCGCGTATTCAACGCTTTGCTTCGGATTCGGTTTACTACATCAATGACTAAATGAAGTGATTCATGCAATGTAACACTCAGATTTTTAGCATCTAAATGTTGTCGAAGGATGACGCAATGTATTGCTCACAACTCTGACACATTTTGTTTTAAATAGCTTATAAATCCACGATAACGTCCAACCATGGCAGGTACTCCATCTGTAGCTACTGATATTATATTTGATAAAGGAATTGCTTTTTCAATGAAGTAACATATGCCAATAATAATGCTGCATTATCAGGTAAAGTTGACTCGTCCAGTTGTATAAAGAAATGGGTCGTTTGCAAATAATTACATAAGAAGCTTTCAATATCAGAACTCATTTCATCAATACGTCTTTCAACAGTATTGTTGCTTAAGAGAATTCTTTTGATGATATCAGATGCAGGTTTGTGTAAAACAGTTTTTAATACCTCTTGAACTACTGGCAAAATTAACTTCTTTTCGATGACTGTGACTGTGACTTTACCTTAAAGTCATGATTGGCGTAATTTATCTATCTTTGCTAACTACGAGTACAAAACTAAAATTTAATAAAAAATAATGTACTTACTTCTCTCCAGCACTCTCAAACAAAATAACACTGACTCACTAAAATTTGTGTGATATACTATCTGATAATATTTTTTAAATATTTTCTTTGCAATTTCCTTTTCAACAACAACTTCGTTTTTACAAGTTCAAAATGTATTGCGACCACAACGCGAATACCAACATCCTACAATCTACACAATTTTATAAACATATATAATATAATATAATATTTTTTTACTTCATAGGTACTTTTATAAGTAATGTATATGTTTTGATATTATAAGACAGTATGATGTAAGTAAATAGGTACTATCAGTGTATGTGTTGAGATTTACTATCGTGGACCCCCATTTTCATTTCATGGACCCCCAATTTCTTGTCGCTGACGTAGACCCCTTGCAGGTTGTCATAGACCCCAAGGGGTCGATATAGACTACTTTGGGAATCACTGCTCTAAATGTTTCTTTTATTGTGATACACTCTAGAAATATAGCTTTATAGTAGGTATATATGTATAACAAAACTACGTTATGTGGTTTGAGGGGCAAACCACATAACGAATGAAAACAACGTAATACTATGGCATCGAAGCAGTTTTATATTACTTTATTCTTATTAAGCCTATGAACTACGTATATTATGTACAGAACAGTTATGAATAAATCTATTAAATCAGTCTTGATATTTGCTCGGCGGCACGCTCTCGAATAGCACTTGAGTGAGGAATGTGAATTTACCTGTAAAAAGAAAACACATGTTAAACATTTTCTATACAACGTTTTTTTTAATTATAAGGATAGAAAGCACTTGCGTTAATACTTTTATTAAGATGTTAACAAAGTTTAGCAAGCAATCTATCAAGGATATGCACGAATTTTGATTTTTTTTATAATATATGAGTGAGTACCCGAGATAGGATTAGATATTCCTCCTGAGGTCGGCCACAGATGCGCTGCTACCCCTGAGTATGTGTCCCTTACCATACCCTTCAAACCAGACTACAGCAACGAGGCAGAAATAGGTGTTGAGGTGGTGCCGACGTAGTCCAACCACAAAGAGTTCTTACCACCTTCATTTTCATTGTGCCTAGATTTAAAGTGGAAACGTATTAATTTTCACTAAAGGAAATACTCACGTAAAAGAGCCCTAGGCGTAAACTTGTAATACACGAACAGAGTGTACACAATCACTCCTAATACGATGAACCCGATCGCCATCAAGTACTTCACTGACGGGTCGTGGACTATCGGCAGTATCGAGAGGAATATTGCCACTAGCAGCACGAAGCACGGCACCACCGTGGGCACGCGGTACGGCCTCGGCTTGTCCGGCTGTGTCTTACGAAGTACCAGCAACGCCACCATCGCCAACCCGTAGAAGAACCATAGGAACCAACTCGCGAAGTCAATTAAAGTTTTGATGTTGCCGACTAGAATAAATATTGATGTTAGGATTGCCTGTAAAGAAATACATGAGTATAAGGATTTTGGGATAAATTAAATACATTGGTAACGTGGAGTCATTTAATAATAATAATAAAATGAGAGACCTGAAAGGCTACTGCAGGCGCTGGGGTGAGTCGTTTAACGTTCACGTAAGAGAACACTTCCAACATGTGCCCACCGCGTGCCGCTGTGTAGCAAACCCTGAAAGAAGTTATAATAGTCTAGCTGTTATTAGTGACCTCGTACGCGCCAAGTGTTATCCTTTTGTGTTGGGTGTCTAACTGTCTACGTCATAAAATTAACGAAATGTCCAGATTCTGGTTATGAGCCATTTGAATAAGAAAAACGAAGGAGAACCTGCAGATAAAAAACAATGATATCTGTCTGCCTTCGCATTTTGACGATCCGAATGTGATTAAAGACCACTTCCTGCAAGTTCCTGGCCATATCCTGGCATAAATGATGTGAATATATCACTACTCACCTCTTTTGAATTTAACAGGTTTTCGTCGGAAACATTCCAATTTAATCCTGTCTCTGAAATTAAAGTCGCTAAAGTCTTGAATTCTCTAAGGTCCAACGCAGTGGGGGAGTGATGGCATATCACTTGATATGTTGAAAATGATATTACCTAACTGCCTTGCTACGATAACAAGCATAATTAACAAGTCGTTTGAAACAAGTTACTACCCTGACGCATGGAAGCGAGCTCTTGTAAAGCCCATACCAAGAATAAACAATCCAGTTGTCCAATCCGATTTACGACCCATCAGCATCCTTCGATGCCTGTCGAATGTGATTGAACGGATTGTTTCTAATCAAATAATCTGCTACCTCCAGTTGAATAATATTTTACCTCTCAGGCAGTCTGGATTTAGGAAGAAGCATAGCACCACCACAGCATTGATTGAGGTAGTGGATGATATTTTGATTGCGCAGGACAAAGGCGATGGTACAATTTGGCCTTATTAGATTTTTCACGTGCTTTTGAAACACTAAATATTTCATTACTGCTTTCGTTAGCTTGCGTTTTATGGCATTAGCATTAACACTGTAAAATGGTTTGTTAGTTATTTTACAGATCGGTCTCAGATGGTCGAACTTCGAAAAGGAAATATTTCAGAAAATCTCTCATCTTCCAAGGATATCAATCAAGATGTGCCTCAGGGGTCTATTTTGGGTCCTCTCCTTTTCATTTTATATAGTGCAGATATAACAAAAAATATAAAGTTTTGCAAATTTCATATGTATGCAGACGACTTACAGACTGATGTTGCAGTGGCGAAACTAAATTCTGACCTTAATTGTATTGCGCTGTGGTCAGAACGGAACGCTATAATACTAAATCCGAAAAAAACAAAATTTTAGATTATGGGAACACCTACCCAGGTCCGCAAGATTGGTGCAAAAAGTCCGGCTATTATTTTAAATGGAGAAGCAATCGATAGAGTGCCAGAGGCACGTAACCTTGGGGTGGTCATTGATGAAAACCTCAGATTCGAGAAGCATATCTTAAACATTGTACATATCTATAGATTAAAAACTTTATATCGCATAAGAAATTACCTAAGTGTAACCTTGCCTTCGATCACTCATAAGAACTAGATACACAATCCCATACAAAAATGAACTTAAAAAGTGGCGTCAAATTGACGCTAAAAACAAAGAAAAAAAAAATTGACGACCGTGGTTTGTCACTTGGACAAGGAATTAGTGGAGACGAACTGTCATTACTTTTAATATTTTTATAAAGTCGAAGTAATTAATTTTAATGAACATAATAATAATTTATCAATTAAAGTAAGTAATATGCAGTCACAATTTATTATAATAAAAATATAATAAGTTTAAAATTAAAATACAACCAAATACAAGTAATTTAATTAAAAAATCAACAAGCTGTTTACGCCGTTATCCAACGAAATATATTGCCCACGACTAAATAAATATGTAGTAAACCAACATTTATTTCAATTATTTTTACCTGACTGCCAAGGAAGGGTTATGTTTTTCGCGCGTATCTTGTATGTTTGTCTTTATTTATTTGATCGGATCTAACAAACGGCTGGATGAATGTCGACAATTAAGGTGTCATTATATTCGTCTCAATGACCCGAGTGTCCTTAGATAGGTGTTAGAAAAAAAAAATCAAGATGGCGGATTTTTGGCGCGAAATAGTAATATTTCAAAAAAAGTTAACCGAACCTATCGAGTATGATATCAAATGAAATGAAATTAAACGGAGATTATAAAAACATATAATTTGTATATATATAAAATAGCAAGGTGACTGACTGATTGACTGACTAAATGATTTTTTCATTTTTCAGAAATCAACGTACAGCCAAAACCGCTTAATTTAGAGTTCTGAAATTTTGCACATGGGTTCGCTATATAGCGTAAATAAGTACTAAGAAAGGCCTTTTGGAAATTCTACCCCTAAGAGGGTAAAACAGGGGATGACAGTTTTTTTCAAATCCTTTAATTTTGAAGCAACTACTGTAAAATTTAGTATTTGGCTTTCTGGATAGGAATAAAGACACACCTATTTATCCCTTTCCGAAAAATCAACCCCATAGAGGGCAAAATAAGGGTTAAAAGTGAACAACCGTCAATTTTGACGCAAACACTATGAAATTTTGTATCTGGCTTGTTGGATAAAAATAATGAAATTCTACTCCTAACGATATAAAATAATTACTAGAACTTTGAATTACTGAAGTTATATATTCTATAAATCGAAAATGGTGGATGTTTTTCCGAAATAGAAACACGTTTTAAAAAAAGTTAACCAAAACTATGGAGTGGGGTATCAAAATAAAGGAAATTAAAAGGTGATTACACACATATTATATGATATATACATGTGTATAACACATCGAGGTGACTGTCTGACTAAATGCGTAAGTTGCTGCGCCAGACACCAACGTAAAGGGAAACCGCGGATCTTTAGCGTGCTGGAATTTTACACATAGGTTCTTTATATAGCGTAAATGAGCCCTACGAAGATAAAATAGGATAATATTGTTTGAACATCTTTTGTTTTTGAAGCAGATACCTATTATAAAACTTTTTTTTGGCTTTCTTGCTAAAAAATGATGATGAAACGCCTATTTCACTGTTTTTGAAAATTCTACTTCAGCCTTTATAGTGCAGTCGGGTTTTTGATTATTTTAATTAAATTACTTGCTTACATTGTAGTGGACAGAAATCCGTTGTATATTTCTTCTTAAATTTAGAGTTTTTTCCAACACCTATCTAAGGACATTTGGATATTTGAGACGAATATAATGACACCTTAACTGTCGAAATTCACCCAGCCGTATGTTAGATCCGAGGGAATAAAATGCAGTGCAGCTAAAGTCCGCTTATAAAGATACCTACAAGATACGTGCAAAAAACATAACCCTTCCTTGGCAGTCGAGTAAAAATAAAAATATGGAATCAACAGGATGCCATTAATTCCCTTGAATAAGTGGAGTTTATTGAAGACAACAGTCTTTTCGATGGATTTTTATTTTTTTTTCCGTATCTTTTTTGGCTATGTAAGCAATCTTATTTTAGTGTATCTTTCGACAATAGACTTTATTATAATAATTCTATGACTATTGTCGCGGCAGTTGGGATGAAAAGACATCATAAAATATATTAAATAATAATTTACTTAATAATTTAATTTCACTCATTTACTATTTACTCATTGCTATGTTTAATTATTATACAAACAAATATTTTATATACAAAAAAAAGAAAAAAAAAAAAATTAAAGAAAAAAATATGATGAAACCAATAGCGTCTCCATTCAAGTTAGAACAGAGTCACCATGTAACCCGAACAATCAAGTGGGCTTGCAATAGTAAGAATTGTACGTTTAGTAACAGACTTTACAATTTAAATGGTTTATACATTCTGTTGATTTTTGTTGATAATTTTTAAAACTTAAAAATAAATTATTTACGAACGAAATAGCAGTATTTATAATTGGAGTGATAGCAATTACCTACTTATAATAATAATACTTACCGAAAATACGATATTCCATCATTGTTAGCGTACTAGACGTGTGATTTTGCAGTTTTGAACGAGCACTGAGGCATGTTTATTCTCCGAACGTTCAAAACACTACTAACCTAAAAGAGCACCCAAATGTCTATTTGGGTGCTCTTTTCGTCGCGCCATTTTTTTGTCGCTGATTGTGTATCTAGTTGTTATTAGTGATCGAAGAACCTTGCGCATTAACCTTAGTGAGCCCTTGTTTCTTTCTAAGTTCAATTACGCGGATACTCTCATTGGGCCACGGCTTCTAGCATCTACTAAAAAAGTCATCCAACGAGTACAGAATGCCTGCGCACGTTTTTGTTTTAATATCCCGCCTCGCTCTCACGTTACTCCGTACATCAATACCGCTAACATATTAAAAATGGACATCCCGCAGCAATTACACCTTGCCCACACTTATATTTGGTATTAGAGATTACTTAAAAGATAGAACCCGATCAGCCTCCGGATAAATTGTGGTACCGACCTATTGCTCAACTGCTTTCAGGGGCAGCTTTAGGTACAGCGCCACGAAGTGTTGGAACAACCTGCCTGAAATCATTAGGGAGTTTTAAATATAACTTAAAAATTTACTACTGAAAGAACAAATAAAATAATATTGACTATTTGGGCTTATTTATTAGATGTATAGTAAAAGCACAATAACATTATCTATTCACCCACACACACACATACACATAAATAAAATATCAGTACATATACTATCTCCCCACATTTCAATTTTAGAACTTTTATTCGTTCATAAATTGTGGATACTACTTGTTATTATAATTTACTCATGTAGGATATATTGTACAATACAATGAGACCATATAATTTTTAATATAATTATCACAAAAGCGTAGTCTAATCTATATTTAACTAACTTATAGATTGTGGCTCATAGACAAAGAGGCAGTGTTCCAAATTGGAACATGAAACTTCCATGACGCCTTGTATAATTTTACGTTACAAAAAATTTTAAATTGCCGTTTTTTTTTAATAATAAAATGGAGGTATTTACCGTGATACCTGATTGTCTCACGTATCGGAAATACACAGTAAATTGTATTAATACGGCACCATTAGCAAGCATGCGGACAGCCGTCCGATCAACATCACGCCACGGGGCTAACTGAAAATCAGGGCCAAGACGCAGTCTACCTGCTCATGGCATTCGCTGAGTTTGTCCCCATTCACGTTTGTTGCAGCACATAGCATGTTATAAAAACTCATTTATTGTGTTATAAACAAATAATTATAGTTCAAAAAACTAAAAAACACGCTTTTATGATAAAATCAACTAAAAAGTAGAAAATAATTTTCTGTGGAACTGTGGAAAAGGCGTGGAGTGTTCCATTTATCAGATTCGAAAAGCACCCCACACTTTTCCACAATTATACTATTTACTGTTCCTTAATTGATTCTTAGATTGATTTTTTTTACTTTTTAATTGATTTTATCATAAAAGCGTGTTTTTTAGTTTTTTGAACTATAATTATTTATTAATTTTTAGTATTTGTTGTTATAGCGACCATCATTATGCATCGTTTGTAAAAAAAATCAAGTGTCTATCTATTACCATTTAAGAGATAAAGCCCAATGACACACAAACAGACCGCAGAGTGTTTCGTTTTAACCTTTGAGTACGGAATCCTAAAAATCATTCTACAAGAGGGCATTATAGATATGTTTCGGAACATTTGAGTTATAGGGAAGTAACATTATTATTTTCTAAACTAAAAATCACGCTATAACAGTTACGCCTATTGAAACTAAAAAGCAATAATTGTTTGCAATCTAAACTTGCGATGAACTTTGCTGAAGGTGCTTGAAAAATCTCGCCTCAAAAATTGTTAATCCTGAGGAGGATGTTGATAAGGACAATAGTACAAAATTATTAAAATCGTGTATTGTCATCGGTTTTGATAATTCTTCAAAATTTTTAATTAAACTAAACGTTCAAAGTGGATAGAAATCGGGCTCAAAGATTCCGTTACTGTTACGTACATACATACATACATACATACAAACGTACAACCTAAGCTAATAAAAGCGCGTTAAAAAGAAGTTAGTTATGAATTGTATTTTTTTTACTCTTAAAGTTTTATAACTAGTTTTATAACCGTGCAGTTTGTTTATTTATTTTGTCTATTTGCAATTATACTGTGTGTTACAATATTCCTGAATAAAGTATTTCTTTCTTTTTTTCTTTCTTTTCGTTCGGAGTGCATGATCGCGCATTCCTAACCGATTAAGACAATTTTTTAGCTTTACCCAGAAAGGGTGTGTGCATGCGTGTGAACAGCGGAGATTAAGACTGATTAGATTAGATTAATTCGTTGCACCGATTCAACGAATAATTTTATTTTTATTGATCAATAACGCAAACTCTGTCTAGTAAAGATTACTCACTCCTAACAGGAAAATGTACCCAGTTTTGAGAATTGAAATAGTTGCATAAAAAGTTTTACCATGTCTCCGTGCTAAAATATCCCTAAAATATTTGAAATAATTTTTATTTATTATGTAAATTATGCAGTATTAGGTATTTATTCGTAAATTTTCTCTAAAAAAGTATTTATTTGTCAAGAATTCAAAAAAATTACTTACTAATAAGCCGTTTGTGGCTTCATTCAATTTCAAGGCGGCGAAGTATCTTTACTAATCTATGTATAGCATTTGAACTTTGTGATGATTTCCCGCTATACCATTTCAACTTTTTGATGATTTTCCGCTGTAGTACATAAACTCGCTGAATACTTTTCGTTATTTTAGTCGAATGTGAATTCAAAATTACTTCATTGAACCGATTCGTCGAATATTTTAATTCACACACACACACACACACCCTTTCTGGGGAAAGCTAAGAGAAATAGTCCAAATCGGTTAGGAATGCGCGATCATGCACACCGAACGAAAAGAGGGTCTCCTTCGTTTCTCTTATTCAAAATGGCGTTTGCGCCAATTTTCGTTATGATATTCGTGATCAGGAGGTCAAAATACGTTAGTCTACCAAATTTCAGATTGATCGGCGGTATGCGCTTTTCGGAAGTTTATCCTTTAGGTCTGCTTAATATGTCATGTACCTTTATAAAAATAATTATTTCAAAAGTTCAAGCATTTCATATAGAAAAAAATATTCAAAGCATTTAATTTGGAAGTCATACTGACTGACTTTAGAACTAAGATATTAAGAGTATAAGTAGGTACAATAACATTTTGCGGACTCAGAAAATGGTGCTTTTACAAATCATAAAAAGGTGTTTTAATTGCCTTTCGAGGTGCTTGCTGCAACCCTTTTTTTCGTCTCACAACTGGGGCGGGCCTGGAGCGTATACAATCACGTTACTATGGGACCTTATATGGTGATCAGTTGATCACCTGTTTTCGATCCGATTCCGATCGCGCCAGTCGTTGCTTAACTTTGCAGATCAGTTGAGATCTATATATCAACCAACCATTGCAAAACCAAAACCTTAATCGTAGTTTTGTTTTGTACAAAATTATTCAATTATTTTTATATAGGCGCTGAATCTTTGTATTATAATTTAAGTGTGCGCGTACAAATTCGCAGGTACGTATAGCTATAAATATCTTTGTTTTAATCGCGAAAGAGGAAAATGTTAAGTTTCTTAAAATTCAGTATTTGTGACATAAATAAGGATATATGATTTACGATACGATAAGACTTACGATAAGAAGAAGTATATAAAGGTGGTATTTCGGGGCTACAATTAGTTTCAGTGCGAGCACGCAGGCAGTGTATATATTATACTTTGCCACATCAACCGGCTTACTAGCAGCGACATCTCAGTTGCGTCGATAATATCTACTTCCAGACCGAGAGCATTTAATTGAAAATGTCTGCCCCATTACCTAAATCTATTAGCTTCAATATATTAAACGGGGCGAACGTCGGTGACGAAGGTACGATCATGAACGCCGTGCTGACATCGGGCAAGTGGCAGCTGAGTGGCCAAAACGTGGGCACAGTCAACAAAATTAAATTCAATCGCTCTCTGGCAGCGACTTTCGCAGCGGTGGAGACGAGTCCTGGCGACGAAGTTAATGGTAGTTTCGAGATGTACGAGAATGGAACGCAGATTGCCGAGATCACCTTCGCCATACCCTTTAGTGGTGAAAACAAGTTCAATCTCACGCCAACAAATCCAATGTATGTATGCAACCACAACGGTTTCACATCTAGCGGCTCTCCGGTTGTCGCGATAAGTTGCAACAAAACTTCCTAATACGTGTACCTACAAGAGAGGATCCAAACGTTTCCCTATCGATATACTAACACTTGTATGTGCGCGTGTTCGCTTTTATGTATAACTAATATTTGTGTGTATTCTTCTCCAATAAAAATTACGTCTCAATATTTTTTTGTTTCACTTGTTGCATATAAAAATTTTCAGCAAATCTTAAACCAAGGAAGTCTCAAGGAATACTAGGGTCCTTGAGCACAAGAATTCTGGGGCTTTCCTTAGCTTTTAATAGTGACCAAATTTATAAAAATAGGTTGAAGGTAGAACCTTTTGTTGTTCGACTCTGAAGGCTCCACCGCCACACTAATTTCTGACCAATAAATGCTGTGTGCGCTTTAAAGGGTGTGGTAAAAACACATACTTTTACGAGGCGTTCCAGCTTAGTCCTCAGGGGTAGCGGGGTATCTGCGACCGACCTGAGGTAGGAATATCTAATTCTATCTGGGGTTGATTAACAGACATCGTTTATTACGCGTGGACTGCATGCTCGTTCGCTACTTCGATATTACGTTATCTATTGTTGTAGACAGCAACGTGATTTTAATTTGCAGAATTACTTAGAAATAAGTATGTAGAAGAAGAAAAGAATAGTATAGAAAATTGAGAAACACTGATCGCGAGTGGAACCGCGGGTAACAACTAGTTAGTTAATATGTTGATGAGTTACCTGAATTTCCTCGTTTATAATTAGGCAATTGAAACAACAACAGGTTTATGGAAATCCCAAAATACTACAAATATTTGCCGTTTAATATTAGGTAAAGGAAAACTATATAGACTTGGGGTCAACGACATATAAACAATAACATCTAATTATACATCTATAAGTACCTATCTTTAAACGTTGGTACATAATATTTTTCTAGTCAAACTTCATTCTTCGAAAGTAAAGTAATAATATGTGTCCGTGAAGTTGAAAGAAAGCGTATTTTGCCGATTAATTTTTACTTTGATATATTTTTTAATCTGTGGTGCGGTGAGGCGCGATGCGGCGTGGCGGGAGAAATTGAATTTTGGCGGGAAGCCAATTGTCATAATCGTCATTGTTATAAAACATTTCTGAAAATATATCATCTTCCTCTAAATGTTTCTTTTATTGTGATACACTCTAGAAATATAGCTTTATATTCAGAAGTAGTATGACGGTTCACAATGAAGAGAGCAAATATATAAAATGATATTATGCCAGATGAGAAAAAATAAATTATTCCAACTGATATCGGAACATTAAAGTCGTAATTTGTAAGCACTATTATCGATGATGGTGATGATGAGGATGATCGTAGATGATGATGGCAATTTATGAGAAGGCATA
This sequence comes from Epargyreus clarus clarus, assembly GCA_014595695.2. Classification (NCBI taxonomy): domain Eukaryota; kingdom Metazoa; phylum Arthropoda; class Insecta; order Lepidoptera; family Hesperiidae; genus Epargyreus; species Epargyreus clarus. The sequence goes on along the minus strand of JACTTY020000016.1, from coordinate 3,634,625 downwards.
AATATGATTAGTCTACATAAATGACGATACTGGAGATCTTAATAATTAACCCTAATACATTCGATTACTGAGGTACCGGCTGATGTGAAATAGAAGGCCCAGTAGGTGAAGTCGTACCTGAGTAAATGCTTTCGGCGCAATTTATAACATGCTTGAAGTGAGACTCTGTAAGTCATTTTTTTAAAAAATGAGCAACAAGAGGAGCAGTATTCATTAACCAGATAAGTATGACGTGTGTTAACAGCTGTTAATACACTTGAGGTAAGGCTTTGATATGCTGGTGAGAAGTTTTATTTTACATTGAATAAGGGAGCTGACTACTTGCATATGATAATTATTATTAATTATTAGCTTATGAATTTTGAAGTAAAATGCAGCAGGCGTTACATTGGAGGTTCTTTTGAGGTTACGGATGTCCAGCCTACAGTGACTAGCTTCTATAAGCTAGCTCGTCAGTCTTATCTAGATTTTTATTAAAAAATAGTTGTGTTACTATGTGTGTTGTGTACTGTATGTATGCCTTGATTTGTTTACTTATACAAGTTCAATAGTATTTTCTATATGATGTTAGTTGCAGTACTTAAAATAAAACTGGTTGTTAACAATTAATGGTGCCTGTTGTATGTTAGCCCAGAGTTCCCCAAACTTTTTTGTGTCGTAGACCCCCTACTTACCTGATATTGATTTCCTGTAAATTTCTAACTGTAATGAAGTTTAGCGTTAAAAAACTTAAAGTAAAAACACATGTTAAGTTATTAATTGAACTACTTTATGTTATTTATTAATTGAATTTAAATTAAAACTACTCAAAATAAAATTTTGTATCTGTTATGTAAAATATATGATACATTAACTAGACATAAAATAAACTATAAATAAAATAACATAAGCAATAAGTCAATATTTTTAGTGAGAAGGATGAACCTGATGCTATAATAATAAATTATCAACATTTGGCGTAAATTTTGTAAGGGTTAATCTTAAATCTCCTGGGCTAATGATGTCCAGTCTGTTTCCTTTTTTCGTTAGGAGATTGGTAACAGCGCTGAACCCCCTTTCCACTAGGTATGACGATGGAAAGGAAATTAAAAATTTCCTCGCTATATTCCATAATACGAGATAAGTAACGGGTATGTTGTTATGCAGCCAGAATTGCTGATATCCGTTTTTAATCTGAACCTTAAGTTCTTCGTTTGTACTTAGTTCAGTCAGTTCCTCTTGTATTATGACATTCGTTTCTTCTATGTCACCTTATGGCTTAATTATCCACGTATTACCATAGTCAAAATATCCTCAAACCTAGATTCAAAATCTGAATAGAGGGCATTTAAATGTTGAACGTAAGTTGAAACGTCGTCTTCCTGGCAGCTTGTCTGTGACAAATTCGGGAACTGAGAAAATTCGCCCCGTCCAATATTTTGCTTCATTAGTTTAACTCTGGCAAGAAACGCTGATAAGATGGACTTTGTTTTAATAAAATTTAAACTGTCGCCTTGTAATTGCAAATTAACCATATTAAATTTTGTAAACAAATCTGTTAAATAGGCGATGTCTGTTTTCCTCTTCATTAAATTTTCTTTCAAAATTTTCTTTAGTATCTTTAGTATCCAGAAATTCTAATCTAAAATAGTCTCAAAAAGTGCAAAAAAATCTTGTCAAACATAAGCCTTTCGACAGCCAGCTTACTTCAGTGTGAAGTAATTGATGAAAGTGTTCGTCATTTTCTTCACACAACTGCGCAAATAACCGCGTATTCAACGCTTTGCTTCGGATTCGGTTTACTACATCAATGACTAAATGAAGTGATTCATGCAATGTAACACTCAGATTTTTAGCATCTAAATGTTGTCGAAGGATGACGCAATGTATTGCTCACAACTCTGACACATTTTGTTTTAAATAGCTTATAAATCCACGATAACGTCCAACCATGGCAGGTACTCCATCTGTAGCTACTGATTATATTTGATAAAGGAATTGCTTTTTCAATGAAGTAATCGTTCAAAACATGAAATATTGATTCACCTTTAGTGTCGGTTAACAAAGTTCTTGCGAAGAGCAGTTCTTCGTAGATTTCTTGATTCATAATAAAACGAACATATGCCAATAATAATGCTGCATTATCAGGTAAAGTTGACTCGTCCAGTTGTATAAAGAAATGGGTCGTTTGCAAATAATTACATAAGAAGCTTTCAATATCAGAACTCATTTCATCAATACGTCTTTCAACAGTATTGTTGCTTAAGAGAATTCTTTTGATGATACCAGATGCAGGTTTGTGTAAAACAGTTTTTAATACCTCTTGAACTACTGGCAAAATTAACTTCTTTTCGATGACTGTGACTGTGACTTTACCTTAAAGTCATGATTGGCGTAATTTATCTATCTTTGCTAACTACGAGTACAAAACTAAAATTTAATAAAAAATAATGTACTTCTCTCCAGCACTCTCAAACAAAATAACACTGACTCACTAAAATTTGTGAGATATACTATCTGATAATATTTTTTAAATATTTTCTTTGCACTTTCCTTTTCAACAACTTCGTTTTTACAAGTTCAAAATGTATTGCGACCACAACGCGAATACCAACATCCTACAATCTACACAATTTTATAAACATATATAATATAATATAATATTTTTTTACTTCATAGGTACTTTTATAAGTAATGTATATGTTTTGATATTATAAGACAGTATGATGTAAGTAAATAGGTACTATCAGTGTATGTGTTGAGATTTACTATCGTGGACCCCCATTTTCATTTCATGGACCCCCAATTTCTTGTCGCTGACGTAGACCCCTTGCAGGTTGTCATAGACCCCAAGGGGTCGATATAGACTACTTTGGGAATCACTGCTCTAAATGTTTCTTTTATTGTGATACACTCTAGAAATATAGCTTTATAGTAGGTATATATGTATAACAAAACTACGTTATGTGGTTTGAGGGGCAAACCACATAACGAATGAAAACAACGTAATACTATGGCATCGAAGCAGTTTTATATTACTTTATTCTTATTAAGCCTATGAACTACGTATATTATGTACAGAACAGTTATGAATAAATCTATTAAATCAGTCTTGATATTTGCTCGGCGGCACGCTCTCGAATAGCACTTGAGTAAGGAATGTGAATTTACCTGTAAAAAGAAAACACATGTTAAACATTTTCCATACAACGTTTTTTTAATTACATATAAGGATAGAAAACACTTGCGTTAATACTTTTATTAAGATCTTAACAAAGTTTAGCAAGCAATCTAGCAAGGCCCGAATATATGCACGAATTTTGATTTTTTTTATAATATATGAGTGAGTACCCGAGATAGAAGTAGATATTCCTCCTGAGGTCGGCCACAGATGCGCTGCCCCCTGAGTAGTGTCCCTTACCATACCCTTCAAACCAGAACACAGCAGCGAGGCAGAAATAGGTGTTGAGGTGGTCCCGACGTAGTCCAACCACAAAGAGTTCTTACCACCTTCATTTTCATTGTGCCTAGATTTAAAGTGGAAACGTATTAATTTTCACTAAAGGAAATACTCACGTAAAAGAGCCCTAGGCGTAAACTTGTAATACACGAACAGAGTGTACACAATCACTCCTAATACGATGAACCCGATCGCCATCAAGTACTTCACTGACGGGTCGTGGACTATCGGCAGTATCGAGAGGAATATTGCCACTAGCAGCACGAAGCACGGCACCACCGTGGGCACGCGGTATGGCCTCGGCTTGTCCGGCTGTGTCTTACGAAGTACCAGCAACGCCACCATCGCCAACCCGTAGAAGAACCATAGGAACCAACTCGCGAAGTCAATTAAAGTTTTGATGTTGCCGACTAGAATAAATATTGATGTTAGGATTGCCTGTAAAGAAATACATGAGTATAAGGATTTTGGGATAAATTAAATACATTGGTAACGTGGAGTCATTTAATAATAATAATAAAATGAGAGACCTGAAAGGCTACTGCAGGCGCTGGGGTGAGTCGTTTAACGTTCACGTAAGAGAACACTTCCAACATGTGCCCACCGCGTGCCGCTGTGTAGCAAACCCTGAAAGAAGTTATAATAGTCTAGCTGTTATTAGTGACCTCGTACGCGCCAAGTGTTATCCTTTTGTGTTGGGTGTCTAACTGTCTACGTCATAAAATTAACGAAATGTCCAGATTTGGTTATGAGCCATTTGAATAAGAAAAACGAAGGAGAACCTGCAGATAAAAAACAATGATATCTGTCTGCCTTCGCATTTTGACGATCCGAATGTTTTAAAGACCACTTCCTGCAAGTTCCTGGCCATTCCTGGCATAAATGATGTGAATAATCACTACTCACCTCTTTTGAATTTAACAGGTTTTCGTCGGAAACATCCAATTTAATCCTGTCTCTGAAATTAAAGTCGCTAAAGTCTTGAATTCTCTAAGGTCCAACGCAGTGGGGGAGTGATGGCATATCACTTGATATGTTGAAAATGATATTACCTAACTGCCTTGCTACGATAACAAGCATAATTAACAAGTCGTTTGAAACAAGTTACTACCCTGACGCATGGAAGCGAGCTCTTGTAAAGCCCATACCAAAAATAAACAATCCGGTTGTCCTATCCGATTTACGACCCATCAGCATCCTTCGATGCCTGTCGAAGGTGATTGAACGGATTGTTTCTAATCAAATAATCCGCTACCTCCAGTTGAACAATATTTTACCTCTCAGGCAGTCTGGATTTAAGAAGAAGCATAGCACCACCACAGCTTTGATTGAGGTAGTGGATGATATTTTGATTGCGCAGGACAAAGGCGATGGTACAATTTTGGCCTTATTAGATTTTTCACGTGTTTTGAAACACTAAATATTTCATTACTGCTTTCTAAGCTTGCGTTTTATGGCATTAGCATTAACACCGTAAAATGGTTTGATAGGTATTTTACAAATCGGTCTCGGACCATCTGGTCGAACTTTGAAAAGGTAGCAATAGTTCAGAAAATCTTTCATCTTCCAAGGATATCAATCAAGGTGTGCCAGGGGTCAGGGGTTTTGGGTCCTCTCCTTTTCATTTATATAGTGCAGATATAACAAAAAAATATAAAGTTTTGCAAATTTCATATGTATGCAGACGACTTACAGACTGATGTTGCAGTGGCGAAACTAAATTCTGACCTTAATTGTATTGCGCTGTGGTCAGAACGGAACGCTATAATACTAAATCCGAAAAAACAAAATTTTAGATTATGGGAACACCTACCCAGGTCCGCAAGATTGGTGCAAAAGTCCGGCTATTATTTTAAATGGAGAAGCAATCGATAGAGTGCCAGAGGCACGTAACCTTGGGGTGGTCATGATGAAAACCTCAGATTCGAGAAGCATATCTTAAAACATTGTACATATCTATAGATTAAAAACTTTATTCGCATAAGAAATTACCTAAGTGTAACCTTGCCTTCGATCACTCATAAGAACTAGATACACAATCCCATACAAAAAATGACTTAAAAAGTGGCGTCAAATTGACGCTAAAAAACAAAGAAAAAAAAAATTGACGACCGTGGTTTGTCACTTGGACAAGGAATTAGTGGAGACGAACTGTCATTACTTTTAATATTTTATAAAGTCGAAGTAATTAATTTTAATGAACATAATAATAATTTATCAATTAAAGTAAGTAATATGCAGTCACAATTTATTATAATAAAAATATAATAAGTTAAATTAAAATACAACCAAATACAAGTAATTTAATTAAAAAATCACAACAAAGCTGTTTACGCCGTTATCCAACGAAATATATTGCCCACGACTACATAAATATGTAGTAAACCAACATTTATTTCAATTATTTTACCTGACTGCCAAGGAAGGGTTATGTTTTTTCGCGCGTATCTTGTATGTTTGTCTTTATTTATTTGATCGGATCTAACAAACGGCTGGATGAATGTCGACAATTAAGGTGTCATTATATTCCGTTCTCAATGACCCGAGTGTCCTTAGATAGGTGTTAGAAAAAAAAAAATCAAGATGGCGGATTTTGGCGCGAATAGTAATATTTCAAAAAAGTTAACCGAACCTATCGAGTATGATATCAAATGAAATGAAATTAAACGGAGATTTAAAAACATATAATTTGTATTAATATAAAATAGCAAGGTGACTGACTGATTGACTGACTAAATGATTTTTTCATTTTTCAAGAAATCAACGTACAGCCAAAACCGCTTAATTTAGAGTTCTGAAATTTTGCACATGGGTTCGCTATATAGCGTAAATAAGTACTAAGAAAGGCCTTTTGGAAATTCTACCCCTAAGAGGGTAAAACAGGGGATGACAGTTTTTTTCAAATCCTTTAATTTTGAAGCAACTACTGTAAAATTTAGTATTTGGCTTTCTGGATAGGAATAAAGACACACCTATTTATCCCTTTCCGAAAAATCACCCCATAGAGGGCAAAATAAGGGTTAAAAGTGAACAACCGTCAATTTTGACGCAAACACTATGAAATTTTGTATCTGGCTTGTTGGATAAAAATAATGAAATCTACTCCTAACGATATAAAATAATTACTAGAACTTTGAATTACTGAAGTTATATATTCTATAATCGAAAAATGGTGGATGTTTTTCCGAAATAGAAACACGTTTTAAAAAAAGTTAACCAAAACTATGGAGTGGGGTATCAAAATAAAGGAAATTAAAAGGTGATTACACACATATTATATGATATATACATGTGTATAACACATCGAGGTGACTGTCTGACTAAATGCGTAAGTTGCTGCGCCAGACACCAACGTAAGGGAAACCGCGGATCTTTAGCGTGCTGGAATTTTACACATAGGTTCTTTATATAGCGTAAATGAGCCCTACGAAGATAAAATAGGATAATATTGTTTGAACATCTTTTGTTTTTGAAGCAGATACCTATTATAAAACTTTTTTTTGGCTTTCTTGCTAAAGAAATGATGAAACGCCTATTTCACTGTTTTTGAAATTCTACTTCAGCCTTTATAGTGCAGTCGGGTTTTTGATTATTTTAATTAAATTACTTGCTTACATTGTAGTGACAGAAATCCGTTGTATATTTCTTCTTAAATTTAGAGTTTTTTCCAACACCTATCTAAGGACATTTGGATATTTGAGACGAATATAATGACACCTTAACTGTCGAAATTCACCCAGCCGTATGTTAGATCCGAGGGAATAAAATGCAGTGCAGCTAAGTCCGCTTATAAAGATACATACAAGATACGTGCAAAAAACATAACCCTTCCTTGGCAGTCGAGTAAAAATAAAAATATGGAATCAACAGGATGCCATTAATTCCCTTGAATAAAGTGAGTTTATTGGAAACAGTCTTTTCGATGGATTTTTATTTTTTTTCCGTATCTTTTTTGGCTATGTTAAGCAATCTATTTTAGTGTATCTTTCGACAATAGACTTTATTATAATAATTCTATGACTATTGTCGCGGCAGTTGGATGAAAAGACATCATAAAATATATTAAATAATAATTACTTAAATAATTTAATTTCACTCATTTACTATTTACTCATTGCCTATGTTTAATTATTATACAAAACAAATATTTTTATATAACAAAAAAAAGAAAAAAAAAAAAAATTAAAGAAAAAAATATGAAACAATAGCGTCTCCATTCAAGTTAGAACAGAGTCACCATGTAACCCGAACAAATCAAGTGGGCTTGCAATAGTAAGAATTGTACGTTTAGTAACAGACTTTACAATTTAAATGGTTTATACATTCTGTTGATTTTTGTTGATAATTTTTAAAACTTAAAAATAAATTATTTACGAACGAAATAGCAGTATTTATAATTGAGTGATAGCAATTACCTACTTATAATAATAATACTTACCGAAAATACGATATTCCATCATTTGTTAGCGTACTAGACGTGTGATTTTTGCAGTTTTGAACGAGCACTGAGGCATGTTTATTCTCCGAACGTTCAAACACTACTAACCTAAAAGAGCACCCAAATGTCTATTTGGGTGCTCTTTTCGTCGCGCCATTTTTTTGTCGCTGATTGTGTATCTAGTTGTTATTAGTGATCGAAGAACCTTGCGCATTAACCTTAGTGAAGCCCTTGTTCTTTCTAAGTTCAATTACGCGGATACTCTCATTGGGCCACGGCTTCTAGCATCTACTAAAAAAGTCATCCAACGAGTACAGAATGCCTGCGCACGTTTTTGTTTTAATATCCCGCCTCGCTCTCACGTTACTCCGTACATCAATACCGCTAACATATTAAAAATGGACATCCGCAGGCAATTACACCTTGCCACACTTATATTTGGTATTAGAGATTACTTAAAAGATAGAACCCGATCAGCTCCGGATAAATTGTGGTACCCGACCTATTGCTCAACTGCTTTCAGGGGCAGCTTTAGGTACAGCGCCACGAAGTGTTGGAACAACCTGCCTGAAATCATTAGGGAGTTTTAAATATAAACTTAAAAATTTACTACTGAAAGAACAAATAAAATAATATTGACTATTTGGCTTATTTATTAGATGTATAGTAAAGCACAATAACATTATCTATTCACCCACACACACACATACACATAAATAAAATATCAGTACATATACATATCTCCCCACATTTCATTTTAGAACTTTTATTCGTTCATAAATTGTGGATACTACTTGTTATTATAATTTACTCATGTAGGATATTATTGTACAATACAATGAGACCATATAATTTTTAATATAATTATCACAAAGCGTAGTCTAATCTATATTTAACTAACTTATAGATTGTGGCTCATAGACAAAGAGGCAGTGTTCCAAATTGGAACATGAAACTTCCATGACGCCTTGTATAATTTTACGTTACACAAAAATTTTAAATTGCCGTTTTTTTTTAATAATAAAATGGAGGTATTTACCGTGATACCTGATTGTCTCACGTATCGGAAATACACAGTAAATTGTATTAATACGGCACCATTAGCAAGCATGCGGACAGCCGTCCGATCAACATCACGCCACGGGGCTAACTGAAAATCAGGGCCAAGACGCAGTCTACCTGCTCATGGCATTCGCTGAGTTTGTCCCCATTCACGTTTGTTGCAGCACATAGCATGTTATAATAAACTCATTTATTGTGTTATAAACAAATAATTATAGTTCAAAAAACTAAAAAACACGCTTTTATGATAAAATCAACTAAAAAGTAGAAAATAATTTTCTGTGGAACTGTGGAAAAGGCGTGGAGTGTTCCATTTATCAGATTCGAAAAGCACCCCACACTTTTTCCACAATTATACTATTTACTGTTCCTTAATTGATTCTTAGATTGATTTTTTTTTCTACTTTTTAATTGATTTTATCATAAAAGCGTGTTTTTTAGTTTTTTGAACTATAATTATTTATTAATTTTTAGTATTTGTTGTTATAGCGACCATCATTATGCATCGTTTGTAAAAAAAATCAAGTGTCTATCTATTACCATTTAAGAGATAAAGCCCAATGACACACAAACAGACCGCAGAGTGTTTCGTTTTAACCTTTGAGTACGGAATCCTAAAAATCATTCTACAAGAGGGCATTATAGATATGTTTCGGAACATTTGAGTTATAGGGAAGTAACATTATTATTTTCTAAACTAAAAATCACGCTATAACAGTTACGCCTATTGAAACTAAAAAGCAATAATTGTTTGCAATCTAAACTTGCGATGAACTTTGCTGAAGGTGCTTGAAAAATCTCGCCTCAAAAATTGTTAATCCTGAGGATGTTGATAAGGACAATAGTACAAAATTATTAAAATCGTGTATTGTCATCGGTTTTTGATAATTCTTCAAAATTTTTAATTAAACTAAACGTTCAAAGTGGATAGAAATCGGGCTCAAAGATTCCGTTACTGTTACGTACATACATACATACATACATACAAACGTACAACCTAAGCTAATAAAAGCGCGTTAAAAAGAAGTTTAGTTATGAATTGTATTTTTTTTACTCTTAAAGTTTTATAACTAGTTTTATAACCGTGCAGTTTGTTTATTTATTTTGTCTATTTGCAATTATACTGTGTGTTACAATATTCCTGAATAAAGTATTTTCTTTCTTTCTTTATTTCTTTCTTTTCGTTCGGAGTGCATGATCGCGCATTCCTAACCGATTAAGACAATTTTTTTAGCTTTACCCAGAAAGGGTGTGTGCATGCGTGTGAACAGCGGAGATTAAGACTGATTAGATTAGATTAATTCGTTGCACCGATTCAACGAATAATTTTATTTTTATTGATCAATAACGCAAACTCTGTCTAGTAAAGATTACTCACTCCTAACAGGAAAATGTACCCAGTTTTGAGAATTGAAATAGTTGCATAAAAAAGTTTTACCATGTCTCCGTGCTAAAATATCCCTAAAATATTTGAAATCATTTTTATTTATTATGTAAATTATGCAGTATTAGGTATTTATTCGTAAATTTTCTCTAAAAAAGTATTTATTTGTCAAGAATTCAAAAAAATAACTTACTAATAAGCCGTTTGTGGCTTCATTCAATTTCAAGGCGGCGAAGTATCTTTACTAATCTATGTATAGCATTTGAACTTTGTGATGATTTCCCGCTATACCATTTCAACTTTTTGATGATTTTCCGCTGTAGTACATAAACTCGCTGAATACTTTTCGTTATTTTAGTCGAATGTGAATTCAAAATTACTTCATTGAACCGATTCGTCGAATATTTTAATTCACACACACACACACACACCCTTTCTGGGGAAAGCTAAGAGAAATAGTCTAAATCGGTTAGGAATGCGCGATTATGCACACCGAACGAAAAGAGGGTCTCCTTCGTTTTTCTTATTCAAAATGGCGTTTGCGCCAATTTTCGTTATGATATTCGTGATTAGGAGGTCAAAATACGTTAGTCTACCAAATTTCAGATTGATCGGCGGTATGCGCTTTTCGGAAGTTTATCCTTTAGGTCTGCTTAATATGTCATGTACCTTTATAAAAAATAATTATTTCAAAAGTTCAAGCATTTAATGTAGAAAAAAATATTCAAAGCATTTAATTTGGAAGTCATACTGACTGACTTTAGAACTAAGAATATTAAGAGTATAAGTAGGTACAATAACATTTTGCGGACTCAGAAAAATGGTGCTTTTACAAATCATAAAAAGGTGTTTTAATTGCCTTTCGAGGTGCTTGCTGCAACCCTTTTTTTCGTCTCACAACTGGGGCGGGCCTGGAGCGTATACAATCACGTTACTATGGGACCTTATATGGTGATCAGTTGATCACCTGTTTTCGATCTGATTCCGATCGCGCCAGTCGTTGCTTAACTTTGCAGATCAGTTGAGATCTATTTATCAACCAACCATTGCAAAACCAAAACCTTAATCGTAGTTTTGTTTTCTACAAAATTATTCAATTATTTGTTATATAGGCGCTGAATCTTTGTATTATAATTGAAGTGTGCGCGTACAAATTCGCAGGTACGTATAGCTATAAATATCTTTGTTTTAATCGCGAAAGAGGAAAATGTTAAGTTTCTAAAATTCAGTATTTGTGACATAAATAAGGATATATGATTTACGATACGATAAGACTTACGATAAGAAGAAGTATATAAAGGTGGTATTTCGGGGCTACAATTAGTTTCAGTGCGAGCACGCAGGCAGTGTATATATTATACTTTGCAACATCAACCGGCTCACTAGCAGCGACATCTCAGTTGCGTCGATAATATCTACTTCCAGACCGAGAGCATTTAATTGAAAATGTCTGCCCCATTACCTAAATCTATTAGCTTCAATATATTAAACGGGGCGAACGTCGGTGACGAAGGTACGATCATGAACGCCGTGCTGACATCGGGCAAGTGGCAGCTGAGTGGCCAAAACGTGGGCACAGTCAACAAAATTAAATTCAATCGCTCTCTGGCAGCGACTTTCGCAGCGGTGGAGACGAGTCCTGGCGACGAAGTTAATGGTAGTTTCGAGATGTACGAGAATGGAACGCAGATTGCCGAGATCACCTTCGCCATACCCTTTAGTGGTGAAAACAAGTTCAATCTCACGCCAACAAATCCAATGTATGTATGCAACCACAACGGTTTCACATCTAGCGGCTCTCCGGTTGTCGCGATAAGTTGCAACAAAACTTCCTAATATGTGTACCTACAAGAGAGGATCCAAACATTTCCCTATCGATATACTAACACGTGTTTGTGCGCGTGTGTTCGCTTTTATGTATAAGTAATATTTGTGTGTATTCTTCTCCAATAAAAATTACGTCTCAATATTTTTTTGTTTCACTTGTTGCATATAAAAATTTTCAGCAAATCTTAAACCAAGGAAGTCTCAAGGAATACTAGGGTCCTTGAGCACAAGAATTCTGGGGCTTTCCTTAGCTTTTAATAGTGACCAAATTTATAAAAATAGGTTGAAGGACCTTTCGACCAGAACCTTTTGTTGTTCGACTCTGAAGGCTCCACCGCCACACTAATTTCTGACCAATAAATGCAATGTGCGCTTTAAAGGGTGCGGTAAAAACACATACTTTTACGAGGCGTTCCAGCTTAGTCCTCAGGGGTAGCGGGGTATCTGCGTCCGACCTGAGGTAGGAATATCTAATTCTATCTGGGGTTGATTAACAGACATCGTTTATTACGCGTGGACTGCATGCTCGTTCGCTACTTCGATATTACGTTATCTATTGTTGTAGACAGCAACGTGATTTTAATTTGCAGAATTACTTAGAAATAAGTATGTAGAAGAAGAAATAGTATAGAAAATTGAGAAACACTGATCGCGAGTGGAACCGCGGGTAACAACTAGTTAGTTAATATGTTGATGAGTTACCTGAATTTCCTCGTTTATAATTAGGCAATTGAAACAACAACAGGTTTATGGAAATCCCAAAATACTACAAATATTTGCCGTTTAATATTAGGTAAAGGAAAACTATATAGACTTGGGGTCAACGACATATAAACAATAACATCTAATTATACATCTATAAGTACCTATCTTTATTAACGTTGGTACATAATATTTTTCTAGTCAAACTTCATTCTTCGAAAGTAAAGTAATAATATGTGTCCGTGAAGTTGAAAGAAAGCGTATTTTGCCGATTAATTTTTACTTTGATATATTTTTTAATCTGTGGTGCGGTGAGGCGCGATGCGGCGTGGCGGGAGAAATTGAATTTTGGCGGGAAGCCAATTGTCATAATCGTCATTGTTATAAAACATTTATGAAAATATATCATCTTCCTCTAAATGTTTCTTTTATTGTGATACACTCTAGAAATATAGCTTTATATTCAGAAGTAGTATGCCGTGTTCACAATGAAGAGAGCAAATATATAAAAATGATATTATGCCAGATGAGAAAAAATAAATTATTCCAACTGATATCGGAACATTAAAGTCGTAATTTGTAAGCACTATTATCGATGATGGTGATGATGAGGATGATCGTAGATGATGATGGCAATTTATGAGAAGGCATAAACATGATTAGTCTACATAAATGACGATACTGGAGATCTTAAATAATTAACCCTAATACATTCGATTACTGAGGTACCGGCTGATGTGAAATAGAAGGCCCAGTAGGTGAAGTCGTACCTGAGTAAATGCTTTCGGCGCAATTTATAACATGCTTGAAGTGAGACTCTGTAAGTCATTTTTTTAATAAAATGAGCAACAAGAGGAGCAGTATTCATTAACCAGATAAGTATGACGTGTGTTAACAGCTGTTAATACACTTGAGGTAAGGCTTTGATATGCTGGTGAGAAGTTTTATTTTACATTGAATAAGGGAGCTGACTACTTGCATATGATAATTATTATTAATTATTAGCTTATGAATTTTGAAGTAAAATGCAGCAGGCGTTACATTGGAGGTTCTTTTGAGGTTACGGATGTCCAGCCTACAGTGACTAGCTTCTATAAGCTAGCTCGTCAGTCTTATCTAGATTTTTATTAAAAAATAGTTGTGTTACTATGTGTGTTGTGTACTGTATGTATGCCTTGATTTGTTTACTTATACAAGTTCAATAGTATTTTCTATATGATGTTAGTTGCAGTACTTAAAATAAAACTGGTTGTTAACAATTAATGGTGCCTGTTGTATGTTAGCCCAGAGTTCCCCAAACTTTTTTGTGTCGTAGACCCCCTACTTACCTGATATTGATTTCCTGTAAATTTCTAACTGTAATGAAGTTTAGCGTTAAAAAACTTAAAGTAAAAACACATGTTAAGTTATACTTAATTGAACTACTTTATGTTATTTATTAATTGAATTTAAATTAAAACTACTCAAAATAAAATTTTGTATCTGTTATGTAAAATATATGATACATTAACTAGACATAAAATAAACTATAAATAAAATAACATAAGCAATAAGTCAATATTTTTAGTGAGAAGGATGAACCTGATGCTATAATAATAAATTATCAACATTTGGCGTAAATTTTGTAAGGGTTAATCTTAAATCTCCTGGGCTAATGATGTCCAGTCTGTTTCCTTTTTTCGTTAGGAGATTGGTAACAGCGCTGAACCCCCTTTCCACTAGGTATGACGATGGAAAGGAAATTAAAAATTTCCTCGCTATATTCCATAATACGAGATAAGTAACGGGTATGTTGTTATGCAGCCAGAATTGCTGATATCCGTTTTTAATCTGAACCTTAAGTTCTTCGTTTGTACTTAGTTCAGTCAGTTCCTCTTGTATTATGACATTCGTTTCTTCTATGTCACCTTATGGCTTAATTATCCACGTATTACCATAGTCAAAATATCCTCAAACCTAGATTCAAAATCTGAATAGAGGGCATTTAAATGTTGAACGTAAGTTGAAACGTCGTCTTCCTGGCAGCTTGTCTGTGACAAATTCGGGAACTGAGAAAATTCGCCCCGTCCAATATTTTGCTTCATTAGTTTAACTCTGGCAAGAAACGCTGATAAGATGGACTTTGTTTTAATAAAATTTAAACTGTCGCCTTGTAATTGCAAATTAACCATATTAAATTTTGTAAACAAATCTGTTAAATAGGCGATGTCTGTTTTCCTCTTCATTAAATTTTCTTTCAAAATTTTCTTTAGTATCTTTAGTATCCAGAAATTCTAATCTAAAATAGTCTCAAAAAGTGCAAAAAAATCTTGTCAAACATAAGCCTTTCGACAGCCAGCTTACTTCAGTGTGAAGTAATTGATGAAAGTGTTCGTCATTTTCTTCACACAACTGCGCAAATAACCGCGTATTCAACGCTTTGCTTCGGATTCGGTTTACTACATCAATGACTAAATGAAGTGATTCATGCAATGTAACACTCAGATTTTTAGCATCTAAATGTTGTCGAAGGATGACGCAATGTATTGCTCACAACTCTGACACATTTTGTTTTAAATAGCTTATAAATCCACGATAACGTCCAACCATGGCAGGTACTCCATCTGTAGCTACTGATATTATATTTGATAAAGGAATTGCTTTTTCAATGAAGTAATCGTTCAAAACATGAAATATTGATTCACCTTTAGTGTCGGTTAACAAAGTTCTTGCGAAGAGCAGTTCTTCGTAGATTTCTTGATTCATAATAAAACGAACATATGCCAATAATAATGCTGCATTATCAGGTAAAGTTGACTCGTCCAGTTGTATAAAGAAATGGGTCGTTTGCAAATAATTACATAAGAAGCTTTCAATATCAGAACTCATTTCATCAATACGTCTTTCAACAGTATTGTTGCTTAAGAGAATTCTTTTGATGATACCAGATGCAGGTTTGTGTAAAACAGTTTTTAATACCTCTTGAACTACTGGCAAAATTAACTTCTTTTCGATGACTGTGACTGTGACTTTACCTTAAAGTCATGATTGGCGTAATTTATCTATCTTTGCTAACTACGAGTACAAAACTAAAATTTAATAAAAAATAATGTACTTACTTCTCTCCAGCACTCTCAAACAAAATAACACTGACTCACTAAAATTTGTGAGATATACTATCTGATAATATTTTTTAAATATTTTCTTTGCACTTTCCTTTTCAACAACTTCGTTTTTACAAGTTCAAAATGTATTGCGACCACAACGCGAATACCAACATCCTACAATCTACACAATTTTATAAACATATATAATATAATATAATATTTTTTTACTTCATAGGTACTTTTATAAGTAATGTATATGTTTTGATATTATAAGACAGTATGATGTAAGTAAATAGGTACTATCAGTGTATGTGTTGAGATTTACTATCGTGGACCCCCATTTTCATTTCATGGACCCCCAATTTCTTGTCGCTGACGTAGACCCCTTGCAGGTTGTCATAGACCCCAAGGGGTCGATATAGACTACTTTGGGAATCACTGCTCTAAATGTTTCTTTTATTGTGATACACTCTAGAAATATAGCTTTATAGTAGGTATATATGTATAACAAAACTACGTTATGTGGTTTGAGGGGCAAACCACATAACGAATGAAAACAACGTAATACTATGGCATCGAAGCAGTTTTATATTACTTTATTCTTATTAAGCCTATGAACTACGTATATTATGTACAGAACAGTTATGAATAAATCTATTAAATCAGTCTTGATATTTGCTCGGCGGCACGCTCTCGAATAGCACTTGAGTAAGGAATGTGAATTTACCTGTAAAAAGAAAACACATGTTAAACATTTTCCATACAACGTTTTTTTAATTACATATAAGGATAGAAAACACTTGCGTTAATACTTTTATTAAGATCTTAACAAAGTTTAGCAAGCAATCTAGCAAGGCCCGAATATATGCACGAATTTTGATTTTTTTTATAATATATGAGTGAGTACCCGAGATAGAAGTAGATATTCCTCCTGAGGTCGGCCACAGATGCGCTGCTACCCCTGAGTATGTGTCCCTTACCATACCCTTCAAACCAGAACACAGCAGCGAGGCAGAAATAGGTGTTGAGGTGGTCCCGACGTAGTCCAACCACAAAGAGTTCTTACCACCTTCATTTTCATTGTGCCTAGATTTAAAGTGGAAACGTATTAATTTTCACTAAAGGAAATACTCACGTAAAAGAGCCCTAGGCGTAAACTTGTAATACACGAACAGAGTGTACACAATCACTCCTAATACGATGAACCCGATCGCCATCAAGTACTTCACTGACGGGTCGTGGACTATCGGCAGTATCGAGAGGAATATTGCCACTAGCAGCACGAAGCACGGCACCACCGTGGGCACGCGGTATGGCCTCGGCTTGTCCGGCTGTGTCTTACGAAGTACCAGCAACGCCACCATCGCCAACCCGTAGAAGAACCATAGGAACCAACTCGCGAAGTCAATTAAAGTTTTGATGTTGCCGACTAGAATAAATATTGATGTTAGGATTGCCTGTAAAGAAATACATGAGTATAAGGATTTTGGGATAAATTAAATACATTGGTAACGTGGAGTCATTTAATAATAATAATAAAATGAGAGACCTGAAAGGCTACTGCAGGCGCTGGGGTGAGTCGTTTAACGTTCACGTAAGAGAACACTTCCAACATGTGCCCACCGCGTGCCGCTGTGTAGCAAACCCTGAAAGAAGTTATAATAGTCTAGCTGTTATTAGTGACCTCGTACGCGCCAAGTGTTATCCTTTTGTGTTGGGTGTCTAACTGTCTACGTCATAAAATTAACGAAATGTCCAGATTTTGGTTATGAGCCATTTGAATAAGAAAAACGAAGGAGAACCTGCAGATAAAAAACAATGATATCTGTCTGCCTTCGCATTTTGACGATCCGAATGTGTTTAAAGACCACTTCCTGCAAGTTCCTGGCCATTTCCTGGCATAAATGATGTGAATATATCACTACTCACCTCTTTTGAATTTAACAGGTTTTCGTCGGAAACATCCCAATTTAATCCTGTCTCTGAAATTAAAGTCGCTAAAGTCTTGAATTCTCTAAGGTCCAACGCAGTGGGGGAGTGATGGCATATCACTT
Source organism: Epargyreus clarus clarus (assembly GCA_014595695.2). Lineage (NCBI taxonomy): Eukaryota > Metazoa > Arthropoda > Insecta > Lepidoptera > Hesperiidae > Epargyreus > Epargyreus clarus. The sequence continues at coordinate 3,616,633 of JACTTY020000016.1, read as the reverse complement.
GATATGTTGAAAATGATATTACCTAACTGCCTTGCTACGATAACAAGCATAATTAACAAGTCGTTTGAAACAAGTTACTACCCTGACGCATGGAAGCGAGCTCTTGTAAAGCCCATACCAAAAATAAACAATCCGGTTGTCCTATCCGATTTACGACCCATCAGCATCCTTCGATGCCTGTCGAAGGTGATTGAACGGATTGTTTCTAATCAAATAATCCGCTACCTCCAGTTGAACAATATTTTACCTCTCAGGCAGTCTGGATTTAAGAAGAAGCATAGCACCACCACAGCTTTGATTGAGGTAGTGGATGATATTTTGATTGCGCAGGACAAAGGCGATGGTACAATTTTGGCCTTATTAGATTTTTCACGTGTTTTTGAAACACTAAATATTTCATTACTGCTTTCTAAGCTTGCGTTTTATGGCATTAGCATTAACACCGTAAAATGGTTTGATAGGTATTTTACAAATCGGTCTCGGACCATCTGGTCGAACTTTGAAAAGGTAGCAATAGTTCAGAAAATCTTTCATCTTCCAAGGATATCAATCAAGGTGTGCCAGGGGTGTCAGGGGTGTATTTTGGGTCCTCTCCTTTTCATTTTATATAGTGCAGATATAACAAAAAATATAAAGTTTTGCCAATTTCATATGTATGCAGACGACTTACAAATATATATATCATTTAAACCGAGTAACACCGATGTGCATGGGCGAAACTAAATTCTGACCTTAATTGTATTGCGCAGTGGTCAGAACGGAACGCTTTAATACTAAATCCGAAAAAAAACTAAATTTTAGATTATGGGAACACCTACCCAGGTCCGTAAGATTGGTGCAAAAAGTCCGGCTATTATTTTAAATGGAGAAGCAATCGATAGAGTGCCAGAGGCACGTAACCTTGGGGTGGTCATCGATGAAAACCACAGATTCGAGAAGCATATCTTAAACATTGTACATATCTATAGATTAAAAACTTTATATCGCATAAGAAATTACCTAAGTGTAACCTTGCGCATTAACTTTAGTGAAGCCCTTGTTCTTTCTAATTTCAATTACGCGGATACTCTCATTGGGCCACGGCTTCTAGCACGTACTAAAAATGTCATCCAACGAGTACAGAATACCTGCGCACGTTTTTGTTTTAATATCCCGCCTCGCTCTCATGTTACTCCGTACATCAATACCGCTAACATATTAAAAATGGACCTCCGCAGGCAATTACACCTTGCCACACATATATTTGGTATTATAAAAAATAAGGAACCTTTGTATTTATTTAGTAAGCTGGCGTGGGCTAGAGATTACTTAAAAGATAGAACCTGATCAGCTCCGGATAAATTGTGGCATATAATTTTTAATATAATTATCACAAAGCGTAGTCTAATCTATATTTTAACTAACTTATAGATTGTGGCTCATAGACAAAGAGGCAGGGTTCCAATGTTCTAGTATGAACTGGCAGCTCATCATGTTATCGTCGATAATGTAGGTACGAGTACATCTGGCTCGATTTGATGCCTGGAAATAATGATAGTTAGTGTTCCAAGACGCCTTGCCTTGTATAATTTTACGTTACACACAAATTTTAAATTTACCGTTTTTTTTTTAATAATAAAATGTATCAGAAATACACAGTAAATTGCATTAATACGGCACCATTAGCAAGCATGCGGATAGCCGATCAACATCACGCCACGGGGCTAACTGAAAATCAGGGCCAAACGCAGTCTACCTGCTCATGGCATTCGCTGAGTTTGTCCCCATTCACGTTTGTTGCAGCACATAGCATGTTATAATAAACTCATTTATTGTGTTATAAACAAAAAAGAAGTTTAGTTATGAATTGTATTTTTTTTATTCTTAAATTTTTATTAGGTTTATTTTTTAAATTGATTGTCTTATTTATTATTAACTAGTTTTATAACCGTGCAGTTTGTTCATTTATTTTGTCTATTTGCAATTGTACTGTGTGTTACAATATTCCTGAATAAAGTATTTTCTTTCTTTCTTTATTTCTTTCTTTTCGTTCGGTGTGCATGATCGCGCATTCCTAACCGATTTAGACTATTTTTTTAGCTTTACCTAGAAAGGGCATGTGCAAGCGTGTGAACAGCGATTAAGACTGATTAGATTAGATTAATTTGTTGCACCGATTCAACGAATAATTTTATTTTTATTGATCAATAACGCAAATTCTGTCTAGTAAAGATTACTCACTCCTAACAGGAAAATGTACCCAGTTTTGAGAATTTAAATAGTTGCATAAAAAAGTTTTACCATGTCTCCGTGCTAAAATATCCCTAAAATATTTGAAATAATTATTTATTTATTATGTAAATTATGCAGTATTAGGTATTTATTCGTAAATTTTATCTAAAAAAGTTTTTATTTGTCAAGAATTCAAAAAAATAACTTACTAATAAGCCGTTTATGGCTTCATTCAATTTCAAGGCGGCGAAGTATCTTTACTAATCTATGTATAGCATTTGAACTTTGTGATGATTTCCCGCTATGCCATTTCAACTTTTTAATGATTTTCCGCTGTAGTACATAAACTCGCAGAATACTTTTCGTTATTTTAGTCGAATGTGAATTCAAAATTACTTCATTGAACCGATTCGTCGAATATTTTAATCCACACACACATACACACACACACACACTTTCTGGGGAAAGCTAAGAAAAATAGTCCAAATCGGTTAGGAATGCGCGATCATGCACACCGAACGAAAAGAGGGTCTCCTTCGTTTTTCTTATTCAAAATGGCGTTTGCGCCAATTTTCGTTATGATATTCGTGATCAGGAGGTCAAAATACGTAAGTCTACCAAATTTCAGATTGATCGGCGGTATGCGCTTTTCGGAAGTTTATCCTTTAGATCTGCTTAATATGTCATGTACCCTTATAAAAAATAATTATTTCAAAAGGTCGAGTATTTCATGTAGAAAAAAACATTCAAAGCATTTAATTTGGAAGTCATACTGACTGACTTTAGAACTAAGTATAGGTACAATAACATTTTGCGGACTCAGTAAAATGGTGCTTTTACAAATCATAAAAAGGTGTTTTAATTGCCTTTCAAGGTGCTTGCTGCAACCCTTTTTTTCGTCTCACAACTGTGGCGGGCTTGAAGCGTATACAACCACGTTGCTATGGGTACATTATATGGTGATCAGTTGATCACCTGTTTTCGATCCGATTCCGATCGCGCCAGACGTTGCTTAACTTTGCAGATCAGTTGAGATCTATATATCAACCAACCATTGCAAAACCAAAACCTTAATCGTAGTTTTGTTTTCTACAAAATTATTCAATTCTTTATTATATAGGCGCTGAATCTTTGTATTATAATTAAAGTGTGCGCGTACAAAGTTGCAGCTACATACAGCTATAAATATCTTCGTTTTAACCGCGAAAGAGGATAATGTTAACTAACCTACACGGGGGATTTCCAAAATTCAGTATTTGTGACTTAAATGAGGATATATGATTATACGATAAGACTTACGATAAGAAGAAGTATATAAAGGTGGTATTTCGGGGCTACAATTAGTTTCAGTGCGAGCACGCAGGCAGTGTATATATTATACTTTGCCACATCAACCGGCTCACAAGCAGCGACATCTCAGTTGCGTCGATAATATCTACTTCCAGACCGAGAGCATTTAATTGAAAATGTCTGCCCCATTACCTAAATCTATTAGCTTCAATATATTAAACGGGGCGAACGTCGGTGACGAAGGTACGATCATGAACGCCGTGCTGACATCGGGCAAGTGGCAGCTGAGTGGCCAGAACGTGGGCACAGTCAACAAAATTAAATTCAATCGCTCTCTGGCAGCGACTTTCGCAGCGGTGGAGACGAGTCCTGGCGACGAAGTTAATGGTAGTTTCGAGATGTACGAGAATGGAACGCAGATTGCCGAGATCACCTTCGCCATACCCTTTAGTGGTGAAAACAAGTTCAATCTCACGCCAAAAAATCCAATGTATGTATGCAACCACAACGGTTTCACATCTAGTGGCTCTCCGGTTGTCGCGATAAGTTGCAACAAAGCTTCCTAGTAATACAAATACATACAAACGAAGATTCAAATGTTTCTTTGTCGATACTAACACGTGTATGTGCGCGTGTGTTCGCTTTTATGTATAACTAATATTTGCATGTATTCTTCTCCAATAAAAATTATGTCTCATTATTTTTTTGTTTCACTTGTTGCATATAAAAAAACTCACCAAATCTTAAACCACGAAGTCTCAAGGAATACCAGGGTCCTTGAGCACAAGAATTCTTTTTTTTTTTCTTTCTTTTCTTAGCTTCGAATAGTGACCAAATTTATAAAAGTAGTTGGTACAACCTTTTGTTGTTCGGCTCTGAAGGCTCCACCGCCACACAATTTCTGACCAATAAATGCAATGTTAAGCGCTGCTGTGTGCGCTTTGACTTAACTTGTGATAGATAGTTTACAATTAAGATCTTAAAAGCATGTCGACTTATCATAAAGTCTAAAAATTGGTTATACTTTAAATCTTACTAAAAAATAATTCGGAGACACAAATCAATCTAGAACTACTATGTGCTATATTTATATCTAATTAAAGTTAATTAAAGTCACGTTGCTGTCTACAACAATAGATAACGTAATATAGAAGTAGCAAACGAGCATGCAGTCCACCTGTAAGTGGCTACTGCCCATGGGTGTCTCTAATCAACCTCAGATAGGATTAGATATTCCTACCTCAGGTCGGTCACAGATACCCCGCTACCCCTGAAGACTAAGCTGGAACGCCTCGGAAAAGTATGTGTCTTTACCACACCCTTCAAACCAAAACACATCTGCGTTTAACACTGCTGTTATGAGGCAGAAATAGGTACAGTAAGCGCCAAATTGGTAGTCCGCTCCCAACATAGAAACGAGTCGCCTCGCAAATTGCAGATATTATCGGGACGAAGATAGCGCGGGACCATCCCCCAAGCTCTCGCCCACTGGTACATAGCTGCGTTAGTGTGCCCTTACGTTACGTTAAACAACGGAACCTGCTCGCAACTTGAGAGCGGACTAGAAGTTTGGCGCGACCTATTACTTTCGACGTTCCCCCTAAACACAAAGAAAGCTACAACGATACACAACAAACAACAACAAACACAAAGAAAGATACCTGGTAACGCCGAACTGCACGCTCATCGCACACCTGAAGGTAGCGACAGCGACCGAGCACCCGCACGCTGAACGACACCGCCATCGCCGGCGCCGACACCAGCTCCCTGCCCGCTCTCACCCACGGATACATAGCTTCGTTAGTGTACTCTTTACGGAGTATATCCTAACTAAACCTGCGCACAACTTCAGAGCGGACTAGAAGTTTGGCGCGACCTTTTGACGTTCCCCCTAAAACGAAAAAGGACCACCACACCCAGGAACGCCGAAGCGCGGCCTATAACTTTTGACGTTTCCCCTAAAACAAAAAGCTACAAGATACCTGGTAACGCCGAACTGCACGCTCATCGCACACCCGAAGGTAGCGACCGCGACGCCGAGCGGGATGAGCGCGCGCGCCGGCCCGAGCACCCGCGCGCCGAACGCCACCGCCACCGCCGGCGACGACACCAGCTCCGCGGGGCTCAGCACCGCCATGTACGCCACGTTCATGAACACGTACAGCGCCGTGATCAGTGGCACCGCGATCGAGATGCTCAGCGGCACGTTGCTGGAATACACCATTAGTAAAGATTACTCACTCCTAACAAGAGCAACGCATACGCGGCATATGAGAGACCGGTGGGTATGAAGTCCCTTGCTCTCGCTGCTCCTAGCAAGAAAATGTTACCAGTTTTGAAAATTGAAATTGTCACTGTCATCTATTTTCGTGTTAGAAAAATATTAAAAAAATGTAGTTTTTAGAGCATTTACGAATGAAACGATATTTTTCCGCACTTTTTCTTAGATTTCCTGTTTTTGCACCACTTAGCTGCGCATGTCGGCATTGTTTCACGTACATTACACCATGACAGCCATTACACAATGACTGACAGAATTGTCAGCCGCTTAAGCCATTTAATGGCTTCCTACAATTACAAGGCGGTGAGATATCTATACTTATCTATGGAACACACGATGTTGTTACAGTCCGATCGAGGGGTCCCAGGTTCGAATCCCAGCAACCTCTGATTTATCAAAGTTATGTGCGTCCAATCGAGGTTCAAAACCCAAGCACACACGTCTGATTTTTCAAAGTTATATTAATTATCACTTGCTTATTAGATATTAGGTATTAATTATCACTTGCTTATTAGATATTAGGTAATAATTATCACTCGCTTAAAAGGTGAAGCAAAACATCGTGAGGAAACCTGCGTACCTGAGAAATCTTAAAAAAAAAGTTTTCAAAGGTAGTAAAGTCTACCAATTCGCTCTTGACCAGCGCGGTGGACTATGGCTTAATCCTTATTATTCAGAGAGGAGACCCGTGTTAAACAGTCGGACAGTAATGGGTTCATGATGATAATGGTGATGATGATGTTATTACAGTGTCCTAACCTTCATCATCATCATCACCAATCCATTAGTGTCCTCTCATAATGAGAAGGATTATACCTGTGACAACTTTTTTTTAAGATTTCAAGTATGCAGGTTTCCTCACAATGTTCTCCTTCGCCGTTAGAGCAAGTGATAACTAATTTCTTTCTAATATGCACAATTATATATAATATAACTTTATAAAATTAGAGGTACTTGCCTGAGTTTTGAACCTTGACCTCTCGTTCGAGAGGTCGAGTTTCAACCACTATCAATGCCTGTGTGTAAAATAGCGCCATCTAGAATAGTATAAGTAAACTAGATGCTTGTTCCATATTAATCCATAGTCGCGTTTTTCGACATTCGCATAGATGGCGCTGATTATCAGACGCCAAAGGAATTTAAATTCTCTTTCTCTTGCAATCTCAACCAAAAACCGAAACAGTGCTTCCGTCAATGTAAATGGGCATAAAAATGGTTAAATCCAAAGAATAGCCGTTTTCTTGGGCACTATTCCACCAAAAATACAGAGAACATACTATGATCCATACAGTGCGATGGAAGAAGGTTGATCTTCATATTGATTTCTTCAAACCGCTTATAAAGCTTTCTACACAGTTTAACGACTATTCAATAATAGACTGCTGTCTTTCAAAGCATGAATGAATAAAAATATTACGGATTTAATATAAGAGGTCTAAACCCCTGATGTATAAGCATAATATATTTAATTTCGGATTTGCTCTTTTAATTATACAGGCGTTTAGACCTCTTATATTAAATCCGTAATATTTTTTGTCCTTAAAAGCTATGAAGTCCAATACGATGCATATGAAGGTAGCAATTTGGTAGCAACTATTGATTAAAAAAAACTCTATTCATTTGCGCATTTAGTTTCTTCTCACTGGATAGGTGACCGGCCATCCTGATGTCAGAATGGCCGGATACCGTAAATAGTATTTTTCTTTTAATCGAAGGTAGCAATTAGTAGCAACTAATAACAACTAGTTGCAATTAGGTAGCAACTTTTAGTAATTATTTCGATGCCATTCTGAAGGTCACAATTTGACTTGTTGCTTAATAACTTTGATCAAATGTGATCTACCCTTCGCAGTTACTATTCGCAGTTTAATTATATTTAAAAACACTTAAATGAAGAATCATTAAATATGATACTAACACCCCTGGATTGATGATCTCCTCGGTGACAACCGTGACGCTGTTCCATCCATCATATGCCCACAGACCGGAGTAGAGTGCTAGCGCAATGCCACCTGGGTTGAACGTACTCCCTTCAAACCCTTTGTCCAGATGTTCTGTGTTGCCTTAAAAAATATAATGATTTATTTTATTAAATAAATTGAATTATTATATGGTAAGGGTAAGATACAATTAATGTGCACTATTATTACATATTTTGTAGACAGTGTAGGTTTTTTATGATATAGGAGTAGCAGACGAGCATGCAGTCCACCTGATGGTAAGTGGCTACTGCCGCCCATGGACATCTGTAGGTCTACAGGGCCTAAAACCGTAAACCGTAAACCTGTACCCGAGGCGGACTAAATTCGTCGTATGCCCGAGGCGGAAATGTTAAATGAGGCGCCCAGTCTTAGAACATGATCTAATTTAACAAGTTTTTACAAATGTCTACAAGAGAACCTGTGAACATTTGTAGGCCCCCTAGGACACGAAGCCCGGGGGGACCGTCTCTTCCCCCCTCCCTTTAGTCCACTGCTGCCTACGACCTTTAGGACATGGATTATAACTTAGTTCACTTAGTAACCACTAGGATCTAACATGAAGTAGATTCCAATTTTAATTATTCGACCACTAAGTTAGATTTCTATTCCGAGTCAAGTCTATGTTTATATAGGTTGATGGCTCCCATAGTTCATTACGGGATTGTTGATAATAGTGGGAATATGAATATGCAAAGAAAAAAATTATACAAATCCCTTACCTTTGGCTATTTCATAGATTCCTCCCCCTATGACGATGAGACAGGCGAGTATTTTACATATCCCAAACACATTCTGCACTTTCACAAACAGCTTCACACTGGTAATGTTGATGTATGTCATTATAACTAGAAATACAAACAAAACATTTAATTATTGATGAGTATTTTCACACAGCTCTATATGTACTTAGTTTAATGCAGATTTTGTTGATGTATAACAGATAGAAAGTCGACTATGCACATGTATTTACATCACAATGGATAGAGCATTTTCAAATGAGTCTATACAAGCAAATATAATACAAAAAATTGTATCAATATTTTGCCTTCATGCTAATAACTGTAAATATTCATAGTGAAATTTCACATGAATATATTATATATTTTTATTTATTTACATGTATGAGACATTCCATACAAGTAACTGCATGCAGTTATCTTAAGTGCATGTGGTTTTCTTAAGTAACCATTTGTCATGTCATTAATGTAGTATGTTCAATATCTATTACAAAATCTAGTATAAAGGTGAAATTAAAAATGTGATTTATAAATTTAAATAACTAAGCTAGATTGAACTGAAGACCCAAATAAAAATAACAGTCATATTTTATATTTAAAAATTTATTCTTATAAATATGTATGACTAAATCATTAATAAACATTTAACAAAATAGTTTTAGAACTAAACACTTATAATAGTGCTAATTTAACTTCCATTTTATTGTAAGGGTTAGTGGTGACAATGTTCATATCCTTCAACAGTTCTATAATACAGTAAGTTTCTTGTGTGATCTCCACATACTGACTGGAGCCCTCTTTCGAGGAATTCTCTTGCTGCATGAGTTGCTGTAACAAATAAACAATATGCTTAAACTCTCCATGACTTGACTGTAATAATGTAATATTTAAATCCATTGCTTGTTATAGGCTTTAGTTGTCTCTTTAAGAGAGGCGAGTAGTAAACCCTCTGTAGTTACTCCAGTGGCACCGTCAGTGCAAGGTGCACTGATGGTGCCGCTGGCTGCTTTCTGGCTACTAATAGCAGTGTTAAACATTGCTGTGTTCTGGTGTGGTAAGGGAGACATCATCTGACTTTGTCCTCAGGAAAAGCAATGCCTAACAATAGTTAAAATAAATAATATCTAGTGACTAGTAAAATAATGGTGTATCTAAAGCAAAATAAATAAATCTGTTGTTAACCTCAGGTAGAATTTAATATTATTAGGGGTTGATTATAATAGATGTCCATGGGTGGCAGTAGCCAATTATCATCAAATGGACTGCATGCTAGCTTAGTACTTCAATATTATATAAAACAATCTAGTATTGATAACCTCATAGTATCTAGTAATACATAATACACAACCAATCTTTTATAAATAAAAAACCTTGTCTTACCCCTAATATATCAGTGACCAAATCTGTGTTGTTCGGGAACATTGACTGGATAAGGCCGTGTAGCTCATTCTTCAGCAATTGGAAAGTCTCTTTAGCTTTTTTCAATTCCCTCGGACCTATTTCCTTTTTCTTTATCCGTGGCTTTGAAAGTGCTTCCTTTGCAGTTTTTATTAAACTATTTAACCTGAAAGATATAATTTAAGGCTAATATTAAAAATAAATATAAAAGATATAATTGGCAAATTTTAGCATTTTGGTGGCAAAATGTAAAAATTGCTTACTATACTCACAACCTGTTTTTTTTTTCCTATGCATGGGCATAGCAAAAGCTATATTAAGAGCGGGGCTGTGAGGTATTTGCGTAGCATAGTTTGCGCCACTGGCTGAGGGATGTTAAGGTCTGCAAACTCACTTAAACCTAAACCTATCCCAATCGGCCCCTTAAATACAACCTATATAATATACCTATGCTATAGGTGCCATGAATACATACAATATATACAATAAAAATCCTATATACTTTAAAGAGAGGTGCAGAAAGGACTGCTACATGGGTTCCGGTAATAAAATAAAATGAGAATTGAACACTAGTAGAAAGCTGGAAAGTCTTATGCTCAGGTTGATGCGGAGCTACATCACTCAAAATTCTAGATATAATGAAATATTTGAATTAATGATGCACAACATACCTTTCAATCTCCTTATCCACGTCATAGATGGATCCTCGTGTGAAGGCTATTAGTTCATCCACTTGTTCAGTCTTTTGTTTCATTTCCGCCAAAAATTGTGTCGTAATCAAATTACTATCCGTGATAATAGGCGTGCTTGAATTTTGAATATCTGTCCGTAAGCCCTCGACGTAGGAAACCGCTTTTTCGTCTACATTATTTGGAGAAATTAAAGCATCTATTGGAGAATTTACTATAATATTACAAGTGTCCAAACAACGTAGCTGAACTTGCTTAATTTCCCGTGACAACGCCTCTTTTGTTTCACTATTACTCGAATTAGACATCCTGAAAGTAAAATTGCTTATAAGTTTCATAAAAGAAGTGAAAAGTTAAAAGTTTTCTCTTGTTGAATTAGGTTAAAAATAAAATTAATAACAACTTGGTACTTACATTGTTTTTGAGTGAACGGTTATCTGTTTTAAATCACTACACTGTAGTTTAAGTTTTAAAATTACCATATGGCATTTAATTCACCAAACAATACCACAAAGTTAAATTCATAACAACGTTTATAATTTCAACCAACCGACACAAACTTCAAAATTTCAAACTCAATTCGAAATTCGAAGTTGCTCTTGTCAACTGTCAAGTATCTTGACATTTGGGGCTATCGAATGATTTGACACTTGACCATAGAGAGTTTTAGTTTTATGTGTAATGTGTGTCAAAAGCATGCAGCCATAAACAATAAATGTTAGCATTATAAAGGTTGACGCATATTGTGGATAAGACGTAACGACTGTAGACAGTGACGCCCTCTATCACACGTTTTGTGAAATAACGTATGAGAAATTGAAGATACGATAAATAACATGACCTAAGATAAAATAATGATATTGATTTATTGTTATGTATTAGGACTAGTTACTTACATAGTGCTGATAAGCATGTTAATTTAATTGCTGTAGCTTTGTAGTCTGGGTGTAAATCAGTGGTAAATGGCTCCACCGCATATTCCGCAAACGTCATAACTATAACAGCCACTTCTGCTGGTCTTAAAATCATTACATAGATCCACGCACATATAAAAGATGGAAGGGGTCCCCAAAACTTATGCATTTTTCCGAATGCTTCTTGAAAATATGAATATTCGGCTCCTGATTTGCCGAGTACTGTTCCTAGCTCAGCGAATGATAGGGCTCCTGAAATAAAATACATAATATATTTTAAGCTTGTAACAATAACATATTTAACTGATTCAAGAATAATTAGGTGTCTTACCTACACCCACCTAATAATGATATAATTCCCGAGATTGCCCATATAATTAGACACAATCCAACGGATCCAGAATGTTCTAGGGCAGAAGATGGAGATATGAATATGCCAGATCCGATCATGACGCCGAGAATCAAATTTACTGCCGAGAAAAGTCCGAGTTCTCGTTTTAATTTGACAGTGCTTCCACAAGCGCTCACTCTACCGTTTTCCGTTTCATGCATTTCAGCGGCTGCTACCTTGGCAGGCATTTTGGATTATCTGCGAACAAAAGTAGAACAAAGTTGATAACGTTTTTTAAATGAATAAGTTAATTGGTCCTTGCAACCTATTGTTTACTTTGACCTCACATAGTAATAATTGGTTTGCCGTATTCATCACACTTGACGATACGATAAACCATTCTAAAGGGAAACGTTGCAGCCATTTATTAGATTAAACCCATTATAAAATGAAAGGAGTGGTGCGATATCTGGATACCACACATACAACTAATATCACACGAAAACATAACTAGACAATTATACCTAATTATCTGCAAAATTGTAGTAATAGTTGGTAAAAAAAGTAAACATAATTTAAACACACACGAAATTACTTCTTTGGGGCATGTAAAGAAAAAGGTATATTTTGTATGCCATGCGGTGGTAGGGTTTAACTAGTATAATAATAAAGTCTCTGACACAGGCCGGTTGTGCGACAATAATCGAATTAGCGGTGAACGAACTTGAACTCACATTATACTAAAACGGCTCGTCTGGTTGTAATCTAGAATTACTATTTTTAGAGGGGAAACATTAATTTAATTTACACAAGTAAATTGTGCATAATCAGACGTTATGCATGTGTAATCGAAAAGTTCGAGAGAGATTAACATCACCATTACAGTAATTTTCTTTGTCTTAAAAAGTATTAATAAGCAATATGTTTATCAACTGTCTACTATGCTACAAGGCTTTTCTTCACAATCTCGCTGAGTAATAAAGCAGACTAGCAGTATTGTATAGTTTCGTTCATTATAAGTCACACGGGAACATTGTTATTATATTGCCTTAATAAAAAGGAAGAATCGTTCAATTAGATTCAATAAAGATAAAAATGCTATTGTAGGATGATCGTGATCTATTTATAGAATGTTGCTTCGTTAAAGTAAGTTTTTACAAGTGAAAATTTAACAACAAATGTTATACTTCAAACAGCACAAGCACCGTAGTCCTTGATCAATCCAGATCGAGATAGTCTAAGCGCCCCTTGGCCGACGCTTTCACTTTACATAAATTTTATTCCGGTTTAATAATAAATAAAATATAAAATTGGTAATATTTTTCTAAATTCAATTTTTATTTTAACGTCAACAATGAAATTCATTTTTGTTTTCTATTGAAAATGTCTTTCCGTTTGACTGTTTGACGCTCTTTGCCACCTGGCACCCAGAGCGACCGCTGTTCACGCCCTACCCACAAAAAATGTCTTATTTGCGCTATCCATATTTTTTTTTGCGCTAGAAGAAGCAATTTTATGTCATTTTATTTAAAAATATTCATGCTTACCTACTTGCTAGCTTACAACTATGTAATGCTTCGATACAGTCTACCAATCCTTAGATCAACGATAAATTATAAAGATTAAATCGCTTTGATAATTTCAATATTCACAAGTATTATCAATATTATAATAACATTTAATCGCCGTGGTTCCGTGGGAAAGTAAGTATGTATTCAAGGTTAGTAGTAAAGAGAATCCTTATGAAAGCCGTTGCAACATTCAGTTACTGATTGTAAAACGGATTAAGATATTTTTGGTTATCAATATTCAACTTAAAGAAATACATATGAATGTATGGGCGATACCTGTGGGCGATACTTTAATAAGTAAACAATTAAATATTTTGTAGCTACTAAGCCCAAACTTAAGCTAATGTTTAATTGTTATCACTTCATTACTTTATATTGTTGTCTTACCCAACTGTTGATGGGAAGTTCACAAAAATAAACTGACCTGCTAGGAGTGACATAGATTTTCCCTCCAAGATTCTAATAATAACTTCCTGCATAAATGTTAACCCGTGGACAACCTTGAACGGACTCTTGTTTTTCATTTCAATAAAAATGTCGGTCATCGGATAATATTTGACGAGACCATTATAAAGATAAGCTGGCTTTTATGGATAATAAATACATAACGCTCGAACAATTGCGCTACATATTTGGGGTGGATCATAGGTGGACTGCATGCTCGTCTGCTACTAAACAATGTATTTCTGCGTCTGAGGACTAAGTTAGAATGCTGCTTATAAGTCTACCTTGGGACATCAAAATTTGTTTGAGTGATTTATTATAATTATATACACTGATCCCTAAAACATTGGTTATCAGTCTGTTGCTTTATATAAGATATACATTATACATACGTAGTACTGATATATAATACAAGTCATTGACTTATCAACACGTGGGTTTTATCGATGTCTGTATTGTTAAGGACTGTAACATGCTTTGAAAAAAATTAAAGTGTTAAATTATCGTACACTCCATCTGATGGTAAGTGGTTACTTGACATTCATGGACATCGATAGCCTATTGAATATAATAGGCACACGGACAAACTTTGAAAACCTCTCATAATGTCTGTCTGTTTCATGCACATATCATAGATAAGTATAGACTACCTTGTAATTGAAGGTAGCTATTAAATTACTTAAACGGCTGACAATTCTGTCAGCCATTTAATGGCTGTCATGGTGTAATTTTGCGGAAAAATGCCGACATGCGCAGTTAAGACACGAAATCGAAGAAAAAGTGCGGAGAAATATCGTTTCATTCGTAAATGATCTACAAACTACATGTTTTTTAATATTTTTCAAACTCGAAAATAGATGACAGTGACAATGGTCAAACGTGAACATTTTCTTGTTCAGAGCGAGTAATCTTTATTCTTTACTAATCTATGGCACATACGTATGTTTTATCGTGACCACGATCCATGCGGCTGGATCGAAATATTGTCATAGATTTTGATCATAGATATTTGATAGTGTGTGTAAAGAGATTTTCATATATTCATAGGTATATTTTATTCTTGTGATATTGATAGAAGGTTACATGTACAATGTATTATCCAAACCACAGACAGGTAGGTCTTCCTTTTTTGAAGGCGGTAGAACCCTTTGTGGTTCGACTCCAGCGGCACCACCGCCACACCTATTTCTACCTAATAACAGCAGTGTTAAGCGCTGCTGTGTTCCGGTTTGAAGGGTGTGGTAAGGGAGACAGACTTTTCCGAGGCGTTCCAGCTTAGTCCTCAGGGGTAGCGGCGCATCTGTGGCTGACCTCAGGTAGGAATATCTAATCCTATCCGGGGTTGGTTACAGATGTCCATGGGCGGCAGTAGCCACTTACCATCAGGTGGACTGCATGCTCGTCTGCTACTCTTATATTATTAAAAAAAAAAGGTACAATTTTTTCGCTACGCTAAGCCACACATCATTCCAGTGATCATACATCATCAATATCATCACAATTTTGCTACATCTAGTAGTTCCCTCGTTCTATATTATGAATGAGCATGTTGTACCTAAGAGCGTTTAACCCGTAATAAGTACTAATACTAATCTATGGTTTGACCATAGTAAGTATGGTGGTTTTCAATTTTTATCGACAAGCTATCGATTGCCCGATTGATAAGCTCGAGTGTTTGTCCGATAGCCACTGGGAACGATAAGCTGGCCGATAAATGTAGAATTCACTTTTATGATGTAAGTAGATCTCAAATATCAAAAAGATTAAGCTTGTGTTAAAAAAATACGAAACTTGCGTGATGTTTTGTGTGGTTTTAAATAAATTTAATAAGTCATTTACCGCATTATAATTTACTAGCTGACCCGGCAAACGTTGTGTTGCCATATGAATAAAAAAATGTTACAAACACAATTTAATTATCTCAACTATGTAATTAATTTTTATCTCAGACTCAAGTTAAATACATCACCTTTTACTTTAGTAAATAACTAGTGAGATTCTTTCTTAATAATAAACAAATATCACGCGGAATGATTATGAGAAGATTTGGCGGATATTACGTTTTAGAATGTTTTAGTTTAGTTAAAATTCTCGTGTCTCGTGTGTTAGTTACCGTACTCCTCCGAAACGGCTTTACCGATTTTCACCAAATTTTATATGCATATTCAGTAGGTCTGAGAATCGGCTACTATCTATTTTTCATACCCCTAAGTGATAAGTATTGTTCACCCTTAACATTTTTTTAATTTATATGGCAACACAACGTTTGCTGGGTCAGTTAGTATAATAAGTTATATTACTTTATATTAGTTCAACGGCAATGTAATTTGCGACGGTATTTTTTATTTTGATGGTTCCTTCACGCAAAGAGGGGCTTATTTTTACCACGCTTTTATTAGCTTGACCTGTATGTATACATGAATGTATGTAACGGAATCTTTGAAATCGATTTATACCCACATTAAACGGTTCGATTAATTTAAAATTTTGCGCTCTCATCAAGAACCGATGACAATACACGATTTTAATAATATTATACCATTTACCTCATCAGAATCGTCAAGAATCAGGATTAACGATTTCCCTTGTGCGATTTTAGCGTGGCTTTTAGTTTTTAAACTATAATTAATTATTTATCCCAAAATATCTAGCGATACCTCGTGATCATTTCAAAGCTAATATTTTTAGGAGGGGTCACTAGAGAAAGTTAGTTCCTTAAAAATTGAACAGACAGTGTCTCGTAAAAAATATGATAGATAGAGTTAGCCAAACTGTGGCATCAATCACGCTATTAGGTTATAATCTAGTGTATAATCTATGAATCACGCATGGATAGTTGGATACGCTTCGCTGTGGCATGGTCTTACATATTATTTGTACATAAGCTCTCTTATATAGAAATGTAGTTGCATAAAAAATCAAGTCAATCCATCTTTCAAGTTATAAGAACACGAACATACGGAAGGTTTTTTTTTACTTAAGTAAATGTGTATAAAGGACAGACCAGTACCCTTACCATGAGTTTTCAAAAGATCCCACAATTTTACGTTACGTTTACTCAATTCATTATTCTGTTCCTTTTGCTTCAGTACACTGAGTAAACGTAACAATAGTAAGTGCTAAAGTGTTTTTGTCTGCCTCACATGTTCGCAAAAAAGAGAGACAAAAAATAAAGCGTTATTTTGTCAATTTAGACATTTAATGTTACGTTACTGACACTATAGTTCTGATACAATCCGCTAGGGGCGCTGACTGGAAATTGTATGGGCAAATACGTAAACAAATACCAAAATAGTCATATTTGTCAAAACGTAAAAACTCATGGTAAGGGTACAGACAAAAGTATCCTCTTGATATTACTATTTAACAGTCTTTGTTTCAAAAACGTGACGTTTCGCTTACGGCAGCGTATAAAAATAAACACGGGAATGATGATACGCAAAATACAGTTTCATGTACGACAAAGTAGCGCGAAATTTATGTTCAAATTAGGTGTTTTAGTGTGCACCTAAATGAAAACTCACGAGTAGTGACGGTAGACGCTAATGGGTAGTCTCTTGCGTTTGAGTCCATAAACATGGCCTTTGGGCTTTGAGAAACAGACTAATAATAAAGGAAGATCTTTTTCATTGTTAAATATAGCCATCTTCCTATAAAAGAAGTACAACAAAACAAAAAAAAAACATAAAACAAAGGAAACTAATGCTTTTTTAAGTTTATCTTTTTCGGGCGTTTAGGAAACATTATGAATGAGTTAAAAAACCGACAGATTTAAAAATTAAGGTATACTGTGATAGTAAATATGGCTAATTTTGCAAAATTAGAGATCTAGAAATTGGCCTGTCTCTCGAAAGTTTCGTTAAATTTGTTTATTTGACTAGCATAGATCTAGACAAGATAGAGTACATAGATTAGACTAGCTTATTTGCTGTTGTCTACCAACTTTACTTGGCCAAAGGAATGGAGGCCTAAGTCCCTCTTCCTCTGAGAGGAGACCTTTGAGAATGCCCAGTACCCAGACAGGGTTGACGACGACCGTAGCTTATTCAATTCATTTGACAAATAACGCAAATTAGTAGGCGTAGTCGGAATCCATTTCGTCCTTAAGCCATCGTAGTTAACTAATTCCCGCGAGAAATACTTCGGAGTAATTACTTCGTTAGTGCGGTGTTAACGTGGAGCTATTAACAAAATTGGAAACCCATACACGTGCATATATATTATGTACAAATAGTATGTAATTTGTAGGTGTAATTTCCATAAAGTGCGAACGTTTTCGTATTCTATGACTCCAAGAGTTGTATGAATATGATGAAAAATTTAAAATTCAGGAATTTTGAAGTGAATATCAGTAACGAAAATAAGAATAAGAATAAACGATTTCTATACTCACAGCCCCACTATTCACTATGACGTGGGTACCATGGACACACACAAAGCCGATTACACAAACACCCAGACCCAGAACAGATATCTAAATTCATCATTCTGATATCTGTCTGGCTGGGGTCAAACCCGGGACCCTTCGCGTATCAGACCGGTATGATGACCCTCCGCCACGCGGGTCGTCAAAATGTTTCAAGGATGTTTATTTTGTGTAAAAAACTTACGAGGTTGGTGAATGGCGTAGTAATAACAAACGCTAAAAGAAAAATCCCGCGTTACGTGAGTATGGACGTGGAAAAATATATGTATGATTAAACTCTCATAAAGATTTGACGACACTTTCTTCGTAACAGTATCTAATGATACAAGAACATGTAACTAATAATTTTCTTTAATCAAGAAAATGCAATATCTCTGATGATAGTGGAATGCATTTATAGAAATGAGCCAGCAATGATGTTGCATTCATTACAATCTGATCTAATTTTTACCACGCTTTTACTAGCCTTTATTATATGTAAGTACGTATGTATGTAGATATTCATGTAACGAAATCTTTGAACTCGACCTTACCCACTTTGAATTGTGAGGTTAATTCAAATTTTTAACAATTTCTTATCAAGAACTGATGATAATAGGTGCACGATCATAATAAATTTGTCCTATTGTCTTCACGATTAATGATTTTCGCTCCATCAATTGTTATGATTTTTTAATAATTGTATTCCGAAATAAAGAAAAGTTACAGGGGGTCAAAAATGGGCCGAATTGCTTCGAGATTCGAATGCTATGGCCGTGCCGCTTCTTTTGGCTCGACTTGGCGGAGGCACTGCCGTGCCTCCAGATTACTCGCAAAATTCGTCCAAAGCCCCCTAGTTAGAGATGGCAGCTGCGAGACTTTGTAGGTAACTTTTATATTTTAATGGAACAACATTTAAATAATTTATTTCTTGAATCCCTATATTTATCAGATAGCGCATGATTATTCGCAAAATGGCGCATTGTTTTTTGAGAATTGTTGAAAGTTATTTGCTATACTTACCTAATTAAGAGACGGTAATAAAAATAAAGAGTATTTATCGTCTGTGTATGTTCATGACTAATATAATAAAAACTTAAATACCAGGCTTACGTTTCGTTACATAAAATGAAAAACTGTATAAATAACGCAGATTTGAATCGAGTGATAAAAACTTTATGATAAAGATGTGATAAAATATAGTCTACAGAATATTCGTTTATGAAATTGAAGTAGGAAACAAGTGTGTAGTCCACCCACAGACCTGTATTTGTTTTGTACCCAACCTACCTGATTGCTACTCAAATTTTATAAAATTATGCTATTGAGTTACAAAGTTGAAGACTACATAGTGTTACATAAAGCATAATTTTATTATCATGTTATGTTATTGTTTAGAAATAACTAAAAATAACTCTACAACTATTTTATATAATAAATATTTGTTTGAAGTAGATTTCATTGTTATCTTAGGTTCTGTTTGGAAGTCCTAATTGCAGGCACCAGACTTTCCTGTTTAATCGTGATCTGCATGTAAAAATATATCACTTTCTTTACTAAAAACGAAGGTATACATACTCGTAATGTGCTCTACATATTGTTCCTAAAGATGTGTGAATTAAAACTTGGCCGGCGGTCTTCGGTATTTTTCTTATTTTTTTTATAATATAGGAGTCGCAGACGAGCATGCAGTCCACCTGATGGTTAGTGGCTACTGCCGCCCATGGACATCTGCAATCAAACCGAGATAGAATTACATATTCCTACCTGAGGTCAGCCACAGATGCGCCGCTACCCCTGAGGACTAAGCTGGAACGCTTCGGTAAAGTCTGTCTCCCTTACCACACCCTTCAAACGGAACACAGCCGCGCTTAACACTGCTGTTATGAGGCAGAAATAGGTGTGGCGGTGGTGCCGCCGGAGTCGAACCATAAAGGGTTCTACCACCTTCAATATATAAATGGTGCTTTAAGTAAGTCAAAATAGTTCAATTGCTTCTATTTTTATATTATAACTGTCATAAAATCGATAATAATATCATAATAAAATTATGCGTATGTAATCCTACTTAGATATCGACAGATAGATAGTATATTTTTTATTGTATAGTATTTATAGGTATGTTTACTTCAAACGTAGGCAGCATATTTATGATCAACATTATGCATATAAAATAATGTGGCAGAACACGTGATTAAACAATGTAGGGCCATCTATGTACCTAACTATATTGTATACCTATGTACCATTCTCGTATGCATTACGCAGAACTGAATTTGATAGCGCATCGGATACCATTTATATTCAACAGTTTGTGTATGTTTTAACAATGTACCATATGACAACAAAGACTCAAATGTGTATACGTGGACCGTTTACAATTGAGGTGCAAATAGTTCATTAATTAACGTGGACTAATACATAAATAATGTTGAAAAGGTCTGGTGGTGTTCATTCCATACAACTGGTACAGTATACATTTTACATTCGATTTTTGAGTGATAAACATGATTTTTTTAATACTAATATTATAAAGAGGAAAACTTTGTTTGTTTGATTGTAATGAATAGGCTCAAAAACTACTGGACCGATTTTAAAAATTCTTTCACCATTCGAAAGCTACATTATCCACGAGTAACATAGGCTATATTTTGTATGAAATATATTTGATAAATAGATTTTGAGGCGGTACAAAGTTTGCTGGGTCAGCTAGTAATAGATATTTTATAGCATAGATTTTTGTATTACTCAGCCAAAACATATGTAGAGTCAAAGTTATTTGCAACAAGCTTAAGTATAATGAAGTACTTAATGTTATTTTATACACAAAAGAAAATATTTTGGAAGTACCTAATGTATTGAAATATTAATATTTGTCCTCCTTAGAAATATCAAAATGTTAAAATGATAGTATATATAATAATAATACCTAGAATCAGAATATTGTAGTAAAGACGTATTTACATTTAAGATGATGTAACATTTAGTAGGTAATCTTACAAATGTTTTTGGATTTATATTGGACTTCTTTCCTGTTTCACACGTTACTTTGATGCTAAAGATTTTTAAAGATTAAAGATTTTATTAAAACAATATCGTTTTCACAAATTGTTCACTCGTAGACATCTGCAATAGTAAAGACTGAGTCACATTTGTTCCAATTCCTATAATAACATTATAAAATAAATATAATTTAGGTAAATGCTAAGCAGTTATCTTCGGAATGCGCTTCGAAACAAGAGAGTTGTACATTCGTGTGTAAAAAACAACCTTGATCGTTGCCGTTGCGTTTGTCCAAATGCATTTCCAAGATCCAAAATTATGAGCAGATCTGCCGTCAAACGCAGTATAAATACACCTCGGAAATTTCTTTGTACCGTAAATTCGTTTACAAGTTATTGACCGGACGTACAGCATAAATGTTTTATGCACTTGGCAACACTACAGTTTGTTATCGCAACGAAAACTGCGCCATATTCGAAGCGTTTAAAGTCCATATAAGAACTCGAAGAATATGTTATCTTTTTGGAGGGTTCCGTTCGTTTCAATAACTTCAAAATACGCATTGCTTTTACGATTAATATTACATGCTTCACAGTATGCAACTTAGCGGAAATCGGATTGGACATTTCTCATAACTCTTTCAATCAGCGAAATAAATCAGCGAAATATCGATTAATCTTGCTTCGTTTGAAGATGGTAAATTGTTAAATAACATGATACATTGTTTTACTGAGAATTTACAATGAGTGAACAAAAAGAATAAGGAGAGTCGTGTTTATATGGTCCTATATTTTATCTCTTATTCGTTTATTTAAGTTTATTTGGTTTTGCAGACAATAACTAATACGAAGAAGAATGACATTATTTAGGTCTAATTTTCGTTCAATGTAGGACACTGGAAAATTAGGTTAATGGAAGTTGACGTACCCCAAATATCTAGACTAGCCTCATGGGATTAACGTGACCTAAAACTTAAAGGGTTCTATAATAATGTTCATCATTATATGATCCTGGTTACTTACTATTTGCTGGATAAGTATTATGAACATTCAACCAAGGTTTTTTCATTTAGTATTTCTTTAACGTTAAATAATTAGTTGTTGGAACAAGTTGTTATAAATAGACTTATGAGAATGTGGAACGTCTGCTTTAAGTAAACCTAAGGATTAGTTAGAAATAGAGGTTTTGGTTGAGAATTCTCGAGTCACGGAAAAAAATGACTAGAAATTTAACACCAGTTAGAATGTTAGAAGGTAACAACGATGACTTATCATCTTGTGTTCTGCTACCCTGCTAGGTTGTTTATTGCAGATCATAAAAACAGCTTGTACAAAAGGATATAAAATATGGACAGTGTTTTGTTTGATTTTAAGGGATTCATAGAGAAAATGTTGTAAAGGGAGATAATAGGAGTCGCACACGTGTTGCAGTGATACTTAGCACATGTGTTTTACAATTTATCGCCATACGTGCCTACAATTATTATTTATACTAAAACATTATCTTTCGACGTACTAAAAAGCAATCATAAGTAGGTATATCACAGAAACACCTGACTTTAGAAGTTAATATTTTCAAACTTAGAATTATATAAAATAAACACGTGTGAACTGATAACGATAACGGGAGTTTACGATAACGGGAGGGATTGACGCAATGATCTCCAAACCGGTCAGGAATGCACTGGGTTACAGGTTCGATTCGGCCATAAAAATGTATTTTAGAATTAACCAAATTTTAGAAAGCATTTCATTGGTAATTATTTTAAATTTCAACTCGAACGTTACTCCGTTAGAACGATGTAAAATAAAGTAAGTTATAATTTGATTATGTCATATCTGTATGCATGTGCTGATGTTGTGTCCATCTATCAGCCTTTATCGTGGACAAAGACCTCTTTTAAAAAGTTTTTCATTGGCAAGCATGGCAGTAAACACATTCAAGTAGAAGTTTTTTTCTGTCTGCCAGATATGTAATCAAGCCCAGATAAGATTAGATTCTTACCTGAGGTCGGCCACAGATGCGCCACTCTTGAGGACTAAGCTGGGATGCCTCGGAAAAGTATGCCTCCCTTGCCAAACACTGCACTGCACTACAGTGAGTTTTACCATCTTCAAAACCAGTGTTTAGTAAGTAGAATTTCGATGTCATAATCTGGAATGTTTATTTGATAAATAAACGTGCTAAGAACATACATATAGGAAATAAACACCATTAAAGTGACACGACTTCCAACACGAATAACCTCGGCCGTGTAACCTTTGTTTAAGGTTAGAAAGGGTAGAGATAAGGTATAACGCATTGCTCATAACACACTCTATTTCTAATTAATATTAAGTGCATACTAATTAATAGCTGCTATTTTATTGATATGTTCATCAACATATGTAATTATATGTATACAAATCCTACACGTCGTATGGATGTGTTTTAATGGTACCTTTTTTTTTGTTAACAAGGGGGAAGGCTTCAAAAGGTACCCGGTGCCGTGGGAGCGACACAGGGTTATGTGGGACTCGTACCGCACTAAAACCCTCCCTATGGCAGTCCTCAGTGCTGCGTAGAGGACTGCGGGATCTCCAACGCAACGCAACCGGAGTCCTCTTGGCGCGTTGCCCCGTCGCCCAGGTGAGCTTGATGCTCACCACACCGTCTGGTGTGCACGACGGCATGCGACCACACATACCGCCGTCCTTCCCGGGGTCGCTGACCGGGCGGTTTGAGCTCCCGCTCTTGCCATCCGCAACCCCGGAAGCCCCCTTTTAGTCGCCTCTTACGACAGGTAGAGGATACCGTAGCCCTATTCTGGTCCCGGAACTACAGGGACCGTCTTAATGGCACCTATATCTGCGTTAAGTCAGTAAGTTAAGTATTTAATGGTTGTAGAAGTCTGTGGTTCAACTGCGGCGGCATCACTTCTGTCTTATAACAACAGTGCTAAATTGACATGGACCTTCTATTCCATTTTAATTGTATAGGTACCTATTAGTAGGATTAGTGGCTAGATACTCTAAATTCGAAAAGAAATGATCCCGTAATTTCGAGTACGTAGCCATTAGATCCATTACTGCAAATTAGTTACGAAGTATTCATCTTTTGTTAACTTCATTATATGACATTTCCTCTTACTTTATGACCTTTTGCGGATGTGGAATACTCGGAAACTGAATAGAGTAGTTCCGCTGCTTTGTCGGTCTGTCTACATCGTAACAATTGAGGAAATACAGGACCAATTGAGTCGAAATTTAAGATGAGCGCTAGAGTTACTAAGGAGCAATAGTTGTGGTAGTGTTTGTACAGACAAGTTAAGGAGCTCTTTTCCGAGATCCTACAGCTTATTGTTTACCAGATATGTGTTTACCAGAATATTCTTAATGAAAAAATATTGTAAGCCACTTGGTAGGGTTCAAAAGAAATAAAACCCCAATTTAAGGAATGTAGAGTTGCATTATTTTTCTAAAGATAATTACTAGATTAAATACTTATTGAACTCAAAAATGGTGGCTAAGTTTATTGAAGGAAGTACTATACAATACATCTTATACATAAAATTCTCGTGTCACAATGTTAGTTACCGTACTCCTCCAAAACGGCTTTACCGATTTTCACCAAATTTTATACCTATGCATATTCAGTAGGTATGAGAATCGGCTACTATCTATTTTTCATACCCCTAAGTGATAAGGGTTGTTCACCCTTAATATTTTTTATTTATATGGCAACACAACGTTTGCCGGGTCAGCTAGTAATATATAAGATATACCTAAATTTTACCTCATTACCTAATAATTTAGTTTAATATAAAAATAAAGTGAATATTTTGTTATAAAGTGTACACTTACATTTCGGCTTGTTTATTATTAATTTCACTAATTGTTGTAATTATCTACATTTAAAAGTAATTTGACTAATTGGCTAAAGAATTATCTGCGTATTATCGGATTATTGTAGAGCGATGGTTTCGATCCAGTGGTCGGCAAAAGACAAAAGGGCGTCTAGGATTTATTTCATAATTACCAATTTATTGATGGCTTGACAGCAATTCGCTGTCAGGCAGTGACTAGAGCGCGGGTGGAGGGGCATGTGGGGTCGGAGAGGCAAAGTGAATTACATACATCACATTAATTCAAAAGTTTCATTTAAAATTCACAAAAAATACGAGTATATTCAACTTTTCTATTCTAATGTTATATAGTCTTTTAATATAATTTGCTATTGAGATTTGTTAAAGTGCTTTTTTTGAATTAATTCAGTTTATTACTTTTTACCTACATTATGGTTCTTGCTAACAACAAAAAAATCAAAATCCCTGGTCTAGAAAAGGTTGAGAACCCTGGTGTAGAGCTTGAATACATTACCAAAGATGATGTGAGTGCGTGAATAATTTCCGAGTGATTTTCCCTATGTATGCGATTAGACAAGCGTCTAAGCGCAGTATCCAAGTCTAGGTTTTGCGACTGAATGAATGGAGCTGTCAGCACCTATGTGCTAGCGAGTTTGTAAACATTGAGCTAGGGCTGCCTTCTGTGATATATGAACATTAAGCATGTTGAACTTATAAGGTAAAGTCACCTATTTCCGCGGTATTTTCACCAAAACTAGAAAGAGCGTCAGATATTAAGCATTTACTACGGCTTAATAAGGAATTAGATAATTTTATCAGAAGCTTCATTATCTGTACTCTTGAAATAGACTCGACATTTTACGATTAAATATTGATTTAAATGTGTATTTAAAATAAATATGAACCAAGTCAGAAAACCCTAATTCCGATGTAAAAATCCTTATTCCGATGTATTTGGCTCCTAATTCCGAGTATACAAAATAAGGGAGTGAAAGAGATAGAACGACTGCTATATGTTGTATAAAAATAAATGTTATTTATTGAATTTAGTTTAAATTTTGATTTAATTTTTTTTTTATTATTAAAAGAGTAGCTTTATCAAAAGTGTTCTTAGCTATGATTAAAGGGAAGCTGCCGAAATAAAACTTTTTTACAGTATAGTTTCTTGACTGGTTAATTTTACTAATGTAGGTATATCATGTATTTTTTAAACTGCAGTAGATTCGTATATCTGCAATACAATTTTGGACATTCTTCTTCGTGTACTTTATACTAGGGTTTATTATCGTACACCAGAAATAATAATAATAATATGGAATATCGTCATCAGGTTTATAGAATTATTTCGTTTTGAGTAATTTAATCAAATGAAAACGTCGTAAAATGTTCTAGTTCTTATTTAAATAGCTATTAAAATCGTATGACAATGTTAATTCTTCATTAATTAGGATTAAGTGAATTACTGATACAAACGATATATGTGTTCTTAAAAACCGATGAAAACTTTAAACCCTGTATAGTATTTTGCGGCTATGCCGCGGATTAATGTGCCCATATAACCTAATTCCGATTTATATACATCGGAATAGCGTTTCATAACTAAAAATCACGTTTCCAAATTCCGATTATTAAATAATAACAGACTTTTACACAATTTAGAGGCAGAAAGATGCTTTATTGAAATATGTATATAATAATATACAATACTTGTTCAATATTCCATTGATATCTGGATAAACTTCATTTTCTCTCCTTAGTTGTCCCATAGAAGAAATTAGGAAAGTACATAAATAGGTCATCTTTGATATTATATAATTAGGTAATGCAGTACAATGCTGTACCTCGGAAAATGATTTCGATATTAATTGAGTATTAAATTTATCAAATTCGAAGCAAGACGTGCTTATTCATAAAAACATCTAAAAAAATTGAAATTAAATACAAGTCTATGAAATTGCTATTCCGTGGTATACCTCGGTTTTAGGGACAGCCCAAAATATTTGGCACCTAATGCCGCTGTATTTTTAAACTTATTTTTACTATTATCTGTTAAGAAATAAGCAAAATATTTAAATGTTATCGATTCCATATATAATCAATATAATGTTTTCATTGAAACACTATCCCACACATGCATATTTATTGACAAAATCACTATTTGAGAAATCGTGACATTCACGTGCAAGAGGCCCAAAATGTATGAAGCATGCGTTTGATGGAGGCACTAATGCAAAACTATGCGATTATTTAAAAAACCATACACATAATACTCTTACGGTAGCCATATGACGATAGAGAGATAAATTATCTATTAAATAACATACCTTTCAGTAAAAATGATTTTGTAAATAGTTTATAAAAGCCGTTTTTGTAAATACCACGGAATTTGGTGCCAATTTCAGAACCCCTCGGCATTAGGTGACTTTACCTTAATATATCTTTTTGAATATTCGAAGGTGATATAATTCTTCCTGATTTGACCCTGAAGGCACCATCGGGACGTCTATTTCTGCGGTATTTCTAACAGTAGTGTAAAGCATTGCTGTGTTCCTCTTTGAAGGATGTGGGTAAGGGTAAATATACCTTATTTATCCGAAGCGCTCCAGCTTAATCCTAAAATCTAGTCTAATATGGGGTTGATTACAGATGCCCCTGGGAAGCAGCAGTCACTCATCATAATTATTATTATTTGCCATTTCAGTATTATAAAAAATGTACCTAGATTTATATTTGTTCTCGCTGGAAGTAGGCTGGTAGAGACTCGAGAATTCTAAGAATGACCTTCAATTTCGTAGTTCAAAAGGCGACCTCGAGATTATTGCTAAAACTTGGCGAACCAATTGAAATTCCAAGTATTATAGACTTATTCAATACTTTGTACTCTAATTACCTACTTGATTTTGTTTTATTACTTTTATACTCTATAAAAAGGGAACTGCCAATGACTTCACTGGTAATGACGTTTGACGCTTTCTACACTCAGACTTATAAGTCATACATTAGGATCCACCATAGATATATTATCCTACTGACGTAGGGATCCACTGTGTCGTGATACCTTGGACCAAAGTCAAGGAGATAAACATGTCATCTCCGTTGAAAACTATAATGAAACGAATATCCAGTAATACTTCATATAAATATAATAATAATCTAATATCCAGTAGCAAACGCTGCGCACGTCCAAAATAACGTGCAAATAAATATGAAACGATAAATATTGCTACAACCATACGGTTTTATAGTATTTCGTAATTGTAGTACGAGATAATTTATGCAGGTATGTAATGCAAATATGAATGTATGTATAATACAAATAGGCAAATAGATTAAACTTTACTATATTTTTGCTCTCTGGATTTTAATGTATTATTTTTTGTGATTAGCAATTGACATGTTTTTTATTAATAAGAAATATAAGTCCCTACAATGCTCTATATATTAATTCTGGTAAGGTTTCATCAAATCTTCAATAATGATTATGGTATGATCATTGGTCGATAACTCCTTATCAATAGCTTATTAAATTTGCTTATTAAATTATTTCATCCAGATTCATTAAAAAATAAAAATGACAACCCTAATATTGTGATGGATTAAACATGAAGATTTGCTTATCAATGTCCGCTGCATGTATTTAATGCAATTCTATTATACACATTGAATAAAGTGGTATCGTACTGTTAGTAACTTCGCAGATGGCAATTGTATGGTAATGCTTTTATAGTTGGACACTCACACACTTGGACCAAAAATAAAGATAACCTTTCGTGGCATTGGCATTCATGCCGGGCAACATGACATTAAAGTACAATTTTTATTCCGCATTGAAGCAGCGTATGTGCAGAGTATGTCCGGTTTCGTTCAGTTGTAGGGGAGATCTGTGCTCAAAAATGGAATATTAAAAAGAGTTGGGAGCTATAACATAGAGAGGATCATCTGTCTTTTTTTGATCTAAGATGACATCATTGGAAAGAATATGTACCTATTTAGAACGTGCGAATTGTGTTGCGTAAAAACTATTAAAATTATCATTTTTTTGCTGGTGAATTTGTAAAATAGGCACATGTCTTTACAATTTAAGTAATATTATTATCCAAAATTTGAAATTTTATTGTTCATTTGAAAGAGTTATTTTGGAAAGTATTCTTTCAAAATTCAATTGATTTTATTAGAAATTTACTATATAGAGCAGAGAGATATAAATATAAGAAATATGGTAGAGAAAAAATAGTTCGACCGGGTATCTACCACCACACCCTTTTCTATCGTGAAGCAGTTCTGTGTTTCGGTGGAAGGTTGTGGATGCCAGCTGTTGTGCATAGAGTTGGTCACAGGTGTTCATGGGCTGCAGAGGCCACTTATCATCACTTGACTGCAAGTTCATTTACTACTCCAACCTCTAAAAACCAGTTTATGTAGTTTCTTAATGGAAAGAAACATGTGTAAAATATTTACTGAATATTATCTTAAAATTTCCAAAATAAACGAAAAAAATAAACATTGTTATGTCACTACTAAGGATTATACTTACCTCAGGCCTTACAATCATTTGCAATGTAAATATGTGTTAGTATTATTAGCTTAGTCTGGTTATCAATGTGTGCTATTACTATTACTATGTAGAATTACATAGTAATGTTTCTTATGATAACGATATTTTGCGGAATAAATCCTATAAATGAATATAAAGAATTGTCTTCAAAGTAATACCTAGTAAAAAATATGTATCCTACTTTGACGTGAATGGCTGAAATTGGCGAGTCCAAGAAAATCTGCGACTGTTAACAGTCAATAGGAATGCAGCAGAAAAAGAAGACAAATTCGCAATATATTTAAATTCTCATCTAGCAAGTGAAAATTAAGGGAGACATACACTTACAACAAAAACAATTAAAACATGACTGAGACGCAGTCTATGTGATGGCAAATGCCCATAGAAATCGGTTAACAACCTGGCATATCATGAGGTTCCTGCATGAGATTGGACACAGATGTCTTCTAATTTGTTGAACCCCTGAAGACTAAGTTGGAATATCTGGGATAAATATGTCTCTTTTAATATTTTTACCCATGTATTACCTACCGTTTATTCTTTTGAATTTAAATAAACACAACTAGATTTATCGAAGTCTGCTTTTCGTGCGGCTTTGTCCCTAACATCAGGTGCATAATCGTAAGATATTTTGTAGATGTCGAATAGTTTTAGTAGAAAGTTGTACTGTGCTTTTAACTTAAAAGGTCGACAAGTATTACGTGCATTGCAACTATAGTGTTATCAGAATTCGAATTATGTACATTTGAACTATTATATTAAATGTCCAGTACATGTAAACTTAAATACATAATTATGTTACTTTCTGGTCCTTCTTGGTAATAGGCCTTTTCTGAAAACGGATTTAATTTCCGTTTTATTGTTTATTCACTAAAAATCTAAATTTACTAGAATTTTACCTCCTGTCTACCTCCGCGTTTGATCATTTGACCCTCCTTGCCAAGTATCATCAAAACAAATGATATGAGCCCAAGCTCGAAGGGTTTCCTAGTGAACATTGAAGAGTTCCACTCTTGACCTGCTCGCCATCATCAGACCAGACAATTACAAGGTGACGCTAGTATAAAGTGTGTGAAAACATATGTTAATTTGGGTATAGACCCAGCAATGAACTGAAGAATATACATCAGACAGACAGAAAGGTAGTTTCTGTCAAACTGTTGTTCAATC
The DNA here is from genome assembly GCA_014595695.2 of Epargyreus clarus clarus. NCBI lineage: Eukaryota > Metazoa > Arthropoda > Insecta > Lepidoptera > Hesperiidae > Epargyreus > Epargyreus clarus. The sequence continues at coordinate 3,585,808 of JACTTY020000016.1, read as the reverse complement.
AGGTGATCTGCAGGTAGCGTGTAGTTACACTTAAATGTTAAATAAAAAATCAAATAGTCACAATTTGAAAATTGTGTAAGAGACAACCATTTTTATTAATCGGTAAACACGGATTCTAGTTTGTTTTTGTGTTCCATAAAAACATATTATAGTGTTAAAATATATTGACGTAGGTAATGTGTGTTCCTATTATTCTAAAATAAACTTTACGAGTTAAGTATGTACCTACCTACTACCTAACTGGTGTTTACATATAGAAACCGCAACTCAGCAATTAAATATAATGTTATATTTCTACTATGTTTAGTGCATCCTAATATTATTAGTAATAATAAGGGCTTCCTAATATTATTATATAAGTAAATACAGTTGCGTCTCCCTTACCATATAACATAATAATGATTTATGACACGTAAAACATACGCAAATGGAATCATAAGAATGCCTAATAAATTATGTATAGTGATGTCGTATATTACTTCGCTGATAAGTACACAAATATTAATACGCCATACAAATATGTATATGCTTTCAGTATGCAATATCTGTATAAGTATAGCTAGTCAGTAAATAATAAAATTAAATTAATTACTCACTAAGTTTCTAGACCGATAAATGCACATTTATACTTTGCAATAAGAAATATTATGTTATATAAATATAAAATAGGTCATTTTATACTCAGTAAACGAAAACTAGTAGCTGTGAAAATATAAAAAAAAGACACTTGGTTTCAGTATTATCCACTTACCTTTTATTATATTCAATGCGACTTGTACAATATAATATTAAATTGTCACTCAAGATTTAATTAACTACACTGGTACAACAAAAGCATAACCCATTGCATTTAAAAAAATAACAATGAATAATAAAGTTCGCTTTCGGATACGGAAATGAACCGCGTTAGAAATGGCGGCAAGAACGACCATCCGTGTTCACTCCGAATTGTGTACTGATCGCGCATCTGTGGTATTTTGCACTTTTCTGGTTTTAATTTCATTGTGTCGCCGAGCCGATAAGATATGTGAAGGGATATGTTTTAGTGATAAGAGAATTAAGGTTTAACCCTCTCTGGTCGATATTGTGTCTATTTTTGAATCCACCGAACGCAGTTTTTTTGCAGAAATATTTGTAAGATGCCTAAAAAACGAAAATTGCGAACATTTCATTTCTATTTTACATGATATGTTCTGCGCCCTCTTGTTAGATACACATAAAATCTCTTAATTCCCTTTCGTGTCTAGTAGCTACTATGTTTTTAAACGAAAAAATTAAATATAAACTAGAATTGTGTAGACAGATTTATTGTAAACCGTAATATATTGTTCTAGCAGCTTCCGCTTTGGTCGTCCAACACGTGCATATGCACAGTTAAGTCAGATTTTTTACACAAGATTCCAAAATATTTTCGAAGTTAAAAGTAGGTTAAGACGCCCTTATAAATTCCTATACCAAGATTAGTTTGAACTCAGACAAATATTTTAATACCATCCATATTGTATTGTATTGTTATGAAAATAAATATCTTAGTTTGGCATGTAGTATTGTTAGTTATAGTAATAAAGGAGTGTCTGGGACTCAGCTGACATCCATTTGTTTTACAAAGATATTTGTTTAAGTGTGACCATCTGGACTCTGGACCTACCTACCTGGACCTGGGTCGACAAAATATGAACAATTTGGCCCCACAGAACATTCTTAAATTGGTATATTATAAATTATTATTTTGTAAATCTAAATATTGTATTGTAAGTACTAATCTTTGATTGTAAGTGTTGTTAAATTTAATTTATCATCTAGTTATCTCTATATTTCCCTAGGTATGACTGTATTTACTTACACCAATGTAACGATAATAGATTACACCACTTTTCTTGTTCCGTGGATTACACAATTGCTCAACTATTGACGAGTTTTATATATTTTCTTTCAGTTCAGTCACTGCCAGTCTAGATGTACCTACTATCTAATATAAATTTATAAATGAAAAAAATACAACCCACTTATGAATGAAACGAATTTCCGATTCGATAACCTCGTACAGTCGTGTTCAGAAAAGGATAATGAATCTTTACCCCATAGATTAGTAAAGATTACTCAATCCTAACTAGAAAATGTACCCAGTCTTGAGAACTGTAATAGTTGCGTAAAAAATTTTTGCCACGTCTCCGTGCTAAAATGTCCCTAAAATATTTGAAATAATTATTTATTTATTATGTAAATTACGCAGTATTAGTTACTTATTCGTAAATTTTCTGTAAAAATATTTTTATTTGTCAAGGATTCAAAAAAAGAACTTACTAATAAGCCGTTTGTGGCTTCATTCAACTTCAAGGCGGCGAAGTATCTTTACTAATCTATGCTTTACCCCCAGATCTTCCCACACAATTCCAATAAATTTGTGTCTAGGAAAGTATGTGAAGATTTAAGGCGAAATTATATTATTTATGTTATGGGTCATTCTGTAGGTTCTAGTATAAAACAATTAACGCTGTTTTGTACCTTTTTCAAAATTAAACCAAATAATACAATAAACATTAACCGATTAGGTTAATCATTAACCAACAAATTGTAAATAAATAAATGTTTACATACTTAAAGGTGATTTATGATCATATACGAGACAATAAAAATATTTATTAAATTTAATTATTAAAAACAAACGACATGCTTAATGATAAGCAATATATAACATAAATTACTATTTAATCACATTATCACTAACCGCTTGCCCATGGACATAGGCTTAGCGACAAGCGACGCGGTAAGTGGCGTGATTTTTGCTAATGACGTGTTCCTACGAACTGCGATATACAGATATACTCGTAAGATATACAGATGTACACGTATATATGTATTACCAACTTAATTAATCTTACCGTTATGTTCTGGAAAACTTGTAAACATTGCGTTACAACACGATCCGAAATTATCTAAATTTCACGCATTTTGTATAGTTGCAATATGGTTGCAATATAAATGTTATATAATAAGATACTTTTATTAATGTTCTAGACGACTGTACTACACATTTGAACAAATACTACGATGTCAATGCACTCGATAGTAATCGAGTCATAATGATAAAAGAGCGTAAATAGTTGGTGATAGTTGATTTCAAACATTATAGGCAATAAAGGCATTTACGTAGGGATTATTATTGAGATACGTATAAAAAATTATTAAAATTACAAATTACATTTTTTTACTTAATTCGTATTGTGATTAAAAGGGCCGTTGTGTGTTCGTTTGGTTGTTCTTCTCCGATAGATACTTTTAAAACCTGTTAAAATCACGTCTAATCACACATACAATAGATAGTTAAGACTTTACTATGCATCTCCTATAAATAAGTAAGCGTGTGACATCCTAAATAGCACCTGACATACCATCAAATTAGATTAAACGCAAACTTGTTCTAAGCACATAAAGTAATTAACGAATGTGATACGAAATCAATAAAGGATAAAAAGTGTAAAATACCGCTAAAGTTTTCATTTTGAATGATCTAAAAGTAATCTTTAAATCTGAATAGATAAAAATAATTAAATTTTGCTTAGATCGCTGACCCGAATATCCGATAGTCGTAAGTTATTTAATATTTTTAAATATTCGCGGGCAAAAGTAGTTAAGTTTTAAGAAATAGTTTATGCGGCACAAATAATAGCATTGTACAGCGGTTTGAAAATTATACAAATATAAACACTAAAACGTAGTATTTTACTTGTCCTCAGAGGCAGTAATTTAAGTTTGTTATCTGTTATGATTCATAAGTTAATAAATACAATTCGTAACGTACACTGATGAACAAAATATGTTTATTCATTCGGCAAAAACAATTGACTTGTATTATTTTTGCATACTGTAATGACATGTACAATAAAGCACAATAAATACTGTATACATAAATATCCGTGATAAATGCATTCATAAACATTATTTTGTTTTAGTCTAGTTACGATGTGCTCTAACCTTTTACATTATTATTTAATCTGTGTGTGATCACTTCCTATTTTTATCGCCCTCACGCAATTTTTAATCTGTTGGGTGCGGCGAGGAAACCATTCATTCATTTCGATTTTCATTGTACGAAGAAACTTGTAATAAGTTATTGAGCGTATTCAGACATTTTTGGCAATTATTGCACATTGTGATTGTGATATTTAGTCCATAGCTGAATAGATTAGGTTTAATTATAAGTTGACTGTAAGTTTGTAAGAGTACTATTAGGAATAGATTTTGTATTTGACTATTTGTCTTTGACAGATTTTATTGAGCGTTCCGAGCGCAGTTGGGTTTCAGGTTATATGCTATTATAATTTTGTTTTTTCTCCTTAATACAACTCGTGCTCGCGTAAAATGGAAAGCATGGACTGCGGACAAGAAGGTACGTCTGCTGCGTCGACGCCAGTTGTTGAAAATGGTGAGTATACATTGCATTGTTAAAAATGCCGGCGCTTGGGTTTGCGAAAACGTGTTCTTTTGTCAAAAAGAAACGTGATATTTAGACTGAATTAATGTTATAGGGCCCGATAAGAATGTTACTGCAGAGGAGATGACATCGAGGGACTATTATTTCGACTCGTATGCACATTTCGGTATCCACGAGGAAATGCTCAAAGATGAGGTCCGAACGCTTACCTACAGAAACGCCATGTACCACAATAAGCACCTATTCAAGGGAAAAGTAAGTAACATTACATCTCTTTCTGCGATATAATATAATATTTACATAAATAAAAAGTGTAGAATAAAGTAAGCACACACGCGATTCATATTTCAAACGTCAATTTTGGCGGTCATTTTGAATGTTCCAAGGCCAAGGGCAACAGTTGAATGGCATCCAATTTTTTACATTAGAATTCAAATTCTTGTTATAATCGCTTCATGATGGTATTGCATAGTATAATATAGAAGACTTGAGATTTCCATTTTTCTCCATTAGTGAATATGAATTAAGAATGAAACATTGATTAAATAAGTGTTAAAATCTTTGCAGGTTTTAAATTTTATTCTTGTTGTTAAAATTTAGCACATCATAAACCTTTGAAAGTCTTTGAATGCTCACTATGTGGGTTATATTCGCTATATTTATATTATTATATGACTTCAACATACCATATGCCATTGAATGTGCCCAAAATATTCTAATTGTCTATCATTTGCAATGTTCTTTGCTATAGAGATGCAGAAAATTTAGAAGATGGTAAATCCGTCAAAAACTATCTGTCATGTCTGTATCTGTCAAATAACTTCAGAGTCAAACCCCAAAGTTTGACTCTGAAGTTACCACAGCCATACCAATTTCTGTTGAATATTAGCAGTGTTAAACACTGCTGTGTTCTGTTTTTATAGGTGTGGTAAGGGAGACATACTTATCAAAGATTTTCTAATGGTTAGTAACATATATGATGCCAACCTCAGGCAGGGATCTAATCTTATCTGTTATTGATCATGCGTAGCAGTAGCCACTTACCATCAGGTGATCTGTGGCATGTTCATTAGCTATTCAACATAAGAGAAGCTAAAATGAGGGTCATAATTTCAGTCAGTATGTTATTCTGTGGTCATTTAACTTATGAACTTAGGCAAGATTTTTTATATGTAATAAAAGTATGTTTAATATCATCTAATTCTTGTTCCCTACAGACAGTACTAGACATAGGATGTGGTACGGGCATCCTGTCCATGTTCGCAGCTAAAGCGGGAGCCAGCAAAGTGTATGCAGTGGAGTGCTCCAACATTGTAGATTACGCACAGAAGATTATAGAGGCTAACAACCTCGATGATACCATTCAAATTGTTAAGGGGAAGGTGAGAATATGTATAATTTTAATTAATTTTTTTTAAGGTGGTAACTTCCTTTTTGATTCGAATCTAGGGGCACCACTGTCACACACTATTAACTGCTGCTGTGTTCCAGTTGAAAGGTTTGGTAAGGATGTTTTATCTTGTTATCTGAGGTGTTCCAAATTAATCCTCAGGGGTAGTAACACAGCATTGGGCACCTCGAATAGGATTGTAATCTTATCTGGCGTTGATTTCAGATGTCTTTGGGTGGCAGTAGCCACTTACCATAGAGTGGACTGCATGCTCATTTGCTACTCTTATAATAAAAGTATAAATATTGAATTGAATGTATATAAATATAGTTGTCAGTTTAAATTATATCATTTTAATTCCAATGTAGTGCTAGTGTATTCTCATTCAAAGACTGGTAAAATCTTTTACAAGCACTTGATATCAAATGGACTAGATGGATTTCCAAATTAGGATTATTACTACAGTACCTTAGCATACCTTGCACAAGTAAACAGGAGTCCATAAATCCTTAAACCACAAGATCAGATCAACTATCTGTTTGTCCACTGTTTTAGTTAAATAAAATGTTAATTTCAACAGGTAGAGGAGGTAGAACTACCAGTTGAAAAGGTGGACATAATAATATCGGAGTGGATGGGCTATTGTCTCTTCTACGAGAGCATGCTGGACACAGTTCTCTATGCCAGGGACAAATGGTTGAAACCTGATGGCATGCTCTTCCCTGACAGGTTTGTTTCACCCACTGATTTGTTGATAATTTTATATCTAATGATAACTTAAGCACTGATAATTTTTTCATTCCAAGTATATTTTGTAACCACAGTTTATAAAAAATCGGTCCACTAACGGCGGAGTAATTCGTGTACATACAATAAAAAAAAAAAAAAAAGATACCGGCCGATTTGATTCGACCACCTCCTTTTTGAAGTTGGTTAACTAATTTGTAAACTTTTAAACCGAGTTTATAAGTTATATTTCATGTACTTTTATAGTGATACTTATTACATATTTTTAAACTTTTTAAAAATCAAAACAATAAAGTAAGCTAAGTTGCAAGATGCTATAAAAATGTGAGTGAGCAGGCACTATCCTGCCAGCATAATATGTTTATAGATCAAAAAGTTATCCTACCCAACAAGCTGGATTCACTCAAAATTCCATTGGAATATTGATAGATTGAGCTTTTTTGAAGATAAATATGTACCAACATAATGTCACATGATTAATATAATAATGATTGGGATTACACACATTTAGGTGCAAAAACATTATTTGTCTAGATTGTTTTAAAGTTTCCCTTATTTCAATTTAGATGTACGTTGTTCATCTGTGGGATAGAAGACCGTCAGTACAAGGATGAAAAGATCAATTGGTGGGACGATGTGTATGGTTTCAACATGTCTTCCATCAGGAAGGTGGCTATCTCGGAGCCTCTCGTCGATGTTGTTGATGCAAAACAGGTAATTGACATACAGGGAGACGTATTTTTCCGAGGCGTTCCAGCTTAGTCCTCAGGGGTAGCAGCGCATCTGTAACCGACCTCAGGTAGGAATATCTAATCCTATCTGGGTTTGATTACAGATGTCCGTGGGCGGCAGTAGCCACTTATCATTAGGTGGACTGCATGCTCGTCTGCTACGCCTATATTACACCTAAATCACATGTGCTGTGCCCAGCACATTCGGTCACGATAAAAGTGTTAATTATTTGGCACTGAGCCCTGTTTTTTTTTAAATAAAAGTAGCCTAAGTTACTGCTTATAACATTAAAATCAGTCCGTCAACTCCGTGATTTGTAGGAACACTACGACAGATTTTTATTTGAATAAATAGGTTACCATAAATCTACTAGTGACTTGAGATTGCTTTGAGGAAAATAATGCAGATTTAATATGATATAAACTCGTTTAACATTTCTTGTTATCTGTATAAATTTGTATGTGTTTATGGTGTCTGTTTATTTTTAGTTTTTATAATTGCAATATGTTATATGTTTGCAGGTCGTCACAAACTCTTGCCTTCTGAAGGAGATAGATTTGTATACTGTCAAGAAAGAAGATCTCAACTTTGAGTCAAAGTTCTATCTTCAGGTTAGTACCTCAAATTCATATATGTAATACCTGTTTTATATGTTAAGTTTGATTTTATCAGAGTTAATATTTATAAATGGGGCACGATTACGATTCTTACGGCGCCAAAATTTGAATGCGGATCCTTATAGATCTCGACGAGACAAGACGAAAAGTAAGAATAAATTTTTTTGATATCTCGCTTAGTTTTCGAGATATCGATATTTAAAAATCGAAAAATAAAAAAAAAATATATTCTTTGAATGATGTATTTCGATAGATTTTTGGAAAAGAAAACGAAAACAAAGAATAATTTTTTTCGATATCTTGCTTAGTTTTCAAGATATTAATAAATACATTATTAAAAATGTTGGAATTTTATTGAAAAAAATTTTTGAAGATATATGTTATCCTTTATTATGATTATCACTATTATTATGATAATAATAATTAAAAAAAACCTAACCTAACCTAACCAATACCAACTCAAATTTCAATCACCTCTAACTTCGTTGTCCCTTGCCCGATTTCTAATTATTTTATACCATCGTACTCGTCTGAACGATACCTTTTCGCACATACTACTTCCGTTTCTCTCCGTTTTGTAAATTTTTAAATATAATTTTCTCGGTTTTTCAAAAATCAATTTTTGGTTTTTCTCATTTTCCTCCGCCGTTTCTTAACGAATTCTCTTCATTTTTCTTCTACCGTATTCTGCACGTCCTCCCCTATCCGAAGATACCAGTCGCATCCGTTTCCGCCGCGCCGTTCCTCGGCAATTTCACTTTTAAAACGCAAAAAATCGAAATTTTCGAATAATTTTTGAGTATCGATATCTCGAAAACTAAGCGAGATATCAAAAAAATTTATTTTTACTTTTCGTCTTGTCTCATCGAAATCTATACGGATCCGCATTCAAATCTTGGCGCCGTAAGAACCGTAATCCCCCCATAAATGGGATAGTCCAAAATTGCCAGTTATATAATCTTTAAGTTTTACAAGTGCATATGACATGTATAATAGTACAAAAAATCGTAAGTGACAAAAAGTATTGAGATCCCGCGTGGCAGAGCGGTTACGAATCCATTTTGACATGGTCTAAGTAACAATTGTGATTAAAGTATAAATAATAAGTTTAGATTACTCTATATGATTTTAGACAAAAAAATTACTATGTACTCGCAATATGCCGTTTTTTAATTTATTTATTGCCGATATTTCGAGACCGTTGCATGGATCGTCGTTACGGCGAAACTCTTTCTAGATTACTCTTCTGGGTGTTTATATATTGTGTATATGTGTGTACATGACACCCATGACCGAAGCAATCCATAATGTGACTTTCGGCGTATAAAATATATTTATGACTTATTTTAATGTGTGATTTTACTTTGTGTTGTGCAGGTGCGACGCAACGACTTCATCCAGGCGCTGGTGACGTTCTTCAACGTTGAGTTCACGAAGTCGCACAAGCGGCTCGGCTTCAGCACCGCTCCCGAAGCCCCCTACACTCATTGGAAGCAGACTGTGTTCTACTTTGATGAGTATATGACGGTTAGTGTTGGCATTTTTGTTTACGTATATATTTAAAATAATGCATAAAGCATGTAGATTACTTATATGTTACTGTTGCCCATGAACTTCAGTAGTCTCTATAAATAAAATGAGAGTCTTAAAGTACTTGAAGGCATTCATAAGTATATATTTTTTAATATTGAAACTTAGCATTAAGACTTACCACATGATAGTATTCACTATCATGTATGAATATTTGTAATAGCAGGGAAGCTACTGTTATATGAAGGTTTTGAAGGAGTTCTTGTATCCCTAAATTAAATAAGTGGAATGTTTTGGCTCAACTACAAATGCTTTATTTGAATTTCGTGCAATTATTGTATGGGAGGTTTTTTATTCGGTATTTGAATTTAGTATTCTTTCGTTTTCGGTTTTTGGTAAGCACAGTGATAGGTAGATAAGTTGAAAGTTATAACAATGAATGTATGAGGTGTATTTTGAGATTTGTGGTCGTCGTATTTAGTACTTGCGTGTCCTTGGTAATGTGGCAATGTCTATGAGTATTGTAACAATTTTTCATTATAAATTACAGGTGAAAAAAGGCGAGGAGATCACGGGCACGTTCTCGATGCAGCAGAACGCGCGGAACAACCGCGACCTCGACTTCACGGTGGAGTTCGAGTTCAAGGGCGAGCTGTGTCAGGTGCAGGAGAAGAACCACTACCGCATGCGCTGAGCGCGCCGCCGCGGCCGCACACGCTACAAGGGTCGGAGGCATGTATAGCGTGGATACTGAGATTTAGTTACGGTATGCTCATAGGGTCTAGATTTAATTATTGGTACCATTTGTCTTAATGTAAAGTAAGCTCGGGCTAGGTTTAATAATTGGTCACATTTGTCTTAATGAAAAGTTAGCTCGGGATTTGTGGTTTAAAAAGAAATAAGTTGCCAAAAACGTGCATTTTTCACGACTGCGATAGTTGCTTAAAAATAAAATAATTATAGTTTAACAACCACGCTAAAATCGCACAAGGAAAATCGTTAATCCTGATTACTGAAGATCCTGATGAGGAGAATGGGATAAAATTATTAAAATCGTGTATTGTCATCGGTTCTTGATATTTTTTCAAAATTTTAAATTAATCGCACCAAAGTGGGTAAAAATCGGTTTCAAAGATTCTGTTACATACATAGATACAACCCAAGCTAATAAAAGCGTGTTAATTAAAGATGCAATTATGAAAATTTCAATATTCAATGTTATTCACGCAACTAAAACGAATGTATTGTGACATCAAGTTTTGAACTCAGTTGTAGCGAATTAGAGAAACGTCCATCATACTTACGCTCGAATATATTACCTGCTTTTTGGCGCAGTCTAAAAAAACTGAACTAGGTATCAGTTTTTCCATTAGTCTTAAGTGACCACACACAAAAAAAATAAGGTGCCAATTTTTAAATCGCGTTCCCTTTGCACCGTGACTTGAATCTGAGTTCACGCGTATATATCTTTGATTTACCTAAACTGTAATGAATGTTCGAACATCAATCTTGATCATGATCGCAAACTTAAAATAGATGTATATGCAATTTAACATTACTTGCTAGATTAGATAACAAAGCATTAATATTTGGTTAAACATCAACTGTATTATTTTGTTCAATACGGTAAAAATTAAAAAAAAGTACATCAGAGTACTAGTAAAATTACAAATTTCAATGTTGGTTCAGTGACAATGAGGCGTCTCTTACAAAAGATACTAACATTAGGCACACTAACTTAGTATTCAGGGATTGTAAAGTATCTGGCCGACCTCGGATCAGATTCTTATCCGACTTGCGGTTGATTACAGATGTGTATGGCGGCAGTGATTACTGTATAGCGTACTCGGTACTTCGGTATTACTTTAAAACTAAAGATTAAAACTAAAATGATTAATAAGTAAGTAACATGTTCCCCACTCCGGATTTTTCTTTTAAATTAAATGTGATATGACCAGATCGGCGTTTGATAATTCATTACAGATAAGTGTAGTGCACGAGAGGCAGAACACTCTGAACGAATATGCATCTTAAAGCGATTCGTATACGGCCGCCGTGTTTTTTATTCTATTAATAAGAGTTTCGTAACTCTTCGATGTATTAAGCGTTAACGTGACACTATTAAAATGGACTATGTCATTAATAATATAGTGCGTTTTTAGTTAACGCGATATTTTTAAGACTATGTATGTATCTAATTCTCCCCTTTCGTACGTTCCGCCTGAGTCGGAATTCTCATCCAGTTTAAGAACATTGTATTATATAAACCCTTTCTATATGTAATAATGATCATTATTTAAGCAGGTTTTGATTGTACAAAAGCCGATTTTATGTTTAAGTGAACTGAGTTCCTTATTATTTGTTCATTACAACTCAGGTTCATCGACTGTTGGATTAAGAGGTGAATACAATTAAAAGGAAATTAATAATGCCAGTGTTCAGTAGTAATATTAAATAAGTCACATTAATTCTGATAAGGAATTTTCACACTTTGTAACCAAACGATTTATATAACAGTAGTAAGTGTAGAATAGTAGCGTGTCTGCAAAGTGACTTAAGTGATATAAATATAAAATTGCTATTATTTTACAATATGGAACGATTTATTTAAGCGTGTTTGCGCTAGGTAAGACAGTAATGTTACGTACCAAAATAAAATAATGTTAATATAAATTGCAAGCAAACGAATCTGACCACAGTGAATTTTCCTTAACTTTTCTTATGAACTAACATTTAAAATATCGATAGAATAGGCATTCTGAGCAAATTCAGCTCATCGTAGGATTTACTGATGGGAGATGTCTAGATATTTAGGATTTTTATAACTAGTAAGTAAGATTTTCAAGTACCCTTACTTAAGTCACTTTGGAATCATACCACTAGTTAAACATGTTATAATTATTGGATATTGTACCATGTAGAGAAGGAAATTGAAATTCCTAATCTATAGCCTAAGAGAAGCCGCAATTCTTTTGTACGATGTAGCAAGGTCGCATGTCTGTCTGTACGTATATGAATTCGAGGTGCATAAATGAGTAAGTCTATATTTACTTGTTTTATTTTAGTTTGACCCTCCCTTTATTGTTCCTAGCGATTAGCCTAATTTTCGTGTCATTTGTATGGCGATACTAAGGTGAGCGAATATGTATCATGTTTTAATTTGCTTAATTTAATTACAGTAGATATTTTGAAATGGAGTACTTTTTAATCCGCTAAATAATGATTAACAATTGAATCTTAATTAATTTTGTCAAAGTTCGAAAGACATTTACTGTTGTCGAATTTCAAATTGCTTATAATTAATAGCGACGTCTGTTGAGATTAATAAAAAATAAATCTTCACCTGAAATTTTTTACGACAATGTTAGCTATTGTAATTTTTTAGAAATATTTTCTTTCTATGTGTGTATGAAACAAAGTATTTTTACCCGCGGAATTGATATCGTCCGCAGTAACATATTTTGAAATGAGAACCACGGTGGTAATTTTGAAGTTCTCTTATATTGTAATAGATGGCGCTGGACGTTAACTAAAAGTAAAAAGGAATCACATGACTGAAGTAAAAATAAAATGCACTGAATTAAAATCTTATATTTAATAGATCCTATGATATAAAATAATCAGACTAACATAATTACATTACTAATAATAAAATTGAGAAGAAGCCTCCGATAGTTGATTAAGCGACGACGGGCGCGACCGCCACTACGGGAGCCGCTATCGCGTTCTTTTGCAGGTCAATGCAGCAACAGTTTGAGATCAGCTGGTACTCTTGGCAGGAGTTCGCGTAGATGAACTTACAGTCGGACTTACGGCAGTGGAAGTTCGGCAGGACTGGAAACAGAAGTAGATTTTTCTAAGAAATTGAAGGATAACCCCAGTGAGTGATCACTGTCTACTCCACTACAAGAACATCTAGAAGTTATTATCTAAATAGTTATACATAATAATGAATCCTTTTCAGTAATTACAGAATGATAGCGATATTAAGTAACATTATAACTTATTATCTTGTTAAAATTACTGAATTAATTTTGCCAAAAAAGTGGCGCATATCGTATAATATACAGGATTGTACTGGCAAGACCGGGTCTTGCTTAAAATCAAGAGCATGCTTCAGTTGCTCCAATACTTACACGAAGGGCTATCACAACAGCACGAATCGTGGGCCTGCTTATGTGAACAGTAGCTGTAGACCGAGGAATCGCATAACGGACATCCGGGGTGCGCTCCAGGTGGTCCCTCGACGTAATTGCCCCCTGGGTACCCGCCAGGGTAGTGTCCCGAACCGCCCGGGTACAAGCCAGAGCCGCCAGGGTAGTAGCCACTGCCGGGGTAGTTCCCACTGCCGTACCCAGGGTACTGACCGTAACCCACTCCGGCTCCTATCAAATATTCCCATATTTCTTTTAATCCGAAACCTGTTGGTGAATGGTTAATGGTGATGAAATGGTGTTTATGATTATGAGATTAATGTTATGAGGCGTATGATTTTATGGGCTTCAAAAATAGGGCGTAGTGATGCATTTAAACGTTATAACTTATTAATGCGTTAGAACTTAGCAGAGGTGGCTCTTTTAGCATCGGCGATACGCGTTATGTTGATTGCATTTACGCTTGCTAATCATAGTTTGGCGACTTGTTGCGTTCAGTGGTATGGAAAATGCTCGTTTTAGCAACTCTATTAGTACTGAATCGTGTTCTTTAAGTTCCAAAAATAACTACTATCCTTAAACATGCACGAGATGAAATATCTGATTATTGTATCGAGTTTTCGAAACGCAGCTATTTAGTTGTTTATTTAATGGTGATCGCCTTCGATCACTAATGTGTGAACGCCAATGCTACGAGATGCATGAAGCATGAAGGTGGTAGAACCCTTTGTGGTTCGACTCCGGCGGCACCACCGCCACACCCATTTCTACCTAATAACAGCAGTGTTAGGCGCTGCTGTGCTCCGGTTTGAAGGGTGTGGTAAGGGAGACAGACATTTCCGAGGCGTTCCAGCTTAGTCTCAAGGGTAGCGGCGCATCTGTGGCCGATCTCAGGTGGGAATATCTAATCCTATCTGGGGTTGATTACAGATGTCCATGGGCGGCAGTAGCCACTTACCATCAGGTGGAATGTATGCTCGTCTGCTACTCCTATATTATAAAAAAAAGAAAAAAAGCGTGTCTGCAGGGGCCATTAGATTCGTATTATTTTGGTGATCTTGAGATGAAAATAATAAAGAAGAATGGTATTGAATCTTCTTTCTTGTTATTCTGTTGTTGTTCCTTGGTGAAGGAATAAGTCGCGTTTGAAGTTGGTTTTTGTTATGATCAAATGTTCTATCTCCGCATGAACTATTAGTAAGATTTGACTTGCCCATGGGTGAGGATTAGAAAATTAGACATAATGAATGAAAGTGCTGAATTAAATTATGATTGTAATATGCATAAGCACTATTATTATAGTGACAGAATTCGATATCAAACTTCAATCTTCGACAGCTTGATGGTGGGTAGACTAGTCATGGATTGCGCCCGCGGTATTATAATGCCCTACATACAGTTTTATAATGCCCTATCGTTACTTTTCTCCACATGGACTAGCTGTGTTTTCGCGTGTGCATTGTGAATTGTATAGGGACTACACCTCAGGAAGAGACCGTGTCTATAATGAGGAACCCTATGACAGCGCTTTGCGTGTCAGTGCTAAGACGATCCTAACCTGCAGATCCATTTGGAACTTTTGGAAGACAAGATCAGTGACTATAATTATCTATACATATTAATCATAAAGTAACGTAATCATTTTGAGTGTATATTATGAGGTGTTGTTAAATTCTTCTCACATGTGTTCTCACATCAGGATACCTATATTAACATTTTTCTTTCGACTATGGTACTTATGTATAGTCCGCGCCAAACTGCTAGTCTGCTCTGAAGTTGTTGCGAGCAAGTGGAATGAGCTTCCTCCTGAGGTATTCCCGGAGCGCTATGACATGGGGCTCTTCAAAAAAGGTGCAAAAAGAGCTTTCATACAAGGCCGGCGATGCATTGGCGACTCCTCTGGTGTTGCAAATGTCCATAGGCGGCGTTGACCACTTTCCATCAGGTAGCACGTCTGCCTAATCGTTAGCTTAAATTATAAAAAAAAGAAAAAAAGTGTAGTCATATAATTTACTATGCGATTCATTTCTATATTCAGAGCGGACTAGCAGTTTTCGCGGACTATACCTACCTATGCTGTACTACGTAAAAAATAAACGCACATTTATAACACTCAAGAAATTAGTTCTAATCATGTTCTAACATTAAGGAAATACTCGCAAAGTAATGCGTTTGTAACAAAGATGATATCTTTTTGGGACGTAATTTGTGAGTAATTAATTCAAATTATGAAGATTTGGTTATGACCTTGGTGTTATACTTGGCTGCATGTTCCTCTTAATTATATCACTGTTAATACATAATATTACCATTGTTCATAAGTAAAGTAGGCAATTATATTTTTTTTTACCCATGCTACAGTCACCTACCGTAATGTGTACGGGATTTCATGGTTTTCCCAATGACAAAATATTTATAATATAAATGGAAATTAGGTGCAATTAATGTAACCGGATCTAAATATATTTATGATATTAGACCTTTTCATTCAGCCATCCATATAGGTATAATCCGCGTAAAACTGCTAGTCCGCTCTGAATATAGAAATGAATTGCGTCGCCGTAGGAAACTGTATGACTACACCTTCTCGCAACAACTTCAGAGTGGACTAGAACCAGGGGCGGCTCTAGTTCGTGTAGCGCCCGTGTCCAATGAAGCCCTGGTGCCCCCTAGGCCTGACCCACCGCCGGCTATAACTATTAACTTTGCCATCGTAACAAGATGTTTTTTTCATATTCCAACAAACTATTTTATAAGTAGGTATAGGCCATTTAGGCCCATACGGCATTTGATAACTGCCGCCAGCGCGCAGGCTGGCCGCTTCTGTAATATCATTGTTGTACCATGATGGTCCAAGACGATGCTCTTAGCTGTCTCAGGGAGCGTCGCGACGCCTGGGCGCGGACTATACTAAATACTATTTTGAACAGATTAAAAAAAGTAAGTCTTAATTATTAATTAGTATTTTTTCTACTGGGCATGGTGGAAATGCTGCAAAGAGTTTTGGCCTATTTTGATAAAAACTTAACACTACATATTAACATTGGATATCATTAATTTTAGAGATATAACTAAACGACTAAAACAGTATTGTAAGACAAAATTAAGCAAAAACTGTACCCGTAAATACAGATAATTTTGTACCAGAATCTGCCCCGCAACTTTATCTATCTATCTATTAGGTATCTTATTTTCGGATTTTGCCAACCAAAAATAACTTGTGTAGATACATAGATTTGAAATTGAGGTCACACCAAACCACTTTATTATACCCAGATGTCCAAGATGAGTTAAAGTGCTTGTTTGAATGAGTGACGTGATGTTAGAAACAACCATATACCGTTAGACTCACCGCCGATACGGTTTCGGCTTATTTCGTAATTTGACGGACGAACACCTGGAGAACGGAGATGTCAATAACAGATGATTTATCTGATGTACACAGTACTCTTAGTGTGAGTTTTTACAAAAATAACTGTTTTGGTATTTGTTTACGTATTTGCCCATACATTTCCAATCAGCGCCCCTAGGGGATTGTATCAGAACTGACTGGAAATATATGGGAAATACGTAAACAAAAACAGTCATTTTTGTCAAAACATAAATACTACACTACAGTATACAAAACAAATTGCCAAAAAAAATTAACGTCGATTTAGATTATTAATTAAATATTTAGCGCAGAAATGCACAAGTAGTCGCATCTTACTATTATTTAATTTCTTTGCAGTAATACTTTTTTATTTTTTCAAATATATATTATGGAGATTAATAATACAGGCCAGGCCTATATGGTCCCTTTAGGCCGATTTGAACTCATTGCATCTTTAACATAATGATGATAGAGATATTACGTACTTTTATTATATTTTCTATTTAATTTTAAATTAACTTACAAAGTTAACCATTCAAATATTACAATATACATATTACAATTTCAAAATATATAAAGTTTTTTATGTATAAGTATTAAGTATTAAGCTACAGAATACGTAAAATATTATTTTGTCATTGTTGCTTTAGTATAAAAATGTTACATATGTATTTTAGATAGTACTTTTTTATTGGTTTGACAAGAATTAATTAAACAAAGAATTGAAACCCCTTATGGACTATTACTTCATATAACTACTTTGGTACTTACAAAATTTTATCCGTAAGAATGAAGTTATCATTCAGTTTGAATATTAAATTGAAATTTATTCAAAATTAATATTAATTGTTTTAAAATGAATGAGACAATGAATAGTAAATTGACGAAAACAGTTTTTTCTGAGCTCAAAAAATTCTCCTTTGTCATTCACTTATAGTCATTAGCATAATGTAGGTATTACATAGCTCTATAATTTTGAACAATTGACTCTACCTTTTAATTATTTATTCAAAGTTCAAGAATTTACTCGTTAAGTAGGTAACCTCAAATATGAAAAAATTACATGATTTCGATATTTTGTTAGTTAAGAATTAAAATTATTTGTTTTTCGATGTATGTATGATGTTCCGATGTGGCTTTCTGCTACACCGACAATATAGCGGTAATAATATTGTAAAATTACAGTGGTTGTTCAATCACGAGTTCACATTGTTTTTTTTTTCGAAAAAAAAAGTAATATTCTAGTGTTAAATTTGAGTAGATAAACAGTTTCCACGATACTGGTTTTCTTATATACGACGGCATATAGATTTTCAAATATTTATTAGGGTTGAAACAATGTTACTAACAATATAAACAATTTCTAATTATTTGTTTTTATATATTTTTATTTTATTTTTGCCGTAAGACTGATCGCAAAAGGTGAATCGTACATAATGATGCTTTTGCAAAAATTACTTGTTAAGTTAACAACCCCTAGATTGCTATATAAACTTTAACTTTAAATTATAAATGATATTGTTATTACGGGAAACTTGATGTTTGCAAATTAATTCTAAGTAATATCTTCACAGGCAATTGAGACTTGAACATAAGTTCAATTGTTATTAATTATATTCTCTGACGATTTTTTACTGTCTCCATGTAATAATATATTGAAAATCTCAGCTACGTGCAATGAATATTTGTAAAATATTTACATTTTCCAAAACGAAATTAATGGATGATCGAAAAAGCAATTACTTACCGTAACTGACGCCAATAAGAGCTGCGAATACAAAAATAGCTAGTTTAGTCGCCATTTTGAAAACACAATAACTATGTACTATATTTATATGTAAGACTATATATTCGCGAGAAGGTATGCGAGTGCGTTCGGTCGCAGATGGGAATCGAATGTAAATAATAAGTTGCAAGGAGGCTTCGTAGATAGCAAACCTACCGGTACAATGAAGCACATAAGTGTGTGTTCCTTTTTATGCGTGCAAATTCTTAATCATTTATTGATAAACGTTCCATATGTCCAATTACTTCACGAGGCATTACAATTCAGTACTTCATGTTTGTTTGACATATGCATATCACGTTTTGAGTTGGTACATGAGGCATTCGAGCTTAGTCCGGGACTGATAAACTTACAATCTCATAAGACCCTGTTTGAGGGTTTATTTCGATGGTCGCAATAGTAAAATAAGATATAGATAGGAGCACTACTAGACAGCATTTCAGCTTAGGTACATCGGTGATACTACTGTGTTCGTGTCCAGTTACAATTAAAATTTACAATTACAAAAAGTTACAATTAATTACAAAAATAGTTACAAAAAAATCATGTTGAATTTACTTATTCGACTAAATAGCAAGCACAGATAAAATTATTAGTAGGTAAATATTTTTTCCACGCGACTGTACTTCAAACGCATATTAATTCTGGTCCAAGGGTTAGTCCAGTTGTCCTTAGCTCGTTTAATGGGACCCGTTCTCTGCAATTATAATTTGCCTAGGTTTAACGAGTCGAATAATTCATGACAATTATTTGAGTACTAGGATTTTTGGGTAATTAACTAGCTTTATACTGTGGATTTGTTTCAAGGAAAAACTTCTGTAGTATGGTTTCGTTGGTTTAAATTCTGTTAATTTTAATAATTCTTGTAATATTTGATGTTATAAACCGAAAAGCTGTCGGTCAGAAATGTTTACTTTTGTAAGTGTATGTTAAGTAAGAGAATAGAAAGAAATTTGAATTCTGAAAAGAAAATACGAAGTTATTATTAGAGGTCTGGGTTTGAATTCGAGATACTCTTTGGTTTTTGAAGGACATGCGTCTTATGAAACCTTATGGTTTGGAGCAACTCGAAATAAATGCTGTATTTGAAGCTACGAATTTGTAAATGATAAAAAACAATGTTAAGTACGGAGTTTCTTTCTTTCTTCTTCGAGAATATAATAGGTACCTTTTGAAGCGATGACAGGTAATTGTCGTTAAAAAAATAATTCTTTTCAGAATCTACATTAAAAATACATAGATTGATTTATTGATACCACATTTATATGTAATGATTTACCTATATAATATGCGTGTAATGACCACATAACATCCGTTTAGCTGGACTGCATCTGCGTGCATAGGTTGCGTATGTACTGTGTGTGCATCCTGTATGTGTGTGCGATTTATTTAATAAAAGTGTAAGCGAACATGCAGCCCATGTAAGGTCATCGGCTTCCATGGACATATTATGTAAACGAGTATGCATAGATTTTGAAGTGGTTAAAACTACTCGTTTTTATTTTTATTTAGTATAAGAGTATCAGGCGAGCGCCCTTGGAAATCTGTAATCAACTACAGATAAAATTAGATACCTACCTGAGGTGGCCCACAAATGCGCTGCTACCCTGAGGACTAAGCTGGAATGCCACGGATAAGTGTGTTTCCCTTACCACATCCTTCAAAACAGAACACAGCAGCAGCAGAGTTCAACCACAGAGGGTTCTATCAGCTTCAAATTATTTAACTAACTGCATCTGTTGCAACTTGCAACAACATGAACATCTGACAGGATTTGACCTTAGGTCGGCCTTAGAAGTGACCTGCTTTTTCTGAGGCCTAAGTTGGAATCTTGGATAAGTAGGTCACAGGAGCGCTTGTGTCTGTAGTTCCGGGACTGGAATAGGGCTACGGTATCCCCAGCCTGTCGTAGGAGGCGACTAAAAGGGGGCTTCCGGGGTTGCGGGCGGCAAGAGTGGGAGCTCGAACCGTCCAGCAAGCGACCCCGGGAATGACGGCGGTATGTGTAGTCGCATACCGTCGAAAACACTACATGGTGTGGGAGGAGCGAAAACTGCACCCCCAGGGTAGAGCCCGATCGGGGCATCGCGCTTGGAGGGCTCCGGTTGTGTTCCGTCGGAGATCCCGGAGTTCTCCAACGACGGCGGCCGCCGGGGGGGTTTTAGTGCGGTAAAAATCCCACATAACCCGGCGTCGCTCCCACGTCGTCGGGTACCTTTTGAAGGTTTCCCCCTCGAGAAAAAAAAAGAAAAGGTCACAGGAGCGCTGAACTTCTGTTAGCAGGATGAAATAGGTATGGATATGACACTGGAGGTTTCTACCACCATCACATCCTACTATGACCTACAAAAGAGACCCTATCTTAGCTAGTGGTACGGAATCCATATTCTCATTTTTAAGTGAGGATACTGGAATCCAGCACTGGGAGATGCAAGCCTACATTCCATAACATAAAAGGCATCGAAAGTACACAAAAAGATAAATAAGATAAAGATAATCCTTATCTTGAAGTTGGTCGCGACCGGATCGAGGCCGCTAGACTGGTTCTTACGGTACCGCGGTCATGCACCCCGAGGCCCTGACATTAGTAATTGCTTTTTATATATAGATACAATGTTTTTTTGTTTGTTGTGCATTTGAGCGAAAGTACAGTTGTAATTGGCAGATGTTTTAAAATGTCATATGTCGCTTTAATTCTAATTATTATGAGATTAGTTGTGCTTGCGTCCCCGCTTGTACAGATAACGTAACCATCATCAAGCCATTATTGTCCCACTGCGGGGCACGGGTCTCCTCCTAGAATGAGAAGGATTAGGCCATAGTCTACCGCGCAGTCCAAATGCATATTGGTAGACTTCACATAGGCACACCTACTTTTGAGACTTTTTTTAACCGACTTCAAAAAGGAGGTTGTTATCAATTCGGCCGGTATCTTTTTTTTCTATGTATGTACATGAATTACTCCGCCGTTAGTAGACCGATTTTAATAATTCTTTTCTTATTGTATAGAGACGAGCTGGAAGTTGGTCCCATTTAAATATGGTTAGGATCCATCGATGGGTTCTGGAGAAAATGAGGGGAACTCCTCCACCCATGTAGATATAACAGCCATAACTTCGCCGTTTATGAACCTATTTTAATGCGTTTAATTTCGTGTGTGTACAATTGCTACAAGTTGGTCCCATTTAAATATGATGACGATCAGGGTGGGTTTTTATAGTAGATTATGATAATTACACAACTTCTATAGCGTGATTTAGAATCATGTGGCGGCATCTCTTATCGAATTCCGGAAAGTTGCTACATCCCCTTAAGGTTCAGTCCCTTCGTGTATCGGAGAAGAAAGAGAGATTCCACCCAGATTTATAATATTT
The DNA here is from genome assembly GCA_014595695.2 of Epargyreus clarus clarus. Lineage (NCBI taxonomy): Eukaryota > Metazoa > Arthropoda > Insecta > Lepidoptera > Hesperiidae > Epargyreus > Epargyreus clarus. Next base: position 3,563,670 of record JACTTY020000016.1, on the reverse strand, counting down.
TATATGGTTTCCGTATTCAACTGGGGGACTCAAAATATACAAGGTGATACTTGAAAGTTAATTATAACTATACAAGTATTGGTATCATTAAGTTGTTAGAGGTCCGCGAAATAATTACAAATAAATAGTTATAAAAACCTTTAATGACAACCACACTTATAAATAAACCCATTTATTTGTACGTAATATTACAAGCATAAAGTTAATACTTAATAGATATTAGGTACCCATTATAGGATATAATAGCTCTATAAACCACTTTAAAAGAGCTCCTTTATAAATGAGACCCACTGATTTAGAGAGGTCAATCTGGGAGTTATATTGGTGGCTTATTTTATTTGTTTAAAAAAACGTATTATAATAATTTATAGCCTATGTTACTCCAGTTTACATTATCGCACATATTAAAAAAGACTTATTCAAATCGAACCAGTAGTTTCGGAGCCTATTAAATGCAAACAAACACACAATCAAATCTTTCCTCTTTACAATATTAGCATAGAGTATAGACACAGTATAAGGATCTACCATCTGTACCATCCATATTTCTACTGTGGTATAGATAAGCATTCGTTAGTATTGATAATAATACTCTCTTTAAAACATTTTAGATTAGACTTTGTCCAACTTCTTATTTGTTAACTTCTTATTACTCTAATTATATATTGAACTATCTCGATTCTCTATTTTACCGTTTTTGTTAAATTTAATGTAGCTCTTTATATTCTATATGCTGTTATTATGTCTCCAATTATAAAGCAATATTACGAGTACTTCGTTACCATTCACTAATGAAAGTATTACTTGTAATTGACAATTTAATTAAAATAAACTTAACTTAGTTCTGTATATATTTCAAATAGTTATTATTGTTTTTGCGTCTGGCAAAGGGAAATTTCCCGTCAGGCGAGGAGATTACACTCGGATAGTGGCAGAGTTCCCTCAGCTTCATGACAGTCTTCGGAATTTGCTTTTGCAATATATATGCAAGATATTTAAAAAACTTCGACAACGTGATTCAGAGTACTTACTACGCCATCTATTGATGCGTTGCAAAATGTCGCCACACTGTATCCAAGCTCTACCATTTTTAACGAAATCAACACACCCAAACTTTGTTCTTAAATAGTACTTTATCAATTTATACAAAAAAAATGCTATATAACCTAATTAAGCTTAATATATGGTTCAAGTTTCATCGCTCTCATGATGTCACCAGTGACAGAGCACCGTCCAGCCTGCATGATGGTCCTCGCGTCTTCTTTGCCATAAACTAATTGTTTGAAGTAGTGTTCGTTCAGCGTGAAGGTCGTGTCTGGGTCGTCTTCGGGCTCCCCTTCAAACACTTCTACCTTGTTTAGGTCTAGCGCTGAAATAAGATACATAAACTCTTATATTAAGAGGATAAATAATTTATCAAGTCAATACACAGTTTATCAAATGTTTTCTCTACCAAACGTGTCGACTTTTAACTATTTCTTGTACGAACAAAGTCTCCGATGTCTATGGGAGAGTATATACAAGAATTACTTAAATTTCGACCATATTATTATAACGAGGCGTTAATGTTTACCAACCATATATTAAATTCTACTATTTCTACTAAATTCCGATATATCCTATGTATTTTATATTGAGCACACATACAATACAAATCTTACTGGTTGCGTTCAGTAAAAAAAGGAAGGTACTATGCATTATCATGTTAGACTACTTTTGACAATTTAAATATAATTGAGTTTGGAAAAAAACTATTTCGCAATAATCCGCTGCCAATATATTTGATAGTATATAAATATAAATAACGGTGTTCATCTAATTTGTTGCTAGATGGGTTCATCTACTTAAGTACGCTACTGGGCCATAGGTGTTTGGAAATCTGGATTTGCTCATCTACTTTTGGAGTAGACTGTACGATATTAGATTTATTGAAAAAAAATATCGAGTATCGAATATTGGCAAATATAATTCGATATGACATAACTTTACATTCACTGATTCACATAACATCTTCATTTCCTAATATAACGAACATTTATTGACACATTGGTCACTAGATTGATACGCAGTGAAAGTCTCAGGCTAAATGACGAATTTTGATTTCTCTTCTGGGTCTGAATGTTTGGGTCTCGTCTTTGAGTATCTCTGGCACCCACAACACAAGAGATCAAAGTAGACGCGGTACGAAGTCTTATTTACTTTTCAATTTAAAGTGTCCATCTTGAGTTTTCGACAATTCGCTTGTTAAGTAAGGTGTCTGTCGGCAAACTTTCGTGTGTTTCAAAATACCGTCATATTTATTCTGCATATAGCTACGAGACAAATAATGTGTTTGTTTTGTTGCAACGTTTGACATTTCAACCCACAACAGACAGAGCATGTATGTACTAATACGAGTTAGTTATGCAGTATTTGTTCTATTAATAGTGATTCTTGTTCATGGATCTGTAGCTAATTTCATATAGGATCGGGATCTTTATGGGGTTATTAAAGCTTCTTATTTAAAGATTTCTTCTATTGAAGACAAAATTACACTGCCTCGACTAAGTGAAATACATTAGCAGCTGGATCAAAACCCAGGATACAGTCGTGCTATACTGCTGCGTTTACATATAAATCAGAAACAAGTTTTACTACTTTAGACAGAGATAAAAAGGAAATCAATGCCACTTACTCCAAGAATAAACGGTGGTGCCTTTAATGATATTGAAGAGGAAGATGCCGCCGACTTCTTGTGCTTTCTTGATGTCGGCGGAGGCGAGTCGTGTCTTGATCCGAGACACTACGTCGGCTTTGCTGAGGTGCGCGTTATCGCTCTGTGAGGCACCCTGGAATATGCGGTGGTGGTGATTAGTAGGGCTTTTTTGAAATAGAAATAGATTCTTGCGCCGCTTCTTCTCCATAGCGAAACACCTTACGAAGCGGTGGTAGTTCGTTGACTTTCAAAAAGTATTCTATATGAATCATTTTGAATAAATGAGAATTGAATTTGAATTAGAAATAAAACCTGGACGAGGGATAACAAGGGGAGTAATAAAAAGCTTTTTATATAGGTAAAATGGAAGTTGTAAAAGAGTATGCAGTACCCTATTAATGGTAAGAGGCTGAGGCTGGATCATAGATGGAAATAGGTTTAACGGTAGTGCCATCGGAGTGGAACTATGTAGGGTTCTGCGACTTGTCTCCGTTATATTTTTATTGAAGTAACAAAGATCCATCTGATGGTAAGCAGCTACTGTCGCCGATGTAGGTACATCCATCTGTAACCAACTCCATATCGATCAGGAGCTCTATCTGAATCACTAATGTGTTGTTGCTCCTTAGAACTGATGTTTATTATTATTTATCAATTCTCTTACATAATAAAATTAATATTGATTGATTACCAACAGATTGCAGGCAGTGATAGCCTAGTGGTTAAGAAACTCGGCCTCTCGATCGAGGGTTCCGAGGTTCAAATCCCAGGCACGCACCTCTGATTTTTCAAAGTTATGTGCGTATTAGAAATTAATTATCACTTGCTAAACGGTGAAGGAGTTTTCCTTCGAGATCGTGAGGAAACCTGCATACCTGAGAGATTTATATAAAAAAAAACTCGAAGTATGTGAAGTCTACCAATACGCACTTGGCCAGCGCGGTGGACTATGGCCTAATCCTTCTCATTCTGAGAGGACACCCGTGCCCAGCAGTGGGACCGTAATGGGTTGATGATGATGATGATTACCAACAATCAGTATTAGACCATATATTATTGTTTGTGCCCACTAATATAGTAAAAAGCACTAAAATATATTTTTTGATATCGTTAGTTTCAAAAGCTTATACCTATATGACTTTGTTATATATTAATAAATAATTACAAAACCATAATTTTCCGAGGCATGCCAGGTGTAACAGCGCATTTATGCCCGACGTTAGGTAGGAAACTAATCCTATCTGGGGTTGATTACAGATGTCCATGGGTGGTCCACTTACCGTCAGTTGGACTACATGCTCGTCTGCTACCCCATTAATAAATACCGTGCTCAGATTGGAGACAAATATTTTAATTTAAAATTTATTTTGATTTATGGGTTTTTACTATTAAAATAACATGTTTGTGACTCACCATGACTCCGTGTGGCAGGTTTCGTTTGCGTCTTCACAGTAGGTAATGTAGCAATGGAGGCTGTGCTTTCACTCTCGCGTTACCAAACCGACGCTGCGGTGGCCACCCTTTTGAACGGATTGTCCATTTTAAAGGTTAATGTAATGTGGAATGAGCGATCGGACAAAATTTATATGAAAAAAAAACGGTCAATTGCGAGTTAAAGTCATGTTACAGTTTGTACGGAGAAAATTAATAAAGCAGACGGACAGACGGACACACGAGTAATCCTATAAGGGTTCCATTATTTGTTTTTCTTGTATTTTTATTTTTATTTTTTTATAATTGTACCTTTACGATGAGGCAGACGGGCTACCTGATGGAAAGTAGTCACCGTCGCCATTTGCAACACCAGGGGAGTCGCCAATGCATCGCCGGCTTTGGAGGAGAGCTCTTTTTGCACCTTTTTTGAAGAGCCCCATGTCATAGCGCTCCGGGAATACCTCAGAAGGAAGTTCATTCCACATCTTGCACGTCCGTGGCAAGAACGTCCGTGCAAACCGAACCGTGGAGGACCGCCACGAGTCCAGTTGGTGTGGATGGAACTTCATCCTTCGGCGAGTGGTGCGATGGAGGAATGGTGACGTAGGCCCCAGGTGAAATAGTTCCTCGGAACACTCACCATTGTAAAGCCGGTAGAACACGCAGAGGGAGCCTATGTCCCTCCGTAAGCTTAAAGGTTCTAACCGATCGGAGGTCCTGGGGTTGTTGACGATTCGGATCGGATCGTATGGAACCCTGTTTGGAAAAGTTTTACTAAACGCTAAGACTTTAAATACCATAGTCTTAGCGTTTAGTGAAGCGTTTATTGAAGTTAACGTAAGATTGATAAAGGAAAAAGGTTTAAATTTTGTCTCCAAAAGTTCATTTACACATAAACAAACACATAGAGCGTGTTAAACTGGAGTCGTGGTAGATAACAACTTTGTTCTATACAATACTGTGCCAGCGACTATGGACTTGGAATTACAAGAAAACTTAATTTGAATTGAAATCAAATGGAATTTTCGTATCGTATCGTAAACGTTATCTACTTTAATGTGTCTTCAAATACAAAAGTGTAAGCATGGTCATCCTACCAACGCATACAATAATACGGAAGGTACTTCAGAGGTATCTGATCACATCACAGGGACATAGTGTAGAGCTTTATAACGAAGCAACAGGGTACTCTATTGAACAACCGGCGCCTAATGACCAGTCATTTTCACTTTCCATTACTTTGCTTGTAATATTTTGGACATGTCATTATTTTGCACTTACATTTGAGCATTTTTTTCATTTTCTATGGTTTTGTAATAAATTTCATTTTTTACACTTCTACGTTGGTAAAAATATCTGCGTAGAAATAATTAAAGTCGTATTAGCTCCTAATATGACATGTTCTTTAAATTATGGAAATATAAGATGCAAAAATATTTTAGCACCATGGACGTAGTAACGAAATAGAGTCCTAACAGGTGTGATGTTACAATAACATTCTCTATGCTGGCGTACAAAGCAAAGGTTAACTTTATTATCATTGTCTTATTAATTGTAAACATTATGTAGGTATGTGAGGATAAGTATTTGTTCTTGCTAAAATTTCTTCCGAAATCTATAATAACAAAAACCACTCTTTATTGTAGTGTGCATGTTTCATTGTTTAATTAATAGAATTTACATATAGTCGGATTCTATTTGCTTACTTAGTCTATGTAATATTTATTGTACACTTGACTGTATAAGTCTGTTGCTAAAACAGGTATTTTATCTATGTCACTCACACATAGATTCATAATTGCTGTAGTAACACCATTATTAGACTTTTAAATAATAGTAAACGTATCTTATTTGTTTATTTATTTTGTACGTTAACTAATCCATTTTAAAATATCAAATGGTGGTCTATTTTGTAGTATACATTTTAAATAATCTCGTTCCACTTTCAAAAATGGCGCTAGCTGCTCATTTCTAATGCCATCTGTGATCGCGTATATGAACTCGTTAATACTGTATGTAGCGAAACGAATCTTGATCGCTTACATAGATGGCGCTATTACTAATTTATGTTTATATACTTTTCATGATAATTTTAAATGCGTATTTATAAATGAATTTTGGAATTCTTCATTTTTTTAAACTGTTATTTTGCAATACTATTATTTTATGTATGAATTTCGATTATTTGTGCAAATATTGTAGAAGCGTACAGATAAAAATATAATTATAAATACCTCCAAGTTCTAGTGCACGTTCTTGTTGACTGGTATGTGGCTATGGACCTCACATTTTGGCCTTCATGGTCCGTCACCACACAGGAATATATAAGAAATAATCCATCTGTAACGAAATTTTGACTGTCTGTTTTCCGTGTTTTTATAACATTTTTTAAGACTCTAGGTGTGTAGGTTTCCTCGCGATGTTTTTGCACCATATAGTGGATGATAATTAAGTTCTAACTATAAAAAAATATTTTGGGGTTTTTACTTTGGACCCCGAGATGCTCAGTTTCATCCAGGTAACTTTACAGTTACACAAAAATACCTGAACAGAACCGCATGCATATGCTAATATAAAACGGTCAATTTCTTGAGAAGTGCCGCGTGTTTATATAGGGCTGGCCAAACAACCCACTGACAAAACAAAAGTATCTTTTCACTTCTAAAACTCAACAAATTCCTTATATTTTTGAAAATAGAGTTCAGATCTAGAAGTGTAATGTTTCCCAGCGTCAATACTATGTTTGTGTTGTGGAAAATTGTGAGGACACAGTCTTGATAGAATTAAAATACAAGGCAGTCTTTATTGTATGTGTTTGTTATCTTTGTGCACGTTTATACATTAGACATCCTTTGGTGTACAAGCTATTTCTTATTAGAATAAATTTTATAATAATGTATAGGTATATGACTGTTATTAAAATATGATTTAAAAAATGCAAAAAATGTCCCGTTGTCATTTGGCTGTTTACAAAAAAATATTAAATTTCGATCTTTGTGAAGCAAAATATTAATAATTAGGTATTAATAATTTAGTGACTTACCAAGTGTACGAGAATTATGCAAAAGAATTAAATCATGCTGATTATTTTTAGTACGTAGTTGGGTTCAGTATAGAAGAGTAAATGACCATTTTAAGTATTAAATGGTGCAAATAAAGGTAACCACATAACATAAAAGTTTCAAATTCACAGTACATTAAAACCACCACAGAGATATTGAAAGCATAGGTACAGCTTAAGCCATTGGTTGTAAAATATGAAACGCTCAGCAGATCCTTATATAAGAAGAGAGATGACATGTGATGAACACCAATGAATGATTTTTCTAATATATCCCATGTAAATTGGTTAAGTAGGGGAGGAAAACTCTAAACTTCCCAAAATTTTGGTGCATGCAATAAGTATAGTCCGCGCCAAACTGCTAGTCCGCTCTGAAGTTGTTGCGAGCAGATGTAGTCATACAATTTGCTATGACGACTGCAATTCATTTCTAAATTCAGAGCGGACCAGCAGTTTCACGCGGAATATACTAATCCCTTTATTCGGTGGACGCATCGCTGCGCGCCGTGCGTCTAGATAACATTTATTTTATCATGAAAATCCTACCTGTGCCTCTGATAAACCCATGGATGGTATTCTTCTTTAGCTCCATTGCCAGACATGGGTATTACAAAATACAAAAAAAAAAAAATAGTTTGATGACATTTTTTGTTAGAGCTTCCGAGCTCTTCAAAATAAGCCACGAATTCAAAACTAAAGATAAAATTCATCTTAAAGCTAATGTTCTAGTTCAATTTGGTTTCGCCATTTAATAAAATGTTGATACATGAAGATCTTCCTTGAAAACAAAATAAACATCTGCGTGAATATAATTATTATGTAAGATTACTTAGAGTCCCGCAAGCTAATGAAAATTCTGCGAAAACCTTCGAAAGCCAACAAGACATATTATGTTAAGAAATTAGTTACTTTTGTTTCATGCTAATAAGATCTTAAATACTTCAGGTTACTTATATTCAAGATAGATTCATATCTGTAGTTTAGAATTATATATAATAACACTTAGTGAATGTAAAAAATATATATTTAGTTGTTTTTGTTATGTTATGTTATTAGTATTGTTTTTATAAGTACACGGCCAATATAAAGATTCACAGTATTAGCAAATTTTGCAGATTTTTATTATAATATTGAATTAGCTGATTGATTGATTCATTGATATTAGCAAACAAGTGTGCAGTTATGGTATGTGGCTACTGCAGCCCATCTGTAATCAATCCCACATAGTATAAAATTCATACCTGAGGTTGCCTAAGCAATTATTTTTATATAACAAACAGACAAAACAATTTTATTTATTTGTATAGGTATATACAGAACCCTCACATACCTCGCTCTACTTTTATTAAGAAGTCGTAAGAATGAGAATCGCTCTCACATATCAAAAGAAAACAGTTTTTAATATTCCAATGACGCGCCACAACGGAATATCTGATGCCTCCCACTGTCTACATGCTCATGAATTTATGAATGCCATTAAATAATATCAAGGGCGTTTTTATGTTCGTATTATTATGCCTTTGTGTTATTTCATTTACAGCTTTTAGGGAACTAGGTCGGGGTATCATTAGCGCTGAAATTGAGGCTCGTGGCTGATAGATTGTGATTATCTTTTTGGGAATGTTGCTTTGGAAGTGATAAATAATTTTAAGTTGTAACATTTTTGGCAAAAGTGGTGGGAAGGTAATTTGTGGTCGGTGACGGAAGTATAAAAAGTGATAGCCTTGTGGTTAAGAATCTCTGCCTCTTGAATGAAGGGCCCGAGGTTCAAATCCCAGGTACGTATCTCCCGGTTGCGTTCCTTTGGAGATCCCGGAGTCCTCTACGCAGCGCTGAGGACGGCCACGGGGGGATTTTAGTGCGGTAAGAGTCCCACATAACCCTGTGTTGCTCCCAAGGAATCCGGTACCTTTTGAAGGTTCCCGGTTCCTCGTGAACAAAAAAAAAAGGTACGTACCTCTGATTTTTCAAAGTCATGTGCGTATTGGAAATTAATTATCACTTGCTTAAACGGTGAAGGAACACATTGTGAGGAAACCTGCATACTTAAGACATCTTAAAAAATAGATTTCAAAGGTATATGAAATCTACCAATGCGCACTTGTTCAGCGCGGTGAAATATGGCCTAATCCTTCTTATTCTGAGAGGAGCCCCGTGCCCAGCAGTGGGAAAGTAATGGGTTAACGACGACGGAAGTATTAATCTATTGTTCTTTCACTAATGGGCAGGGGTCTCATATCAGAGTTTCATGGCCATAGTTTCCAACGGCGATCTATCGATTGGATTATTTCCCACACCTTTGAGAAACTTTTTTTTTATTGCAACATCTATTTCTATGTTGAGCGGTGTCAAGCGCGTCTGCGATTTAGTTCTATGGCGGTAAAGAGACTTAGGTACACAAGGCATTCCACTTTAGTCATAGTTCTAAATATCCCTGATTAATTTAACCTGCACATAACATTTCAACGTAAGACGTATCGAGGATTCGAATCTCGGGTTTTTTACAAAGTCTCAAGTAGGTATCTACCATTTATTTACTAATTCATCGAAGTGTAACAGAATGGCAAAGTGGCGCAAAGAATACGCCCCTGCAATAAAGCCCCGGGGAACCGGCAGTAAACTTGGGCAGGTCTAAACAAATGTTGACGAAAGCTGACTCCTTGTTATTTCTAATCTGCGGAAAATCGGACGAGAACACAGACGAACACTTTACTGATGAATTTCCTTTTTGAACATTGTTGTGGACATCTGTGGTAAGATGTGGAATGTGGATGTGGTATCTGTATCTGTGTCAAGATGTGGAATGAACTTCCTTCTGAGGTATTCCCGGAGCGCTATGACATGGGGCTCTTCAAAAAAGGTGTAAAAAGAGCTCTCCTTCAAAGCCGGCGATGCATTGGCGACTCCTCTGGTGTGGCAAATGTCCATCGTGACTACTTTCCATCAGGAAGCCCGTCTGCCTCATCGTTTAGGTATAATAATAAGAAAAATACTGCAGCAATATTGCCCTTTATAATGATGGATGAGGCAAGCGGAGACGATTTCCATTTGATATCAGATATTATGAGTGTTTCTTAACATATAGGATGCATCTCCTGCGTGTACGCAATACCTCCATAAGCAGGTTGGGAATTATAAGTACACAAGAAAAAAACATATTTTACTAAAAAAAGTAATTTAAGGATATTTTATCTACTTATTTATGTGTTGACTCCGTTATGAAAATAAATAAGCATTTTGTACGGATTTCATATTGACATAATAAAATACAAGTTAGGAATAATTAATGCGAAAATTTTTTGCAGCCTCCCTAGGTTGCAAAAAATTTTCGCATACTGACAGAAATTCAAAGAATTCGCATTTGTGGTTCACGTAGATTGTTTTGGGAAAGTTAGCACGATGATTATAAAGAAGCGAATGTGGGTCTCTAAGAGTCCCTTGCAAATGTTACATATTTTGATGTCCTTGTGTTTATTTGCATTATTATTTAAAGGGTGGCACTAAAGATATATTATTATCCAGCTTTGGACATTTAAAATACGGAAGTATGATAACAAAACTGCACAATCGGCACAAGACCAGTATATTATCTGCAGGAAGTCAGCATTGTATACCTTTATGTCCGTACCCAGCTTTGGACAACCCTAGTTTTCTCATCGAGTCCAATCTCATGTTTATGTAACAGTAAATTCGTCAAGTCCAAGTAATAAAACATGTAAATAGACGGCCAAGTTTTGAGGAAGGGTTGAATAATAAAATCGGGCAGTTTAACCTGAGAACTATGGAAATGGGGACCTTCGCTGCTTTATCCCCTTCAGCGTGCCAGTTAACTCCTTCGAATGTTCGGGTGCGTTTATAGACAAGACGGGTTTAAGTAAAGAGTAAGACTACAATTCTTTTTAATTATTACCAAACCAAGATAAACTGTTTATTTATTGAAATAATATTAAAGTGCAAATTAAAAATTTATAACTCGGCCTGTCGATCGTGGGGTCCGATTGGATTAAATTTGGACAACGTGCTTCTGAGTTTTCAATTATGTTATGGTTATGGTTATGTGCGTTTTAAAAATGAATTATCAATTGCTTTAACAGTGATGGAAAATATATCGTAAGAAAAGTTCTCAGAGGTGTGTGAAGTTTACCAAACCGCACTTGGCCAGCGTCGTGGACTATGACCTAGGCCTCTCCTCACTTTGTGAGACTCATTCCAAGGAAGAGCAAGGGATGTCAACATTATAAGCAGAAGAAAAAATATATATTTTAAAGTAACAATTACTTACAAGATATTCAAGAATGCTTTTCTTAGCTACTTTACGTAAAATTGCTCTCACTGTACCTATAATCGCGCCCAGGGTCTAATGTGTGTGTTATATTAGAGAGCCCTTAGCTTTATGGTGAGTCCCATCCGTTTTTTGATGTGTCCCGTTGTTTGGAGCGGTTGTTGAATAGTTTTGGTTATGTTTACAACCGTAAAATACTAGAGCCATACTGTAGAAGTTAATGTATGTGGTATTTTAACTATAACAAATGGTAGAGAAAGATTTTTATACAGAATACTAGTGGTGCCCGCGGCTTCGACCGCATTTTAAGGAAATAATATGACATACATAATACGGAAAATTTGTACCTGCATTGGAATGACAGTGGTGCCATCTGTCGAAAATTGGTCTTACCAACTCCCAAACCCTCGTGGGCTCTTGGACAACAACTTTGCTAAACTTGGACAGCACATAATCAAATGCATAGTTTCCGATTCTATAACTACTTACGAATTAAAAATTAATTAAAAAAAAACCTTTTCCCACGGACTAAATTGTGAATCAAAACCATTCTCAGGTCCCCTTGAACACACACAACAAATTTCATCAAAATCAGTCCAGTCGTTTAGGAGGAGTTCAGTGACATACACACGCACATAAGAAATATATATATATAAAGATTAAGTAGGGTTAAAAGGGAATGTGTTATAGTAAAAAGAAATAGGTTGCTTTGTTTTATGTTTAATACGGAATGAGAACTTGATTTTAGGATGTTGATACATCTGTGATTGGCTTCAAGTAGCGATCTGTCGCATATCAATGTTAATACATTTTTACTTAATTGCTAATTGTTCTCAAATATCAAATTCAAATTCTTTATTGCTCGTGCTTCTTTTCATAGGTCTTACAAATTAATTATAGTGGAAGCATGCACCCTTTTTTTTTTTTTTTTTTTTTTTTTTCCGTGGGGAAACCCTTCATGGGTTCCTCTCAGCTGCGGGGGTAGCGGAGAGGATATGCCGGACTCCTACCGGCTAAAACCCCACGGTGTTCCTCTGGACGCCTTTTGTCGGGACCACGGGTACGCTAATAGCACTCGTCCGCGATCCCGACGGCGTTTGCCCACGTCCGGGCCCGTCTCGGTTCGGGATGGAGCTGGAGCTGCTCCATCCGCTCATCTTTGAGGTGCACGCGGGAACACCGCGCGCGCCACCTCGAGGCTTAATGGTGTTTTTGACGTAGGACAGGAAGCATGCACCCTGCTAGGGTATTGCAATATAATATTTACAAATTTATTTTTAACACTGAAATATCTTTATCATTATTAAACAATAATTTTAAATTACGTAATAATTATGTCAATTGTAGCTTCGTCGCGTTCCACTTCTATCAAAGGTTCGTTTCGAGGTTGCAGTCCTATCAATTGAGGCGGTGGTGCAGCCGAACCATTCCCATTATATTTTTACACGCGAGTGCCGCGTTTTGTGGACAATTCTCCCTAAACATCTACAATAACTGTACAATTCTAAATTTCGAAATCAATTGGCAAAAATTGAAAACTTTTGCACTTTGGTACTCAAGAACGTTTAAATTTTGAGCTTTGGTAGGCAATTAATTGATAGATTGATTTTTGTGTTTGGATCAAAATTTTTTTCTTGTTGCCGTAGTATTTTTGTAAATCATGCATACAAGTTAACGAAAACGGACACTCGTTCGCATACAATAACGTGCTCTCAAGACAAGAACGAATCGGCCAGCACAGCGCTTGTAATTTCCCAAGCGGCCGCGATTTCGCATACCTTCATAAAACGTCTTGCATGGAGTTAATATCCCGCGCTGATGTGCTCTTGGAGTATATATTGCAGTTTAAACTAATCATCAAAGTTTGAGGATATATTTTTAGCAACTTGATTTTATGATATTTTTTGATGTGAAACATCTATAGCCGCACGTAAAAAAGATTTCTGGCGTGGCGACGCTTACCTTTAACTACATAGACAAATGTTCTATAAGGGACAGAGCTATTAGAACAATGTGATAAAAAAAGACAACTAGTGTTTGACCTTGCGTTTCAAGTGTACGCAAACGTAAATATTGACAATGGAATATAGTGACCAATGATTACTTCAGTCAAAACGGGACATCGATTTTTTTATGTCAAATACTTTTTACTTGAAAAAATATAGTGAAAAATAATAAAAAACACGATTTTATGATAAAATTAACTAAAAAGTAGAAAATAATTTTCAATCTAGGAATCATTTAAGAAAAAGTAAATAGTATAATTGTGCAAAAAATGTGGGGCGCTTTATGAAAACTGATAAATGGAGCACCCCATGTTTTTTTTCATAATTATAATATTTACTGTTACTTAATTGACAATGGCAACGGTTCATTTCGGAGACAACGGCACGAAGCATCGAAAAAAGGGACTGTCCCGTTAAAAACGGGACGTATGGTGGTTTTCCCATTGATACGCATGCTTGTCAAAGACAATGAAATAATGGAACAGAAGGTAAAAAATGTCCAAAACTGTCGATAATAGTTTTAGTACATCGTTTACGTAGAAATGTTATAGTACAGTTTAACTAAATAAATTATTATTATATAAATATATAATTTGAAAGAATGTATCTATACAGATGTATCGACTGGTTTAAAATATACGATTTAAAAATTGTTTATATTTATTATCATAGATTAGTAAAGATTACTCACTCCTAACAAGAAAATGTACCCAGTTTTGAGAATTGAAATAGTTGCGTAAAAAAGTTTTGCCACGTCTCCGTGCTAAAATGTCCCTAAAATATTTGAAATAATTATTTATTTATTATGTAAATTACGCAGTATTAGTTATTTATTTGTAAATTTTCTCTAAAAATGTTTTTATTTGTCAATAATTAAAAAAAAGAACTTACTAATAAGCCGTTTGTGGCTTCATTCAATTTCAAGGCGGCGAAGTATCTTTACTAATTTATGTTTATTATTTTCAGTTTTATTTTACACACGACCATTAATTGCAAAGTTGTGTACATTTTATAAATGTTATGTACTAGCTGACCCAGCAAACATTGTGTTGCCATATAAATAAAAAAATGTTAAGGGTGAACAACCCTTATCACTTAAGAGATATGAAAAATAGATAGTAGCCAATTCTCAGACTTACTGAATATGCATATAAATTTTGATGAAAATCAGTAAAGCCGTTTCGCAGGAGTAAAGTAACTAACATCGTGACATGCGAATTTTATATATAAGATTCGAATCTTACCGTGGTCTTTTTGAGGATTAATTTCTGGCTATACAAAGATTGTTTATTAAATTATGTTTAGGTTAATTTATTCAATTAAAGAAATTTTAAAATACCGTATACTATCCTATATAAATTTTATGGTAATATTTTTTATTATTTACCACAGGTATCGAAGAAAAATTAGAGATTAGGATACAGAATTTCCCATATATCGCTTTTATTTTATTAAAATAAACTATAAAAAGTTATATTTTGACTAAAAACACACTAATATAAAAATTAAGCAGTGGGATCTTAAACTATAACATACGACATATGAACATCGTGAGCTTCAATAAAATGTCACTTCTGTTCTGTTGATCTATGACCATGCATTTTGCGTCTTTATCACTTTCATTGACAAAAACATACTTTGTCTCTTTCTGGTTACTCACGTAATCATGGCGGATCGAACACGAAAAATAAACAAAATTTAATATTTTCTCTTTATTTACGTGTGATAGGTGATTCCATGAAGCTTGTTTCTTTTTCGAGCATAATTTTTGCATTTACGCATTGCACAAGAAGGCATTTTGAGGCTTAAAATTCAAAATAATGACGTTTAACGTGTTCAGTGACATTAGTGTGTATTACTACGCCGCGCGAGAGCGACTGGAGTCGTTTTAACTCGTTTTACACCACTTGACGTATTTTGTATGTTTCAAGTTTTGCCCGCTTGCGGCGTAACTTCAGGTTATAGATCAATGCTTGAAAACAAATTATTTTTCTAATAATAAAATGTCTGACCGTGATAATTTAGAGAGTGAAAGTGATCAGCCTCCTGCAAAGAAAGCAAAATCACACTATGACACACCATCAAGTCATCAGTAAGTTAATTATTTTTGATGTGAAACATCTATAGCCGCACGTAAAACCGATTTCTGGCGTGGCGACGCATGCAGTGGCGACAGTGTAGTGTATATATACAGTCTATATGCAGTAGTGTGTATGGTGTGGCGACGCGTCGCCATGCGCAATCGTAATATTTTATTTTATCATTATGACATATTTAGTTCCTATCACAATATGTTCTGTTCTGCATATTACTTTTACAAAATAATGTCGATGTTTCACATCTGCCAGGCGTCCCGTGACGGCTCACATTTTTTTTGTCTTTTTATAGGAGTAGATCAGTGCCTACTTCACTTCTTTTTTGAATTTACGAAGTAAATTTTAAGTTGAAAATATGGAATTAAAGGTTGCATACAAAACCCAATCGTTTATGATTGTTTACCTATCTCAGGTTATTATCATCCTCAACCCATTATTGTCCCACTGCTGGGCACGGATCTCCTCTCATAATGAGAAGGATTAGGCCATAGTCCACCTTGCTGGCATTGGTATTGGCAGACTTCACATACCTTTGAGATTTTTATTTAATAAATCTCTCAGGTGTGCAGGTTTCCTCACGACGTTTTCCTTCGCCGTTTAAGCAAGTGATAATTAATTTCTAATACGCACATAATTTGAAAAATCAGAGGTGCGTGCCTGGGATTTGAACCGCGGACCCCTCGATCGAGAGGTCGAGTTTCTTAACCACTAGGCTATCACTGCTTCAGATTAATATATATCAGATTAATTGCTAAATTCTAAAATATGTATGTTTTTCAAAAATCTTTCTAAAGCACAAAAACACTTAGATTCAAAGATTCTTCAATTCAAGATTCTAAGACTTTTGGTTCTACATACGAATTACAATTCGGTAATTCTCTTTCGCTGCGGTTACAAGCACTTCACATAATACCAATATTTAGTAAAATTAAAGCCATTACCGCTATCTGCTAACTTAGCGAATGCACTCGAACGATTTGAACCCTAACTTTGGTATTCTCTTTAGCGAATAACCTAATGTTGTAATGGTACTTCAAGTGAAATTCAATTGTTGAATAGGTTCCTTCTTGTATAAGAAATGACCAGTACCCTTACCATGAGCTTTTACGTTTTGACAAATATAACTGTGTTGGTATTTGTTTACGTATTTGCCCATACAATTTCCAATCAGCGCCCCTAGCGGATTGTATCAGAACTATTATGTCAGTAACATGACATTAAATGTCTAAATTGACAAAATGGCGCTTTATGTTTTGTCTCTCTTTTTTGCGAACATGTGAGGCAGGCAAAAAGACTTGAGCACTTACTTATTGTTACGTTCACTCAGTCTATTGAAGCAAACGGAACAGAATAATGGATCGAGTAAACGTAACGTAAAATTGTTGGAAGTTTTGAAAACTCATGGTAAGGGTACAGTAATGTTTGAAAGTTGGTAGAATCAGTAAAGTTCAGGAGGTATCACTGCCCAAGTGCCACACCTATTTTTTGCGTGGAACAGTTCTTGCGATTTGGTGGAAGAGTGAGTATGACGATTGACTTAAATATGAAGCCATGATTTTAGTTCTCAGGATTGGCAACGCTTCTGTGATCGGCTTCAGGTAGAATCGCTATTTTATATGGAAGTGACTATACATATGAGCGGCAGTGACCACTTACCAACAGGTGGCTACAACTTGTATGCTATTTTTTAATAGAAACGTATCAGTTTTTTAGTAATATAGAGGCTAATGGTTCTGCAGTTTACGTAGGTGACTATCTACTGTCGCATGGACTTTTGTCACTAGCAGACAGGATAAAAGTTCTACTTGAGGTCCACCACAGATGCATTTATACATTTTTTACCCCTGAGGACTCATTTGGTATGCCTTATAAGTGTATTTCCCTTACAATCTAGACCGCATAAGCACTTCTTCCAGATTTTTTCTTATTTTTTTTTATTATAACACTTGTATACAATACCGTCACCGACAAAATGCCACCTAGGAACAGACGAGATTATCAATTCGTCGTAAGTCAGAAAGGCAATTTCGTATTATGTCGTAGCTGGAGAGATACTCGTCGAAAGTTGGTCTTTCGTCGGTGAAGAGCAATCGCGAAGTTGGGGAATAGCTGCCGGCGGTAACTTACTAACTGTTGTATAAAAGCTTCTGATAATTGTTACTTAGTAAGCGGTATAACGGAACAGGGGAACGTAGTGGTTAGAAGTGGTCTTAACCGGGATTTGGGATCGAATTCCAGGCTTATTTTTTTTTATAATTAGGCGTAGCAAACGAGCATGCAGTCCACCTAATGGTATGCTACTGCCGCCCATGGATATCTGTAGTCAACCGCAAATTACATTGGGTTCTTACATGAGGTTGGCCACAGAAGCGCCACCACGCCTGAGGACTAAGCTGGAATCCTTAGAAAAATTGTATGTCCCTTACCACGCCCTTAAAACCAGAACACAGCAGAGCACACTGCCGTCCGAGTAGAACGATAGAAGGTTTTACCATTTACAAAATTCTTAAGCGTTCTTTGAAAGTCTTAAATGCACATTGCATAAATTTGCAATTACCCTTACTTCCATGAAGCATGGATCCTTAAAATCCCTTATCTTTCATTTACATAAAGTGAGAAGTATTTTTAAACACCACAAACATCAACATTCATTAAAGAGCCTCACTTAAATAGGTTTCTTAAAAGGTGGCTACCAAAGGCAAAGTAATTTAATAGACTCCTACTCAAATATGTCTTATGTAAAGTTATGTCTAAGAAATTTATAGGTTTTTATATTTTTAAAGTCTGTTCAGTTATAGCCTAGAGCAGTGTTCCGAAAACTTTTTGTGTACAAGGTACATCAAAGAAAATTAAAATTTTTGGAGGAACACCACAATTTAAAAAATAGTTTTTAATTTATATTAATCAACATTAATTGTATGGTTTCAATTAATGTTGATTTATATAACTTATAATATATAAATATAGAATTAGATGGAAGAAAAAAAAAACGGCTCGCTCGTGCGCTCGCGTGATTTGTGTAGGTATTTTACTTACACTTACTTACTAAAATTACTTTTTATAATATTTATAATCTTACATTTTTCCGGCACACTAATTAATGATCACGGTACACTAGTGTGCGAGTACACACTTTGCGGAACACTAGCACAGTAGAGTAGATCCTTATACTGTAACACTAGCCTAGAGCGTACACGCATACGTTGCCTTGTGACATGTTTTACAGGGCAGCCATATATTACTCGTACTATACGAGTAAGTGCATTGGAAGATCTTTATTTCTTAGACTTATATCCTGGACGGTTTTTTTCGTCACACGGCATGCAAATTCTATAACATGTTTCTTCTTAATCTACAACATTCAAAAGCTTGTCCATAGCTGGTTTACCTTTATTAGGCCTCCTTCTTTGGGAGACCAGGCTTTGCTACCGGCTACAAACCCCTGCTGACATACAAAGTTCGTATTTTTTAAAATAATATAGCAGTAGCAGACGAGCATGCAGTCCACCTGATGGTAAGTGGCTACTGCCGCCCATAGACATCTGTAATCAACCCCAGATAGGATTAGATATTCCTACCTCGAGGTCGGCCGCAGATGCGTTGCTGACCCTAAGGACTAAGCTGGGACGCCTCGGAAAAGTATGTCTCCTTTACCACACCCTTCAAAACGGAACACAGCAGCGCCTAACACTGCTGTTATTAGGCAGAAATAGGTGTGGCAGTGGTGCCGCCGGAGTCGACCCCCAAAGGGTTCTACCACCTTCATAATTGTATTGTGGTTTGAACAGTGAGGTAAGGTGGAGAGAGATATTTATAACAGGACGAGATCACAAACAGGACCGTCCCCTATTTGTCACTTCTATAAGTGTACAGTTTGCTGTCCCTGTAGTTCCGGGACTAGAATAGGGCTACGGTATCTCCTGCCTGTCGTAAGAGGCGACTAAAAGGGGGCTTCCGGGGTTGCGGGCGGCAAGAGTGGGAGCTCGAACCGCCCGGCCAGCGGCCCCGGGAAGGACGACGGTATGTGTGGTCGCATACCGTCGTATACACCAGATGGTGTGGCGAGCGTCAAGCTCACCTGGGCGGAGCCCGACGGGGCAACGCGCTTAGAGGACTCCGGTTGCGTTCCTTTGGAGATCCCGGAGCCCTCAACGCAGCGCAGAGGACGGCCACCGGGGGGGTTTTAGTGCGGTAAAAATCCCACATAACTCGGCGTCGCTCCCACGTTGTCGGGTACCTTTTGAAGGTTTCCCCCTCGACAAAAAAAAAAAAAAAAAAAAAAAAAAAAAAAAACAAAAAGTGTACAGTTTGCATTGCTGCATAAAATAATGTTACTTTGGCAATGATGTTGGTACACTGGATATGCTTTTTCGTTGCTTGAGGTGGTAAGAAATGAAACCGCTTCAATTTCCCTCGCGGACAATCGCGTTAATTGCCTCTGGAGGGGGATGGTGCAATTTATAGCTGTAAGCGTTTTAGTTAGAGTTTCATTTTTAGAGATTTTTGATGTGACATTTCTAAGTATATTTCTGTTACTTAAGATTCTACATAATGTAGGATTTATCATGAATACACACATAATACACATACCCAGGTTTGTATCCAGAATTGTATGCTGTTTCAAACGTGATTTGATAGTTGCTTCGCGAAAATATGTAAATATCATTGAAGGTGGTAGAACCCGCTGTGGTTGGACTCAGGCGGCACCACCGCCACACTTATTTCTGCCTTATACCAGCAGCGTTAAGGGCTGACGTGTTCTGGTCTGAAGTGTGTGGTAAGGGAGACATACTTTAACGAGGTGTTCCAGCTTAGTTCTCAGGGGTAGCGGCGCATCTGTGGATGACCTCAGGTAGGAATATCTAATCCTATCTGGGGTTGATTACAGATGTCCATGGGCGGCAGTAAATACTTACCATGAAGTGGACTGCATGCTCGTCTGGCTACTCCTATATTATACAAAAAAAAAAACAAATACATTATTTTTTATCCGACTACGGACGGTGATGTTTTTCGAGAATATCCATGTATTAATTTTTTGGCACGCCCTACAGCCCCAACTGCTTGACGAAGTTTAATATGAGGTATCATGGATGTTTAAAATGTGGAAGTGACACACGTGACATTTTTAAGCATAATATTTTTTTCTAATTTGTATCGTATTCCATTCCATTCCGAAAACGCGTCATCCTGTATTTTCTACCAAACGTATTGTATACGAGTCGTTTGCACTTCCGCCCATCGCTGGACAAGCGATGCTTTCAATGATAAAATTGCACGGACATTAAAACAACTTGGCCCCCACTTTCAATAGCGTTGGGATTTTGTTAACGTTTTGTATACATTTGTTTTATACATTTTGCGTTGACAAACTGGTGTAAAGTGGTTTTTGTTGGCTATTGTACTGGGAGCAAACGGGTAGTCTACAGGCTAGCACTTGCGTCAATTTGCAATTCGACAAGAGATGGCGCTGCACGATTCTGAATCACGCTATGGAAGTTTTTTAAATATCTTGCATATATATAACCTCTGAACTGAGCCTTGTAGGGGTAAGATAATCATAGTTTTTCCAAGTATGATTGTGAATATTCACCCATTGATTATTTTCCTTCGCTTAAAACTATTCCTAGATTAACTGCGGCGGCTCCACCATAACGACTAGTTTAGGTTTCAATTTTCATACTCAATTGGATGCGAATTGGTTTGTTGGAATTGTATGGAAAAAAGACTCTTCGCAACTTGACAATAGATGGCGCTACATGATCCTGAAATATTATCTCTTATTATAAACTCCCTAAATCGAACCCAACACCCGTACACCTCGGTAATTACTATCCCAAGCTGTTCGTTCAGCGTCAGCAGTGCACGAAATTTAAAACCGTGACACAAATAAGAACAAAAACTGAAGCGGAAAGCGGTTAACGGGAAAACCGGGAAACTTTATAACACCTTGTATTCAATGAGCGGGCCGACCATCGGCCGTAATTTTCCTGTCTTGTTTTATCTGCTCCGGGAACAATGGAACTCATTTTGGGGCACAATGAATTTCATTTCGGACGCAATCCGCCAAAACGCCGCCATTAAAATCCCTCCGCGGGTCCCGCCATTGTGGCCGAATGTGGCCCTAAACTGCCTCTATTTGTTAGCACTAGACCTCCCGGTAATTGATGGAAAGCTAGTTACAAATGAACGGTTTCCTTGCTGGGATCCGCACGGAATACTGGCAAAATTCTTTCGAATTAAAATTTACCAGATGAAAACAATTTGGAATCAAATGTAGTATGATAAATAAGATATCGCGAATGAGTTAAAAATCCTGCCCAGAGTATGTTGTTATTGTTTAATCAAAAGTTTAAAAGGGTTTAAAAAACGTTTTTTGATTTAAAAAGGTGCGTGAAGGTGGTAATCTTTTTTGAACTTGGCAGCTTGTATCTAGCGATGGGAGAGAGATGGAGTGATGACATGTGACGTCACGATCCAATTGTAGATGATTTATATATTTTTATATTCAGCTATTCTTTTTGTGTCTGGGCTATGCTTCAGGCGATGACGCTGCTTCGATGAGAATTGATGGAAGAATGATTGGGTGGCTGAGTTTTGTTAAATGTTTTTGAACCGGCCATAATCTCTAAAAACGTTTCACGATGATGTAATCTAATTTTTAATGATCCTATCTACAGAATTGCGCTTGTAGCCACTAGCTGACACCCATCCAAAATCTGACTACGTTACTTCATACATATGCTTCACATTGCTAAATAAAACATATTTTGAAATGACACAAAAATATAATTAAAGTTTCTTACGAAAAAAATATCCATAAACACAAGCAAATCCCAAGATACTTAAGTAGGGCCTTTCGAGATCTCGATATATTTTCTTTGTCATAAAGCGTTCTGAAAACGGCAGATGTCTGTTAAATCTTCGCAGAGCCGTCGTTTTTATCCAGTATTCTAGGCTTGACCCACACATACAGACCTTCAGAACGACGTGCGTATAATATAGCAACAATTTGTAGTTTTTATTACCTTTTAATTATCTTTTTTGTTACTCTGTTCCAAAATATGCTTTGGGTTTTGATTGAACAACTTAATATCTAATTTATACTATATTTTAATTCCTGTCAAAATATTAAGTCGTATGCAACTGGTGTTTTATTGCATTTTATTACATACTAACAGTACTTGCGGCTTCACCCGCTTTTTATTCAATCGTAACAAAATATAGCCTATATCACTCCTGAATGGTGTAGCTTTCTGATTGTGAAAGAATTTTCATGATCGGTTCAGTATTTCCGAAGATTAGCCCTTACCAACAACCAAACAATCAAAGTTACAAACTTTACCTCTTTATAATATTAGTCTGTAAGAACATTAAATTTCTAGATTCGCCTTCGTATGTGTTGTATATATAGAAATAGAAGAGGTTAATTAAGAACGTTATCGAATCGATAAAAAGCAATTTTAGTAATTCATTTTTGGTAAGAAAGAGTATCGAAAAAAGAATATTAATAAGTTATTCTATGCTTGTATATTTTACCTTACTAAAGTATTTAAAGAAAGTTATTCCGTATTTTATATCGCTCTACAAACTAATAAACCGTGTGTGGTGCAAGTCTGCGGCGTCGTGAGCGGCGAGAAATAGTAAATGATCCTGAGAGATTATCTAGCCCGACAGATATTTTTACGAAGGTAACTCTGTACTGGTTATAGTTGGAATAGTTGAACGTTCCTATTTTTGAACTATACTATGTTTAGAGGGTATATGAGAGCAGTGAGCGCTCAGTAATTTGTTGGTCGATAATTAGGTGGTTTAATTAGGAATAAGGGTGATTATAGTCTAGTAGAGCATAGTAACATAGTAACATTGGTAACATGAGTGTTGTCATGGTAAGGCATAGATTAGTAAAGATTACTCACTCCTAACAAGAAAATGTACCCAGTTTGGAGAATGGAAATAGTTGCGTAAAAAAGTTTTGCCACGTCTCCGTGCTAAAATGTCCATAAAATATTTGAAATAATTATTTATTTATTACGTAAATTACTTATTTATTCGTAAATTTTCTCTAAAGATGTTTTTATTGTCAAGGATTCCAAAAAAGTACTTACTAAAATAAGCCATTTGTGGCTTCATTCAATTTCAAGGCGGCGATGTATCTTTACTAATCTATGTGGTAAGGGTTGACCAGTATTCCAATTGACGTGGTGCCATACACACCACACTCATAAGGACGAAAACACGAGCCTCCAAACCCAGAAAATAAGTCTATTTGACCAGAAATCGAACCCTGAACGTGTTAGACAGGTAGAGTTTTTGGCTCTGAGCTATTTGGGTTGTGAATTGTGTTTTTACTAAAGAGGATGTTTATGGTGTTCATTTCTCGTTTATATCGTTATATGTTTTACAATTTTATTTAATTCCAATAACATTATTCCATAATATTTCCAAAGACAAAAAGTTATCATAATGCTAGTATTATGTATATCTATGTTCATATAAAACATAGGTTGTCAATAATTATCTCAAGCTTTTTAATCAAAATCATTGACACACTTCAAAATAACCTATCTTTATGGCCATGGAAGGGAAGAAATAATCTAAAATGTCGAAATTATCGGTATCAATATAACTCTTCTATTTTGAACAACTGAACAATTGTCATCTGGGTAAGTTTAATGCAATTTTATTATTAATTTCTTTACGATAAACGTAGCGGAGTGTGTTCACCGTCAACTGGGTAGTTACCACAATCACACAATTATTTATTTATTTATGGACTAGCTGACCCGGCAAACTTTGTACCGCCTCGAAATCTATTTATCAAATATTTTTCATATAAAATATAGCCTATGTTACTTGTGGATAATGAAGCTTTCGAATGGTGAAAGATTTTTTAAAATCGGTCCAGTAGTTTTTGAGCCTATTCATTACAACCAAACAAACAAACAAAGTTTTCCTCTTTATAATATTAGTGTAGATTTCTTTATGATGAGCGTAGTGGAAAGTATTCCCCTTCAGCTGTACTGTGCTGTGTGCTGTGTAGCTGTGCTGTGTTTACCAACATAAGGCACAGATGACACAATTATAAGGCTTTGAATCTTTTTGGCATAGGTAACTGTTCTTATAATTAACGGTAATCACAGCATGCTATGTGTTACAAACTATGATTTTGAAATAAAATTTATAGTAAAAGATACATATACATAATATAGCATGCAACAGTTTTTGTATCGGTGAGAGGCTGAAGATGACATATATGAGGAGATATGTAAGTCCTCAAGTGTAGCAATGAATTTGTTATTGCTCTTAAATATTTTTTATTATATGTGGAGTTGATTGTAGATGTGTCCATAGATGGACTGAATATTTGTTCTCTACTCTAATCTAATCTAAATATATATAACTCAAAGGTGACTGACTGACATAGTGATCTTTGCTCACTGGACGGATCGGAATGAAATTTGGCATGCAGGTAGATGTTATGACGTAGGCATCCGCTAAGAAAGGATTTTGATCAATTCTACCCCCTAAAATAGGGGATGAAAATATTACTCCGTAACGCGAGCGAAACGCAGGCAAAAGCTCGTCTTATATAAAAAAACATGTATTATATATAGAAAAAAAGGATGTCGTTTCAGTATGCTACAGTTCTATGGAATGGTGGTATTATGGACCCCTGATCCTGGCCGTGGTGATGTTCCTACTCGTCGGCACAGTCTTCGAGAAGCGGATTGAGATGGCCATACGTCGCATCAGTAAGTTACATTTTTTCAAAATATTTCCTGGTCCGTTTCTGGAGGCACCACTGTCAACTCTGTTTTTGCATTATACCAGCCGTTCAAGTGCTTCTGTGTTTTTTTTCAAGGATTACGTAAGTAAGAGAAACTTAAAAGATTTTCAACTTAGTTCTTAGGTTTGGTACACAAGGGAACGTCTGTAATCAAGGCCTTCTATACTGTATTACGGCGGTCTATGGGAGGCAATAGCCGTTTAACATCAGGTATACTGCAAGCTGGCTTACTGCCATATTTAAAAAAAAACGTATATTTGCAGTAGAACAGCAGCGAAGACAGCTACCACAGACAGAAGAACAACAGACTGAAGGGGCCCCAGAACCACCAAGTCCATCGACTGTCCGAACTACATCACAGAGGAACATAACTGGAGCTTGTCCCTCACCTTGCAACAAACTCAACATGGTACATAATAAGGAAGAAAAAGCAATTTGACAACTTTACTAACGCCCATTAATAATAATCAATCTTACTATTTTTTGAATTAAATACAATACATTAAATATAGAATCGTTTAATTACAGTTATCATAGTCCTCAAAGCGTAATCGACCCGAAATAAGACAGGTGGTCTGCCTGTAATCAATTATAGTGTAATTGCACCCTCTGAGAACTATGTCGAAACACCATAAAACAACACACAAATACAATTTTTTCTTCATACCATACTCTTTAGAATAGAATACACTTTTTCACACTGTTATAAGGCAGAAATAGACATGGCGATGATGTCATAGTCTCACAACTCCGAATAGTATTTTTTTATAATATAGGAGTAGCAGACGAGCATACAGTCCACCTGATGGTAAGTGGCTACTGCCGCCCATGGACATCTGTAATCAACCCCCAGATAGGATTAGATATTCCTACCTGAGGTCGGCCACAGATGAGCCGCTACCCCTGAGGACTAAGCTGGAACGCCTCGGAAAAGTCTGTCTCCCTTACCATACCTTTCAAACCGGAACACAGCAGTGCCTAACACTGCTATTATTAGGTAGAAATAGGTATTTACAAACCACAGTCAACTCGTGACTTCTATAACCTCCAAACAAACAAAACATGTATTCATACTATATTATATACATAGCGACGCACAGAGCGCTAAATTTGCGGCCCAACAAACTAAAACTCAACATAGAATACGCTATTACATAAACAAACAAGAA
Source organism: Epargyreus clarus clarus (assembly GCA_014595695.2). Taxonomy (NCBI): domain Eukaryota; kingdom Metazoa; phylum Arthropoda; class Insecta; order Lepidoptera; family Hesperiidae; genus Epargyreus; species Epargyreus clarus. The sequence continues at coordinate 3,537,137 of JACTTY020000016.1, read as the reverse complement.
ACAATCAAATATAATCTAAATTCGCCCATCAAAGTCAATTGCGGCCTCTATACCCCTAAAATTAGATTTTGGAACAACGCTGACTACAGCTAGGCTTAACTAAATTATTTTGCGATGTACAGCGTGTAGCAATAGACTGGAAGTAGGTAGTTTATGGACACTTTGCAATAATGGATGTTAATGGAGAGTTGAAAAAAAACATCAAAAATCTTCACTTCTATTTCTACTATTAAGTAGTTCTTGTGTTTCGCTGGAAATCAGTTTGGATGTGGCATGCCAGCTGATATAAGTAACGAAGCCATCTTTATCTTAAGGAGTGGTAATGAAACTGTGATTGACTCCAGGTAGATACCCAGATCTATTTGGTGTGGGTTACAATGTCCATGAAAAACAGTAACCTTGTAGCGTTTTTCCACAACTAGCCAAGAGATGGCGCCATATGTTTCTGACCGGACGATGTGACGATTTGCCGAAACTCATCAAGATATGGCGCAACTGAATCACGCTATCGAAGTTTTCTCAATATCTTGTATATATACAAGCTCCTATTAGAAACCGTCGGAGCACTGCCGCTCCCCGGGCATGATCACTTATGAAGCGGGAGATTTCTCATTATCAAAACCTTCTACCATCTTCTACTACCCGTATCTTATATCAAGTGTTTTTCAATATTTTGAAGATTACACTTGAAGGTTATTTAATGACTGCATGAATACTTCGTAATTTAAAATTAACTCATATTCTTAGAGAAATTTGTAGCTACTAAGCGTATTAGAAACTAACTGCATTACACCAAAGGATAATATGAAGTCAAGAAGCGAAATAGAAACAGCTTAGAGCGCAGTGTAGAAGCCGAAACAACCTGCTGGTAAGCTCGAGCTGAAGTTGGGGCTTAGTCCGCTAACTTCACGCATAATAACTACGGAGTTCAAACTTCGGAGCTCGGAATTAGTGTAGTGTGTGCAAAGATGAATAGTTTTAAAGTGAGTAGGCAGTTCGTTTTAATTATTGTTAAAATAGTAAATGGTGTATAGCAAAGAAATAGTTTGCTATCGCTGTACACGATTCGTCTGCTATTAATTATAAAATATATCTTAATTTGATGGAGCTTGCTGTCCACCTGATAAGTGGCCACTGCCGCCCATTGAAAATAGGACACCTGTAATAAATAATGTTCATATAAAGACGTTCTATCTAAAGGAGATCATAGATGCGTTGCTAACTCCTAGGTTTCCTTAGATGGCTGCTCATATATAAGACAGACTTAAATACATTTTACACCAGAAAGGTTGGTAGGTATGGTAGTGTTTGTCCTTGTAGTCCCAGGATCAGAACAGGTCTACGGTATCCCCTGCCTGTCGTAAGAGGCGACTAAAAGGGGCTTCCGGGGTTGCGGGCGGCAAGAGTGGGAGCTCGAACTGTCCAGTAAGCGACCTCGGGTAGGATGGCGGTATGTGTGGGCGCGTACCGTCGTAAACACCAGATGGTGTGGGAGGAACGAAAACTGCTCCTCCGGGTAGAGCCCGATCGGGGCATCGCGCTTGGGGGACTCCGGTTGTGTTCCGTGGGAGATCCCGGAGTTCTCCAACAAGCGTTGAGGACAGCCACCGGAGGGGTTTTAGTGCGGTAAAAAACCCACATAACCTGGCGTCGCTCCCACATCGTCGGGTACCTTTTGAAGGTTTCCACTCGAAAAGAAAAAAAAAATATGGGAGTATAACCTCCCACGCGGAAAAAGAAGACCATAACTATATCATCATGCGTAATATCCTACGTTGACCCTACATATTATAAAAAATAAAAACATGTATATGAATATGTAAATTATTATTTATGGAGAAAACTTTGAAAGACCCTTATACCTCTGATCGTATCCGATAATGAGGATTAATCACAGATACCCGGATATCGCTAATGAGTAATAATGGTGGCGATTTGTTATTGTGTAATCGTCCCAATAAGTAATAGTTTTGTTTTGACATAAAGGTCACAAGAGGAAAAATTGGTACTGAGTATTGATTAGAAAGCATAAGTGGCAAATGAGTATAGAGTCCATTCGATGGTTAGCGCACACTGCTGACCATGGACAATTATTACAGTATAGTTGAAATATCTCTCTGTTATTGTCTTTCTTACGACACTCTTCACCTTAAACCAGAGCAGCTCTTAACGTTGTTATAAACTTATAAAGCATAAATTGGTGTGACAGTGGTGCCGCTGCAGTAATCACGCCAGATTCTAACTCCTTAAGTATTTACAAAGCTTTAATTGTATTTTAAAAGCAATTGTACTTTTTCTCGACATTTTTGCATCCATCGGCCCGTTGACACAAATAACTTGAAAAGAAGTTTGATTGAACACATTTGATTGAAATCGGCTCGGCTCGGCTTCACAATAGCGCGTACGTGATTTGATCGCGAACCTGCGACAGTTCCACTTCATACAGCTATATCGATACATGACTACATATCGATACATAGGGGTGGTACACTAGTTTATTTTATTAAGTAAAGGCCGGTATATAACTTGCCTTTTAGTTCGAATATACACATTTAGTTTAGATGACAATGAATTAGTTTAGTGACGTCATTCGTAATCCAATATGGCGGACACCCCAAGATGGCGGATTAATTATTTTTCACGGACCCCCAAAAAACAAAAAATGGATATCAAATAAAAGGGTTTTCTAAGAATTAAAATTTTCTAAATTTAAAAAGTTTGATATATTTTTTATTTATAATTGGCAACAGTAGATTTTTAGATGATATAGTAAGTAAGAATTTAGTCAATTTCATGTTGAAGATGTGGATGGACTAAATTGGAATGCCTCGTTTAAAGAGTATATCCTTTACCACGTTCGTCCCTATATCCCTAGTTCCCGTGGGATTTCCGGGATAAAAACTAACCTATGTCCTTTCTCGGGTCTTAGACTATCCTTGTACAAAATTTCGTGGTTTAGGCGTAAAGAAGAGACAACCAGACAGACAGACAGAGTTACTTTCGGATTTATAATATTAGTAAGGATTAATTATATTGTATATGTCTATTCTGTAGTATGTCTACTTGTCGTGAGTGATTCCACAAAGAGTTGTAGCTTCAGTAACTGCAAGATTAAATATGAGCTTGCAGCATGCGACATCCCTCCTACGAATCCTTTGTAGTTTTTCCAGCTAAAACGATACCTGCAATCATTCATGGATCTGCGAATAGCGGTTTCGTGACAAATACCACTGAAATATACGCACGTGCTCTTAGATACTGTAGACATTTCTATGCATGTTCTAATATTTGTAACTATCAAAGATGATGAATGTACTTATCCAAGACGTTCCAAGTTTAGCACTCGGTGAAATGCTTTTGAGATTGTTATTACGCAGTCTTTTGTTCTATATTGTTTACAATTAGATCGAGTAGGAATTTTTAATTTTGCTTTTACTTTTGAAGGTGGTAGAACCCTTTGTGGTTTGACTCCGGCGGCACCACCGCCACACCTATTTCTGCCTAATAACAGCAGTGTTAGGCGCTGCTGTGTTCTGGTTTGATGGGTGTGGTAAGGGAGGCAGACTTTTCCGAGGCGTTCCAGCTTAGTCCTCAGGGGTAGCGGCGCATCTGTGGCCGACCTCAGGTGAGAATATCTAATCCTATCTGGGGTTGATTACAGATGTACATGGGCGGCAGTAGCCACTTACCATCAGGTGGACTGTATGCTCGTCTGCTACTCCTATATTATAAAAAAAAAAGATATATCCCGTGATATGCACGATTTTAGTTGTAGTTACCGTACTTTGCTGTATGATGCAGCTGCACCAATCAACCCTATATTAAATGAAAAACACCTATGTTCTCAAGGGATACAACGCTTCTGCGGCTGACCTTCAGCAGGGCTCTAATCTTATCTGGTTTTAATCACAAATACCCATGGGCGGTAGGAGCTGTTTGTCATTAGATAGACTGCATGCTCATCTGCCACTTCTATATTAAAAAATAATAGGAAGACACTGCTGCCGATCCTCTGGATTAAATTTTTTTATTGCCTTCTTAATCTACGACAACAGGCTGCACAGCATTACACATAGTAGTTATTACCCATACATATTTACATATATGTGAGTTATTACAGTGAAGAGAGAAGCAGTGATAGCATAGTGGTAAGCAGTGATTAAGAAATTTGGCCTCTCGATCGAGGGCTCCGAGGTTCAAATCCCAGGCACGCACCTCTGAATTTTCAAAGTTATGTGCGTATTAGAAATTAATTATCACTTGCTAAACATCATGAGTAAAACCTGCATACCTGAAAGATTTATAAAAAAAAATCTCAAAGGTATGTAAAGCCCACCAATACGCACTTGGCCAGCGCGGTGGACTATGGCCTAATCCTTCCCATTATAAGAGGAGACCCGTGCCCAGCAGTGGGACAGTAATGGGTTGTTGATGATGATGAGTTATTACTGTTTGCGGTTGACGCAAAATGTGTGAGGATCGCTTATACTCACGAGTATTTACTTGGAGGGTCGTAAAGTAACATGAAAAAGGCCGTAGATCGTAGAGTGCGTCTGTAATGAATGACCATTGACTCCTCCTGGGAGTCTTTTGAGGAAACTAATGAAAAAAACCACTCCACGTCTTTCAGACGTCTGAAAAGGAGTGTCGCTTATGACGTAAACGGTACGCAGCGATGGCTAAAATGATGCTTATATTTCTTATTTAATTACTGCATTAACTTTATATTTATTCATACAGGAAGACGATTTCAGACAGTGACTATTTAACAGACAGCGTTTTACAGTAATGTTAACATCAAATATGTTCGTATGCAATGTTTCCATTGTAATTAAAAAAGCAGAAAAAAATACTTAGGACCATAGATTAGGAAAGATATTTCGCCGCCTTATTAGTCAGTTATTTTTTTGAATTCTTGACAAATAAAAACATTTTTAGAGAAAATTTACGAATAAATAACTAATACTCCGTAATTTACATAATAAATAAATAATAATTATTTCAAATATTTTAGGGATATCTTAGCACGGAGACGTGGCAAAACTTTTTTACGCAACTATTTCAGTTCTCAAAACTGGGTACATTTTCTTGTTAGGAGTGAGTAATCTTTACTAATCTATGCGTAGGACTAGAAAAACCGAAGACAAACTACGTTTTTATTTACTTTAAGATTTAGATTACTATAATACAAGATTACATCCCCACGCAAAAACTAGTGATTTTTTTTTAATCCCATTAATAATAATAATAATAATAAATACTTTATTGTACCCATAATATGAAATAATAAAGAAAACATATTAAATTATTAAAACACCTTACACCCATTTGATATTAAATTATTAAAACACCTTATTTTAAACGGCATTTTAGTGAACCACCCAGACCATTGCTACAGGTTTTCTCCAAATGGCTCTTAATTGTTTATCCAGAAATGCTAGTCATCCACCAGGTGCCTTTTCACATTGACTTAAAGCTCTTTCATTTTCGATAGTTTATCTTTAACGAGCTCTTTCGCACGTCTGAAAACTATAGAGAAAGTTAAAAAGTATTTTGTATATTTGAATGTACGGTAGAAGGACGATTAGAAAATGGGCATGTAGTAAACTGTCACTCATCGATGTGTAGCTAGCTACTTTATATATGTCAGACGTTTAATCTAAATTCGAAATCAAGTATAATAGTTTAGACTGCCTTAATAAAACGTAACATCTTTCAAACCAGAAGATAGTTGGTCATTACATAGTATCTCATAGATATACCACCTTCATAAACAGGAAGAATTTTAGCGCATTAAATAGCTCCCAAGATGGGTTCAAGAACACAAATACACAGATATATAATTGATCTTTGACCCACTTCTAAAAATTTTGAAAAAAAATAATCAAACATTACATACATCACCCTTTAACTGTGTAAATAGTTTTTAAACTAGGGCAGCATTTCTATTATTATATATATTTCTACTATATTATATTATCTCTGCGTATTGCGTATAGAGCGTATAGAGGGATATAATCTTTCTTTACACAAACAAGGACAAATGGGAAGCGGCACTTCGAACTAAAAATATAGAGGGTTACGCATGGTGAGCCCCGCTCCCCGTCAGTCCGCATCACGTACGGGCGTTTGACAGCCGGCAAATCGATGGTGCATAAACCACAAAAAATAATCATTTTTTGTTACGTAAATTTTATGTGTTACGTAAAATCCACTAACTTATTTTATTTATTGTCGTATACAATGAAATGTTTTATTTTGTTTGTTTCAATGATAGTATGAGTAATTAAGATTTAAATAAATTTTCCTGTGTGGAGGCATGTGCGTTAGAAGTTAAACTTCTCTAAATATCATGCAAACTATTGTTTGGAAGTAACTAAAGTGCACGTGACAGAAAAATGCGCTCACTAAAACCAACGTATATAGCCTTGCATCGTGTAATCACGACAGTATTTACCAACAGCAAATTTTCAATTAAATTTATGGAGCATGTGCCTAAAAATGCAATCAGCAAAACCAACTTCGGCATAAAATTTCTATCTAATTTCCTTGGCAACTAAAGAAGTTATACTTCTTCAATAAAATTTACTTAAGGCCATTTTTCACGGGGTCTTCCATCACCATATTTTAAACGGAATCTATAAGCGGGCCTACATGACAGGGAAGTGCGCTCAGCAAAACCAACCTCAATATTAAGTGGCCATAAATTCTCTAACGTCGGACGGATGATACCAGCCGTTTCACTTTCGGCTTTTCAAGGGTTAGGTACGGGTTTTATATCGAGCGAGTGATTAGTTAAAAAGTTAATATTTATCTAGTTGAAGTAGCAATTGAGATTTTTTTTACAATATAGCAGACGAGCATGCAGTCCATCTGATGGTAAGTGGCTACTGCTGCCCATGGACATCTGTAATCAACCCCAGATAGCTTCACATATTCCTACCTGTGGTCGGCCATAGATGCGCCGCGCTTAACACTGCTGTTATTAGGTAGAAATAGGTGAGTCTTACTTGATTTAATCTATATATTGTACTTGAGGACTAAGTTGCAAAGCCTCGTGTCACCTACACGAAAGTAATTTCTTTTACGTAAGTGAATACAAAGGAAAGCTCCTAAGCTGGTTAAAAATATTACAAATTTGTTTATGTATTATTAGCGTATTTTTTTCAAAATCTTTCTTAGTTGTCATATAAAGCTACTATCAACTTTATACGCTGCAATATCAGTTTAAGTTTCTCATTATTTACTCTTTGAAAGATGCAAATTTGCACACGTATGGAGCTTCTTCCGAAGCGGTGGTAGTTTGTTTGTTATTGTACATGAATCTATTTGGAATAAATGCGGTTTAATTTGATTTGGTTGAAAAGAAGTCAATTTTATTAGGAGGTTAAATAAACGGAAAATATCGCATATCGCTTTTCGCCTGGAGTGAAGAGTCAGCGGCAAAACGAGTTGGTAATATTATTATTTTTACGTTTCCTTCACGGAGTGAAATGTTGAATATATTACTTTAAGATAGCAGTGCGAATACACTTTGCGCTTTGTTAAGCGAGCTTTCAGCCGAAAGCTCTACGCATGTTACACAAGATTTGTGTAAAAGGCATTTTATATTCTTATTGTACGAACATATTTGTACTGAAAATTGACTTAAGAAATTTATAGGCATGTGAATATAAGAATACATTTGTTTTTTAGATCTGTTTTAAATGTGCTATTGTTCCCTCTTTCCTTTAAAGCTTTTTGTTATATTTATAGTAACTGATAGAATTATTCAGGGTTTGGCTGTAGAGCCACAAGGCAGACGGTGACACTCTTTTAAAAAAAAAGTAAGTTGTTCATATCATTAAAATTCTATATCTTTGTAGCGTAGTTTATTATACTCTTAAGTGCCGATTGGTAGAGTAGAGTAGAGCTACCAATCTTACAGAATTTTTGAAATCTGTCTGGTATATAAATTGTCTTACGATGTTTTTCGTTAGTGTTATTAAGTAATTATTATTAATACAATAATTTACCGACGAGCTCTAGGAACATTAGCCAATTACAAAAATAAATAAATAATTATATGTGTTAATGAATTATCTGTCTCATTATTTTGCCTGCCTTGCAGACCAAACGTCTTGACGGATTGTAACATATGAGGCGTTGTTGGAGTCGTCTAAATCAGTGTTCCGCAAAGTGTGTACCGCGGTTCACTGGTGTACCGTGATCAATAGTTCGTGTGCCGCGGAAAATAAGGTTATCTTATAAAATTATTTTAGTAAGTAAGTAAGGGTAAGTAAAATACCTACACAAATCACGCGAGCGCACGAGCGATGCGTTTTGTTTCGTTCATCTAATTCTTTGGTTTCAATAAATGTTTATTAATATTACTTAAAAACTAATTTTTAATTTGTGATGTACCTCCAATAATTTTAGTTTTCCTAGATGTACCTTGAACACAAAAAGTTAGCGGGACATTGGTCTAAATTGTGGGACTGACATAGGCTATATCTATAAGCATGGGATTTCATGTTTTTACATATTAACTAGTTAAATAAATAACGCATTTGTGACAGTTTAAATTTGTAATTAAAATACTTTTAACATAATTATCCAAGGTGTTCCCACTTAGTCCTCTAGGGAAACGCATCTGTGGTTAACTTATACACAATACCAATCTTATCTGGGATGTATTACAGATGTCCACGGGGAGCAGTAGCCAATTACCGTCAGGTAGTCAATATGCTTTATTGCTTCATCAAAATTATAAAATATGTACTTCTAGTTTTAAGTTTATAATCATTTTAAAACCGAACTCACAGCATACGCCATTCCCGTATGTATAAAATACTTTCGCAAATCGTTTGGGTGCCGCATAAATCGGCGGCGGGCGATATTAAATATTCGTTAAGGCGGTCCAATGCGCCATCAATAATAATATCGGATACTTTCAACTGAATGTCGCCACAAATCAACTGAAATTCGCTGAAAAACTCGCCAATGTTCAGCGATTTTGAAAATGCCGTTCGCTAAATGGCGATTGTTTGTCATTTATTGAAACGAATTTGTGTATTTTATTTTTTGTAAAATCAAAAGTTACTAGATTTTGAATAATGTATGTTTCTCCATAAACTGGATTCTTTATATAAATAGCAACGAGCGTGTAGTCTACCTGGTGGCAAGCCGTAGGCCCATGGACACCTGTAACCAATTCCATATCGAACAGGATTTATAGATTTACTTAATTATTGACTTCGAAGCCTTTTAAAAACAACATAAAGAATATATAAGTCTAGTACTATTAACTAGTCATAGTCTTAAGGATTTCATGTATAATAAATGAATAATTTTATTTCACCATTTTAGCAGCAAATAATGCGAATTTCAATTCTATTCCTTAGTAAAACATTTAAATTCAATTCCTAACTCAAACTTAATATTTTAGCACGCTCCCTAAAACAATTAACAAAGCTTAAACGAATCATAAATACCAATACCATTACAGAATAACAATACCCAAAAAGAAATGAGGCCATAAGTCGACACAATTAATGTCCTGAAGTTCCTCGGACGGTCCGGCGGCGGCTAATTGACTTTTGAATTAGTTAAAAAACAACGAATCGCGCTAATGAAGCGATCCTTTAAGCTTATTTACGACTGGCGACATTACGCCACGGTATTTATTTGGGCGGGACGCGACCGTGCGGATAAAACGGTATTGTTTTCTGAATTTTTAATTTGGTGCGTGTGTTTTCTGGTAAGGGTAAGAGATGGCGCTGTGCGTCTCAATAGATCGCGCTGTTAAAGTTTTTTATCATTTTGGCATAGATTAGTAAATATTACTCCTAACAAGAAAATGTAACCAGTTTTGACAATTGAAAATGTCACTGTCATCGATTTTCCTGTTTGAAGAATATTAAAAAACTTATTTTTTAGATAATTTACGAATGAAACTATATTTCTCCGCACTTTTTCTTCGATTTCGTGTCTTTGCACCACTTAACTGAACATGTCGGCATTGTTCCGCATAAACTACACCATGACAGCCATTAAACGGCTGACAGAACTGCCAGCCGTTTAAGCCATTTAATGGCTTCCTTCAATTACAAGGCGGTGAGATATCTATGCTAATTTTGTATAAAAAAACTGAAAATCACGATTACGATTTTTCAGCACGGTCGAATTGGCTTTTCAGGGAGATTCTATGGTTACTATTTTTTATAACATTAAAGTAGCATCGTGCATGCAGCTCACCCGATGAAGTAATTATTGCTACCCATGGACATTATCAATCCCAGATAATATTAAATTCCCATTTGCGGTTGGCGGATGCCTTGCTATCCCCGAAGACTAAGGATTTAATATACCTCATATTTACCTGAAACTTTTACAGGGCAATAGCAATAATATTTGCAACCTGCTGACGTTAAATGATTTCTGAAAGTCATAGACGTTTTTGCAAACATTGAGCACGAATTACTATCATCTAATATTAGTTCAGTACAAATAGGTATTTAGAAAAACGAGAAGGTTTTTTTTTTATAAAATGGGAGGGACAAGCATGCAGTCCACCTGACGGTAAGTGGCTACTGCCGCCCATGGATATCTGTCATCAACCCCAGATAGATTGGATAGTACTACCTGAAGTCAGCCACAGATGCGCTGCCAGAGGACTAAGGTAGTACGCCTCGGAAAAGTACGTCTCCCTTACCACACCCTTCAAACCGGAACACAACAGTGCTTAACACAGTTGTTATAAGGCAGAAATAGGTGTGACGGTGGTGCCGCCGGAGTCGAACCACAGCGGGTTCTACCACCTTGATATTATCAGGTTTATCCTGAACAAGACGGAACATCCATTTATTTTGTCAATATCTCCGCCAATATTATTTTATTGATGTCGGACTATCCCTCGTCAAGTCGTTATCGTATAGCGTATAAAGCCGTATCCAGGTTAGTCCATACATTAAAGCAAATGAGGGCCAGACCCGTCTGATTTATGTATAATAAGGCAACTTTTAATTTCGCTACGTTTAAGGCCTCTGCTATTTCTTTATAGCGCCCCATAAAAGTGTCCGCTCTCAATATTTATTGGGGAATGAGACATGCCTATACATTTGTTTGTTTTTAGGTCAATATTTTTTGCTGCTATCTCAAATTGCCGTTTTCAGGTATTTTCGTGTGCCTAGAAATTTTCAGTATGTTTAAAATGTTATTTTGTTTTTTTATTGCTTGGATAAATTTAAATAAATAATGACGATCTATTAGTCTTGTTTGTTATCGTTTTGAAGGCTTTATGGGCGGTTTGAATACGATACGATTGTACTAAATAGGTTGCATTGCTACGTAGTAGAATATTATACTTCAGACTTATCCTAACTATCCTTACTTATCTATGAGAGAAAATGTAAGTTTTTTTGCTTTTAAGCATGTAGGTTTTCGCATTTACATGAATCAGACGTGGGAATTGAACCCTGAACCCCCATTAGGGACCGAAGATTAAACCGGTTATCATGGCTTATATATTTAAAAGTTATTACATAACGTACTTCCAATTTCCGTTTCGTAGGAAACGCTCCATCGGGAAACTATTTTAATTTATGAAATTCCATTCAAATTATACACGGTATGGAATTTCTCCTTTGACGTGGTCTCTCTAAGTTCTAAGTGGCACTAAGTGGTCCGGGTACTGCCCAAAATATGTACCTGACTCTGGATTAGTTTAAATTCTATACCTAAAATGCGTCGAAGTTTTCCCAGATATTAATATTATACCCATATAATTATGAATTAAATCATGTTCTCGTTGTACCTATTTTTAATGAGATATCATGATAAGTGGCCACCCATAAACATCTTTAGTCATTCCGGTACAGGGTTAACCATACATTAAGTATGGATGCTTTGGTATCTCTTAGGTCTGAGCAGAGCATAGTAGCGCTTAGTATAATTCAAATCAAATCAAATATTTTTTTTTTAACCAAAATAAGTTCTTTACAGAACACATTTTGAAAGTCAATACTACTACCACCACTTCACAAGGTGTTTCGTTATGGAGAAGAAGCGTTATTAATGTTATTAGACAGAAATAGGCATCTGTTTCTACTTCAGTTAGGACTCCAGAGATTCCCAGGATGCCTTATAAGTGCTTTGTAGCCATTGAAGCATGTTTGAGTGCGTTCAAATCGTACACAACTTCACCAAAAAGGTCAGGTACTTTTACAAAGATCTTCCCGCAAACAAAAAAATCTAAATCTACATAGAGTTGTTAATATATTAAGTATGTCCAATGTCCATTAGTAATCACTAATATCTGAGCTACTATAAGATCGTTTATTACTTCTATCACCTATGAAAAATTTTCCTTTAGCAAACCGTTCCTATAGTTCAAGTTATCTAATCCAGATCCCATTGTTCTCGCTCGTATAAGCTTAAACTAACGCACAAAATATCCAACACAATTACCTGAAACTAAAGACTGGTGCGGGATTATAATACATTGTTTCGACATCACGCCTCAAAGCCCCGGGTTTGCGTGTCCCGGACACTCCACCGGCTGATTTAAGTGGCTTGTACATTGGACGTTGATCGTATGAGTACAATACCCTTACCATGAGTTTTTACGTTTTGACAAATATGACTATTTTGGTATTTTTTTACGTATCTGATTGTATCAGAACTATAGTGTCAGTAACGTAACATTAAATGACTAAATTGACAAAATGGCGCTTTATGTTTTATCTCTCTTTTTTGCGAACATGCAGGCAAACAAAAATACTTGAGCACTTATTTATTGTTACGTTTACTCAGTCTTCTGAAGCAAACGGAACATAATAATGATTTGAGTAAACGCAACGTAAAATTGTGGGTGTTTTGAAAACTCATGGTAAGGATACAGTACTACCCGGTTAATACATCGGACTTAAGATAAGAATATCGGCCGATGCCGCCTTTGATCCGTCCGAGTCCGTTATTATATTTACGTTTAAAAAATGATATTGAAAGAAATACTTTGTTATTTTTCGAGCGACGAAAGAGCAAATGTAACCGATAATAGCCGACAAGGTTTTTTATATGAAATGAAATGAAATATATTTATTTTGTATAGGCCAACGACGGCACTTACAAATTGTCAGGTACAATTTTTTTCTTAAACTACTACCGGATCGGAACGCGACCTCTACTGAGAATAAAGTTCGATGTACCACAGATTAATAAATAGTTTCTACGTAAGTAATTCTACGGGTATTACGGGTTGTATAATCTTTTACATTTTAAGAAAAGGATATGAACAGGAACTCAGTAAATATGATATCATAATTTGTTTTGACCTTTAAGATTTTTAACACGGACGTGGTGGAAATGGACTCGATTGATTCTGTGAATTTTATTTTTGTTAAATATTAAAACAAAATTAAAGTTAAATATTAAAATATTCAGAGAACGAAGAAGCCACGTTGCAGTTAAACCGTGTATATTATTTATTTTTTATATTATTATTTGTGTATATTTTTTATTGTTAGCTAGGATTGTGTATTCGATCCCTTGTAGTAGATACCGAACCCCATTGTCGGACGCATCGAGGGCGCAGAGATAAGGGCATTGTGTTCGCAGTAAGGGCAGCGGTTCCTGGCTTATTTGTGCGCGTTATTAATTAAATCATGGGGCAAGGTAGCCATGAACGGGAACTAGGAACGAAGTATTAGGAATTTGAAGGTGGTACAACCCTTTGTGGTTCGACTCCGGCGGCACCACCGCCATGCCTATGTTTGCGTCATAACAGCAGTGTAAAACGCTGCTGTGTTCTGGTATGAAGGGTGTGTGGTATGATAGACATACTTTACCGAGGCTTTCCAGCTTAGTCCTCAGGAGTAGCGACGCATCTGTGGCAGACTTCAGGTAGGAATATCTAATCCTATCTGAGATTGATTACAGATGTCCATGGGTAGCAGTAGCCACTTACCATCAGGTGATTGCATGCTCGCCACACCTATTTCTGCTTCATAATAGCAATGTTAATGCTGCTGTGTTCTGGTTTGAAGGGTGTGGTAAGTGAGACGTACTTTTTCGTGGCGTTCCAGTGCTATAATTGTTTTTAGTATATTTAATATTTCAATGTAAAAAGATACAAGCCTAGTTATGTAATGATGGATTTATCGTTATTAGTATTAATTTATCTGTAATCTATAAATTTGCAGATGCAAAGTATTAAAAATATACACCACCATACAAACCACCAACACGTGTTTCGCTCCAAGACGGAGCATCATAGTAGCATTACCATGAGTTGGCATAGAAACGCCACTATAGAAATGGTAAATAGAAAACTATTGTCATTTTGCTAGTGAATAACATAACTACTATCGTTACGGTATTTCTTGACAACGTCTGTCAAATTAATGACTCATGGGACCGAATTTGTATGGCAATAGATCATAATGACATTCGCTAGCGATTTGATTTCGATAGGTTTTTTACGTATCGAGTTACGTCACTACGGATTTTAGTTCTACGAGTAACCACCAGAGGCGCTGTACAATTTTTCATACATTTATTTTACGCAGTCGCTAGCGAGTAATACTTTTGTAAACTCATGGTAGTCCTACAGGGTAAGTTGACTCTACGACGGTTAATCGTTAAGTCAATAATGGTTTGAAATATATACCATCATACATATTTGTAGCGGATATTTGCGAAGTAGTGTTAATCTTAACTTAATACTTATTAATTAAAGTGAATGGAGTCAATTAGCTGTAAAACAATTCATTCGTATCGTAGGAAAATATGAATTCCTCCATACACTTGACAATGCATTTCATACATGCATTAAACAATATTTACTGTGACTTATTACCATAAAGATAGGGTCCATAACCGTACAAAGTGTATGAACGGACCCTACATTATTCAGACCACTTCAATAATGGAAATTTAATATTTCATCAAACAACTTTAAAATTTCCTCGCGATGTTTTCGTTTCGAAAATATATGTGAATATTTGGAGGAGCACGTTTTAATATTTATGACGTGTATGAAGTGGCAAGATGCGCAGGTATTTATTCATTTACTGCATTTATTTATTTACTCTGATAATATTCGTGAAGGTAGAACCAGTGTTTCTACTCTCGCACTGCCGCCACACCTATTTCCGGATAATAACAGCAGTGTTAAACGCTGCTGTGTTCTATTTGGAAGGGTGTGGTTTGTTTCGCATACTTATCCGAAGCATTCCAACTTAATCCTTATAGTTAGCAATGGATCTGTTGTCAACCTCAGATAGGAGTCTAATCTTATCGGGGGTTGATTACAGATGTCGATGGGCGGCAGTAGCTTCTTACACCAGATGGACTGCATGCTTGGTTGCTATTCCAACCTAAAAAGGATTCCAATTTTATTTGATGATGATTACAGGTAGTCTAAATGTTCGAAAGCTATTTTAATTTCATAAATAATACGAATAGTAGTAAAAGTTTATTCACAGAGATATTTATTGTAGCGTAGCGTAACAAAGAAAGCGGGTCTCTGGTTCATTAAAAATTGTGGTTTGTCGGTGAAAATTGGTGGAGGGAAATATGTGATTCAGTGGGAAACAGGAAGAACAATTAAAAACTTCATAACCACAGACGAGTCGGCACGATGGGAGGCTGCATTTCCGTTAAGGTTGCTGATTTTGATGCTAAATAATGAAGATCAGGCGGAATACATACATTATGTATCTTTCAGATGTATTATGTCTAATGTTAGTTATACTCTAATCTCCCATGTTGTGAAGATAGACAAATGGTCAGAAGAGGGACATAATTTTTCATAAATGATTACGAAACACTACGCTAAGGTATTTGCTACTTGGCTATTGCTCCGCATAATCCATGACTAAGTTTATCTGAATTACATTCACTTAATACTCCCATCAATAAACTCTAACGACTGTACTACTTTTAACATTTTCTTAAAACCTATTTAGTGTTTCGTGTAATGTAAATATAATTTTAGTGGTCTTTTCATATAACCGTAAGTACCCAAAGCTCTTACAGTGACGCGAGTGCCCCGCGGTGCATACCCAAAAACAACGGTCGCATTACCGCAGAAAGCACATGGGCCGCACCATGAAAAATTCATAACCGCACCATAGATTATTGAAATCCCGACTTTAATGCCTATTTACGTGATGCCTCCGTAATTCATAAAAACAAAAAAAAAATTGAGTTAATGTAAACTCCACGCTACTCCACGTTCGACGTGGAAGTGATTTGATCACATTTCAAATATGAATAATTCGTATACGTTCCTAATGTCAAGGAAAAAAATATTAAAATTAAGAAATGGGTACATTAACGTAAGATTATATTTCGCAGAAAAGAGACAGATAAAAAAAAAGCATTAAATTTATTTGCTTGTAAACGTAAATAAAAAAATTACCGTTTGTTTAAAAAATATTCAGGCTACTTTGTATTTATATAACTTAGCGATTTGCGTCGATACGTACTTAATTCCGAGTATTTCGCAATTACTTATTAATGAGCTCAATTTATTTTCTTTCGATCTGCAGCAAGTAGGTCGTTGTAGGTATAAAATATGTTCCTATAACTCACATGGGCACTTCTTATTCTAAATTGTAATTTTAACTAAGGTAATATATGGACTTTCCACTCTATTTAGTTGTAAATACTCAGGATATTTTACTATAATACAAATATTAAACACTATAAACTGGAAATAAAAATAATAGAATAATGAAAAAAATATTTAAAAGAAAACCGCCTTTTCGAAGTCGGTTAAAAATAGAAATTAATCATTATTATAATATGTGTATAATATTTTTACAAATGTAATTTAGGCATCATTTTAGTAATTTTGGCTTGTTACCACGTTTAAACTACTCTTTTCACTGTCAAAAATTTGTAGCACAAAAAACTTTAAAGATAATGTATAATTCAAGGAGGAATTTGTCATTCTGCAAGTGGTAGGGCATCTTTAACATGATTAGTCGCGTAGGCATTTTACACTGATTAAAAAAATCTGGACCATCTATTCTTTATTTTCTCTTTGTCGTGTTCGATAGTAATAATAAAGTCGGTTGCAGCCACCTCGCATATGACGGAAGTTCGGAGAAGCAAATGTGTATTAACGGGGAACATTCGGAAACGCCGTGATTAAACCGCTTTTTCACAATTTTCACATGTATTTTCTATGAAATTGATGTAGCAGTTGAGCTAGCACTTTATACATTTTAGACTAATATTGTCACAGAGTTAATTGGATTGATTTCTGCATGTAAGGGGCACTCATGATATGCGGTTTTAGTTTATTTATAGCCGATATTTCAAACCAGTTACATGAATCGTGGTCAGGGCGAAACTCACTGTGTCTCGCTACTTTTACGCCCCTTACATACTAAAAACAACTTGCAATTCATCTCACAATTGTAAATAAGATGTATGAAGTATGGCTCGAAGAGATAGGGCTAAAAGAAGATACAAACGGTGCCCCTCCGATTCTAATTTAAGGTTATTTAGAGAGTTGCGTAATCGCTGCAATCGTATGTGTAGAGATGCTAAGAGACGCCATTTCCACGATTCTCTTGTTGACCGTGCGCCTGCAGAGGTTTGGCGGTTCTTAAAATCTGTTGGCATCGGTAAATCTCCCACGAGCACCAGCAATGCATTTAATTCGAGTGATCTTAATAAGTATTTTTCGGTTTCCTCAGCATATTTAGATCCTCAAATTAAGTCTGCTACGTTACTTGCGCTCTCCAATACGCCCAAGCCGACATGTGAGCAGTTTAGCTTTGCCTCTGTGACTCAAGAGACCGTGAAAAAATCTGTTTTAGCAATTAACTCCTCTTCTATTGGTACTGATAATTTATGCTCTAAAATGATAATCTTAATATTGCCATCGGTTCTTCCTACACTTACTCATTTATTTAACCACTCCCTATCTTCTGGTTTCTTTCCCTCAGCCTGGAAACAGGCCTTTATTACCCCAATTCCCAAAATTAATAATCCTACCACCTTGTCTCACTTTCGTCCTATCTCTATCCTACCCTTCCTCTCCAAAGTGCTCGAGCATATCGTGCACATCCAGCTCACCACCTTTTTAAATTCGAATAATCTCCTCAATCCTTTTCAATCCGGCTTCAGAACTGGTCACAGTACAGTCACTGCTCTGCTAAAAGTCACAGAGGACATTCGCTTCGCTATAGAACATAAAAAACTCACTATACTAGTGTTGCTTGATTTTAGCAACGCCTTCTCATGTGTCGACCTTGACATAATTCTGGGTATTTTAAAATCAAATAATATTTCTTCTACCGCTATATCTTGGTTTGATTCCTATCTTCGGGGTCGCTCGCAACGTGTTCGCATTGACGACGTGGTGTCCGATGCATGTGATTTAGTTGCGGGTGTTCCTCAGGGTGGCGTTCTCTCTCCCTTGCTTTTTTCTATTTTTATTAATTCCTTGACTTCCTTAATTTCTTCCAATTTTCATCTCTACGCCGACGATCTGCAGATTTACTCACATTTTTTAGCAGAAGACACCAACTCAGCTATAGTTACCATGAACAACGACATAAACAATATCGTTAAATGGGCCGCATCTTTTGGAGTTTCTATCAACGCTAACAAGACACAAGCTATTATTGTAGGCAGTAGATATACTCGGAGTTCTATCGACATTTCGACCTTAGCACCTATCACGGTTGACGGTGTCCGTATTCCTTACGCTGACAAGGTAAGAAATCTCGGGGTTTTGATTGATGCAAATCTCTCTTGGACTGCCCAAGTCAGCGAAGTCAGTCGAAAAGTACATCACGCTTTCCATTCGCTGAGGTGCCTGCAATGTTTCTTACCCTTAAAAACTAAGATCACTCTCGCTCAAACATTAATTGTACCCATTATCGACTATGCTGACGCCTGTTACTTGGATGCCACAGAGGAGCTTCTTAATAAACTTGAGCGCTTACAAAATTTGTGCATTCGTTTTATCTTCGGTGTTCGCAAATACGATCACGTCTCCCAGCTTCGTAAGGATCTCAAGTGGCTCCCAATCCGCCTTCGCAGAAACACAAGGATGCTATGTTTATTATTTAATATACTACGTAACCCCAACTATCCCACTTACCTGCGAGAACGTTTCTCTTTCGCTCGACCTCCTTACGCTCCTTGCAGAACACACGTTAAGACCCTACTTAAATTTCCTTCCCATAAAACTTCTTCCTATTCCCATTCCTTCTCAGTGCATGCTGTCAGATTGTGGAATGCTCTTCCACTAAAGATTCGCGAATCTGACACTATCTCTATATTTAAAAAGCGAGTTAAAGAGCACTATATTTCCTTATCTAAGTAGTTCATATATATATATAGTAAATATGTATGTATAAGTATTTATATATTTATGTATATTTATATATCTATAGTATAACATATATGTTATTTTTACATCTTTTTAAGTACACACTAATACTACCATTCTGCACCCTCTATCCACTCACAGGTCTGCTGGAAGAAATTTCTGACAGAAATAAGCAGTGCCTTTGTACATATTATTTCTTTATGTGTTTGTCTTTTTTTCTTATATTGTGTGTGCATAAATAATAAATAAATAAAAATAAATAAATAAGATTTGAGATCTATTTTAGGTCGACAAAAGGTAAGTGGTGTGGCTAGGGACTAAAATGAAGCAACTTGAATATGAATAGGTAGTCAAGTACACCCGAGATGGTATATAAGTATATATAAGTTGTTTTAGTCGTTTTTACTTTGTCATGTAATTAGTATTATAGGTATTTTATTGGCGTCCCTGTAGTACCGGGACCAGAATAGGGCTACGGTATCCCCTGCCTGTCGTAAGAGGCGACTAAAAGGGGCTTGAGGGGTTGCGGGCGGCAAGAGTGGGGGCTCAAACTGTCCAAAGGGCATCGCGTCTTCGCAAAAGGGCATCGCGTTAGGAGGACTCCGGTTGTGTTCCGTTGGAGATCCCGGAGTTCTCCACCAAACGCTGAGGACGGCCACCGGGGGGGTTTTAGTGCGGTAAAAATCCCACATAACCCGGCGTCACTCCCATGGCGTCGGGTACCTTTTGAAGGTTTCCCCCTTGTCAACAAAAAAAAAAAAGGTATTTTATTGGAACATTAGAATACCCTTTTCTCCGTGGGAATGTGTATTGCAATCGGATCGCAATGGGAGTATAAAATAAGATGTCTTCTGGTTTTAGTGATTATACGGACACAAAAACAAGTACACAAACACCCAGACCCAGAACAGATATTTAAATACTACTTGGGCGGGAATCGAACCAAGTTACGTTTAAATGTCAGATTTGTAATTTGACTGGTACCCGTAAATAGTCATCGTTTTCCTTAAAGTTTCCGCAGTAATCAACTTATATTACTTAATTAAACAAAATAATAATCACGTTTCGAACTGTTTACAATGAGTTTATTCCCAAAACGAAATTAATTACTGAACATCTTAACTTTGTTCAATTCGGTTCTAAATGTTATTAATAAACAAAATTCCTAAAGTACGTTTCTACGGGAATATTTTAATTTCCGACCTCTTGGCATCGAGATGGCGTAAATCCTGAAAGTAATTTGGCTTACGAATGAAACTTTCTCTAACAGCCTCGCTGATCGGTTTCACTGTGGATAGGTAAGCGATATGCGATGAAGTTTCTCACTGAATACTAACGGTATTCCATAAAGGTATTCAAAAAGGAGATTTTCTTAGGATATCGTTTGTATAACAGTAAAGTTCCTTGCTAAATATACTTTTTGGCAAGTTTGTAATGGTAATTTCATCAAAAAAATCTTTTGACGACATAGTTACTGTAATAGAATTTGAATGTTTCTGTATAAATTGACTTTGGCTTAAAAAGTTTAAACTTCTTTTTTATACAGAATGAATGTCAGAAATAAATGAAAATGTCACTTAAATGTACCATGCTATACACTGTGTAGCAACACAAAAATGTTTGACATACAATATACATACTTATACAGTTATAATTATAACATTAATTGGAGTAGTACATAAGATAATAATTGTGAGTACGACTTAAGGAGGCCAGAGTTCAAAGAGGTCCACGCGGGTGTCTTCACTATTCTAATATTTATTCACAGTGCGACAAGCTATTTTATGAGTCCGAGTGGAAAAGTAGCATAGAAGAGAAAAACAAATTTATGTTTCATGAAAAATAGTTTGTGGAAATTGACACTTTTTTGACAAATCTGTTTGTCATTTGTCAGTTTTTCTTAAAGTTAATTTTAGTTATTTTGGCTACTCTTATAAATAACCGTTCCGTATCATAATTTTAATGTTGAGGTCATAGATAAGTATAGATATCTCACCGCCTTATAATTGAAGGAAGCTGGCTATTAAATGGCTTAAACGGCTGACAATTCTGTCAGCCGTTTAATGACTGTCATGGTGTAATTTACGCGGAACAATGCCGACATGCGCAGTTAAGACACGAATCGAAGAAAAAGTGCGGAGAAATATCGTTTCATTCGTAAATAATCTAAATCTACATTTTTTTAAATATTTTTCAAACACGAAAATAGATGACAGTGTCAATTTCAATTGTCAAAACTGGTTAAAGTTTCTTGTTAGGAGTGAGTAATCTTTACTTATCTATGGTTGAGGTGTAGTGTGTCGGTTTCAATAGTGACATTTCAAATACTTTGTGCGCAAAAACGGGGTATTTCGGGATTTGCTGTAAAAATGTGATGTAATCGGTAAGTATAGATTTAGTTTCAAAAAATACATAAGTTCTAGACAAGTGCAATATAATACTACCCGCCATTACTTGTAATATAATTTGTAATACAGGCGAGACACGAATACTTGTGACAATGTTGAACTTTGATGTTTTTTACCATTCTGTCAAAAATTCTTATCAAGTCGTTCATCGCTACTCGTCGTGGTTTAAGCGAGTACTTTAAATTAATCGTAAATTAAAAAGAGAATTCATAATAGGTCTTCTCTGCAATGGAATGTTTAAGAAGTAATATCGAGGGCCAGAAGTTAGTTCAACGTTTCTGTTTTGTTACGATTTTATTGATACAACTTCACGTGGATTTAGACCTTACAAGTAGTAGGGTTTGAAACTCTGCCTCAAATTCGGGGTACGAATTTTAAAACCTAGGTGCGCTCCTAAATGTTGTTAAAGTTATGTGCGCATAAGACATTATTATCACTTGTCCCTGTAGTTCCGGGACCAGAATAGGGCTACGGTATCCCCTGCCTGTCGTAAGAGGCGACTAAAAGGGGGCTTCCGGGGTTGCGGACGGCAAGAGTGGGAGCTCGAACCGCCCGACCAGCGGCCCCAGGATGGACGGCGGTATGTGTGTGCATACCGTCGTGAACATCAGATGATTTGATGAATTTCAAGCTCACCTGGGCGACCGACGGGGCAATGCGCCAAGTGGACTCCGGTTGCGTTCCGTTGGAGGTCCCGGAGTCCTCTACGCAGCGCCGAGGACGGCCACCGGGGGGGTTTTAGTGCGGTAAGAATCCCACATAACCCCGTGCCGCTCCCACGGCATAGGGTACCTTTTGAAGGTTTCCCCCTCGTCAACAAAAAAAAAAGACATTATTATCACTGTTTGCTATAAATATTACTTTCGATTCCAATATATTAGTTAATCAACCAACCATTAATATAAAACTATCTGGCACTATATAAGTGATAACATATTATTAATACTATTCTATATTCTAAAATTATTATCAAAAGCGTCGTATGGATCTTCAGCATACGTTACATTGCATCTTGTATCCGCAACAGAAAACTGTGCTACAATCCTGCACAACCGCTCGGTTTTGTTATCCCTTGATTATGAATTTCTCGCGCATTCGGTTGCTTTGAGATGGTCGCTTTGGCTGTGCGCGGGGTGCGGTCGAGTGTTAGCGGGTTGCATTCCACAAATGTTAAGTATAATATAGAAGAAAAATAAAGTAAGCTATATATTCAATGTCTTTGCTTATAGGGTACTAAGAAGTTTTAAATATACACACTATTAAATATAGAAGAATAGAATAACAATGCGAAAATCTCATTTTCATATGATACAAAATTTTTCTTTTTTTGTTTAGGACACTCATAAATAAATTTGTTTACAATATATAATTAAGTCCACTTGTTATTAATATGAAATTATTGGACATTATATAAATGATAATGTTATCAACAGGTATTATTGATATTGTTTTATACTTTTTATTCTGTATTCCAAAATTATTATCAAGCGCGTCGCATGGACCTTCAGCATACGTTACATTGCAGCGTGTATCCGCAACAGAAGACTGTGCTACAATCCTGCACAACCGCTCGGTTTTGTTATCCCGTGATTATGAATTTCTCGCGCATTCGGTTGCTTTGAGATGGTCGCTTTGGCTGTGCGCGGGGTGTGGTCGAGTGTTAGCGGGTTGCATTCCACGATTGTTAACTATTAAGCTGTGGAAATAGTAAAAGAAGTGATTAAGTCTTTCTAGTCTTTCGATCTGAGAGGACACTGGAGGGATTAGGTCGCTTTACTCTTGCAGTCTGGGAGACCATCAGTAGCCAGTAGTGGGACATTAATGTGTTGATAGAACAAATAATGATAGTAAAGCATGGCAATTGATCTTTTTTGAATATCTGCAATTCGAACTCTGGGCTAGCTATATAATGTTTAAAGTTATGTGCATATGATATAACTATTTTTTGAAAACGATCATATACATCGAGGAGATAAATGTTCATCCATGTTCTCTTATTTCAATCGGTAACTGATTATACTAAAATGATGACAGGCATCAAGACATCAGAAGCAAGGAGAGATTGTGAACAATATTGGGCTGTAATTGGTACTCGATTGCTATTCAATTGCAGCTAGAAAGTTACAAAGTGAGCATAGTTCAAACAATCGTTTTAACAATCAACTGAAATTTATAATTAATGAAATTCCCCGCTTGCACACACACCGTACCTTTATTATCGCCGTGTAACTCTCTTCGAGTTCCGAGCTCAAAGCAGGTCCTTGATTAAATAATTCAAATACGTAGTGTTCTCTGTTATTATCATTGTCTGCTCTTTTTATGCACTGCTGTACTTCTAATTAAGAAAATATTCAAGGCGTTCCTCCTTTTAGCAGAAGAATGTGTTCTTTATATTGTACGGTTTCGAGAACATTACGCGAGAAATGAAAGCGCTTTTGCAACACTTTAGGCGGCTTACATATCGCGATATGTCGCATTTTTGTAGCGTTTTTATTTATTTGACAATATTAGATGTGATAATGGTTAGACTATTCCAATTACTTTCCAAGTATTACTTTTATAAAAATGTACATTTAAATTGCATTTTGAATTTACTCAAGAGAAAATGCGATTACGCGATAACCGCTAGTCCTCGTTAACATAGGTTGACTTGAGTTCATTTTAACGTGCAGTCTTCATACGAATTTTCTTGCGCACCTTTCACATAATCAGTGTATCCGCATTATTAAGACATATTCTAAAGGTCTAGCATTTTTAACTTTTGCTAATGATGGCATGTGATTTTGTGATAGCACCGTGCATTGCTAATTTGTCCATATATTACATATTCGCAACTAATCCCTAATAGGAGCCGAGTTCTACTTTGAGTATTTATGTTGGAACTCTTCTTGCATATAACTATTTCATCACACTCTATAATTAATACATCAACTGTTCACATTGTTGTTCTTAGATGGTGAAGTAGATGTGAGTCGCATTTTGTGGTCGCAATGTTGTCAGTCTGTCATCAGCCTTATTATAACGGCGAGGTTGTACATTCTTCTGTTAGTATCTTGTTTAAAATAGCCAATGTTCATTTTCGGCACTGCAGGATTATCTCGCATGGCATTTAAAATTAAAATAAGGTATTTCGAAAGTTAAACTTTTAGAACAATTTTCTTTTAATGAGATTGAAACGACTTTGCTGGCCATATAACGGTAAATGATCACTGCCACCCATCGTAGATACCACTAATGAGGACTAACATGACCTCACAGGTAATATATGTAAGTCAGCCGGGATCCTAGCCGGTCTAAGCATACTAGTTCTACCGTTATGCACAATGCAAGCACTGACCAATTTTAACAAAACTTGTAGTGTACTACCTATATTAATTACCCGCTGTAGCACATGCTACAAGTACAGCTGTGTTACACCATTGGCGGCTTGAACGTATTCTTTACTAATTATTATTCTGAGGAAAGTTGTCATGCGCTATAATAACTACATAGCAGGTAACTTCAAGCTTGTTAGCAACTAAGAAACTAAATTAGCATAACTAACTTTTTATCTCCAGAAAAAGGCACACAGCAAGACAATGCTACAAATCAGTCCTTTGCTTACGAAACAACAGTCTGTAAAAACATGATGTAAATGTGAAATTGCCTATTTCGGCCGTGCGCGCTATCTGATGGCGCGTCACCCGGCTTGTCGCCTCAGGGCTGCTCTGTTCGTAAGGTACAGTTTTTACGCCACTTTCGTACCTGCACAATAGTGCTACACTGTGGTCAAAACGACTTTTCAACTTATACGGCAAAGGGGACAAGGGGAGACAAATTTACGGGGGACTAATTTGACGAGGTAAACTTAGTCTTCAGGAGTAGCAACGCAGTTGCAGCTGATCTTGTTAGTCATGACTCTATTCTTATCTAAGGTTGATAGCAGATTTTAATGAATGGCAGTGGTTACTTATCATCAGGTGAACTGCACGTTCTTGTGTCTCCATAGCACTTAATTTTGACTTCATGAAAAGTTACCTAGTACAAGACACAGCTATAAATCAGTCCTTTGCTTACGAAACAACAGTCTGTAAAAACATGATGTAAATGTGAAATTGCCTATTTCGGCCGTGCGCGCTATCTGATGGCGCGTCACCCGGCTTGTCACCTCAGGGCTGCTCTATTCGTGAGGTATAGTTTTTACGCCACTTTGATCAATACGTATATAGTTGTGTTACCCTGTGGTCAATACGACTATTAAACTATTTGAATCTCACAGAAAAAAGTTCAAACATGTCGTTAAACAAACGCTATGTAAAGAAGCGTAATATAAACTAAGTGATAATTGACTGACAAAACGGTGTGGTCTGAAGTAGTTCCAGCTCCACATGCTCCATTAGGTTAAGCTTTACATTGTCAAAAACATTTTTTTAAAAGATGTGTGTTATGGAGTTTCTTTTGCTGCTTCTTCTCCATAACGAAACACCTTGTGAAGTGGTGGTATTTGTTTTGACATTCAAAAAGTGCTCTGTAAAGAACCTATTTTGTATAAAAATATTTGATTTGATTTGAAACTTATATGACAAAAGGGATAAAGGCAGACAAATTTATCTGAGACCAACTTAGTCCTAGCAACGCTTTTCCAGCCGATCTTATGTTACTTATGACTAATATTATCTAAGGTCGATTAATGGCAATGAACGGTAGTGCCACTTACCATCAGGTGGTTTGCATGATCATTTGTTTTAATAAAAAGCGACTTGTTTATCTCCATAAAAAGTTACCTAGTACAAGGCACAGCTACAAATCAGTCCTTTGCTTACGAAACAACAGTCTGTAAAAACATGATGTAAATGTGAAATTGCCTATTTCGGCCGTGCGCGCTATCTGATGGCGCGTCACCCGGCTTGTCGCCTCAGGGCTGCTCTGTTCGTGAGGTACAGTTTTTACGCCATTTTCATTCCTGTTTTGTGTATTATGTCCATTCTATGGCCAATACCTGTAGTGCTATATTTTCGCCAATCTAATTAGTCAACTTTAGCTATAAATGAGACATACATGAACAAGTAATTAAGTATTTATATATTTTTAACAGCCCAAATAACCAGTGATGGCCTAGTTGTTAAGAAACTCGGCTTCTCGATCGAGGGGTTCGAGGTTCAAATCCCAGGCACCTCTGATTTTTCAAAGTTATGTACGTATTATAAATTAATTATCACTTGCTAAACGGTGAAGGAATCATCGTAAGGAAACCTGCATACCTGAGAGATTTATAAAAAAAAAACTCATAGGTATGTGAAGTCTACACTTACACAAGTCAATACGCACTTGGTCAGCGCGGTGGACTATGGCCTAATCCTTCATTATGAGAGGAGACTCGTGCCCAGCAGTGGGACAGTAATGGGTTGTTGATGTGAACAGCCCAAATTGCTTAGCGGATTTTAACGTATAGTTAGATTCGTATAAATTGTAGAAGTGATATACTACATTGCTTCCCTTTTCAGCTTATTATTGTTTTGAAGCAGTCGCGTTTTTAAAATAATTTGTTTTTATTTGTCTACCTGGTACATTATAAAAGCGAAGTACTTACTTATATGATTAATTTATTTAAATATTAAAGTTAAGTGGCAACCCTGGCATCGAATAAATCTTGCTATATCTTTTACCAATAAGAGGGACAAAGCGCAAATTTATCATTTGAGATTGCACAGTATAATCTTAATTAATAAATTAACATTGGCGACCAGAGTCAATTGTTCGTTTGCTTCGAAATTCTAGGATTGTGGTAAATCTAGATTAAATGAATAGATAGATAACAATGGACGGAGATTTTATCTTTAAATCATTAAGTGTTTTGAGATTGAATTATCTTCGTTTGGTTATTAGCGTTAAAGAAATGAGCTTAAGATTAATGAATGTCTATCGATATCTGTAAGCGATTATCTACGCATAATAGACATATTATAGTTATCAGCTGCCACAAAGGCGGGTAATTCCACCGCGGTTAGACTTCGGAGGCAACGTGACCACACCACACTTCTACCTTATAATAGTAGTGCACGTTTGATATTTTCATATTAAAATTGATACCTATAAGATTTAGCGTCATTTCGATAGCGATAGCGACGATCCTAAAAAATGTATGTAAGGCTTTAAAATGTTTATTTCAATTTATATGTTTTATGGTCTCCTCATAGATTAGTAAAGATACTTCGGCGCCTTGAAATTGAATGAAGCCGCAAATGGCTTATTATAATAAGTTCTTTTTTTGAATTCTTGACAAATAAAAACATTTTTAGAGAAAATTTACGAATAAATTAGTAATACTGCGTAATTTACATAATAAATAAATAATTTACAATAATAATTTTAAATATGTTAGGGACATTTTAGCACGGAGACGTGGCAAAACTTTTTTACGCAACTATTTCAATTCTCAAAACTGGGCACATTTTCTTGTTAGGAGTGAGTAATCTTTACTAATCTATGGGTCTCCTAGCAAATAATCGATTTATAATGTTTTCAATACTCATCATTTCATACTAGGATCTCTGTGTCACAGATGTCATTGACACAAAGATACTTAGACACTCAAGCACAGCTAGTTATTACTCGAACCTATAGAAACTTCGAAGGTGACCTGAGTTATGCTTACATATGTACCTACATATGTTCGTATCACACTGTTTCCAGAACATTCACTATATAGGTGCGTATATGATTTCCATGAAAAACTGATCCATTACACCATATACTATCGGTAGACGTTGAAAGATACGTGTGGAGGAGGCTTTGTAAACAGTACCTACCTCGTCAAGCGACACTATCGTGTAATGTATTCATCCTATTGTGACTGGAACGGCTTGTAAAGGTGATTACACATCGGTTGCAGGTAGAATAGAAAAATACGGGATGAGAAGTTCGGTTATGTAGCAAAACTTGGCGCACATTCGTCAAAATAACTTAGTATAAATACGAGTATATACAGTAAACTGTTTATTAATGCCATAGATTAGTAAAGACTACTCACTCCTAAGAAGAAAATGTAACCAGTTTTGAGAATTGGAATAGTTGCGTAAAAAAGTTTCGCCACGTCTCCGTGCTAAAATGTCCCTAAAATATTTGAAATAATTATTTATTTGTTATGTAAATTACGCAGTATTGGTTATTTATTCGTAAATTTTCTCTAAAAATGTTTTTATTTGTCAAGAATTCAAAAAAAGAACTTACTAATAAGCCGTTTGTGGCTTCATTCAATTGCAAGGCGGCGAAGTATCTTTACTAATTTATGATTAATGCGGTTATAGCCTCGTGGTTAAAATACTGCTTCTTCATTTAGGTGCGTGGTGTAATCTCAAACTCGCACCTCTGATTTTTCAAAATTATGTGCGAATTAGAAAATAATTTGCTATAATGGCGAAGGGGAATTGAAGGTGGTAGAACCCTTTGTGGTTCGACTCCAACGGCACCACCGCCACACCTATTTATGCCTAATAAGAGCAGTATTAAGCGCTGCTGTGTTACGTTTTGAAGGGTGTGGTAAGGGAGATATACTTTTTCGAGGCGTTCCAGCTAAGTCCTCAGGGGTAGTGGCGCATTTGTGGCCGATCTCAGGTAGGAATATCTAGTCCCATCTGGGGTTGATTACAGATGTCCATGGGCGGCAGTAGCCACTTACCATCAGGTGGACTGCATGCTCGTCTGCTACACCTACATAATAAAAAAAAAATATCGAGAGGAAATTTAGAAGTTCTTTATAGTTTAAATGTGTGAACTTAATCATAATCATACCGCGTTTAGCAAGTGTTTAAAGGGCAAGGGCTTAAACCCCTCTTACCCTGAGAAGAGACCCCAATTTAGTGGGACATTAATGGATTCCATATTTTTATAACACATCAAAACATGACTATAACAAAATATATTTTCATTTATATTACCTAAAAAACCAAGACCTTGACCATCAAATATTGTTACTGAAACAACAGACAACAACATCAATAAAATAATAGACGGCAATATTTACTACAGAATATAAAAAATAATAGACAGTTCGAACAACAATATTAAAAGAAAAATCTGATCACATGTGCCCTCCACTTAACCAGGATAAGGTGGCCATAAATTCACAGGAATCACCCTTTTTGTCAACTGGACATGTTTAGGTTTAGGGCGCGCATGATTTATACTTTCCACGGCCGACCCTATCGGAACGTTTTTATCCTTTATATTTTATTTCCCTTCCGTAAATCGGAACGCTTTTTGTGTTATGATTTCGATAGAATATGTGAGTGCGTTCCGTTTTACATTGGATGTGTTTTACATTGATATTTTTGCTGTATTCTTTACAAAATATATTTTTAACAAGATAATAAAACAATGGCGTTCCTGATTTTAGTTAATGTATTATTATAATTAAACTAACCTTTCTTTTTTGTTATTGTTACGTTAGTTACTTCATCGTCATCGTTAAGCTGCTGCTGGGCACGGGTCTTCTCTCAGAGTGAAAGGGGTCAGACCTTAGTCCACCATATTGCCCAAGTGCGAATTGCTAGAGTTCATACACGTCTGAAAATTTTTCTTTAGAACTCTTCAACATGTTGGTTTTCTTACGGTGATTTCCTACACCTTTAGGTTATAATTTTTTTTTATTTATATTGGAGTAGTAGATGAGCATGTAGTCCTCGTGATGGTAAGTGGCTATTGCCGCTTATGGACATCTGTAATTAACCCCAGGTAGGATTAGATATTCCTACCTGAGGTTGGCCTCATATGCGCCGCTACCCCTGAGGACTTAGTATGTCTCCGTTACTACACCCTTCAAACCAGGCAGAAATTGTTGTGGCGGTGGTGCCGCCGGAGTCGAACCGTAAAGGGTTCTACCACCTTCAAAATACTAATACATTATTTTCTAATACGCACATAAATTTGAAAAATTGTACCTCGGACTCCCCGTCGAGAAGCCGAATTTCCACAACTAAGCTATCACTGCATCATACGAGTACGAGTATGTAATACATGCATATTCACGTAATAGTATGCGTGCGAGCTCAATATTTATGTGGAGAAATCCAATTACAGTGAGCTATGCGTTTTGGGCGGCCCAAACATTTTTTTAAATTCAACTAGACAAACAATGAAAATTCCGCTAAAATATTTGAAGTGGTTTCGTGTAACGTTATTTTGTTTTTTTTTTTTGTGTATCGTGATTGCAAAAAATGCACGTTTATAATATTGAGTGAAGAGTTGTGTACCATTTCTGTGTATGCAAAAATCTCCAAATAGTCGTTAAATTAGACTGGTTAGTGTTAGTATGTTCATCTCATTCATTTGGGTAAATTAGAAATAAGCGCCAAGAATATTAACGAAAATTATTTTAGAATGTAAATAGTTGAGGCTGTATATACCTCAATTGTGTAAAGTACTCAGTCTCCAAAATTATTAATATTTACAATTAAATTCGAGGCAATTGTTAAGCTGAATGTAATTTCAAAATCTTATAGAATTGCCACGTGATTTGAACAGACTCGTTAATAGTTAATAAATTGCTATACTAAGGGTGGGTTGCATCGAAAGCCCGTTTAAGGTTAGCGTTAAAGTTAAATATAACAGTAACTTTGACTGTAGCGGTGGAATGTAAAAATTCTGTGTTGCACCAATTTCTTTGTCATTAACGTCATTTGTGTCGCTGTCATCACAATTTTTAGTCGACGTTGACAGAGAGGGAACTTGACAAATACTGTAACTCAGATCAGAATCCAGCGGTTAAGTTTAAGTGTTAGTTATGACGTAATTTCAACGTCAACTAAAATGGTGCAACTGATAATTTTTTTAACCATAGATTTGACGGTTGGTTAAGCTTTTGTAGACGTTAAAGTTACATGATGCAACCCACCCTAAGTAATCATTACTATTTTATTTATGTATAACATATGACGTAACGATTCACAATTTAATATGACACAGACCCATTAGGTTTTCATTATGGCTCCAGGGTGTTATAGGCTTAAATAACTTTATATACGAACTCCTAAACCATAATATTACCCGTTAATCTGCTCCAAATTAAAATCCCCGCCATTGTCGGTAAATTAAAACGGAAATGAAATTTTGCCGCGTTAGGTATGTGCTTTATTATGATGATTAAACGAGAAAACACTGCGAGAAATAAATCGATTATTGTTCGGGCTTTTTTTATGTCCCACTGTCGGGCACAGATCTCATTCTATCTCTTGGAGCATACAATTACTTTGCTTGAATACGGTTTCGTAAAGGTTTACAGTTATACTTCTGGGTAAAAGGCTACTGTTAGGTTTGAGGTACTTGTTATTGAAATATGCTGAAAAGGAAAAAATATCGACATCCAATTATTTAAATTTTGACAGATGCCTAAGGCTTTCGAGGAAGGTTTAAGATCACTTTCACGTAGAGACGTTTTTAGTGAAAAAAGGGTTAGTAACCAAACAAGGTATACCAACCTAAGAATTAGGTTTAATAATATATTAGCATATCCCAGACAAAATCTCTATCAATTTAGAGTAACATGTTATTTCATACGTGTTACCTATTAAATGACTGTGATCTCTTACCATCTTGGGAATTGTACATTCCTTTACGTCATAAAAATCTTTGCAAAAGATTAAAACTTCTGTAGCTTATCTCTTGTATTTTCGGCATGAGACAAGCCCTTTAGTGCAAATTTGTAACTTTATTGTGATTATTACTCGCTATTTACGCTTAATGAAAACTTTTGTCATTCAAAAGCACATTCATTATTGTTTACGAATCATTTTACTCGTATTTCTCTTTTTAAGAGTTAAATGTATTTTAATAACTTTTGTTAACCAAAAATAAAAATAAAATGGTGGTAACTAGGTAAAACTGATAAGAGAATCCAAAAAGGTATTTTTTAAGATTGGAGTAGGAAACGAATTTGCAGTCCATTTAATGGTGGGTGGTGACTTTTTTTTTTATAATATAAGAGTAGCAGACGAGCATGCAGTCCACCTGATGGTAAGTGGCTACTGCCGCCCATGGACATCTGTAATAAACCCCAGATAGGATTAGATATTCCTTCCTGAGGTCGGCCACAGATGCGCCGCTACCCCTGAGGACTAAGCTGGAATTCCTCGGAAAAGTCTTTCTCCCTTACCACACCCTTCAAACCGGAACACAGCAGCACCTAACACTGCAGTTATTAGGTAGAAATAGGTGTGGCGGTGGTGCCGCCGGAGTCGAACCACAAAGGGTTCTACCACCTTCAAATCACAAGATCACAGGTGCGTTGCTAGTACTGAGAACTAAAATGGTAGCCTCATGCATGAGTTTGCCGGCATCCACACATTTTCACCAAAATGCAAAACTGCTTCATGCTGCAAATGCTTATGCTTATGCATACTGGATCTACTATCACCATGCATCTTTTATAAGGTGGTAGAAAAAAGGTGGTGGTGGTAAAAAGGTGGTAGAGCCACCAATTATATTCAGATGAATGTCATAAAAAATCTATAAGATTAATGTTACGAAGATTTTAACAAAGTTTTTAAAAAAATAAATAAACCTATTAAGCCTTTGTTGTATCCAAAAAATATTTTCCAACCTTTCGATATTCGGACCGTTTTCCTCAAGCAGACTTCGTTTTTAATATAAATAATTCTAAAGAAAACTATGGAAATAATTTTATATTTAGAAAAATACATTTATAAAATACACAGGAAACGCTTCAACAGGAGAAACGGAAGAGGATCCCGTTGTTTCCTGTTACGACAATTTACCTATTGGAATTTTCCCGGATATGACATGCGATTTGTTCTTCAATAGAAAAATATATAAATACAAATAAATAAAACTGAACTGCTTGTTTGTTTTTATATTAGAATAACTCTCATATGTGAAACGTGTCTTATAAAGTTAAGTCGAGAGTTGGATGGGTGATTTCTAAAAGATTTTTATGCGCTTCTGTGCTACGGGGGCATATTAAGCCGCCGGGCACGATATCATTAGCAGTTGTCAAGCCCTTTTGGATACCTTTTAGATGCTTAGTTTGATTATATTTCGTAACTAGCTGACCCGGCAAACGTTGTGTTGCCATATAAATAAAAGACATGTTAAGGGTGAACAGCCCTTATCACTTAGGGGTATGAAAAATAGATAGTAGCCGATTCTCAGACTTACTGAATATACATTTGGTGAAAATCGGTAAAGCCGCGTCGGAGGATACGGTAACTAACAATGTGACACGAGAATTTTATATACGAGTGTAAGATCGAGTATAAGATCAAACCCGGATAGCGCTTTCTACACTTACAGCCCCACATTAGGATTCTCTGTATCGTGGGTGCCATGGACACACACAAAGACGAATACACAAACACCCAGATCCAGAAACAGAAACCTAAATTCATCATTTAGATTTCTGTCTGCCCGGGGATCGAACCCGGATCCCTCTGCGCATCACACCGGTATAGTGACCGCTCCGCCACGCGGGTCGTCCGCTTGGTTAGTATTTATATTTTAGTAGGTATTATACAAGTCTAGTATTTTCTTTTTAGATGTACATATATGTAAATATCTATGGAAAGTAAAGGATACACAGAAAGTGATGCACATATATATCTAGTGAATTATATAGATATCTGTCTAAGCTGGATCAAACCCGGATCGCAGAACGCATTTCACATATCTGTCAAATTTTTGTCTCACCCTATTCTATAAAAAGAAAACCTCACATACACCTCAGAAGAATGTGAGGAATGACCTCGAAATATCATCGCCCCCGGATCAAACAGCGCATTCCCGCAAATTCCCGAAATATTCCCGAATCCTCCCCGATGTCTACACGCGTGCCGCCGGCTTTATTTAAGCAATTACATCTGAGGGGTCCTCAGCTCCATACTCTGCATACACTTGTATTCGTTAAGATTAAAGCGCCTTCATATTACTGACATGGTCTTATGTCTATATTCATCATCATCATCAACCCATTATTGTCCCACTGCTGGGCACGGGTCTCCTCTCAGAATGAGAAGGATTAGGCCATAGTCTACCGCGCTGGCCAAGTGCGTATTGGTAGACTTCACATACCTTTAAGATTATTTTTTTTATAAATCTCTCAGGTATGCAGGTTTCCTCACGATGTTTTCCTTCACCGTTTTAGCAAGTGATAATTAATTTCTAAAACGCACATAATTTCGAAAAATCAGAGGTGCGTGCCTGGGATTTGAACCTCGGACCCCTCGATCGAGAGGCCGACTTTCTTAACCACTAGGCTATCACTGCTTTTTTATGTCTATGTTACTACAATATAAGTGATTAAAGGTGGTCGAAAGAGTTTAGTTCGAACGGAGAGAGATCACTGCCACATATGTTTTCGGTGGAACGGTATGGATGTTGGCTGGGTTACATATGAGGCGACCATCTTATGCCTTAGGAGTGGCAAATCATCTGTTCTATATGAAGTTATTCATATTTTGCTATAAGCGGCGGGGACCACTTAGCAGGTGATGTGTATAGATGTGTTTTATCCCTTAGGATGAAGTTGGATGAAGGTGGTAATGCCCTTTGTGGTTCGACACCGGCGGCACCTACACTGCTACACCTATTTCTGCCTAATAACAGCAGTGTAAGGCGCGGCTGTGTTCCGTTTTGAAGGGAGACATACTTTTCCGAGGTGTTCCAGCTTAGTCCTCAGGGGTAGCGGCGTATGGCCGACCTCAGGTAGGAAATTCTAATCCTATCTGGAGTTGATTACAGATGTCCATGGGCGGCAGTAGTCACTTACCATCAGGTGGACTCTGCATGCTCGTCTGCTACTCCTATATTATAAAAAAAAAAGTTGAAACGCTCGGATAAATATGGCTTCTCTACTACACAATTTCATTTGTATTTTCATTACCAATTTTTAAAGACAAATTTCAAAGACTAATTTAATCTTCCCATCGGATGAATGGATGTTTCAGTATTACAAAAACCGTAATTGGTGAACAAATCCAGCTAGCTTCTTGGAGATTAACACTCAGAATAAGAACTTTATCGAGCAGTAAATCACGCATGAACAACTCTACTTGTGCCTATCACCCGTACCAAAAAAAGGTTTGTTAAAAAACAAATAAGTCCTCGTGTATGTAGAATTTTTTTTGCGACTTAATCCCCTCTTATATACGACCATGGAGTGCATTAATTTCGTAAATTTTCATGTAGCCACACTATAATATGTCAGCCAATCAATCAGCTAGCTAAGTAGTCTTCCGATTTCGACTTTTTTTCATACGAATGAAAACACAAGCTTTTTGTTTTTACTTTATGTTTTTATTGTTTTTCTGTTGGAGTAGTATCAATTTAATATCGATTTTATTGGTTACGAGCTTTTGCCCGCGGCTTAGCTCGCGTTACGAAGTAATATTATTAACTAAGAAGATTTATACAAGCTTTCATCCCCTATTTTATCCCCTTGGGGGTAGAATTGATCAGCGAATCCTTTCTTAGCGAATGCCTACGCCATAACATCTACCTGCATGCCAAATTTCAGCCCGATCCATCCAGTGGTTTGGGCTGTGCGTTGATGGATCACTACGTCAGTCAGTCACCTTTGAATTATATATATTTAGATAGATTTGTTGGACTGCAAATAAATACCGCTTCTACGGCTCAAATCTTCCCGATGATTCTATTTATTTCGATTGTGATCTTACATATAAAGGTATCTTACATATCAAGGTAACCCTAACAGAATTTTGCTTATACTCTTCTTTGGGATAAGAGTATAAGCAAAATTCTGTTAGGGTTACCAAGGCGGTAAGCAAGATATTTGTAACCAACAGGAAAGACATCCATCCTAACCGAGGTTGATTCCAGGTGTCCATTGGTGCCTGATGATCTCATCAGGCTGACTGCGTGCTCGTATGCGATATAAATTTTATGAATATTAAAAATGTATAAAACCAAGTTCATTATTTAGTGATACGGTTCATCCAGTAAAGTTATCGGCGGCGGTGCATCCTGTGGAAGCTCGTAAAATGACTTTATTGTTCCCTCAGGGGCGTATCTTGGGATTGAAGGTAACTTACTGGAAGACTATATACTAGAAGTATTTGTTATTTAATATTGTAGCAAACAAGCATGCAGCTACGTCAATGGAGTCTATAATCAATTCAAAGGATTGGAGTTCTATTGGGTATCGACCAAGAGGACACTACTTCTGAGGAATGAGTTGAAATGTCTCATGTTGAAGTGTCTCTCCCTTACATCTATTAACCTGGAACACAATAACACTGTTCTTAGCAGTATCCTTACCATGAGTTGTTACGTTTTGGCAAATATGACTGTTTTGATATTTGTTTACGTATTTGCCCATACAATTTCCAATCAGCGCCCCTAGCGATTGTATCAGAACTATAGTGTCAGTAACGTAACATTAAAAATCTAAATTGACAAATGGCGCTTTATGTTTTGTCTCTCTTTTTTGCGAACATGTGAGGTAGATAAAATGACTTGAGCACTTATTTATTGTTACGTTTACTCAGTCTACTAAGTAAACGGAACAGAATAATGGATTGAGTAAACGTAACGATAAATTGTGGGATGATGGTAAGGGTACAGGATTGGGTGGACTTGACATATCAACGAAACATCTCTAAAATTTTGGATAAAACTTCGCAACTATATATTTAAGAACTGTGTATTCAACAATCAATCTAATATATTTTCAGGTAAACGGTTATGTGTTACTTATTTTACCATTAGAAATAAACATAGAATATTATTTATCGTCAAAGAAAAAAATGTAATTTAGGATTTTTACAGCCAACTATTTTACAGTTGAGTTCCAATATAAAAGCCCGATTATTTTCGGTATGAACAATTTATTTAACTTTATTTCATGCGGGTCGAGTATTGTGAGCCGTCAGTATCATAACATGGGGACGCAGCCGGAAGGCATTCGAAGGGCCAACGCACATTGTATAATTTTGAAATAGTATTTAGTCTGCAATTATATCCGGATTAGATTAGTATTATTATGAGCCATTCTTCGTTTTTTATTGTTTATTAATTCGTTAAAATTGACCTTTTATAGAGATCTGTAACCAAATTGTAATAGAATAGAGTCGTACTTCATGTCGACGTTTGATGTATTGCTAGGAAATCTGGAGGACTAAGTTGGAAGGTCTCGTGTTAATTATGTAAATAGAGCAATTGAATGAGCACGCAATCCAAATGACATCAGCAATCACTGCCCATAAATATCTGTGATGAATCGTAGATAACATTGAAGGTTTACTTGAGTTCTGTTATAGATTTATGCCCCCGACAACTATTTGCGACATCTGGTTCAATCATCTACCAATGAGAACACATAGCGTTGTTATTGTAAGGCTGATGTTTATATGATATGCCGAATATGTGAGAGCATTGTAATTAAACCACGAAGAGTCCTTCAACTTTTAAGTTGATTTGGTTATTGAAGGTGGTAGAACTTTTTGTGGTTCGACTCCGGCGGCACCACCGCCACACCTATTTCTACCTAATAACAGCAATGTTAGGCGCTGCTATGTTCCGGTTTGAAGGGAGTGGTAAGGGAGACAAACTTTTCCGAGGCGTTCCAGCTTAGTCCTCAGGGTAGCGGCGCATCTGTGGCTGACCTCAGGTAGGAATATTTAATCCTATCTGGGGTTGATTACAGATGTCCATGGGCGGCAGTAGCCACTTACCATCATGTAGACTGCATGCTCGTCTGCTACTCTTGTATTTAAAAAAAAAATAACCAAGCACCCTTAAACAGTTTGAATGCCAAAAGTGTATCGTGTGCGCTCACCCCCTCACGATGGAGCAACGCAATAAATATTTGTGCTATCGCCAGAGGACAACAGTGACTGCCTTTGTATCAAATCTTGTTATCTGAATGAAGAAAAAAACCTCTCGTCCACTTTTTGTGTTTTCCAGTTATGTTTAGATTATTGTACATTTGAAGTTTATATTTATAGCGGAGCGGTATTTTTTCGAAATTATCATATTCCTTTTTAAGGTATATTTTCGAAGTTTTTCTAGTTCTTTCGGATTTAATATATTTCTTTGTCGTAATTCAAGTTATAGATGTGCATGGAGTTCATACAATGGAAATTAGAAACTTCTGCCCAAGGACATCCATAATCGAACATTTATAGGAGACCTGACATGAGACCATATCTCCGTGACGTCTCTTGTCTCGGAGAAGGTGTCGCCGCGAGCGTACGTAAAGGCCCCCGGCGCTGTGTCTCTGTAGTTTCGGGACCAGAATAGGGCTACGGTATCCCCTGCCTGTCGTAAGAGGCAACTAAAAGGAGGCTTCCGGGGTTGCGGGTGGCAAGAGTGGGAGCTCGAACCGCCCAGCCAGCGGCCCCGGGAAGGACGGCGGTATGTGTGGTCGCATACCGTTGTACGTACCAGACGGAATGGCGAGCGTCAACCTCACCTGGGCGGAGCCCGACGGGACAACGCGCTCAGAGGGCTCCGATTGCGATCCTTTGGAGATCCCGGAGCCCTCTACCACCCACATAGAATCCCACATAACCCTGCGTCGCTCCCACGGCACCGGGTACCTTTGACTTTGACTCTGTCTGACCATACCCTTTATGTTAGAACACAACAGTTTCCATTATCAAACTCTTATAGGATATGAGACCTCTTTGATAGTAACAGATTAGTTGGTATATACCAACTAAAGGTATTTATAATCGGTATATATAAACTAAGAGATTTTCTCTGTTACAGGTAAAGAGGTTTTCTACCTCGAGGTTCTACGAGGTTAGAGGTAGAAAACCTCTCTTATCCCTACATGATCACACCCTTTCATTACGGCGCCGCCGAATTAAGTAAAGTTTCAATTAAAATGTGTATGTTTTTCTACATGTTGTAAACTAGGGACATCACCCTTTACAAAAATATAAGTTGAGGCGTTTGCCTTAAGTAATAACAAAATAACAAAATTTTATTAAATTCATACTTGCTCTATAAAAAATGAAAATGATCTCGCTATCTATCCCAATCTCTACACATAAAGAACAAAATCACATATTTATCTACATACGTCACCATAATTATATCAACGAGCACGTCTTTGTCACATCATACAAAGTATAAAAACAATACGATACAACTGGCAAACGCTTGCAAGCTTGCAACAGCGTAGCAACGCTGTTTTAATTAGGTCGTGTGCTGGCGGCTTTACAAATTGAGATCATACTACAGGTAAAGAAAAATATGAGTAACCCAGATAGGCTAATAAGAAATTTAAAAGAAATGTAGAAATATTGTTTTATATTCAACGCATTATTTCTTAATTAATCATTTATAGTAAGTTAATAAGTTAAATATAGTTAAGTTTAATATAGTTGTCAATGTATACTTAGATGATTGATTTTGTCACAACGTCACACTCACATATATAGTTCTCATTCATCTGCATTCATATTTTTATCTATTTCACACCTTATTTTCCGTATCCATTCTCACTGTTAAATCAAGCGGTAGTATTTTTAATACGCAATTAACTTCGATAAACCAGAGGTCAGTGTCTAAGATTCTGATCTAGGACCGCCAGGATGAGAGACCGAATTTAAAACCAGGACTATATTATAGATTCTTTGAATCATTAACGTTGAGATTATCCCACATCTGAAGTAAAAGAATAAAACAAATTCTTCAACCAATTTATAACTTTTTGTATTCCCGCGCAAAAGACATTTTTATGCTAATTCATAATATTGTACCTGCCAGTGATTATATAAGTAAAAACTTAATATTATAAAAATAATACATGATGATAATAGCACAAAATAATTAATTAAAATAATATTAATAATAAAATAGTTTGAATAAATTTGTAACAAACCAAACAGGAAACCACGAATAAGCAAGGCGTAGGTCATAGTTAA
Source organism: Epargyreus clarus clarus (assembly GCA_014595695.2). Classification (NCBI taxonomy): domain Eukaryota; kingdom Metazoa; phylum Arthropoda; class Insecta; order Lepidoptera; family Hesperiidae; genus Epargyreus; species Epargyreus clarus. The sequence continues at coordinate 3,496,509 of JACTTY020000016.1, read as the reverse complement.
TGACGCTGACCAAGTATTGTTGTATCGACAACACCTTTGCGAATATTATGAAGAATGCTCATGTCTCATGAAGGTTACATCACATTATATTCCTTACATTTGTAAGTCTCGTTGTTTTCTTAACGAGCTTTTGCCCGCGGCTTCGCTCGCGTTACGAAGTAATATTTTCATTCCCTATTTTATCCCCTTGGGGGTAGAATTGAACAAAATCCATTCTTAGCGGATGCCTACGTCATAACATCTACCTGCATGCCAAATTTCAGCCCGATCCGTCCAGTGGTTTGGGCTGTGCGTTCATAGATCACTATGTCAGTCAGTCACCTTTGAGTTATATATATTTAGATGTTTAATTAAGAATTCTACATACTTTATTGAACAAGTCTAGTACAAGTTTCTAGAAAGCTAGAATATTTCTTAAATTAACTGGTTTTTACTATCTCGTAAAGTGACAGAGCTGACGGTACAGCGCACGTTGGCACGCCGGATTAAGGAATGATGAGTGCGTCTGAATTAATTAACGGCGTTTGACGGAATATATTTCACTTTGCGACGGTCTTCTGCAGTTGTAAAAATAAAATGAGTCTTCCTTATCTAGTACTAAAACATTCGTAGGAGATGTTGTGTTAAGGTGCTACTTCATTAGAAAGAAAGAAAGAAACCATTTATTTTACATGCTATACAAGTTACAACATACAAAAGATATACATACAAATGAAATTAATTACAATGGAAGGGGTACAATAAAAAATAAATAAAAAAACACGTGACGTAAACGATACAGTATAGCAGCAAAAATGATCGCACTCAGTCTCTGCCGATGCCTGTGAGAATAACAGACTCCGGCGACTGGTTTTCAGTGCGGCCCTGTACGTCGTGCAACTCTGACCAACGATGCCACACCAATTACAATCTAAGTAAATCTTAAAACAAGCAAGTTTTGGGACATCGCTAATAAATATAATGTTTTTTAAAGATTCAGTCGTAAAGTCCGGTTTTATTGTAAATGTGATTTCTCATTCGTATAAATATAACTATATTTTGTAAATATAAATGTATTTTGTAAGCATGTGCTGATCCAGGCGTGCACAACTCTCTGTTCTAGTGCCGATAACAAACTGGAAAGGTAAATCTTTTTATAGTAGTAGAGAGTAGTATGTACAAAATAGGTAGAACTATAATATAATCATACGAAATACAGCTGACTGTTGTGCTCCGGTCAACAACATTTTATGTCCACGAGAGTCAAGAGACATTTATAAAGCGAAAAAGGAAAACCAAATACCTATAACTTCCAATAAAAAGATTTTTTCCTTAGATATTTAATATCAAACTAAGCGTCCCCTGTCATAGACTAAGCCCGCAGAATGTCCACATTATTCTTTAAGCGAGCCGGTAAGTGCTCGACATTCACTATTCAGCAAATAAAAGCGCCGTTTCCTTGGATCTGACCGGATAATGGAAAAACAGAGGACGCTTAATTTTGACGCCAAAACTGTGGACTTGCGCTCTTGATTGTTATTTTTTTTGGAAATAATTTTGACAATTTTATATGACAGATGGCTTAGCGAATTATCATTATTATTTTTTAACACAATCATAATGGGATAATATTGGCTTTGGCTTTTATTAACGACACCCCACTTTTGCATATGGATAGGTGGTATGGGATCGTCAATATGGCTACCCTTGTGTCTGATTAGCTGGAAAGCTGATGAATGACGTCACACTCGTTATAAATAATCATCTTTTTTTTCTGTATCAGAGTACAGACTCTATGCAAAATTGCATTTGATTAAAATCCTAAAAAAGCTACTTGAAGATTATGTACCGAGTAAAAAACATTAATGTTTTTAAAAAAATTGAACTAGAACTCAAAGCCAAATTCTTAGAGAATGTGGTCCGCAAAAAACACAATTAATTTGTTAAATAAATGTTTACTCTGACCCTTGAAAAAAGGTCTCTTGTGTCAGTACCATTAAATATGTTGTAGGTGCCACAGAGAGGTACAAAAACAACTTTACATTTAATTGTATAGTGCAATTCTCTAAGTTAATACTTGTGTCTCTCGTCTTTCAAGATGTCTTTGGTATTTTAATTTCACGCACAATGTTAGTACGTTGAGAATAACTCGTTGTTAAAAAGTATTTTAAAATTTAGTTTTGTCTAGAAAGAAAATCTTTCCTATGTATTAAAGTTGTCGGGATAATTAATTCTATAAAGTCTTTGCAGGTATATGGTTTCATCCTATCCATTCATTTATTAACCTTTTGAGTTCACCGTCAACCAATTACTCTCTGACTGCTGTACCCTTACCTCCTGGTAAGGGTACAGCAGTCAGTTAACAATAATAATATAATATAACAATAATAATATATAAACATATTTAATATAATAATATAAATATATTTGGTATTTGTTTACGTATTTGCCCATACAAATTCCAATCAGCGCTTCTAGCGGATTGTGTCAGAACTAGGAAATCGTATTGGCCCATACGTAAACAAATACCAAAACGGTCATATTTGTCGAAACGTAAAAACTCCTGGTAAGAGTACTGGACACGGCCAAAATTCACTGCGCTGCTTAGGTTGTCGGTGCATCAAGAAGTGTAATATCATCATATTCAGCATATTATTTACCTATCACTGTCTCATTGTTAGGCATGGGTTTCCTCTCAGAACGAGAAGGATTAGGCTATAGTCCACCGCGCTGGCCAAGTGCGTATTGATAGGCATTTGAAAAAAAAAATTGCAAGTATCTCAGGTCTGCAGGTTTTATCACGATGCTTAAATTCACCTTTAGAGACAGTGATAGTTCATTTATATAATAATAAGCTGTGATATGAAGACAAGTTCAAAGTATCAGTAGTTAAGTTAGCGAGTCGAGTGTTCGGCCGAGATAAATGTGGGAGGAAGAACAACTTAGTGTATATTTATAAAATAGTTAACGGTTACAGCTTTATCGCTAAACATTTTATACTCGGTATTTGTGTAGACTAGTTAGTCTTTTCTTGTCTAGTCGTAGACTATTAGTCTTAGAGTATAAAGCGGGTCTTTTTTTTTATTCCATTACAGCCTCTTATCTGTGTACGGGTTTTAGAGTGACGGTTTAGACGTAGATTTTACCTTTGAAAATGTCTCAGTTTTCTTATATCTTTAAAGCAAATTAAAACCTATAGAGAATAAATCGTGGTTGAAATTCGAACTATCAATCGGGGAATCCAAGGTTGGAATTCTAGGCACTTATGATGATTCTAATTTGTATGCATATAAGAAATTAATAATCTCTTGCTATTGCTACTACTTGCTACTAATTCGCACTTGGCCTTAAGAGGAGATGCATGCCCAACAGTGGATCAGCAACTTTTTTTTTTTATAATATAGGTGTAGCAGACAAGCATGCAGTCCACCTGATGGTAAGTGGCTATTGCCGCCCATGGACATTTGTAATCAACCCTAGATAGGATTTGATATTCCAAGGTACCCAATTCCTACGCCTCGGAAAAGTCTGTCTCCCTTACCACACCCTTCAAACCAAAACACAGCAACGCCTAACACTGCTGTTATTAGTAGAAATAGTAATGGCGGTGTTGCCGCCGGAGTCGAGCCACAAAGGGTTCTACCTTCAAATGCCATCTCCCACAAGCAATGTATACAGCGCTGTTTTGAATTATGCTTTTTAAAATTAACTTTCCAACTTTTTTACTCATTTACGTATTGATTTCCGATTTGCAGAGCATTGATTTCCGAGGCCGTGGTCAGTTCAAATCTAGACAAACGATTATTGAAACAGCGCCGCGCTGCGGTCAAATCGCGTAACTGTGCCGCCGCACACCGCAAATTATAGGTCCATGTCGAAATAACTAAATCTATTGCATTTAATAGTTTAACGGATTTAATTTTAAAGTCACTGTATAGTGACTGTGATACCACTGCCGCTAAGCCTGTTTTTGTCTCATATCAGTCAGCTAAAAGTACCCTTAGTTTAGTTTTTACGTTTTTACAAAAATGACTGTTTTGGTATTTGTTTACGTATTCGCCCAAAATAAAACAATCATTTTTGTCAAAACGTAAAAACTCATACTAAGGGTGCTGCTCTTAGTTATCCTATTCGATGTAATGTATAAGGGACCGTTTATATCTACATACATTGAGCGTATCAGACACGGGTCGTGGCCAGAATCATATTTTTTATCGCCCGCGGAGGGTAATGTTTTTCGAGCGTTTGTATGTGTGCCTCATTCTTTGGTACGCTCTACGGCTCGACGGATTTTTAAACGGTTTTTAAGCAAGTGATAATTAATTTATAATACGCACATAATTTTGAAAAATCAGAGGTGCGTGCCTGGGATTTGAACCTCGGACCCCTCGATCGAGAGGCCGCGTTTCTTAACCACTAGGCTATCGCTGCTGCTACTAGGCTATCGCTGCTGCTTTTGCCATATTAATTTCCATTCATAATAAAATTTTGCAGCTAATTGTATTTGGCTGTAAATATTTGTGGTTCAATTAATAGGTCGCGTTACGAGGTGATTTCAAAAGCATTTAGATATTTAATTGTGATGACGATAACGTGATTTCAACGGTTTTAACGTTAATATTAGGTATATTGACCTTTTGGCTGTTTAAAATGTGATAAGTGCTTAAGTATCTCGGCCTCTAGATCGAGGGGTCCGAGGTTCAAATTCCAGGCACGCACCTGTTTTTCAAAGTAATGTTAAGAAAAATATATTAGAAATTAATAATTACTTGCTTAAACGTTAAACGAAAACATTGTCAGTAAACCTGTGTACCTGGGAAATCTTAAATAAAAACCTTTTGAAAGGTACGTAAAGTCTACCAATTGGCCAGCGCGGTGGACTATGGCCGAATCCTTCTCATTCTGGAGACCCGTGACTGGCAGTAGGACGGTAATAGGTTGATGATGATGATGAGGATATTTTTGCTGTGTTCGCTATGCCTCGTTGTTATTGATATCATGATATTCATAATCAACTACTAACTGTTCTACTATTGGGCCTCCTCTCGCAATGAGAGGATGTTGATATCAACTTACAGCAAAAGATTGCATGTCAGTCTTATTTCTTTTTCCACTAAATTCGTATATTTCAGTCATTTATAACTTATGTCCCCTACATAGAAACATTTTGAGGCCCCCCTCTGCTTTCTGAATTCTTTATTTCATTTTCTACTCCCTAGAGATATTTGGCGTAAGAGTATCTTATGGGGCCACCTATAAAGTCTACTACCGTTACGTGAAAACATCAAAACTCCATCAACATTTTTTTATGTTAAATAACGCTTTCTACTCACAGCCCTATATTACGATTCCCTGTGTCGCGGGTGCCATGAACACACACAAAGAGGAATACACAGACACCCAGACCCAGAACAGATATCTAAATTCATCATTCAGATATAGGTCTGGCCGGGGATCAAACCCAGGACTTTCTGCGCGTCAGATCGGTAAGGCGACCAATCCGCCATGCGGCTTGTCGTTTGTTCTTTGATTTGTAGATTTTTTTTCAAAATTTCTAATTCACTTTGCTAAATAAAGATAAACTTAATATTGACAATCATTTGATAACAGGCAACCACTTCAATTTCAGTTATGTGTAGATAAACGGACATTTTAATTTATGGTAATAGGATTTAATCCACACAAAGCCCCACGAAGCACATAACACAGGACATAAATGAACTAACCCAACTAAATATTCATGGGAATCCCTTGACGCATTTTATCCATCCCGGAACGGGCGAATAAACATAAACTTTATTTATTTGATAACATTACTGTAGTAAAGTTTGGACGGGAATTAAAATTATTCCCATTGAATGTTTGTATGAAATTCGGCCAACGCTTTTTCAAAGTTATATGCGTCGTTGGCGATATTATTCGACAACTCTAGCCACGAGTTTTTACAGGTCCTCTGAATATGTGATTGTGTAAAGACTTCGGCAGAAATAATTAATGTAATAAATACCGTGCAAATAAGCGAGTGAACCTAAAATTAACATCTGGCTTCAACCTTGAACCTGATAATAAATCGATAATAAGTGTTCTACTGTATTTCACACACTTCGAATAAAACCACATCACGAGGCGGTGCTGTCTTACAGGAGATCAGGAAGGTTTTAGATATATGTATGTTTGTTTTTTTATCACACTCTTAAAATTCGAACGCAGCAGGCTTGGACGCTATAACATAGAGCTCTTCAAAAAAGTGTAAAAAGAGTTCTCTTTCAAAGTTAGCGTTACTACTTCCCATCAGATTCCCGTCTGCCTTATATCATATTAAGTTTGAAAAAGGCTTATACTGTTAGTAAAGCAGTGGAACCATGAAAATATTAGATAATATTAGAAATTACTATAAAGAATACGTTTCAAACGCGTGAAATTCCCAGAAATCAAAACGGGAATTTCGGCGACTTTATTTCCTAAACTCATAATAAATCCACCCTCCGCTCGAAATGTGCTGAGTGTTATCTGGATTGCATCTCCCGATCGCTGCCCAATTTGGTGAACCGTTTTAATTTATGACGAGTCGTCAAAGGCGGCGATGTACTGGCGTTTCAAATGTTCTTAGGCGACTGTGTCTACTTTCATTAGGTAGCCCGCCTGTCTTATCGTTAGCTTAAAAAAACTGTTGATAAGACAGTCAAACTACGAAGAGTTCCACTTTAAAAAATATCACAAAGAATAAGTTTAAAACGCGTGAAATTCCCAGAAACCAGAACGGGAATTTCAGCGATTTTATTTCCTAAACTCATAATAAATCCTCCCTCCGCTCGAGATGTGCTGAGTGTTATCTGGATCGCATCTCCCGATCGCTGCCCAATTTGGCGGAACGTTTTAATTTATAATGAGCCCGACGTGCTTAGTCCATGATTTTGAGTTTAACAAAAAGCGGGAGTTTTGCTGATGTGAGCGACGCAAGGGGAAAATAATACCGTATCTGTGTGTTTAACAAAATAGCAACGTTGTGTATTAGCTTGTTCTGATAAAAAATAACATAAAATAAAACCGACCTCAGTGTGGTATGTTGGTCAGTGAATAGCGCCATTCTTTTGAAGTCACTGCTTATGGACAGGTTATGGATCCAACAAATTAAGTACCGTGTAATATTAGACAGATTTTAAATCTCAAAATAATTATAAAGTAGGTTACGTATACGTTAATAGAAAAGTGGAGTGAAGAATAGACTTGACGGATAAAACTTAAAGGATAGGTGTTGACATAATACAAATTTAATTTAAGATATAAGTTTTTCCCATAGTCCGTTAACTTCCTAGGAAATTGGTAAAATCAGATGATTCGATGATATTAAACTCACTGGAACGTAAGAGGAAATCGAATCAGGACGTAGAGGGGCATAAAATGACAACGGACAGCGATAGGCGGCCAGTTTTCAATCGTAAAGAATGAGCTTCATAACAAACAATAAGGTTTTTCCTATCGCGCGGGTTCATGCCCACACGTGCTCCTCACGCTCACACATAAACTCGCTGCAATCTCTACATAACCCGTGAGCGTGTGCGTTTGAAACTATAGGATGCAAGAAGCGTGCATACGAGTAAGACGCGCACACGGGCGTATTCATGCGTGACAAGAAAAGCGTTATTAATTTTTAATTATGAATCTCGTAATAAACAATCTGAAAGTTTTTCTTATCGCGCGGGTCCATGCCCGCCCGTGCGTTTCACCCGCACACATAAATGAACTCGCTGCAGTCTCTTCTATCGAGACACCGCGTGAGCATACGAATACGTATGTAACGATAGAATGCATGTGGCACGCATTCATAACATGCGGCAATTGAGTTGACGCGCGCGCGGAAGTAAACACGCACGACAGGAAAAGCGTTTTAATTATTCAGAAAGTGCCTCATAATAAATATTACACAATAAATACAATAAAACTTAAATAATAATATATAATTTAGTATTTAAAGTGTAAGAAACTGGTGAAATTAGGAGTCCAGCTTTTGGAAACACCTGTAACAAAAGTGTTAGGAATGAATTACTCGTAGGCTACTCTTACTTCTAATTGGGGTAGAATAGGAGCTAATTATGATACGGCTAGCAGAAGACCTAGAAACAGTAAAGATGGATAACTTCTGACTTAAATAGGTCTTTTTTTTTTTGTTTACGAAGGTGAAACCTTCAAAAGGTACCCGGTCGGATTTTTACCGCACTAAAACCACCCCGGTGGCCGTCCTCGGCGCTGCGTAGAGGGATCCGGGATCTCCAAAGGAACGCAACCGGAGTCCTCTTAGCGTGTTGCCCCGTCGGGCTCTGCCCAGGTGAGCTTGACGCTCGCCACACCGTCTCGTACGTACGACGGTATGCGACCACACATACCGCCGCCCTTCCCGGGGTCTGACTAACGCTGAAGGATGGATGACGTTTGACTAAAATAGGTCTATATAAAAACCGAAAGCCGAGAACAAGCATTGTAAATAAATATACAAGCAAAGACAATGTACATTCACAATAACAATTCGATGGACCTCCGACGTGCAAACACGGGTTTTGCTTTCAGTCCATTCCTTGAACGGGATCTGGTAATCGACACTTCGCCGAACAATAATGTTTTATGGGCGCCCTAAGTGATAATTTGATCGGCATTCGTATTGTACGTGAAAGTGTTTTGTTGTGTTCGTTTGTGATTGAAAGAGAACGTTTCTAATAAGTAAAGTGATATAAAAAGCGGCTAAGTGCGTATTGGATCGCTGGAGGATCTTCGATGGGTTTTGTAGTCGAATGAACGTTTTATTGGCATCAAAATAGGTTTTTGTCTCACAGTATGTTTATACACTGAATAATATGCGGTCACAGTACTAGAAATAAATCATTACTATATCCTTTAAATGATTATCAACTTAAGTAGGGTTTATTTCTATCTCAGATCGGTCACAGTATCACATGCTCTTAAGGGCTATTTGGAAAACCACCAATTAAACCAGAACATTGTTGAGATTAACATTGCTGTTATAAGGCAGAAGTAAGGTTTTTTACTTCAATATTATAAAAAATAGAAAATAATATTACAGCTACATAGACCTAGCTGTTACGTTGTATTTATTCTGTTTACTCGAATTATGACGTCATACGTTACCATAAACCTCCCCATTAAGAACTGTTGGCTAAACACAAACGGTACATTAACTGTTATATATCACTGATATCTACATATTCATGTACTAGCATATAATAACAATAGCTCAGATAACTAGGTATGTAATCAATAAGACTAATTAATTAAATTGTCATATCAAATTGAATTACGTTAAGAGGTTTGGTCATAGCCCCGTGCCTTGTATTGATAAATGCCCCGTTATTAATTATCAGTCTTTGCAATGTTTAGTTATCAAATATCAAAATTAGTCATTTATGTCTACGTGAAATTTTCAAGTTTCGACCATTGGTAGATAAATCTTGGATAGATTAAATATTAATAACAGGTAAGTCTAGGATGTTAAGGAACGTCGGTTGGAACTTGGATGGGCACCCGCTGGTGGCTAAATTTGGTGGCTTCTACAATTCTTTAAAAACATATCGCCTTGCTTGACCACTCAACTAATCTATCAGCTGCCAATCAGCATTGAGGTGGAATGGTTATTTTACAGCTATAAGGCCTTGTAGCAGTACGATATAAAAATAAGCTAAGATTTTAACCTATTACGGCTTAAGAATCTGAAAACAAAAATAAATCTAAAACGCTCCAAATTAATAACTTTTGTCAAATTTACGCCCTGTAGTCATATTTCGGGTGACGTTATTGACGTTATGTAATAGGCTATAGAGCCCCTTATTATTAGTTATCTATTAGCAGCATTGGTAGGTTTTTATAATATAGTAGCAGATGAACATGCAGTCCATCTGATGGTAAGTGGCTACTGTCACCCATGGACATCTGTAATCAACCCCTAATCCGAGGACTAAGCTGGAACGCCGTCTGGAACGCCGTCTGGAAAAGTATGTCTCCCTTACCGCATCCTTCAAAACAGAACATAGTAGCGCCTATTAACACTACAGTTAATAGGCAGACATACGTGTGGCAGTGGTGCCGCCGGGGTCGAACTACAAAGGGTTCTGCCTTCAAAACTCCTATACAAGTGACTATGCTTAGAAAGCCACAAGACAGTGTCAGAATTTTACCAACTAGATTTTTTGGTTACATTATATTTAAAAGCATACGTAATATATGCAGAATACCCAAGTATAGTGCTGTTGAAATTTTATTACTGTTTATGTTAAAATTTCTACTAAATACGCGAGTTTTGCTAAAGTAGTTGTAATACGGTAAGAAGTAAAAGTATATAAATCTACATTTCATAAATTTGCGTTGAGTATATTTTTCAGTTTTTTTTTTATATGAAAAGTATGCATGTACTTATGAGAACGACATTATACTTAAGTAAAAAACAGTTAAGTATGTAATATCAAATTTATTTACTAATCGCGTTTTATTATAGTAAATTCTAACAGCGCTCTTGCCAAATAAGCTGACTTTCGTTGTAGTTGTTAGGGTAGTTCGAAGCAAAACGTCGCAAGTTTAATATTAGAAATACTATTAAATAAAATATGTTGACTTATAAATAGTCTTACATGAATAAAGTAGTTAAAAAAATAAAACAGCGAAGCTTATGCAAATAAAATTAAACGTAAAAATCACAAAGTTGAATGTATTTACACACAATTTTTAGGTACAATTTTGTTTTTAACGTTTTGTGCGGGATTTATAAAAATACTTATTACCACAAGCTTCAAATAGATTAAAACTCATACTTATAATTAATTTGTCTTTTTTTAAATACAAGTACGCTGAAAACTAAATAAATGCATATATGTATAAGAACCATTGCAATAATGACACCTTATTTTTATGATCAACTTTTTGTTGTTTTATTATATATAGCAGTTTGTTAATTTGTTATACTATTATACAAAAATTTAAATATAAGTAAAATATTTATTTAAAAATTCTCTCAGACAGACTTACGTCATTTTGCCAGCCAACATGGCCGCTTTGGCGCGGCTGTAACAGCGAGTGGTTTTTCATTTCCTGCTGCCAGAAGGTGTCGGGTATTTATTCCTCGTAATACTAGCACACCTGACCTGAAATACCGAATTTCAGACTTATCAAGAGTTTATTTAGTAGAAACACATTTACCTATTACATATCCAATTTTTATCTTTATGTTCTTTTTTAATTGTTTTTGGTTTTAGAAAATTCGTGTTTATAGGTTGTATGCTTTTTATAGGGATTAAAAAATTGTAATCTTTATTAAAATTATTTATTTTGCTGTAATCCCATTTGAAGTAACAATTAATTATATATTATGCTCTGTATGCGTGTATTTGTACATCTTATACATCAAAATTCTCGTGTCACAATGTCAGTTACCATACTCCTCCGAAACGGCTTTACCGATTTTCACCAAATTTTATATGCTTATTACAGATCTGAGAATCGGCTACTATCTATTTTTCATATCCCTAAGTGATAAGGGTTGTTCACTTAACATTTTTTTTATTTATATGGCAACACAACGTTTGCCGGGTCAGCTATATATAAAAGTGCTCTCGAGCGGTGTATTAAAGTAAAGTCTAAATCGACGCGACAGTTATTCATCAGACTGTTTTAATCTTTTTAAAATGTAACATTTGCCACTAGAAGAGGTATTTATATATTCATTATGTAAAACTATTTTGTTGTACAAAGCTGTTAGTTTACATCTAGTGATGCGGAGACAAGGGCCGTCATTCAAACTAGCTGGCAGTAGTTAAGCCAACTTTCATGATTTCCTGCATAGTGCTTTCTACCACCAGGTGGCGTTGCTGTTTACCCGTATTTTACACTAATGCACTAAGGATGTACTGGTTTATTATGTAACTAAAGTTTTAGATTTAAACTATTTCTACCTAATAACTGCAGTGTTAGGTGCTGCTGTGTTCCGGTTTGAAGGGTGTGGTAAGGGAGAAAGACTTTTCAGAGGCATTCCAGCTTAGCCCTCAGGGGTAGCGGCGCATCCGTGGCCGACCTCAGGTAGGAATATCTAATCCTATCTGGGGTTTATTACAGATGTCCATGGGCGGCAGTAGCCACTTACCATCAGGTGGACTGCATGCTCGTCTGCTACTCTTATATTATAAAAAAAATATATTATAATGCTGTTGTTTGTTTGTTTGTTCGAGAGCCACGCACAAACTTGGTGGACTTTGATTATAATTGTTGTATGTAAAATCTCATGGAAAATCTTATAAAATTGTACGAGTATATATTCGATTTGGATTTTGCTTTGCTTAGAAAAAATTGTATAATAGAACATAGAAGAAGAATAAAAGATATACTAACCTAACTAAGATCTCCCATTACAAGTAAATTGAAATAGGAGTCGTTCGAGCCCATTTTGACTTAACTATTAGGTACATTAGGATGTCAATATTTTGTCCCTGTAGTACCGAGACCAAAATAGGGCTACGGTATCCTCTGCCTGTCGTTAGAGGCGACTAAAAGGGGCTTCCGGGGTTGCGGTCGGCAAGAGTGGGAGCTCAAAGCGTCCAGCAAGCGACCCCGGGAAGGACAGCGGTGTGTGGTCGCATATCGCTGTAATCACCAGGGGATGATTCGGAAAAACAGCATTTTAGCTAGTTGTGCTTATAATCGATCAACGCAACTATGAGACCTCATAACAAAGTAGGTATAGCTTAAATGTTTTTTTTATAATATAGGAGTAGCAGACGAGCATTCAGTTCACCTGGTAAGTGGTTACTGCCGTCCATGGACATCTGTAATCAACCCCAGATAGGATTAGATTTTACTACCTGAGGTCGGTCTCAGATGCGCCGCTACCCCTGAGGACTAAGCTGGAACGCCTCGGAAAAGTATGTCTCCCTTACCACACCCTGCTAACCAGAACACAGCAGCGCTCAACACTGCTGTTATAAGGCAGAAATAGGTGTGGCGGTGGTGCTGCCGGAGTCGAACCACAAAGGGTTCTACCACCTTCAAAATGTAGACGTAAACGTAAACGTAGTGTTACGAATCAGATGGCTTGACATAACGAGGACACAGGTAATTAGTGCTTCATTCATAGTGATTCGTAAATAGTTATGAAGCGATGCTTCTTAAACGGGTGATAGTCTATCCCACACTTCAGATGAGTCCAACGATATCTCATATGTTAAATTCATTTAAGTCGTTTATACTGCAGAGCGAGCCAAAGTGTGAAACATCCATACGCTTAAAAATATAACTCGTAAAAGCGTAAAAAGATATAAGAAAAGAAACCTTTCAACATCGACAAGCGTTGATCAAAGTTGTTTCGGGAACAAGGCTAGTTGTAGATTGCATTCAGTCCATACTGCGATAAACTACAACTTTAACCTTTTTTTTTGACGAGGAGGAAACCTTCAAAAGGTACCCGACGCCATGGGAGTGACGCCAGGTTATGTGGGATTTTTACCGCACTAAAACCCCCCCGTGGCCGTCCTCAGCGTTTGGTGGAGAACTCCGGGATCTCCAAAGGAACACAACCGGAGTCCTCCTAACGCGATGCCCTTCTATCGGGCTCTGCCCTGGGGGGGAGCAATTTACGCTCCTCTCATATCCCCTGGTGATTACAGCGATATGCGACCACACAAACCGCTGTTCTTCCCGGGGTCGCTTGCTGGACGGTTTGAGCTCCCACTCTTGCCGCCCGCAAACCCGGAAGCCGCTTTTAGTCGCCTCTTACGACAGGCAGAGGATACCGTAGCCCTATTCTGGTCCTGGTACTACAGGGACAAAATACGCCCAATAGTGGGACCTAAAAGTCAATAATAATCACAGTCCAACAATAAACAATTGCAACAACAAAAACGCCGCGCTAATGATAAAAATTCCACCGGCAAATTGTTGCAAAGTAAATTTATTTGCGCCAACTTACTGAACAATGTTTTGATTAAAATTTAATTTCGCGTGCGTTTCGCAATATAGCCTTGTTTACGTTCCCCTAACAGCGCGTTAATTAACTTGTGATTAGTTTAAATTAGTTGGCTCCCGTTTCAAACGTCTAACGAATCAATTGCTATCTAATTATATTCGTAATCAGGCAAATGTAACTGGATTTGATGGGCGTGGTCAATGATATTGCTTTTCAGATGTAATAGACAATCCTTAAGTTTCAATAATTTCTTTAAAAGCTCTGAATTCCTATAATGTTAACGGTGCAGTGGTAAGTTTGACGGGTGGCCGGTCGCAGGTTCGATCCCCGGCTAATCTGATAGAAATACCTGGCCACTTTTTAATATTATTATGTTCATAACCTACTGATGGCACTTTCTTGATCTGAGAGAGGCCTGGCCTGGAATATAATTTTGACAAAAAAATGCCTCTCCGATTTACCATCCTATATAAATATTACAAATACAAAATATTTGCGAGGTAAACAAACTCGAACATGATTCAAATTAATACCTTTTATGATTTAAAAATCACGTCACATCCAGGAGGCCCGAATGAACGCGAGTTGTATGAATACATAGATTAAAATACGTCGAAAGATCGACAGGTACCGGGGTATGAATTATGGAAACCCTTCGAACAAAGAATTTGTTTTTTGTTTACCTTATTCGCGATTTTTGGCTTGTGCTAGGGAATGCCTTCGCAGACTAGAACGATTTTTATATCGATTTGAACTGGAGTCTAAGAATCGATTAACAAATATACAGAAGTTTATCAGATCAGCCTTTATAAAAATATTTTTGAAGTGTTTTATTTTTTGCCCTAAGAATACACCTGTGGTCAATACGGAAAAAGGCGTAGCAATATATTTATCATTTTAACGCCGCTTACCAAACTGCCACAAAGCAAATAATCTGGTAAAACAACACAAATAATTTGTGAATTTGCCTAAATCGACAAATTTCGGAATTTGCCAGGCAAAAATTGGTTGAGATTGATTGTAATAGGGGTAAAACGATTTGTTGCTTCGTATTAAATTTTTCGAATAGAAAGAATGTGTATTTGGTCCGAATTCGATTCTTAGATTAAATGATGTAAGATCGCCATGACTACCTAAAGTAATAAGAATTCAGGCCATATTGCCGGTAAAAGGGGCGCGGGCAACTTATTGGACGGAATTTTAAATTGTAGGTCAGTGTTTTAATCACGAATACCTGTTTCTATTCCAGTAGTTTGCAATTTCTGTTACAATAAATTGTTGGGAATTGTGCGGGAATTTTTATTTTTAGCTATTAAAAATAATGTTCATGTTTAACTACAAGTATGTTTATTTATGTATTACACCTAATCGAAATTACAGTAAGTAGATTATGTAACAATTTAAGAAAATGTGAATGATAATTTTGCTACATAAATTTGTTTTGGGTAACTGCTTGCAGATAGCATCGGGACAAAAGTAAATAGCACAATGCATCAACTAACATTTAGCAAATATCTGCGTCCCTCTAGGAAGAGGTTTGATATTTTCTTTTCCATATTCTTTTTTTATATTGTTTAACCTAACTGTTAGGCAGACGTGCTACCTGATGGAAAGTAGTCAACGCCGCCTATGGACATTTGCAACACCAGAGGAGTGGACAATGCATCGCCGGCTTTGTATGAGAGCTCTTTTTGCACCTTTATTGAAGAGCCCCATGTCATAGCGCTCCGGGAATACCTCAGGAGGAAGCTCATTCCACATCTCACACGTTAAGAACGTCCGTGCAAACTGAATCGTGGAGGACCGCCACGAGTCCAGTTGGAGTCTAGCTGTCTATTTTCCATATTCATCGGATTGATCCGTTGTTGGTAACCACGGTAGATCACACGCTGTTATCTCTCTCTTCAGGGTAATCTTTTAATGGACTTATGACATTTCCTGGATAAGGAGTACTTTTAATTTAGCAAATAATACTCCTATCTTTGTGAAGGTGGTAGAACAATCTTTGGTTCTTCTCCGGCGGCAACACTGCCACAATTATTTCTGCCTATTAACAGAGTTAAGCGCTGCTGTGTTTTGGTTTGAAGGGCGATGTAAGGGAGGCATACTTTTCCGTCACATTTCAGCTTAGTCCTTAGGGGTAGCAGCGGATCTGTGGCCGGCCGCAGGTAGGAAACTAATCTTATTCGGAGTTGATTATATTATTAGATATATCGCTAGGTGGACATGCACGTCTGTTACTCGTATATTATTAAACAAAAAACCTGCTGGGTTATTGAATTTTTTACGAACTTTACTCGTCACCTGCATACATATTTTAAAATTGTGAAATATTATCAAAAGAATAATCAATTTTGCTTAAGCATACTGTCACATCAGTTAATACTTCTGCAATGCAGTCGGAATTATATTTGCGAATTGGGTCGTTCTACTTTGTTATTAATTTGTTATTTGGTTACTGAGTTTATTGTATTGTTGAAATTATACAGTTAGAATTATTGTCGAAAGACATTCTATTGTTATAATTGCGCATGTTCAAACTTCAAAGAGCATGTTAAGCGGTTGATATAAAGCCAAAATAATACATGCAATTAAACAATAATGAAGCCTTGACAAAAAAGACGAAGGGTATGCCTTGCAAAACATTGTATTGAAATGCATCTTTCACTTTGTGGATACGAATATGGGGATTCAAACGCACACCGTTGCTAATACGCACATTTTTGAGACTGACTGGACGAAGCAAGTGACCAAAAGGTGACACAGCATCGATACAATTTCTAAAAGACGAATGGACGATGCTTATAGTCTTCTGTTATGGCTGTAAAATATCGTAGCAACTTTATTTACAAGCATGACAATCGTACATCGACAAGCAAACCATGTGTTTGATTTGAATGTATGCTTAATTCGTGCTTACTAGGCAAATCGGCAGAATTTCCGTAAAACCGTGTTTGGGAGGCAAGTTTAAATATATTTTGACTAGCCAACTCTTATTTGTCGTACTATTAAAAAACTCTTCCAGAACACGACATTTAGTGACGTCACGAACATCCCAGACGTGACATCCACCGGCCGGGACGTGACGCCCCAACCGAGAATTGATTGGGTCTCCCGTGCCGGCCGTCCGTCCGTCTGACAATTAGCTGTCTATTTGAAGAACCTGAGTTTTTCTTCGGATTTCGTGTCGGTTTATCGCTATGAATAATTCATTGACTTATAATCTTTTATACTGTAGTTCATAGTGTGTAAATACACTATGAACTACAGTATAAAAGATTATAAGCTGTTACGTTGAAAAGGATACTTATAATCAAAGGCTTATTAAAATAATACCGATCCGCCTTTCTTTTGTTAACAGCAAAAACTCTACATACGATTCGGATAAGATATTAATACATAAATATAGATATATTTAATTTAAATATTTACTGTATCAGGCTGTAAATGTAAATATTGAGTGATAGAAAAAGAATATCGGCCATAGTCGGCTATGTTCGGATTTGTAGTAGGTATTTATCAAGAGTTGTTGCAACGATGATTTTTTGATTCCTGTTATGAATGCGATTATTTTTCTCTTAAATACTTAGCGTGATGTTTTTACTTCATAAATATGTGTATCAGTAATCGGAAATAAATACTTAAGATTATTTATTTTGTATTTCGGATTGTAAGCCAACGTCACGGTAGGTGTTGAAATTGGAACCATGTAGGGAGCTATTCACGCAGAGTTATTCAATCTGTTTTGTCCTATTGTCCATAGAGGCCCTTCGACGTATGACATCACGCGTCAATCGTTGTCTATTGTTCTTCGTTTAAGTAACCAATCCTGACGAAGCCTTAGTAAATTTCGATTTAGTGGTGCTCGCACCTTTAGGTCGCACTTTTATATACGAAGTTGGAAATAGTTAAAATGAATTCAGTGAGTAATAACAATTTTCACCATTATTTTTTCCAAATTTGAAATCGACAGTCATTCCAAGTCTACCACACGCACTGCTAAAAGATTAGGGGCATACTTTTGCGACCACAGTGACCGCCATGAGTTAAGGCACCACAGTGTACGCGTGCCTTTACTGCAGTGAAGATTGCAAAAGTGTGAAGCAGTGAGCTTAGAAGGATTGATAGACGGAATCGATCGCACAGATTATACGATATAAACTAGTTTGAATGATTACCGTGTATTTCAGGCTGGTTCAAATAAATACAAACGAAACATTTCCCTATAAAATGTGTAACGGATTTATCTATATTTAGATAGTTAGTATTGTCTGTAAATGCGTCACTGCGGTCGGGCCGCGCTGCGTCCGACAGCTTTACTCCGATAAAAGTTGACGTCCCAGCTATTGATGGACGCCATTTTTATATCCGGGAAATAACCGTTTCTTTATTGAAGCGTTGTTCGCTTGTTTGGTTAACTGGTTCTACAGTACGTATTGAGTATTTTTATTTTAGATATTGCGATCGTTATTTTATTTTAGGTCTTCTATTTTGTTGGATTGTGGTTTGACTGCGGTGGCCGTCACACCTATTTTTGTCAGTAGTGCAGCGCTGCTGTGTTCTGGTTTGAAGGATGTGGAACATATACCCTTATACAAGAAGTTATTTGATTATTAGTAAATGTGTGAACGGTTAATAAAATGAAATTGGTTACACATAAATTAATATTGTTCTTCAGTTTATATGCACATGATGATATGTACCGTACAAAACTCTCCAATTTTTATTAAGTTGTTTATATTAATACACTCTTCAATATAAAACACACTACAACAGTAGTTACCAAGTGGTAACTATTACGGTTTTTGGACAAATTGCGAAGTTTCGGTCTAGTCAAAATAGTTGTACCTTCAAAATTATCCTTCACACGTAAACTTATTTTTTTGTTGAATAGATTTGTTAGAAATAACCCAATGTGAAGTTTTAAAAGTGTCGGTATCGATCAAAGGGGCCCATACTGAGCGGCCACAGATTTAATGACTTGTGCACTATTAACCGCGGGTTAACGGGTGGGAACGCCTAGTTCAGATACTTTATAGGGTTAATGGGAGGGCGCTATTACAGTTGTACGTCTCTTGGGAAGATTTTATACATATAACCACCGTTTCGGAATAGAAAACATTATTATTTAAGAACTAAAAATCACACTATTATAATTAACGAGCTTTTGCCCGCGGCTTCGCTCGCGTTACGAAGTAATATTATTAACTAAGAAGATTTATACAAACTTTCATCCCCTATTTTATCCCCTTGGGGGTAGAATTGATCAAAATCCTTTCTTAGCGGATGCCTACGTCATAACATCTACCTGCATGCCAAATTTTAGCACGATCCATCCAGTGGTTTGGGCTGTGCGTTGATAGATCACTATGTCAGTCAGTCACCTTTGAGTTATATATATTTAGATAAAACTTAAAAGTAATAATTGTTGCAATCAGTAACTTTGCCATGAACTTTCTCTAAGGCGCCCGAACACCGGCTTAATAATCGTTAATCCTAATGATCCTGTTAAAGACAACGGAACAAAATTATTCGAATCGTGTATTGTCATCGATACTTGATAACTGTTCAAAATTTTGAATTAAACTCACTGTTCAAAGAGGATAAAAATCGGGTTTAAAGATTCCGTTACATTCATACATATAGTTAAGCTAGTAAAAATGTTGCAAATTTTCCTTAGTTTTATTTTTAAATTTTATTCTAAATGTCAATTTAATCTTTGAAATTCAACCTTTTTGTTTTCAATCGTAGTTAAACTCTTATATTAATTAGTTAACTATTTTGAAATCGCAAAAAGATACAAGTGGTTTAACAATGCCAAACTGTCAGTACAACTAATCGTGATGGATAGTTGAACGAAGCTTAGTATCGTAGCTGGGGTTGCGTTCAGTGCCTATGGTCTAGTTAAACGGTTATCAACTCACAGGCTTTGAGCGACATGTCATGAAACTGTCACTATTATGTCAATATATTACAGACTAGCTGACCCGGCAAGCTATATACCGCCTCAAAATCTATTTATCAAATATATTTCATATAAAACATAGCCTGTGTTACTCGTGGATAATGTAGCTTTCGAATGGTGAAAGAATTTTTAAAATCGGTCCAGTAGTTTTGGAGTCTATTCATTACAATCAAACAAACAAACAAAGTTTTCCTCTTTATAATATTAGTGTTTTCGCTAGACATCCTAAATCTATGATTAATTTCTTAATATTTTTAGGTAATAACCATTTTGGTAAAATATTGTCGTATTACTCGTAAAAATTTAAAGTTTAACACATATTATTTTTCTATTTAGGATTCTGATTATATAATAAAAATACAAATTATTTGAGCGATTTGCCAAATATAGGTGCTATTCATAACCAAGTTATAAAACCTATCAATCCAATCAAGGTAAACTTGAATGTGGGTAGTACTAAAAGTTTCACCTATTCTGTTAATGTCACTTCAGGATCAGTCGTCATCTTGCGCTCGGCGAGTTCATACAGTCGTTTTGTGTGTCCTCGGTTTTTCAGGTGAACTAGCCGTGCTACCGCGTGTGCCTTGTGAAGTGCAAAGAGATTACTTAGGAAGACCAGGCCGTGCCTACTTCGTCGAGGCCTGTGACAGCGCCGTGCGTATCACCCAACACGATGCCAGTCTGCAGATCGGCTTGAAAGGCAAGGTTGGTGGTATTCTCATCTGGAAAGTTATGCCATTTCTCTTATACTTGTATTGCCATACATAATACGGTCCATAGCTGCTCGGTATAAATAAAATAAATAGATTTGCTTATGCTTTGCCTATCAAAGATTGACTATTGAGAATTTCTGTATACCTACTAGGCATTGTCCAATTTCAAGAAGGAAAAATATTGGTAGATTAAGTATTAATAATGGATATCTTCATATATATACAGGCATTAATCATTACTCGTTATTACATAGTACACAATTGAAACATCTACCTTTAATACCTGTATATACTTACAAAATAGTACATACATGATACATACATCCTTTTTTAGTTTTATTCAAATTAATAAGTTTAACTTTGCAAATATTTTATATGCCGCTATCACAAGTGAATGAATCGTTGAAATTGTCAAAATTGTTCGACCCGAGAGTCGAACTTGGGACTAGTTAGCTAGTTCATTTACGCGGAAGCGAGTTTGATAGCACTGGGACCAACTTTTCCATAGAATTACGCTTCATTTGCATTAGTCATGTAAGTCCATAGAGTAATTCGTGAACAGAAAAAATAAATTTAAAGTATATATTGAAAGGAAACATGTGTAAATTTAAAATATTTTTAATGTATGTATACCGTAATATGAGAAGAGAAAACGAATATAAGATTACATAGCTAATTTTTCGTGACTTTACCTTCATAATTTACAAATGAACGAATCAATCCTTGGTCAGGTAGATAACAAGTTTTTTGGTGTTAGTGTAAACGTCGTTGCGTATATCTATAGCATCAATGACGCAGAAAGTTTTAGTGTAATTAATTTTTTATATCGCAATAAAATAATATAGTTATGTTATTATTAAAAACAACTGGGTTTAATTCCCAGATAGTGGTCTAAATAGGCGAAAAAATCCCTTGGAGAAAATTTCGCTGTATTAAATACGCCGTGTAACGTCTACAGGTGCATTACTCTGTACCACAAATGGATTTGCTTGAATCATTGCAGCGTTGGCACTCCAGCAGATCATTCGTTTGACGCTTGCGTCTATCGCCAAAAAGTTGGTTTATGACCTTGTCTTGCCCTGCATTAAAAATAGTCATAGATTTATAAAAAAATCCTAGAAAATATAATATATAAATTATCAAAATAGATTTATAAAAAAAAATTACAACATTTTCTTTCTGCCGAAACTATTCATTGGCATAAATTTAACCGGCCGATGTCAGTCGGTTAAGTTTAAGTGTTAGTTAGGACGTCATTTCCACAATAACTGACGAGACTGAGTAGATTTAACGGCTGGTTAGCCTTTTATTAACGTTAAAGTTACATGTGCAACTCACTTTTAGTCACTTCATTTATATCTGCTTTTTTGCTATATATTTTGCGTTAAATCGAAAGAAGTAGGATTGTTCCTGGGTCGACTACGGTGACACCACCATTACACCTACTTTCTCCTATATCAGTCGTTCAAGCTCTTCTTTGTTCAAGTTTGAAAGATATGGTAAGGCAAAGATACGAGTACATATCCGAGATGTTTTAACCTCAGTGGTAGCGACGGGTCTGTGGCCAATCTCTGATAGGGTTGTAATCTTATCTGCGGTGACATAGAGGTAACCATCACCTTCAGGTTGAATATATGTTCCTTTGCTACTTCTACATATTAAAAAAAAAAACAATTCGTAGTAAACAACACCCGAAACTTCGTCCGAAACTACAGATTTTATGTCACCAAGAAAAACTTGTAAAGAATAATGCTTTCTGAACATATACATATTTCACAAGGTTATACAGGTAGTAGGTACCTTTCAACGAAAACGATCTACTTCTCACCAGCGCATTACGTGACGAGTGAGCATTGTGCGCGGCAATTGCATTCCGTTTACAGTTGTAAACAAAGAACAATCTTGTGCCTGTCTTTGGAACAAAAAGGCACGAAATTCTATGGAATGGCACTGCTACGTACTGTGTTCAGTGTTTTGTGGGCATAGTGAATGAATAAGAAATGCAGGTGTTAAGTTACTGTCGTCATGGAAAATGTAGTCGATTCCAATTCAGATGGACCACTCAAATGTCGTAAACGGATGCGTTGCTGCACACGTTTTAGATAAATCGATTGATTGATCAATGTGGGCATAGTGAATGAATAAGAAATGCAGGTGTTAAGTCATTGTCGTTATGAAAAATGTAGTCGATTCCAATTCAGATGGACCACTCAAATGTCGTAAACGGATGCATTGCTGCACACGTTTTAGATAAATCGATTGATTGATCAATGTGGGCATAGTGAATGAATAAGAAATGCAGGTGTTAAGTTACTGTCGTCATGGAAAATGTAGTCGATTCCAATTCAGATGGACCACTCAAATGTCGTACACGGATGCGTTACTGCAGATGTTTTAGATAAATCGATTGATCGATTAACGACCGCCGTCAGGAGAGGTCAACAAATTGGTCTGACACTCAATGGGATTTGGATTCGATCCAGACATATCTAATTGATGAATTTAGATTTCTGTTTTGTGTCTGGTTTGAGGGTATGAGGATTAAATTGATATATTTGGGAATAGTATGCCTCCCTTACGACACACTCTTCAAACTAGAAAATTGCAGCGATTAAAACTACTGTCACGGCTCTTACTGGAAATGGTCTCCTTGATATGGGTATTATCAGATCATAGCTCACCACAATAGTTAAGTGTGATTCAGTAGTCTTCATATTCATCTTTGAGAACTATAAGAAAAACCTCTTATATTCCTTATCTAAAGTTAATTAGTTTCTAATACGCACATAAGTTTGAAATATTCGAATTTCGAACCTCGGCTCCCTTGATTGAGGCCGCGTTTTAATCACTAGGCTATCTTTTATGGAATTGCATTGTACTACGAAATTTTGTTAGCAAATACTAATCTTTCAAGAATACCACGATCTTAGGCACAGATTTCGAATTTCCCTTCATCACAGCAACAGATAACTTCTAATCACTTGGAATACCTTGTACACGACTTGGGAATTTCGAAAACGCGTACCATCAGATGAAACGAACACGCCGGGGCCTAATCTCGGAAGTGGAGAGGACCAAATAAATATACTTATTTGGAGAATACCATGACCTCTCGGACACAGATTCGAAAAATTTCCCTTCATCACAGCAACAGATAACTTCTAATCACTTGGAATACCTTGTACACGACTTGGGAATTTCGAAAACGCGTACCATTAGATGGAACGAACACGCCGGGGCCTTATCTCGGAAGTAGAGCGGACCAAATAAATATACTTATTTGGAGAATACCATGACCTCTCGGACACAGATTCGAAAAAATTCCCTTCCTCACAGCAACAGATAACTTCTAATCACTTGGAATACCTTGTACACGACTTGGGAATTTTGAAAACGCGTACCATCAGATGAAACGAACACGCCGGGGCCTTATCTCGGAAATGGAGCGTTCGTCATTCAAGCAGAGTGCTCTCGCCGTATCCCTGAATTTTTAACGAACCCGCCCTCCCCCAATTGGAAAGAAACTACCGTGCATTAATTTCGACTCTACGTACGATTTTGTATATTTTTGGCCCGTTTTTTTTGTGTTTTTTTGGGAAGTTTGGGGAATTGCTGGGTAACGTTTGTTGTTTGTTGTGATTAGGTATTTAAGAAACATGTAACCGACAATTTATATTATGTTTGAACTTATCAAATGGTTGCCAAATTAATAGGTTTCATTTGATTTCATATTGGTGGCAATTTTTTTAAGGTGTGCAACGAATCTATATAAAAAGTGCGCATTAATAAGAATAATAAAATAACTAAAATAGTGTAAAATTACGATATTAGGAGTTATAATTATAAAATCATTGTTGTTAGTAGTTTTTTTTTGTGGATTGACCGTTGGAGGTCACCCTCACCACTAAATATATGAGAAGGAAGTGGAGGAAGTAGGAAGTGTTATTAACTAGGAAGTTCCTATTTCTACAATGAAGCCGTTCTAGCGTTTTGGGGAAAAGGGTGTGGTTCTCGACTTTTTGTGTAGCGACTACCTTACTTCTGAGTAGAGACAGCGCATCTGTGATCGGTTTTAAATAGGTCCCCCGTGCTATATGAAGTTAGTTATAAATACTTACCATCTGATGAATGATATACTTCAATCTTATAAAAAATACCTATTTAGATTTTGTTTTTATATTATAGGAGTAGCAGACGAGCATACAGTCCGCCTGATGGTAAGTGGCTACTGCCACCCATGGACATTTGTAATCAATCCCAGACAGGATAAGATATTTTTATCTGAGGTTGGCCACAGATGCGCCGCTACCCCTGAGGACTAAGCTGGAACGCCTCGGAAAAGTCTGTCTCCGTTACCACACCCTTCAAAACGGAACACAGCAGCGCCTAACAATGTTGTTATTAGGTAGAAATAATTGCAGATGTGTAAAAAAATCAAAAAATCTACGAAACTAATATTAAATCTACCTCATGTATAACTATGAGTACATTTAAAATCTTAACCCAGTACGAAACAGCCAACAGCCAATTTTCCCGATTCGAAAAGAAGTGTACAAGATTTGTACTCAGTTTGTTTTTTCGAAAGTCGGCAAAGACAAAGAAGTTTGTTCTTGTTTACAGCCGGTATGCAATTAAGAATGTTTGTGCTTAGTCGTCCAATTAGCGAAGTGTTTTCAGTTTCACGTGCGACGCTTCTGGAAAGTTTGGCGCGAAGGTAAAAAAATGTTAAAGAATACTTGTCAATTATTTTATTGCGAGTTTTAGATTGCGCAATTGGCTTAACTTATTATCTAACAAAAATGACTTTTGAAAGTGGTACACGTATACGACAGGAAAGGTACGACATACTTATTTGTAGTGTGAAACAAGTCTTGCGTTTATGTGTGAGGGTTTGGATACTGGCGAACTTCATTATTAGGCGGTCATGGTAGTCCTCAGGAGAGGCAATGTATTTGCTTAGATTGGCTTTTTTTTCATAATATGGAAGTAGCAGACGAGCATGCAGTCCACCTGATGGTAAGTGGCCACTGCCGCCCATGGACATCTGTAATCAACCCCAGATAGGACTGGATATTCCTACCTAAAGTCAGCCACAGATGCGCTGCTACCCCTTAGGACTAAGGTGGTACGCCTAGGAAAAGTATGTCTCCCTTACCACACCCTTCAAACCGGAACACAGCAGTGCTTAACACTGCTGTTATGAGGCAGCAATAGGTGTGGCTGGCTAGATTGGTGTGGTTAGATTGGTGTATGTAGAACCCTTGTTCTATATGAAGTTGATTACAGACGTCCATGGGAGCCAGTAAGGACTTACCATCTGCTAGACTACGTTTACCATTTCTGTCTTTAAAAAAACCTATTTACATCCTATTTATATAACATCAAATAAACTGTAATCACGATTATAAACCCTGGCTTGCATAACTCTCAGTACATTTAAAATCTCAACCCTGTACAACACAGCCAACAGCCAATTTTCCCGAATCGAAAAGAAGTGTACAAGATTTGTACTCAGTTTGTTTTTTCGAAACTCGGCAAAGACAAAGAAGTTTGTTCTTGTTTACAGCCGGTATGCAATTAAGAATGTTTGTGCTTAGTCGTCCAATTAGCGAAGTGTTTTCAGTTTTTACGTGCGACGCTTCTGGAAAGTTTGGCGCGAAGTAAAAAATGTTAAGGAATACTTATCAATTATTTTATTGAGTTTTACGTACTGTATAATTGGTTTCTCTATTTGTATGGAGTAGAAAAGGTTTTTTAAAGGTGTTAAAATAACAATTTTTATCATATACAAGCTTTTGCCCGCGGCTTTGCTCGCGTTACGAAGTAATATTTTTATCCCCTATTTTATCCCTTTGGGGGTAGAATTGATCAAAATCCTTTCTTAGCGGATGCCTACGTCATAACATCTACCTGCATGCCAAATTTCAACCCGATCCGTTTAGTGGTTTGGGCTGTGCGTTATATACATTTAGACTATATAGTCTTTGAGTTATAACCTTTGAGTTATATATATTTAGACTATATAGTATAGTACATACGACGGGGTAGGCACTGTGAAATAATTCGTACGTTCGGTGGAAATCTGTAGATGCCAGCTGACTTGTATATGAAGATATATGAGTCGTACCACTTCTATACCTATGATAATGTGTGCTTAATAATCATTGTTAGGCGCTGAAGTGTTTCGGTGTTAGACGTGGTAAGCGATACTTCTTTTTTTTATAATATAGGAGTAGCGGACGAGCATGCAGTCCACCTGATGGTAAGTGGCTACTTACGCCCATGGACATCTGTAATCAACCCCAGATAGGATTAGATATTCCTACCTAAGGTCTGTTACAGATGCGCCGCTACCCCTGAGGACTAAGCTCGAACGCCTCGAAAATGTATGTCTCCCTCACCACACCCTTCAAAACGGATAAGCAGCGCCTAACACTGCTGTTATTAGGCAGAAATAGTTGTGGCGGTGGTGCCGCCGGAGTCGAACCATAAAGGGTTCTACCACCTTCAATACTATGCATATCCGAGGCATATTGACTTAGCCCTTACAACAGCAACAGGCAGAACCGAATCTGTGGCAGACCTAAGGTAGGAGCTGCACATACTTACACAGTAAAAAATTAGAGACAACCAATTTAGCCCTCAGGAGTGGTAATACATATATGATCGGTTTCAGAGCCCCTGTTGCAGATTTGTTTACAGATGTCCATAGGCAGCAAATACCACTTACCCTCCGTACCCTTACCATGAGTTTTTACGTTTCGACAAATATGACTGTTTTGGTATTTGTGTACGTATTTGCCCATACAATTTCAATCAGCGCCTCTAGCGGATTGTGTCACAACTTGGAAATTGTATAGGCCAATACGTAAGCAAATACCAAAACAGTCATATTTGTCGAAACGTAAAAACTCATGGTAAGGCAGGTGGTCTGTATGCTCGTTGACTACATTAATTTCAAACTTTAGATATATTCGTAAGTCGTTCATCCGTGACATTAATTTAATGTGACAGTACGTGTAATTTATATAACCATTAATATAGCCCATTGTGTATCCACTCCGGGGTTATTAAGTATCTATTTGCGGTCGCGGTTGCCATGTGACATCTAAACACGCGGTCTTGGCGCACAATATGATGGAAATCTATTTTGTCGTATTTAGAAAATGTTTGTCGTATTTCAACTTAATTTTTTGTTACGACTAAAGTGTTTTTTAACGTGGTTATATAATGTTCATTTATTATTGTTTTATTTTATGGAAATATTTATTGAAATACATGAACAAAAAACTACTCCTAAATAACATATTAATAGAAACTACGTATGTTTGTCATTGTAGATAAAACGTATAAAACAATGTGTATCATGGAGTATCTTTCGTTGTTATTTTTATATTATCCATCTGATACGAAAGAAATCTTGTGAAATATATCGACTAGACTTGTCATTGCCTCCGGTGATTGATCCTTGTTGTGCAGTTAGCCGCCAGCGATTTGGGAGTTATAATAATATACAATTTATTTTATTTCGTCTAAATTATTTATCATTTGTTATAAAGGTGGAAGAACATGTAAATTATACATGCCATACATCAAATTAGGCTATTTATTGAAAAGCTTTTGAATACGAAACGACCAGAAAGCGTGTTAAACATGGTAATTCGCTAGGCAACAGTTTAATATATATTTATATATGTTATACTTAAATATCTGTACATATTAGCTATACTAGTATCGTTGTTATTGGGTTTTGTTAGCAAGTTTGGTTAGTACGTAATTAACTGGAGGAAAAAAATTGGTAATACGCAAGTCAGGGGGTTTTTGCTACGCTGGGTACAGGCGCACGCTTGCGCACTGTGGAGCGTTTGGGTGCTGGCCGAAGGCGTAAGCGGCAGCGTGTTGGATTTTTCTATTGGTATGTTTAACTTGTTAATATGCTTTCTAATTATTGTTGTGACTGTGGTCTATGATTTTATCGCTACGAAATGTACATGGCAAGTTAATTCACATTTTTGCATTTACTTCAAAAATTACAATTTATTCTTGAAAAGTAGCAACGCATCTGACAATTTATCACAGGTAGGTTACTAACTCAATTTTATTCATTTTTTAATTTCGTTAATTTCATAATAAGTATTATTAGAATAAAATATTCTATCAATTTTTTTTCCTTATCTTGGAAAACAATAAACATTGTCGCTTATGGATATTTATAAAATGAAAACAGGCCCAAGTCATATCAGGGGTCGAAAATGGACACATTGTTTACCATACAAAGTAATCGGGTCATATCGATTTTTCAGCTCTACTGTACAGTTTTGTAACTTACACTTAAATTTTGTTTTAAACAGCTGTATATATTTCTGGCTTATAGTTAATGCCAATAGTATGTGTAGGTGAAACCCACACATTTGAATCATGTAGAGCATATCGTCCTAACAGATTAAAATCAAACTCGATATCTATTAAATTGGACCAACCACCACGGGTGGCTGAACCGTGAGAAGTGTACGCTAGAAGGAGACAGCTGCACCTCTCACGGTTGGCTGTCGAAAATTATATCGCTGTTTATCGAGTATGTATGTTTATAGTAATAACTAAGGAATAATTCTAGCCTCTCTATAGATGAACGTTTTTACATAGATGAGGTAACTAAATAGGCTCCTAATACTAATACCTATTGTATAGGACGGACAAAACTTTCGGTTTCTGTCCCTGAATGGGCAAAGGTCTAACTGACGAATTTCATATTATCACTTGATGTAACACATGTGTAGATTATGGGTTTTCAAATAAAACTCCAACTTGAATCTTCAGTTCTTTTCTTCTTGTTTTTATTCCGAGGCGTACACACTTTTCCATACAAAAAGGCGAGCTTAAGTACTTATTTTGGGTACCGCAACAGGCGCAGGCTCAGTCAGCAACCGCGTCCTATTGCCGTCCCTTTCTAACATAGCCTGTCTTACTCTTACAATTCTATGCTTACACTCTATTGCTATCCTACTCTTACATATCTATTCTTATTACGTAGGACTTATATCTATTGCAATAAAATGTCTTATTTACATAGTCTTAATTACATACACAAGTTACATTAATCAACATTTACATTTAAATTCTTAGGCCGTTGTCGTCCGTAATAACATGATTATACGATTCATTCGATATTTTTGAAATGTATTATACATATTTATATTATTGGTATTATATTTATATGTGGCAGTATTTTTTTCTTCAAGTATTTGTACAAAAATGCTGTGAATTTGAATTAAAGATATGATAGGGCATTGTATGGACCACTTCAAAATTCGACAATTTAGTTTTTTAATTGTTAGTTTCGAACTTGATAGTTAAGAATTCTTTGTGTGTATAATATGATATTGACATGCGTCTGAGACGTTCAATGTCTGTAGATATATTATAAAAGGTGCTCAACGCTTTAAAAATATAAAAAAAATGAGAAAGTGTAATAAAAAACCTACTTATAGTCGTCACAATTTAATAGGTCCATTTTGACACATGCCATCGCTACGGCACTAAGCATGTGATTTACAAATCGATAACCAAAAAAACGATTTTTACGACAAATCGGTTACAACCCCATATCGTATTGTATAAAACACTTAATATTTTGTTTGCAGAATATTTGTTTAATAAATTTCTAAATCATATAAAGATTTAATAAAAAGGAGAAAAGAAAATAAATTATTTCGTAACTTAAAGCTTTAATTATTTTTAGAACATTAAATAAAGCATCGGTCGTCCTATCGTAACCTGTACTCTTTTTTTTTCATTTTATCATTCACTAAGGAACAAAGTCTCGATTATTTTATTGTTGTTCTGATGAAAAAGGGACAAATAATTAATTATTGGTAATTCTAAGTTTCGATTATTTAAAAGTTATTCGATTATGGTTTCTTTCGAATGGTTTGAAGCCGCAAGCTGTAGTCGGATATAGGCGTAAAATTCCAAATTACCCCTATGATACTTTTTGATGTAGATTAAATTGGTTTCTGGACACATTATAACTAAATTAAAATGTGTAATACAATTTATAAATTTTATTAATTGTTTTTGTATACAAATTATTGCGTTATTGAATACAATAATAGTATTTATTGTATTTAGAAGTATTTTACTTTCCAATTGCGTATTATACGTTCACACAAAGTTAGTTCTAAACTTTATTGACATTAGGATGGCATGTGTCAAAATGGGCCTATTAAATTGTGACGACTATATATCCAATGCTTTATGATTGCCTGGTGTCATACAAAATAATGCAGAATAGTTATTAAATACTATCGGATTGGAGTGCACGGATTACCGCGTTAGATAACGAGCCGCAACTCTAATGAGGCAATTGAATAAAATCCGCAATTTCTGCCGATTAACGTCCATTTGGCGCAGTTTGCATGTGGTTTGTGTGACTTTGTCAAATAAAGTTGTATTCCAAAGTGACGGGATTTGTATTTGCCTCTCGCTCTTTCTATGTATGCATGAGCGAGAAGTGTATATAAAAGTGAGTACTTTCGATTACTGAACCGATGAAGTTGGAATTTGGTACATATAAATATGTATTTCTGTGATTCAAAATCAAAATTAATTAAAATAAGGCTAAAACGAGGCATTTTATTATTATGGAGACTATTGAGTCATTTGATTATTTCATAAGAGAATTGCGACTGAAATCTTAATACCGTGAAATTGACTTAATTGTATTCGTACCTATTTAAAAATAATAAGTATGTATTTTATAGAATATATAATATGAGGGATATATAATATCGTGTGAAATTTGCAGTTCAGTAACATACACACGCACATAAGAAATATATATATAAAGATGAGTTTAAGCAAATTTAATAGCGAAGGAAAATATCGTGAGAAAACCTGTATAAGAGAAGTCGAAGAATGTGTGGTATACGATCACCTGGTTTAGGGCATAGTCCTTATTCCCTAAACCCTTCTTAGCACTGTGGAGTCTCATGTCCAGCAGTGGGACTATAATAGGCTTACGAAAATATGCAAAAATTTGAAGGTGGTAGATCCCTTTGTCGTTCAACTCCGGCGGTACCACCGCTACACCTATTTCTACCTAATAATATGTGTTAGGCGCTGCTGTGTTCTGGTTTGAAGAGTGTCGTAAGGGAGACAGACTTTTCCGAGGCGTTCCAGCTTAGTCCTCAGGGGTAGCGGCGCATCTGTGGCCGACCTCAGGTAGGAATATCTAATCCTATTTGGGGTTGATTACATATGTCCATGGGCGGCAGTAGCCACTTACCATCAGGTGGACTGTATGTCTACTCCTATATTATAAAAAAAAAGAAAAAAAATATGTAAATATACAAAAAATGTCCTTTAAACTATATTAGAACAAACAGATATTGGTTCACATCGCAACAAGAAGTTACACATTACCAAAACTATAAGTCCGTTCTTCCGTTAAAATTTCACTCGACGTGTTACTCCGCTAATATTCGCCTGGTGCGGCTTTAAACTTCATTTCCAAGCTTACAGTACAATCTTGTTGGATAATCCGACACACCTACCTTAGACACGTGTCTTAAAATGAACAAGGAAGCGAGTAAGACTATATTTGAGATTTTGATAACATGATAGAAATGAGAAGACCATAGAATATTGTTATTTATTTATTTATTTTAATTTACGGTGGGATTTTTTCTCTGAACGAACGTATCATCCCGTAAAACAGAATATAAATTAATATATCCTCGGGGCAGCGATTTAAAATTCTCGTGTCACAATGTTAGTTACCGTACTCCTCCAAACTCCAAATTATAATTATATGTTCTCTAATTAATCTATTCATCCCATAAAATTGTATAATATTTACTTTTAAAAGATTTCAAATTGCGCATATACGGGTTTCTTTCGCCACTTTCTCTCAACAACGAACCACTTTCCAAAGCGATAGTTTGTTGATCGAATCTTCTTAACACTGATGTTATGAGGCAGAAATAGGTCACCTTCATAGTGCTACCTGGAGTAGCATCTTCTTGTTGTTCGACTCCGGAGGTACCACCATGAAGGTGACCTGTTTCTGCCTAATAACAGTGAAGCGCTGCTTTGTTCTGGTTTGAAGAGTGTAGTTAGAGAGGTGTACTTATTCTACTTACTAAGTTGCCTCGTTCCAACTTAGTCCTTAAGGGCAGCAACACATGCTGCTAACTTTAGGTAGGAATCTAATCTTATCACCATCACTTTTTTCTGTAATTTATAATCATTTTTCATGAGCATTTATTTAATCAGCTAAGACCATGCATTATAAATACGTATGAATACCTTCGTTGGCATCTTATGCATTTTTAACTTATTAAATAAATTATAATAACTGCATTGTCCTTTTATAATAATTTAAATAATTTGACAGCTGACTGTCCGCTGTTCACATTGCAGTGCCGTGCCGCACTCGTGTCGTGGTAGCTTGTAGTTCACCAGGTTTAGTCCGACAAGTGGTACACCAGCTTAATTGTACCGAACACTACCGATGGAGCTTTAAATAATCCTTTCGGTGCAATTCCAGTGAAATTCATTGAGTTTGAAGTGGCGTGTTTTATGAACAACTTTTCTGCTTTCACAATGAAAAACTGTTTCAATAGGTTGAAGGCAAATCGATTTAGATTTTGTGTTTTTGAAATTGCAAACAGATATTTTGTTTTGAATTAACGAGTTTCGAGTATCCTTTGACGACCCGCGTGGCGGAGCGGTCACCATACCGGTCTGATGCGCAGAGGGTCTTGGGTTCGATTCCCGGCCAGACAGATATCTAAATGAAGAATTTAGATATCTATCTATGGGTGTGGGTATGTAATTGTCTATGTGTGTGTCCATGGCACCTAGGACAAAGGGAATCCTATTTTGAGACTGTGAATGTAGAAAGCGTTTTTTTTATTATAGTGTCAGGAATATTTGTCAGGAGAACATTTTAGTTCACAATTTTACTTTACTAAGTTAACAAAATAACAAGTAAGCATACAAATTATAGATTCGAAAGCAAAAGCCTTTATTGCAGTCGAATCTATAATAACGGGTAACGTTCTTTATAATAATAGGAAAATAACTATGCAGAAGGCGATCTACAGTGCCCTTTTATACGCCTATTTTTCGTTAATACCCTCATTTGACAATTTAATTTTCTTTCTTCTACCGTCATTGCTAACAATAGTATATTTCAGATGAAGATTGTAATCTAAAACAAATCTATTAGAGGTTTATTGGTAGTCGTCATTAACCCGTTACTGTTCCACTGCTGCACTCGTTTAGTCCACTGTGCTAGCAAATTTTCACATCCTTCACATTTCTTAAGAATTCTGGGCGTGCAGGTTATGCGGTAAGAAGTTGAATGGATAACCGCTAGAGGCTAAATTTTAGCGTTTCTGTGTTCGGACAGCCCTTTAAATCTTTGGTTCCTATTAATTATTATAAAAAACGAATAAATTACTTTTTTGTTAAAGGCCTTATAGGTTTCAATGTATCTGAAACGGGCTGTTCACTATCGCCTACTTTCGTCTACAAATCTAGATTAGAGTATCAATTGTTCTGAGTTTTAATACGTATTTTGCCGAATAAATTATTTTTCTTTCTTACTTTCTTTCTATTTTCACATATGCTCATATACCCAGCGGTAGGATAACAGATGCAGCCAAGTATATTAGGTTAATGCTTACGTTAATTCTGGTTCCATTATCTACATTTGATCTTGATCGAATCTAAACGTAGCTAATTAGTGGGGGATTGGCGCGATCATCAGCCCGTGACTGTAATTAGTTCGCAGACAATTGATATTTGAGGCTTGATTTAGCATGAAACTCGGAACTGAGCGTGTATGTGTGTGTTTAGCGGTAAATGTGTGTATTATATGTTGATAATAATGCTAGGAACTCTGTATGTGTGAGTAGTTTAGCAATAGATGTGTGCATATGTTGATATTAATGAGAGCTTTTTACTATTTTCCATAGATTAGTAAAGATTACTCACTCCTAACAAGAAAATGTACCCAGTTTTGAGAATTGAAACAGTTGCGTAAAAAACCACGTCTCCATGCTAAAATGTCCCTAAAATATTTGAAATTATTATTATAAATTATTTAATTATCATGAAAATTACGCAGTATTAGTTATTTATTAGTAAATTTTCTCTACAAATGTTTTTATTTGTCAAGAATTCAAAAAAAGAACTTACTATAATAAGCCATTTGCGGCTTCATTCAATTTCAAGGCGGCGAAGTATCTTTACTAATCTATGCTGTTTTCATATTACGTGTAATTTTATCGATAAATTTGTGTATTCGTTTTTGTGTGAGTTTACAGCATCGACGGTAACAAATCCTGGTACGGTGCTATGAGTGTATAAAGCATTATTTTAATGATTATTATTTTTTTCTCGCGTACGTAGCTGTGATTTTATAATGCCATCTGATGGTAAGTCACTGCACTCCAGGGACGTTGGTAATCAAGCCTAAGTAGAAGTACCGCCACAGAGATCGTAATAATAATTGGCTATTGGTGTGTTGCTACTATTAATGAGCGACATTTCTTGTCAACGGCTATCGCCAATTGTTGTCATCTGTCATCGCCTATCGTCAGCGATTAGCAACCGACTACGTTTCTTAACGGCAAATGGCAAAAGTCGCCCCATTTATTACTTTAGTGTCACTCGTGTGTTGTCGTTACCTTAGTTGTCGTTGCTTAGATACTCATCATCATCATCAACAACCCATTACTGTCCCACTGCTGGGCACGGGTCTCCTTCATAATGAGAAGAATTAGGCCATAGTCCACCGCGCTGGCCAAGTGCGTATTGGTAGACTTCACATACCTTTGACATTTTTTTTTATAAATCTCTCAGGTATGCAGGTTTCCTCACGATGTTTTCCTTTACCGTTTAGCAAGTGATAATTAATTTCTAATACGCACATAACTTTGAAAAATCAGAGGTGGGATTTGAACTTCGGATTTGTGCTGTAACCAAAGAATGAGACAGATATACATATATTTGAGAAATATTACCCTCTACAGTGGGGTAAACAATATTATTATGCTTTTGTAATACTCTTGTTTACGTACAATTATGTTCGTATAGTGTTTTTCGTAAAACACACCTTAAGTAGCTACTTACTCGTGTACAAAGATTGTCTATCGATCTGTTCTCTAGAAGTTTTGTCCTAAGTCGTCTGCTACTAACGTTAATAGCAAGTCGTAAATAATGATATTCTTTTCTTTTGTTCTTTGTACGTTTTGAAAATGGTATATTTGTTTTGTATCATTTTTTTGTAGAAAGTCTCAAGTTCTTGCACTGTCACACTTTTATTTGGTGAAAATAGTAAACTTTTTTTTTTAAATCAAGTATGCAATTTCCAATCACGTTGGAGTCACCAATTGTAGGGGCCTTATTATATATGAGTTGAAATTAGGAGTAAATTAGGTTGAATTTAAATTAAAGATGTTAAATTTTGATGACATTTATTTAGCCACCCAAGACACAGGTATGTGTTTCAGGGGAGGAGCAGACTAGAAACACAGCGTTCCAACGAACCAAGCGAATACGATCGCCATTGCTAGCCATGCACATTGCACTTGATTCGTAGAATCTCTTGTGTCCCTACACACCTGATGGTAAATGGCTAGTGCCGCCAATGGACATCTGTGATCAACTTCAAATAAGATTCCTACCTATAGTCGCCCACGCATGCCCCGCTACCCCTGAGCACTAAGCTAGAATGCTCGATCAAGTATGTCTCCCGTACCCACACCCTTCAAACCAGAACACAGCAGAGCTGAACAGTGAACATTTTTGTTATTAGACAGAAATAGGGGCAGCGGTGGTCCCGCCTGAGTCGAACCACAGAGTTTCCTACCACCTTTCGCCTCCAACCTTCCATCACCAGAGGGTATGCAGTCCATGTAATTTATATCTGATAGCTTGGTCTGCCTTGCAGTTGCATTGACACCTGACCGCCCATTGGCTACTATCGCTTGAGCAACTGGAACTTTAGCGATTCAGTAATGGTTAACGCGACTGGCAAAACTGCTGTTAAACTGCTCGGCGACTATTTAGCAGCTTATGCTTATAAAAACGGGTAGACAATTTAACGATTGAGCGACCGACGAGATTTGATTTTATTTGAAGGTGGTAGAACCCTTTGTGGTTCGACTCCGGCGTTACCACCGCCACACCTATTTCTACCTAATAACAGCAGTGTTAGGCGCTGTTATGTTCCGGTTTTAAATGGTGTGGTAAGGGAGACAGACTTTTCCGAGGCGTTCCAGCTTAGTCCTTAGGGGTAGCGGCGCATCTGTGGCCGACCTCAGGTAGGAATATCTAATCCTATCTGGGGTTGATTACATGTGTCCATGGGCGGCAGTAGCCACTTACCATCAAATGGACTGCATGCTCGTCTGCTATTCCTGTATTATAAAAACTCAAGAATATGTCAGGAGTCAATGGCTTACGTTGATTGAAAGGGTTATACTCGCTATACAGCTATTTAGCCGTCTGCCGAGTGTAATGTTTTTCGAGCATATCTAAGTCTCATTCTTTCGCCTGCCAGTCCAAACGCCTTGACAGATTTTAACATCTATAAAAAATACAGGGTGTGAGATAGGCGTTACATTTGAAGGTGGTAGAATCCTTTGTGGTTCGACTCCGGTGGCACCACCGCCACACCTATTTCAACCTAATAACGTGTGTGGGTGTGATAAGGGAGACAGTCTTTTCCGAAGCGCTCCAGCTTAAACCTCAGGGGTAGCGGCGCATCTGTGGCCGACCTCAGGTAGGAATATCTAGTGCTATCTGGGGTTGATTACAGATGTTACAATTGCTGGACTTGACTAGGCACTACCGTGTCCCCCCTGGATATTTTGTTTTGATAATAATTCACTTTTTTCTCTATAAACTCGAAGTATGAATCCAATTTTAATCTGGTATCGTCAAACAGAGTTTTACGACAGTTACCACAACTCCCAGGAGGTTAATAATGCCACATTCCTTACGATGAAACAAAATTGATATTGCAAACCTTGTAAGTCTCAGCTGAGTCGCTACGACCGTCATATTAATATTAACTTGAAAGCAGTAAATACCTTAGGTCTCGTAACAAATAAACTTCCAGTGTTTATAATGTTAGGGTTTATTAAAAACACTTTTTAAAATTAGAATGTTCTTAGGTGTAGTGCTTATCTAATAAAATTGAAATTAATTCGAGGGGATTTGGAGTTTTACTTGATGAAATGTTACTAAGAAAAGAGCATAATATTTATACAATAAAATGGTTAGGTGATATATGTGCAATAATGAACCTCGTGGCATAGTTGATATCATACCAGTCTGCCATGCGGACTGTCCTAGGTTCTGTGTTCGTTCAGGCTGATATCCCAATTTAGATTTCTAATTTGGTTTGGGTTCTTTTTTATCGGTATCCACGGATTTCGCGATCTTGCTTGGGAAGTTTCCCGAAGCATTAACTGGAGTTTAATGTAAATAAACTTAAAAAAAACGTATTTCAAAGAGCAAGAGCACCGAGTTGTAAAAATAACCGCTAATAAGATAGACTTAACATGCATATAGTTAAACTGATGAAAAAGTAAAACGAGTGCAAAAAGCGCTTCAGCTGAAATACTTATACGAAGGCAGTCTTGAAAAATCTCTTGACCAAGTAAAAGTAAAAAAGCAATAAAACTATTTTTTTATCTATTGATATCGCCAGACGTTTCCATGTTTCCCCTAATACTGTAGGACGCTGCGCGGGGTGGGGTCTACGGCAGTCGTAGGCCGCGCGTAGCCCGTAGCGCACGCTACGTCGCGTAGCGTCGTCAATGAAAGCGTGTGATCAGCGCTCCCGTAATACTCCTGTGGTAATTCGTGTAATATACATTTGTGTAATCTATATAAAAACTGTGTGTATTGTGTAAATTACAGAGATAGTGATGTGTGTGATGTGTTTGTGAATGAAAATGTGAAGGTAAATAGACGTCTTTCGTAAGATGTTTTTGTATGTACATAGCGTTTTTCTTAAGGCATTCCAATTGAGCGTTGGTTTGAATATCTTTTCAGGACGTGGCGGTGTTAGCTTAAGCTTTACGCGAAGTGATTAATCTCGGCAAAGAATAATATTCGTGTTTTATATTACGAAAACATTTTTACGTCCGGCTTTTCATGTAGTAGTGAGAAAATATAAAGCTAATAATAAATTGGCGGTTTTTTAAACGAATGTTTTGAGTCAATAGTAATATACATGTAAATAAGTATATATGATTATAAAATACTTCAGGAATGTTTACGTATAAAAACTTTAATTTTTTTTAATTAGGTGAATTACATATTTAAAGAACTCATACACGATTTAAATTTATACCGAGTTGCTCTAATTTTATTTATTCTAAATTTATATTTCAATTGCAATACATTGTGATACATTTTCATAATATTGATTTTAATACTTTCAAAAGATAATTTTATACTGTAAAATTATTAGCTGTTAAAAAATAAGTGAACATCGCAGGTAATAAATAAGAATAGAATAATATTATATTATATTCATTTTTTTCTCATATAAGTGTGCGTTAGTGCATCATAGTAACACGAATGGATATGGTCACTGGGACTGAAATGTTCCCGAGAAGTCAATGTTATTTCGCTTGTGGTCTAACATATTACGGGACATACAAGTAAAGCTATTCAAACTACTGCTATTTTTATTCGATCAACTGGTGAACAATAAAAATCACAAGCCTGTATCATAGTTAAGTAGGTTACACCACGTGCTGGTATACTTATCGACGATTTATTTGGCAGAATTTGTATATGACATCCAAGAAGTTTTGGATGCGTGAACAAACTTACGTTAAGCGATGATAAAGGGCTAAATAATATGTATGGGTACTTATCACACTTATCAAATATTGTGGTTTATTAAGGGCTACATACATGAGTATATATAACGTATTTCGTTTATTATGTTCTATTATGTCTTATTGTTCTATAAAATTTCCACAAAAATATTTTTTTATGTTTATGTACATTGAACAAAAGGGGGTTATGTATCAGATTTTGAGAGGTAGCTATGATAATTTCGATGTCTTGTAGTCCGGGGTTCGAATCCTAATTACACGTCTTTGTGTTTCCAAGTCACATGCGTATCTATACGGTGTATAAAAACTCAAGACAACACATTTTTAAAGTTCATTTTACCAGCATATGACCTATCAAGCTCTTCGACTTTTGACGATAACATGGGATCAACTGTACGTTCCTATTCTACGAACTATGTTCGAATATATCATTTTTCTGTCTCTACCTGAGCTCGGTCACAGATGCGCCGCTACCCCTGAGAACTAAGCTTGAACCCACGAAAAGTATGTCTCCACACCCTTCAAACTAGAACACAGGAGCGCTTCACATTGCTGTTATTAGACAGAAATAGGAACTATCTCCCTGAACAACGCAAACTAGTACCGATACGGTACGGTATTATATAAAGTACGGTACTGTATTGAAGAAAGGTATTCCAGGAAATATTGCCACCACAAAACTATCCTTTACCTAGAAACCTGAATCAACTACTCAGTATAATTGCTTAGTTAGTACAGAACTATTGCTCATAAATATTGCAGTACATCCACTTTACCTTTGACATCGTAAATATTAAATTCCCGACTTAATGTTGAGAGCTCTGTCATTTAAATATCGTAGCGTTGTCGCGAGGTATTAAGGGATCTATTTTCATAGCATATTTTATGTAAGTACCAGCTTTTGTCCTCAAGTTTGTTTTGACTTTGTTTTGTATTGTAGAAGTCAATTGCCTTTCATATTTTTTGTAGAAGTAAATATTAACGGATAATTATATAAATACCCTTTATTCTGTACAGTCGGTAAACAATCTAATGCTACTACGGAAGACATTTTTCTACTCACCTCGTCTATTTGAGGTGCCCATGATGTCTGTCTAGGTATATGCCGTGATTCTTGACCTTGTCAATAAATGGAATACATACTCCATCAAAACTTATCTTAGACGAGCTTTTGCCCGCGGCTTCGCTCGCGTTACGAAGTAATATTTTCATCCCCTATTTTATCCCCTTGGGGGTAGAATTGATCAAAATCCTTTCTTAGCGGATGCCTACGTCATAACGTCTACCTGCATGCCAAATTTCAGCCCGATCCGTCCAGTGGTTTGGGCTGTGCGTTGATAGATCACTATGTCAGTCAGTCACCTTTGAGTTATATATATTTAGATATCAATTTCAGATCTAATCTGGGTGATAAGTGACAGCTACCTATTATTAGCGTGTGTGTTTGCTCGGATTAACATTAAGACCATGAAACTCACTCCAAGTCAATATACGTTTTAGATCACTATTTAAGACGTAGATAGTCTGAGGTAGGTCTCCTAATGTTGTTTTTTGGTAAATTTCGAGATCATCTGCGATCATCATAGTCGATTTCTAATAAACAAATATAAAAGTTCAGTGATTTCAAATCAAATCAAATCAAGTCATTTATTTGAAAGAACATAGTATTTTACAATGATCTTAAATTTATAACAATTATTTTATGTTCTACCACATTGCGCGTGCAAAATTTATGTATCTTGTTCAAGAATTTGTACCTTAAACCATAGCCTAGCTTCGCGCAAAGCAACACTACGCAATCTGTTTTACATCTATCTATCTATATACCTACCTATCTATGTACCACAGCGAGAAATATCTCAGTCTTGTACTCGTAAAGGGATGTATGAGCGTTGGGCTTTTCAACTATGCCATTGACGCACCTGTGATCGAGTAGACTTCGTAATTTACTGGCTCTTCGGGACTGATGGATGTTCTGAATAGTGAATGAATTGATTGGATGTTAGATCGGTATATGTAATATTGGGTCGTGTTCGGGAAAACTTGGTTGTTACTCGTATGTCGTTGGGTTGTTTCGTTTGTGACATTTAGGTACATGTATTGGTTTATATGTGTTATA
This sequence comes from Epargyreus clarus clarus, assembly GCA_014595695.2. Lineage (NCBI taxonomy): Eukaryota > Metazoa > Arthropoda > Insecta > Lepidoptera > Hesperiidae > Epargyreus > Epargyreus clarus. Next base: position 3,454,907 of record JACTTY020000016.1, on the reverse strand, counting down.
TTAAAATGTGGGAACGTTATTAAATACGTTTAAAAAGGGTATTAAATAAATGCTTAGTGTGGTGACGGAGATTTTTGGATGCGTTCCAACTTAGTCTTCAGGGGTAGAAATGACGACGCGCGTGGCGAAGCGGTCACCATACCGGTCTGACGCGCAGAGGGTTCAGGGTTCGATCCCCGGCCAAACAGAAATCTAAATGATGAATTTAGGTTTCTGTTTCTGGGTCTGGGTGTTTGTGTATTTGTCTCTGTGTGTGTCCACAGCACCCACGATACAGCGGATCTTAGTGGGGGCTGTGAGGGTAGAATGTGTATTAAAAAAAAAGATACGTCGACTTCCGGTGGGAGTCTAATGTTCTAGGGTTGATTCCAGATGTATATGGAATACAGGCGGCAGTAGCCACTTTCTGGTAATGTTGGACTGTATTTATTCCCCGCTTGTATATTTTGAAAAAAATATTAGTCCCCTTTTCCTATATAAAGCAAATGGAACAATGATATCATTCAAACTCTAATTTTATACTTATGTCGCCTATGTTTTGTGTACCATGCCATTTTACAAAGTTATTTAAATAATCCGTTTATATATTGCATTTAAAAATAGGTACGTACTATTTTTAATAATTTCATCAATAATTCTGGAATATCAAAATGACATATTTAACCCATTGGTATCGTATTTCAGTAAATTGACCACTAATTAAGCGTCAAATATCATCCTCTGGCATTAAATGTATTAAATACGTTCGAGTTACATATCGCAATGTATTTAATAATACATTGCGATATGTAACTGTATATGAATTGGAATCCAGTCACATGGTATTATTTTGCACGGTTTTGTGTCGAAATATTTTATCGAATAGATAGTGGTGTATTTTAATCGAGTTTAAGTAATGTAATGTTAATTTTAAGTAATGTAACTTCTTACGGATGTCTGTTTTGTCTGTACTTAATCGCAATTGTCCAGCCTGTACCCTTACCATGAGTTTTCAAAACATCCCACAATTTTACGTTACGTTTACTCAATCTAACATTCTGTTCCGTTTGTTTCAGTAGACTGAGTTAACGTAAAAATAAGTAAGTGCTCAAGTCTTTCTGTCTGCCTCACATGCTCGCAAAAAAGAGAGACAAAACTTAAAGTGCCACTTTGTAAATTTAGACATTTAATGTTACGTTACTGACACTATAGTTCTGATACAATCCGCTAGGGGCGCTGATTGGAAATTGTATGGGCAAATACGTAAACAAATATCAAAACAGTAATATTTGTCAAAACGTAAAAACTCATGGTAAGGGTACTGATGAACTAATGCCTTTCTTATCCCCCGTGCTGGCCAAGTGCGAATTGGTAGATTATTATTGTGGTGGTGTGGTGTGTTGTAATGTTGTTTTTGTAGATTGATGTATGCATACTAGAGCCAATTGTTTTTTTACTCGAAAAGTAGCCGTATAAACATCCTGCTGATTGTGCGTTCTAAAACGAATACGACAAAAACGTCTAGTATATTTCGTGTGAACACAGGTTTATAATCTACTATCTTTTCTAAAATTACATTTTCTAATAGTTCCAAATGCTTCGTTTAACGGTGCTGGTTTAATGAACTGGTAACACATGGTAACACCAGTTCTTTTATCAGACCTTGGCTGACACACTACCACGTGTCGAGATATTTCCAAATCAGTGTTCTTATACCGATTTATTTCTTACTAAAGATTAATCTCATGCTTCTAAGATGTGATTTTAAGCCAAAGTCTCTTTATTCCAATAGCTACAACTGGAGTTACCAACTCACCTAGCACCTCACGTACCGTTGAAAGGCGCATTATTAGCTACATAAAGGAGTCATTAAACAGTATCCCGCTATATTGTTCTTACGGAATAATGAGAAGCGAGAATCCTGCCATGTATAGGAAATGAGCGAGATGTTTTAGAGAAAGATAGACTTTTTGACAAACAACCGCCTATTAGGCCTAGTTAGGAGTAGGTACACGTAATATGTAAGTTTTTAACATGTATCCGTTTTGATTCCACTGCAGAAACACACCTATTTCAGCCTATAAACAGTAGTGTTACGTGCTACTGTATACTTCGAAGGGCATGGTAAGGGAAACATACTCATTTTAAGGGTTTCACCTTCGTGATTAGGGGTAGAAACGCATTTGCGGCCGACCTTAGGTAGGAATCATTTTATCTGGCTTTGATTACAGATAAACGGCTGTTGTCACTTACCATCAGGCAGGGTAAATTTTATGTCAGACTTTTGGTAAGCTACTTTGCTATTTACACAAAAATATATGAGAAATCATTTACAAAAATATATGAGAAATCATTTATTAATACTTGTTCAAAGGTTTTTGGGTTTGGCGCCCAACGAGGGCTTCACAATAAATCAAAAATCAAAATAATAATACGTAAATACTTTAAAAAACAGTATCTCACATTCAGAAATAAAAGCAATTTAACATAAGTCATTTGTAATTAATATTGGTAGCGAATTGTTCCAGTGCTGAATTTTGGCGCCCACCGCGGTCTTTCGTTCCGACATCAAAGACTCAAGCTTACTGACACAAAACTTACTTCCACGCTTTGATCATGCTTGAATAATATTTAAAACTGAGTGGTGTGACGTTTAATGTATCATCACGTTGTAAAATACATGGACAATGCATCCATTGCGTTGGAACGCCTCGGAAAAGTCTGTCTCCCTTACCACACCCTTCAAAACGGAACAGCAGCGCCTAACACTGCTGTTATGAGGCAGAAATAGGTGTGGCGGTGGTGCCGCCGGAGTCGAACCACAAAGGGTTCTACCACTTTCAAAATTAATTAATTGTAAATTAATGTATCATAACGTTTTAATGTAATATTCTAAGTTATAAAATACATGGACTATATATGTATTGCATTGACATGCCTGTCCATGGACGGCAATAAAAGGTCTACGACTAGAGGGTCTTTTCTCAAAGTAAGTAAAGTAGGCCATGATCCACCGTACTGTCCAAGTGGTAGACTTCACCGTAGAGAATGTTTTTCGACAAACTCACATGTGCAACGTTCCTTCATTTTTAAAGCAAGTGATAATTATTTAACTTTGAAAAATTAGAGGTGGGTACAGGATTCCAACCTCCGGCCGCTCGATTGAGAGGTCAAGTTTAACACTAGGCTATGACCACTTACACTTGTACACTAATTTCCTAATGTAAATTCATATAAGTAAACGTCTAATACCAACACCTATAAGCCCACAAGCGAAAACTGCACTAAAATTGTAAATCTCTATTATCGAAGTCTAACGTTCTTTTGTAAAACAGCTCTTATCACGTAACTTTGAACTAATCGTACTAAATACTGTAGCACGGTGGTAATTTTTCATCTAACTACAGTAGACCTAACTACAGTGGTCATTGTTGGCGGTATTTAGCTGTTCATTCGTGACCACCTGATGTACTGTAGCCACGCGAGCCTTTGTGATTGTGGATAAGACTTAGCTAATGTTTTAAACTCTTAGAAGTTTTAAATTTTTAAGCGTTTAAATTAAGTTTTAGGTATTAATTTAAGTATACTTTAATTATAAATAATAAATTTCTTTGCCTTGACCGGTTTTTTAATTGCTATTATAAGTGGAAGATTGTCGTTAAGTTGTAGAGAAACCTATTATTTTATTTTTGAACAAAGTTTTAGTTTAACTTTAAAATGACTGATTTGTATCTATTCGTACATGTGTTATTATAAAACTGTTGAAAAAATTTCTTTATTTGAGTATCGTACCATAAAATTAAACTTATGAACGAATATATGTTTTACATCTCTACGATGGGCGTCAGAGATAAATCGGTGGTAAAATAAGTTTAGATGACATGATATGAGAGATTTGTGAAGAAATAGATTAATAAGTGTCCCACGCTAACAGCGCGGATATAGACGAAAATTAGAATAATATTACAAATAGTGAGAATAATATAATATTTTATAGCTAGTTAGAATAAAAATAATTTTGTTTTATAATGTCAGAGACGAGCATGCATTCCACCTGATGGTAACTACCTACTATGACGGTATGGACATGGATGGATATGATGGTATGGACATCTGTAATAAACCCCAGATAGGATTAGTTTCCTAACTATGGTCGGCAACAGATGCGCCGCTACCTTTGCGGACCAAACTGTAATGTCTCGGAAAAAGTATGTCTCCACCACACCACTAATTCAATTTAATATCATTAAAAGTTTTTAACTATCTACTATACTATCTAGAAGTCCCACGCATAAGTTCGTAAGCTCATATTATTATTTCGTTACAAAAAAATGAAAGCATTTTTTAAAACAAATCACAAACGTCATAATGTAATATATAAATAACTGTTCGTCATTTAAATTAAATTCTATAAGTATAATAATATATATGTAACTTAAACTAACGCATTAGGTTACCCTGTAAGGTTAGTTGTAAGTGAGATTGTATAAGATAAATAAATAAATAAATAAATAAATGTTAAGCAGATAAATATTTTAGTATCTGGAAGATTTTACATGAATTATATAGGGACAGGACAAAACACATTTTTGAAAGACCATTTCTCAATATACCATGAGAGTCTACAACTCTCACAGGCATTCAAATAGCACCTCTAATTAAAAAAGTGTGACGTAAAATTGTATTTCCCTCCGTAACTGCTACCTTGGCCTACTTTCATTTAATAAAGTCAAGGTAAAAAAACAGAAAAACACGGCAAAGTTAGAAAGTGTGAAATCTAGGTGTTATTCAGACAAGTACCGTGCTCTCTTTTATTTTACAGCTCTGAATGATAATTAAAAGAAACGTGATTTTGTACAAGATGAATAGCTGTTTTTTATCATAATACTACTAATTACGACTTGAATATAAGTTTGTGTCTCCTTTTCCTAGTGAAACTTAATTGAAGGAATATGGTATCTTGTGGGTAGACCTGTAGTAGACCTTTGCTTTGAGCAGTGGAATATAAAGTTCGTAGGGCACTTGTAGATGTCCCTGTAGTTCCGGGACCAGAATAGGGCTACGGTATCCCCTGCCTGTCGTAAGAGGCGACTAAAAGGGGGCTTCCGGGGTTGCGGACGGCAAGAGTGGGAGCTCGAACCGCCCGGCCAGCAGCCCCGGGATGGACGGCGGTATGTGTGGTCGCATACCGTCGTGAACACCAGATGGTGTGGTGAGTTTCAAGCTCACCTGGGCGGAGCCCGACGGGGCAACGCGCCAAGTGGACTCCGGCTGCGTTCCGTTGGATATCCCGGAGTCCTCTACGCAGCGCCGAGGACGGCCACCGGGGGGGTTTTAGTGCGGTAAGAATTCCACATAACCCCGTGCCGCTCCCACGGCATAGGGTACCTTTTGAAGGTTTCCCCCTCGTCAACAAAAAAAAAAGGGCACTTGTAGATTTAAATCCCCGTTTCTGCCTTTATAGCCAATTTTTTTCTAGCGTGAAGGAGTGTGTTTTTAGGTGGAAGTGGCGATACCGGCGGACATATATAAGACGATTATTTTAGTTCTCAAGAACGCCTTTGCGTCCATGTGTGGCAGTGGTTACCATCAGGTGGATGCACATTTGCCACTTCTATATTATAAGAAAAAGAAGTGTGATGGAGAATTACAATACGATATTACCATAGAGTTTAAAACACAGTAATAATGTTCTGAATCTAATATTAACAGTAAAAGCATTCATTACTACTAAAACAAATACCTTGCACGTCTACTTCAATATAACGAGTAATATTCCCAAAACTATCACTTAATTCTCACAATAAACAGTGGTACTAAACTGTTGGATTTATTACGTGACAATATATCTTACAAGTGTGTCACGGGGCGTCACGGCGTAATCGAAACCTCTACATTACATTCCATCTGTAAGTCACCTCTAATTCGCACGCACTACGTGACAACTGTCGTTGAGTTTATCGTATGTAACGTTTCAAGTTATATATCGTTAGGGTTGGGTGCGAGTGTAAGCGTAGGAACTAGCGATTAGGAGCGCTAATTAAATCAATGACAATTATTGTGTACTCGTATTACGTACGTCCTTTTATTTTATATTATTAAAAAATAAATATGACATTCCAAAATATTAAGTATGTTATACATCTTCTTTATTTTTATTTACTCATTTTTATTTTGAGAACATCTGCATAAATAAATTTATGGGAGATATACTTACCTAATTTTAATGAGCAAATTCTACAATAGACTAAATAATTTATAAACGTTTAATGAAATGAATTCGCTAATTACATTATTTATGCAGTACTTTTTACTAGTTGGTACCACTTACCACTGCATTGTTTTTTTCTAATAAAGACATAATGTACAGAATACTTATGTCGTATAATAGAATATCATTATATAAGTGTATAAAAATTTACAGCAACACAATTTTAGGGTGACAAAACGTGAAAACGAACGTTCGAGCTTTATCACCGCCCGCACTCCGACCCAACCCTATCTTGTCCCTGTCACGCTCAAGACGTCGTGTTTGCGTCACGTCGTGACACGGCGGCAGCTATCACCATTATTTTGTTAAGGATGTGTATTATACAGTGTAGACGTGTCTTTGTAACGTTACTGTGAACATTTAGATGCTTACTTAGTATGTGGAATGAACCTTACATCTATAAAACTCGGTTGCATTGCTAGAATTGTTGACGGAATGCGTACTTCTCGTGTATTTAAAAGCCTCTTGTTTGCCTTATGCCTTATCACCGATAGCATATTTGTAAAAACGTAAAAAACAATTAAATTAAAATTTCTTTATACTGTTACTTTTGTTAAAATTAAGAAATATAATATTAGTAAAAGATATTAAAAATATAATTGTGCGGGACGACGCGAACAGCTGACTCAAGATTCGACGTAATTATAAGTTTGAAATTGTTTACTTAATTTATAGTTAATAATAGTTCATAAGTTGTAATAAAGACTTCATTATTCGTAACACACGATCAGCTGATTAATATTGTATAGTTCAATGGCCGACGCTAAACAGCTGACTCCAACTCGATCAGCTGATCATAGCAAGTAAGACGTAGTTACGTAAACAGCTGATAGTTTTAATGTAATTTATTGATGTTTTTATTATGTTTGAATAGTGTTTTACTTATGTTTTATTGTTAATAGTATATAATAGGATTTAATAGAATAGGGAAAATAGATAATAGTTTAAGTTTTGTAAATGTAATAAAATAAATATTTCGTAATAGTTTATAGGGCATAGGTATAAGTGTCAATTATAATAGGTTTTGCAATAGTTTAGGTTTTAATAGAAGTTTAAATAGAAATATGTAAATTCCTAAACAAACTAAATAGATTATTATTGTTATTATTGTGAATCGTCGATTCAAGGCCACAGTTTGAACAGGTTCGTACAGGTCCGTACAGGTTTAGACATAGAATAACGGGAAATGGTTGTAATTGGCCAAAAGGCCTATATTCCTGCCTAGACCTGCTTCTAGTTGTGGTACTTGAGTCGGGGATATAAATAGGCCAGATTTTCAAATTTTCATTCAGTACTGGCAATAGACCTATGGAACAAAGGAATAAATGGAACAAGAGTAAAACAAGGGATTTCAATTCTTCCAACCCAGCATTATAGTAATGTGCCCCTGCACATTTAATGGTCCTTCGAGCCGGATATTGAAGAAATTGAAGAATAGTAAGTAATATTATCGTTCCAATTGTCATTTTTGTGTATTAGCAAGAAGAATGCCGATCACACGCTCCGTGGGAAAAGAACGCCGAGACTCGACGGAAACGAAGCCCTCCTCGTCTGACGCGACCACTGGGACCTCCGCTACGGGCACAACAGAAACGTCGGCCACGGGAACCACCGCGACCGACACTACTGGGGGAACCTCTGCTACAGACACGTCCGTCACGACGAAGGGTACAGTAGCGTCAGTGGCCACTGGCACCACGATGGCCAGGCCGGCTGCGACCATTTTCAAGAATCCCGTCGAGCTCACCGCCAGTACTGATTCACCGACAGTAATACAGAAGCCTTCAGAAGCACATAGTCAGCATGGTTCGCGCGCTCCGAGTCGACGCGCCGGATCCACGCGTTCAAGGTCAAAGGCTTACAAGGTGGCCAAGGCCAAAGAAGAACTGATACGTCTGCAAGTGGAACTTGCAACAGCACGCCTCGCCGTTATAGAAGCAGAAGACGACGATGACGACGTCTCCGAGTACTCAAAAACAGAAGCCGACACCAGGGTCGACGACTGGTTGGAACAGCAAGCGCAACCGAGGCTAGCCATAGCCGACGAGCCGCACCTACCTCTCCGCGAAATAGACACAGAAATAGAAGCCATCACGGAAGAGACAAGGCCGGTTCAACAGAATAATAGTACAGCGCACCATACCCAACCAGATCCGCGAGTACATACAACGGCGGGAGCTCAAGCACCGGCGGGAGTCCACGCGCAGCCAGACTTCTCTCAACTTACGTCAGCGATAACACAGGCCATCAAAGCTAGCCAGCGGTCCTCAAAGTTTGTTGAATTACCGACTTTTAACGGTAATTATCAGGACTGGCTACCTTTTAGAGCAGCATATATGGAAACAGAAGAGTCTTTTTCAATAGTAGAAAATATTAATAGGTTAAGAAGACATCTAATAGGAAGAGCTAAGGAAGCAGTTGAAAGCTTATTGATCACCAACGCGCACCCATCCGATGTTATGAAGACCTTGGAAATGAGATTCGGTAGATCGGAGATGATAGCAATGGCCGAAATAGACACATTGAGAACACTGCCGCGCCTCTGCGAGTCGCCTAGGGATATTTGCGTGTTCTCTACTAAGGTTACAAACGCCGTGTCTACACTTCGGGCATTGAAATGCGTCTACTATCTCTACAATCCGGAGGTATCTAAGGTAATGGTGGACAAGCTTGCTCCTACTTTACGTTACAGATATTACGACTTTGCTGCAACACAACCGAAAGAAGAGCCTGACTTATTGAAGTTTGAAAAATTTATGAAGAGAGAAGCTGAGCTGTGCGGACCCTATGCACTCCCCGAACAGATGGCACCGCCGATGTATAGTAATAGACGTCCTCAGAAGACACATACAGTATTAGAAAAGCAGTCTACAGTTATACAGAAATGCCCCGTATGTGAAGAAACAGGTCACATCGCGACGGACTGCAAACAGTTTAAAGAAGCAAACGAAAGCACAAGATGGGATATAGCAAAGAAGAAACGACTATGCTTTCGGTGTCTACGCTTCAGAAACAAGACTCACAACTGCCGAACGAAGCCGTGTGGTATTAATAGTTGTAAGTATTTTCATAACAGGTTACTACACTTCAACAGAACAGAAAAGACAGAAACAGAAGATAGGTCAACAGAGGTCATCAACTCCGCGTGGACTACAGCCAGACCTACAAAGAAGCAAACTTATTTGAAGATAATCCCGGTGCAGGCAACAGGTCCCAAGAATACGGTCAACACTTACGCGTTATTGGACGATGGATCTACAGTTACGCTGATAGACGACAGCCTTGCCTACGAAATAGGGGCAAAGGGACCCATCGACCCATTACGTATAGAAGCAATCAACGAGTTGAAAACAGCTGAAACGAAGTCAAGAAGAGTTAGCATCACACTCAACGGGTTGAACAATCACACAGCAAGCATTCAAGCGAGAACTATCAAGAACCTGCACGTGTCGCCGCAGGAAATAGCAAGACAACAGATTGAAGAATGTGAACACTTGCGAGATCTTAGTGACGTACTCTCCTATGAAGATGCGAAGCCTACCATACTCATCGGTCAAGACAACTGGCATCTCCTTCTAGCATCAAGAGTGAGAAGGGGAAAGAAGAACCAACCGGTAGCGTCTCTCACGCCACTTGGGTGGGTACTTCACGGAAGCCACAACCGAATTATTGGACGTACCGCTAACTTCGTGTCACACATTACAGAAGCGCCGCAGGAAGATAAGCTTGAAGATCTCATGAAGCATTACTTCGCAATGGACTCGCTATGCATCAACCCAAAGAAGCCACAGTCGGACCCTGAAGAGCAAGCCTTACGTATCTTAAAGAAAAATACAACCCAAACAGAAGAAGGAAGATACGAAACCGCTCTACTATGGAAAAGAGAAGAGGTCGACTTGCCTAACAACTACGACAACTCGTTGACACGTCTTATGCACATAGAAAAGAAGCTTGACCGTAATTCTCAATTAAAACAGAAGTATACAGAACAGATGGACGCGCTTATCAAGAAAGGATACGCCGAGCCTGCACCGAGGACGAAGACTCCCAATAGAACTTGGTATTTACCGCACTTCGCGGTAGTGAACCCAATGAAGCCAGATAAACTCCGAGTGGTACACGACGCCGCAGCGAAGACTAAGGGTGTCGCACTCAACGACTTGCTGTTGAAAGGTCCAGATCTACTGCAATCACTTCCAGGGGTCGTGATGAAGTTCCGACAGCATATGGTTGCAGTAACAGCTGACATTAAGGAAATGTTCATGCAAGTGAAGTTGAGAACAGAAGACAGAGACGCTCTTAGGTACCTGTGGCGAGGGAACCGTCGTGACGATCAACCACCCGAGGAGTATAGAATGACATCACTCATCTTCGGAGCTTCAAGTTCGCCGTCAACAGCAATATTCGTCAAGAACTTGAACGCTAAGAAGTATGAAGAGACCGAGCCAGAAGCAGCCTCCGCCATTATAGAGAAGCATTACGTCGACGACTACCTGGACAGTTTTAGAAGCCTCGAAGAAGCCATACGCATCACTTCAAGCGTGCGTGATATACATAGAAGAGCTTGCTTCGAGTTGAAACAATGGAAGTCCAACACGCCCGCGCTACTACGAGCACTAGGGGAACAGGAGTCGTCACAGGACATAGAACTCTATAAGGCGGGAGAGCAGCTGGAACGTGTGTTAGGAATCGTATGGAGACCGGATACAGACGAACTTACCCTCAATTTAACGCGTGTGCCTCGTGAACTTATAGATGGGAAAACACCGACGAAGAGAGAAGCCCTACGTATAGTTATGTCGCTTTTTGATCCGTTAGGCTTTGCTTCACCAGTTACTATAAGAGCTAAGCAGATTTTACAGGAACTCTGGCGGCGTGGGACATCGTGGGACGAGAAAATAGAAGATCACATAGCGGAACAGTGGCGCGACTGGATGGTACATTTGAGAAGCCTCTCGAATATAGCAATACCAAGAAGATACCTACAGTACAGCGACGCTACATCCCTTCAGCTCCACGTGTTCACCGACGCCAGCGAGTCAGCCTACGCAGCGGTATTGTATTGGAGAGCAACGGCACCCAACGGCGACGTCAGTATATCACTAATTATGTCCAAGGCCAAGGTGGCACCTTTAAAGTTAACATCTATACCTAGGTTAGAGTTACAAGCTGCAGTGATGGGAACTCGCCTCGCCGACGCCGTCGTTAAAGAACATCAACGAAAGCCGGACTCAAGAACGTTCTGGACGGACAGCCGCACAGTACTCTCATGGATCAAGGCTGGTTCGCGCTCTTACAAGTCGTATGTGGCACATCGCATAGCGGCTATAGAAGAAGGTACAAAGGTAAGTGAGTGGCGCTGGGTGCCAACGAAGTCCAACGTGGCGGACGATGCCACAAGAAATGTCCCAATAGGGTTCAATAAGAACCACAGGTGGTATAGGGGACCGGACTTCCTACACGAGGATTCGAGCACCTGGCCAATAGAGAACTCTGCGTCGTATCCATCAGAACCTACAGGTGAAGAAAGAACACACAACATAGTAACAGAACGAGGTCTGAAGCTGGCTGAAGGTCTACCGGAGGTGTCTAGATTTTCAAATTGGGATAGATTACGTTTCACTACAGCAAGGGTTTTACAGTTTATACAGCTTTGCAGGACGTCTAAACAGCGGGTCAATTACAAGAGGACTAGACGAAACGCTCAAGCGGACCCCGACTGGCGACGTCAAAAGAAGACACCGGTAGCTCCACAGGTAAAGCATAGAAAAATAGAACAAGCCAAGTGTTATATCTCCGTGCCCGCAGAACTCCTCCGAGAAGCAGAAGAGTTATTAATGCGTTCGTCGCAAGAAAGTTCATTTCAGGTTGATATAGATAACATGAAACGTCAGAAGCCTATAGACAGAGATAGCCGATTACATCGATTAAGTGTCAAGTATGAAAATGGTGCCCTGAGACTCCGAAGCCGCATCGAAGCAATAGAAGCCGTCACAAATGAGGTCAAGAACCCCATGGTGTTGGACGGTGACCATCCTACAGTCAAACTATGGATACACAGCATCCATAGACAGATGCACCACAGCGGAGTCGAGGCCACGGTAAACGAGTGTCGACAAAGGTATTGGGTTCTACGGTTACGTCCGGTGACGCGCACTATAATACGACAATGTCTCAGATGCCGAATGAAGACTCAAGCACCGCCGTACCCGAGAACCGGAGACCTACCATCGTGTCGCTTGGCACATCACAAGCGACCTTTCACATACACAGGAGTCGACTACTTCGGGCCGCTTACAGTAACAGTCGGGCGTACCAATCAGAAGAGGTATGTAGCTATCTTCACCTGTCTAACCACACGTGCTATTCATCTTGAAGTTACAGCATCGCTCACCACCGACTCTGCGGTGATGGCGCTCCGGCGGATGATGGCGCGCCGTGGACGTCCGGCGCAAATATGGTCGGACAACGGCACCAACCTGAGGGGTGCTGACAAGGAACTACGGCAGGCGATCGACGCAGCTACAGCGGAGGAGGCTGCTAAGAAGATCATCTCGTGGCGATTCATCCCACCTGGCGCGCCCTTCATGGGAGGCGCGTGGGAAAGGCTCGTGCGCTCCGTGAAAACTGCACTGCAAGCAACGCTTCACGAACGACATCCAGCAGAAGAAGTCCTCACGACGCTCCTGGCAGAGGTGGAATATACAGTGAACAGCCGACCTCTCACCCACGTGTCAGTGAGCGCCGAGGACCCAGAAGCGCTTACACCGAACCATTTCCTACTCGGCGGGAACGGAAGAGTATCGACCCCGGGAGAGTTCAACGACCGCGACACCATATGCAAAAACAGCTGGCGTGCCGCGCAGAGATTAACCGACATATTCTGGACAAGATGGCTTCGAGAGTACCTTCCTGAGCTTCAACACCGGCGGGAGCCCCACGGAAGAGGGGCAACAGTGAAGATCGGCGACTTAGTACAAATATTGGATAGTAACCTACCTAGGAACATATGGGTTCGAGGTCGGGTCATCGCAACATTTCCGGGTCCAGACAACATAGTAAGAACAGTCGACGTGGCAACCAAGGGAGGAGTTCTACGCCGGCCAGTGAGGAAGCTGGTAGTGCTGCCTATAGAAGACGTCGCCCCAGCACCGACAGAAGATGCAACACAGCTGCACGGCGGGAGAAATGTGCGGGACGACGCGAACAGCTGACTCAAGATTCGACGTAATTATAAGTTTGAAATTGTTTACTTAATTTATAGTTAATAATAGTTCATAAGTTGTAATAAAGACTTCATTATTCGTAACACACGATCAGCTGATTAATATTGTATAGTTCAATGGCCGACGCTAAACAGCTGACTCCAACTCGATCAGCTGATCATAGCAAGTAAGACGTAGTTACGTAAACAGCTGATAGTTTTAATGTAATTTATTGATGTTTTTATTATGTTTGAATAGTGTTTTACTTATGTTTTATTGTTAATAGTATATAATAGGATTTAATAGAATAGGGAAAATAGATAATAGTTTAAGTTTTGTAAATGTAATAAAATAAATATTTCGTAATAGTTTATAGGGCATAGGTATAAGTGTCAATTATAATAGGTTTTGCAATAGTTTAGGTTTTAATAGAAGTTTAAATAGAAATATGTAAATTCCTAAACAAACTAAATAGATTATTATTGTTATTATTGTGAATCGTCGATTCAAGGCCACAGTTTGAACAGGTTCGTACAGGTCCGTACAGGTTTAGACATAGAATAACGGGAAATGGTTGTAATTGGCCAAAAGGCCTATATTCCTGCCTAGACCTGCTTCTAGTTGTGGTACTTGAGTCGGGGATATAAATAGGCCAGATTTTCAAATTTTCATTCAGTACTGGCAATAGACCTATGGAACAAAGGAATAAATGGAACAAGAGTAAAACAAGGGATTTCAATTCTTCCAACCCAGCATTATAGTAATGTGCCCCTGCACAATAATATTATTAAATATCACAGACCTATAAATATAATATTGATCCTCGAAACACAGTAAAGGTATATGTATTCAAACTTTATTGTTATTTGGAAAGAATTTTTAAATTCTATTAATTTTAATACGTTTAGATGGTAAATAGAAAAGCATACAAATTTATGGGAGGATGCGAGAATCTATGGGAGGATGTCGTTCTATAAAAAATATGTCTTTCTTTCTTTCATGACCAAAGTCCTTCGGGGACTAAAAGCGAGACCGTATACCTTAAGTGCCTGTATTAAGCAGATTTGGCGTGTCTTAGTTACATTAATTCGTACAAGGAATGGCTCACGTTTAGTTTCGTATCTCCAGTAGACACGTTCTGAGCAGATAAATGGCTCGAACAAAGGTGTTAATTAAAGTTTCCGTAAGCCTTGATGTATGTTTGTTTCGTGCGTAATTACTTAGATTACGCAACGTAGATTGTTACGTTAAAATGGAACTACTTAAAGTAACATTTTGTTATGTAACTGATACTCACTTAGGGCCTCTTTTGTGTCACACGGGTTTGCGTTCGCGAGCGGACCTCATCCTCATGAGTATCATTTGCATTCTATCGTTTCGTCAATACCTTCTCACATGCAGACGGCTTGCGAAATAATGCAGAGAGTTAATTCACGCATACAATTGGCATACGCATGTGAGTGTTGTCACGCGTGACAGGAAAAATGCCATATCTGTCAATATTTTAAACCCGTTACAGTAGCTATTTATCGAGTTTATCGTAGTAAATGGCAACTGCCGCTCATAGACAACTGTATTCAACTGCAAATATAATTTAATAAAGAGTTTTGAGGTTAGCCAGATATATTGCTACTATGATGACTAACTTGGAGTGTATATAAGTGTCTCTCTCTTACCACATTATTTAAACTAGTTCCCTTACCATGAGTTTTCAAAACATCACACAATTTTACGTTACGTTTACGCAATCCAGTATTCTGTTCCGTTTGCTTCAGTAGACTGAGTAAACGTAACAATAAGTAAGTGCTCAAGTCTTTTTGTCTGCCTCACATGTTCGCAAAAAAGAGAAACAAAACATAATGCGCCATTTTGTCAATTTAGACATTTAATGTTACGTTACTGACACTATAGTTCTAACACAATCCGCTAGGGGCGCTGATTAGGAATTGTATGGGCAATACGTAAACAAATACCAAAACAGTCATATTTGTCAAAACGTAAAAACTCATGGTAAGGATACAGATTCCAGCAACTGTACATTGCTGTAGCACATATAAATTCCGGTGGTAAACCACAAATCCGAAGTGCAACCACTTTTAAAATATACTAGCATTTTAGTTGTAATATTTAACTGTAACCTTAAGATAAATTATATAATATTTAAATTGAAGTCGCATGTATTTTTTGTTAAAAGTATTTTAATAATGTTAAGATGTTATTCTCCATTCAATGAAATTTCCGGCTTCCTACTCACTCAATTTTAAGAAACGCTTAAAAGTAACTGAAGATCAAAGTAAATATAAAATGACGGTGAATACGAACTTTTAAAAGGAAAAATGGGGGTCCCGGAAGGAAATTGTGTTCTTACTTCAATAAAAATAATAATTCATTTAATGTTTGATAAGTAATAAGGGTGACATTTTGTTAAACATGCAAGAGAATTTAACAGGGATTTGATAGGCTAGTGTTTCGGGTTCGATTTCCGATTCGTAGACAATGTAAACGATGAATTTAGATTTATATTCTGGGTCTGGTTATTTGTGTAAAATTTTTACACTTTATAACACAGTGAAGTGTGGGGTCATGAGTTTAAACAAGTTATCATTATCACCTTCGGCCGGCTCCGGCGGCATCACTGCCACACTGATTGCTAAGCTCTGATGTTTCGAGTTTGAAGGGCGTGGTAAAACTTATTGACCCAAAGTAGCGCAAGTGATGCAACCAAAGTAGGTCTGTGAATATAGAGAGCTTTTTATTGATAACAATTTACCAAAAGCTGAGCAAAAGTTTTCTATAACATTGCTTTCACAGCTTTGCACAAACTTTTCGTACATATTTCCGTTTATCTTCCATACTTTCCGCAATTGCAAGCAATTTGGTTTGAAGTAAGCTAAACTATTTTTGGTAGGAAGTGAAATGTTGGCATTCAGATTGCACTACTTCTAGCCGTAACTTTCCCTGATATTTTATTTCGGTTAAATCATGACCACAGCTTTATCTCACTTTTTTGATGAAGATCAGTAGAATATTCAAAATAATCTATTTGCACTAATACGGTTTCTAAAGTTAACTTCAAGTTTTGACATATGTCTCTCAAATTCTTCTAAAATTTAAAGTAAACTGTAATTATCTTTGCATAATCTTATATATTACGGACGACAACGGCCTAAGAATTTAAATGTAAATGTTGATTAATGTAACTTGTGTATGTAATCAAGACTATGTAAATAAGACATTTTATTGCAATAGATATAAGTCCTACGTAATAAGAATAGATATGTAAGAGTAGGATAGCAATAGAGTGTAAGCATAGAATTGTAAGAGTAAGACAGGCTATGTTAGAAAGGGACGGCAATAGGACGCGGTTGCTGACTGAGCCTGCGCCTGTTGCGGTACCCAAAATAAGTACTTAAGCTCGCCTTTTTGTATGGAAAAATGTGTACGCCTCGGAATAAAAACAAGAAGAAAAGAACTGAAGATTCAAGTTGGAGTTTTATTTGAAAACCCATAATCTACATTGGTCCTTCGAGAAGCCGGATTTAAAGAAGACTCAAGATGAATACGCCGATCGCAATGAACACAAGGGGTCGTGTTCGCTCCGAATCGGGGTACAGCGAGTCAGAAGCAGCCCCGGGCGCTAAGGGTGCGCCAGGGCCATCGCTACACCGAATTTATGAAGATTCTCCGCAGTCGCCGTCGACGGTCGCAGGAAATTCCCAAGAAAAAAGGATGGAGCACTCTCCGCCAGAAGGGGCGAGAGAGACAGCACCAGCGACGTCAACGCGGACGTCCGTCATGGGGCCACCTGCACGACCAGCTAGCACGCCACCAAGGCGTGAAACTTCATCGCCGGTGCGGAGACCTACATCGCCGGTGCGGAGACCTACGTCGCCGGCACACACCGCTCGCAGTAACACTTCAAAGCGAAGCATCGACGCACGTATGAAGATGGCACAATACGAAGCGGAGAAAGAACTCGCGGCTATAGAAGAGAAGCGGCTACTTATGAAAGAAAAGCTAATCAAATCGAGATTAGCCGCCGAAATGACTGCAATCGAAGCCGAATCTGAATATGCGGCGAGCTCATGCAACGAAAGGGTACAAGACTGGGTGGATAGAAGCATGGAACAACCAACGGCGACGAAATACAGGGAAGAACCGGAAGAGGTTCGCCCTCCCGTTAGTAAGCAACGGGGGGAGAACGCGAAATTCCAAGGCATTCAACGGCTAGCCGACACCTTAGAAAAACTAGTCGCCTCAAGACCGTTGCCTCGCCAAACAGCGGAACTACCTATATTCACGGGAGCCGTCGCCGAGTGGCTACCGTATAAGGCCGCCATGGAAGATTCTACAAGACTCTTTAAGTTCTCTCCAACGGAAAATCTCCTTCGACTGCGAAACAGCCTGCGAGGGGAAGCGAGAGAAACCGTGCTGTCACAGCTATTCACCGCATCTAACCCAGATATCATCATGCGCACATTAGAGATGAAATATGGAAGACCGGAATTCATAATAGATCGGGCCATGGAAGAGCTCAAAAAGATCCCGAAATTAGGGAGCGCGAGCACCGATCTGTATGAGTTCGCGGTGAAGATTCAAAATATTGTCTATACGATAAAAAGTATAGATAGAAGAGGCTACCTACGAAACCCGCTACTCGTTCGAGACGTAATGGACAAACTGAGTCCTCATCTCATAAGCAAATGGGCGGAGTACGCAGCCAATAACGAAGCACGCATCATGGAAGATAATGAAATGATAGTACTCTCCGAGTTTTTAATGGCCGAAGCGGACCTTATGATAAGGTACACCCACACAACGAAGCGAAGCGTTCCGGTACCCGTCAGAAGAGAAGTAGCACCAAAGCGGGTTGCTACCAAGGGCGTATACACTGCGGGGGAAAGTCAACCGGAAGAAAGAAAATGCTTCATGTGTCCAACTGGGGGACACTACACTACTGAGTGCGATAAACTCAAAGCACTCGACGTCAACGAGCGATGGAAGTGGGCAAAGGACAACAAGATGTGCTTCAAATGCATGAAAAGGAAGCACAGCAGGTTCACATGCAAAGCCAAGGCCTGCGGAGTCCACGGATGTACCTACCAACATCACGCGCTACTACATAAAGAAAAAGTAACGGAGTCTACGACTACAGTGAGCACTCCGGACGACGGCAGGGAAGACGAAGCAGCCGCGCTAGTAATGAGCGTCACGACAAGGAGGTCGCCTATTACATCAGTACTGCTCAAAACCTGCGAGGTGAAACTCAGCGGTCCACGGGGGGAGGTAAATACGTACGCCCTCCTAGACGAAGGGTCTACTGTGACGCTAATAGACGAAGAATTAGCGAAGCAACTCACTAACGGCGGACCGAATCGACCTCTGAACATAAGGGGTATTAACGATCAGAGAAGGATCGACAGCGAAGCGGTCAAGGTTCGTGTCAAAGGGGTACACGAACAAGAAGCCTACTTAGTGACAGCCCGCACAGTAAAAGGACTACAGCTACATCACCAACGCGTACCGCACAACTTAGAACGGTACAAGCACCTGCGAGTTGTACAAGATAGCATCAGTAAGGGAGAAGCTCGACCTCGCATATTGATAGGTGCCGACAACTGGCATCTAATAATATCGCGACAGCTGCGCGCCGGCAAGAGAAATGAACCCGCCGCGTCGAGAACGAAGTTGGGATGGGTACTGCACGGGTCGGTACCCAGGAAATCGATTTATCAAGACCAGGCGGCCGTACTTCACATCTGCGCGAGCGACGTCCAACTACAGAAGCTCGTCGAGTCACATTTCGACGTGGACTCGCTTGGCGTATCGACTAAAGAAAAAATTAATAAGCATGAGAAGAGAGCCAACGACATTTTCGAAGCGACCGCCACAAGAAAGGACGGCCACTTCGAAGTGGGTCTGCCCTGGAAGATAGATAACCCCACGTTCCCAGATAGCTACGAGTCTGCCCTTAAGAGACTACACACGCTCGAGAAGAGGATGACTAAGGAGCCGGCGTTTAAAAAGGAATACGCGGCTCAGATCGCTAACCTTATACAAAAGGGTTACGCGGTGCAATGCGACGGCAGCGAAAGGGATAGCAACGTAAAATGGTTCCTGCCGCACTTCGCCGTCACCAATCACAACAAGCCGGGAAAAGTTAGAATGGTCTTCGACGCGGCGGCTAAGGTGAAGGGAGTCTGTCTCAATGACTTCCTACTAGAAGGACCCGACCTACTAGCTTCACTCACAAGAATATTGTTCGGGTTCAGAGAAAAGAGAATCGCCGTCACAGCGGACATCGAAGAAATGTTCCTTAGGGTTAAAATCAGACCCGAGGACCAACCGGCACAGATGTTTTTATGGAGGGACAAGCCTACGGACCCTCCGAGAAGATTTAAAATGGTCTCCATGATATTCGGAGCCAGCAGTTCGCCATACCTCGCTCACAGCGTAAGAAACCGCAACGCCGTCGACTATGAAAGTAAATACCCAGAGGCGGCCACGGCGGTCAAGGAGCGACACTACATGGACGATTACCTAGACAGTTTCCCATCTGAAGAGGAGGCTATTAAAATGGTGAACGAAGTTACCTACATCCATCAACAAGCGGACTTCAACTTAAGAAGATGGAACTCAAATAGCAAGAGAGTTTTAGCTAGCATACCCGAAGATAAGAAGTCTGAAAGCGCGAATGTAAAGTTAGCAGCACACCAGAAGGAAAAGACATTGGGGCTGCGCTGGGACCCGAGCTCCGACACCCTCACCTTCAACACTGACATCAAGAGGGTTCCCGATGAGGTCAGACTGCGGTTGAGAGCACCGACTAAACGCGAAACCCTAAGCGCGGTTATGTCGGTGTACGACCCACTGGGGCTTATCAGTCAATATACGATCGTCGGCAAGATGATATTACAACGCTTGTGGCTCAAGAAGGTTGATTGGGACCAGGAATTGCCATCTGAAGACGCTAACCTATTCGACGAGTGGATAAGGCGACTCCCAGATGTCTCAGCACTAGCAATACCGCGGTGCTATAGCTACAACGTAACGCCGGAAACTCACATCGAGTTACACGTGTTTGTCGACGCAAGCGAGCAAGCCTACGCTACGGTGGCCTACTGGAGGATCGCACACGGCGATCACATAGAAACAAAACAATGGCCAAGGCGAAGGTGGCTCCACTGAAGTTACTAACCATTCCGAGACTGGAGCTCCAAGCTGCGTTAATCGGGGCACGAATGGCTAACACTATAGTCAGGGAGCACAGCTGTTGGAAACCCAAACGAGTCATATACTGGAGTGACTCCCGCACCGTCCTTCAGTGGATAAGAAACGAGACGAAAAAATACACGCCGTTCGTCTCACATCGCCTAGCTGAGATCGCCGAGCTCACACATACAGAGGATTGGCGATGGGTGCCTACAACACTCAACGTAGCCGACGATGCGACCAGGCTTCAAACCGACGGGATCGACAGCCGGGACCGGTGGTTCACGGGACCGCAATTCCTACGAGCCACAGAAGAGCACTGGCCTACGGAGAACGGGGAAGGTGAAGAGACCGGGGAGACGTGTTACACCGTCTCAGAAGAGGACTCGGACCGCAACGACTCATTACCCGACATTAGAAGGTTCTCCAGTTACCTGAAGCTTATAAGGGCGACGGCACTTACTCAGCTATTCGTCGAGAAGCTTCGATCTAGAGACAAGACTCTACACTTAGAAGTGTCACACTTAGAAGCGGCCGAACGACGGTGGTTTCAACGCGCGCAGCGGGACTCCTTCAGCGAAGACTTAGCGCGGTTAAGTCACAACCAGCCGCTACAACGACACAGCAAATTTAAAAGGCTCGACGCAGTATTGAACGACGGGCTAATAACCGCAAGAGGCCGTATAGGTGCGCTCTATTCTACAACGCACTCTAATGAGCCGGTAATACTCGACGGGCAGCATCCCTTTACTCACCTGCTTGTCGAGCATTATCATCGCCGGGCGGGACACGCGAATAACGAACGAGTCGTCAACGAGCTCCGTCAACGATTCATCATACTGCGCTTGAGGCCTACAGTCAAGAAAGTAGCACGAGCGTGTCAATACTGTCGCGTGTACAAGGCGACTCCGACGACACCACCGAAAGGAGACCTACCTAAAGTGAGGTTGGACTCGGGGCACCGCGCCTTCACCTATTGTGGCGTGGACTATTTCGGGCCCCTAACGGTGACTATCGGACGAAGACACGAAAAGAGGTGGTGTGCACTATTTACCTGTCTCACCACAAGGGCCATTCATTTAGAGATCGTCCAGTCGCTCTCTACGGACTCAGCTGTTATGGCGCTGCGAAGGATGGCCGCCAGAAGGGGTTGGCCGCGCGTCATATACTCCGACAACGCCACTAACTTTAGAGGGGCCGACGTCGAACTGAGAAATACATACGGAGCATGGATCGCAGCACTACGGGACTACGGTCTGCAGTACAACACCGACTGGCGTTTCATACCGCCGGGGGCGCCACACATGGGAGGAGCCTGGGAGCGCTTAGTGCGTTCAGTAAAAACCGCACTAAGCACCACGCTCAAAGAAAAGTCGCCAAAAGAAGAGGTACTGCAGACGTTAATCACCGAGGCCGAGTACAGCGTGAACGCGCGACCGCTCACGCACGTCTCCGTGGACCCCGAGGACGAGGAAGCACTAACGCCGAATCACTTCCTCATCGGGTCATCGACGGGGCTACCGCGGACGGGGCCATGCACCGAGGCGGACCGCAGCACGTGGAGAAGGGCGCAGGCACTGGCGGACCAGTTCTGGCAGCGATGGCTGCGAGAGTACCTGCCTACGCTCATTCCGCGGGGGCCGTCCAACGCACAGGCGTCACAACTGCGGGAAGGCGATCTCGTAATTGTGGTCGACTACGCCTTACCCCGCAATACCTGGCCGAGAGGAGTCGTCGAGCGAGTTCACCCGGGACCTGATGGCATCGTCCGGTCTGCAGACGTCCGCACAAAGGGAGGTGTGTTCCAGAGGCCAGCGACGAAGCTTGCCGTCCTTCAGATGGAGGAGGCTTCGAAGAATCTACGCCGGGGGGAGAATATTACGGACGACAACGGCCTAAGAATTTAAATGTAAATGTTGATTAATGTAACTTGTGTATGTAATCAAGACTATGTAAATAAGACATTTTATTGCAATAGATATAAGTCCTACGTAATAAGAATAGATATGTAAGAGTAGGATAGCAATAGAGTGTAAGCATAGAATTGTAAGAGTAAGACAGGCTATGTTAGAAAGGGACGGCAATAGGACGCGGTTGCTGACTGAGCCTGCGCCTGTTGCGGTACCCAAAATAAGTACTTAAGCTCGCCTTTTTGTATGGAAAAATGTGTACGCCTCGGAATAAAAACAAGAAGAAAAGAACTGAAGATTCAAGTTGGAGTTTTATTTGAAAACCCATAATCTACATTATATATAAAATTGTCGTGTCACAATATTAGTTACCATACTCCTCCGAAACTGCTTTACCGATTTTTACCAAATTTTATATGCAAATTCAGTAGGTCTGAGTAATATCTATTTTTCATACCCCTAAGTGATAAGGGTTGTTCACCCTTAACATTTATTTATTTATATGGCAACACAACGTTTGGCGGGTCAACTAGTAATCTCATAAAACAGTGCATTTCTAAAATCAGCGTGTACTGATAAAATAAAAAAAATGTTTTATTTATCGTCTTCATATATAAAAACAAGATAAAATATAGCGTAAATATAATAAAATCATCAAAAATCATCGACGACCCGCGTGGCGGAGCGGTCACTATACCGGTCTGACGCGCAGAGGGTCCCGGGTTCGATCCCCGGCCAAACAGAGATCTAAATGATGAATTTAGATTTCTGTTTCTGGGTCTGGGTGTTTGTGTATTTGCCTTTGTGTGTGTACATGGCACCCACGATACAGGGATTCCTAGTGTGGGGCGGGGCTGTGAGTGTAGAAAGCGTAATTATTAGCGTTATATTATAAATTGCCAGTTACTTTGATCACGGACAGATTATTTGTACAGACTGCAACATCGAAGTTTTACGTATATTTTTTAATCTCTCCGCAAACTTTCTACATTCGCAAATATTTCCGTTTATCTTTCCCGCTTTCCGCAATTGCCAGCTTTCGTTTTATTGCAATTGAGAGAAAGTGGCCACGAATAAAAATTGCTCTTTTTCTAACTGACATGTTATTACTGCAAGTTTGGTTTGGAATTTTAAAGGAACATGAAATAAAATAACTAGTTCATGCCGATCTCAGACTTAAAAAGGTATCATAAAATAAAATTATTCGTTCTCATTTTGATATTTTGTTACGTTATAATTTATTACTTAGATCAAAAAGATACACACGGGCTCTCGATTTTGCTGTATTTCAAATTATGGTTCTCCGAGAACTATGTATATTAATGGTGTATATTAATGGTCAATTTAATGAAGCGTAGCTTTTCATACAACTTCATAATTATTTATCTACACTAATATTATAAAGAGGAAAACTTTGTTTGTTTGGTTGTAATAAATGGGCTTAAAAACTACTGGACCGATTTTAAAAATTCTTTCACTATTCGAAAGCTACATTATCTACGAGTAATATAGGCTATATTTTATATGAAATATATTTGATAAATAGATTTTGAGGCGGTACAAAGTTTGCCGGGTCAACGAGTTTATTATACAATTATTTAAATATTTTAACTTGTATTTGGAATAAAATACCTAGATGACATTGTCCGCACTAACCGACATGATAGCGTTAAACAGGACAAATATAATTCTCCATCACATAAAAAATTAGTATTAGCGACACAAGAGCAAATATACATCAGCAAACCTTTACTGTCTCACTGCTGGGCACGGGTCTCTTCTCAGAATAAGAAGTATTATAGTCCATCGTGTTGGCCAATTGCGAATTGGTAGACTTCAGACACCTTCGAGAATTTTTACATTCAAAACAGCAATATTTTGACCACGCTATCCTGCGTTCTGAGTTAGATGTTAATATAATTATCCAGAAGTTTTAAGAACATTAAGCTTAAAATAAAGCTAGTAAATCTAACGTTATTTGAAAGTGACTTAGGCGTAGAATGTTGAACTAAACTTAGTCGCAGAGTTAATTTCCCGACAAAGGTTGCGGTAAATAGTTGCGCAGTCCCGAACTACTAAGTTATTGCTTCTTGCTACAGTTTCATATTTATGTACAACTTCGGATTTGTGGCGGAGTTGGGATCCGGCTAAATAATTGTTGTATTAAAGTATTTAATTAACATTATATTAAATAGCAGACGCGTAACACATTTTCGTTATGGTTATTCGGTATAATATACGTAAATGTTTTGGTAAATTATGGTAAAGCTGGTTGAGATGTTCTGGTTTGAAGGAAGTAACGGAGACTAATGCAAGACGTTCCTAAGTAGTCCTCAGGGGCAGCACCATGTCAGTGGCCGCTCTAACGTAAGACTCCAATGTTATTCAGAGTGCCTTATAGTAAAGAGGAAATATTCTGATTTGATAGAGGTATTTTCTATTTTTGTATACGAATTTAATTACAAGTTTTCAATATATATTTTTTTT
The DNA here is from genome assembly GCA_014595695.2 of Epargyreus clarus clarus. Taxonomy (NCBI): domain Eukaryota; kingdom Metazoa; phylum Arthropoda; class Insecta; order Lepidoptera; family Hesperiidae; genus Epargyreus; species Epargyreus clarus. Next base: position 3,429,843 of record JACTTY020000016.1, on the reverse strand, counting down.
TGTTTTTCGCTGAGGACGGTGATGATTGTTTCAATATTGGGTTACTACTTCATCTTTTCGATAAGTCTATATGATTTTGCATGTCATGGAACATACTTAGTTAGTCGCGGAGTTAATTTCCCAGCAAAGGTTGCGGTAAATAGTTTCGCAGTCCCGAACTACTAAGTTATTGCTTCTTGCTACAGTTTCATATTTATGTACAACTTCGGATTAGTGGCGGAGTTGGGATCCGGCTAAATAATTGTTGTATTAAAGTATTTCATTAACATTATATTAAATAACAAACGCGTAACATATTTAGGTAATTGCTTTGGTAAAATTATAGTAAGGATGGTTGGAATATTCCGGTTTGAAGGATGGTAAAGGAGATTACGCAAGGCATTTGCGCTTACGTTCATTATTGATAATTAATCTATCCAACATTTTGCCTAACAAATGTGAAAAATGATTTTTAATAATTACTAGTTCACAGAGGTAGCTATGGCCGATCCAAGGTAGAGCTCTAATCTTAATTGGAGTTTCTTATCAAGCAGGTTGATTTTTTCTGGTTTGAAGAGTGTGACAAGGTAGCGTATATCTCAGTTTATATTACAGCCAATGACAGCCACTAATGGCCTACTTAACTCATCACCTTAAATCCAAACAGAGTCGCGAGCAAAAATAGTATTACTTAAATACAAATTTCCATCCAAATTGCTGGAGTTATTCCTGAGAAGTCAATTACTTTATACTTACACAAAAATATCTCCTTTGAAGTTATTAAACATTCATATTATTCTAGTCTTCATTAATTTTGAAGATGTAACTGGTTACTCGGAATTCCCATCTTAACTTACATATTTTCTGTGACGAGATAATTTCGCAAATATTTCTCGTATTGAAGACAGCTCGCGTAACGCACGTAATGAAACGGTACATAAGTAACATAGCTATCGCGATTCGTATGTTTCTATGCTTAAAGGTGGCTATTCATGGTACAATTTTTATCTTGTAGACACTATACAAATCTTCTATTTTCATAGCAAGAAAGTCGTAGAACCTTTTGTGGTTCGACTCCGGCGGCACCACCCGCCGTTAGATCCCCGGCCAGTCAAATATCTAAATGACAAAAATTTATCAGTAAACATTTTAGGTATCTGCGTTTGCAGGGAATCATAATGTAAAAGCGTTTATAGAACGCGTTTCAATACAATATTTTGCGAGTCTTTATTTTTTGGTCTGAGATAGCGATCAACATAATTATATTCCAGAAGTTTTAAGAACATTAAGCTTAAAATAGAGCTAGTAAATCTAACGTTATTTGAAAGTGAGTTAGGCGTAGAATGTTGAACTAAACTTAGTCGCAGAGTTAATTTCCCGACAAAGGTTGCGGTAAATAGTTGCGCAGTCCCGAACTACTAAGTTATTGCTTCTTGCTACAGTTTCATATTTATGTACAACTTCGGATTTGTGGCGGAGTTGGGATCTGGCTAAATAATTGTTGTATTAAAGTATTTAATTAACATTATATTAAATAGCAGACGCGTAACATATTTAGGTAATTGTTTTGATAAAGTCATACTAAAGATGGTTGGAATATTCTGGTTCGAAGGATGGTAAAGGAGATTACGCAAGGCATTTGCGCTTACGCTCATTATTGATAATAAATCTATCCAACATTTTGCGTAACAAATGTGAAAAATGATTTTTAATAGTTACTAGTTCACAGAGGTAGCTATGGCCGATCCCAGGTAGAGCTCTAATCTTAATTGGAGTTTCTTATCAAGCAGGTTGATTTTTTCTTGTTTGAAGAGTGTGACAAGGTAGCATATATCTCAGTTTATATTACAGCCAATGACAGCCACTAATGACCTACTTAACTCATCACCTTAAATCCAAACAGAGTCGCGAGCAAAAATAGTATTACCTAAATACAAATTGCCATCCAAATTGCTGGAGTTATTCCTGAGAAGTCAATTACTTTATACTTACACAAAAATATCTCCTTTGAAGTTATTAAACATTCATATTATTCTAGTCTTCATTAATTTTGAAGATGTAACTGGTTACTCGGAATTCCCATCTTAACTTACATATTTTCTGTGACGAGATAATTTCGCAAATATTTCTCGTATTGAAGACAGCTCGCGTAACGCGCATAACGAAACGTTACATAAGTAACATAGCTATCGCGATTCGTATGTTTCTATGTTTAAGGGTGGCTATTCAAGGTACAATTTTTATCTTGTAGACACTATACAAATCTTCTATTTTCATAGCAAGAAAGTCGTTGAACCTTTTGTGGTTCGACTCCGGCGGCACCACCGCCACATCTTTTTCTGCCGTTTTGAAGGGTTCCTTACCACGGAAGACAGACTTTTCCGAGGCGTTTCAGCTTAATCCTCAGGGGTAGCGGTGTATCTGTGGCCGACCTCAGGTAGGAATATCTAATCTTATCTGGGGTTCATTACAGATGTCCATGGGCGGCAGTAGCCACTTACTATCAGGTGGACTGCATGCTTGTCTGCTACTCCTATATAATAAAAAGTGTAAAATTATACATTTATCACTTAATAAATAACTGTAACATTAATATAATACTCGTAGTATTAAAATATATTATGATTGATGATATTAACCAGAAAACTGTCATTATAGCCTATGTCACTCACGCAATGTAGAGTCTCCTCACTCCTCTTATTATTATTGGTATCCTCATATATATTTTTTAATTCGTCTATTTGTTTGATCTGCAAGGCGTGTCAAAAGATTACCCTCTGCAGTGTAGTAGCAACAATTACTACTGTACCCTTACCAGAAGTTTTTACGTTTCGACAAATATGACTGTTTGGGTATTTGTTTACGTATTGGCCCATACGATTTCCTAGTTCTGACACAGTCCGCTAGGGGCGCTGATTGGAATTTGTATGGACAAATACGTAAACAAATACCAAAACAGTCATATTTGTCGAATCGTAAAAACTCCTGGTAAGGGTACTGCACTATTTACAACAAGTAAACTGCGGACGTAACGAGCGGACTAGCAGTTTGGCGCGGACTTTACCCTTGTAACTGTCATTGACAAGACCCAACTTGATAAAACAAGTCCATTCCGCAGCAATTAGTTCAAAAACTCACCCCACTACAACAGAACTATTCCACTATAATTTTCGTCACGACTTACCAACTTTCGATTGCAACGCAAATTCGTCCCGTGAATGGCGGCATTAGCGGAGATGCGTAATTAAAGCGGCGTTGTTCTGAGAAACAAGGCCGCAATTACTCTAAAGGCTCCAAAGTTTTAATATGTTTATTTCGTTATGTTTCCCTTGAAAGACAAGTGCGTCTGTTTGTCAGTTATTGTTATAAACCAGACCCCGCTTGATGTTTTGTTCGCTAATAACTTAAGACAAGCTCTTTATTATATGTCATTTTGTATATTTTCTAGTATGCTTATGTACATTGTTTTTGTTAAAATACTGGGTACGTTTTATAAATTTGTAGATTGATGTAAACCTTGATATTTTTTGTCGATGAAGTTATTGAATACCCTAAAATCCTATTTAAAGCTTTTTTATTCAAAAAGCTTGTTGTATGTGGAATAAATTAAAAATACGATTTGGATAAGTGTAGTTCATAATATGATTTCACGTGACGTGGGTGCCATCATAGACTGACATGAAGACTGTACGAATAACAAGATATAAATTCTTTAGATGTCTGGCCGGGATGAAAACCTCAAGCTCCCTACTAGTCAAATGATAACTGCTCGATAGACCGTCACAAATGTAGAGACAAAAGTAATTTTCTTCTATATCATTATTGTATATTTTTTAAATTTAATTATTGACTCTACTTATTATTTACATTAAAGTCATTTCAGAGGGTCAAAATAAATGTGCGCTTCACGTGGAAATTTCGTTAAACTCCAACCCTTCCTGCGTTGCACCCTGATGCAATTATGCACCAATATTGGGTGGAGGTCGAAATCCATTAAGAGCAATTTCCGCCGCGTCGGCAGCGGTTGGTTCACTGTCTACTAATGTAGCGTCGACTCTTCATAGAGTCGTTGGTTGTTCTCTATGTAATATGTTATGGGTGAAATGGTGTAGAGTTGGTACAATATTGGTTATGTGTGTTTTTAAATAGTCGTTATTTTTATTTTTTCGTTATTTATCTATGTATTAGGCTCTATGTAAGCTGAATAATCTTTTTCAGCTTAATATATGATTTGACAAAATTGTACTACTTTCCGACCTTCAATGTGTCATTTCTCGGCATAGGTTTTTCCTTTAACTGAAAATATTTCGGAGCACCATGAAATCAAAGTCATCATGAAGGTCTTGAAGTCATGTAATAATCTATATTATTACTAGTACAGAGTAACGATATAGCAATTATACGTAAGTAAGTTCACACTAGTGATTAGAAGTATTATAACTACACAAGTATCTCCGTTATTCGACTGCTCTTGCTGAAGTCTCCGACCAGAATGTCGCTCTCTGTTAATTTGAACGCAGCCAAGGTGTCGTCCCCACTTCACCTACCCGCATCTGTTTTTAAACTGTAGTATCAAATGAGTCACTTATTACTTTAATGTAACGTTATAAAAATGTGATATCGCTAATATCCAAGCTTCTTATTAACGACGATAACAACCATGTGAATAACTATTGTGTACAATTCATACTCATAATATGCTCGTTTCGACTGATGTACTGCACTTTTGTTAGAGAATAATTTGAATTACTCATATGAGTACAATGTCTGTCTTCCCTAACCTTTTTCGCTAGAAGATTACACAGATATTTTCTATAAAGCACATTAAAATGCTGCCGTAAAAGAAACACGATCTTTAAAAAAAGTAGCCCTTTTAAATCATACATATTTTTCTCTTTAAAGTACCGAAAAAAATGCGGTTTATTTATATAAATATAAAAGCAATCCATTCCGATTGCGTTCAACCAGCGCAAATCCAACTAAATCGTGTTTTATCTAAAATATTTCGGAGCACCATGTGTACAGCTAACGTGTATAATTCATACACATATGCCCGATCCGACTGATTTAGTGCACTTTTGTTAGAACGCAAAGCTTTGATTCGAATAGTATACAGAATATTGTTTTTATTGAAATATTTCGGATATTCCATTTGGCTGCGTCCGATACCAGGCTTGTGCAGGTACGATCCGATTTTAATTGAAAAATACCTTTTTAAAGCGTTACTTTGTTGAATCGCTACGAAATAATTAACATTTAGTGTAAACGAATTTTGGGAGAGGATACTGGGATTATATCCAGATACAGGTATACGAGTAATTATGTCTGCAATACTTTTCTGTTTCACTGCTGGACATCGCTGGTTTTCTAAAGGTACAGAAGATTCAAATACCAAGAAGACAAGATACCAGTAAAGGAAAGATAATAATAAATAAAAGGTGGTACCACTAGGTTGGTACTACCGCTACATCTATTTCTAGGGTGAAACACGTCTATGTTTCGAAATAAGAGTGTGAATGCAGACCGACTTTCTTATAAGGCGACTATCTCAGACCTTTCTATATCTCTTGAGATATCTCAGACCTCAAGAGTGTCTACGCATCTGTAAGCGGCTTTACCCCTGCTCTATATGTATTTGGTCAGATATAGTTAAGGGCAGAAGTGATCAACTACCACCAGATGGACCGCATACTAAATTGCAGCTTCTATTACACAAATAAAAAAAGAAAAAAATACCATGACAATAAAAGTAATAAATTCGTAATCAAAGCTTTATATAAATTCTGTCCCACTAAAGTATCTGTAAATCTTTGTCTTTCAATTAGGTTTTGTCTGTTATTGTCTATGGTAAAGTTGACTAAACAAAAACATTTTCTATTCCAGGTTAAATATTTTTCCAATCCCACCATTAACGGTCTGTGGCACATCAAAAAACTAACCGTTGGGGAATAGCTTTGTTTTCGAATTTGGAGCGTGAAAAAAATAATGGATAGCTAAATATTGCATTGTTATATTATTCTGGTGAATGGAGAAGTGGGCTATCGAGCTTTACATTAAGCTTTATAGAAAGAGTCGTTATTTTAACAATTTTAATATTACGGTAGAATTGATGTTGCTCATTAATTTTTTTTTTGAAATGCTTTCGAAATTATGCCATAGGCTTCATAAACTCCCTCGTAATTGGTGATATTCGAGACTCATTTAGTATTACAAATGTCTAATGGACCTTATACACGGGCGACAGTTTATGTCGACTGAGGTGCCAACTGGTAATGACCGTCGACAGTTGTCGCTGCATATCTTTAGCGACTGTTGTTGACTGTCGTCGCTTGCGACAGAAATTCTCGGCGTCGATTCTCATGTCGATCGCATACTACCTCCCTAAGGGACGTTGACTACATCAGGACGGCCTACCTTATTGGTAGACTACGTTATTAATAGCATATTACGTGCTTATTAGCCAGGTCACTTTTTTGTCATGTGCGATTTTATATTGATTCTATATTATGAAGGTATAGGTATAGGAAATATATTATATATTATGAAGGTGGTAGAACCCTTTGTAGTTCGACTCCGGCGGCACCACCGCCACACCTATTTCTACCTAATAACAGCAGTGTTAGTCGGTGCTGTGTTCCGTTTTGAAGGGTGTGGTAAGGAAGACAGACTTTTCTGAGGCGTTCCAGCTTAGTCCTCAGGGGTAGCGGCGCATCTGTGGCCGACCTCAGGTAGGAATATCTAATCCTATCTGGGGCTGAATACAGATGTCCATGGGGGGCAGTAGCCACTTACCATCAGGTGGACTGCATGCTCGTGTGCTACTCCTAATTATGGAAAAACGCATATACGAAGCTTACCTTCTTAACTCAGTCTTCAAAGCATTCAAGTATGTTTCTATCTGGGGTTGATCACGAATATTCATGGGTAGCAGTCACCATTTACCATCGGGTAGACGTCACGCTCATTTACCACATGTACATAAAAACAGAAAGAGACAGAGCTATTATATCCTACGTCAATACCACTCCATTTAAAATATGATCATTATGCTAATGCCGAAATTATAATGGATCGATTATTGCAATTCGGGCATTATGCAATGCAATGCTCCGGACATCCAATTAGGCACGCACCTATTACGGTAAACGTAATGTATTATGAGATTACTGGCCCTGTTTAGGACAACCAACTGATTTTAATTTAATACTGTAGCTGGCGGCTAAATGGAATGTGATTTCAGTTTAAGTTCGTTATTGGGATTTAACTGTTATATATGTATGTATGTATGATATTTGATAAAATATACCAAATTGTGGTAGAATGCTTTGTGGTTCGATTCTGGTGATGCATGTCGTTGATTTCAGTCGTCGTCTGATTTGTAAGCACTGTAAAGCTCTGCTGTGTTCCAGTGAAGTTAGGAAGAGATTCCTACATGATGCATCCTAAATTTGTCTTCACGGGTTGTAATGCATCGTTTGAGGACTTCATCCTTATTTGGGGTAGATTAGTCAGATTTAATTTTGATCTGGTGAAACAAAATGATAAATAAAATTCACTTTGTACAGTCATAGTGCCACGTTAGAACCCTGTGTTGTGGGTACCACAGATATATGAAGGTGGTAGAACCTTTGTGGTTCAACTCCGGCGGCATCACCGCTACACCTATTTCTGCCTAATAACAGGAGTGTTAGGCGCTGCTGTGTTCCGTTTCGAAGGACGTGGTAAGGGAGACAGACTTTTCCGAGGCGTACCAGTTTAGTCCTCAGTGGTAGCAGCGCATCTATGGTCGACCTCAGGTAGGAATATCTAATCCTATCTGTAGTTGATTACAGATGTCCATGGGCGGCAGTAGCCACCTACCATCAGGTGGTCTGCATGCTCGTCTGCTACTCCTATATAATAAATTAATAAAAAAAAACATACACACAAAGATGAACACACAAACATCCAGACCTAGAAGAAAAATCTAAATTTTATATTTAGAATTTTCGATGACTGCGTAACCGGGGATGAACCCGGATTCCATTGCGTTTCAGACGGGTATAGAGACAGCTCCACCATGCGTCACAAAACGTCTGTTATTTTACTCCTTATGATCTTAGTGATCCTTACTTATTGTTTGTGTGAGTGTGTGTATGTGTGTGTGTGTGTGTGGATAAGTCTTAAGGATTGATTGATTTTGGACGGGATTTTCGGGGAAAATTTTCACTTTCTTTGATGTTATACGATACATTTTATCCAGTACCAAGCATAAGCAGGGAACATTAGTGTTTTCTTAGAAAATATCGGAATTTGCTCAATAGAAATAACACACCTGTTGGTATATAAGAAAAGTTACGATTCCGTGGAGCTTCTCCATAGAGACAATTTTCAGAAGCAATGGTAGCTAGTGTCCGTTTAAAATATATCCGTGGGGATTACTTATAAATATTCCATCCAACCTTCGTTCGAGAGTTTAAGCCAGCGTTATACAAATTATAGAAGGTGCTACGACTCCGGGTACCACCGTCACTCTTTTTTCTATCTAATAACAGCTGTATTATCATAATAATCTGCGGTCTACCATTTTAGTTCTCAACGACAGCAACACATATGACCTCAGGTAGACTCTCTTATCTTGGGTTGACGACAGATTTTTTTTTTTTTTTTAATAATATAAGAGTAGCAGACGAGCATGCAGTCCACCTGATGGTAAGTGGCTACTGCCGCCCATGGACATCTGTAATCAAACCCAGATAGGATTAGATATTCCTACCTGAGGTCGGCCACAGATGCGCCGCTACCCCTGAGGACTAAGCTGGAACGCCTCGGAAAAGTCTGTATCCCTTACCACACCCTTCAAACCGGAACACAGCAGCGTTTAACACTGCTGTTATTAGGTAGAAATAGGTGTGGCGGTGGCGCCGCCGGAGTCGAACCACAAAGGGTTCTACCACCTTCAAAGATGCCTATGGGCGACAGTAGCCACTTAGCAACAGGCAGTCTTCATGCTCGTTAGCTACTTCTATACAACAAAAACCCTAATAATTAACATAGAATTGTTGTAAAGTCACGGAAAAAACAAGCAATATTCGCAATTGTATCTAATATCAATTAATATAAAGTACAGAGCCAATTTCCGTGATTTTCATAAAAGACCAATCTTAAAAAGACTCCAACAAATTCAAACGGCTTTATTTACAAAAAGAAATTAAATGGACACGGGAAAAGATATAGATAACACATTCCTACATCCGTGTTTTTATTAATGTTTCTCCAATTCCGTAGAATTCGGGGTATCTTCGGAAACGTACGGAGTAGGGATGTACTGATGTTTCGGATCTGGATACGAATATATGGAAAAAAAATCGTGTTCGTATACGGTTACATGAATCTTTCCAATGGGCCTTCGGGCCCAAATGTGAATCTATAAGTATTAGCGAAAATGCTGAGAGGAGTAACGAGGCCCATTTTGATTAAAACTAAAACTGCATTATTAGTTTTTTTTAATATCTTTTTCCGTAGCCGGGAATCAAACGAGTTGATTTTGAAAAAAAACACACTCTATATTATTCCACTATCGTATAGTGTAGCGAGAATCAAATTTTGAGAAGTAATGATAAATAAAAATTAAAGGAAAAGTTTGTGACTATATCTCTACTGTGTACTTCTTATTTAGACTTCGCTAGAGATCTATAAATTTGACATACATTTGACAATTTCTGTACACTAATAATTATCAAATTTCAATCTCGGATACACAAAAGTCATAGATTTATTATGTATTATTAATAGGCGTGTATCGGATTCGGTTACAGTTTCGGATAGATTTTTCGGATATCCGTTAGTTCCGGTTCCGGATAACAACCCTAGTACGGAATGATATATAAGGCGCGTTGTTTGTGCCGGCTTGCAAATCCAATATTGTTTGTAGGGACGTATTAATTTTTAAAAGCGATGACTCTTTCAGAGGAAATTGTTTTACGATCGGCCCTCTAATGTAATAATAAAGAACGGGAGTTTAAAAATTTAAAATTTAAAAATTTAGCTTTCGTGTGGTTGGATTTTAAAAACTCGAAATGTATTCGATGGATTAACTGAATATTTTTATATAACATTTGTATATTATAATAGTATTTTACATTCTTTTCTTTTCGATTTTTCAACGGAAAATATGATGTATCAGTTTAAAGCATTTCTAAGTCAAGCCCGGTTTGATATATAATTAGTTAGAATAAATAATGTAATCTTATTTTAGATAAGTTGGGTTTTCCTAACAATCTTTTCAACAATCTATGTAACAGTGAAGGTTCATACAGTTCACTGTACTGTGGGTTAAAATGATATAAGAAGGTACCACTTTATGGAGCTAAGGCTGTGGTATCTTGGTGATTGAGATTAGCGAGGTATCATGAAAATTTTTCAATATTAATGAATTTTACATTTTACATGATAATACAATCTTACAATTTGAATAGTTTTTTAGTCGCCCTGTGAAACCATATGTTTGAGATATATTTTGAGTCACCTCAGTAATTTATTTATTTATTTGAATGGATTTACTTATATTTTATCCGTCTAATAGTAGAATAAAACTAATCATATTCAATGTTAAGGTTGTTCTGAAAAAATAATTAGTACATACACGTAAGCAGCAAATAAAATATATTTTCAGCGTTGCAAATTCAATATTGTTTCCGTACCTATTAATTTTTAAAAACGATAACTCATTCCGATGAAAATTTTTTGCCTTCGACCCTCCGTCCTAATACGAATTGTCATTTCCCTGTATTTTTACGATGACTTCGAGAATTTTCTGACTGAGGATCAAAAAGTATCGGGGGTTGCAAAAAATTGTGTAAAAAATTACTTTTTTCCCTCGGCTTTTGGTACAACATGTTTTAATAATATTTTATTAAAAATGTAAGAAGCGTAGAGCACTGTTATGAAAGTAAGTGGTAATTTATTCATATTTGTATCTCACAGAAAAAAATTAAACTTGTCATTAAACAAACGCTACGTAAAAAAGCGTGCTATAGGCTAAGTGATTATTTGACTGATAAAACGGTGTGGTCTGAAGTAGCCCCAGCTCCACATGTACCACTAGGTTAAGAGCCATTGTGTGATTTTTTTTTCTTTTAAAAGATGTTTGTTATGGTGTTTCTTTCGCCGCTTCTTCTCCATAACGAAACACCTTGTGAAGTGGTGGTAGTTGTATGGACTTTCAAAAAGTGTCAAAGTAAAGAACCTAATTTTTATAAAAAAAATGATTTGATTTAAATAAGATTGGACTAATACTTGAGGTCACACAGGTGAGGTAACCCTTGAGGACTAAGTTCTATTTTTTTTGTCTGTGATTATATGCTCTTTGTATGTAACGCTAGATACTGTATTAGGTGGAAGTAGGCGTGACAGTGGTGCTAAAGTAGTCGAAACACCAATGTTTTACTGTATTTATATGATTTACCTACACGCACTATAGCGTGACATAATATTCCCCCTAACATAACTTTAAAAAACTAATTTGTTAAAAAACGCGTTCATTCCAAAAAGGAAAACTTGATAAAAAATAAAAATGTCTAAACACTCTTATCGCGGACTGGACGTAAACCTGTGTATTTATGAAGGGTGGTAAATTACAACCGAAACGCTTGTAAAATCGCCCGAGCGTTCCCCCTGTTTGATTTTACGCGCGTTTGTAAATAAAAGTAATAGGGAAGAGGATGTTTTGACAGTAATGTCCACTTTTTGCTGTTAAATATTTGCTAAAGTGCCCTCTGGAATCGGACAAAAATATATAGATTTGCCAGGTAAATCAAAAGATTACGGTGTAATTCTGCTGATTTGGGTAGCGTATACCAATATGTATAAAATGCAAATGTGGATTTCTAACAGTACAACTAGGATCACGGGAAATATTAAAGGGTACTAGGAGCGTAGGAAAACATTAAAACGTCTATGACGTCGTAGCCCTAACTATTAATGTCCCACGGCTGGGCATGGGTCTACTCTCTAAGTGACACTCTCTCTTGTAGTCCATCGCACTGGCCAAAGTCGTGGTGGCACCATATACCAAACCTATTTCGGTTGATAACAACAATGCTACGCGTCGCTAAGATTCGCTTTTAAGGGAGTAGCAAGGGAGACTTACTTATCCGAGGCGGTCCAACTTAATCCTTAAAGGTATTATCTATTGTCAAACTTAGGTAAGAATATAATCTCATCTGGGGTTGATTACAGGGCAGCAGTAGCCATTTATAAGGTGGACTGCACGCTCGGGTGCTACTTATTGCAAAAAATACTATTCGTAGTGTGCATTATGCGTTCCACACATTCTTTACGGATAGTCCTAGTGCTGATCTAGAAGTGTAGAAAGTACTTACTAAAATCACCTACACTTGTACTTAGCATCTTAATATCACTGTATCAATACGTTCGAACATGTCTGGTCGAATAAATCTTCCACTTGAAGCTTAACGCTCGATCTGACCGATTTATATGACCATTGTAGGCTACGCAATAGATGTGTTTATTGATACTGGTCTAATGTAGACACGGATATCCTTACTATTCACTAACGATACGATTTAATTATAGAAACGACAAGTGATTTATACTGAAGGATGTCACATTCTATCTTAAGGTACAGAATCTACAGTGAGTGAAAAAAACAAAATTTATTTTAAAAATAAAAAAAACGTTATTATTTTAGATAATCGTTTTTAATGCTCGTAAGAAGTTTAGTTATCGCAAATAAAAGGTGAAGGAAAATCCATTACATCTTTTTCATAAATATATCATTCAAATTATAATATACTAGCTGACCCGGCAAACTTTATACCGCCTCAAAATCTATTTATCGAATATATTTCATACAAAATATAGCCTATGTTACTCGTGGATAATGTAGATTTCGAATGGTGAAAATTTTTTAAAATCGGTCCAGTAGTTTTTGAGCCTATTCATGACAATCAAACAAACAAACAAAGTTTATAATATTAGTACCTATAGATGTGGAATCTAATGTTTAGTATGTACATCAGAACCGTAGTTTTGCCACGACCACAGTTTGTGAAAGTGGGTCGAACTATGGAGTTAAAAACGCACTTATGTTATATATGTGTACTTGTATGCCTTATTCAATGTATGTAATATTTACGACGTGTTTATATGTTTATTTATTATTATTTATTAGAGTGTATAAATTATGAATATTTATATCTAATGCCAATATATAAAAAGTTATTTATTCTCACGAGTATCTCAATGCCTTTTTATATTTGCCATCGACAAAAATAAATTACAATTAAATTACTTCAGTTACACTCTCAAATTGTTTCAACAACGTGTTTTCGTTTCAACAAAGTCGCATATGACTGCATTTAATAGGCAAACATTCGCTAAAAAATCTCAAAAAAATGCATCTAACTTACTACATGTACACTCCTAAATTATAAGTTTTTCCAAAAAATTCGCAAAACAACTTCACCCATAAGGTACGCTATTATTTCTAGTCCCAGTAATTACGAGATAATCCTCACATTTAGCCCCCATTAAATCTTACAATACAACTATCCGTGGCGACACGTTCGGTCGAATAAATCTCGACTGCTTGAAGCCTTAACGATCGATCTGACCGATTTATATGACCATTTGCGTGCTATGCAGTGGAGATGTGTTTATTGCGAGCCTAATGTACCTCGAAGCTTGGTAATACATGACGTTCTCCTTATATGAATAATTAAGTTAAAATAATCAAGAAATTTCGCAAATAAAGTTTTGAAGTTCCTATTATGAGTTTTTTATAGTAGCAGACGAACATGCAGTCCACCTGGTGCTAAGTACTCGTAGCTACTGCCGCCCATGGAAATCTGTAATCAACCCTAGACTGCATTAGATATTCCTACCTGATGTCGGCCACAGATGCGCCCCTACCCCTGAGGACTAAGCTGAATAAATATGTCTCCCTTACCACACCCTTTAAACTAGAATACAGTAGCGCTTAACGCTGCTGTTATTAGGCAGAAATAGGTGTGGCTGTGGTGCCGCCGGTGTCGAACTACAGAATGTTCTACAACCTTCAAACCGTCCTCTGCTACGGCAGTACCAAAGTATTAAGTAAGTAGTAAAGTTAGTAGGTTAACAAAGGAATATTGTATGAACAATATTTTTCAATCAAGATTGCAAGATATTGAACTACACCAAAATATAATTGCAATATCACCGGGTCTGTCCGGGTGATATTGCAATTATATTGCGGAAATAATTGCAATATGTCGCGCATGAATTGCAATATGTTGCACCACTTGACCGCTATACAATTGAAGACAGAAATTGCCTTTATATTGTTCTTAGATAAAATCTTGTATGTACGTGTACACTTTATAATGTGAGATTTGTGCGATACAGAAAGAGAGAAAGAGTGTATCAAAAAGTGGGTGAGAGTGAGAGCGAGAGAAAGAGTGCTTTTTATTAAAATTATTAAAATATCGCAGTATTATGAGCAAATCTCTTCTAGCGTGGCTGCTATGTCTGGTCAAATAAATCCGGCTTCGATGATGCTAAGCGATCAATCAAGCCCATTTGTAAGACCGTTCGCGATGGCCTTCCATCATCTGAACCGATATTTTCGTTTCATCATCAACCCATTACTGTCCCACTGCTGGGCACGGATCTCTCTAAGAATGAGAAGGATTAGGCCATAGTCCACCGCGCCGGCCAAATGCGAATTGGTAGACTTCACATACATTTGAAAACATTTTTTTAAGGTTTCTAGATATGCAGGTTTCCTCACGATGTTTTCCTTCACCGTTTTTCGTTTAGGGAAGTCAATAGCTTAGGGCACACGTGTAATGTAACTTGACTGGAATTCTAACGAATAATAGGACCATTTATCATAATCTACAGATTACTGCTCCAATGCTGAGTATGTGAGTATGCTTTTTTTTTTAATTTTAGCTGTTGAGTCTTTATAGACGGTAGAGTGAAAGAATATGACCTTTATAAAAATAAAGTAAAATGAACTACTTATTTTTTTTTCTTCAGCTCTAAAATTGGAGTGCTTACGAACGGCGCTAGCTCTGGCGCTTATAAATTAACGGATATAAAATTAAATACTTATTTCCTGATATAAATTTATTAGCATTATTAATAAAGCGTAATATTATAGGCAGAGCACTTCTAGCGTGGCTCGTGCCGGTATCCGGTCGAATAAATCCGGCTGCAATGAAGCTGAGCGATCAATCAAGCCCATTTATAAGACCGCTCGCGATAGCCTTCCATCATCTGAACCGATATTTTCGTTTAGGGAAGTCAATAGCTTAGGGCACACGTGTAATGTAATTTGTGTTGAATTAAATTAAATAATATGACTATGTAAAGCACATTAGCTCAATTGCTGTGCCAATATTCAATATTTAATGTTTTGTTTGAATTACTTATAATGATTTTGAAGGTGGTACAACTTTACGTGGTTGGACTCCAGAAGAACCACCGCCATACCTATATCGGTTTAATAAGCAGAGTTAAGAGCTGAGGTGCACACTGCACAGTTTGAAGGACGTAGGAAACGGGACACATTTATTCGAGGCTTTGTTAACTTAGTACTCAGAGGACTCAGCGTACTCATCTGTGGCCGACCTTAGGCAGGAGTCTAATACTTTCTGAGGTTGAACCTTTCTCCACTAAAGTGCCTTTATATTAGGTACCCGTCTAACTCAAAATTATAATAATGTTTCATAAAGTTTAGTTTCCCACTAACAAAAGGTTTTGACGGGTCTATTTCTAAGAATTCAAAGTGACATTATAAGCGATTGCTAAGTGTCCGTAACATAATTTGGTCATAATGAAGAGTCTTTACGGCAGGTATATGATATTTACTCAATTACATCATATTACATCGCCGCCTGTTAGCTATACTCGAAATTATTTAATAACTTGCCTCTTCAAACAGAATGGGAGCTGCTAAAATATAGAGCTACTGGATGTGACTGGGATTTGCTAGATTTAACTAAGTAACCAAGATTATTTGTCTAGACAAATAAGTTTAAATTCTAGATTACTCTGTTGCCGTACTGTATTCCGTATGGTTCCGTACTTCAAAAGGAAAAATCTACGCTTATTATCCTACTACTTAGTTGTACGTGTGTCTGTCAAGATTTACTGCTGGGCACGGGGGTCTTCTTTCAGAACGAGAGGGATTTTGACGAGAGGGATTTGAACGAAGGGGAATCATAGTGCACCGCGCTGGAAAAGTACGAATCGGTATGCTTCACACATGTTTGAGAACATTTTTCCTCGCGATGTTTTCCTTTATTGTTTAAACAGATTAAAAAATCAGAGCTACATGCCTGGGATTCGAACCTTTGACCCCATATTGAGCGGCCCAGTATCTTACCATTCGCTATCAAGGTACTTTCTGCTTACAATAATTGACTAATGGAAAAGTATGTAAAGTTTTTATTACAAATCTCTAGCCCCATCTAGCATTCCACTCATCTATGTTATAAAGAACGTCGCGTACGTTAGGTCCAATTTCGTTTGAATAATTCTTACAATTTACTACCGTGGCAGCGTAAATTTAGCTCGCAATATACGTCGGAGCGCACAGAAAAATGCGCCCAATGACTGATTATGTCACCTTCGGAGGGATCCATTTATTTTTATATGCTTCTGAAATCGTGGAGGCTGAATGTAAGAGTGCTATTAATTAAAAATGATATTAGGTAGTATAATAAGTTAGGATACTGAATAAATTAAATCTAGATTTGTACGAAATAGAGACTTTATGTACGAATTATTTGGCTGCATATTAAAAAAGTCACCATAGAATATCGTAGCTTAAAATATATTAAGCCCATGATTTGATTTTTATGTTACTTATTGGGAGAAGTCCTTGAGGGAACCAAATTTGGATAGAAGAATAAACTCTACTATTGTTGGTAATCATCTTAAGTAAGGGACCTTTCGTGAAAAAAATCATGCTGTCGTTGTCTGACTGTCTGTCTATCAGTCATATTTAGAATCTTAATATGTCGTATACAACTTTGTATATCTAGTTAAAAATGGATAACCGCTTATTTAGCAAATAACTCCATGAATCGATAAATTCGATCAGTCTCTTCATTTCGAATATTTTATCCTTTTCAATCATACATTTTTTAACATAAGAGAAGGTAGGACAAAACATATAATAACTAAAACGCTAATATCAAGAGATTATTATTAACGTTACCGCGAACTTGAGTGGCACTTCCTTCTACTCAAAGTCTCATTATTATAATGCCTTCACACATACGTCGGCTACATAAGGAAAATGATATGATCTCTAACATTTCTTGCCCATAACAATTATAAGGCAGGAGAACAATTCCCGCATAACTGCACGCCCTCATACAGCCGGTTCTAACCAGTTTGAACCACTTAGTGGCAGTATCATATAAAGCGGGCAAGTGGACATTTGGGATTGAATGCCTACAGACATGGAAATTAGTTTTGGTTTCCTTTGCATCGCAAGAATAAGCAATCCTACTCTATAATTGTTAATTAATTGTGAAAACGAAATAGAAGCATGGACAATTTTACTGTGTTATAACGAAATTGATTTTCTTTTTGAAACAGCCGTGTCAATAGCTAATTCATTTCAATTTTTCAAAATTTCAATTTTCATTAATTGAAAATACATTTTGTTAAGTATAGTATCTTGCCTAGGTCCGATTACAACAGAGAGATTAACCCTTGGTCGTAGTTATATCCTACAAGCCAATAACCTATCTATTAATTGGTTCATGTAAACCATGGCAGATTGCAACCTGAGAATTTCTACAACGTAGTATAATATACTCAGCATATAGCAGAGAAATACAATTCCCGCATAACTAGTACGTCCTAACAGAGCCGGTTCTAACCAGTTTGAACCACTTAGTAGCGGTATCACGTGAAGCGAGGCGGACATTTCGGATTGAATCTCTACACTCTGGACGTGGAAATTAGTTTTGGTCTCTTAGTGGAGAGCGCTCTTTAACACTAGAGGCTATATTGTAACCAAGGGACACTTCTGTCAAATTCGTAGTATTTAACTTAATTATATTTATGTAATCTAAATCTTACTTATCATACATTTATAAAATTTGTAATTACAAATAATAATAATAAATAAATTGTTTCAGGTAAATATGGCAGAATGTTTCCAAAACTTAACAGAGGTTTGTGTTAATTTTTTTGGATTACCCGGACTTGTACCCAGGACGACACAAGTGATATCATTTGTGGATATCACTTTCCTATAACCACGGTAATACCAACGAACAAAATATAATTGACAAACGATAGAAAACACCCTCACTAAATAAATGCGAATGAGTGTGTTTGTTTCTTTGTTTGTCTGTTTGTTTGTTTGTTTGCTTGCTACACTTTTACGTTTTCACATAACCGAATGAAATTTTGCACTCACGTCGTCAGGGATTAAAAAAGAGCGCTTATTATGCTGTAAAAAAGTTCTCGAGGGGTAGAAAAAAACCTCAGACTACGAGCGAAGACACGAGTAAAAGCTAGTATTCCAAAAAACATTCATTCAAAAAGATGACTAAAGTCACAAAAGACTTAGGACGCTCAATTTAGTCAAATTACTATTAATTGTTTAATATCTAAATTGAGATCTTCAAGTACACTTAAAAATAAAGTACTTACTAGGATTCGGCGAAATATAAATGAATCATTGGAAAAAACGGTTGAAAGAAGCCTTATGAAAAGCGGGGTATTAATTTGTAAGATGCCAATAAAAGAAACTGGAATAGAATTTTATTTGACAAGTTATTTGTTTACGAGATAAGGTAAAAGATGTTATTATTTGGATGGGAACTGACAACACTTAAAATATATTGTTCGGGTCTGATATCCCTTCAGGTTTTGGTATTGCTTGTTATTTTTATAGATTTTGTTATTTTTTAGACTTTCCTTTACATAGTTAATTGTATCAGGCGTTACTTTGCGGAAATCCATGCTATTAAGTTAAGATTAAAACTACTTCACAACAATCCGCTACAAGTTTGTATGATGGTATTTAATTTTTAAACCATGCAGTATGTACCACCCTCTCTCCCACAAAGGATGCGCGCAGATGCAAAAAAAAAATATACACCATACATACCACCACCAACACGTGTTTTGCTCCAAATGGAGCATCATTAGGATAAGTTGACTCTACGACGGTTAATCGTTAAATGACGCTGTCAACCATCAGGTTGAACACCCTTTATGCCTTTTAGAATGGTATCCAACCCTCCATTCTACAATTTGATATGAAATGTAAACAACTGATGACCGTTTTGCGATAATAAGGTTATAGATTAATTAAATGACAATGGCAACCGTTGAAGGCAACTGTGACGCGACGTATGGTGTCACCCGAAAGAAGTGATTCTTGATCTTGCGCTCGCCTGCACGGGTTCAAAAAGCTGCACAGGTCTATTCACACACATAGTTCGAACTATTCGCACAGGCGTACTTGAACAGGTAGACCTCTCCGGTACACCGTAGTGCGTATGGCATAAGGCTTCAGTAAGGGCTGCAGTGTGCACTAAAAGTAACCAGCACGCTCGTTCATAACTTCTGTTACACGAAAGCCGGGTCAAGCTGGTCATTATTAACATCAATAAACCATTTTTATCATCCACCAAAAATTAAACCATAATCCATGCTCCACCCAATACCGCCATAAAACATCGGGGCGGATATTCAAAATGTGGAATAAAAAGCATTAATCTCGGGTTCGAACCCGGGTCACGTTGGGATGCCCAGTTAATGGTACTTTTGTCGTCACAATCAATAAAGGCATCCGTGTCCAATAAAAATGATTAATGCCGCCGGAAGAGCCTCTCTCAGCTGATAAATAGCCGGATACAGATATGTTCAGTGTTTCAGTACTTCAGTGATGTAGTATGATACCAAATATTAAGGGAGGCTTATAGAATCACTGATAAGTGGCAGCAGTGGTTGAAACGCGGCCTCTTTACGATGGATCCGAGGTTCAAATCCCCGGCACGCACCTCTCATGTTTCAAAGTTGTGTACGTATTATAAATTCATTATCACTTGCTTTAAAGGTGAAGGAAAATACGTGAGGAAACCTGTATACCTAAGAAATCTTAAAATAATGATTTCAAAGGCATGTCCACTTCTGCATGTGTATAGAATTGAATAAAAAAAATCATTGAATACTGTATTTAAACAATATTATCCACTGCCCCCTTTAAGGAGAGAGCTTAGGTAACAATACATATATTATTATACAATACAAACATATATTATTATTAAAAAAATCAAGGAATTTCTTATTCTTTACTAACCTTGCTGGGCAAAGAGGGCACCCTTGAGACCTGAATAATCCTTGTCCAACCCCTGTACGTTAATAATGTGAAAGGATATAATGATTTAAAGGACAGAATGGGCTGCATTCAATTTTGGATAATAGCATTAAACTGAGTTACGGGTTCGATTTCCGATTGCGGTATCTGTTAACCGCAGATTGTTCTAAGTGTGCGTAATGCGTTTACAATTTATGCTTAGAGCATAGATTAGTAAAGATTACTCACTCCTATCAAGAAAATGTACCCAGTTTTGAAAATTTAAATAGTTGCGTAAAAAAGTTTTGCCACGTCTCCGTGCTAAAATGCCCCTAATATATTTGAAATAATTATGTATTCATTATGTAAATTACGCAGTATTAGTTATTTATTCGTAAATTTTCTCTAAAAATGTTTTTATTTGTCAAGAATTAAAAAAACGAACTTACTAATAAGCCGTTTGTGGCTTCATTCAATTTCAAGGTGGCAAAGTATCTTTACTAATCTATGGTTTAGAGAGTGTCAGACGCGTCTCAGAAGACAAAAAGTATTCTTCTTTACTTACTAACGAATTTTATCTACCATAACACAACCGTGCAAACACAAGCAGATGTGTCAAAATAATGTAAGAATAATATAATATTTTTGTCTGCCACTGCCTGACACTTTCAATGTACATATAAACACATAAACTGGCCCTTAAAGTTTGTTTTGTCTGGTTGTTAACAGACATATCTGCGTAAAATAGCTAAAAATTTTAATTACTTTGCTTTTTTAGTATGTTTAGAGCATAGATATATTATCCTACTGACGTAGGGAATATATCTATGGTTTAGAGAGTGTTTAATATTTTTTGTTGTCAGCATATTGTCTGTTCCGGATTAACCATGTAATTGAAATAAATTAAAAATGTAATTACCGTTGCAACAGTATTTTATAGCGCAGTGAAAATTTTAATCCCCGATTTCGTCGTTCAACTTGATTGATGACAAATATAATGCGGAACGTATTAAAACGGAAAATGGTAGTGAAAATATGCAATTTTGTATTTTCCTACCCAAAAGTATTCAATATTATTAAGGAGTTTTTTTTTTTATAAAAATGCAATGTTTACGTGTGTTTGTGATAATAAGGGGGACCACATATTTATTTATTTATCTATTTTTATTTACTACTAATCTTAGAACATTTAAGATGGTGGAATCCTTTGTGGTTCGACTCCGGCGTTAACACCGCCACACCTATTTCTACCTAATAATAGCACTGTTAGGCGCTGCTGTGTTCCGGTTTAAAGCGTGTGGTACGGGAGACAGACTTTTCCGAGGCGTTCCAGCTTAGTCCTCAGGGGTAGCGGCGCATCTGTGGCCGACTTCAGGTAGGAATATCTGATCCTATCTGGGGTTGATTACAGATATCCATGGGCGGCAGTAGCCACTTACCATCAGGTGAACTGCATGCTCGTCTGCTACTCCTATATTATAAAAAAAATCCAATCAGCGCCCCTAGCGGACTGTATCAGAACTGATTGGAAATGTATGGGAAATACGTAAACAAATACAAAAACAGTCAATAATGCAAAAACGTACAAACTCATATTAAGGGTACTGTGCCTACTAGTACTCACGCTTACATACATATATTCCCATACACATAATATATGTGACGTAAGCCGTACACCTTCCGATTCTTGTTTATAGCAAAAGGTATTTTACGTTCATAAAATATTTTATTAACCTAAATAACCATAAAAAGGTGATGGTCGGAGAAAAATTCGTAAGCAATAAAAAATCTTTGACACGTCTAACGCTGCTAGCGACACGAATCGCGTATATCGCATATCGGTATATCGCAACAGAAATTGTATTTGTGCTTATTGTAATTTTATCCATATTGTCATGCGCTTGAAATAAGTTAGAATTTCGTGGGATATTTCTGTCGTAATAGTAGAAATGTAGGTACTTTAAGAATAATCTGTAGAACTTCCCTAGAAGATAAGCTTGCTACTATGTTTATATAACAAGGAAGTAGAAAATTACCATGCAGAACATTTGATGGTTAGTGGCTACTGTTACTTATGAACATGTGTAATTAACCCCAGATAAGATTAGAGGTCTACCTCAAGTTGGCCACAGATGCACTTTACCCCCTTTTTTTTGTTTACGAGGGGGAAACCTTCAAAAGGTACCCGATGCCGTGGGAGCGACACAGAGCTACGTGGGACTCTTACCGCACTAAAATCCCCCCGGTGGCCGTCCTCGGCGATGCGTTGAGGACTCCGGGATCACCAAAGGAACGCATCCGGAGTCCTACCCATTTTACCCCTAAAGACTAAGTCGGAACGCTTTGCAAATATACACTCTTCAAACTAGAATACAGAAGCGCATAATGCTGCTATAAGGTAGAATATGATATTGCGGTGCGACCTCCGATACGACCCACAAAGGATTGTATAGTCCGCGCCAAACAGCTAGTCCCCTCTGAAGTTGTTGCGAGTAGTAGTCATACAATTTTCTATGGCGACGCGATCCATTTCTATATTCAGAGCGGACTAACAGTTTTACAAACATTATAGAAAAATCACAAAAAAGTGCAAAGATTAACCTGTTCAAACTAGTTTCCTTGAAATCCAGACGGGCGATAGATACGCGATTCAATAAAATTCGTTCAATACGTCTATCGCCGCCGGCTGAATCGCACATATTCCTATCGTCGGAAGGAAATTGTATTCGCACTCGCCGAGGCATTTTATGCGAATGTAATTGATAATCCATACATGTACGTACGACGTGTAATTTTAGCTGATATCTCACTCGGAGGTGTCTTTTTGATATTCAGATACGTCTTTTTTATATTCAGCTCTACGACCTGAGTTAAAGGTGAAAGAAACTGACGTGGTTCCATTTGGATGGTATATTTGCGTTTTAACATAGTAGGTATTAAGTTTTGCTGTGTTCTGGTTTGTAGGCTGAGGGAAGTCACAGGCATTTAGAAGGAAAACGTCGCTTGGAAACCTGCATACCTGAGAAATCTTTAAAAAAATGTTTTCAAAGCTATGTGAAGTCTACCACTTCGCACTTGGCCAGCGCGGTGGACTATGGCTTAATCCTTTTCATTCTGAGAGGAGACCCGGATCCAGCAGTGGGACAGTAATGGGTTGACGATGAATCCTCGAGAAATAAAACTAGCGAATTATTATAAAAACAAAAATGGTCTGCCCGAAATATATCCCACGTCACTCCCACAATTTATATAAATCCAACGACACCTAAAATGTTAAAGCTCTTTAAGCCGTTTATGCTGCAGGGCGTGTCACTGAATGACACATAATAATAATAATAATAATATCATTTATTCAAGACAATTGCAGCACACAGTACAATTTTAAAACTAAATATACAAAGATGGAAATCAAAAAATATATTGAAAAAACAGGACACAAACACAAAAACAAAAAAGCGTTAACACTACAATCAAAAGGGAAAAAACAAAACAGAAGGTTATGATTACCTAGTGTTGTTAAAATACTATGCGCTGTAACAATCGCGAATGGGAACAAACTCAGCATTATGCCATGAGCACATAGAACATACATTCGTAAGTGTACACACATAAATACGAAAAACTACCCTCTGCAGTGGCAAAAAACGTAATACATGTTTAATAGGTACTAAACCCTTATAAGCTAAGCTACTCGTAAGATATTGAAGTAGTCGAGTGGAACAGAACAAACTTTAATTCATTTTAAAATTCTCTTCAAAGTTCTCCGAAAACAAAATGTTTTCTACAGCAAAATAGATATTACGTCGGAGTTCCCTTGTTAAACATTTTAAGAGTTATGCAAATTTAACTTGAGCTTAGAAATTGTAGTTTTAACATTTACCGAGCTTCTTTTTAATCATAGTTTCATATTTATGAAGCCGTTAACTTATATGAAAATTCGTATTTTTACTTAAGCACTGTTTAAAGAGGTTATTAACATTGCATGTTAATGTCAACCTATTAAATGTACCTATTAATTATTCTAGATATTATGGCCGAAATTAGTCATATTGGTTTCTTACTGTTTAGAGCCTCAATTTGGAGCTTTTTTCGCATCTGGACGAAAACTGGAGCGTACAATAACAAGCTGCTGTAGTTCGTTTGGGACGGTAAAAGTTAGAGTTAGGATGGTATAGTCCGCGTAAAACTGCTAGTCCGCTCTGAATATAGAAGTGAATAGCGTCGCCATAACAAATTGTATGACTACACCTGCTCGCAACAACTTCAGAGCAGACTATCAGTTTGGCGCGGGCTATAAGACTCGAGCGACAGTGATCTATTTAATACTCCGTGATCATCGGTAGCTAACATTGAAATGTATATGTGACCTTCGTGCCAGAGCAGTCACTTTATTGGTCTGATAAAGTGACTGTAGAGAGTCCGAATTCGATCCCCGACCAGACATAATATTACATATATGTACTATGAAATCAGTTTTTTAATTCGTATTCGGAAGTTATGTGTCCATGGCACCCATGATGGGAAAATCCTACTGTAGGCCTCTGAGCGTATCAATCAATATTTATTTACTTACTTTATGAAGCCCTACAATTTTCACTAATAACATTCGTTCATATACTACCGGAACAGAACGCTTCGTAATCGTAATTCTCATATTCAATTTTCGAACATCACATCTCATGTAATAGACTAGGGTAGAAGCCTTTAAAAATAATAAAAAGTGAAATAAAATCGTAGTAGGATGAAACCCATTAGAAAAGGAGGGGAATATTATAAAAATGAAGGGAAAAATAATTTACGGGCGATCTGAGTTCGGGGAGGGGATGGGGGTGAGTCTTTAAGGGTAAAAAACGGTTTTTCTCGATTTCCGGCAAAACTAAAAGTCCTATCGAAAAAAGTCAAATGGCAAAGTTGTAGGTAATAAAAAGATCTAAAACTTTTGTATTTACACTTTTTTCACATAACCTCAAAATTTATGTGAAAAATTCAAAAAACCAAGTTTTTGTTTTTTTATTTTTATCTTTTACAAAAAAAAAATTTTTTTAACGAAATTTGGCGAAAACTTACCTTTTTATGTCCCAAATACGCTGTAATTTATTTGAGTAAAAATATTTATTTTTTCACCTTATTTTGAATTAATATCGAAAAAACACCCTAATTTTCAATCGAAAACTCACCCGTCAAAATATCAGCTTTTTTCAAAAAGTTGGTATGTTTTCTGTTCGTTGAAATCTCTACTTTTTGATGGTGAAAAAATAAATATATGTTACTATAGTAAATTCTCAGAAAATGTAAAAAATAAAAAAAAAACTCGAATTCGAATTTTTTTTTTTAATTATTATAAAAAATTTTGAGCTATTTATTAAAATTACCACTTTAATTACTCGAAAAACTAGATTACATGTTACATTGATAAAAAAAAATGCAAATAAGAATATACTACTATAATTAGCAAACAAATCAGTTAATAAAATTAATATTTAATAAGACATTTACAATATTTGGAGAAAGTTGTCGAATCTTCTTTAAATTATATGCGTAGATGTCTATTTATAACTATTTTAAGAAAAATTATATACCTGAGTGACCTACGAAAAATAGTAGCCCATCAAAAGGTATTTCATGGAGAAGTGGGGAAGGGGCTAGGCGAGTCTGGGTCTTACTACATACATACCTACTATTTCGTAGCAGCTGTTACAACCGTTAGCCTAACCAGTATTCGAAATACAGTACAATATACAACATCGTTTATAAAAATACACGTGCACGCTGAGTTTCTTGAAGATAATTGTGACAAGTTTACTTAAAAAAAAACTTCGAATCTGCATAGGAAGGTAATTACTATATCTATTTTTGTCTGTATCAATCAACTCAAACATAAAAATCGTAATATTTTCTTTAAAAAATAGTACACTTAACGTAACGTAACCTAAAGATTGAAATTAAATGATGTTTTAGTACAAGATAAAAAAATAATAATCTCTTTAATTTTGCACAAACAAATTTAGTTAATCCCATGGAAAAAAAATATTTCAAAATACATAAAAAATATTTTAAAAATCTATAAAAAATATATAAAATATATATCATAAATATATTTGTAATAACAAACTTTTGGCCGATTTTCATATATATTTTTTACATTTCAAATATATTTCAGATGTATTCAAAATATATGAAATATACTTGAAAATCAGCCAAAAGTTAGTTATTAAAAATATATTTACTATACATATTTTTTATATATTTATACATTTTAAATAGATTTTTAATATATTTTTTAGACATTTTGACATTTATTTCTTTAATATATTTTTTTTTTATGGGGGTATATTCACGATAAAATAGTGAAGGCATTATCAATTCGATTCTGTCTTTTCAGATTATCAGTATGGATGAATCTGTTTGTATCATCTGCAATAAGGCAGATGATAAGCAAGTGTATGAAATAAAAAAGCAGCTTTGAGTCGTTTAGTGGTATCAGCACTTCCAAATTTCAAATTCAAATCCAAATTTCGAATTCGAGTTTTTTTTTTATTTTTTGCATTTTCTGAGAAGATTTACTATAGTAACATATATTTTTTTTTTCACCATCAAAAAGTAGAGATTTCAACGAACAGAAAACATACCAACTTTTTAAAAAAAGCTGATATTTTGACGGGTGAGTTTTCGATTGAAAATTAGGGTGTTTTTTCGATATTAATTCAAAATAAGGTGAAAAAATAAATATTTTTAATCAAATAAATTACAGCGTATTTGGGACATAAAAAGGTAAGTTTTCGCCAAATTTCGTTAAAAATAATTTTTTTTTGTAAAAGATAAAAATAAAAAACCAAAAACTTGGTTTTTTGAATTTTTCACATAAATTTTGAGGTTATGTGAAAAAAGTGTAAATACAAAAGTTTTAGATCTTTTTATTACCTACAACTTTGCCATTTGACTTTTTTCGATAGGACTTTTAGTTTTGCCGGAAATCGAGAAAAACCGTTTTTTACCCTTAAAGACTCACCCCCATCCCCTCCCCGACCTCAGATCGCCCGTAAATTATTTTTCCCTTCATTTTTATAATATTCCCCTCCTTTTCTAATGGGTTTCATCCTACTACGATTTTAATTGGTTTTAAAAATTATCGACCCTGGTCTATAATCCGGTCACGTCGACTCTTTCTCAATACGTATGATCTATTGCAAGGATATTGCTTGCATTAATGGAATGTTATAACGATATGTGGAAAAACGCGGCGTGTGTATGACGGTGCTAAATATGTATGCGTTTTGAGGAGTTTGTATTTTTTTATAACACAGAAGCAGCAAACGAGTCATCTGAAGGTGACTGGCTACTGCCGCCTATGGACATTTGAAATCAGCCTCGGATATCGTATCTGGGGTTGATTTCAGGTAGGATTCTTATCTAGGAGTTATTCCTATCAGGTATGATGTCGGTTACAGATGCGTTGCTACCTTTGAGGACTATCTGGGTACATTGTCTACGCTTTGGATAAGTCTCCCTTACCATATTCTTCAGCCCAAAACACAGCAGCACTGAACACTGCTATTATTAGACAGAAAAACGTGTGTCAGATTTGCTTACAGAGTTGACCCCAAAGGATTCTATCTTCCGAATCTTTCGCATTGCTTCAATAAAAAAATGTCACATTGTTTTGTTAAGCTGCGAAAATTGTAACGAAGTCACTAAAAGAAAGAAACAACTTCCACTTAAACACGAAACACTAAAAGGAATACTACACGCGAATAAAATCTGCAATCGTTAGTTCACTTCCCAATTTCCACAAGTTTATTCGCCAAGAATTTTCGTGTTTGAGAAAAAGAAATTATTCGTGGAACGAGGTTTCGACAGAAATGCCGATTTTGCACCACGCTTCAACAGTCCTGGCTCTAAGATTGAGTATTTTTTTATAATATAGGAGTAGCAAACGAGCATGCAGCCTACCTGATGGTAAGTGGCTACTGTCGCCCATGGACATCTGTAATCAACCCCAAATAGGATTAGATATTCCTACCTGGGGTCGGCAACAGGTGCGCCTTTACCCCGTAGGGCTAAGTTGGAACTCAGAAAAGTATGTCTCCCTTACCACACCCTTCAAACCAGAACACAGGAGCACTGCTGCTGCTGTTATGAAGCAGAATAAGTGTGGCGGTGGTGCCGCCGGAGTCGGGCCAAAAAGGGTTCTACCACCTTCAGAATCAAACGCGGCTCAATTCTAGTTTGATTAATGTGGCAAAATAGACTTACGTGAGGAAATAAAATGGCGTCTGTTCAAAGACTCAAAACAGAAAATTCTGAGCTTGTGCACAAATAATATCAGATTGCATACCTACAGCTCAATGTTTAATATTGAAATATCGAATATTCGATAATATTCCGAATGGAAAGCAGATCACGTGATCGATAGGCGGCTATCTTCAACGCGCGGCATACTGCAGCTTATGGATGAAAATCGGAATTCGACGGAACCTTGTTCCGCGAATAATATCTGCGAATATCTTCCCGGATTGACTTGAGATGCATTATTACGTCAATTAATGGAAGAAAAGCAAATTGTTTGTTTTGACTAGACAGAATCTGTTCTATATGTAGTCAATTACAAATGCCCTTTGGCGGCAGTAACCACTTACCACCAGGTGAGCTGCAAACTCGTTTGCTTCTCCTATTTAAAACAAGATATTCCTGGATATAGGAGTCCTGATACACATAATAGTTATACAACCAGGTGAGCTGCAAGCTTACTTCCCTCACAAATACCACTAAACAGCACAAAATGTAATTAGTACTCTGTTTTCCCGAACGCTTCGTAATAAACATATGTATTTCACACATAATCTCATGCCGCGGCAACGAAACGCCTGCAATAGATTATGCGGCGTCCTGAAGAGTTCTCAGCGACGTGACCTGCATCTAGGATGAGACTGCTCGAGAAAATAATATGCTTTCAAGGTATGCTGGCATATTCAACAGCTGACGTACTGTGAGGGGTTTAATACGTTTATAGGTAGCACGTGTCTTTTTGGGTACGTCTTAATTTTACACAGTAATGTAAAATTAAACAATGACGCATTGGATTATAGAGCGGGCATTGTCATAACTTAATCGAAAGAAGATTTCTTAATAATATGACTTTTTTTATAATATATTAGTAGCAGACGAGCATGGAGTCCATCTGATGGTAAATGACTACTGCCGCCCATGGATAAATGTAATCAACCCCAGATAGGATTATATTCCTACCTGAGGTCAGCCACAGATGCGCCGCTGTATCTGAGGACTAAGCTGCAAAGACTATTTTCACTCAAAACAAACATTTTGCTACTTTTCCGTCAATTGAATCTTAAACAAGGAATAAAATTTCGCAAGTCAATCCGCGAGGATATTCCCAGATATTATTCGCGGAACAAGTTTCCGTGGTTCGAATTCCGATTTTCATCCATAAGTTGCAGTATGCCGCGCGTTGAAGATAGCCGCCTATCGATCACGTGATCTGCTTCCCATTCGGAATATTATCGAATATTCGATATTTCAACATTGTAAATTGAGCTGTAGGTATGCGATCTGATCTTATTTGTACAGAAATTTCAAGATTCCATTCCGCATTCGTCTACGTTTTGGGCTTTTCAGTAGACGCCATTTTGTTTTAACAACACAAAACGGAATACATTTTAAATTGTACAACATATTTTAGTTTTAAAATAAATAATGGATGAATGCGTTCAGCAAAAATATATATTCAGAAAATGCGGAGTGCTGAAATAGGTAGGTATAGTGTTAATTCTTGTAGTATTCAACCGTTTCACCGCTATGAATTCTAACATCCTTATTTATTTTTTACCACCTTTAATAAAACTGCATAGTTTTGTAATTTTTTACAAGCGGTTTTTGATTTAAAGTTTCCGATACATCAATGGCTTTGTGTCCAAAACAATTGTCCCATTTCACATGCCAAATTCGTTACCTGAATTTCCATTTGGTAACATTTATTGTATATTCGTTATATTCAGTAACAGTTTCGTTGAATGATGTTACTCGTACATACCGTCCGCTGGAAAAATGTTCCCCTGTATTCATAAACAACTGCTGTCCCACTGTGATAGGGTAAGCTATAAAAGATGTTAATGCGAGAATTTTATATATTATAGCCATTATTTATTTTGTTTATGTGTAACATTTAATATTTTTTTATTGTGAGTGTTCTTAGTTAAATTTAAATGCTGAATTACCGATAGATAATTCGTAATTCAAATTATTGGTGCTTGAAGCATACAGTATTAGTATTATTTTTTAATTATTTTCAATTTTATGGTGTTTTTGTTAAAGTTATTATTGGTAATAAAGATATTCTTGGTAATTATTAATTAAAAAGTACATAGTCGAGAAGTTATGATGATTCAACAAATTTTAATAAGAGTGCTAGATGCATTAAAATTGTATATTAATTAACATTTCTCTCGCTAATCGTTACTAGCTCTCAGTCGAACACAACGCTTAATCCGCAGCGGCATTTTGTCGAAAACAAAATAAATCAACCGAATTCCACATATTTGCATACATTCAGAAGATAATGCCATGACGTATACCAGAATGGATTTAATGACGGACGTAGAATTTATTATTAATGTAAATGAGTTTGGCAAAATATTGCATATGGCTAGATAGAGCTTAGTGATAGTGATATAATATAGAAAGTGTGTACTTTAGCCGTATGGGAGTATTATTAGTGCATGCATAACAAAGATTTTCATTATAACCTATCCTACTGCTTGTATGGTTCTATCCTCTCAGAATGAAGAGGTTCACCGATCTTTGAGTTTCATCACCCATATGTGGGTGTGCACTTGAAATGATCAGTATTTTCCTTTGTAGTATGACATATCCTTCTTTGAAGGATATGTCATACTACAAATTCTTAATCCCATTAAATAAAAAAAATGAATTGATGATACATTTATCATTATTCATTTTATAGTCGAGTACAATAAAAAATACTCAAACACCAGACTATTGATGTCTGAATTTATTTAGACGTCTGCTTGGCCAGGGATCGAACTAGGAACCCCCGGCACGTCACAGCGCTACGGTGACTGGCATCCGTTCATACTGTAATAGCGTTATTTATATTATATGGAAACCAAAAAATATTTATTGTTCTTCTTCAATTCGGAATAAATTTAACATTGTGAATAAATCATACCAGCGCAGTATAGGGCGTTTATTTGTGACGTTTTGTGTTTTAAATTTAAAACTGGATTTTTTATCTGTCTTGGCAACGATGCAGGCGCCATGTTTGAATGGTGACAACGAGTCCAATTAATTTATGTGCTCTTAAAATCCGACCTTTGCTTTTTAAGAATTTCAAACATAATTTATATGCCGTTTTATTCGTGCCCGTATAGCCGTTTTAGTCTAATTGTTTTTATCATAATCATGAACCTTTTATTTTCCGACAGCACGGTAGCGAGCATGGTCACTTTTTAACACGCTTTAATTAGCTTGGGTTGTATGTATTTACGTAACAGTAACGGAATCTTTGAACCCGATTTCTATCCACTTTGAACGTTCAGTTTAATTCAAAATTTTGAAAAATTATCAAAAACCGATGACAATACACGTTTTTAATAATTTTGTACCATTGTCCTGCTGTTGTACCATTGCCTGTCATTGGGGTGCTTTTCGAAAATTGATAAGTGGAGCACTCCACGCTTTTTTCACAATTATACAATTTACTGTTCCTTAATTGATTCCTAGATTGAAAATTATTTTAAACTTTTTAGTTGATTTTATCATAAAAGCGTGTTTTTTAGTTTTTTGAACTGTATTTATTGAAATGAGATAGGTTAAGGCTATAGTTCACTGCTGACCAAGAGCAAATAAGTACTTATTACACATAAAACTGAGAACTCTGAGGCACGATAGTTTTATCATGAATTCATGATGATATGCTTTATCGGTCAAACATGCTATTATTGTAATACGCAAATAACATCGAAAGATATATTTATCAGAAAAAATATGCCAGGGTTTTGAACCCCGCACGCCCAACGTCTCTTTCTCAATTTTATACATCATACCATTAAGTTAGAAAGCTGAGCATACAGATTAGTTTCAAGAAATCGCTAGCAATAACAATTAATCGGCTTTACGTACAGATTGCAACGAATTAGTTAGGCTTAGGATCGATTACTGGGTACACTTAATCTCCATATGTCCGTTGCCTTATGTAAGCTTTGATTACAATTAGCTATGTATTGTAATGCGAATCTTGCGTATATTGCGTACATAATTATTAAGTTTAAAAGACGTGGTAAGTGATTAAGTTATATATTAATATATATGTTAGCCTATAAGGTATACAGGGTGATTTTTTTTTCAAAATGACCTCGGTCGATTTCCGGATAGGTAAGTAATGATGCAGTTTTAGTTTTTATCAAAATTGGCCTCGTAATTCCTTTCAGCATTTTTCGTTAATCTTTATAATTAGGGCCGTTTGTTAAAATCAACCTGTATTATGATATGGACCTCTGTATTCAATTATACTTTTATATCTTTGTTTATATTGCCTGAAATAAATTGCTATTATTAAATACTATGTTTATAATCATGTAGTGTCGATGTAATAAATAATGTCGACGAAAGATACTAAAAGATACCCTGCATACCTGACCATTAAATCTGGAAACTCTTAGGACATTATTCAGACAAATTCTATAGTGTTAGTAGATGAATATTTTAGTTTTATATTATTTATATAAAGGGTAATAAAAATCGGTTCTCATACTTATTACTTTGAATAAAAAATGTTGTACAATTGCATTTTATTATGATGTATCGTTATTATTAGCCAATGTTTTATTAGTAAAATAAACACCTGGTTTAACACTAAGTGAGGATTTTCGAAAATTCACTTCCATGGATGTCACCTTTTTACCCAAACTGCAGTAGTTTATATTTTTCGAACATGTGTTCGAGCTTTAATTAGTACTGCAGCCCAAACGACTTGATGGATTTTAACATATATTAATTATACGGGATGAAAGAAGAAAGAAATACCTTTATTACGTAATGCATTGTATACACACACAACAATGACAAATTATGTTAATTAATTACATTATAGTGGAGGCAACAATAAGGAATAAAAATACGATAGTTATCTACACTATTGTATTTTTATTCCTTTTTGTTACAGCATATCCCTATGCTGGATTTTTTTTTTTATAATATGAGAGTAGCAGACGAGCATGCAGTCCACCTGATGGTAAGTGGCTACTGCCGCCCATGGACATCTGTAATCAACCCCAGATAGGATTAGATATTCCTACCTGAGGTCGGCCACAGATGCGCCGCTACCTCTGAGTACTAAGCTGGAACGCCTCGGAAAAGTCTATCTCCCTTACCACACCCTTCAAACCGGAACACAGCAGCGCCTAACACTGCTGTTATTAGGTAGAAATAGGTGTGGCGGTGGTGCCGCCGGAGTCGAACCACAAAGGGTTCTACCACCTTCTGCCACAAAGGGTTCTACCACCTTCTGCCACAAAGGGTTCTACCACCTTCTAATATACATTCCAATGTTCACACATTGCATACGGAAAGCTACATGTTTGTTTGTTGTTGCTAATACATGTAATAAAAATAATATTAACATACATTACTAATTGATATTCTATGAAAGTACAGTTTAATGAGAGTACAGAATCAGAAATGATCTCATAATTATTGGTTTGGAGCGCGAATCGGTGGGAGCCAGTTATGGAAGTTGGGGCTAATTTTCTATGATTTACGCCAAATGTTAGTTCCCAGCTGAATTAGTTTTGGTAGCTTTGGTAACTGATATTAATACATGTAGGTAATGTTTATTACATAAGGGTTAATTACAATTATAAAAATGTTCGAAGGAACATAAATTATATCAAGGTATAAGGTGATTTTGATTTTTTTCTTTTCATAAACTTATGCAGAAAATAATTTGACTATGGAATTAATGATTTTAGAATAAATAGAATCTTTATTTATTCTGAAATCATTATTTTCACAGTAAAAGTCATGTTTATACAGTTAGTCACAAAAAACTGTTTAATTATTAAGTGTTTCTATAAACAGCTTTTTATTACAAGTTGAAGTAATGAGCGAGCATGCAATCCTTCTGATGTGGCCACTGCAGTTCATGGACGTCTAAATATTTCATTCATTCATTCATTCCTTACCACACCCCTAGAACACAGCAACGCTTAACATTGTTGTCATAAACAATATGTGTAGCGGTGCTGTCTAACCAAAAACGGCTTTACATCATTCAAATCCTTGTTCATCATCATCATCATCATCATCAACAACCCATTACTGTCCCACTGCTGGGCACGGGTCTCCTCTCAGAATGAGAGAGGCGCTGGCCAAGTGCGTATTGGTAGACTTCACATACCTTTGAGATTTTTTTTTAATAAATCTCTCAGGTATGTATGTTTCCTCACGATGTTTTCCTTCACCGTTTAGCAAGTGATAATTAATTTCTAATACGCACATAACTTTGAAAAATCAGAGGTGCGTGCCTGGGATTTGAACCTCGGACCCCTCGATCGAGAGGCCGAGTTTCTTAACCACTAGGCTACGCTTAAATCCTTGTTACAGATTCCTAATTAGTATATCATTATAAAAATACAAAATGATTGTTCCGAACAGTTTTCGAAACAAGTAATGTCCTCATTAAATACGTGCGCTTCGCTCATCAATCAAATTTTCCGGTTGATGATTTTGTCATTAATGATTTATCATTAATTCATTACGACTGTTCCACTCAATGAAAATAAAATTAATCTTCGTTCCTCATTGAATGTTGCATTGTTTTCTCGAATAAAGGGAAATTTGGTTATGTGCAATGAGATATATATAAAAGCTTTCTACATTCACAGCTCCACACTAGAATTCCCTGTATCGTGGGTGCCATGGACACACACAAAGACGAATACATAAATACCTAGACCCAGAACAGATACCTAAATTAATTCAGATATCAGTCTGTCCGGGGATCAAACCCGGATTCCTTTGCGCGTTACCCCGGTATGGTGACCACACTGCCACGCGGGTCATCGAACATATACCGTTAAACCGTTACTATTTTTTATACCGTTTACTATACCGTAAATTAAATTCGGAATAAATTCTAAATTTATCATTTATATGTCTTTGCGGTCGGAGACTGAACCCGGGTCCCTTTGCCAGGCTTTTAGTTACGTATGTTCGCCACGAGGTTGTAAAATTAAATTAATAAAGTAGCGTAGTACCAAGCTCTAATTTCATAAATAAAATAGGAGTTAATAATAATTTCAGAATAGTTAAAATATTGCAATCGAGAGTCTAGATGATCTTATTTGTTCTCTTTTGTGATGTTAATGGTTAGTTACCGTTTATATTAAAATATACAGCACTATTAATATTCATGTCGACCACAGGAACCCATAACATTTTCCCCAACTAAAAATAGCTATTGAAGGTAAGGTGGTAGAACCCTTTGTGGTTCGACTGCAGCGGTACCACCGCTACACCTATTTCTGCCTATTAACAGTAGTGTTAAGCGCTGCTGTACTCGTATTCTGGTTTGAAGGGTCTGGTAATGGAGACAAACTTTTCCGAGGCGTTCCAGCTTAGTCCTCAGGGGTAGGGGCGCATCTGTGGTCGACCTCAGGTAGGAACATTTAATCCTATCTGGGGTTAATTACAGATGTCCATGGGCGGCAGTAGCTACTTACCATCAGGTGGACTGCATGCTCGTCTGCTACTCCTATATTATTATTTTAAAAAATCTTGACGCGCCCAAAGAAGTATTCACTGCAAACATACATTATAACGTTAATCCTATAAGATACTTATAAAACAAATACATCAGCACTTTTTAGTTTTATAATATGAAACAGAATTAAAAATGATAAGTGTAATGGGCTCCAGATTTTGTTTATAGCTCACATTAACGCCATACATCATTTAGTAAGTCCGCTAAGCCACTCTCCTTAAGCGCTGAGCTACTTTGTAAATAGTCTAGTCTAGACATTATGCTTGGGAATGAAATGTTAGCTCGAGACTAAAAGTTTTCACCTTTGTTTTCACCTCTAGACATTTGTAGTTTTATTTTTTCGTTAAATGGAACCGTGTTAGGATGATATTATGGCACGAAAGGGAAGGTAACCACGGCATACCTTTGTATATCTCGCGTGAAGAAGTTTTTGCGTTTCCGTGGAAGGTTGTCACAGCTGGCTGACTTATACGAGGCGATCATCTTAGTTCTCCAGAGTCTAATAGGAAGTGTATGGTTGGTTATAGATGTCCATCGGCAGCAGTGACCATTTAGCTGTAAGTAGGTTGAATGATTCGTTGCCATTTGTAGTTTAAAAAAACATTCCGTTTAATTAACATAAGTGGTTACTGCTGCCCATAAGCTGATGCTTATTCCTAGAATTCCTAGCTAGGTGTTTAGCGTTTATTGATATAAACGCTAAACACCTAGCTAGGAATTCACCCCTACGGGGGTTGTATGGCCACACATGCGTTTTTATCCCTGAGATTTCAGTTGGTATATCTATTTCAAACAAGAGCAGCGTTTCCTGTTGTAATTTAAAGACAGACAAAGATGTGACTGTAGTCCCTTTGGAGTCCAACCGAGGTGAGTTTACCATCTTTTAAATGTACCTAAGTAAAGGGATAAGTGACAGCCCCATATGTGAAGACGCCGTAATTATTTTTTACGATATTCATTTGATCATTTGTCAACTGAACGTAAATTATCCAGAAAATAACATTTAACTTAACTAACAGAACAAAGTTAACAATTTGGAAGTCCAGTACACGTCAGTTGTATTCTGAACAACAAATAAACTTACAAACAGTACTTTATTAGTGTTGTTAATTACGCTTAGTAATTAACTCTGTGCTTTAGTAATTAGATTGTAGGGACATAAAACAGTATTTTCTTATAGTAAATATGTAGCAAGGTAAGTAACTACTGCCGCCAAATTATCTCCAAATAAGATTAGATTTATATCTGAGGTCAGTTATCGATGCAATGCTACTCCCTTTTTTACGTGAGTTCCTCTCAGCTACGGAGGCAGCGGAAAGGATATACCGGATTCCCGGATAAAACCCCACAGTGTTCTTCTGGACGTCCTTTGGGACTACGGGTACGGTAATACCACTCATTCGCGATTCCGTCGGCGTTTGCCTGCGTCCAAATACGATGCTACCCCTGTGAACTAAGTCAGAATGCCTCGTGTAAGTTATGTCTCCTTTACTAAAACCTTTAAATCAGTGCTTATCACTACCATTAAAATGCAGAACGATGGTCCTTCTAAAGGCGTACCATAAGACTTAAGGGTAATTTGAGTGCTTAAACTAATTTCCTACAAAAACATCAGCGCTTTTAAACGATAAAGATAAATTTTCAATATGGTTAAAATATTTGCTATCACATCAGACAAATGCTCTGCTTTGGTACGGTTTAACGACACAGTAACTCTTAACTATATTATCCCGAGAGTTAACAGTTGGATGAATCATCTAACTTCTGCATCCAGTTCAGATAGTTAGTCTAATCTTCCATTGACTAAAGCACAATCAAGTTAAGGTTGTAGTTAAACTAAACGACAGACTAAGCTTTAAACTGTCTTTAAAATTTGAGCTTCAAACTGGTATAACTATTTGTGGTTCAGCTTCGGAGGTACCATCGGCATTCTTTCTGTCTCATAACAGTTCAAACGCCATATTTTTATATAATACTCAGTCCACCTGATGGTAAGTGACTAGTGCCGTCCATGGACATCTATAATCAACCACAGAGAAGATTAGATTCCTACCTAAGATCGACCTCAGTTGAGTTGCTACCCCGGAGGGCTAGGCTGAAATCCTTCGAAATAATATGCCTTGCCAGATTCTTGAAACCAGAACACAGCAGCGGCTAACATTGCTGCTATTAGAAGAAATAGGTGTGGCGTTGGTGCCACCAGAGTCGAATCATAAATTGTTTTGTCATCTTTACTATTGGATTATAATTATAATTGTCGTGTTTTTTGCCAGTCTATGTCTACTTTTATCCGTAAGGCTCCTGACGAGGTTTGACGACTACTTCCCATCAAATGGATTCCATGCTCGTCTGCTACTCCTATATTATAAAATAATAACAGCCATAACGGGCGGCTCATCTTGCCTACGACGTACAGAAGAGCGAAACTGTAATTACAAATAATTATAATGAACATAATAAATGGATGTAATATGTATACAAAATTACATAGCGAATTAAAAACCCCTTTCCAATTTAGCACCTACCCCAAATAATTGAACCAATTAACTTTATTAAATGACGCATAAATGAGATAAACACGAATTCGCGATTCGGCCAATATTTGTATTTCGGACGGTTCGTATGAAATCGGAACGTCATGTAATTAATACATCAAATTAATGATATTAACGTAATATGTATCCTACTTATATATGATAGTGATGTGACGTCATGCGATTCGTAATTAAGTTTTTCTCACAGCTTTATGTTATATAATTTGAAGGTCTTAGACCTCTTTGTGGTTCGACTCCGGTGGCACCACCGCCACACCTATTTCTACCTCATAACAGCAGTGTTATGCACTGCTGTGTTTTGGTTTAAAGGGTGACATACTTTTTCGAGGCGTTCTAGCTTAGTCCTTAGGGGTAGTGGCGTATCTGTGGCTGACTTCGGGTAGGAATATCTAATGAAAGAATAAAGTCACCCGAACGGTATGTCAAAGGACGACGGTATGTGTGATCGTATGTCGTCGTAAATACCCGAAAGTGTTGGAGTGGCATTAAATTCTTATTTTGGATAGAGCTCGTCAGGGACACCGCGCTTAAAGGACTCCGGTTCTGTTATAGATCGCGAAGTCCTTTGTACGGAGGGCGGCCTCCGGAGAGAGTTATAGTGCGGTAAAGATCCCACATAACCCAGTGTATCTCCCAGGGTATCTTTTGAAGGTTTCCTCCTCGACACCAAAAATAAAGTTTTTTTTAATGAAATGGGTTACGATAAGTACCATAATATGCTTGCAACTGAGAACTCACAGTGTTGAAAGGATAGAAAAGGGAGTAAAACTAACAAAGCTCGATTTTGGAGGTACTTACGAAGAAGGACCTATCCTTTCCATCTTCGTAAGTCTATTAAAATCGGTTCAGATGTATCAATTTATTCAATTTTATGCGAGAAAAAATAATTAATACAGTACCCTAAGTATGAGTTTTTACGTTTATACGTTTTTACAAAAATTACTTTTTTGTATTTGTTTACGAATTTCTCATACATTTCCAATCAGTTCTGATACAGTCCGCTAGGGGCGCTGATTGGAAATGTATGGGCAAATACGTAAACAAATACAAAGCAGTCATTTTTGTCAAAACGTAAAACCTAATACAGGGTTGAAACTAGGCGAATATAAAAATAGTATCAGAGGTGTAAACAAGAGATTTTTTATAGTTTAATTGGTAACCACTGAGCTGGGGCCGCGAAGTTACAAAGTATTAACAGTTAATTTTCAGCGTTTTTCAGTCTGCTGCTTCATTAAAAGGTTTATTGAACTATGAAAGGCCGTTGTTGACTTTGATTAACAGTCGAAATTTCAGTATTGAGTGAAATGTAGTAAATTTGACTTTACATTTCGCTCTGATTTTTAAATACTGAAAAACGTCAATGTAGAGAAGTAACTGGGTTTATTGGAAGAAGTGAGTTGATTTATTAAAGTTATAGCCATGAAGGTGTGACGAACAAAAAATGGAAGTAAAAATTATGTGGGTTTAGTACATATTTCTGTAGCACTACCATGAGTTTACAAAAGTATTACTCGCTAGCGACTGCGTAAAATAAATGTATGAAAAATTGTACAGCGCCTCTGGTGGTTACTCGTAGAACTAAAATCCGTAGTGGCGTAACTCGATACGTAAAAAACCTATCGAAATCAAATCGCTAGCGAATGTCATTATGATCTATTGCCATACAAATTCGGTCCCATTAGTCATTAATTTGACAGACGTTGTCAAGAAATACCGTAACGATAGTAGTTATGTTACTCACTAGCAAAATGACAATAGTTTTCTATTTACAATTTCTATAGTGGCGTTTCTATGCCAACTCATGGTAGTGCTACTGAAGTCGGCGCACATATTAGACACGCTGTTTACATCGTTATCCAACGAAATATATTGAGCGCCGACTTCAGAAATATGTACTAAACCAACATTTATTTCAATTATTTTTTACTTTGCAGTGACATAGAAGTCGGTTGTATTTTAATTTGTTAACTTTTTTTTCACATATAGTGGAGTGGTCAGCACACCGAGCGCAGAGTGGTTCCGGTTTTGGTCCCATGCTAAGCAAACATCTCAATCATGAATTCAGATTACACTAACATTACTGTTTTGAATCTATATAAGGAATCTGTACATACTATATAGATGGGTGTAAATCCTTTTAGACTATAGTTTAAAAAATGGCCTAGTGCACTTTATATATTAGAGTCAAAATCAAAACCCTCCCATGTCGTGTCGTATTGGTATCGTCCAACACAAATGGCAATATAGCTGCCGGTGTCACGATCTCGTTGTGGGTGTTGAAGCGTGGTGTGCCGTGTCGTATAATCGCAACGAAGAAGACCCCAATCTCATAGAAAATAGAATAAAAAAATGCAGACGTTTTCCGTGACTTGTATCTTAGTGAAAATAGGTCGCTACATGTTATACACTGAAACAGAATGGTGACGCGGCACTCACGCCCCGGGCGGGGGCTTTCCTTCCACTGAACCACGCTGTGAGGGTAGGGACGCAATATATATCGAGTGTTTCGAAATTTCGATACTATCGATCCTAAAACGGCGATACACTTAGTCAATATTGAACGATTGATGATAGCTACTTAATGCCGCTTGTGCATTAGTGACTCCTCTGGTGTACAAAATTCAAATGTTTCAAATATTCACAAAATATAGTGACTAATTTCTACTAGGTCTCCCGTCTGGCTTAACGATAAGTTTAAGTATAATAAAAAATCTAATGCAATAGGAATAGGTAGGCCAAAAAGTTGTCAAACTTATTAATCTTTTTCAGTAAATGAAAGTTTATAATTATCGATTTAGCCTGCGTTATAATTATCGATAGTATAACTGAAGATATTTTGGGTCTACGATATAAATATTCATATCGATATTTTTATCCACTTGCAACCCTATTTGAGAGCTCTCATTGGGTGTTGGGTCGTAATGTTTTAATTAACATTAGTAAAGAGTAATTAATTGGAGTTGGTAGTCTGTACAAATAAATGAAAACAAAAAAATATATTTTTAGGTCTCCTTGAGTTGTTGCGATGTGTAATTTTGGAAATTTAGAGCACTTGAAACAAATTCGGCAATAATTGTGACAGATTTTCTTGGTTTGAAATAAATCCGGGCAATTTGTCAGAGCGGTAAAAAGTGTGGGACGGCAATATTGGGGACGGTTGCAGGAATGGAAGATAATGACAAGTATCACACATGTCAATGACGCAAAATTTAATAAATGAAAAACAGTTGATATAGAAGATTGTTTTCGCTGACTTATTGAAGAGACTGACTGTTTTCGACCTGTTCTTATAAAGGGCGGCAATTTGACCTTTCGTCTGGTCTGCGCAAACATTTGCACGTAAAGTGCGGCAATTATTATTTTTGCCCGAAGCAAAACATACTGGCGTATATGCCGTGCATGAACATACGTATGGTGACATGAATATCTTCAAATAAAATAAACAGGATGGCAAAATACCAATTATGGCATTCGAGTGTCAAATTTAAATAAAATGTATAATTATATACAGAAATCAGTTCACACGGCAATTATCCCACTCACATGTTTGTACTTTCATTTAACCTGACAAACAAAGTTAATTAACAATGTAATAAACACAATAAGAACGGCACAATATAACCAGCTGTTTAACCAAACTACATACCAGTAATTAAAATGTATGTTAATTAGTTTTTTCCCCAATTACTTCACTCATCTGTCTCACTAAAGGCGAGCGAGGGATAAAATATGTTTTCGTTCAACGTCGTTTGAGAATTAAGTAGCTTATATTATTCGATATTACTTTCTACAACAACGTTCCATTGGAACAAACGAGCTAATGTTGGAACTATATTATTGCAAAGAAATAAAAATTCTTGAAAAGGATGCGTACAAATTTCAACAAAAATACACTTAAGACGCTTAGTATATATATACCTAGTTGGTGGGCTTTATTGTCTTCGGAATTAGGTTCACATTTGTTTTTGGAGTGTAACGAAAAACTGCGTGTGCACTGTTCGAGGTTTTTATTGCGACTAACTATGAAATAACAAATCGTGTAATATATGCATTCAAATCACAACACGCCGCCCACCAAAGGACGACTGTACTTTACAAAACAGATTTCACATTATATGCTAAAGTTTTAGTTACTTTAAAATTATTCATCATAATTAATAGGAAAATCACATAGTTTGCCTACTGAGCGTTTCACAATTTCACCATGACATTTAACACTGTAAACACGCGTACAACCGTCTTGTCCAGGATGCTTTGCAGTTATTCTGCCTAATGGCCATTTTCCAGGTGGAAGTTGCTCATCTTTTAGTAGAACAACATCTCCTATGTTATATTCTGCCCTGCGTTGTAGCCATTTAGATCTTGTCTGCAATCTTGTTAAATATTCGGTTTGCCATCTATGCCAAAAATGTTTTACTAATTTTTGCGTCAATTGCCAACGGTCCAATCGATTTATATTAACGTCTTTAAATTCAGGTGTAGGTATATTAACTGGCGCTTCCCCTATTAAGAAATGACCAGGTGTAAGTGGTTCCAAAGCATCAGGGTCACTAGTATCAACTGGTGTCAAAGGTCTTGAGTTTAAACAGGCTTCTATATCACAAAGTGTGGTCGACATCTCTTCGAAAGTTAAGTTGCAGGTAAGTATTCGACGTAAATGATGTTTTGTTGATTTCACGGCTGCCTCCCATAGACCACCGAAGTTAGGACTATACGGCGGAATAAAGTGCCATTGAGTCCCTTCTGATGAAAGGAGTTCCTGTAGATGACCTGGAAGTTGTAGTTTTGCTTCTGCAAATGCATCTGCTAAGTCTTTGTTTGCACGGACAAAATTCCGACCTTGGTCACTCCAAATATGAGTGCATTTGCCCCTGCGTGCCACGAATCGTCGAAATGCTCCAATAAATGAGGCTGACGTGAGGTCTCCAACTAACTCCAAGTGAATAGCCTTAATGGACATACAAATGAATATGGCAATATATGCTTTATTCTGTGTAGCTCCACGTCCTCTCGACATTAGAATTTTCAAAGGACCAGCAAAATCGACTCCACAGTGCTGAAATGGACGTGCAGGTGTTGTACGAGCCCTTGGTAAGTCTCCCATCAGTTGGTTTTTAATTAGAGCCTTTTGTCTAGCGCATATTGTGCATCTATGAATATATGCTTGAACAGTGTTCTTTGCTCGTATGATCCAATATTTAGATCGCAAATAAGTCAGGACGAGCTGTGTACCACCGTGCAGTGTCTTCTTGTGTGCGTCGGCGATTATCAAGTTCATTTTTATTTCCAAGTATT
Organism: Epargyreus clarus clarus; assembly: GCA_014595695.2. Lineage (NCBI taxonomy): Eukaryota > Metazoa > Arthropoda > Insecta > Lepidoptera > Hesperiidae > Epargyreus > Epargyreus clarus. The sequence goes on along the minus strand of JACTTY020000016.1, from coordinate 3,385,898 downwards.
ATCGGATGTTTACTATTTTCAGGCAGGTTTGAGTTGCGTAATCTACCGCCCACCCTGAGGATATCATTTTCATCAAGGTAAGGGTTCAACGTTTTTAAGTTACTAGTTTTTGAGATATTTTTGTTTATTTTTAGGTCATGTATTTCAACTTCATACTCTCTCTGTGCTATCTTGATACATTTGTTCAAAGCTTCGTTTAATTCTGTTGTGCTTATTGGGTGATCTTCAGTGTTAATAGGATTTATCTTGATACGTAGAAACCTGATGCAGTAGGCTATGACTGTTAGAAGTTCGTTTAAATTGTTATAATCTTCAAATCTAATTATATTTTCTTCCTTTACTTTTACATTTACTTGTGTGTTCCTCATTTCTAAGTTAGTTTTAGTAATCCCATGTGGCATTTTATAATCTATTTTTTCATTCTTTAACCATCTTGGCCCTTTCCACCAAATTTCACAGGTTTTTAATTCAGATGTAAGTATTCCACGTGAAGCGATGTCCGCTGGATTGTTTTCAGACATGACATGATACCATTGCTCTTTGTTCACGTTATCCAAAATTTCAACGACTCTATTGGCGACAAATTGCTTCCATCGCATCGGGTCTCCGGAAAGTCATGATAACACTATGGTGGAATCGGTCCATGCGAATAAATTTGTGGGACTAATTCTCATCGCCTGTGCTACGTGTTTTAATAATTTTGAAAGTAGAACGGCACCACACAGTTCCAGTCGGGGTAGTGAGACTGTTTTTACTGGAGCGACACGTGTACGTGCAGCAAGAAGTGCAGTTGTTACATCACCGTCATTGTTTATTATTCTGCAATACGCAACGGCTGCATAAGCCCTTTCTGAGGCGTCACAAAATCCATGTAATTCTATTGTATTTTTATTTGTAGTAGTAGTATTTATCCATCTGTCAACTGATATATATTTTACGTTTTCATAGTCTTGTCTAATTTCTATCCATTCTTCTTTTAGTTGTGTAGGAAGTTCATCATCCCAGTCTAATTTTTCTAACCATAACTTCTGTATTAAAATCTTCACTTTTATTATGCAAGGTGCAATCCATCCTAAAGGATCAAATAATTTTTGGACGTCGGATAAAATAGTACGTTTAGTATTTTTTTCAGATATTTGAGGTAAGTTTAAATTGTAGTTGAATTGATCGTTTTCTAAATTCCAAAGAATGCCTAATGCTTTTATAGTTCCATATATATTTAAATTTAATTCTACTCGTGTTGATCTATTTTCCGGTTCAATTGTTTTCATAAATTCTATGCTATTTGATGACCACGTTTGTAATTCAAAGCCGCCTCGCTTAAGTATTTCTTTCAATTGCTTGCTTATTTCTATGGCTTCTTGTACATTGTCAAATCCTGTAAGCAGGTCATCAACATAAAAATCTTCTTTAAGAATTTTAGATGCAAGTGGATAATCAACTCCTTCATCTTCTGCCAATTGCATTAATGTTCTTACAGCGAGGTAAGGTGCTGGTGCGGTTCCGAAGGTAACGGTAAGTAGACGATATTCCTTTATATCTTCAGATGGATCTCCTCTCCACAAGATGCGTTGGAAATCAGTGTGCTTTTTCGCTACTAATACCATTCTGTACATTTTTTTAGGTCCGACACGAAGCAAATGGCGTGCATTCTCCATCGCATAATTATACTTCGAAGATCTTCTTGAAGGGTTGGTCCAACTAGCAATTCATCATTTAATGATATTCCATTTTTATCTTTACAGGATGCATCAAATACTACGCGGGTTGGAGTGCTTTCATTATTGGCTCGAATTACTGCATGATGACTTAAATAAACTGCTCTATTTTCATATTCGTTTTCAGGAATTTCTTCAGCGTGATTTAAATTTATGTATTCTTCTATAACTTTAGTATAGTCTTCTTTTAGTTTAGGTATTTTTTTAAATCTTCTCTCTAATTGCAAAAATCTTTGTAGGGCTATTTCTTTGCTGTTACCATCTGGTGAATGCTGCTTTTCTGTTTTAAATGGTAAGTTCACAACATATCTTCCGTCTTCGTTTCGCTTGTGCGTCTTTTCATATATGTCTTCACAGATCCTTTCTTCTTGAGTAAATTTTCTTTCTTTGTCGCTGTCTAATTCCCACATCATTTTTAACATGTTGTTCAAATCAATCTGATGGTGCATAACTATTAAATTTTGTGTGTTCGGATTTTTGTCTTCAATTTCACCAAATAAAATCCATCCCAATGCTGTATTTTGTGCACATGGAGTGTCTGGAGGCCCCTTTATGATGCCTGGTTGTAGTATAGCTGAGAATTCTTTTACTCCCAGTAGCAGATCAATGGGTGCTGATTTGTAATACGCAGTGTCGGCTAGTTGTAAATTTTGTAAATGTGGCCAGTCGACAATGTTGATAGATTTAGTAGGTAATTTAGTTGTCACTCGTTTTGTTATTACATATGCATCTGTAGATAAACTAAATTCCTTGTCGTATGTTGAAAGTAATTGAAGTCGGACGACGCTATTGATTTGAGTTTGTGTAGAACCGACTCCTGTAATGGTACCTCGAACTTGTTTCTTTTTCAATCTAAGTAATTGAGTTGCACGTTCACTGATGAAAGATGCCTGGGAGCCTTGATCTATCAGCGCTCGCAAGTATATGGTGTGTCCTTGTTCACTTCGTACCTTCACCATTGCAGTGGCTAATAGAGCATACGTCCGCTTTGCTTGAGTATGAGACGCCATCATTGTATTGACTTGGAACTCACATTCTTCTACATTTGTATTGTTAGGATTCGGTGGCTGTATTTGTACGACATTGTTATGGACCACTGGCTCCTCCGTCTTGGCTTGGTGTAGAAGACTATGATGACGCTTGTGACAAATGCGACAGGACATTGGCAATCGACATAATTTAACCGAATGGCCCATCAGCAGACAGTTATAACACATGTTTTTGTCTTTAACATAATTGTTTCTTTCGATTATTGACATCTCGTTGAATTGTTTACAATGGCACAATGTATGATTTTCGTTACATAACACGCATGTTTTTACTGAAGGAGATGAAATATGGAATGTTCGTTCTCGTGGTTGCTTCGCTCTAGTCTTCTCAGATGTTGCTGCACTGGTTATCGGAGTAACTAACTCGAGCGTTCTAAATTTTGACTCTAAAAAACTCTTTAAGTCATTCCACAAAGGTAATTCGTCCGAGTTATTCTTATTGTATGCAAAGTTCTCCCATTCCTTGTGTGAGTCTTGGTCCAATTTCTGAATGACCAGAAATATAATAATAGGATCCCAAGACTCGGTGTTGACTTGTAAATTCTTTAATGTACTAATGCACTCGGTTGTAGTGTCCAGTAACATTTTTATCTGAACGGCGGACTGAACAGGTATCTTCTTTTGTGAAAATAATCTTTTCAGAAGAGAATTTACAATAACTCGCTTATTACCGAAGCGCTGTTTCAACGTATCCCACGCTTGTGCATAGTTGGAATCTGTTATTTGAACATGTCTAAGAAGTCCTTCGGCTTCGCCCGCTATACTTGTTTTCAAATAATGAAGTTTTTGTACATCAGAAAGTGACGTATTGTTGTGTACTAAGCTGATGAATAAATCTTGAAAGGTGGGCCACTCATCGTAAGATCCCCTGAAGATAGGTAGTTGGATTCTAGGAAGCCTAACTTGTTGTGATACACATCCCACCGAGTCATTACTGCTGTTTTGCGATGAAGTATGTGGCGACTCCATTTGTATTATTGCATCTTGTATGTCAGCCTTAATACACAGGTACAAATCTTCCAATAGGCTGAACTCGTCGTTTACAAAATAAGAAATTTCACTGCGCTGCATTTGAGGCGTAATTTTAACGAGGGCTTGATGCGTAGAAATAAATGTCTTCCAATAGTCTTCAATGCATTCCATACGAGCACGTAAGTATCCTTTCGTTAATCTACTCTTCGGGCATTTTTTCAAGTTAATTTGTGTCTTCTTCAGTAAATTTGCCGTATCTTCTAATAAACTAAGTAGTTCCATAGTATTAGTAGCCATAATTCCAGATAGTTCGTTGCAATGATGTAGTTAATAATACGATGTAAAAAATTTCCACTCCAGATTGAACAAAAAATAATCGTAAACAACTTGCAGAAATAGGTAACTTCGATAACTCGTTTAAAATGATCTTTAAATCTTCATAATACGATGCAAAATATTTGACTTGGCGTAAACAATTTTTTCATTAGGCTCGAGACCCTTTCTTATTTCTTCTATTGTCTTGCGTTTTTTGCTCGTCGCTGGGAATGCGGCTCGATCACGACCACTATGGTGGGCTTTATTGTCTTCGGAATTAGGTTCACATTTGTTTTTGGAGTGTAACGAAAAACTGCGTGTGCACTGTTCGAGGTTTTTATTGCGACTAACTATGAAATAACAAATCGTGTAATATATGCATTCAAATCACAACACTAGTATATAACCTGCTCATAACCCCACAAAATACCTACAACACCTTGACGCAATACAGATGTCTGCCTGACCGGGGATCGAACCCAGAATCGCGTCAGCCCGGTATGGTATTCGTAACCTTTGTTTTTATTGAACTTTGAAGATATTTGTTATTTATAAACGAATAACTCGTTCAACATTTTTCTTGTGTACTTTATACTAGGGACATATCTGAGACAGAAATAACGAATCAGAAGCAAACGTTGCATTCGCTTGCGATCGCAAAAGTTAATTCATCATCAAACCATTAACGTCCCACTGCTGGGCACGGGTCTGCTCTCATAATGAGAAGGATTAGGTCATAGTCCACCGCGCTGGCCAAGTGCGTTTTGGTAGACTTCACATATCTTTGAGATTTTTTTACTTTATAAAACTCTCAGGTATGCAGGTTTCCTCACGATGTTTTATTAATTTATTAAAAGTTAATTATCAAATTATAATTATTACATACATTTACATGGATTAAAGACAATTTAATTATTAGATACCGAAGCAGTCAGATAGACTTTACTCGCTTTCCGCTTCTTGAACGTAGTGTAGCAAGACCAATGACTTTTGCATGACAATATGAGTGTAAAAGGATGTTGAATGTTAATGGTGACAGGTTAATTTCCAATTTGAATGCTATTTTCACTGCTGGGCACGGGTCTCTTCTCATAATGAGAAGGATTAGGCCATAGTCCACCGCGCTGGCCAAGTGCGTATTGGTAGACTTCACATACTTTTGAGATTTTTTTTTTATAAATCTCTCAGGTATGCAGGTTTCCTCACGATGTTTTCCTTCGCCGTTTAACAAGTGATAATTAATTTCTAACACGCACATAACTTTGAAAATTGAGAGGTGTGTGCCTGGGATTTGAACCTCGGACCCCACGATCGAGAGGCCGAGTTTCTTAACCACTAGGCTATCACTGCTAATTAATCAAACCATACATATTCACGAAAAAAAAGTTTTTTCGAAAAAAAAGACTAGCAAATCTCCTGCAATATACAATCCTAGATAGGATTAGAGATTCCTACCTGAGGTCGGCCAAAGATGCGCCGCTACCCCTGAGGACTAACCTGGAATCCTTACCATACGCTTGAAACCAGAACACAGCAGCGTTTAACACTGATGTTATGAGGTAATCATAGGTGTAGCGGTGGTGCTGCCGGAGTCGAACAACAAAGGGTTCTACCACCTTACCATACTTGACTTATTTAATTTTATCATTGTAAAATTTTATGTATCTGTATCTCTCTTAGTAATTAATCAAACCGTATTCCAATAACCTTATACAAATATAAATACCAACGCTTACGGTATGGTTACAACCCAGTTATAATTAACCTTATATTTTAACATGAAGGTTTCCATAGAACTCCTCGTCGCGTAAACTTTGTTTTCGCAAAGCGCAAGATTCTCTAAATTATGTTTTGTTTGCGAGAAATAAATCAAAAGTTACTTCCAGATGCTACCTAGTAATTCTGGTACGCAATTTGCTTAGTAATTTCCTAATACTTAGTTGCGGTTCTGCTTCTAGGAAATTAACAAGTTATGAAAGATAGTTCTAGAAGTTTTTTAAATGAGATATTTATAAGGTATCCTATAAATGTAGTATTGATTATAATACTTATATACTTTTATTCATTAAACGGATGGATGATTAACCTTTGCATGGTGTTAGTACGGACCATAATAGTTTTAATTAGTGCCTGTGAAGTCTTCTATATTTGCGGAAAGTTTAAGCTAAATCATTTTAATCGTTTTCAAGATTCAAATATATGAAAAGAAACTTTTTTCATATGTTCGTATTACATACTTCGATCACTAGTTCTTATTAGTGATCGAAGATTACATATTATTTGGAAATTATGCTAAGACATTCAAGTGCAAATATTCAAGTGCAAATAGAGATTTAAATTTAGCACATCAACGTATACCGCAAATTTGGCGATAGTAGACCTTAACTGAATACCAGACAAATATTTTACACGTAATACAATGCCAAAATTAATTTCGATCGAATATCCGATCGTCAAACTAATTTAATAAGCTAAGCCAAAACGACTTCTAATTTTAATCAACGATCAACATGTAATAAGTCCCCTATGAATATTCCGATTGCGAGTAGAATCGATATAAGGCTATTCGATTTCGATTCGATTGCGCAACGATTCACTCGATTATTGAACTATGCTCCGAAGATAAAGCTGTTAGCATAGATGACGGATTCGCGATTGCGATTTTTCTTCAAGTGGTTGAGCCTAAAATTGGAAATTCGTGTATAAGAAAAATGTGTTTTATGACTGTTTTATGTTTTATGAATCGTTTTTATTAACTGAAAAATATTTAAAATTATAATTGCAATTGCTAATAATCTAAAGTAATAAATTAGGCTATAAACTATAAAAGAACTTTTCTTGTGTTTTGTGTGTCTATGAGTTTTCATACCATCCATGACATTTCATTGTGTATTCCATTGTGTTACAATAATTCAGAAAATGTCATTGTCATATTATTATAAAAAGTTCAATGTGAACACAGCCTTACCACAGAACCAAGCACGGATGACAGTACAATTGACATTAGGGTCCGCCATATTACCTGCAGCTGCGCCAATTGAATGTGGATTTAACGAACTAACGGTTAGTTAGGTATCTTTGTACTGCCGTGATTTTATTTACGTACCAGTAAATATTATATGTTGAACAGTAGTACAATGGTATGCTTTTCTACCGTTATATATCGGGGTTTAAATTCCAGGCCTGGAATTATTCGAAATTACGAGCGTATTTTAAACTTAACTCTTCTAAATATATATAATCGAAAGGTGACTGACTGACATAGTGATCTATCAACGCACAGCCTAAACCACTGGGCGGATACGGGCTGAAATTTGGCAAGCAGGTGGATGTTATGACGTAGGCATCCGCTGAGAAAGGATTTTGATTAATTCTACCCCCAAGGGGATAAAATAGGGGATGAAAATATTACTTCGTAACGCGAGCGAAGCCGCGGGCAAAAGCTCGTCTTATAATAAAAGAGTAGCAGTCGAGCCACCTAATTGTAAGTGGCTAGTAGTGGGGTATCATAATATATACCTTTGTCATCTGTGACATTTAAAAAGATAAACTTTGTCTTTTACACTAAGAAATTTGGATGGATAGTTTAAAAGTTATCACGATAAGAATGACTTGACCGGAGCGATATTAAACACGTGAATATTTGAACAATGGAAAATAAAGAACGTCAGTTGCTGTTAGTTGAAGGTATATACCTTTTTAATTTCGGGTTCATAGGGTAGGTATATTATTGTCTCTGTAGTTCCGGGACAACAATAGGGCTACGGTATCCTCTGCCTGTCGTAAGAGGCGACTAAAAGGGGGTTTCCGGGAAGGCTCAAACCCGGCCAGCGACCTCGGGACGGACGGCGGTATGTGTGGTCGCATACCGTCGTGCACAGCAGACGGTGTGGCGAGCGTCAAGCTCACCTAGGTTGAGCCCGACGGGGCAACGTGCTAAGAGGATTCCGGTTGCGTTACCTTGGAGATCCCGGAGTCCTCGACGCCTCGGTTTTAGTGCGGTAAGAGTCCCACATAATCATGTGTCACTCCCAAGGTTTTTGAAGGTTTCCCCCTCGTTGACAAAAAAAAAAAGTTATATCATGTTATTTTATTTATCGTGGGGGAAAACGGGCGCAGCTAGTCACTACTAATACTTTTAGTTCATGTAAGAAAAAAAATGCTGGCAATACACACAGATTTGCAAATTCTACTTAAACGTTCAACATACTTAACTTGCTAACATCTGATAAATAATCTTTGTGAGCGAAAGCTTAGTTATCGTAGATTGTGGCGGAACTTCTGATAGAGCCGATAGCTTTGAAGTAAAGCTCTACATATTGAAACTTTAGGATCTGAAGCTTACAGAGTGCAACTTGCTTGTTCTTCGTTGTGTTTGAATTTAAAACAAGTTGTTTTATTTTAAGAAAACGTGAAGTTAAATAAGTAGGATTTACCGGAGTCCGGATTAATTGGAACGTCTCTGATAAGTATGTCTACCTTTCCTCACCTTTAACCCAGAATATAGCAGTACTTGTTATTAGATAGATATAGGTGTGAAGATGGTGCCTTCCAAGTTGAACAAAGGGTTCTATCATCTTTAAAATTGATACCTTTAGAGTTTTACTTCTAAGAATGTTTTGATTTCTATATTTTTATATTTATATGTTTTTATCGTGCATTCCATTCAAAGTCATAAGGGCAATTACAAGTGACACAGAATACATTAAAAGACGACATTTGTAAGATCAAACTAAAATAGTTATACAATATAATATGTACATACAATATTAAATTTGCTCCCGAAATATGTTTGAATTAAATCACGTCTGACTTCAATATTGAGTTAATAAGCTCTCTTGTTATCTAAATAGTAATTTAGGTATTGGTATTAGTTAGTACGATTTCAGTCGGGCTTGTGTGATTTTGCTCCCAAGAATTTGATTCTAAATTTAGGTAAGAGCTTAAGATTTCTAAGTGTTTTCATAATAAAAAGTAATCATCTCTTGAATTTTCTGATTAAATGTGTTAGGAAACTAAGGAAAGTACTGTATATCAAAATGGTTTTCTGTAAGGAGGTAAAAAATAAAGTGTAAATTATTCCTTGAAAATCCCTTTATCGAATTATGCTCTGATGCCATTTTTCAGTAAAATTTTTAGAAAAAAATTATATAAGAAAAAAAACATGTTTATCTATTTTCGTTTATAACTTTGTCCTTTTTCGTTTTATGTCAATAAGTTTTGTCGGTAAAGAGACGGTAATTGTTCCAAAAAAATTTCTGTGTAACGTTGTTCTGACGGAGCGTGAAAACGATACGCATCCCTTATTCAAGATGGCGGTTCAGAGACAAGAGTTGCGGTTCCACAAACTTGGATTTAACTTTACACTCCCCCCCCCCCCTTGACGTCAAAAAAGAATTGATTTTCTTTTGACTTTTACACGCTACGGGCCAAAAATTGTAACATTTCTATGTAGGTACTCTACGGTGGATACATTTCAATACAAAGTCTCAAAAATTATTTAATGTCAAAGTAAAGCTTAAAATGTTAAATTAAAGAAACTTTTCCGCTATTCTATTATCAAATAATGAGTCCATGTTTGAGAACAAATACAAACATAATATCCGATATTACATCAAACAGTATTATTTGTCTTGAAGTTCAATTTCAGACAATGATTTCCCTAAAGTACAGCTTATCTAAACTTTGATTGGGGATCGGTCAACGAACGCACTTGATCGGTTAATGGAATTGCTTGATAAAATATCCAGTTCCAAGTAAATAGTTTTCTCTCAATATAATTTTCTAGAACAGTTTATTCAATCAGCTATACTTTATTATATTAACTGAAAAATATTTACAATTATAATTAAACTTACAGAAAATTAAAAGAAATAAATTAAACTATACATATAAAACAACTTATTTACAAAATTTACATATATACAAAAATGAAAAGCAAAAATATAAAAACATAAACACTACCATAAAAAATTGTCACCATCACTGTCTTTGGGCAAGGTTCCCAAGACGCTGGCAGCATTTCCTCTCTGAATTGCTATACCGATCCTTTGAGCGAAATGTATGCCAGCTCTCGGGTCCAAATAAATATAACTATTAAAATAAATATAAAATATATTAAATAAATATAAAATATATATTTATATAAATATAACTAATTGTCCAAGTAAACATAACTATTCTTAAACTTTGGGAATCAATTGCATTGATCTACTAAACGAAAAATTCTGAGAAGATAGTTGTAAAATTTTAAGGATAATGAATGAACTTTGAGAATAGTTTCTTTTGCTATGAGTATCGGTGTGAACATAGAAATATAAATAATCCAAGAGGAAGAAGTTTGGAAACTAACCATATATTAACTTCATCAGTGATAGCTTGTTGCTATTGACTGGCGTTCTTTCTAATTTGGTTTTTCTTTCCAACAAAGACTTGAAGCCTATATTAGAGCGCATTTTAGCTGCGTATAACTTACTACCTGACCCGGCTAACTTTGTACCACCTCAAAATCTATTTATCAAATATATTTCATATAAAATATAGCCTATGTTACTCGTGGATAATGTAGCTTTCGAACGGTGAAAGATTTTTTAAAATCGGCCCAGTAGTTTTTCAGCCTATTCGTTACAACCAAACAAACAAACAAAGTTTTCCTCTTTATAATATTAGTGTAGATAATCATCCTCGACCTTGGATAACTAAGAAGATCTGTTATATCACACAAAAGTAAATAAAAATGTTAATATTAAATAACCGTGATAAAGAAGGGATTTATATTTTTCCTTATTAGAAAGGAGAACAACTTTAAAATCTCTCCCCCAAGTGGAACGGAGCGGCACAAAAGAATCTATATTTAACAAAAAAGGTTCGCGACCGAGGATCTCCAACGAGCCGCGAACAATCGATTTGGTTTAATGGACTGCGAAATGCCGAGTGACCACCGAATTTGCTGTTCCGTATACCGTGACTACTTTAATTTTGTCACTGTCATTAGGTCACGAAAGAAAGAAAGAAAGTTAAGTTTTCGTAATTAGTTCTAGAAATTTTGATGTTGTTTTTTTCATTTGAAGTTATTGTTGATTGACTTTTGTTATCGTGATTAGTGAAAATATTGCTAAAATATATAATTTACCAAATAAAAAAAAAATAGATATAAAAATGTTATAAGAAATATCTTGCAGTATCAATATACGATTTAAATAAATTACACATGATGAGTCCCTCCCAACTACTAGGAAAACCTGCTGTACTCCACCAGGCTACTGAAATAGGAGTTTTCGGAAAAAAAATAATATAAAGCAACTCGTATGAAATACTAAGAACTTTTCTGTGTTTTCTTTAACAAAAAAATAATTTACATTAGACTATCGCTTGCCACATGACTAAACATTGATTTTTAAAATATATTGTGGATATGTAGTCCACTTACTGTTCATTGAGTACTTTTTTAATTATCATCAATATTCAACAACATAATGCAATATACTTGAATGCAATCTACAGTGATCACTTTAAAGTTGTCACTTTACAAAAGGCCAATTTTTATATAATAACGAGATAACGAAAATACTTTTCCTTAACCATTTCCCCCTAATATTCTAAAACGAGGACTCTCGAAAGATCGATAAATTATTGAGGTTTTATTTACTCGTTAACCGATAACCGATTTATCGTTCCGTGGGGTCAATTTTCTCCAGGCGCAAAGAGTGGAATTTGTGACTTTTACAAAAGATTTCTATATGGTAATACGTGAATTAGATGAGATATATTTAATTCGATCTTTAATATTTTAAATATTTATCAAATCTCATTTTTTGGAAACTTATTAATAATTTGTTAAATTTGAAGAGTTTTTCATAGCTTTTTTTTGAGTATTTAAAGCAACAACATCAAAGGATTTTTATATCATTGAATGATAAAATTTTCGTTCTGTCTTTAAAGAAGAAGATAACTGTAGAACCCATGGTACATATTTTCCAATACTTTTGATTACATTGTCATTACTGCTAATAAATGGACCCGAAAAGATGCCCAAATAACTTACACATCTGAACCTATACGTTAATGTAATCTCTGTAAGGGCCCAGCAGACATTCTACTTTTAACATCGGCTTATATTGGACACGCTGTTTACGCCATTGTCCAATGATCTATATTAAGCGCCGACTTCAGAACTATGGACTAAACCAACATTTTTTTTCAATTATTTTATACTTTGTAGTGACATAGAAGTCGGTTGTATTTTTTCGTATTTTTTTTAACTGTAGGAGTTGCAGCCGAGTATGCAGTGCATCTAGTATAATCAATCTCAGATAAGATGACATTCCTAATTGCATCAAATATAATGCTACCTCTGATGACTAAGTTGGTACGTTTTCGGATAAGTACAGGGGTAGTTTGTCACCGGTTGCATTGTTTTTGATACTGTAGGCGCAACCGATCTTAAAAATAAGAATGCAGCATTAATACAGCATTAATACAATTATTTAGACACCGCGACCGAACACCGCCGGTCGCAAAAACGCCAATTGATATTAAGTCGCAACTCTGCCGGGCCGTAAGGGTTCAGATACTGACGAAGGGTATCAATAGTTTGAGCATTTTCTACACGCGGCGGCTAACTGCCTTCCGATTGGTGTACGTGCAAAAACTGGGCACTCAACCGAATTCGTCGTAACGAGCTCCGACTTATAATATTGGAAGGATAGGCTCAGATTACTGGGTTTCTTATTGATACTAGTTTTATTTCGTGTTTTTGTACTGGATGTGTTAGAGACCTAGGTTTCATTGTTCCTTCATACGTTTATTTCGTTTGATATTTAGGTAGTGCCTGAGAAGGTTGTAGGCAGTAATGTAGTCGTAACTTAGTCTACAGGTAGCAACAGACTTATGGCTACAGGTAGTATCAAATCTTATTTACCTCCAAATCAAACTACCATTTTGTGCTAGATTTGTATATTTAAGTAACTTGAGTACACTAAATAAACTGCATGAATTTAGCTTTGAATATTTTCACATCACGCTGTATTTTCATTTTTAAAAAGAAGAAAAATGTTTCGAACGAAAAGTCCATACAAAGGTTCTAGATCGCCAAACGAGATTAAAAATGTAACGCTCGTCTCATTCAATTGCGAATCTCGGTCGTATCTCGTGGACGTTTTTTCATACATCGGGAATAAATCGAGGCAATGTTGATAACGGTTGGTATACAGCGTGTCTTTTTTAAGCAAAAATGAAAGCTCGTAGATTTTTTGAAAAATAATAAAATCAATGTCTTATTTTAAAAATAAATTAGAGTGAAGTCTATTTGATTGTAATAGGACAATACTGTCCGTTAGTTCCAAGTATTAAAACCCTAAATATGTAGTATTAGACGTTATATGACGTTGACCAAAAAGGTATTGTTACCGCTAATGAATAAGCTGGAATATCTCATAACGGCCTAGACCTCTGTCTCATATGTATTAAGTATAAGCCTCGTGTAAGTCTCTAGACTTATAATATGTTTATAAACAAAGAAATGTAGACTTAGTAAACTGCACTTAGTAAAGACTGCTGTTATAAAACCATAGTAATTCTTTGTTTTAGAGTAAGGTTGAAAATGCACCTATTATCCTAAGAATTCCACGTGTTCTGTTTTGTTTGACTGTTGATGTTTAGACACTCATGTATCCAGATTTTGAGAAATGCACGTTGCAACGTTCTCCAGGACGTGTCGCGTTCCCTTTGTCGCTCTAGATGCAAATAGCGGGAACACTCGCGCTTGCATACTTCATAGTGCTGACGTAATTGGATTTTGAATTATTGACATTATTCGAATTGTGTCATACAGTGTTTTTGTTAAGCTCCACCTTTAGAATTAAAGTGAAAATATCGATTTTTTTTTGAGTTTGGTTCACAAAAGAAAATTAATTAAAATACTCTTACCACAGGCAGGGGATACCGTAGCTCATATATTATAGTATATTTGGTGCCTGTCTGGAAATACTGGGACACGCTTTTTTGTACCTACTGTAAGTATTCAGCATGATTTTCATTATATATGTGCATAATTTGTATATATTGAGGAAGACGATCTTTTCAATTAAGTTTAAAATTACCACATTACCCTGTATTTTCGATAACCGGGCGGCTATTCTATTCGAAAACCATAGAATTAAAAACACTGTTATACTCAATCAAGTTATACCGAAAAACACCTTGTTTAAACATAACAATGCCAGTATTTCAACGCGGCTTGAAAAACTCAAACGCAAAGCAGAGCAGTGCGGGCTGTCAGCTTAATGTTTGCTCCAACATTATCGCCCGTAAGTCTAGAGCGTAAGCGTCAGAGAGCTATGCACCGACATGCACAAAGGCGGGTAAATTGGAAACGTCGCAGCGACACGCGGACGTGTTATTTGTTGTTGGTGACGCGGTGCAAGTTATAAGCTTATTACGTTTAACTTTTCATTGTTCTATGGTTATTATTTTGTATCTACGTACGTAGAGTATTTCGTGTGCGGCTGTGCAGAGCGTGGCAATGTGAATTGCTTTATTAAAATCAACGTTAAATAGAAAAGGCGAGGACTCTAAATATAAATATTATTTAATGGGGTTAAAAAATTATGAAAATCGGAAAATAAAGAAAATTAAACAATAGGATAGAATAATGACATGATAATATGATTTTGGTTAAATAAATTATAATACAAATGCCCCTGAGCGAATAACACACATACTCGCAGCATGCGTTAAAATACGTTATTATAGAAACAACTATGATTAAAATTTGTAAAACGAATACATTGTACGCTTGATAAAATAATGACGAAGTACAATACTATTCTACTACATACTATACTACTATTATACTAGTATTCTTATTACAATATTTTTAGTACACGTTTTAACATTTTAAGTTATTTAAGTCGCTGTACTCTTACGACTTGTGCTACACAAGCTTGGGCTGCTGCTTTCAAATTGCCAACTGGAAGGAGTGAAAAATGTCCTTCTATTGTTTTTCTTTACCGACACGGAAAGCAGAGATGTTCAGAGTTTCTCTGGAGCCGGCGCTATGACTATATCGCGGAATTAAAAATGAAGATGGATTCAGTTGAGATTTGTATTATTGGCCCTGGATACATGGATTTGAGTACGTCTTTGTTATGTCATATAACGCTTTTTAGGTTCAACTTTTAAGCGCGGTTGTCTCCCAGTTATCATTTTAAAGGTGGTAGAAGAAGTTAAATTTTACCCTGAAGGTACTACTGTCACATTTAACTTAGCGTGAAACAGTTTTATATTTATGTAGGTAGAAAGCTAATGTCAAAGCCGACTGACTTACATAAGAGGCGACCAATTTAGTTCTCAAGTGTTGCAATATGTCTGTGAACGGCTTCGAGTAGTTCCGTTTTATATAGATTGTCACATCAACTTTTTTTTTTTATAATGTAAGAGTAGCAGACGAGCATGCAGTCCACCTGATGGTAAGTGGCTACTTCCACCCATGGACATCTGTAATGAACTCCAGATAAGATAAGATATTCCTACCTGAGGTCGGCCACAGATGCGCCGCTACCCCTGAGGACTATGCTGGAACGCCTCGGAAAAGTCTGTCTCCCTTACCACACCCTTCAAACTGGAACACAGCAGCTCCTAACACTGCTGTTATTAGGTAGAAATAGGTGTGGTGGTGGTGCCGTCGGAGTCGAACCACAAAGGGTTCTACCACCTACAAAACCTACATATTATAATACTACTCGTTTGCCACTATCTACAACCTTATAAAATGTAATAGATATGCAATGTGCAATTAGTAAAACAATAGAGGCGATAAAAGATGAATAACTGTAACAAATCAAAAAAGAACAAATTCATTATAATATAAAGCAATCACAATAAAAAAGGATAAAATTATCAAAAAGAACAAAATATATCGAAAACTGAAGTGTTTACCAATTTTACGTCCCAACGCCGTGGTTTGTCCTCTCATCGCAATTTCCAATCGGCGTCGGCATCAGTTCGTATTTCTGGCGTGTTGTGGCGTTCTCGTATTCAGTGGGTTAATAACAGATCATATTTTAAACACAGAAGCGCTTGCCAAGAGGATTACTGCGAAGGTGTGAGTGCGAATCATGATCAGTTATCGAAAACAGGATTCGCTGCAGGCTTTTTGGTGAAAACGGAATTGTTGTATTTCCTAGCGTATTTCCGGAGTTTTTTATTTATTTAGAGCATAAAGTGGATTTCAATGATGGCATTGTAATTTTACTTGATGATTTATTATTTCTGTATTATTGGAGCATTATTCTTGCTTATGCGAATATCCATAAGTTATTATATGTATAGTAAGGATATAAAGATGGAGATAAGTAGGTATTTACTTGAATTTGATATACGAAATCAAAGTAAATTTAATTAAGAAGAGTTATATCTATTCCAAAAGATTACAACTGAATCCGAGAATTAAGATAGAATATCTTGTGTAAGTGTACCTTATCCAGATCATGAATATGCTTGACGCTATAATTCTTTGCTGAATTAGTACTTGAACTATCCATTTTCTGACAAGAAAACGCAATATTTTAATTTAATATTAAATTTCTTATTATTTTTGGGTACTCTACCAAAGGCCAGCAATTTGGATGAAGCTTATTATATTTATTTTCATAACTATTTTAAAACCTATAACTGTTTTATTTATTATTTTTGTATATCTATTAGGTTAATATTGTAAATAATTTACTATGTAATTGACAATAAATAAATAATATACATTTGTACTTTTCTCGACATAATTTTAAATTTTACAAAGGCTGCTATTGGATATCAACGACCATTATTCATTCATTTCACACCATTAATTTAACCCTGCCTCTAGTCAATAGTAACAAACAAACAACACCAATAGTAACATATTTCTATGTGATAATTCACATTAAATTAATAGAAATGCTATGAAAATTTAAAGTACGGGGATTAAAATTGTAATTAGTTAATGATAGCATATATCCAGATATGCGATGCTTTCTAATGAGCACTTTTAAAATAATCAGAAGAAAGTTGCTTAAAAGTACATACGAACTAGCAACTAACAATTATTACTTAAAAAACCCAATTGCTTAAAATTATAATATGGTCACTCCCACAATTTAGACTAATCCAACGACACCTAATATTTTAAATTATGTCAAGCCATTTGGGCTGTAGGCCATGCCAAACATTACCATCCGCATAAACACGCTCGAAAAACATTACCCTCTGCAATCGAGTGAAAAGTGCTACGGTTGTGCAATAAAATTTAATAAAGCAATTCTATTCCATATGTGATCTGTAGGCTCACCCTACATACCCATTAATACTGATTAGTTAATGTCCGTTTTACAATGGGCTGGTCATTTGGAAAACGCATAGCTTTTGTAAAACCAGCTTCTATTATTTAACTAATTAGAAATCGGGTGCATTGTGCATGCTTTTGTTTGGTGTATGTAATTGTTATATGTTTTGTATGGTTTTGATGTTCATTTTAGTGATTAGTTTCATAGGTAATACACGATCGGTATTTCATATATATGATCGTCGCCGAAGGTCGCCTATTGCCAGTGACTGTAGTAGGATGCCCAATGACTTGTGATAAGCAGCTAAAGTCGACGACAGTAGGCGACGGTCGCTAAAAGTCATCGAAATTTTATAATAGGTATAGGAGTAGCAAATCATCTGTAAATCTGTAATCAATCTCAGATAGGATTCGATTTTCCTACCTGAAGTCGGCCACAGATGCGCAGTTATCCCTGAGGTCTAAGTTGGAACGCCTCGGAAAAGTATGTCTTACCACAACCTTCAAACCAGAACACAGCAGCGTTTAACACTGCTGTTATGAGGCAGAAATAGGTGTGCCGGTGGTGCCGCCGGAGTCGAACTCCAAAGAGTTCTATAGTCTTCTACGTTTGCTGACGACAGACTGCAACTATCTATGTACATTGTACACCTACATACTAATCTACATAGCGGGTGTGGATGCCAATGTGATGCCATCTTAGTCCTCAGGAGTCGCAACGCATCCATGATGAACTTTAAGTAGAACCACTCGCTTATATGGAGCTGGTTGCAATGTCCATGGGCGATACAGACCAATTACCATCAGGTGGGTTGCATGCTCGTTTGATACTTCACTCTCATAAAAAAAATGAACTATCCTTAGAATTTGCTAACTTAGCTGTTATAAGGCGATTCGATTTTGTATTTGTCATTACATGATTGATGAGTATCTATCAAGAAATACTTTTGTTTGATATCTCTTATTGGACTTGTAATTACCTACTTCAAAAACTTGTCAAGTTGCGAAACCATCCTTAGTACTGAGAACTATAAACCATATTTTTCCCAATACTACACTTTTTCCTATTACATCTTTTGTATTCTGTATTTTTTTTTTTTTTTTTTTTTTTATCGTTTAACCTAACGATTAGGCAGACGTGCTACCTGATGGAAAGTAGTCAACGCCGCCTATGGACATTTGCAACACCAGAGGAGTCGCCAATGCATCGCCGGCTTTGTATGAGAGCTCTTTTTGCACCTTTTTTGAAGAGCCCCATGTCATAGCGCTCCGGGAATACCTCAGGAGGAAGTTCATTCCACATCTTACACGTCCGCGGCAAGAACGTCCGTGCAAACCGAACCGTGGAGGACCGCCACGAGTCCAGTTGGTGTGGATGGAACTTCATCCTTCGGCGAGTGGTGCGATGGAGGAATGGTGACGTAGGCACCAGGTCAAATAGTTCCTCGGAACACCCACCATTGTAAAGCCGGTAGAACACACAGAGGGAACCTATGTCCCTCCGCAAACTCAAAGGTTCTAACCGATCGGAGATCACCGGGTCGTTGACGATTCGGACCGCGCGTTTCTGCACGGAGTCAAGTGGGTTAAGTTGGTATTGGGGCGCCCCTGCCCAGAGATGTGAGCAGTACTCCATGTGGGGTCTCACTTGCGCCTTATAAAGCAGAAGGAGTTGCCCCGCGCTGAAGTACCGCTTCGCTCTGTTCAAGACGCCCAGTTTTCTTGATGCCAACTTCGCCTTAACATCCAAATGACCCCGGTACTGCACGTCACACGATATGTCAACTCTCAGGATCCCCACACTTTTACCAATGGTGAGCGGGATACCTTGGAACCTTGGCGCTATGACGAATGGGGGTTTTTTAGCGGTAAACGCGCAGACTTGTGTCTTCGTGGGGTTAAACTCAACAAGGTTAAGTCGACCCCATATCGAGACCTGCTCCAGAGAGTCCTCGATTTCAGACACAAGTCGGATTCTGCTTTCTTCCACGAGAGTCCGAGAGGTATTTGCGCGGCCTGTATACGTAGCGTCTCCCGTACTATCATCTGCATAGCAATGTATGTTGCCTACTTGTTGCAACATATCATTGATATGCAGAATGAATAGTGTGGGAGATAGGACTGAGCCCTGGGGCACGCCAGCATTTACAGGTTTCGTATCAGAGCAGCATCCGTCGACGACGACTTTGATGTGCCGCTCCGACAGAAAGCTGGTTACCCATGCGCATAACCTCTCAGGAAGACCGTAAGATGAAAGCTTCGCGAGAAGGGCTCTATGCCAGACCCGGTCAAAGGCCTTCGCGATATCCAGGCTAACCGCCAATGCCTCACCATTGCTCTCAATGGCTTGCGCCCATCGGTGTGTGAGATAGACTAGAAGGTCACCAGCTGAACGGCCCTTATGCCTGTATGTCCAAACCTTTGTCATAGGGCAGTTTATGTTAAAATCTGTTAGCACAAATAGACATTTTTGAAGGAGTCTTTCCGATATAGTACACAGGGGTAGTAACCCATTTGTACCCTACCTCAGGTAGCATTCCAATTCTATCTGGGATAGATTAGAGTTGCTCATGAGCATGTCCAGTGACATTCAGGTGGACTTTATGTGTATTTGCTATATTTTTAAAATCTGTAATAACTTCTGGTTCTTATCTGAAGTTTGCAACGAATTTTTTGCTACCCCTGAGAATTAAGTCGGAATGACAAGGTTAAGTATATAGTGAATGTCTAAGAACACAACTATTTTGTGGCTTTTTGTTCAATATAAATCAACTGAAATACTACAATGTTAAGACATAAGATTGGTCACATAATGTTCCATCCAACGATCTAGGAGATACAAATTGTAAAAGCAATTTAATGGGACACAACGCAGTAAGTAAACGCCGAATCTGCGTTAACTAGGAGGAAATAGGACGTGAATAACGAGATTACTCTCAAACGCAAACTAATGGACGCAAAGTGGAATTTTGAGGTCCCGGTCCTGTTTAAGTGGACTCTGGTAGAATACGCAATAATATAAATGAAGTTGTAAAATAACATTGTTTTTGATCTGCGGAGTAAAGATAGAGATTTAGAATGCAAAAGAATTACATAAACGAATAATAAATCAATATGAATTAATTTTACAATTCTGCGTCTTTTCAAATTCTTAGGTAGATGTAAAAACCATGTCATAAACCTTATAGTAGACCTTCAGAAAATTAATAAAAACAAAAGATAGCACTTAGCACTAGACACTATTCAAAATAAAATATCTCAAGTAATTCACAAAAATCCCAATGAACTAGAGAGCAATGAAGAAATCAGTTCTGTTTAAGATAAAACAAAAGGCTTAAGAATATCTTCTAGGTATAATTTCACTCCTATTACCTCCACATTGTTATCTCGAAGCTAAATCGATTATTCGAGTCATTACCGTCGTTTCAAGAACTTATCATCAGCCCCACGAATTGCTTACCATCTGAGCGTAATAACGAAAAATGTAGCAGTGAGCAATTTGGCAAATCGTTTCCATTCGTTCCAAAAAACTGTATTTGATTTATATCCGATCGAAACGTATCCCGTGGCTGTGGATATTATATATTTATTTCCCAATGTGGTAAGGACGAAAATCGGATGAGATTTAAAATCGTCACCATCTGTACAATTCACGAAGCCGCCTTGGACGGTTCGTTAAGTTCCAATATTGGTACATTGTGGCTTTGAACGGATTCTTTGCTGGTGGACAATCACCGGATTATTGATGATTTGTTTCAAATATGCCATGTGTTAGATAGGGATTTAACGAATCCAATGAATAATAAACACAATGCTGATAATATAAATGTGATAGGAATGAATAATAATGGAGATTGAAGGCAGTCAAAAACCTATTATCGATATAACGACCAGCGTGGCGGAGCGGGCACAGTACTGATCTGACGCGCAAAGGGTTTCGGGTTCAATCCTGGGCCAGACAGTTATCTCAATGTGAAATTTTAATATCTGATCTAGATTTAGGTGTTTGTGTAAAATTTGGGTATTTATCGATAGTAGTAAAGACATACTTTTCCTAGGCGTTCCAGCTTAGTCCTCGCAGTAGTCGATCCTAGGTAGGAATACCTAATCCTCTCTGGGCTTGTATACACATATATACATACAAGCCCAGTATATATATATATATATATATACTGTATATATATATATATATATATATATATATATATATATATATATATATATATATATACATGTCTATGGGCGGCAGTACCCGCTTACCATCAGGTGGACTGCATGCTCGTCTGCTACTCGTACTTCATTTGGCGATAAATTAATTCGCAATAAATGAATTTTCATCGTGTCTTGTCACCGAAATATTTTAAAGTGATCATCGGTGTTTCTCTTCATTCGTTTTCCTGTTTCCGATGTCTAGTACAACTTTTACTACAAAATATTCAGTCGACACAAATAGAAAACATTTTGCAATATCGGAAGCGAACCGCGTGAATATTCATTTTTAATTCCACGTATTTTGTGTGTCGTTTCTATTACAATCATCACCGGTTTGGTGTAACAGGTTAATGGATTTTGGATGTTATCTGTTGTTTTGTGTTTGTTTTATTACGTGTTTTAGGCGTAAGTTTTGATTTTTCGTTTGATTCCATTAACTTTACTCACTTTACTATACTTACCTACTTTAATATTTGAAAGTAAAAACATATTATATTTAAGTTATCACATACTAAGTATCGTAGGGGCAGTTTAATGAGAGTTTGGTCCTTTGAAGAAACACTACTTCTCTTTATACTATTTTATAAGCTTTTCATTGTAAGCATTGCTGGTCCATTCACGGTACATCGAAATTCCCATAGTTCTAAATTTCATTAAAGCTATTTACTCTTTGTGATTCGCCAAAAATACCAAACAAAATAATTAATTCCGTGAAAAGGAATTCGAAATCAACTTTGATGTTCCCAATTTTCGATACAACTTTAAAGCAGTGGATTCAGTTCGTCTGAATGGAAAACATTTCGCTGTATCAGTAGCGGAGAGTGCATTCAAATAAGGTTTCACGCGAGTTTCTATTGTACTTGTTGCATATCACGATGACGTAGGACTTAAGCTTTAGTCCGATATACTTGGATAGTGTAGTGATCTCCTTTCCATAAAAATACATCTACGATAGATGCGATTTACCATAGTCGTTTTGTAATTCGAAATTCCTTATTTGAAATTTTTCTTAATTATATAACTCTAAATAGATCGTGGTAGAATTCTTTCTAGTTCGACTCTGGCGACACCACTGCTAAATGATGCTAAGGACCACTGTGTTCTAGTTTCTTTAAAATGGCAAAGGTTTTAAACTTATGCGAGATATGTTAACTTTACCATCAAGTCCGGCAATGGATCTGTCACTGACCTCCAATCTCCAATATTATCTAGAGCTCATTAAAAATGTGCATGAGCGGCAGTGACCGCTTAAGATCAGGCAGACTGCATTCTCGTTTTATATTATAAAAGAAAGTTACAGATTACCCTAGACCTTATTCTATACTACATTTTTCTTTGATTGTGAAGTCGCTTATATTTGTGTGTCTATGTCTTTGAGTGTGTGTGTACTTAAAGTATTTACTTTTAAAGTAGTTAACGATTGATTCATCTTGATTACGGCAAGCTAAGAAGCTTGCGTGTTTCTCCAATATTTATTTCTCGTTAGCGTGCAATTTATATTTGACTTCTCTGAAAGAATTGCGCGGCCTGTGACTAAATACGCCTTTATTTCAATGTGCGCACGCTAACACCGAATCGACTCACACACTATTGTACGTTTGATCCAGTAAAGTTAGAATACGAACAAATCTAAAATCCCTGAAACTGTTGCACAAAACGCCATAGTCGTAACAGGAACGACACACGAAATACCTGGAGTATTTAAAAATGAGTATCGACGCGTTGCTGCCGATACTGCGAAATGTTTTCCATTTACGACAACCGAATCGGCCGCAGTATGAGTTGTGTCTGAAATTGGAAACGGGAAACGCGATTTGAAAACGAACGAGATACCTATGTATGTGTTTTAGATAACTACACTTAAAATGGTAACTTCTATTAAATACCTTTTCGTGTTTCTATTATTGCGTTATAAAATACATTAGACACATAAACACGTTTTGTCGTTTTAAACACAAGATTCGTTAATTGAAGTTAAGATCAACAAAAGGCACTTTACTTCAAGACTAAAACTTTTTACTAATGTTAAAATCTACATTTGTAACAATAAATTGCTGTTGGTCTATTTCCTACAAACTATTCAGAAATGTTTTGACCTTGTTGTAGTTCTTGTCATTGTTTCTTTTTCTGAGAAATATGTACCAGTAATTGAAGATGGACTGAAGTGGTGACCAAGATCATATTTTATGTAGAAATCGCAGTTGAACATTTCATGTACTTCAAGCCCATCAACTAATCATTTTATTACGAGTATTTTTGGTATAATTATTTCAAAACTTCTCTGGGTAGTCAGTGAAACCTGAGATGCCGAAGACTCAATTTGCTCTTCAAACTTCCCGATATTGCTACGATAAGGGCCCAGATATAACTTCGTCCCAGACTTTGTTTCAGACTTAGTTCTGGTTACTTTGGAGCACCTCCGAATTATGTTTTAACGATGGTCATAATTTAACGGACTATAAAGCTCGACCTCAATGGAATGATTCATTAACACGGTTCAGTAGTTACGACAGCCCATTAACAGGGCCATAACGGTAACTGGGAATATAAAACAATAACAGGGGTCTAACCGGATTCCGCACTGGAGGCATTGAAAGGACTCAAATGAAATATGATTCGCTCTTTGATTTCGTCGGTAAAAATTAATTGGTTGGTCCGGCTTTGGAGGAATGTGGAAGCTATCTACGATCTTGCTATTTTTTTGGAAAATGGTGATAGTTTTATATAAGAAGATGCGGAATATTTAAATGGAAATGTAGACATAATTTTAATAATTCCGAAATATGATTATTTTTAGGTGAACTTATTTGAATCAATCGGTATGGGATTTCAAGAATAACAATGCAGTTATTTTCTTCAGCATATCACAAGATCTGACACATAATGAACCGTCCCTCTGAGGAGTCCATTCTTTTATCTGTGATTATTGCATAAAAATACTTTAGTTTTTTGTGTAAAACGCTTGTACCTTGTAGAGTATATTTGTCATCGATAAGATTATTTTGTCTATAATGATGAAATTATGCTATACAATACAATACTACATATACATAAAAACAGAAAGGTACATTTCTAACGTCAGAATCGCTAGAACTGTCAGTAAGGTCAAATCTAATAACGCAATATTATTCTAGCACAAGTTGAACCGTAAAATATAACTTCGCTTGATGGTAGTAATATAAAATAACTTCACCGTTTATAAATGTGCTGGAACTACAATTTTATGTAAATTAACTTTAAAGTTGGTTGCGAGCGAAATCGAGTTAACAACACGAGACAGAATTTTAATCAATTTTGAAGACTTTAAATAGGAATGTCGGCACATTGTTGTTTTTGGAAATCTGTTATAGTTCTCGTTGATTTTGTAGTTATTTGCACTACTCTTAATTATCTTTTGTGCGCTAAATCGAATCAATTTATTGTATAAAGTAGATACTACAATTAATGATTTTATGGATTGGTAGTATCTATCTAATACCTTTAGACGAGCAATTTTTGTATTGTACAAATTATAATCTGCATCTCTGAAACGGCACCAACGAATTTCATTGAATACTGTATGCAGAGGGTGTCATGGACGACAAATCGATCTAACTAGGTTTCATTAGATCATAGAAAACTCATTTAAAAAAGTATATCGAGTACGGTAATTCAGGTATATGTAGGTAACGGTAACGGTAGTAGCCGTATGTAATGTACTAATAGAGTAGGTATATGGTATTTTTAAAATCTATTATGTTATACTCTGTCGTAAGGAGAAACATCAAAAAGATTTTTCGCTAAATTTGATACATTCTACAAATGATAAATTTGATAGGTTAATACAAATTATGCATAGGTAACTTTGACAAGCATTTCAAAATAGTGTCAACTATTTAAAAATGTATCATTTTAAACATCTTGGTCTAGACTTTAATGTAACGGTAACAGAATCCGCGGCAACTCGTTAGGCGACACCTAACGTAACTTTTTAATTAAACCCTCGCACTTCTTCGTACCTTACTTTTCATCGGGAAATACGGAGTGGCGCAAAATTTGGCATTTCAGCACTTTAAATTAGGAGTAACGACACCAATAGCTCTCCCTGAGCTAGATTTATGTCTCTGACGTAAGTTAAATCCCTCGCTGGTCATCCAATGATAGAATGACTAGCGTCCTACATTTTTAAAGGGATTTTTCTGAGGTGCTCGGATAAGGAGTCTTCCTAGTTCAAATCGTGTTCAAAATATTAGAGATGAATTTTAAAAACACCGTATAAAAATGGATCCGATGTGTGATGTACACCCGTCCATCTAATTTTTGTGTTACCTGTAAAATTTTATATTTTAATTCGTTCCAGACATAACATTAACTGTGGTAAAACTAGATCATAATGTTACCAAACGGAAATCATCGGAACAGGAATGGGTGGTAAAGGAGACATATATTCGAGGCGTTCTAACTTAGTCCCTAGGTAGCAACGCAGCTGTGGCTGATCCAATCAGAATTCTGGTTGACGGCAGTGGCCACTGATCATCAGTTTGGCTGTATGCACGTTTGATCCTTTTATATTACATTAAAATCTAGTTCAAAAATTTAAATTACCGCTCCAATTCACGCTCAATGAACTCAATTTTCAATTAATAAATAACATGAAATTTATGACAATGCCAGTATGATTTACAATGAACTAAACAATCTGTTTTAATATACATTGTTACAAATTAATAATTACTGGTTATTGGTTAGCTTGCAACTAGTTGTAGTTTGAAATGGCATTTCCATTACCGCGTTTCAATGACGTCAGCTACATGCTCGTTGTCGACAACTGGAATTTATAATTATGTTAGGTTAGGTAACGTACCTACGTTGGTTTAGCCGCAATTCGTATGCTCGAGTATGTCTTGTAATTGGGAAGTCACTTCGCTTGAAGGTGGTAACATGCCACGCGTAAAACTTCTGGATTGTAGGGTTTGAGTAGCAATGACTCTGTGGCAAGCCTTAGGACTCCGATCCTATTTAGAATGAATTTTCATGGGTGTGAATAATAAGTTATTATTAGGTGAGCGGTATGTTCGTTCGCGTCTTTCATCCATCAGTCTTTGTCAGTTCACTCTTGGACATAGTCTTCCTATCTGCGTCATTCCGGACCTAAGTCGGAACTCAACGGTTTTTCGTCGTCATCTCCCCACCGGGTCGGAGGGCGTCTTGTACTCTATCTCAACTTTTTAGATGATCTTTACACTATTTTTCTTTAAGTCCAGTAACGAATACGAAGGTACACAGGATTTAAACGACTAACATGATTACTGAATCACCATATGACTAACATACAAGATACAGAACAAATTTGATCCCCAACCAGGCTAATGATTTTTACTTTGACAGTGGATGTTTGTTTATGTAACGTTTTATTTATCGAAGGTACCTATGGCAAGCAGCGTTTTAGCATAGCGCTGTTAGTGTTGATAGCAAAAAATATATATTACAGCTATGAGTATATACAGATTAAATAAAATTCATATTTTGGAACTTTCCAATTTCCTCCACCGCAATTATGGGCACGTCAAAGCTAGCGTGTCGTCGACATTTGAAATTTGAAATTTTGAGTTCCGACGCAAACAAACATTATTTGCGTGCGACGTGCACGCTGACTTTGGGAATTCATTGCTTAATTTAAACTGATGGTAGGAAGTTATGTAAAGTGGCTGGGTTTTGGTTTGGTTTGGGTGGGTTGGAGAGGTTAGTTGGAGTTCAGGTTACATACGTCTTTTGTCCCTGTAGTTCCGAGACCAGAATAGGGCTACGGTATCCCCTGCCTGTCGTAAGAGGCGACTAAAAGGGGCTTTCGGGATTGCGGGCGGCAAGAGTGGGAGCTCGAACTGCCCGGCTAGCGACCCCGGGAAGGACGGCGGTATGTGTGGTCGCATTCCGTCCACCAGACGGTGTGGTGATACAAAGTCATCTGGGGGGAGCCCGACGGGACAGTGCGCTGAGAGGACTCCGGTCGCGTTCCTTTGGAGATCCCGGAGTCCTCTACGCAGCGCCGAGGACGGCCACCGGGGGGGTTTTAGTGCGGTAAAAGTCCCACATAACCCCGTGTCGCTCCCACGGCACCGGGTACCTTTTGAAGGTTTCCCCCTCGAGAAAAAAAAGAAAAAAAGGTTACATACGTCTTTTGCTGTACTTGTCGTTGGTCAGAAGTCTATGACTAGAAGTTTATGAGCTAGAACACATTATGTCATAGGTGATACGCGTTTGTGTGCACATTGGTGGAAATGCGTGTAGATAATTATAAGGCATGCAAAACTTCTTTAGGTGATACAAACTTTTAATCTACTGAACTATTAGAAACTTCATCCTCAACATCTAACTGTCACTTAAGAGCATCAACTACAGTACATTACCCGTAGTAATATTCATTCAAGGGTCGTTTCGTCAAAGAATCGTTTAGAGTCATAACACAATAACATCTCGGTTTCGAGGCGAGAGCTCTCACTTAATCATTATTAACACAATTAACTGCCTGTGTCTCAACGACTAAGTTGCAACTAAGGTATTTTGCCGTACTTGAGGTTGGTCGATGGTTGGTCAGAAGTCTATGAGCAGCAGTGGCCCTCTGTGGAATCTGAAAATATACGTGTGTGCGCAAGTGATTCAGGTTGTATAAGGGTGCAAGTGTGTGTAAATTTAAAGTAAACAAATAAATATATATTTTTAAATAAATAAATAAATATAACTTTAAGGGATACAAGGTAAATTCAATTTACACTTCTTTAGGTGATACCTACTTTTAATCTTAACTTAATTCTTAACACCTTACAGTCCAAATCTAGAAGAATATCAACTATAGTACAAAAACGATAGTAATATTCATTCAAGGATCGTTTCGTCAAAGAATCGTTTAGTGTCATAACACAATAACATCTCGGTTTCGAGGCGAGAGCTCTCACTTAATCATTATCCCGATCTTAAGCACGCACTTACTCCCGTCTCCGTTAAGTTTTGTATTCAATTTTTATAGCTCTGAATTTATTTTCTTGAATGGAATGCTTTTGTCGATTATCTGTTATAAATGAGACAAGTTTTTTTATGTAATGGGAAATAAATGAGTATGCAGTCAACTGCCCTAAGTGGTTAGTGCTGCACATGAAAATTTGTATTTTTTTATTATACAGATTAGCGCCTACCTTATGGTAAAGTCTAGTTGGTTACTGTCCTTCATGGACATCCATCATCAACTCGAGATAAGATAAGAGTCAGCCACAGCAACCCCTGGGGTCTAAGTTGGAACATCTTGGATAAGTAGTACTGATGTTATG
This sequence comes from Epargyreus clarus clarus, assembly GCA_014595695.2. Taxonomy (NCBI): domain Eukaryota; kingdom Metazoa; phylum Arthropoda; class Insecta; order Lepidoptera; family Hesperiidae; genus Epargyreus; species Epargyreus clarus. The sequence goes on along the minus strand of JACTTY020000016.1, from coordinate 3,357,013 downwards.
ACCAGATAAAGGTATGGGGGTGGAGGCCACTGGAGACGAACCACAAAGGGTTCTACGTTTAAACCTCCCGACCGCAAACATCTGAGATCGGCCTTGTGGTCATGTGTGCAATGTTTTTGCCTTATGGTCCCTTTGGAGTCGTTATTTTTGTTACTATTACTATTTTATACCGACTACGTAATACTCCGCTCATAATAGTTAGTCTATTTTATCATTCCTTAGAAGTCTAGACTTATTTCATGTTAATTACGAATACTTATGGGTTAAAGGTAACATTGTCTATTAATTTGATCAAATAATTGTATGTTACTTTTGAACTTGGTATGTCAAGTCTTGAAAAATGAACGAAATCTTCGCTTACACAAATTATTATCGTCAGTTATCATTTTACTTTCTTTGTATAAAACGTTTTTCGAAAATATTTTATTACAACATTGCTTTATTGTTCCAGATGCCGACTTGACAACGAAACAAAATTCCAGTGAAATTGTAAAGCCAAAGTGAGAGCAATATCAAATTTGTCGTAAATTCCGAGAGAGTTTGGGAAGTGTGATGGTAGCGGACGAGTGACTGTGATGTGATGGTGCAGTGAGCCGCCAACATGCCGCCGGCGTTGTGTCGCCTGATCGCGTCCGCCGCGTTGCTGGGCGCCACTATCGCGATGGCGGCTAAAAATGGTGAGTGTTTTGGAAATTTATTAATGCTTTTAGCGATTACGTGAAGTACTTAGGTTTTTGAAGTGAAAAATTATTTAGCGGCGTTGGTCACTTTTTGTGATGGATAAAACATGTTAAACTCACGTCAGGATTTGTGACCTGATCAAAAATTCGTAAGACGGAGGAAGAGTAAACCACCGGCGCATTAAATATACTACTCGATAACGTTGTAAAGGTTCCTGACGATCGGATGAATGGTTAAGTAGTGCATAAAGGTCGAACAGACAGACAACATCCATGTTACATATATATTTCAGACGCAACGTAACCCAGTAATACTACTGTCATAATAATTTAAAAAGTGTATGAAGTCTACCAACTACTCTATACTTCGACTACGGCTTTAAGCTTTTATCAGCAATGACATGATATCGCTACTACATACCTCTTATGCTTCTATTAGTCCTTACATCATTTCACTCTAGTTACTTTTGCTCCTCAATGGCTTCTGAAGTAGCACTTCCTAAAAATGTTCCATTTTATCTTTCTCGTAAACTTTTCATAATTGTCGCATTACGACACACCCGCAAAAAGCGTTACAAGAACGAATCTGTAGCCATTTCTGTTCCCAACTTAACATGTCTGAAAGCTACTAACGACACGCATCTCCACTCGAAAATGATCCTTATCATTGCGACTTAACATCAAAATCTGTAGAAGTACAGATAACTGTACAACTAAATGCCGTTGAAGCCTTAAATGACACAAAAAGAGTAACCGATGTTTTGTGACTCATTACCCACGTTTTCCAAAACTTAACATCCTCTTCAAAATGGATCTTAATACCACAACTCAAGATTCGAAGTTGGGTTTTGTGAGATTTTATTACGGATCTCGAGACACCATAAAATCTCGAAGTTCTGGAGCTATTTAATTCAGCTCGTGGATTTGCAAAGTTCGAGTGAAATCGGCATGGCGATCGAGGAATGAAAGGGCTTATACTTTCTCGATAAGTCGGTACTGGAGTACTTCTACTTCTCACTGGACGTAGTTTGAGCGCTTAGTTTTATTGGTTTTACATCGATGTCGATCCAACACGATATTGATGTAAACTACGTTGTGATTCCGGTTCGGAATAATATCTGAAATGATCCCGATGCATGTCACTTAATAATTTTGATCTTAAAAATCCCTTTGGTTTCTTGCCTTCGTCATCGGGTGTTCTGTCGTTGTTACTAGTTTTGGCTGTGCATGTTAATGTGGTAATGTATAGTAAGATATTGCTACCCCTATTCTAGGTTTATTTGTTAGTCACTAATGACATCCACGACACATCGCTCTTCTATGTTCTGACTGATCTAGGCAGACAGTACCAGATATTATAATGAATCAATCATCATTATATGCAAGTGTTTAAGGAAAGTTTACAAGAGGATAACAGCATTAGATAAGTGATAATTGGACTTCATTTTTCACTTGTTCAAGTATATTTGAGATGTAATAAATGTATATTACAAAGAATTAATACTTTTCAATGTTTTAATGTATACTATACATCAACTTTACCTTCACTTTCATATCGAAATCTATATCCAACCAAATCGAATACAAAAGCGATAGACAAGCCCTACTTTACCATACTATTCGCTTCCAAATAGCTCATAAAGAGACCACGTTTAAGCTCCATAAAAAAGGTTCTAACAGAAGGAAGAAAGCGAGAATGCCTACGGATCTTTTGTCAACCATCAACAATTGTAAGTGTCCTTGGCTTCACGGGGAAAATGGGATAACCTATTTTTTCACCACTTAGCTATTTTGTAGGCTATTTTTATTCCGTGTCCCAGATACAGTTTTAGGGTTTCGTCAAACCAATGCGACTAGCATTGCAGTAATTATTTTGAAGTAATCCCTTTATTATAGTTGTTACAAGATGTAGGATTAATATAAAAAAAAATGTCCGACTTTGATGTTTCAAAAAAAGTACACTTAAGGTTACTAGGACCCTTTATGTTCGTTTCCAATAGGCACCACCGCCACACCTATTTCTGCCAAATAACGAAAATTTTGGTAAAGGTCCATCTATGGTTGAACTTAAGCAGGAATCTAATGTTATCTAGGGTTGGTTACTCATGTCCTTGGACGGCAGTATCCACTTACCATCAAGTGGACTGCATGCTCTCTTTATCTCTTAATTCTCAATTAATTAATTACACTTCACAAACAGGAGGCCTTAAACAACTGTTTATGAATTACTTATTCACTTCTGAATAAAATATAGTATTACAATAGACAAATGAAACTTTAAAATCCATTGTATTGAATGTTGGTGAATTTATATTTAGTTTTCTTATTGTTATTTCCAAGAATATATTGTTTATCAGACATAATTATGAAGTATTTATTTGTTGCCTTTTGATAAAAACTAAAGTGAAACAAGGCTTAAATAATATTAGAGTCCTTTGTACTAAAATAACCTTTTAAATTATGTTTCACTTTTTTATTAACTTAGAAACTTAAAAATAGGTAACACCGACATACCTATTTTTACTTAATAATAGTAGTTTGAAACGCTTTAGTGTTTCCATTTGAAGGGTATGGCAAGGGAAATATACTTATCGGAAGCGTTTCAATTTAGTCCTCAAATGTAGCAATGCATCTGTAGCCGACCTCAGTACCCTTACCATCATCATCATCATCAGTTTTTACGTTTTGACAAAATGACTGTTTTGTTATTTGTTTACGTATTTGCCCGTACAATTTCTAATCAGCGCCCCTAGCGGATTGTATCAGAACTAAAGTGTCAGTAACGTAACATTAAATGTCTAAATTGACAAAAGGGCGCTTTATGTTTTGTCTCTCTTTTTTGCGAACATGTGAGGCAGACAGAAATACTTGAGCACTATTTGTTACGTTTACTCAGTCTACTGAAGTAAACGGAACAGAATATTGGATTGAGTAAACGTAACGGAAAATTGTGGGATGATTTGAGAACAGTAAGGGTACAGGTGCGATTGTAATCCTTGGGTTGAGAACAGATGTGCACGGGTGGCACTGGGTACTACATATAGGTTCACTGAATGTCCATTTGTTTCTTTATTCATCGTCAACCCATTACTGTCCCGCTGCTGGGCACAGGTTTCAGAGTGAGAGAGGGTTTTCCTCCACCTTCTTTGGTCATATTTTGGTTTGAAGGTCGCGAAAATACTATCAAACTGGACGCAGTGCTGAATATTGCTGATATTAGGCAAAAATAGGTAACAGGTATGGTGGTGGTGCCTCCATAGTCAAACCACAAAGGGTTCGATTCTAGCTATTCCTGAATGATACTCATAAACTAGAAATTCGAAGTATTCACTTTTGTTATCGGATATCTGGATATTTATTGGAAAGCTTGTATTGTGCAATGTTTTCCAATATCAACCCAAAAACACACAATATCAAATACATTTATAATTCCTAGAACACGCGTAGAGACGCGAAAATAATAATATTTTACGATGCACAAAATTGTCTTTTAAAATAGGTGATTTTCCTGGAAAAGTGGTACTATGAGTGAGTTGAATAAACTAAATTGTAACTGACTTAAGTGTCTTGCTGGGGCGATGTTAGCACCCAGAGTGAGTTCCCACGTTCGGAACTATGTGGTGGCAACGTAGGTAGTCAGCATTCCCACGGTACGGCGGCGGTGCAGAATCGTATGTCTTCCTGATAATTTGTTTAAGGCGAATGCCATTGGCCTTAACCAACATTATGTATTGCGTCACAGTCCCGGGACTAGAATAGGGCTACGGTATCCCCTGCCTGTCGTAAGAGGCGACTAAAAGGGGGCTTCCGGGGTTGCGGGCGGCAAGATTGGGAGGTCGACCCGTCCAGCAAGCAACTCGGGGAAAAACGGCGGTATGTGTGGTCGCATACCGTCGTAAACACCAGACGGTGTGGTGAGTCCTGAAGCTCACCTAGGAGGAGCCCGAAAGGGCGACGGGTTCAGAGGACTCCGGTTGCGTTCCGTAGGAGATCCCGGAGTCTTCTTGGCAACGCTGAGGACGGCCACCGGGGGGGTTTTAGTGCGGTAAGAATCCCTCGTAAACAAAAAAAAGGGATACACGCTGAATCGTTCCATGTAGTAGACACATTGCGTGGGTCCCTAAAATTGCGGGCATTCCTTGAATTTGGTGGACACACAACCGTGCGTCTAGATATTAGTTGTTACCATTTTTCTATATATTTCAATTTTTGTATACACCATTTTTATTATCATAGAATTATTATGATGGTAATATAGTCCGTTATGCGGGCCAAGTGCTTATTGACTTCGCATACCTTTGAGAACTCTATGATGACCTCAAACATGTAGGATTTTTGTGAGTTGGCTAAGGTAACTGTATCTACTGGTGATTCGAACCATGGACTGAAACAATTTCTAATTTAACAGGTACCTTTGAACTTACATAGGCACGAATGATTCCAACTTTACCTACGCTCTAAGTGAAAATTCAACCACCTTACATACAATGCGTACACAAAAACTTATGTTCTTTGTACTTTTATATGTTGCACTCCTTCCGCTCACAAACAAAGAGGTACTAATTTTAAAAGTCTGCTTAATTTTAACATACAGCGGGTGTAATTTGGCCCGGATCGTGCATAATACCTTCATTTGTATTTCCGCTGCACGCGCTAGGGCTGCGAGCATTGATAAGTCTTTAGGCTTTTAAGCTACTTACACACAAACTTTCTGCTTTTGTATTAAATTGACTATTACTGAGGTGTATGTAACTTGTGACGAAAATGGTGAGAGAATTTAACATGAGATATTATTGAAATTATCGAAATATGTTTACTGGTAAAGTGGTAAAATGAGGAAAAGTTGATCTGTGATGCATAATGATGCAATTTGTTTCATAAGCAAGCGTAGGTGATAAGTAGATATCGGTGTAAAAAAAATTACGGTGAGGGCTTTTTATGCTATAACTCATTAAAACTAACATTCGTAATTAGCAAATTGATTTTAATAGAATTGAATAAATTAATTGTTGCTAGGAATCATAAACGAATATATTTATGTTTAACTACTTAAACATCCCTAATATACTTTATGCTTATGACTACAAGCGTAGTGCATTAAAAATACATGCAGTCGAACATAGTAAGTACCTTCTAATTTTAGAAGTCGGTGAAAATGAAACATTTTGATTTAAATAATGATAAAAAATAAATAGACAGATAATTTATTTTTTCTGCCAACCCTCAAACGAAGACAAGTTTTCGAAACGTAACTGAACTTTACAAAAGGTATACAACAAGATTGCGGCAAAATAACACAAAAAGTAGCGATAAAACTTAAAAAGCCACATTTGTAATTCGTATGAACTTGCAAGAAACTTACCAACTTGTATGCTAAGACTAAAAGCACTAGCCAATAAAATAAATCAAAAGTTCCATTTGAAAACCAGATACCAATAAATTGACACGACACTTCATAAACTTAGTCTGGCAACCCTCATGTTTCAAGTTTCGAACAAAAACTTAATCCACAAAAGGTCTACACCGCACTGCGGTGACCTGCAGGACTAACACAAAAGTTGCTAGAAAGTTAAAAAATAAAACGAAATCCAAAAACACATTCGTAAGTCGAAAACTTGTGCAACTATGAAAAATATGGCCACGTGAAACTCCTTGTTTTGTATGGCTCGTCTGTGTAATTCTTCTGAAAAGTTTCAAATTCAAGTTTGGAAACGCGCGAGTTTTTATCTGTGCGGATTATTTGAGTTTTGTGTAATCTGTGGCATATGCGGGCAAGAACATGCTTTGGCTTTTTGGCGCGAATTCAAAGTGGGGGATTTCGCTTTTATACGAATCTTACCCCAAGAGGGATTCCGCCGGCTATATCATGAATACAGTGACTATTTTAACTACATTTTTGATGCTTTTTTGTATCTACACTGTTATTTATACGCGTACACATTATTAAGTGTGAATATGAAGTTTAAAAGGCTGCCACTTTAAAAAATGAAGAGGAAAACTCATTGTGTTAATAGTTACGATGTCTGCAAAATAGTTAAGAATGGTTAATCTCAGTAAAATTCTTCCTAAATTAGAAGGTTTTATTAGAATGCTTCGGTAATCCTCAATTTCGTTAATAAGCTGATAACCCTTCATTCTTTAAACTATGACTAATGGTATTATTTTATCTTATAACCTGACGAATATATTTTTACTGATCAGCTTAAATCTTCTTAACTATTAGTAAACATAAAATATTAGTACAATCTACGGGATATTTATTTTTGGAATCTATCTACCATTAAATACGATAAAAATCCTAACGAATCTCCGATAATTCTCCGATAAGCATCTATCCCTAACCACGGTTAAACGGCACTTAACACACGCCGTTAAAACCGATCGCCTCTCAGTATTTCATCTGAATAAGAAAATTATACCGTTCTACGCGAGTCGATCGATCTCCTTTAGAAAATCGACGGTCTAAGCCTTACTGATAAGAGAATCCATTTGTTTTCCGACAATAAGTATTTGTGTAAGGTACGAGAGACCTAATGCCCGTAATTTAGGTGCAAATGCCCAGGTATTATGTATGGATCGGAGACCGCTATTCGTTAATTGCTCCAATTACAAAGGTAATTTTCGAGGAATTCAATTCCCATTTATTTCGATCTAAAAATAGCTAGAAATACTCGCATGCTCCATAATTGGGTTTCCAAAAGTTATGAAATTATGTTTCCAAATTGTGTCTTCAATTACAATAATTTAAGTAATTTTGACAGTCTATTAACAACAAATACTGAATGCAAATAAGTAAAACTATAAATAACTAATAAGTTTAAGCATAATTTTCCTTTTAAATTCCCGTGTAAATCAGGCAGAGTAAATTTAAGTAATAAAATAAATAAACAGGTGTGACGTGCCTGTTATATGAATTAGTCACTACCTTCTAAGAAGATTTATCTATGTAATATGTAAATTATAAGTACCAAATAGTCTAAGAAACCTATATAAATGTGCTATTTCATGTTTTCTTTGTCGATTAATGGATCGTCTCATAAACCCAACCCCAAAAAATTACAATTGATCTCAAATAGCGCGTTAGTTACCTAAAGGTTCATTGTTCCGGGAACTAAACCAGAACGCTGCACGTCTATCCCATCACCAATAATTAGTTAACACTAAGTCATAAAACAGTTGTCACAGCTGAATAGAGAAATCTAAAAGATAAATGAGGTGTACGTAACGACAGAAGTTTATTGCATATCTTTGAACTTGCACCGAGTTCCGAGTGCTTGCGCCCCTCGGGGGCTAAGATCCACAACTTCCGCAATTTGCTGGATTATTTACTCTGACTCACCTAACTAGTCTTTAATTTTTCTGATAAGCCTTCTTGTATTTTATTTTTGATACTAATTGTTTTGTATTGGGTAATAAAATAAGACAAGTATTTCATATCATACAGGAATCATCTGTCATGTTACCTTCATACTAACTCAGGAACTCAGGAACTCACTCAATGTATGTAACTCAGGAATTTTACTATCAATCTTAAATGGTGCAGGACCTCTGAATAAAGTTACTGTTTATTGCTTTTAGGGACTCAATCATAAACCCCAATCATAAATCTCAAAGATAAATGAGGTGTACGTAACGACAGAAGTTTATTGCATATCTTTGAACTTGCACCGAGTTCCGAGTGCTTGCGCCCCTCGGGGGCTAAGATCCACAACTTCCGCAATTCGCAGGTTTATTTACACTGACTGTCTCAGTAATGTATTTACTCAGGACTAGTCAGTTTAAGTGAACATACGTTTTTGAGTGAAACAATACTTCTCTAATGAAAAATAATGTGGGTGTAACCTTAACGGACAATTCAATTAATACTTGAGACTGATTTTATTTGAAAGTGATTTCATTTGAGACTGATTTCATTTCATCTTTTTTTGTGAATTTAAAAGTTAAAGGTAGTAAAAGAGCATTCAGTCTGTCTGGAAGAAAGGTGAAAGTATAGTATCCACTGTCGCCCATGGATGCCTATAATCCAAGTTAGGATCAGAGTTACCCTCAAATTAACCTTCAGGACTAAAATGGAACGCCTGGTAAAAGTCTAGGCCTTACTTATCATATCTTTCAACCAGAATACAGTGCATTTTACACTGCTGTTACTAGGCAGAAATGGCAATGGTACCTTTGGAATCGAATTAGGAAAGCTCCTACTACATCTGAAACATCAAAGAAGTAATCGTAGAGTCACTTAGAATTATAGATTTAAGCCAAAGTCCGCTGTCTAAGTGCGGATCGGTAGACTTCACATATCCTTGAAAAGAACTCTTAGGCATGTAACTTTCCTCATATTTTTTTTCTTTACTGATTTCATTCTTTCTTCATTCTTATTGATCAAAACATGACCGTGAAAAATCAAACAAAATAAATGACCACGAAACTATTACTGTTTTATGCCTGTTCACAAATTAACATAACAACTTACAGTCCAACAAAAACCGATAAACACATGCTCAAAACATTCAACTTTAACGTCGAAAATCGCAGGCAATGCCGTTACGATACCCGGGAATAAGTTGCAAGCATTTCGTCTGTTCTTCCCAACTCCGCTGAAGCGGCGAAAGAGATTGGATGGATATATAATTGCGTTTAATCTACTGTCACTAGGCTGTTAGTTGCGATGGTACCTCCAATTACGAACGCTTCTAATAACTGTAAAACATCATCGTCAATCCATTAATGTTCCAGTGTAAGGGTGTTCTCTCAGAACTAAGGAGATTGAGGCAGTAGTCCATCGTGCCGGCTAAGTTTGATTTAGCAGACTTCGCATACACTAGAATTATTTTTGAGAACTCTGAAGCCTATACGATTCCACAAAGACGCTTTATTTTACTAACTTGCTTAAAGGTTATAATTATTTGCTAATACGCGCATAACTTCATCACAGACCATCTTCATTCTTCCTTCATTCCTCTTGTTCAAAACATAGATGCACGCTTGGTTAAGGCATCCTCCGCCCCGATTAAAAAGATCACGAAACGATTACTGTTTTTATCAAAGAAGAATGCCCGTTCACAAATTAACATAACAACTTACAGTCCAACAAAAACCGATAAACACATGCTCAAAATATTCAATTTTAACGTCGAAAATCGCAGGCAATCCGGTTACGATACCCGGGAATAAGTTGCAAGCATTTCGTCTGTTCTTTCCAACTCCGCTGAAGTGGCGAAGGAGTTTTAGTCTCGGAAAACTGGATATGATTCCGGAAATGTACTTGAAGCAAATACATGAAGGAAATCGTATTGGAAACTTATTTACTGTAGAGGATTTTTATTTTTATTTAAGTAGCTACTAAGTATAGTACTGCGTCTTCGGGTTCTATATTGGTCCTAAACGATCTGTAGTCGTCTACTTGGGCAGGATTGCTCTCGGAGTGAGAGGGGTTTAGGACATAATCTGCCGCACTGGCCAAATGCGAATAGATATACTTAACTCACCTTTATGATTTTTTTTTAATCTCAGGCGTGTATCTTTTCTTCACCCATAAAGCAAGTGACTTTAATTTCTAATGCACACATTAATATTAAAAATCACAAGTAGTATTCGAACCTCGGACCACCGGATTGCTATGTCGAGTTTTAACCACTTTTTAACCACTATGCTATCACTACTTTTTACCATAGAACGGATGGGTGACCGCTAAAGATTTTTTTAACAGATCCATTAGAAATATTGCAGGTTCTTTTCTACTAATAACATCGTATAAAAATATAAATTCAAGAGTACATCTTTATACGTTTTTATATATTTCAGCCTAATTGATATATTTTAATGAGGACTGTGTAACTTTATCTACTTTATACATCAAAGGCCTTATAATTAGTGATGAAAAAGTTTTAATTTAAGCCTTTTAATATTTTTACATAAAAAAACCTGCGTGAATAAATTTAAAAATTAATAATAAGTGTGTTTTAAACACGGCTACTCGCGTGTCGTTTGGCAACGATCCGGGTTTGATTCCTGATCAGAACACGTCTAGTGGTCACTGCCGAACATCGATTTCTGTGACCAACTCCAGGACAGGGGCTCTAACTGAAGCCATTCACAGGTGAGTTTCCTCTTACGAGGGATCTTTGTCTTTCTATATATGTCAGCGGGTATCCCAACAAAGTAAAAATAATATGACGACAAAGTGGTAAAAATGTACGTCCCACGGCTGGTCATAAGTCTTTCCATAACTCCTCTTCATGACCCAAAAAATACTCAAATGTAGATGGGTGGTGATAGAAACCAACTGGAACTGACATTCTCAAATTGCAAATTAGACCTCAGACACGGAAAACAACTGCTACTTATTGTTAACAATCGAAATCAGCATCTAAACGTGTCTTCCGAATCAATAAAATTAAACCATTAGTGGCTACCCATCCACTATCTAAACCGCTCTATCTTAAAAAAACTCTGAGCATCAGTGGCGATCTACTAAAGTTATGCGCACTTCAATCAAAGTGACGCATAAAAAATGGCCGCTTAAGCAGCACACTTACAAATTCAAAAACTTTTCCACTATAAAGTGTAAACCAACTGAGTGCTTTTGTTATCGTAATGACACTTGGGCGGCTGTCACACCGAACAGTTCTGAATGATAGATTATCTCCGGAATATATTATTAATGTTTTCAACATTTTCGAACGGTATATAAATAATTGTGGGAACCGCCATCTGTTTGGGGCTTTGTTTATGAAGCTATAGTAAAGTGCTTAATAATTCATTGTGATAATATTGTCTCCATAATTATGTTATCACTGAAGAATGGTTTGTATTTAAAGTTCTTTATAAGAACCGAGGAACGACATTAAAATGTATGTGTTTGCTTCAATGTAAAGAAAGCATAATATGGTTAATAATAATAAAAAAGTTGTGTTTTGTGTTTAAATGTTTGTGTAATCGTTTGTTTTCATGGACACACGCACACAACCAACGCATAACCACCACAGGATATCCCGGTATAGGACATTTATGAGTATAGAAAGCGTCTAGCGTTATTCATATTGACGTCATCGTCGTAATCAATCCATCTTTGCTGGGCACTGGGCCCTCTCACAGTACGGCTTTAGGCCGTAGTTCACCACGGGTCAAGGGTGAAAAAGTAGAAACTTGCACATTTCAGAACTTTTTCATATAACGTTCAAGCCTGTTAGTTTCCTCAGAACGTATCTTCACCAATATAGCAAATGTAAATTAATTTCTAACATCTGACTTACTTTACGTTACTTTTAACTTTCAAAAACACACTTCTAATTTTCAAAAAGTTTAAGGGATTCTTACCTTGCCGAATCAACCACTAGGCTATCACTTATGTAATGTTTGAGTTATTGTGTACATTTAAATGTAAATACATGAGTTAGATAAACGTAATACATGAGTCTTTACATTTAAATGTACACATAACTTAAATATCTATTTATGACTGGGTCAAACAGTCTGTCCATACGTGTTCAGCGCTGTGTGACTGGCGGTTGTCGGAACTCCGCAACCTACTTTGTAAAGACGACATGTTTATGACAAAAGTTTCAGCTGACGACTATCTGCTTGAGAACTTGATGCTCTTAGAAAATTGCGCGCTATGAGTTATGGCGTCCTGGTAGGGATTTAGAGGTTTCATGAGGTGGAAGTGACTGGGTGCCGATTTTAGAAGTATCGATTTTACGTGTAAGACTATGAAAAAAAAATTTTTTTATTAGTCTTATTTTTTTAATATACTGCGGAGGTAATTTTGTGGTAAATTAAAAGAATGTAAATTAGATTTTTAAGCGTCCCCGTTGGACTTTATAAATACTTTCGATTTTTCCTTAAGTGACAAGTAATTCGATTCATTCAGTTTAATGATAAAATGAGGAAAAATCTATTGAAACACAAAGTTGCTTTGAATTGTAAAACCATCAATTAAAAACCTCTCTGAATATCTATTACGTATGTACTGTTAAATAATACACAAATAAATGTTAATTAAAAAAGGTTTTTTATGTGTGCTGGAACGTGGAAAAGAAAAGTTTTCCATTTTGTTTTTCGTATTCTTAGCAGAAAAACCTTTAATTTCATAACCATATCATTGGAGTAAATAAAAAATAATCGATCTACCATCTTGGGGTGTCCGCTAGTTATATTTAGAACAGCCTCACAAAACGAATCATGTATTGTTATTCAAAACAAACATGTATGCAAAATTTCAGATCAATCAGTTGGGGTCAATAGATTTAAAATTCAGTACTAAGATTTCACACACACAAACATAAAACTAACAAGGCAAGTTAATAAAAGTTTATAGAAAATAAAAGTAAATAATAAATCATAATTCACATCTAAAAATATTCTAAAATATAACAGCATCACACCATAATAGGGTTTAAACCCGTTACAACCATCTATTGTTACAGTTTTGTAATTTAATACACAGGTAGTTAATTTAAACTTCAGTTTAAACGCAAACTGCCTTACGTGCCTATAAATTTCGAGCGCTATTTTCATATCTTTATATCTCACAGCGCTAAGTAACCACGAGAGTTGTTTCTAATTAAACGGACGGAGTTCTAACAATTTTACGTTCCATTTCGCGGTCCGTCTACTTTATGGAGTAGTTGAGTTTATTTTAAGCGAGCAATGTATGCTTTCGAAATGGGTTCTGTCGCGAGCGTAGGCAGTGGGAATGCTTAACACTCTTATTAACGCTGTAGGAACAACGCTCCCCTTTGTTCACATAACTCAAACATTATGGTCGGGACCATACGACAATGTACGGTTACGGCCTATTTCGACGAACGTAGAGACAAAAACACCATCGTTATTCATGGCGGCTCTTTCCTGCTGTCGTTTGGCTTTTTGGGCTTTCTTAGAATTATATATGTAAATTAGCTTTTTCTTCTCACTTATATGGGTTTCTGAAATCAAATTCTGGTTCCATTGTTCACTATATTTTGTATTGTTGCTTCTTTGGAAAGAATAGGACAATGAAACAACTTGCAGTTTGGGTCCACTTTGGATTTTTTATAAGTTGTAGAACCCTTCGTGTAGCTTTTTTGTTTACGAGGGGGAAACCTTCACAAGGTACCCGGTGCCGTGGGAGGGCACACAGGGTTATGTGGGATTCTTACCGCACTAAAACCCCTCGGTGGCCGTCCTCGGCGTTGCCAAGAGGACTCCGGGATCTCCAACGGAGCGCAACCGGAGTCCTCTGAACGCGTTGACCTTTCGGGCTCCGCCTAGACGAGCGTCAGGAACGCCACACCGTCTGGTATTTACAACGGTATGCGACCACACACACCGCCGTCCTTCCCGGAGTTGCTTGCCGGACCCTTCGTGTACCTAATTCGGCTTCGGGGTATCATTGTGCACGTAATCCCAAAAAGAGAAGTTTTCTACATAGCCCCATACTAGGATTCCCTTTATTATGGGCACCATGAACACGTGAAAATGAATAATGAATTTGAAGGTGGCAGAACCCTTTGTGGTTTGACTCCGACGGCATCGCTACACCTATTTCTACCTAATAACAGCAGTGTTAGGCGCTGCTGTGTTCCGGGTTGAAGGGTGTGGTAAAAGAGACAGACTTTTCCGAGGCGTTCCAGCTTAGTCTTTAGGGGTAGCAGCGCATCTGTGGCTGACATCAGGTACGAATATCTATTCCTATCTGGGGTTGATTACAGATGTCCATGGGTGGCAGTAGCCACTTACCATCAGGTGGACTGCATGCTCGTCTGCTACTACTATAATATAAAAAAAAGAATACACAAAAACTCAGTGCCCAGAATAGAAATTTTACCATCTAAATGAGTGGGTGGGTAGGGATCAAACCCGGACCCCGCTACGTATCGGACCTATAATGGTGACAACACCCTTACACGGATTGTGAACCATGCCCTTACTGGAAAAGGAATCGAATTTACGATATACCATTCGCGTCGTTTAAAGCGATTGTCCCCCTATAGATGGACTCGAGTTTCTCAAAGTTCGCCAAAACTTGTCGGATCTATTTTGTTCGGTCCCCAACTTCGGGTGACAGATAGTAAAAGCCAAGTTTCGTCGTAAATTTGGGCTGCTCCTCTAAAAGTGTCACGCAGTAACTTTGAAAAGAATAAGTTTTATTCGTATCATGAGAGGGCGGGGCTTCTCGGACCCCCGCATACGGGATTACTTTGACAGTTTCAATCCAGTACAGATTATATAATGAAACGCGCCAAATTCAGGCAAAGGATTGGAGCGTCATGCCAAAATGTTAGGATGTGGAAATAAATTGTCTTTTTCGTTTTAATTTTTATTCGTTATTTTGTACAGTCAATTATGTTTTTTCTTTTATTGAAATAGGAAGCAAGCATACAGTCCTTTTATGTTATGCTACTGCTGTAGATATCTCTTATGAACCCTAAATGCGATCTAAGTCCTATCTGAGATCAACCATAGATGAATTGTTTATCCTGCTAATTTGCTTGATGTAAATGTCATTTTCTTATCACGCCCATTAAACCTTCACACTAGCCTACTACACTAGGTGCTAGGAGTGTTATAAGGTAGAAATAGCGGTTGTTCCACCGAAATCGAACCATAAATGATTTTACTACCCTTAATTTATTTGTTAATAATCTAAATAAAAGTAGCATTATTTACGTACGCGTAATAAAATCCTTTTGTTTAACCATTCCGTGTATGCCAAAGTTTTGTTGACTCTTCAACCGTTTATTTCATCCAATCACGCTAGGCTATTGCCTGTGTTCCAACTTGAATAAAGTTTGAGAACCTAACTTTCGTATTGCGTTATATTGCTGGTACTCTTGAAACTTGTAGAAGTGGTAGAAACCCTTGTGGTATGAATGTAGAGCTGGGACACCTATTTGTGCCTAAAACAGCTGTATTAAGCGCTATTGTGTTCCGCTTTAAAGGGTGTGGTAAGCGAGACATACTTATCCGAGGCGTCTTAGACCTCAGTGATAAAAATATGTAGCCAAATTCAGGTCGGGATCGAATGTTATCTGGAGTTGATTGCAGATGTGGGTGGCAGTAACCACATGCCATCAGGACTTTACGCAACTTATCAAGAGATGGCGCTTCTGAATCACGATATCAATGTTTTCTCAACTCCATACAAGCGTCGTTCTGAGATTGTGGAAGCATGGCCACTACTTGGGCATGATCAGTTAGTACGGCGGGAGATTACTCTTTGCCAACAAACAAAAAAGTGTAAATGGTAAAAAGTTACCATTGGGCCTATATCCATAAACTACCCTAAGCACAAGAGGCAATCGGTTTAAAAAACGTAAGCGATACAGGCCCTGACGTAATGGGCAGGTCCCAATTTGAAATTCGACTATCGCCGTGTCGTAACGGTATTGCCTCTGTATTGCTTAGGGCGGCTTGATTAAATTTGCTCTTTATGTGCGCGAGTTAGTGTTGCCAGGTGGGCGTGGAAAAATACGGGATTTTAAAGGTTTAAAGATGGGTATTATGGGTGGGAGTCTAATTACATTTTTGTGTGAAAGTTTTTTAAACATTATTACTACACACTCCTCTTATTATTATTAAATGATGGTTCTTATACTCCTAGTCCAAGACTAAAATTCTCTCAGGCTTTGTCAGAGTAGGGTATAAATTAATGTGGCCACGTTGCTCGTCTAACCTTATAAATTTTGTCCTAGAATTGACCAATATGTAATAAGAAACGTATCTAGCCTGATAGCTCTTATACGAGTAATCACACACAATCTTATAAGCACACTTATAATCTTAATTAACCGTAAATTAACTTTTATAAATATCACAAAAGTTTCAGACGTCTTAAAAATCAGGACATTCCTAGAAATCTGAACACATGGTCACAGTACAGAGAACGCTGCTTGAAATTAACTACACGCTGTATATAATTCTAATTCAGCGTACAGGGTGTTCAAATTTTTGTTATTTCACCCCGACATAACCCAATTTGATACTTGATGGCCTTAAAAATTTAGTAGCGATTTTTTTTTGTATCGCTTCGTTGTATTTTAAGGTAGTATAGAATAAAGTACAATTATCCATTTATAGTACAACAAAATCATTTAATTTTCTTTCAAGCCTGTATTCGAATCGGGACATCCCTTTGTTTGACACACCTGCTACTTTGCAGTAGGATTAGTTAAGTTATGATTTATAGAACGTATAGAATAAGTATGAACTCTACTTGATTTTAGCTAGTCATCTGTAAATAAGATCATAAAAATAATAATAAGTAACGTCTTTGACTACCTCATTTTACAAAGTGTAAGTAGATCTAATTTAAGGGCCAAAGATGTATTGCTATTTCCGAAAATGCCTAAAAATATAAATTTTACGGTAGAATATATAATAAGAATATAGGTACAGCAGCACTATACCGCTACGTTATTATAACATACTGGCAGGTAAGAAAACGTTAAAAGAGTATCTTATCGCAAGAAACAAAAACAAATTTGTGAAGACATAACCATATTAAAGGAGGTAACGTTGCGTAACACTCACCTGGAATTCGAGCACTTAATATCCTATGAGCGTGCTTATGTCATTTGACAACCACTCGACGCAATATTGATCGTTGCTTCAAAAGGAACTCTGTAAAAATCTCTTTATGACCTATCCAATAGAATCATATACAATCATCGTCTATCCGAACTCTTAGTACTAAAAACATAGCGTCGAGTTTTGGACAAGCGTGCAACCTCGCCCGAAAAGGCAACGTTGCCGAGATGTTTCATGTTTTCGTCAAGTGTATAGGAAGAGTGCGATTATATACGTACTTAATCTGAGGAGCGTTCATGGACCGTAAATATCGTTGGAGGTGAATTGTTAATATTGTTGGTTGTTCGCTTAAGGTTTATGATGTTCCGCTCAGGTTGCCGTGTTCTTGCATGCAAAGGGTGCTTATGTGCTCGGAAGTCAAGTTTAACGTAAATTTTGTCTCCGAATATGTTCTAAATGAGAGCGTCAACGTACTTAGATACTATTCTGTGAGATCCTTGTATTCGAAAACTGAAGACGTGAAGTTTAAATTCCAAAGTTGAAAGTGTTGGTGGGGAATTCTGGTTTTGCATATTAAATTGAGTTTAAAACATGAAGTCACTTGTCTCAGAATTATCGAAATTATAATGGTACGAGAAGTTGTTGGTATTTTATAGTATTTTACTACGATAGTAAACTTTGTTGTCTCAGTCTACTTTCAATTGGATATATTTAAATATCTATAGTTATGTAATACTAATTCCTATACTATACGAAACTTAATTAAAAATGAAAAAAAAAACAAAAACATTTTATTATATATATTTCAATGAAGACAAGTTGAAAATTCCTTAAAAGGTTCTTAAAGTGATCATTTAAACGCAAAAAATAGAGTAGCATTAAACGTCTTAGGTCACGTAACAATAAAAACTAAGTATGATAAAAAATATGCTTCTTTTTCAAAAAATAGTTTTCTCCAACGAATGAATTATTCAAAGAAACAAGATGTTTAGAGTTTCGACAATTTTCTCTTAAAATCCACAAGATACGCACTTAGTGGCCCTTAGAGATGAGTTGCTCTCTTTGTGTTAAATTTTAATAGCCTTCAGGTCACGAGGACGACACGAAGGTCCTTAAAAATATAATAATATTTTTGAAACTAAAACGCTCACGTTTTTACCAAAATTTACCTAAGTTACAATATGATGTAATACTTCTAAACGTGGTGTGAATGTAAGGGGGAACAGATCGTGTAAATAAAAAAATTGACGGATAGGTTATAGCTGCCAACGTCATAAATACCCTAAAACAAGTGTCTATCTACTACGGTTCAGGAGATAGAGGCCTGTAGGACTACCATTAGTTTACAAAAGTATTACTCGCTAGCGACTGCGTAAAATAAATGTATGAAAAATTGTACAGCGCCTCTGGTGGTTACTCGTAGAACTAAAATCCGTAGTGACGTAACTCGATACGTAAAAAACCTATCGAAATCAAATCGCTAGCGAATGTCATTATGATCTATTGCCATACAAATTCGGTCCCATGAGTCATTAATTTGACAGACGTTGTCAAGAAATACCGTAACGATAGCAGTTATGTTATTCACTAGCAAAATGACAATAGTTTTCTATTTATCATTTCTATAGTGGCGTTTCTATGCCAACTCATGGTAATGCTACTGTTACAGACGGCCTAACGGACAGACAGCGGTGGCTTAGTAATAGGGTTCCGTTTTACCCTTTGAGTACGGAACCCTAAAAAAGATTATTCTTACAAATTATTCGCAGATTTTAATTGTTACAACTTATCTGTTGTTCACTTGTACAGTTATGTGAATAAATCGCTATATAAATATGTATACTTAACTCTTATTAACTTGTTGCCATGTCTATAGTACGTACAAGTAATAAATTGTATGGATTTTCCCGTCTAGAGTAAACGATGTATAGTAAAAATATATATTTGTAACTAAAGATAAAATATTTACAGTAACGCCGAATAAATTTATCAAAGAAAAAACTTTAGCATTTATATTTTCTGTTTTAAAATATCTTAGCACTTAGCTCTCCTAACGGATCGTCAGTTGATATTATTTTGTGTGTTAACCCTATACTTGACATTGTGCACTTAAATGCACATTAGAATCAGATTTTTTTTTTCGGATAATGCGACATCGAATCTTACTAATAATAACTGAAAGCGAATTAGCAAACGTTTCTTTATGTCAGAAAATGAAATCAATATCTGTCTCGTTCACACATTGTAAATGGTAAACAAAATAGCGAGCCGTCATTCAGCGCCTGCGCAACGCTCTCTAAGAATCTTATTTTATCTGAATTAAATTAAGTTATATGTACGAAATTTATATAATCTTACTTTCTGCAAGCTTTATGCAATGTTTTGGTGAGATATAATGTTTTGAATATATAGTAATTCATGACTTTTGTTATGTGTGCATTAAAATGCACACTGCCAACGACATACAATATTACTGTTTGTCAATATTGTGTCTTTAAATGCACACTGCCAACTTTGCTACTATATACTAAGGTTCTGCACACAAGGTAGGGGGTTGGGTGAACAAAGTTCAGACAGAGTTTTTTTTTTTATAATTCATGACTGAAATTAATATTTCCCCGTTTCCACTAAATTCCCAGTCCTTAGCTTGCAATATTTTTTTCAGATGACTGGAGGCCGAAAAATTCTAGCTTTACTCGTACTTAGAGCACAGGGCCTTTACAAAGGTCGCCTGAAAGAAGATGAAATATGCATAGATTAGTAAAGATACTTCGCCGCCTTGAAATTGAATGAAGCCACAAACAGCTTATTATAGTAAGTTCTTTTTTTGAATTCTTGACAAATAAAAACATTTTTAGAGAAAATTTACGAATAAATAATTAATACTGCTTAACGCTGCATAATAAATAAATAATTTATAATAATAATTTCAAATATTTTAGGGACATTTTAGCACGGAGACGTGGCAAAACGTTTTTACGCAACTATTTCAATTCTCAAAACTGGGTACATTTTCTTGTTAGGAGTGAGTAATCTTTACTAATCTATGGAAATATGTTAACATTTATAATACTATTATCCTTGCTAAATGAGTTAAAATCTAATATTTCAACATTTCACAATTGTTTAAAACTTTTTTTATTGGTACATCAATTCTATATTTTATTATCATTTTTATATCAAACAGAAAAGAAAATGAAGTTACAAAATCAAATACTTATTTCACCTGAAACTTATTCAAACAATTTTCATCTATTGTTATCACTGATTCTATCACTGATTTCAACTGTTGCAAAAAATAACTTATTCATATAATGGAATAATTAAAATCATCAAACTTTTCATCTGTAAATACTCGTATTATATTTTAAAACTTTAATTCTATGCTTAATTTAATTTTCGCCGATTAAAACTATTTAAAGTTTATTTAAAAAGGCAATGGTAATCAATGACACTCATTCGGGGAGTTCAAGGTTTGATTCCTAGGCACGCATATCTTCTTGTGCGTCAGAAAATGACTTGTTGAAATGGAGAAGGAAAATATCGTAAGAAACACCCAAGATCAAGTTCTATGTTAAAGAACCTTCATTCTATTACCTTCATCTTTAGGCAACGGAAAAACATATGATTACCAAATTTCAATCTATTTGGTCTAATAGTTTCAGATTCAGACGCACGAGTGATCATATAAGGGTTTTGATTTTGTTTTTCGTAATGAACCCTAAAAAGTTTACAAAGTTATGTGACGTCTACTAATTCACACTTGGCGCGTAGGACTATAGCCTCCTCCCAGTCTGAAGGCAGACACGCGCCCAGCAGCAGAACGGTAACGACTATGATTTTAGCAGTTCCTTTGCAATTAAACAACTAACTCCCAGAACAGCATAATTACAGTACCACAACGTTAGTAACAACAAAATCAACGCTTAGACTCTCCTTCTGGATAACCATTTGACAGGCTTGTGGAAATATCCAGTCTCCAGGCGGGAATAAATACGATCTAAATTGATGACAACCGTCGAAGTCTTATATTTTACTAGTAACGTTAGAATCCATTGAAATCGAAGCTGGATAATTTCCCTAGAGAAGAGGCGATAATTTTACTAAGTGAGGCGTGATGAGCATATCTTTACTGCAGACTGGATTTTATTATGCCATCGTTTAAGTGTAAAAGCTGGTAATTCGCGAAGTGTCTAATATCAGCAAATAGAGCGTTTAAATATTGCTTTTATGGTATCAATGTAGTTATTTTGTTAGATGAGGTATTACTACGACTATTAAAGTGTAAAAGCTGGCTTTCTAGTGATCGAATATATTATCAGCTAACATAACTTAAATATTGCATTCAATTTCAAAAATAAAGTGTTTGAAGGTAATATTTTAGCCATACAGTAAATCTGCTTTGATTTTATTGTTACCAATAAATTATAAAGGCCGGCTATATGCGGCGTATCGAATATTAGTAAAATATAGTATAGAACATTGCATAGTATAGACCATGTATTGTAGGGTATAGAACATTGCATTTTAGGTACATTGAAAAATTTATTGAAAACAGTGTTTATCATAAATATTTTTTTATGTGACGGAGAACATATGCACTATACACATGGTGTTATAGCAATTACATCGGAAGCATGGACAGCAGTCCATTGAGACTTGTCATCGGATAAAACTAGTATTTTTTAAGTTGATTACAGATGCCTTAATATCCCTGAGTATTGAATTCAGATGTATGCATACGTATGTATTAGGTGCATACTATAAGCACGTTTCAATGTAGAACAAACCTTTAAAAAAATAAACACGTCAGTAGTAGGTGTAGCGGTTGTGTCGTTGTATGAACCCGTATAGTTTGTACTATAGGTATATACATATAGTACCTCGCTAAAACGACCAAGAATCTATTATATTTAAAGACGCTGAACCCAAGACTGCTTGGTTGAGTTATGTGCTCATTCAGGCAGAGTCGGGCAGTCTTTGGAGCAATTACTATGACTTATAACACGTGAGCTTGCAATATCGGACAGGGAACAATTTATTTAAGCTAAAGATTTTTGAGTTTCCCATACATTTGGTAGTGTTTATTCGTATTGTATTTATGTGTGCAAATAAAAGTATGATCTATAAAAATAAATCATAATTAAATGATTGTCTGTATTTGATGTTTTTCTATATATTTCGGAACAAATATTCTTTTAAAATCCGATATTGAAACTATGAAAAATATTTTATTTTAGATGTTACATCGTGCGCAATATATGAAATTTACTTTTTTTTCAAAATTGTCATTGGTAAATTTTGTTAATTGTCATTGGTAAATTTCGAATTGTTCGTCATAAATTAGGTTCTATGATAAAAAATTGATATTTTTGGGTGTTATATTTTTGGATTTATTAAAAATTCAACTTACTGCAATGGTAATAAAACAGCAAAAGCCAAGGATGCAGGGAGAATCAAAGGTGTATGAAATGCTGATACCTAAGAGAGGGTTAAGTTATGCGCCCATTCGGGCCGCGCAGGCACACTTCGAAGCAATTACAGTGACTTACGACACGTGTTCCTGCAATATCCGATATTGGAGTTATAAGGAATATTTTTTTGGAACTCTCATTATATTTTATAGTAAATAAATTAATGCATTTACGCCCTAAATTATTTTTGCAAATTTGTTTCGAATTTAATGCGTGACTCGTAAATGTCTTAGGGTGCTCATTTTATTCATTTAAAAATGTATAATCGTTTAAAAATAAAAATGTAAAGATGAAAGTCAAGGATACAGAGAAAGTCAGGATATATGAAATGCTGATACCTACGGGCGGGTTGAGTTATGCGCCCATTCTGGCCGCGCGGGCACACTCCGAAGCAATTACTGTGACTTACGACACGTGCTCTTGCAATATCCGATATTGGAGCTATGAGAAATACTCTGTTTTGGAGCGCGTGCTTACTTTTAGATCTTTCATAAAGATGCAAAAGTGAAAAAATAAGGTCTGTAACTATTATGTATATTACTCTATGGCTGTAGTCTACTACTTTATCTGTTATCTTTTAAAAGACCACTGTTATCATCATACAAAAAGTATTATACTTATGATTTACGTGTAAGTGAACAATATACGCGGAAAATAAAACACACATGTTTGCATATTATAAAGATTTCTTGTTATATTCATTAAATATATGTAAACATAACAGAAAACCCACTATACCATGTAAGTAGGAATGTCTTTGTGAATGACAATAGGTTTATTTTGTGTCCAACTATTCCTCTGGACCGCGGTAAATTGTTTTGGGCACTTAGCTCGGTTCGCAGTTTGAAACTGAAAGTTGCTGAAACTCGATGGAAACCGCACGACCTCTGAAATTGTACAACTCACTGGCTTTAAAATGTGCTGCGTTGTCGACGTGTACGAAACTTTCATGTTGGGTACTTAGAACCGTGTATTTAATATCTAATATTACAGCAGATTTCTGGATAAATAGTTTTTGCCCGCGGCTTCGCCCGCGTTTAAAAGAAAATAATATAACATACTAACATACATAAAACTGAAAATTCGTACCTTAACTTTGCAAAAGATCATCACTTGAAAAAATGCATAGTTTACGATTCAATCCTTACTAATATCGATTAAAATAATCGATATTTTGGGTCCAACAGATCGATTCTCCGATTAATCGATCTTAGTTCCCGTGGGGTTTCCGGGATAAAAACTATCCTATATCCTTTCTCAAGTGTCAGACTATCTTTGTACAAAATTTCATTAAAATCGGTTCAGTGGTTTGGGCGTGAAGAAGAGACAACCAGACAGACAGACAGAGTTACTTTCGGATTTATAATATTAGTAAGGAATAAGGAATAAGGATTAGTAAGGATAAGGATGTTCAATAAGGTACCACTGTCATATGTATTTCTGTCTTATAAACGAGCTTCTATGCCAGAGTTTAAATAATACGGTATCAAAAACTACATTTATTTATGAAATGCTTAATATAAATATTTTAACAATACAATACTTACATTTGGTCATTGCATTACACTAAGTTATGGAGGTAATATAGAATTTATTGTCTATCATATTATATGTTGCAATGACAATACCTTACAATACTACAATACTTTAAATCTTCAAGTTGAAGGTGGTAGAACCCTTTGTGGTTCGACTCCGGCGGCACCACCGGCACACCTTTTTCTACCTAATAACTGCAGTGTTAGGTGCTGCTGTATTCCGGTTTGAAGGGTGTGGTAAGGGAGAAAGGGGAACTTTTCCGAGGCATTCCAGCTTAGTCCTCAGGGGTAGCGGCGCATCTGCGGCCGACCTCAGGTAGGAATATCTAATCCTATCTGGGGTTTATTACAGATGTCCATGGGCGGCAGTAGCCACTTACAATCAGGTGGACTGCATGCTCGTCTGCTACTCTTATATTATAAAAAAAAAATCTAGTCTAGAGACCACATACTTGTATCTAACAAATGTTCGTAATGGGTGAATAGAAGATAAATTCATCTCTATACTACAGTCTCAATACAATTGAATTAAGGAGTTCTCGTCCAATTAATAATGATGGAAATTATAGTACTGAATGGAATATTGATTAAAAATAATAGACAATTGTCATTTCTATAAATTAACATACCTCTCGTATTGGATGCGTTAATGATTTCTATCTTCAACAACTTAGCACTCAAACGGACGTGAAGTTTTCCTTTAAAGATTATGCGATACCGTCAATTTACCAGTAATGAGTTCCAAGCCGTCATACTTCAAAGATATGGCATAAATTAATCCTCTGTTAATGAGGCTCATTCCAAAGTAGAAACAATATCGTGTACCCGTTGCGTTCCAAAGAGTTCTAAAGGGTTCTGCTCATTAAAAATTACGGGCTTCGAAAGTTTTGATGGCTGAGTGTACTTGTTTGTGGATTTTGTCAACTAGATTATATATACATAAGCTTGTTTCATCGGTTTTAAATACGCTTAGTGTTTTTGAGTCTTTCATCATTAGCGCTAAGTCTATTGTGGTTTGCTTTTAAGTTTATTTATGTTGAGACACGTTAAAATGATGTGTTTCGATTTGTAGCGAGTTGCGATTTTTTTAATAGCTCTCTTGTACATTTTTTGTGAGATTTTTAAACTTTATCTACGCAGATATAACGTGATTTTTTCAAACACCCTAAATTAATCAAATGTCGACAGTATTTGCTTTATTCGTTAGACGTTAAAGAAAATTTTATGTTAAAATATTCTTTAAATTAAAAAAAAACGATTAGCTAAATCAAGAAATGCAACTTGTCAATGTCAATCAGCATGAATACAAAATTAGGATGATGGTAACATACATACACTATATACGGTAGAACCGAACAGCATACGAACAAAAGCCTTACAAGTCTTCAGCTGGACGTAGATCTTCCGAGAAAAGAGTATTAAGCAACTAATTCCAACTCCCGAAGCATCGGAATATTACGGTCGGATTCAGTTCTGCAGCGCTCAGAAATGGCGGAAGTAATTAAACCATTAGCTCCATTTTAACGAATACCTCCAACTGTGCCACTGATTCGCTACTACTGGATCTGTCAATTTATAATCGGGTCGGTCGTAACAGGTGCAAGCCGGTCCATACTTGTTACGGCAAAACGTTCCCTCGTTGCAAATATTAATACTATCGCTCGCAAATTTTCCTGTAACCACAATTTCGCATTTGCGATTTCATTTTAGAGGGCTTTTGCTCCATTTTTTGCGATACAACGCTGATTGATATAATCAATGGGTTTTCGATAAAAAGTTGTTGTGGAATTTAAAGTGTGGTGTGATGTTGGAAATTAATGGATCTGCATTTTACGTGGACATGATAATGGATTTTGATTTTAATGAGTTTCAGAGAGATTCAGGAGATTCGGGTATGATTTACTGGCACCACTGATTATTACTTATTGATTTTTTTTAGCATTTACGTAAATATTAACAGAAGGTTCATTTAATTGTTCCTTTTTGATGGTAAAACTTCGAGTATGTAAAAGTTGAACCATACCTTCTTGTTCTGAGGAAACACGTGTTCAGGTTTATAACGATTGGAATAATGTTGTCGAAGTGATAATAATTATTTCAAATTTCTAACTAATGATGATATACCCAACATTATAATGATAGATACAAATTTTTATTTTGAAAAAATTATTACTGATCTCAATTTGAGAATATAGGACAAGAATATTATAAGACAGAAGAATTAAGAAGCAAGTATGTAAGAAAACAATTACTATAGAAAAGAGTACAAAAAACTTCATCTACAAGAATATATTTATCGCACTTTTTCCACTTCAACGAGTTTTGTTATTCACTTCACAAATTCCAGCTATAAATAGTTCAATGCCTTGTATATTCATTCGCTCAGCGCGTCTTATTTGTAGTGTTTTTGTTGCTTGCATTTTTATTGAACATAGAATGGAGTATCTAGTCTTGCGTTAGAAATTTTTAACTTTTGTACTTGTTGGTCCAATTAATTTTCTCAAGAGAATAATAAATTCACACTCTGTTTTTACACTTTTATTTAGTTTCATAATACGAGTCTTTATGTTGAGGGTGTCATCGACATGCCCAGACATGTTGGTATGCACCAAGTGTCCAGAAAATATATTCATGCTTAATATTTATGATTGAGTTGCGCGACATGGGATCGAATCATATGCATGACAGATCGGTATGACCACCATAAACATTTTGCTATAATATGTATGCATATGCAAAAAAATACGAGAATGCTGATTGCAAGCTTTTTTGCCATATCGTAGTTCTAATAATCGGAATCATGAAGAGGTCCTTTAAGTTTTAAGTTTTATCTATTTACAAGTACAGAGGCTAGAGTCAAAAGCAACGATCTTCATTTCGTCTTATACTGAATTATGAAAACTGAATATTCATGAAGCGACTAAGAGCAACTTTGTGTAGATACTAGTTCTCGTTTTAACATTAATATATTTGAGTTAAAAAAAACTAAAACCGTATCATGATCTAACAAATTAAATAGAACCGGCTGGGGAGATAAGTAACCTGATTGCGCTGTACCTGAACGTGAACAGTTAACTCTAATAGAGCAGAGAGTGCTAATTAAATTGGAATACCTCCGTTCAACTATCAATGAAGTTCGAACCGTATCTGCGGATTCAATCAGCACAGACAATCCTAGATCGAGCGATTCCTACATGATCAAGAACATAATCAAGGATACTCATGTAACACAATGAGCACCAATCTTCGAAGACGCCAATCCGAGACTGAATAGCGCTCTCCTAACAAAACTGTCGCAACTACTTCCAAGTGCTGTTTACCGAAGATCTCTACGGAATCATTCCTTCGAACAACTTTCGCTCTTTCAGTGGAAAATTTCGTCGGAGTTCGGGAACAAATATCAAGAGCGGACGCGATTCATTATGCGTCTTTTACTGAGGAAAGTAATTCGAAGTTAGTCGACATTTGTTCGCTAGGTGGAGCCCAAGTTTCGCCTCATTTCGTCCGAAGCGGACTGGGGTATGGACGAATCGAGTCGAATAGATTAAGTTGTCGCGAATTATACGTTAGGGCGTAAATTTGTTGAATGGGTTTTACTTTTCAAACTCCTATCGGATTGCATTTAATATGTTTGGTTCAAATTGATTCTGTCTGCATAATTGTTACGGTGGTTTACTTCTTTTCTATCTTATATATAAAATTCTCGTGTCACAATGTTAGTTACCGCACTCCTTCGAAACGGCTTTACCGATTTTCACCAAATTTTATATGCATATATTGCATATTCAGTAGGTCTGAGAATCGGCAATTATCTTTTTTTTATACCTCTGTGTGATAAGGGTTTTTCACCCTTAACATTTTTTTATTTATATGGTAACAACGTTTGCCGGGTCAGTTATATACTATTTTAAATAAGGAATATATTACTAAGTATTGAACTTTTGAACTATGTAGTAACTTTTGAATTTAAAAGCGAAATCTCCAAATATTGTAAATGGTAGAATTATCGGCTGTTTCTTATAATTTTATCTTAATTAGTTCCAAACTTTAAGAATTGTTTCAAAAAGAAATAGATTAAATTAAATTAACAATTGTAAATTAAACAGAGGCTAAGTTTAGATAAAATTTAAACTTTATAGAATTTCTAAAATTATAAAAAACAAAGATAATCTGTGTTCATTTGTCCATTATTCAATAAATTTTCGTTGCTTACGATTCAACTACAATAGAATAGAATTTAATTAAAGTTTAAAAGTGGAAAGTTCAAAGAGCACTTTCTGTTTTAGTGTTTAATAAAAATGCAAGCAACAACAAAAACGCGAAACGAGAGGCGCTTTGGAACCAATATAAACAAGTCAGTGAACTATTAGTAGGTTAAAATTGTGAAGAGAATAAGAAAATTATAAAAACTGAAAAAGATACGACTGCTAAACATGTAAAATTAACGGTCAGTTAAGTATCGGGTGTGCATGAAGTAAGTCCGCTTGAAGTGAAAGTGTCGAAGACACATAAAACTGATTTTAGACTACTTATTTTCATATGATGGTGAAGTTATTGTACTCGCCAGAATAGACTAAGGATGATTTTTTAATAGAAATATGCGAGGTAGCTAAGCAGTGTCCGAGGTCCAAACTTAGCCACAAAGCGAAACTAAGCTAATTGATGGAGATGTGTAATGAAAATTCTATAGTTACACCGGTTGCATCCGAAATTTCAATCCTTAAATCGTGTCCTTCCATATGGAGGATTTTTCATATGAAAAACTTATCTTTATTGAATCAATTTTCCACCAGACCTAAGCTAAGCTAAGTAACGAAAACCAAGTAATCCTGTTGGTAGATTTGATTAGAAATCAAGGTTTTTGTTAGCAAAATACTCTTCCCTCTTGTTTGCTACCGTACCGGATTAAAACAATCCTATCCGTTTATCGCAAATTCGAATTAAAATACAAAGTACGACATTGCATCTTAATGGAACCTGTAGAGTATTATTGCGAGGTAAATTAAAAATCTTTATATATAGGAAAATCGTATATTTTACACTCAGTTACTAGGTAAACTAAGTGGTCCATAAGTTGCAATATCTAAAGCACTACTACCATACAATCATTTCAAGATATTTCTTTAAGTTAAGTCCCAAAGACATCCGTTTATTGTAACGAGGCTGTCAGGTTGAAGTTCAGCTTTTTTATCCGCTGTCCGCATATTTGTAAAGCGGCACAAACTCAAACAGCTTACCAACAGAATACACAAAGCGAAGAAGCCCGTGACGCAGACGACGTAATACCAAAAACCAACATCGTGACGCCAAAAAACGATTTAGAGCCAAATTAAATGCAGGATAATCTAATTCTAAAAATGAGGAACGGCCACAGTTTTATAAGCCTTTGAAATTGGGTCGGAAACAACAGTGCTGAAACAATTTTAATACTCCGAAGCTAAAGCGTCGTAATCCGCGCCTTTGTACGTTACAATGTGCCTTGCGATAAAGAAAACTTTGCTCCATTCAAATAGGTGCTATTTCGGAATGGTCGAGTGTTATTGAAATGTCGCTGGAATACTCCAGCAATCCGGCTTTTGCGAGCCATGCTCTGCTTATTTAATGTTTGACACTATCCAAATTGTTTTATAGAGGAGTGATTTTGTTACGTGATGTTAAATCACGCCAGAGACCTTGAAACTTGGTTTTGGCCTCATTTGAGCGAATTTGGTTGGATATTTGGGTTGTATGATTAGTTAAGCTAGGAGATAAGTATTGTAAGAGGACTAATGAATCACCTTTTCCTTTTTCTCGTCTTTACGCCTGCACATGCGTTCCACACACATGAATTAAATTGCTGCACACAATTTCTGCGCAGGTATGTAC
Source organism: Epargyreus clarus clarus (assembly GCA_014595695.2). NCBI lineage: Eukaryota > Metazoa > Arthropoda > Insecta > Lepidoptera > Hesperiidae > Epargyreus > Epargyreus clarus. The sequence continues at coordinate 3,326,950 of JACTTY020000016.1, read as the reverse complement.
ATATGGAATAAGTAAGTGATAGCCTAGTGGTTAAGAAACTCGTCCTCTCGATCGAGGGGTCCGGGGTTCGAATCCCAGGCACGCACCTCTGATTTTTCGAATTCATGTGCGTATTAGAAATTAATAATCACTTGCTAAAACGGTGAATGAAAACATCGTGAGGAAACCTGCATATATGAGAGATTTATTAAAAAAGAAGAATAAAAATATCAAAGGTATGTGAAATCTACCAATACGCCAGCGCGGTGGACTATGGCCTAATCCTTTTCATTCTGAGAGGAGAGGAGACCCGTGCCCAGCAGTGGCACACCAATGGGTTGATAATGATGATAATGATGTACCTATGGAACAATAGGATGCATGGTCTCGTTTGCTTTGCCTACCAAAGACGCTTGTCATCTTCTGCTTGCTGTAAAATATTTTTTGGTAAAATTAAAATAGATTGAGTTCTAATAACGGGCGTTAATCGGTACGGTAGCTTCCAAGATTTTCATTAAAACAGAAAGATAAACGCAAATATTAGGACTAGCTACGTTTGAACCCAAAAATACCTTAGGTTACCTTATGCTACTGTAAATAAAATGTAACGTCAATACTTCTTCAGGGTCTACTTTATTCATCAATGAAGTCAAGAGCTCTTGAATCTTGAACTGTTTAAGACCCTCGAGCGCTGTGTAGCTGACCGCTAATCCGCGAAATCTTCCCAAACTCAGTTTCAACTTGTCGAAAATTACCTCCGCTTTCTGTTTCTACGGATGCTTCTCACTGTTCTATTCTATTAGTATCTTTATTTGTTACTTAAGTTTATAAGTTTACAGTCATTAACAGTCATTGCATGGTTGTTTAATTGTCTTAGGGTGTGATTAAATTGAAATTATGATTGAATTTGAAAAGGGGTAGAACAAGTACTGGGGAAATAATACAGCAACACATTTTTCTAGCCTTTCTAGTGCAAAAGTCCATGCACTTGTTTGTCATTTTTTTAAAACTAATCAATTTGTCCGTCATTATGCTTGAGCGGTACTTATCTTAATTAAATATTAATGGTTTAAAATATTTTTTCATTACTTGAGACTTCAAAAACTATAGGCCTTGATGTTTACTACGAACTTTAGAACTTAGGAACTCTTAATGCCTAAGACCAAATATCTAAGACTTGCAAATGAGTTTAAACAGCCTATTTGAACCCAGTAGCCTAGATCTCGATTCTGGAAACTGCCTCAAGATCTTAAAGCCCAGTTTAAACTTGTCGAAGATTACCTCCGGGCCAACTTCGAAAGCGTAAATATTAGCATTAGCTATTCGTAGTTTTCCTAGATGTATTTGGAGTATCGTTCTATATATTTGATGGATGTAAATTGTGGCATTGTTCGGTTTGATTTTCAATATTCTGATGAAGAATGTGTTAAAGTGAATACTTGCATATCACATTCTTAAGATTCAAAGTAGCAAACGTTGCTGTAACATCTAAGGCGACTCATTTATGTTATTTGGTATTTCATCATATTGTTGTGTTAGACTGAAAGTGCAAATTATTTTTATAATTCTGGTAGAAAGGGTGTGAAAAGGGAGAAACACGAGGCATTCATGTGTAGTCTATGACAATATTATTTAAAGCTAATTCCAGGTAGGTCTCCAAACCCATCTTCAGTTTACACACAGTACACACACACAGTACAGTACAGTAGTAGTACACATGCCCATGGGCGGTAGTCGCCACTTACCATGACGACTGCATGCTCTCTTTTTTCTGTGTCTTCTTTGATAATATAAGTATTAAGAACAGTTTCACGTCACATACTTTGATTTTATGAATGCTTTGTTTCAGTTCAACAGTTCCTAAAATAGTATTATACAATGAATCTTTTTCTAAGAAATAATCAGCAAATACCTATTTGGTATATTTCCTGTTTATTTCATCAAAATGCTGACTTTCAAAGCTCATTGGCCTGTTTCATTTTAATTGCTAACTCTTGAACAATTTCCTTGAAAATCAATTTTGCCAATCAATACTATCGAATATTGGAACTCCAATTAGTTAATTTAGTTAAGTGAACAAGGGTAAATTGAAATTTGGTATTTAGGACCAGCATTAAATAACGAGCTAAGTTATTTTTTATATTTACAAAATCAGAGAAGATTTGAGAACAAAAACTTATTGTGCTTCAATCTTCATGTGTATTGTACCATTCGTGTAAGAAATACCATAGTATAATTATAAATAGTAAAAAACTACAAGGTAGTCATAACAAGCGACCATTAATTCAAATAATTAATAACAAAAAATGGATCGTAATCTAAGCGAGAGAAAAAAGATAAATTTAATTTAATAGGAACGGAGATCAAATTGATTAAATAAGGCCAATTGCTGAAAACCTTGAATATACGAAAATGTATAAAGATACTAACAAGAGCAGAATTAAAGTAAGTAAAACGTAGGCCATGGACACATGTTCTTTAAAATTGGCTTAATAATTATAGGTTTTTGGAACGAAGTTCCTTATCGCGCGGTACGCTGGGTAAGGGACCTAGGCGAGCGTCACGAAAACTCCTCACGACACTTTTGCTATAGTGCGTAGCGCTCGGAGAGGGGGCAAGCCGAGTAAAGGATTCTACTTATTCGCTCTCTCTCTCTCTCTTGACAGTGACAAGCCACGCGACGCGTGCGTCTTCTGTGTATGTATACTGTGTGTTGTCGTGGTGGAACTTCGTTCCAAACGGGTGTCCTACAAGTGACACCTCAGACATTTTTTTTCTATACATGATTATGTGATCAATGACCTTATAGTAAGTATATCTAAAATTGATTATCCAAAAACTAAATCATATTATACTAAAACAAACGAACTTAACTACGTACCATGGCAACATTTACACAAGTACATAAACGTGACCCAGAAAAGATGTCGAAATAAATCATATAGATTTCGTTTAATTGAAAATCGTACTTGTGGCTCTACGTAACATTAATATTATCCGAGATATGTTATAGAGATGTCCGACATATAATATATTTACGATCTTTCGAGTTCATTTCCATGAAATGCTGATAATACTCGAAGCTCGCTGACCTGTTTCATTTTAATTGCCAACTCTTGACCAATTTCCGTAAAAATCAACTTTGCCATAAAAACAGTATCAAATTTTGCCGCTCCAATTAGCTTATTAACTTAAGAGATGGGATTAATTGAAAAGATGAAATTATGATGGCGGCTGTTATTAAAAATATTTCGTTACTAGATGCAAATTAAAAAAAATAGTATATTCAGGGGTGAGACATATTATTTAAATGAGAAACGTTAGGGCAATGTAATACTGGCAATGTAGAAGTATCTACTATTTCTGTCAATGTAGATTGAACTGACTTATCAGTTGTGAGTTGTGAGCAGATGACTGTAGCCAGATACTCAATCGTCGAAGATAGGTTAAGATAACGTTGTAGATAGATTAGAAGATACAGACGCAGATAACTACAATAACTCACGCACGTATTGAGAAGAAAAGAAGAAAGAAGTTCATCTTTTCAAATACTTTGTCTTTCTGTAACCTTCATGTTAATGTTGAACTTCATCGTTTTCTTCTAATACGCTAAAAGAAGTTAAACTTCTAAAACTTAAAATATTTACATATCTTACTAAAGTCCGGATTTAAGTAGCTGTAACGGGGATCGCACCTCCGCGGTAGAAGAGATACGGCCCCGGAAGGCCTTTTACACGGCAGTGTAGCTTTTTATCTCCTTAAGCGCTGTCTTCGAGGTATTTCAAAAGATATATGAACTTAAACTTTTTTGAAGCTGGAACATTATAGTTTTATTGCCTGCGTTCAAATACTCGAATAATCTTAACTTGAGAACAGTCCAAAGCGATAAAAATATCATGTAACAATACTAAAGAAGGTACTAAGAATTTTAAAGGTGGTAGAACCATGAAACAGAAAATGGGTAGAACCCTTTGTGGTTCGTCTCGGGCGCCACCATCTGCACACCTATTTTTGTCTAATAACATCAGTGTTAAAAACTGTCGTATTCTGGTTTGAAGGGTAGGTAAGGGAGACATACTTTTCCGAGACGTTCCAGCTTAGTCCTCAGGGGTGCCGGCGCATTTGTGGCCGACCACTGGTAGGAATATCTAATTCTATCTGGGGTTGAATACAGCTGTCCATGGGCGGCAGTAGGCACTTACCATCAGATGGGCTCGTCTGTTACTCCAATATATTAAAAAAACTAAAGTGTATAAATCGTTCAACGAATAATTCCTAGCTCTAAAAGGGTACGTTTTGTGGGAATAAGAGAACAGATATTCCAATTGTTTTCCATGTACAATAACAGTTATTCTTGAATACATTATTCAGTTAAAATATACGTCAGCACTGAAATGTAGATAGAGTTTTAGGATGGTAGGTAATGGCTAATATAATTTATTGTTTTGTTTTACATAATCCATACAATAATATTTAGGTGTGTGTCTGAAAATTCATAAATTTAGCTTAATTTGGATCGCGTGCTCGAATGCTATTTGTATAAACATATAATGAAATTCTAATGTGATTTGTGTATAACAGGTGAATACATTTTATTGTGTATGTTTATGGTGATACGTGTTTTTTTCAATTTCTCTGTTGCCGATATTTCATTGTACATGATGAAATGTACAAATAATATTTAAATAATTAGGGGATAAAGGTATTTTAGCAGCGATGACATCCATACAAAATAAGCTAGGTGGTCACTCGAGGTCTTTTTACTATCACGCGGGCTTGTTCGCATGCGGATCTTGTTCACATGCACACCACTTGCTTCCTTTTGTTCCATAAATACTTCTTCTGTGTGTCCCACATGCGCGGGTCCCTGAGAGACAGCGTTAATCGTTAATCACGCGTGCCAGATGGCACACGCATGTAGACGTTAATACGTGTAACAGGAAAGGCCCAAGTAAGATGTTGAAAAAAGACTATTAAATTTATGGCATGAATGCCTAAATTAGGTCTAAGTAATGCTACCAGTAACGTACAAGACCAATATTTAAGTGTAGCAGAGAATAATACAGCATTTTTTAAGTGATGATTTTGGTGCTGGACGAATTTGAATTCGAAGCATCAGAGTAAAAGGCTTAAATTCATGTGCTTCCACAGAAAATATAACATCTGGGCAATATAGTTCGACGTTCCTGTTAAAAAGGAAATTGTTATCAAGCAATTTTGGCGTCAGATTTCCAAAAGAAAATGTCATTCTTTAAATCTCCAAATTGTAGCGATCTCACTTTGTTATTTGATAATAGTTGTGATGCCTATTGTTTTACCGTGAACCTTCAGGCAATTTTCGGCTGTAATTCCACAAACTTCGGATATAAAGTTGCGTGGAAACACGAGTTATTATTATAATTGGATGTTATAACTTTCAGTGAAAAAAATGTAGGCCTTTGATAATGAATTCTGTAGAAGTGTCTTTGTTTTGGAATATAGAGCGTGTGATATTCCAGCGTTCCTGTAATTGGATGGTATTGTTATTATTCATAAAACTTCACAAAAATGCAAAGTGATGTCGCGAATGTATAATTATTCGTATGTTCTAAAGCTTCTTTGTGCTGTATTTTTAGTTTTTCTTTTTCACTATTTTGTACTACTTTAACTAGTTTCCCTAACTCATTAGTTAGTTTCATATCTCTGCTGGCAAGGCCACCTTATGCCATACAAATTAGATTTTTTTGAATATCTTCGTCATCAATCTTTAGCAGTCTGCTGTTCCTAATTTTTCCATAATAATAATTGGTCGGCTGTTATCACCTACTTTACATGCGATTTTTGGTGGCGGTAGTAGACGAATAAGTTCACATGCGGAAAAAAGCTTCAAATGTCCTGGATATGTCAGTCACTACCAACAAAATCTACGTGAAGAGAGAGTATTATGCTAGGGCCGTAATTAATCCTTTATTATTTTACTAGATATCTAATCTTAAATCCCGAATAGAAATTGTGTACTTCGAATACATTTTAACTAAGTTGTCACTTCTAAAGACCAAGGTAATGTTGGAGACATTACTTGGTACTTTGTACTAACAAATACTTTTACAGTTTTTGATTAAGAAGACTACGTTGTTACTTCTGGTCTTTAACACCTAGCAATAAAGTAGACTACCTGATAACATTCGCAATAACTGCAGTGATGCTGATACATCGTAACCGACAAAGTAGTGCTCATTTTCCACTCTTTCGAAGAGCCCTGGTTAGGAACAACTGGGGAGGAGTGTAATCGGCAATTAGACTTGTTTATAACACAATAACCTGGAATGTTGTACAGCTAACCATAACCGTTCATAAGTACATTTGGCGGTGTTTTTAGTAGGGTCTAAAAGAGGTTCAGAGTTGAAGGAAGTTATGACATAGTTAAAAGTTAGGCTTTGGGATAAATTATGCGCACTGGATCCTAAGCTTGAAACAATGGTCGGTATAGGTTCAATATTCAGTAAAGATAGTAAACAAAGGATTTTGGGCCAGTTTGGATATGCGTATGGAAATTTAGTTATACGTATAAAGTCGAGGCGAATGAGTATTGATAGTGGAGTGCTTCGATTATGCTGTTAAAAATGTAAATTGCAGGATACTAGCCTAACCGTTTTATTTTTTTTAAATTTTCAAAATCCAATTCGCAAAAGAACAAATATAACATAAACTAAGCTTTATTATTTTTAAACCTTCCTATTTCGTACGTACTCTAAGGTAAAAGTTGAAGGTTAGAACCCTTCGTGTTTTTAGTCCGGAAAGACCAGAGGAGGACTTAATTCTGTTTTTAAACAGCAATGCGCTGCGTAAACGGTGTGGTAAGGGAGATATTATGAGGAACTATATGTGGGAGATATATGTGGAATTTATACTTCATGGATACCAATGAATCTCAGATAAAATTAAGATTCTATTAGAAATTAATTTCTGATAATTGTATGCGACAATGACAACAGGTCTTCAGATGAACTACAAACTTATCTCCAAAAGCCTTTCAGTTGCTTAGCATAGGCGATCTCTTTATAAAATAGTCACACTTCAGAAGTACACATTTACATCCGGAGCAAAATAAAGATTTCGGAGACTTTAGCACGGGATCCGACAAATCCTCTTTGCATATTAAAAGGTTAACGTCGGTACTACAGGTACGCTCATCGCGTCGCTAAAAAAATTCGTTACAGTACGGTTAAAAAAGAAATATTCTATCTAGGATGGTGGAACGTGCTTGGGAAAACGGCCAAGTGCGCGGAAAACAAGTTAGCGGGTTCCGCACCTCGTTAGTTACGTCGTAACTGAGTAGAACATGTTCAAATTGCGTTTTCTGCTTTCTTAAAATCTTTAGTGTACTGTTACTGTGTAATTGGCTGAAGGGAATTTAAAGTTCATTACTTAAAAGACTGTCTTCATTGGATAACAAGGTGGAGAATCCTAGATACTGTTAGGAGACACTGAGAGAGCTTAGTTTTTATTATCTGTATTGTGGATACAAATGCATTATATTTTGTGAGGCCGTGTATTAAATGCGGAGTCCTTTATACGACAAACTGATGGTCTGGTGGTTAATGATAACTTTTGAGGTAACTGCTCGATAATACCTCCTGTAAGTAGTATTTCATCATTTTTAAGTCAGCATCAGTAATTTCAAGAAATTAAGATATTAAAAAAAAATATTCTGTTTATGGGATTTCATTCTTCTACATCTATTGAAGAAGACAGAAACACTTGATATTTTTTGGGTTTTAGTCGTATAAACTTTCCGCTACTTTTCTTATGTGCGTCTAAGGATAACTAAAGTCAATAATATGATGTATTTTTATTGTTTACTAGCCGACCCTGCAAACGTTGTGTTGACATATAAATAAAAAAATGTTAAGGGTGAAGAACCCTTATCACTTAGGGGTATGGAAAATAGATAGTAGCCGATTCTCAGACCTACTGAATATGCATATAAAATTTGGTGAAAATTTGTAAAGCCGTTTCGGAGGAGTACGGTAACTACCATTGTGACACGAGAATTATATATATGCGATAAAACTTGAGTAACAATTGTATAGTTTCATAGGAACCCTAAAACTATTTTATTTATATATAGCTACGTTGCAAGTAGATAACATAGGAATTGCGGAGCACGAGCCAGTTTGCGCAACTCGTCCGTTTAGATAAATGTTTCGAATTCCTGGATTTGCTAGGAAAAAACTAGATTTTCTTATTTAGTTTACAAATTTTAATATTTTTATTATTTTCAGTATTCTTTTGGCATACTTCTTATTCATTTTAGAATGTGTGTACAAGGATATTCTACATTTTTTTATTTTTGGTTCAAAGTATCCTTAATAAAATAAATAAGAGTGATGCCTACATTAATAAAATTAAAGTCACAATTCAATTAGAATTTATAGGTTTAAAAAATATAATTATAAAAATATCGTATGAGTTAAACCTCTAATTTACAATTTACAATTAGAGGTTTCAGTCATGTCTTTGTACCTAATCAGTTATTTGCAATTACGATATATTAGGTAAAGTTCATGGCCAGAAGTAACATTAGGTATTGCATGATCATCAACTACTTAAATTACATAAAAATATATTTCTTAAAAGTTTGCTAAACAGAAAGTTTGGTGAATAAACAGTCAGCGCATCTCGCTTAGAAATTCGCTCCAAGACGAGAAACGCTCAGAAACTGTTTCGCATCGGCTGTTTCTCGAATAATTCGTCATGCTCCAAGTTGCTCCAAGTTGGGTATTGTCCTAAATGCTCATAATTTACTAACTAATGCTGGAGTGCTAGAACGTCTCAGTGCAATGAGAAAATTAGCATTTATGATTCTCGTTTTCGATTACAATCGTTTCAAATTCAGGCACTTGTATTTGAAGACACCTTGAAATGTTCGAGATTATTGTTGGTCAGAATACACTATCCGTACGTATACCTGTAAAATAATTCACAAAGTTAAGTAACGTTGGGAGTGGTCAAGAGTTGTATAGAAGGTGGCACACCTATTTCTTCCTAATAACAGCAGTGTTAGGCGCTGCTGTGTTCCGGTTTGAAGGGTGTGGTAAGGGAGACAGACTTTTCCGAGGCGTTCCAGCTTAGTCCTCAGGGGTAGCGGCACATCTGTGGCCGACCTCAGGTAGGAATATCTAATCCTATCTGGGGTTGATTACAGATGTCCATGGGCGACAGTAGCCAATTACCATCAGGTGGACTGCATGCTCGTTTGCTACTCTTATATTATAAAGAAAAAGTGACCGCTACTGGTGAATTTTCATACCTAATTTGATGAGACTCTTGAAGATTCTTGAAAGTAACAATTCCCTTGTGATGTTTCAGTTTTTAGACGCGTTTCATTGCCTTCCGACATTTTTAGCAAAACTTCCTGGAGCTGAATGTCTTTGACCGGCTAAACGTAATTTAGAGTCATGCACGTTCTACTATTAGATTATCCACGGAACCCTTCGTGATGCCACGTTTCAGCAAAATAGATAAGACCTATTGTCTTGGAGAATTCAGGTTATGTCTTCTATGTATGTCGTCAAATAAGTTTCTTCAATCTCATCTTTTTCGTTTAAAAGTACAACATAAGAAACATAAATATTTTAAATCGTCATAAATATTTAAAATTGATTGTTGTTAAAAACAGAGTCAAATAAATAATATGACCTAATCCGTTGGTACACTATGCAAGATGATGATGTAAAATGTATCAGAATAAAACTAAATAAGATAATAAGCAAAATATGTTTGGATCACGATTCAGTCAAAACTTTTGTTACCAGCCTAAGATATTTGCAAGATTTTAAAATCTTTTGGTTTCCCAAGTTCTCACGCCAGATTATATTTCAAAGATTCCACCTTCAACCGATATAAAATTCTCAGCGCGATTTCCGAAACCACCTTCGCCGTTCCTTTGTCTTGTTCATGTAATATGTATCGTGTACACGGTTTATCAGATACATCGTAAACCGTAACTTGGTCATTTCGGTTTACTGCTCGATGCCACGAAGCCTGAATTTTTTACATTGTCACGTTTTTTGCATAGCATAGCAGTGATAGCCTAGTAGTTAAGAAATTCGGTGTCTTGATCGAGGAGACCGAGGTTAAAATTCCAGGCACGCACTGAGTTTTCAAAGTCATGTACGTATTAGTAGTTAATTATCACTTGCTTGAACGGTAAAGGAAAACATCGTGAGGAAACCTGTATACCAGAAAAATCTACAAGATTTTTTTTTAAAGGCGTCAGGAGTCTACCAATTTGCACTTGTCCAGCGCGGTGGACTATGGCCTAATCCTTCTCATTCTGAGTGGAGACCAATACCCAGCAGTGGGACAGTAATGGGTTGATGATGACACGGTTTATCAGATACATCGTAAACCGTAACTTGGTCATTTCGGTTTACTGCTCGATGCCAGGAAGCCTGAATTTCGAATATCGTCACGTTTTTTGCGGAACTGCGGAAATTGGGCTCGCGTTGATGCGCTCGTATATTTTGATGACGTGGAATTTGGATAAGTTAGGGCCGGTCATGGTTTCGTCGTTATCGGCCATACGCTTTTAGTGGTCAGCGGTTTATGTGGCTTTGTTTGTTTATGTGGAAATATAGTTACTTACAGTGATTTGTGGAAATGTAGTTCGTGTGAAAATAAACTCTGGATATATTCTCGTTGAAATATTTCAGCGGTCAGCGAACTTATGTTGTATAATTATATGTCCGTTATTAATAATCTCTTGCCAATATTTACCTACCAAATATTGAAATTTGACAGTAGTATGCAGAAATTGTCAAATGGATTGACAATTATCTTGGTCGCTCCAAGTTTGGTTAGCAAAACGTTAGATAGACTGATCATAATAACGGGGATACACGTCACTTTTACGGCATAAACTTAAATATATGCCTAGGATATAAATTTCAATGTTTATAAAACAAATTAATTTGATATATAATATTAATACCTCGGAAAATATCAACAAAATTATTAACGTCACAAGAGCTCGTATTCTTAATATCTAAACATTTTATATTACGTTGTCCTCAGCGAACTCAAGATTATTAATTTTGAAGCAATTACCAAACCGTCATTAAGGAACCTATTAATAATGTTTACATAGAATTACAAAGATTTTATGAATAACTTTATCAATGCCATTGAGCGCTTATTACATGTAGGGGACGGGTGAACCCTTTTAGAGGACAAACAATATCCTCACTAGTCTAATGACTGTATCGCTTCCAGTTGCCGTTTTGAAGCACCCCCATGTTTGGGTTCAGAAATTGTATTATCGAGAAACTTGTTATTGTTGGGTTTAGTCAAATTTGCTTCATTGCTTCATCCCTTGCCATCTGCATGTCTTGTTATTTCAAATTATTGGAGTATTTTACCCGACTAAGTAGAGTACTGGTTTTCGAACGCATGTATGTATTTGTGTCTCATTCTTTTGCACGCCCTTCAGTTCAAACGGCTTAACGGATTTTAACTTTTATATCGTTGGATTTGTCTTAATTGTGGATGTGACAATAGGCTATGTTTTTAAGCAATCGGTTTGTTATTTTTTAAATAATTTCCAGTTTATTTACAAGTTATTAGTGTTAAATGTCTTTCAAAAACAAAAATTAAAACTTAAGTTTATTCTTTAAAATATGTTACAGACTCATTTATGCTAATGTTTATAATAAAAGTCTGTTTCCAGTAGATAACGTTGTCCTTTCAAGTCTGTTAACACGGCGCGGTCATTAGCGCAATTTATTTAACTATTATTTTGTTTCTTAAATTGCAGAGTGCAGACCTTCCCAAAAAATATAAAATTGAATTTTGTTTAATACTTTATTAATATTCAGTTTCTAAAGCGCTAAAAAAAGCACAATTTAAAAAATGCTCGGTTATCACGATTGTCCTCTGATCATTTTTTGTTGCTCTTTGAATTTTTACCTCCCTACAATTGTTACTGATTAAACTTTAATCATCTTTTGTGTTTAACATTCTAATTTCCTTTTCACCGCAGACTGTTGTTGCTTTGAAATTTTCTTCATTGCTATGCAGATAAATGAGAATTTATTCCGTAGATATTTTCGACTTTTGAAACAACATTCAGAAAACTTTTTTAATAACATTCTCCAAACGAAACAGTTAAATACAGAAGAATTTGTGCTTAAATAAAAGTTTCTTTGGACTCCCAAATTGATTTCGGGCAAAATTTGTAAGCTAACAAAAATGTCAAAGCAGTTTGGAAATCAGCAGAAATCGTACGAAACGCTACTAGAAATAAATCATGTTACGAAATTTCGTTTCAAATTTAACTCGCCATACATACAGGCTGGTGCGAAGTTTGTTTGAAGAAATTGCATGCAGAGTTTTAAAGTAGGTATTGGAGAGCTTTGGCCGCTTATAGACTTCTTACAGGTTATAAGAGCTCTTGTACTTTTCTGTAATGAGGCATCGATAGGTCGTTGATACGTTCAATTTTTTCTCATTTATTATGGCTCAATAATTCGCTAAATACGCTACAGTCAATATTCGGAAGTATTTTGTATGGTAAGAGAGAAACACTTTACAAGACATTTTAGGGGTAGGAACGCGTTTACGGCTGGCCTTTAGACTTTTATCCTATGTGGTGTCATTACAGATGTAAATGTTCGGCAGTGATAGCACCTTTTGAAGGTGGTAGAACCCTTTGTGGTTCGACTCCGGCGGCACCACCGCCACACTAGCTCTTCTCTTACTAAACATATTAATCAATTTTGACGATAATGTCTACTTGGACGCATTCGTTGGCGCTGTTGCATGGATTTTGTTTTTAATTTTTGTTATTATTTTTTATTTATTGCATTCTCTGGATGAAAAAGCGACCTACTTTATAATTCTTCCTTTCGTCGTATTTACTAATTTTGGAAACCATATGACGTGTTTGCAGTACTCTTCAAGCAGCTTCCAAAATGAAACACATCCAGTATTTGAAAGTTTAGGCAATCAAAGTGAGTAGCGATCGTTGATATACTCTAGTAATTGAAAGTCGAAATTTATAGCGACACGTGTGAGTTATTCTGGCACGCTCTTGGAGCGAGCAAGAGCGAATAATTGCGAGCAAAAAACATGTCATGATTTCTTGTTGCCTGAATTGGAGCGGAATGGGGCTGGGGAACGATAAATAGATGAAATGCTTTGAAAATCTATGTAGACTTGTCTATCTGTTGATGCATCTCTGGAAATTTATTGCGGGGACAGAAGGTATTTCAGTTAATCGTTGTTAACCTTTATTTAAAAAAACAGTGATAGCCTAGTGGTTAAGAAACTCGGCATCCCGATCGAGGGGTCCGAGGTTCAAATCCCAGGCACGCACCTCTGATTTTTCAAAGTTATGTGCGTATTAGAAAATAATTATCACTTGCTAAACGGTGAAGGAAAACATCGTGAGGAAACCTATACAGGTATACACCTGAGAGACTTATATTAAAAAAAAAAATCTCAAAGGTATGTGAAGTCTACCAATTCGCACTTGGCCAGCGCGGTGGACTATGGCCTAATCCTTCTCATTATGAGAGGAGACCCGTGCCCAGCAGTGGAACAGTAATGGATTGATGATGAACCTTTATTTACGGGTCTTCTCACAGAGTGGGGCTTAGGCCATAGTCCACTGCTGGTCAAGTGCAAACTGGTGGACTTTACACACCTTTGTGATTGAAATCTCAGCCATGTAGGTTTCTTTATAATAGTTTACTACCGCCTTCGCAAGTGATAATTAATTTCTAATCCGCATATAAGTAAAAAAAACATGACTTTAAAAAATAGGCTGAATGCCGGACATCCCATTGAGAAACTGAGTTTCTACCATGAGGTTGTAATTGCTTTCAGAATATACAAGTTTTAAATTTACATGAACTAACTTCTTTTTCAGTGGCCCTTGCGATTTTCCGAAATTCTATAAGTTATATGCTTTTTTGTGTAAAGCACTTTTATTATCTTTTCAGGTACGTATCCAGTGTGTCATCTCAAAGGTTCTGTATGATTGAAAACCAGTATTCTAAAAAATTAACGTATCTATAAAATTTATAATTATTTAATGAAATATGAACCTATATGAAATTTACGGTTGTAAGTCTAAGTAAATAAAAAATCATTGATTAATTGTAAACCGAGCTTCAAAAGAATCGTTTATACTTCATCTACATATATGGAGTGCCACCCCAATTTTTTGTCATTTCATTACCCCATTCTATAGCAGTTCACAGAAAACAATGGTCTTTGAATTTTTATAAAGCTGTAACATAGACAACGGTGAATGAACCTTCCTTTTTTGTAAAACTGACATGTTCTCACTAGCTTGTTGACTTGGCTGGTTGTTTCCCACATATGTAAGGGACAAATAAAGGGTCAAAAAACAACTGAATTTGAAACCATTTAACCCCAAACGACTTCGTGGAAATTTGCAAACATGTTTGCATTGGATAATATCGCATGCGAATCTATCTATCTATAATCTTGCGATACATGAACTAATCTTAGTGACGTCATTCTAATATAATATGACGATTGATCGATACCTCATTATGATGGACAATCATATTTTTTATGGACATAGATATCTAACCGCCTTGTAATTGAAGGAAGCCATTAAATGGCTGACACATGTAAAATGGCTGACTGTTTTCCCATTACGTGTCCGACTGTCATAATGCAATTTACGCTCAACAATGCCGACATGTGCAGTTAAGTGGTGCAAATACACCACTAAATCGAAGAAAAAGTGCGGAGAAATATCTTTTTTTAATATTTTTCAAACACGAAAATAGATGAGAGCGACAATTTCAATTATCAAAACTGGTTACATTTTCTTGTTAGGTGAGTAATCTTTACTAATCTATATTTATGCACCTCAAAATTTTCTTATCAATTTTTTGGGAATACTACGAGAAAGTTAACTTTAGTTAAATATATTTATTTTTTAGTTTCCCTCAACGCGCGTTAGAGTATGATTTAAAAACTAATTGAAAACTCGCTCAATATTTATGTATGTCGAGTCACAATGTGACTGGAAGAGAGCCAGCGGCGACGGTGTTCAACTTAGCAGTAAAATATGTCTTGAATATAAGTTATTCGACTTTCCAGCCCGTTCATATTATACATCGGCTTAGAAATGCAGTATCGGCTATAATCGGCTACCTTCGGATTTGTATCTTCGTTGTTTAATAGAAATCACTAAATTCGATATCTATAAAGAGTTGCTACATCATTTTTTTTTTTTTGCTACGGTGGTCTTTTCAGCTCTGTATTTTATACGTAAAAAAACCCAGCTGCATCTGAAGATCTATATTTATTTATGTTTTAAATAATAAACGAGCATGCAGTCAATTTAAGCAAGTGGTCATGCTATATTTGACAAATGGACGTCTATTACTCATCCATAACTACTCCTTAGGATGAATAGATTAGTATTATTATAGTTATTATGTATCAAATCAGGCGGTATTCACACATTTCCACTGAAACTCAAGAATTGGCTAGAAATATATTTTGTTACACATATTCACTCAAACAGTGGATGATTCTTCTACCTCCGAATACATACTATCTTAATCTCATCCACCGTCATGATAATTTCAATAATGCTCCAAACATACTTCAGCACTAGGTCTGGACGTAAGCCAAGTCTTTACAAATACTCGCGAGCAATACGTCATGAATGAAACCTTCGTTTCTGACCTATAGCTACTGAATCATGTGCTTCATAAGTATCTTACATTAGTTGTAGGCATTATGGTTATTATCAGATTATATTTGCAGAGATCTTATATTATTTCAGAGGAAGTAGAAAGGGAACCATTTATATATTTTTTAGAAATGTGTAGTTGCGTAATGTTAAGCATTGCTGTATTCAAGTTTGGAGATTGGATATGGGAGAGAGAGGGGGATTCTGAGGCGTTCTAACTTCTATGGGCTGCTACATATCTATTGCGACCTCACGCAGGAATGGACATTAGACATCGGCAGTAGACATTCACCATCAGGACTACATGCTCGTGATCTTTTGAGTTTTATCAAACTTAGTGATGAGCCTAGATAGGACTCAGCTGGAACAAAAGATTTTGATCTGGAAGGGAAGGTAGAAATGTTCTCTTTTCTCATCCTCACCTCTAATGACGAGATCTGCTCCAAATAGGCGTTGAGGAAAAGGGGTAATTTTTTCAAATGTGTACTATCGTACTTGATTTGAGTATTGCGTTTTAAATAAACAAAAAAGTAGGTTGCTGGTAAAAGGGTGATCAATAACAAAATTACAGGAACAGGAAGCTTTCAATTTAACTTCCGGTCGAGCCAAAGCACTTATAATTAACTTTAGTGAAAGCTCGTACAAAGTAAAATAATATTTGTTTTGATTTTTTGTAATAGGGAATATGCCCTACATTGTAACGGAATTAACGATAAAAAGACACTAAAACGATGACCAAATTTCGTAATTGTTATTTTATGTATCAATTACATTTTTAATTTAATATTAAAAACATTTATATTTAAAAGGAAAAAAATTAAATATCTACTTGTAACTTAATAATAAGGAAGGGACCGAACAGGTTGCCAAAAATATAAAATAACGTGACTTTTTGAATTAGATTTTTATACAATAACCAAATTGCAAATTTATTTGAATATACACAGCAATTACTACTATAATTAAATTAATTGCTTTGATGCGAGCTGTATTTAATGCAAAACTAATTGAAGTACATGCAATCGATGCACGGAAAGGTGTGGGGTAATCAAATTAGCAACGTGATACGATGTCAGCAAGAGACCACTATAAGATACACGTTCATTAGTCAACGCTCATTTGGAGAACACACTGTGACCCATATTTGAGGTGAGGTGTGGTTCAAATTATAAACGTAATCGGGAAATATTTTATTTCGATTTTTGTATATATCAGTGATAAGCGTTATGTTCCTTTGGTTTGTTTGAATATTGTAAAGCGAAGATATTTCTCCAGGATTTCTTATGTAGCGGACGAATTTGATGTAAACAGTGTTTATATTTGAAACTATTAAAATAAAAATATGTCCCTTGGAGCGTATTTGTTAGTGTAACTGGTATAACACTAAAAGTATTATCATAACGGTTTTCCCCGTTATTTATAACGTTTAGAAAACAGCTGTCAAACCACTATAAAACTGCCTTTCAGCTATGAAATTAGCAGGTATGTATACTGTATTTTTTTTTGCTGTTATCATATATTTTCCGCTTTATTCCTATAACTTGCTCTGCGAACGAGCGCGCTGTAGCGAGTGTAGCGAATCACTCCGACACGAAAACTTTGCAAGCGCCCTGATGATGGACTTTTTGAATAAATTTATCGTCATTAATAATATGTTTCATATTGGCATATTTTTTAATTCCCGGATGGAGATAAAATATTATAATTATTTCTTGTTGAGTAGACGAATGAAAAAAATTAAAAAAACGTTATTTCCGATATACATCTTAATTGACATTAATATTTTTTTCATCTGTTAAACACCTGTTAAACAATTTTTTTTATCTATAATTACAGATAAAATACAAAAAATACTATAAACAAAAAACACAAATGCTTAAAAATACTTATTTTAGTCCCACATTTTAGACAAATCTAACAACACATTTTAACATCTGTAGACTCGTTTTTGATGCAGATAATGACAAATGCCACAGCCGTTTAAAAAATATTATTATCTTTTAAATAACCATAAACTGGCAGAGTTTAGAACCACACAAATTAACAGTTACCATTTATTAAATAAAAACATTTGCATTTGAAATTTTTTAAATATATTTAGATTAAAAATAACATCTTAAACCATCGCCCGATGCTCAGCGTCCCGGGAACAAAGCCGTACTCGAGGGTAGCGTGACCCACTTAGCCGCTACAACTCAAAGGTTGCCTCTTCGGTCTTTGTACTGATGCTTATCACAGTATGTTGCATTACTTATCTCGGAGTATCGAGGGGATTTACGCGATGTTGTAAGTAGTGCGAGTCTTATGTTACTATGGGCAATTAAGGCTGCCTTTGTCAAAAGAGTCTGTTGATGATGCTGAAGAGGAAATATGCTGATAGACTTTATAAGTGTTTTGTGTTTCATGATTCACGTGGAGAGGTCAGCAATTCAATACGACGAGATTCTGAGTTGACCTCCTGCCAGGCCGTCTCCAGCAGTCTAACTGGAATTCCTTCCCCGACATCTGTAATCGATTATAAGATTAGATTCTTACCTGAGGTTTAAGCTGAAATGCCTCGTACAATTATGTCTCACTTACCACACCCCTCAAAGCGGAACACAGTAGCGTCTACTGACGTTATTAGCCAGAGATAGGTATGGCGGTTAAGCAGAACCACAAAATGTCCGTACAAGACATACCAAACATTTGGCTAATTTAAGAAATTTAAAAGTTGACCTAGATGCCCCTGGGTAATGTCTCGGAATATCATTTTTCTGAATTAAGCGACATGTTGACGAGTTTTCCGGCGTTAAACAGAGGGTCGAAATGTGTACGCCGGTTTTATTACCGATGTGGGGCGTATAAAACGTGAAAGGAAAATTCATTGTCGCTGTTAACCCCCCAATCTTGGATGCTAGGGTAAAGGTTATTTTGAGAATGAAAAAGAATATTTTAACATAAACATACTACGCTTGAGTCTTATAATGATGACATGAAAATATCTTCAAGGTTGTAGAACCCTTTGTAGTTCGACTCCGGCGGCACCACCCCACACCTATTTCTGCCTAATAACAGCAGTGTCAGGCGCTGCTGTGTTCCGTTTTGAAGGGTGTGGTAAGGGAGACATACTTTTCCGAGGCGTTCCTGCTTAGTCCTCAGCGGTAGCGGTGCATGTGTGGACGACCTCAGGTAGGAACACCAGGTAGAAATGGAATAATCCTATCTGAGGTTGATTACAGATGTCCAAGGGCGGCAGTAGCCACTTACCATCAGGCGGCCTGCATGCTCGTCTGCTACTCCTATATTATAAAAAAAAAGATGTCCAACAGCTTTGGTATGATAAGGGAAGTATGTCTCCCTTATCAATCCAAAGCTTTAATTTAAGGAGCTTCAACTGAGGTAGGATCTCAGGTAGGATCCTAATCTTACCGATGGTTCATTTCAGATTTCTACGGGCGGCAGTAGGCCGCAAATCCGTAGGCAATATGCCGTTAATCTGACATCTGACAGAGAAATCGGTTGAGGTGTGGTATGTAGCTTGAATTGTAGCATTGTGTGCATATTAAAATGTATTGTGGAACAGAAGAGTGACAATAAAGACTTAACACATAGAAAACGAACACTACACGGTAGACTGTTTGCTACTACTATATTTTAAATATAAAATATTACTCGTAGGCTTTCTCTACTTGATTAATGGCATGGATTCAATGCATTAATTCAGTAACTATTACACTTCTATAGCAGTCATCAGTACATCTGGCCAGTGCTATTTAGTTTCAGTTACCACTTGAGTTTATTGCACGACTCATGATGCGAAGCATCAGAGAGTGCTTTACGATCGAAAAATTTTTTTCGCTTCATTTTGGCGGCTATTTTTATTATTATAGCCTTGGTAGTTCACGTAATCAAGATATTTTGCATACTATTGTCGAGAAAATTTAATGGAGATTAATTCCATACTTTTTAAAAATTGATTTACTGCAATAGAATTGGAAAAAAACACCAAAATAGGTCAAAAAAATTCCTGTCCGTCATGTGTGAAACCTGAAAACACTGTAACTTGTGAAAAAATCCATCATTTGAGTTAAATTTTTTTTAAAAAAATTCTAATCGACGATTGTAGGTCACTGAATGCGAATGATTAATTAATTCAGTGTCGTTTAATTGCAATTAATAAAAAACGAAAACTACAAGACTATCTATAGATATTATGTACATTTATTCCACCAGGGGCGCTTGTGCAGTACTTCTTCCTACTACAGCTGTTTTTTCGGCAATTAATTTTGAACGACTTAAGTATTCTTCGACCGATGTAGTTTGTGGTTAATTAATCCCACAGCTTCCCAAAGAACCCGTCAGGAAGGCCATATGCTTTATTTAAATTCAATCATCAATTCAAAGGATTCTCGAATCCATTTCAGCATACATAAACACAATTGCTTACAATCAAACCCTGTAACGCTATCATACCACTATCGAATAATTGAGTAAAAATGAGCGGAGTTGCCGGTTCATTCGAAATAACCCTTTCTTTTCACATAAAATGTACTCCACCCAAAAAGTTCCTTCTGTCACATCACGATTAACTTGTCCTCCATTTGATGGCTCTCATTGATGTTCTATCTCGTAAACGAGCCTCTTAACTAGTTGTTTACCTATGACAGAATGTGCGATAGGCGATAAGAGATTAATCGATTTTAAAATCTAATTTAAAGTACAATAAAGATCTTTTACTTTTGTGTAAATTTATAGATTTTTGTTTTAATAGATAAGTCAATAAAAATGTTTAGGCAGTAGATGAGGCCATCACGTTGTTATTTTTGCTGCCTACAAAAGCTTCATCGTTTAATGTAATTTAAACTGTTTTGTTTGCGAAAATCTTAAATCAATTAACATTATTTGTAAATATAGCTTACTGTTATTTCTTGGTATAACAAGTACCTAATGTCGTTCATTCATGCTTCATCGTAAACGAGACTCTAAAATTTCGGTCAATTCTGAATAGTACCGTAAAATGTTTAGTATCAACGCGGTTTACTGATCGTAGATAAGCTATGCGGTTGTGACCTGTTTGACCGTGAGCGAGTAACAACTTAAGAGTAACGACAAGCATAAAAATGGAATTGCAATTCAAGACCCCAATACAACAAAACGCTCAAATAACATTTTCCACACTCACAGCTCCACATCAGGATTCCCTTGTATGAAAGGAGACCATTGAAATACAACACCCAGAAAAATTATCAAATTATGATTTTAGATTCGTTCAGCTTTCAGGCACCAATTGAGGATCTTGTTTATACAGTCCCATAACTTTTATACGGTGACCGTCAAATATAATAGAAGAAATCAAGAGAGGAAATAAAGAGAAAAGTCAGCATTAATTAAAGACAATTGTACAATATCGTTCGTTATTCCAATTTCAATTTTGATTTACCAACCACAACACAAAACCCTTTAAGATAAGCATTCATCGGGACGTCGTCTGCAAAGAGTTCAAACATCCCGATCGCTTACACAATTCCTTATCAATTTATCTTAGCCCCGGAATCTTCGTTAATCTGATAACGCCTTTGAAGCACAAAAGTTAAATGCAATCCAGGTTTAATCAATTTATTCTTGGCTCCATTGGCACTGTCCTCGTACCAGCGTGATGAATCGATATCACTTGCGCTGTACTCGTGGATTATTTTGGACTGGAAATGCTTTGTATTTTGTCATTACTTCCTTATTCAGGAGCGTCGTCAACAATAACGACCAATAATTCTTCAATTTTTCCATCCCCTGAGATTTAAGTGGAATTTGTGGCAGCGTTACGATTCTATTTCAGGATAAATTCTATGTCAGTCTATTGGTTTGAAATTCCGTCTCTTAGACTGGAGGTTTTAAATTCCAATGTCATACACGTATCATCGATTTCCATAAGTGTCTTTGTTTGTGTATTGTCAGGTCTTCCTCTATGTTTATTTCTTTCCTCGTGCCCTCGTGGATATACGTAAAGCATATTTGTAGTGTCCAGAAATTCAGAAAATTGTAAGCGTGTAAACCTCATATTATACGATAAGTGAAGTAAGCCATTTCCAGATTCTAATACGCAAGGCTGGAGCTATTAAAATCATTCGTTGTCTCTGAAAAAACTTCCAACTTGTGATAGATGTGAAAAAGTTTTGATCGGGTATTTTTTACATCGATTTTCTCTATCCGGGGGATTTCGGAGTTCGATCCTGCAGAGTGTGATTTTCAACACCCTAATCTGTCTTTTCACTGTTCGTACATTTTAGAAAGAAATTAGAACGCCGATTGTTTTTATTTTTTATTCGATTGAAAATCTAGAAGCCTTTATGTTCTACATCCATAATGTTATTTGTTTAGTTACTTCTTGCTAGAAATTTTGTTATGTATGTTATGTTACAAAGGACAATATAACAAAGGTTCTTCACTAAAAAAAAAACTATTTAAATATGTATCAATTTTATTACATTTTAAAATATGTCTCATTAATTCAAAATGTGTTTAGTGTAGGGACAAGTTATCTTCTTAGATTCTTTTTAATAGAGCTTCTGGGCATGATTCTCTTCCAATAACTTGGGAAAGTCTGACACATTGTCATCCTCCACTATTTTTATCTCTGACTATAAATCTTTCAAGTGAACATTTGGATTTAAGAGTTCTTATTCCCCATCAAACGTCTACCTTCATTCAGCAAATCGCAGCACGTATACAGTACCGGATCTCAAATGTACTGACAAAGGCCCGCCCCGTCCATCACGACGCCCAATTAGAGTTACGTCACGTCACTCAACTAAGATCCACGTATCCATGCGAAATGGGTGAATTGTTCGTGATTACTCGACTCGTCTTGGATAGAAGGTGACTGAACCACTGCTTCTATTACTGTATAAAACTGGTGCAAAGCGACTGTGTGACTTCAAGGCCAATTACAAAGGTAATAGAAACCTTTGTGGGTTGATTCCAAAGGAACCACTACTCCACCTGTTTTTACCTAGTGGGAGAAATTATCAGCGTTGCTGTGTTATAGTTTCAAGGGTATGGTACGGGTACATAGGTACTTTTCTAAGGCGTTTCAACTTAGTCGAGGCTAGCAACGCATCAAAGTCAGGTAAGTCTGCAGTTCTCTTTGTGATTAAAAGACGTCCATAAGCGTAGCAGTAGTAGGTAGTGACCACGTAATAGCTGCAGAGCGCATAATTATAATTAACAGTAGGTTGCTACATCTCTTTAAACCTGGACCTAACAGCACTGTACTGTGTTACAAATCAACTTTAACATATTCAAGATAAAGAGCAAAAAATGAATAATAACGATTCGTTCTATTTAAGTTTTGCAATAAATATTAAATGTTAAACACTTTTACAAATTTAGAGGTGCAACCAAAGCTCTATTCGCCTATTAAACCTGGCAAAGCCTGGTCCGATACGTCACGTCATGCCCCAATTAGCGTTTGACGCGACACGCCAGCCGGCTAAGCTGCACCGCGCTAATCGTCTATTGGACTGGAATCCTCGCTTTTAGTGGGAATTTTGGGAAACGTGCACAAAATTCTCTTAATAAACACTGTTTTATTAGGCAGTATTAATTAAACACTCTTTTAAATTTAGTGGTGCAACCAAAGCTCTTATAGCCTATTAAACCTGGCAAAGCCCGGTCCGATACGTCACGTCATGTCCCAATTAGCGTTTGACGCGACACGCCAGCCAGCTAAGCTGCGCCGCGCTAATCGCCTATTGGACTAGAATCCTCGCGTTTAGTGGGCATTTTGGGGAACATGAATTAAATTCTCTCAATTAACACGGTATTTTAAAATTTCACTTGTTGAGGGAATCTGTCTGCTACACGAACTATTTTTTTTATAATACAGGAGTAGCGGACAAGCACCTGATGGTAAGTGGCTACTGCTGCCTATGGACATCTGTAATCAACCCAAGATTAGACTATATTCCTACCTGAGGTTTGCTACAAATTTACCGCTGCTCCAGAGGACTAAGCTGGAATGTCTCGGAAAAGACTATCTCTTTAACCACACCTTTCAAACCAGAACACAGCAGCGCTTAACACTGCTGTTATTAGGCAGTACTAATTAAACACTCTTATAAATTTAGAGGTGCAACCAAAGCTCTTCTCGCCTATTAAACCTGGCAAAGCCCGGTCCGATACGTCACGTCATGCCCCAATTAGCGTTTGACGCGACACGCCAGCCGGCTAAGCTGCGCCGCGCTAATCGTCTATTGGACAGGAATCCTCGCTTTTAGTGGGAATTTTGGGGAGCATGAATTTAATTCTCTCAATTAACATGGTATTTTAAACTTTCACTGATTTGGGGAATCTATCAGCAACATGAACGTTTTTTATTATATAAGAGTAGCAGATAGAAATGCAGTCTACCGAATCTATCAGCAACATGAACAGTATTTTTTATAATATAGGAGTCTCAGATAAGCAATCAGTCTACTTGATGGTAAGTGCCTAATGCCGCCCATGGACATCTGTAACCAACCTAAGGTAAGCTTAGATTGTAGAAATCTAATTTTATCTTAGATTGGCTACAGACGCGCCGCTACTCCCGAGGACTAAGCTGGAATGTCTCGGAAAAGAATATCTCTCTAACCACACCTTTCAAACTAGAACACGGCAGCGCTTAACACTGCTGTTATTAGGCAGTATTAGTTAAACACTTTTAGAAATTTAGAGGTGCAAGCAAAGCTCTATTCGCCTATTAAACCTGGCAAAGCTCGGTCCGATACGTCACGTCATGCCCCAATTAGCGTTTGACGCGACACGCCAGCCGGCTAAGCTGCGCCGCGCTAATCGTCTATTGGATTAGAATCCTCGCTTTTAGTGGGAATTTTGGGAAACATGCACTAAATTCTCTTAATTAACACGGTATGTTAAAATTTCACTTATTTGGGGAATCTGTCAGCAACATGAATTTTTTTTATTATATAGGAGTAGCAGATAGGGATGCAGTCTACCAAAGATATGTGACTAATGCTGCCCATAAACATCTGTAATCATCCCGAGATAAGATTAGATTCCTACCCTAGGTCGGCCACAAAGTGCCGCTACTCTTGAGGACTAAGCTGGAATGCCTGGAAAATATTATCGTCCTAACCACACCCTTCAAACCAGAACACAGCAGGGCTTAACACTGCTGTTATTAGGCAGTATTAATTAAACACTTATAAATTTAGAGGTGCAACCAAAGCTCTTCTCGCCTATTAAACCTGGCAAAGCCCGGTCCGATACGTCACGTCATGCCCCAATTAGCGTTTGACGCGACACGCCAGCCGGTTAAGCTGCGCCGCGCTAATCGTCTATTGGACTGGAATCTTCGCTTCTAGTGGAAATTTTGGGAAACGTGCACTAAATTCTCTCAATTAACACGGTATCTTAAAATTTTAGTGGTTTGGTGACTCTATCAGCAACAATTTTTTTTTTTATAATATAGGAGTAGCAAACAGGCATGCAGTCTACCGAAAGCATGTGGCTAATGCCGCCGATGGAACAGATGTCCATGCGATTCCTATCTGAGGTTTGCTACAGATGCGCCACTACTTCTAAGGTCTAAGCTGGAATGTCTCGGAAAAGAATATCTCTCTAACCACACCTTTCAAACCAGAACACAGCAACGCTTAACACTGATGTTATTAGGCAGTATTAGTTAAACACTTTTAGAAACTTAGAGGTACAACCAAAGCTCTTCTCGCCTATTAAACCTGGCAAAGCCCGGTCCGATACGTCACGTCATGCCCCAATAAGCGTTTGACGCGACACGCCAGCCGGCTAAGCTGCGCCGCGCTAATCGTCTATTGGACAGGAATCCTCGCTTTTAGTAGGTATTTTGGGAAACATGAATTTAATTCTCTCAATTAACATGGTATTTTTAAAATTTACTGTTCACAGAATCCACCAGCAATACGAATAGCTGTAATGAATAATTTTTGTTGCCCAGTTTCAGGAAATATATTGTTATTGGAAATCATGGAGTATACGCGGGTGATATATTTCAAACAAATTCATCTAAATATTCTGTATATTTGTACCAAAATAAATCATTTGTGTAGAAATAAATAAACATGAACTGTGATGGTATGGTGAAATGTGAACTTAATTACATATATCGTTTACTATTTCTGGGAATTGGTCGGATTTATTAATTCCTGTAAAATTCAGTGCCATATGTAACGTTACGCTCCAATTACCGATTGACTAAACACGCGAGCTCAGCTGGTGCGCTAATCGGCTATTGGCCAGAACACTAGCTTAGCTGGGAATTTTAGTAAATAAATCAATAGTCCAAGTTTAGCGTGTACGTTAAATTTTCTTTCTACCAATGCTCCACACTTTCTTGGTAGAAGTTTAAAATAAATAAATATTTTTTTTAAATGGGTCAAATAAGTAAACACATGTCATTCAATATTCAATTTTAAAAATTAATTATAGAAGTTACTTGCAATAATTTTGTGATACATAGATTGTTGATACATTAACTGAAAATCCATTCAAAGAGATCGGAAATAATAAGTAAAAATGCATCTCGTTGAGAAATGTAGTTATGCGATATTGCCAGCGATACTCTTGCTGCAATGTATTATATTATTGTGCAACTGTAATCTAGCTTTGAAATTGACGAATAAAACCAAGTGGTCAAAAACAAATCTCGTGTTTACGGCCAAAGAGAGAAAAATATGTCACTTCTTATGATCTTCGGTATCCGCGCTATGAACTTTTTCAATTAATTATAGCTGGCAAAATCGCGGGAAATGTGGGAGTAGGGAGAAGGAACTATAGGCTGCGAAACAGTCGAGAGTGGACAGAAGTAACTAGCGCAGCAGAACCGTTTGTCGAGACCGCTTCACGAAAAATTTGATGAGATTAAAAAAGCTGATAGTCGACCTTCCCTAGCTAGAGAAGCACCGCAAGAAGAAGTAAAATTTAAAAAATTCTTAATAACTATATGTTAAAATAACGAGCAAACCACAATGCAAAACGTAAAGTTAAAATTAGCATGTACGCAGGTGAAATGATAATAAATAAAGCTTATCACAGCTATATTTCACCTTTATTGTTACTTTACGCTCCAATTCAGAACGTGACCGGTGCCAAGTAACCCAGTAGGTCCGCTTAGTTAAGAACTTGTCACACTGTCATCTGTTAACGAGTTAAAGTTATACTAACAAACCTTGAGATCGTCGGCGACATACTGAAACCCTTTTCTAAAGCAAAAATACTTAAGTAATATTATTTTTCAAGTTAAAAAGTGATCTATATTATTTCCCTTTGAGTTTTTTGTTAAAGTAAACAATTATTAAAGACGAACGAAGTCGTTTTTCGAAGTCGACAAAAATTAAGAAAAATTGTATTAAAATAAAACTATAGGGAGTATGTGATCATAATTATTAACTTAGGAAAAAGTAACTGAACATATTACATACATGAATTCACCCATGTGAAACCGATCCTGTGAAAACCGATCCTGAAAATTCCTCTGTTTGAACGGAAGGTGTGTATCATAATTATGAACATTCATTCAGACAGAGGAATATTACAAATTCTTGTATTGATTTTAATCCAATATTTTTCTAAAACGTACATATTTACTTAAATTGCTTATTCCATTGCCAAAATCTAGATAAATCTTTCTTAGTTAATCGTTTATGGGTTAACAGTGCAACAAGCGCTTCTAAAGGAAATATAGGTAGCAGATTTCGAACCTCGCCTCAAGCAGTTGGAAGTTTTGAGTTTTGCAATTTGATTCACAGTACGATAACAGATAACATCTGGAATTATATCCGTATTACGATTATTGCTCACACGTTTCCGTTTATGCGATAAATGTTTTTATCAGCGATGTTTACGATGATTCTGAGGGTGAAAGTTGTAGCTGTAAATGTAAAAGAGATAGCTTTTTATCAATTTAAATCCTTACTAATATTATAAATCCGAAAGTAACTCTGTCTGTCTGTCTGTCTGTATGTCTCTTCTTCACGCCTAAAACACTGAACCGATTTTAAAGACATTTTCTACAAATATAGTCTGAGACCCGAAAAAGGATAGTTTTTATCCCGGAATTCCACGGGAACTAGGGATGGCGATCTAAGATCGATTAATCGAAGAATCGATCTTTTGGACCAGAAAGTCGATTATTTTAATCGATAATTGTAACGATTGAATGGGAAACTATGCATTTGATCAAGTGATGATCTTTAGCAAAGTTGTTGTCCATGAGCCCACGAAGGTTTCAGTGTTGGTACAACCAATATTCGCCAGACGGCGTCACTGTCATTTCAATGAAGGTATGAATTTTCAATTATGTGTATGTTAGTGTCATATTACTTTGTTTTAAACGCGGGCGAAGCCGCGGGCAAAAACTAGTAACAAATAAGGCGCGCATAGTCCCGAGATTTTTGTCAATCAAAATTAAGCAACGTCAAGCATAGTTAACAGTGGGATGGCTGACAGATATGGGGTAAACATGTGCGCTAGTTGAGCAACGCCGGGTGAGATCAGTTTTAGACGGGTGACCATTACATTAAAAGCATGTCTTTACCAATCCGCATTGAAGAAACGGGTATACTCCACGTTTTCCTTAGTTGTGGGGAGAGGCCCGTATCCAGCGATATCCTGACTGTGGCACACTGAATATCTACCTAACGGTGCCATGGGTTCGCATAAGCAAAACACGCCTAAAATCAAAACATGTCTACATTAAAGTCCGACCACTTTCACCTATTTCTAGCGTGTGTTTCACGCTAGAAATAGGTGAAAGTGGTTTTGGTTTCTTTTGGTTTGGTAAAGGCTTCAAGTAGAACTCTTATTCTATACTAAGTTGATTACCAATTGTTCAAGTGGCAGTGACAACTTACCGTCAGGTGGACTCCATACTTATATGCTATTTCAATTTTATAAAAATATATAATTTATACGCTAGACGGGAATCGAACGTGTATCTCATTATTAATCAGTACGAGTACAGCGCGAGCTATAAAGTTGAATTCGTCATGCGCCATGTAAACCAACTCTAACGAGTCGTTTCATTGCAGTGTGACCGAGCATAATAGCACTTGATTATCCTGTATAAGCTTATAAATATCGTTGTTTTATCCAAATATACTGCTCAATTTTATTACAGTATAACTGAATATTTTAAAAACGGTAGCACTAGAATAGGTTATAAAAATTTTGTTCCGTATAAAATGAAAAAGGTGTTTGCCTTTACGAAATGTGATATTCTGAGATATTGGCCACAAATCTTTAAATTAAAAATTTAAGTCAGCGGATATAAGTTACTCATTTTATTAAGTTAGCTCAGCTCAGACCAGCGTTGTCCCGGCATAATAACTCTTTATTATTTTGTACTTACAAATACCGCTGTTAGTTTTGACTTCACGTAATATTGCGAAGAAAAAAAGAACATATCAGGACGGCTACCGTTTCTAAACTGGCAATAATAAACGTCTTTAAATATTTACAATTAAATTCAGCGGATATTAGTAACCCACATTACGAAGTCAGCTCAGCGCAGCGCTTGATTATCCCGCACTTAGAATTGCTATTGCTGTTGTTAGTAACTTCAGCTTATATTTGAAACCACGTCCACACGCGGCACTGACCGCTTATTATCAGGCGAACTACATACGGGTATGTAATATAAATGAAAAAATATAGTGGAGTGCTGTTATCATTTCTATATTGGCACCTGTAAAAGTATAAGTATCTTTTTTAAAAAAAAAAAAAAAAAAAAAAAAAAATATCATTTCCGACAAATTTAAGGCAAACTTATTATTTTGAAATATGTGGTATAGAACTTTCTGACGCTAAATTTATAATTATCTGTATTTATCGCACACCAAATAGTAACGTAGAATTATTTCTTGATCATCTTGAAAAAATTCTATTTTACCTAGGCCGTAAAACAAAACATAGAGTTGTGATAACAGGGGACTTTAATATTGATATTTTAAAAGACACAAATATAAAGGAACAATTTATTAGAGTGGTTCAAGCGTTTAATTTTATTATACACATCCAGGAACCAACGAGGGGTTGTGCTTGCCTAGATCAAATATTGAGTAACATTCCCCACGCACAAGGCGAAACTCTAAATCTTAACCTGTCAGACCATAATACTGGACAACTATTAACAGTCCCGATACAAACAAAAAAATACATTCCTTATGCGCAATATATAAAACGTAGAGACTTCAATAAGGATAACATGTTAAAATTCCACGAATGCATTTCTCAACTCTCATGGTCTGAAGTATATGACGAGAGCAACGCAGACCAAGCATTTGATAGGTTCCATGATCTATTTACACTGTTCTACAATCTTTGCTTCCCAATCAAAAAAATTAAACTAAAACCAAAGACCAATAGGTTGTACTGGATAAGTAAAGGTATCAAAGTATCATCGAATACGAAACGGAATCTTAGATATCAGTACTATAAACAGCGTAACTTCGGATGTAAGCGAAAATATCTTAATTATAACAAAATTTTTAAAAGATGTTTACTAACAGCTCAAAAATTATGCAATCAAAAATTTATAGAAAGTTCTAAAAATAAATGCAGGGCATCGTGGAATGTGATTAAAGACAATTCAGTCATGATAAATAATGACAAACTTATTAAAAACATTAGTTATAATAATACTATTTTGAACGAACCACTTGATATTGCAAATCTTTTTAATAATTATTTTATAAACTTGACTCAAAGTAACGTAATTACTAATGTGACATATAACCATAAAATGGACATTAATAACCATTCAATATTTTTATCACCGACAAATGACATAGAAGTTTTGAAAATTATAATGAAACTTAATAGTACAACCTCAGTTGGATATGACAATATAACAACCAAAGTTATTAAAAATGTATCAAAACTAATTTCATCAATATTAAGCCACTTAATAAATTTATCATTTACATCTGGAATATTCCCGACCAAACTCAAAACGTCAGTAATAAAACCTATATATAAGAAAGGAGATAAATCACTATTAAACAACTATAGGCCCATTGCTCTTATACCGGTACTCTCCAAAATATTTGAAAAGGCAATATATGTCCGAATAGCTAATTTTATTGAAAAACATAATATATTGACACCGGATCAAAATGGGTTCCGTAAGAATAAATCCACATCTTTGTCAGCTTTTAACCTTATTAATAGTATCTTACAAAGCGTAGATAAAAGAGTAAGAACAACTGGTGTCTTCTTTGATTTAAGTAAAGCGTTTGATTTTGTTTCGCACGAACTTCTTTTATGGAAATGTGAGAAATACGGTATCCGTGGTTGTCCATTAGACTGGCTTCAAAGCTATTTAGTTGATCGAAAGCAATATGTAGAAATAAGTAGCGTTAATCCTATCACTCTTGAAGAAGAATATTTTAAATCGGACATAAAATATAATAAAGTAGGCGTACCACAAGGTAGTATTTTAGGGCCTCTCCTATTTATCATATATATAAATGACATTACAAAAACTTCAAACTATCAATATTCTTTATTCGCAGATGACATAGCTTTAGTTATTCCTGACAATCTCTCTGATAATTACAATGAGACAATTAATGAAACAATTGATAAAATAGTAGTATGGCTAAATGATAATAATTTGCAAATAAATGTGGCAAAAACTAAATATATCCAATTCGGAAACAGAGGTTCAAATAAACTTAATTTAAATATAAAATACAAAAGTGAAACCATAGCTGAAACAGATTCAATTAAATTCTTAGGGATACATCTAGATCGGTGTTGCACGTGGAAGGAACACATAGATAAACTGTGCTCTAAAATAAGTAGATTTGTGTACCCATTATGGCGTCTTCCAAAAATAAGTAGCTTACCAACAGCTCTTAAGGCATATCATGGTTATGTAGCCTCTAATCTGAGATATGGCATACTGCTGTGGGGAAATTCGGTAGATCATAACAAAGCTTTTATAGCTCAGAAACGCTGTATTCGTGCCTTATGTGGTGTCTCTCCAGAAACAAGCTGTAAGCCTCTTTTTAAAGACCTTAAAATCCTGACCTTAGCAAGTATGTACATTTATGAAGTCTGTATATTTGTAAAAACCCACATGCAACTATTTGATAAAAAGAAGGATAATTGTAATTTTTTAACGCGACATCCCGAAAAACTTTATCTGCCAATTAGTAGAACCGCTATGCGATCAAGGAACGCATACCACATGTGTGTAAAGATTTACAATAGACTCCCTGACGACTTAAAGAGATTACAATTGTTAAAATTCAAAAAACATGTTCATCACTGGCTATCAGAAAAATGTTTTTACTCAATAAAAGAATTTTTGGGATGAGATATCATTATTATTGTTATTAACTGACATAAATAGAATAAGATGATATTATATTTATATTTATTGACTCGTGTACCTAATGTAATCTGAAGCAAATTGACGTAAATATGTAACTTATATTAATACTTGTCGGAATAATGATATTAAATTATTGTAAATCTTAATGTAATTAATTATAACTAATAATAATTTGCACACCGAAAATGGTAAATGTGAGATTCGATATCTATAAAATCATTTCATCTTTTGTAACCACATTTAAGCAAATAAACGATTTGTATTTGTATTTGTATTTAAAAGTACAATTAAATTTGCCGGATATTAGTCCTCACATTATAAAATCAGCTCAACGCAGTCCAGCAGTGTCCCGGCATAATAGCTCTTTATTATACTGCACTTACAATTGCCCACAGGGCAGCGCTGCTTCTGCTTGTACAAACTACAACTAGGCATTAGGGGAAGTGTAGGATTTTATTTTATAATATTATAGAAGTAGTAAATGAGCATGCTGTCCACCTGATGGTTAGTTACTACTGCTACCAATGGACGTCTGTAATCAACCCCATATAAGATTACATTCCTACCTGAGGATGACCACAGATGCATCGCTACTCCTAGGACGAAGCCTATACTTCGGAAAAGTATGTCTCCGTTACACACCCTTCGAATCAGAAATAGGTAGAAATGGGTATGTGTACCTTCAAAATTCTATCTTTAAAAGAAGAACTAAATTCAGCGGATATTAGTGTCCCACATTATGAAGTCAGCTCAGCGCAGTCCAGCAGTGTCCCGGCATAATAGCGCTTGATTATGCCGCACTGACAGTTTCAGTCATGTCCATAGGTGGCAGTGAGCACTTCAGTTGTTATGATAATATAAATTAAAAAAAAGAACAGGACAGCGCTTTTGTTGCTCGTATACTAGACACTAATGTGAGTGAAAGTATCTTTAAAATTGCAACAAAATTCAGTGGATATTAGTGTCCCACATTATGAAGTCAGCTCAGCGCAGTCCAGCAGTGTCCCGGCATAATAGCGCTTGATTATCCCACACTTACAATTGCCGTTGTTAGTTTCTGACGGAAACAAGGATGCTGTGTCGTGCATAATCATCTTGTTGCTTTGATGTTGTATGCAAATTTTGTTATACTTGCTCGTGTCGTACATTCATCCTTACACGGTTTAGGCTTAGGTTGTATGCTTTATATAAATAAGTTGTTAGTAGCAACTTTGTCGAAGTTATTTCTGTCTAATAAAAACAGTGTTTAGCGGTGTTCTATTCTGGTTTAAAGCGTGAGTTGTTTAAGAGGACTTTACGACTTTTAAGGATTTTAGTTAACGTTTGCGTATATGGTCAGGTCGTAGTCCTCAGGTTGGACAGCAACTTTATATGCAGCTGAGTAGAAAATATGGTCATCGGCGGCAATTGCCGCTTACCATAAGGTGAACTGCATCCTTGTTTGCTACTGCTGTTATGTATTTTAAAAAATTAGGTATACCAGAGTAAAGTAATTTTAGTTAAGTGCTTAAAAATAAAACAGTAACGAGTGTTAAGCAGTAATACGGATTTAAAGAATTATTTCTTACATTATGCGTGTAAAACACAGATAAATAAAACTACCTCTATGTATGCGCATAAAGGTAGCAATATTGGTATTAACGTCAGTATACGGCAGGAATTTCCCATTGGATTGTCTCCGGACATCTGATTGAAAGCCGACGTTAGCTCCCGGCCATCCCGAATCTCGTATTCCGTGGCGAGAACCATTCCGAATGCAGTTCGAGTTGCACTAGCACTTGGAGATCGTGACGAGATGGGTTTCAAGTTTATTTGCGAACGATTCCAGTCAAGCTTTTCCATTTAGATGTTGGTGAATTGTTTGCTAAACGAGTATATTTTTCTTAGGCGATGTCTGTTTGATTTTTTATTTTTCGATAATCGTGGTCAATTTGTCCTAGGTTATCGTATAGGTTGAAGTTAAATTGCCGTTTCTTCTCCAAACGTCTAAGTAAAGTGTATTGTCAGCAGTAAGAGTGCTTTTCTTGTCGCGCGTGTGTATGCGTGCGTGCGTCACACGTCATATGCACGCAAGAATTAATTCATGTTGCAGTCGCTTCGCAGCCTTTTCACTAAATTACATGCGTGCTAGTGCGTGCGGATATAAACACGAGCGATAGGAAAAGCGCTTTATGTCGAAATGTCACGTGCCCATTATTTGTGCAGCTGCTACTTACCATAAGGTAAACTGCTCATATAAAAGCAGTGATAGCCTAATGGTTAAGAAACTTGGCCTCTCGATCAAGGGGTCCGAGATTCAAATCCCAGGCACGCACCTCTGATTTTTCAAAGTTATCTGCGTATTAGAAATTAATTATCACTTGCTTAAACAGTGAAAGAAAACATCGTGAGGAAACCTGCACACAAGAGAGATTTGTAAAAAAAAACAAATCTCAAAGGTATGTGAAGTCTACCACTACGCAGTTGGCCAGAGCGGTGGACAATGGCCTAATCCTTCTGATTCTGAGAGGAGACCCGTGCCCAGCAGTGGGACAATAATGGGTTGATGATAAAACTCTTATACGTTACCTGCTTCCATATAATAAAAATCTTTATTACAATTATTTTTATCCAAAATCTTTTACCTTTGACACACCTGAAATACATAACAGTATAAACACTGCCGCTAAAACGTGAAATTAATTATATGGAATTCCTAAATGAATATTTTAATGCCCAAATGTTTTAATGGATTATATTATATTAAATCGGCAGTATTTTCCTCAAACGATGTTATTTTCTGTGGCACCTGATCACCCTCCGAAATCCGCCAAATTGGGACCCTCGTCCTTACAGCTGATCCAAATAATTTAGAAGGGACATTGTATCAATATGCGAAATAATAATTATGTTTACTTTTAATTTTGTACTATCGTCAATTAAATTTGTTCTAGTACTGAACACTTCTGGATCTATCAGAAATAGAAGAGTTTAGGTTATTAAATGCGGGTTAAGAGTTCATATACTTTTAAAGACCTTTTTTGCGAAACGTCCGGACAGATGTATATTTTTACGCACATAATTTTAAAATCAGAGGTGAACTTGAAATTTGATCCCAGAATCTTGGTTAGACCTAAATTCAAATTATCAAGAGAAAAGAGCATCAGATCGTGAACCTAGTATATCAGCGTAAGAAAACAAAGTAATAATTCTTAGCGCTGCTTTTAAATTCACTATCGTAGTAGAACAAAAATGAGAATCAACTCCTTAAGCTGCAAAGGTCGCGGAACAACTTAAATCACTTCACATTTTTTGTTCCCGCTACTTAATGTTGTTTGCTCGTAAATTAATTGTTCCTCCATTGAAGCAAGAAACGCTTTTAATATCGCTCGTTCTATTATTGTTTGAAGCTTTTGTTAGTCTTGGTTTATTATGGCTTCCGTTCTTGTAATTGTTGCCGATATCATATTTTGTTGAAGATCAAGTGGCGTATTCTGATTAATTTGATATTCTTTATTAAATTGGCAGAGCTACTTAAAAATATATCAAAAAAATGTGTACCTATT
The DNA here is from genome assembly GCA_014595695.2 of Epargyreus clarus clarus. NCBI lineage: Eukaryota > Metazoa > Arthropoda > Insecta > Lepidoptera > Hesperiidae > Epargyreus > Epargyreus clarus. The sequence continues at coordinate 3,291,345 of JACTTY020000016.1, read as the reverse complement.
GTAGGGATATCCATTTAATCTCTTATTTTATTATAGAAACAACAGTTTAAAGACTGATGACGCGCACACATATGTTTGATACTTCTTTTTAACAAAATAATAGTATATATATTTAAAATTTAATTTTATGAAGTCAGTCACGATTAACTAACATTAAATATGTCATTTAAGCACATCTAAATTCATCGCACGAGCACCTAGACTACAAACACAGCACACTCAATTAGAGCCTAAGTGTCAATAGAGCCTGTCTCGATTGGATAGTGGACACGCAGTGACGTCACGATCAATTTAACTCACACCCGAAATGAATGGCTTGTTAATCGAATCAATGTTTAAGTATAAATGAAGTCTAAATTTTGTGTTAAAACGCTCAGAACTGACACCAAAAATACAATGTATTTTTCCATAATCATTATCATTTACATGCGCTGATACATTTTCATCCGCTTATTTATCCCACTTCCAGTAAAAAAGACCACAGACCTGTATTTGTTTTGTGCAAAAGACATGGCAAAAATTAAATGACTTTTCAATACTCAAAGCAAGAATGTAAATTTAAAAAATATAAAAATGGAAAAGTATTTAAAAGTGACCTAAATTAATAAAAAAATATGTTGTTCACACACGACTCAGTGCGATGTGACTGTTACATTTGGAATTTCTATGCTCATGGCCTAACTCCATGGGCGCTTTACCTGTACGCACGCACTTTTTTTTAAATATAGGAGTAGCAGACGAGCATGCAGTCCACCTGATGGTAAGTGGCTACTGCCATCTGTAATCAACCCCAGATAGAATTAGATATTCCTACCTGAGGTTGACCACAGATGCGCCGCTACCCCTGAGGACTAAGCTGGAACGCCTCGGAAAAGTCTGTCTCCTTTACCCTTCAAACCGGAACACAGCAGTGCCTAACACTGCTGTTATTAGGTAGAAATAGGTGTGGCGGTGGTGCCATCGAAGTCGAAGCACAACTTAATCAACACATCAACACATCAACTTTAACTTCACTTTCACTTGCATTCTTTAGGTTCGTAGGCACACGTGTGGTATCGGGAAGAGGTGGGGAAAATATTGCCGCGAGTTAATTTATGTCTGGAGGCGAGACGCGCGTATGGGCGTTAACAAGCGCGACAGGAACATGTCCTTAAATTTCCTATTTTATACCATAAACCCACATAAAAAAACAGACGTAAAATGTACATTTATATTCATCATTTAGATATCTGCCTAGTCTTTCCAGATTCCCTATATAGTGGAAATCTTATAAGCTTTAATAAAAAATACATCTGTCAGAGGACATGGTATTGAAAACCACACATGACTACACAAGACTTACACTACTGCACCAATTATGATAACTCGTTTCCTGTTAAAAAGCTACTTTATTCGAGGCGGAGATACAAAATTCGCTTATTCGAGTCACACACGACAGAGACAGTATTAAAGTAAGAGACACACATGCCCCTACAATGAGAAAAACTCAATTGAAAGCAGCACAATGGACGACAGCGGAGCCCTGTACAAATTCTTTGTTCAAAGACGGGGTATGTTTTTCACTTTCAATGTATGTATATAAAATTGTATCGGAGTAATATATGTATAAGAATTCTTCGCGCAACGTTTCATGATAATATCTGTATTTATGTACATACGAGCTGACCCGGCAAACGTTGTGTTGTTATATAAATAAAAAAATGTTAAGGATGAACAACCCTTATCACTTAGGGGTATGAAAAATAGATAGTAGCTAATTCTCAGACCTACTAAATGTGTATATAAAATTTGGTGAAAACCGGTAAAGCCGTGTCGGAGGAGTACAGTAACTAACATTGTGACACGAGAATTTTATATATAAGATATAATTTTGCTTAATTATCCATGCTACGTTTGAGTGTACAATTACACATACACTGATGCTAACATACGAGTATGTACCTTAATAATTAGTTCAGCTAAAATAGCACAAAAATATTTCATTTTATTATGCCGTGGGATAAAGATATAATATATCCCTCCATCTAGCATTACCTTTTATAAAGATAATAATGATGCTAACATACGAGTATGTACCTTAATAATTAGTTCAGTTAAAATAGCACAAAAATATTTCATTTTATTATGCCGTGGGATAAAGATATAATATATCCCTCCATCTAGCATTACCTTTTATAAAGATAATAATATTTAACTGAAAAGAAAGATACTTCTATTATATTGATATTGATAATGATTGTCAGTTGAAATTATTGCCCGTATAGTTATAGGTCTTTGCTATTTAAAGTACAAGAAATAAAAATGTAGTATATGGTTCAGTCACAGCAAAAAAATGTCAAGGAATTGATAACGCATTCACATACCCCTAAATGAATAATCAGACCATCATAAGGCTACTTTTAGAGACACAAAAGAGAATCCTGCTGCTGACGTCACAGCTACCGACAAAGCTAGTAATAGCATACAGTCGACGTGCCTGTACAATTTCATTTGTCGTGCCCCGTTTTTCCTTATCCCGCGCTCCATTCGTAGAGAATTTCGTCCAGCCTTGCTACTTCATTATTCAGCTCTCTAATACGTTTAGAGGACGCAAGAGCTCGATATCTCTATGAGAAAATCGGGCTGCGATAAATCTTTTCTCATTTTTGTTTTCTCATTTGAGATTAGTGTTGTGACGGCAGGTTTTCAGCGGTCGGGTGACATTCTTATTATGAAAGAAAATTGAATTTCGCGCTAGCTCAGTGTGTTTTTGTTCGTATTGATATGAGCTTCGATAATTATGTTTTGTGAAAATGCGAGTCGTAGCAGACGATAAATGATTTTACAATTTTTTTGTTCGACACGGTCAGATTTAACTCTAGGTAGGTATTAATTTGTGTGGCAATTTTGTATAATTCATTTCTCTCCTTATAGTACTCGTAAAATAAGAAGAAAAGTAAGTGCTTTTTCTTTTTTACCAGTTAAATTTAAAATAGTGATAAGAGGTTTATTTTGATTATTTTTATATCATTCATATTAGTTTGCTTTAATATTTAATCAATTTTAACACTTCGATAAAACTACAAAAAATAATTAGACTTAATTGCGTAAATTACTCTATTGTGTAACTTGTAAATTAAAAAATACTCAAAGAACAAGCCGTTATTAAAAATAATAAAGCATAGGCCAGAATGTAGAACAAATTGTAAAATGGAACAAGCACTACAATAGAACAAATGTAGGAAGCGCAGAGTCGGCGGAACAATAAATCGTGCGTCGGCAGTTCCGTACGATGTTCCTTTTGGTGCGCTCTTAGACCCGTGTTAGATTTGTACTGGAAGAGATTTATAGGTTAGGATATAATATTTCTAGACCAATATTTCCTTTTATCGAGAAAAATGTTGCCGAGATAGATGTAAAACATTAATCTTCTCGGTAGTTTCGTACCGCACGTTGAGAATGAACGTGGCTTTGTAAGTCGTTAAGTTAAACGAAACTGCATCTCAATGTATGTGATACTAAACGCTTCGCAACATGTATGATCATTGATCATTGATCACCTTTAAATGACTTAAAATTTGTTAAATTTGTTGCAGCAATAAAAACTGTCTTGTTTTATAACCGAACTATACATCTATCATATTCCACCATCACAATGTTTATTTCTGGTAGTTTACAGTGTCGATTTTTGGAAACAATTCATACTACACGGGTTATGAATAAAACTCCTTTGTGATACTTTAAAGATATATGTATGCATTTCTTTCATGAATGGATCGAAGTACGTCAAATTCATATAAAGCGTGAAAAGAAAATAAATAATATTAAAAATGGCAGCAAGTCTTCTTGTAGCGTAGAGATAATTCGCGGAAATAACATCAGAGAGAATTGCAATTCTACATCAGACGAGTTACGGACGTGTGTATCGTTACCAGAGAGAATACCACGTCGACAAGTGAAATGTATTTGCGGTCGCTTCCAGTGACCGTACATCCAGAAACAATAACGTGCAGTCCATATGTTTGGGCGAGTGCAGTTTTGCTCGTATTGACAGACTGACGTGGAGCGAAGATGTGTTCACGGCTGTTTGTTAATACACTAATGGATATCTGTTTGGAATCTGTAGCGCTGTGCACACGTGGTTTTCGTACGTGTGTCAACTCACCGGGGTATTGGACGGTATACTCTGGTTAAAATGTTTGAAAATTGCGAAGTAAAAGTTGGCAAAAATAATAGTATATTTTTTCTAGTCCACATTTTTTTGCTAAACATAAAATGTATGGTCCAAGGTCATATGAAAGTAAGTTTGCTATGACACACCTGTAAAATAACACCGTAGAAAAAATAATTGTATGAGCTATAATCTATCTAACACTGCTCTATGGCCATGAATCTTTTAGAATAAGAAATGCATGAAAAAAAAAAAAAATCCTGTAGCTTTTATTTAAGAAAAACATGTATATCCCGAAACTCCAAGAGTTGTAAATTGACATCACCTATGCAAAGGGCGAAGAAAGTAATTAATTAAGAAGCTTGGATTAGCACAGTCGACACGTGCAAGAAGGGTCTAAATCTGATGGATGGAGGGATGCGAGATAACACGGGCAATTCATGTTGTGTCGGATGGCCTGTCTGGGGACTATTTGTAAATGTTTTCAGTTTAGGTATGTTGAACATGTGATTTTTTTCTATTTAAGGTTCTATGTGAGATCAATATGTTTGAAGATGGTAGAATTCTTTATGGTTCGACTCCAGCGGCACCACCGCCAGGCCTATTTCTGCCTCAACAGTAGTGTTAATTGTTACTGGGTTTTGGTTTGAAGGGTGCGACATTCATACATTTCCGAGGCGTTCCAGCTTAGTCCTCAGGAGTAGCGGCGCATCTGTGGCCGACCTCAGGTAGGAATATCTAATCCTATCTGGGGTTGATTACAGAAGTCCATGGGCAGCAGTAGACTTACCATCAGGTGGACTGCATGCCCGTCTGCTATTCCTATATTATTATTATTATAAAACAATTTTAATATAAATTGAATTACGTTTGTAAACGCTGATAAAACAATTTAAGCTTGTTGTATGATTTTTATTAATCCCTCATAACATATATGAATAAGTTCATTCAATGCTCGATATACCATTTAGTATGTACTAGTACCCGATTTGAATTCAAATACAATCAACTCTACTGTATATGTTAGCTGTTTTGTAAATTAAATCAAAGGCAATAAATGTCACAATAATAGATATTATGAAAAAGATTTATGAGATGACGAATAAAATCTGTCTGTCATGAATTGGTCTATCAATGTCCGTCGAACTTTCTATCATGAATTTGTCTATTTTAGAAAACAATGGATATTCATTTGAAAACGTTCTGGATTAAACTCATGGAAACTGTAGAGCAGTACTGTTTTTGTTTCGTTTAATCCTTCTGTAGCGGATCTGATGGACGGTGCGATAATACGAATCCGGACTATTCATTCTGCTCCGGACGGCCGTTTGTCCGGCTCGATGTCGATCTGCGATATTGAGTTTGGGTTAGGTTAAGGTCTGTGGATGACTTGAAATGTAGATTGAATTGTCAAATAAATTTAGACTATTTTTCAGGGTTTGCTGTGGACAATTTTATTTATTTATTTTTATTTTGCAAAATCTTTGAGTTTTAACGTAAACAGATTTAGCTTCATTAATTTCAAGTTGATGGATTAACGCCTAATATGAACATTGTTAAGTATTATAATTATTTTGTGGTTTTGACTTTCTTGTTTGTATAATTATATTTTCTATCTAGGCTAGTCGCGATAGAAACCAATTACCTGACCTACATATATTAGGTTTTTAAAAGCTGTAGATGGAGTTGTAATTGTACAGAGACATGCAACTTATATTGATTATTATAATTCTATTTTATTGAGAATATATAAGGTAAAATAATATACGGACGAAATTAAGTAATTTACTGGGACTTCATGTACCTTTACCACATTAAAATTGAATAACTAATTAAGTACTTTCAATACTAAAAAATATAATTCGAAGTAGCAATAAGCGATCAGATAAATAAATGTTAGTTCTCAAAGTCACTAGTTCAAAAGTTAAATATTCGAAAACAATACACTATAACAAAAACGAAGGAAACAAAGGTTATTTTTTGATAGACCTCTAAAAAGGCAATTTTATTACGAGGAAAACGGCAAGCGCGAAACACGTGAAACTAATTCGTGCCTTCCATAAAAATTCGGCGTAAACAACGGAACGTAAAACCTTCGGAAAGATAGAACCTTTTACTTAACACGTTTATACAGGGTGTTGGAGCTTATATAGGTGTGAGAGCTTATATAGGGCCGATCTTTTCGAAGGCAATTTAATTTGCTTTATGAAGTGGAGATAAAAAGCAAAATCTGATATCAAATCAAGTCGTGCAAAAATGTTCAATTAAAACGAGTATATGAAAATCTTTTATATAAAATTCTCGTGTCACAATCTTAGTTACTGTACTCCTCCGAAACGGCTTTACCGATTTTCACCAAATTTTATATGCATATTCAGTAGGTCTGAGAATCGGCTACTATCTATTTTTTATACTCTTCAGTGATAAGAGTTGTTCCCCTTAACATTTTTTTATTTATATAGCAGAACAACGTTTGCCGGGTCAGCTAGTAATGTATATAGGAATAATAATAAAATATTCAATACAAAGATTACTTTACTATCTCTTTAGTAACTTAATGTACAAGCCTCATTTATTTTTAATGCTCATAAAAATACATAGGAATAATATGACACTATAATTAATTTTCCAAAAAAATACAAAACTTTACCTACTTATTATTGTCAGGAAGCACTCAATAAAATTACAGTTTGTGTCACTTGTCACTTACCACTTTTGGTTTTTATTCAATACCCCTATGTTTTTATTAGTCAAAAAGATATGCCTCAAAGAATAACGATCAAAAACCACTTTCGACGCACGCGATGCGTATAGAATAACTCATCGCACACAAGTGGCGTGGGGGTGCTATGCAAAATCGGCCATTCGAGCCTTCCGTTACGGTATATATTGTCTTACTCGTAATAGATCCTGTAATCTACGACTCAGCGCTTTCGGCCGCAAACTCTTAAAGAGCTATCTTTTCCGCTTAGTACTAAATGGAACAAAAATTTTTTTCATCTGCGCTTCGGGCGAAAATTGGTACGGGGAGGGATCCGTTTGGCGCATGGAGGGAATGGAGGCGAATGATTTATACTAAGTTTATGGTGCGGCTCGGGAACTTTTTTCCACAGATAAACAAAAGTGACGGTTGCGAAGTCTCGTTAACGGTGGGTTGTCGGGCAACCCCGCTGGTTTTAGAATTAAGTAAATGTTCGTTTGTTGATGCAATCAGCCGTTACGTCGGGGGAATTCTGTGATAACGATAATTGACGTTGTGGTACAAACGACCTCATTACGTTGTGGTACTTAGGGTAAGTAAGTTTGTTCTAGGAACGCTAGCTTTCTGGGAACCTGACTTACGTAATAGACTCGTGGTTTTGTTAGGTGGTGAGGAACAAAGTAGTTCGTACCTAAATACCTAAGTTTTTCGAAAACGATAAGACGATAACATGGTATATTATATTGCTTAACCGTGGGTTGAACCCGAAACCCTCTGGTCTCTGTGACGCATTTCTACACTAATAGACCCATCGCAATTGGTACACAAACGTCCAAAACCAGAGAAAACATTTAAATTCATGATTTAGACCTATCTGACTTGGAATAGAACCGGAAACCCTCTATGTTTCAGACGAAGATAGTGACAGTTTCACTATACGGTATAAGAAAAATAATATCTTTTATGTACTACGTTACAGGTGTGACGTCATAACTGTGAAATTACTAAGAACTTTGCACACATACGAGTATATTCTATACTACAGTCAAGATGTAGTATAATTAATGCACCTGAGTCCACTCTCGGCTAAGTAGGTTATGTTTGAAATTGATCACAAGTGTTTATGGACTAGAGCGGTCGTTTATCATAGATAAACCGCTTGTATGTCATCCATGTAGTTTGCAGGATATATTGTATAGGAAGTGCAGCTGATTGGTACATGGGTAGCTGGTAGGTCAAGTGGAACATGGCGCATCAATATGTATACACACACTACACATTATTGCGAAGTAGTCTCCTTTCAGTTTTTCTTTTCTGTCGAATAACAGCAGTGTTACGAAATTTGAAGGCAGATATACAGGTTTGTGTTCTTTATTATTTACCTGTGATTCGAGCAGAAATATCATAAATTTGCTTTTATTCTATGTTATGATTTAATAGACCACAAGTGAAATTGCATAGATTTATCGGGACCATAGCCGCAGTATTCGTATCTATTCCCGGTACTTCGATACATTATTAAACCCAAAGTAAAAAAGATCTTATTCCTCTCATAGCAAAGGACGTGCAATTCAGGTAAAATTCTACAATAGTTTCTTTTTTGTAAATTATTCTTATTCTATGAAAAGAAGTATCAATCAAGTGAGCCTAATCTTCATCCAACATTGGCTGACACAGGTTTTCCAAAAAAGGAGATTTATTCATTATTTCTTTATAAGTGCCGACGAATCAGTCCGTGACTAGTAGGAACAAGGTTTTTGTTTATTAAGCAGAAAGTTTTTCAGATTCCGTTCCGTTTGACTGCGAACTTTGTGTACATTAACGTTTTTTGTTTAATTAAAATTGATGCTTTGACTAACTTCGTTTTTGGATGTTTCTTGTTGATTGTTCTTTTACTTTCTATGTTCTTAACTTATGTTTTATAGTGGGAAACAAGAAACTATGTTCGCGAAATAAGTAATTAGTTATTAAGGTTTTTGTACACGGTTTTTCGAAGTTATTGTTTGGAGTATAATTAAATAAAAGAAAATTTGCGGTGTATATTTTTTGTATTCTGTATAAAAACTTGAGAATACAAGTTATGTTCTTATTTTTATACTTACAACGTAACGTAATTAACGATGTATTAACATTTACTTTGTATATTATAAGTTAAGTAAAAAGCAAATAAGAGTTAGAGGTTTATCAGCTCATTATCGTTATTGTTTCTTATATTTGATGCTTCGAGCATAATTATAAAGTTCTTCGCAATATTTCACTTCATATGAAATAACTTGGAAACTAATATTTAATTCGCCGCAATTACTGCTAACCTATTTGCATGGAACAGGAATCTAACTAACTTGAAACTCATCAGAAATACATTGCTATTTCTCAGGAATTGAAACGCCTCGAAAAAGTACGTCTACTTTGGTAGACTATTTAAATCAAAGTGCTTCACATTCACATAGAACAGATGACCTGAAGACCTGAAGAGATATCAGACGCGTTGACACTCCTGAGAACTCCACAATCTTCCATGGTAACGAATAACTGAGTAATTCTAACCGATCGATTCAGACCGATCCAATCTACTAACTAATGGTTTGTCCGAGAGAAAGATTAAGAAAGAAATATAGGGATTGAAATACCTCGCGCATTAGTCATGAACTTTTGACCGTAGCATAACCTTAGATTTGTAAGGAAAAGGGTTCAAGGAAGGATGTGGAGAATCCCAAAAGGAAATTGAGGAATAGCTTATGAGTTAGATCGAAAGGATATTATTACCTAAGAGGGAAAGGTAAGGAAGAATTATTGAAATTAATATGCCCTGAAATAGTTACGATAAGGTCACCCACCTCTAGGATTTTTATGGATAAGGGAGGTACCATGGTGTCGGTGTGAAGCAGTTTTGCATTTTGGTGAAAGGAAGAACTATTTCATGCTAGAATGCTGCCTGACTTACTATTCTAGAAGGCGACCATTTTAATCCGCAGAAGTAAAATCTTTTCTGCATGGGGATGGTCACAGAAGTCCATTTGCGGCAGTGACCACTTACCATAAGGTGGTCTGAAAGCTCGCTCGCAGGTGAAAGGTGGTCGCTTGCAGCTTCAACCTTAAAAAAACGAATAGCTGATGAAATCTGACAGTACCAAGACTTTTCGTTACAGTGTTATTCAAAATATGACATAAAGATACAGCATATTCACCGTTCGTGTGTTCCCAATCAGTCGGTCACGAGAACAGCTGCCAGCAAGTGAACTTCGTGCCAAGAGTAAACTTTATAAATTTCAAACAGGCAACACTCCGTCCCCAAATCAGCTGTTACTGGCAACTTGCGTCCGCTCGGGCGTTTCCGCCGTCCGGACTTTGAATTTGGAATCGACGACGATTGGTTGGATTTCTTGGCAATCGCGTTCGGTTCATGCAACTGGCCGGCGACTGTGTGTTTTAGGAATTATTCTCCGTTCTAAATTCAAATGGTGGATCGTAAAACCACTTACAAAGTGCACGTGACATGTAAAGCAAGTCGGTGTACAAAGGACCTTTCAGCAGATTCAAGTTACCTGTGGAATTATTTTACCGAGTTTCATAAGATTGTTTTCTGAGAAATACCTCAGGTAACATCAGGTAAGCTTAAAATTTAGTAAGTTATTATCATTAAATACTTCAGAGACCGCATGAGAGCTTAGTTACTTAGAAGGAATATTTAGCGTAGGTTTCTTTACATACACAAACTGATTAAATACTAGATAATAATATGATGTACGTCTATATTTTATGTTAAAATGCGAATATATAATAACTTCTGCTGATTGGAACATTAAAAACCTGTACTTTCTGCTACTAGATAATCTTTCTTTGACTTTTTCTTATCAATTTGCGTCTTTCTTTCTTATTATTGTAATACAATACTACGTCTTGTGTAATATTATTGTAATACAATACTACGTCTAATGTAGTTGTTGTTTACTCCAACAAGACCACACCCTTGTTGAAGTCAGTCAGGAAAATGTAATTACCTAGGTATGGGTGATTCTTTTCTTGTCAAAAGATCAAACCAGTTGAGTTAGTAATTTAAGTAATCAATCCCAAATAAGATCCTATTAGGCATAAAAATCTATCTAAGGGTGTCCACAGGTGCGACGCTACTCCTGAAGAGTATGTTGGAATGCCTCGGATAGGTATTTCCCTTACCACAACCTCCTCCATTAGAAATACTCCTTAATTAAGAATTTGGCCAAATTAATTGCTAACCCTAACGACTAAGTTGGACCACTTCATGCAAGTGTTTCTTCTCCTCCTCAAATTAGACAAACCAGCGCTTGACATTCTGTCAGAAGACAAGATTCAATGCTTCAATCCAAATGTTGCCTCAGTCAAAGTAAATTTGACTAAGTTGTCGCCTCCGTAGTCAAACTGAATACCTTATTTATGTAATACGAAAACCCGGATCTTTAGCTCCGTTTATCCGTTTACCTTTCAAGTACGCCACATTTAGCGTGTTTGCCATCGCTCTGTTACCTTCCATTACGCGATGTTAAAGGACAGACGCCAATACGGTTCTGACACGTGTCTTCGATATTCGTAAGTGATTCTGTTTGTCGTCTTAGCTTTTAATCGATGTCTGTACCTGTAAATCTTCCTTTGAAGAATCAAGATGTATCAGGAGTATGTACTGAATCAGTAAAGTGTCATGGGTTCGATATTTAGAGCCGTAATCCTACTTTTTTGAAGAAATATGAGTTAGAAATTATTGCTTCCATGGCAAAGGAAAATAATGTGATAGACCTACATGCTCACCTACATAATAATATGGTTATTAGTGTACGTAGTTGCCAAATTTGAGGCACGGTCAGCGTTATCGACTATGATCTAAGCGAGAAGAGTATCTGAGAAAAAACTGCTAAGCAATAGGATGTTAAAATGTTGATGATGAACTTTGATCGCTGCTTGTCTAGGGGCGTATTTTAATTTTAAAATGAAGCGTATATTTTGCTTTTATTAAGTACAGCCAACCATCGCCTCAGGACAATTGCAGAGCTAGAGGAGAGGTCATTATAACTATTTTCTTCTTATTTTATTTCTTAGCGTTTCAGAAAGTTAATTACGTATTCTTTGTATAAAAATAGCTTGGATAATGTATATATTTACAACTGAGCATAGTTATTATCGTCAACCCTTTACTGTACTACTGCTGGGTATAGGTATCCTCTCAAAATGAGGGGGTTTTAGGCCGAAGTCTACAAATGAGAATTGGTAAACTTCACACCTTCATTTTTTTAAGAACTCTCAGGTAGGTGTTAGTTTCCGCACAGTGTTTTATTTTACCGTAAAGTAAGTGAAAATCGATTCCTAATAAGCACGTACAGTCGTACACATCTATATGTAGTTGTAAATATTTCTTGTTGTATTGACTACAGAATATACCGTTCACTTGCTCGCATATACAAAATCCTAAATCCCATCTTATTCCATACAAAACGCAAGTCTATTTCAAATCCTGTAATATATTGTTTCGCGGAGGATGCATAATGCAGCTCTTCATCCATCTGCTAACGTTAGCTGTCGGCATACTAAATCCTATTCCTACGTATCAGGCATAGCGAAATAGAAAATTTAGAAGCTAAAATCTGGTGGAATTGTTTTGATGACTGCGATGACTTCGCCGTTTACAATAACTTAGTTTATTTTATAATCAGGGATATAATTTACTACTACTATTAACTCCGGAAGCACCGCCACCTATTCTGCCTAATAGCTCCAGTGTGAAACGCTGTTTTGTTCTAGTTTAAAGATAATTTATCTAAGGTTGATAACAGATGTCCGGACGGATGGACTACAAACTGGTTTGTTACTTTTTATTATAAAAATATAAGTTTATTTTTACACATTCTATAATAGGTTTCTAATACGATAGATGGAGAACTGTTTATGAAACAATTACAAAGGAACTTACCTTAAACTTAAACTAAACTTTGTTAACTTATAAAGTTGATATCGATACCGATATACTTAGTAAAATACTTGCTTATAATCAGTTTGAATTCGTTGAAATTCGAAAGTTTTCAAGCTTAGTGAGAGAGTATTATAAACTCAGTGAATTAACAATATTAAATATCTTCGATCTATCGATATTACTAAAACCTTATTTAAGCATAAATTACATTTACCAAAATCCTTTTTATGAATCAGTATAAACAAGAATTGCTTTACCATTATTACATTTGGTAGACAAAATGTAAACTTGTATTCTCCAAGCAAACTCTATATGTCGATAAACCCTAGGATGAATATATTAAACCAGATAAATAGATATAGATAAAAGATAGATAGCACGTTGTACGCTTAGTGCCCGTTAGTGAATGAGATCTTTAATCGTGGATAGATTGATTTAGTTCTAACGTTAGGCAATTTGCTGATAAACTTTATAGGGGTCGTATGTTAAGTAGTGTATTGCTGCAAATATATTGAAACTTAGGGGAATTTAGTCGGATAAGAGCAGTTAACAGTGATATACTTCATCTGATATCCACTCCGTGATTGATGGTGATAAGTGAAGGTTTGAAGGTGGTAGAACCCTTTGTGGTTCGACTCCGGTGGCACCACCGCCACACCTATTTCTGCCTAATAACACAAGCACCTAATGCTGCTTATATTAGGCTTTTATTTATGCGGTTTGAAGGGTGTGGTAAGGGAGACAGACTTTTCCGAGGCGTTCCAGCTTAGTCCTCAGGGGTAGCGGCGCAACTGTGGCCGACCTCAGGCAGGAATATCTAATCCTATCTGGAATTGCTTACAGATGTCCATGGGCAGCAGTAGCCACTTAACATCAGGTGGACTATATGTTCGTTTGCTACTCCTATATTATAAAAAAGTGGCCGATATATATGCATGTCTAGAAAACATCTGAAGGTGGTAGAGCTCTTTGTGGTTTGACTCCGGCGGCATCACCGCCACACCAATATAAATATTACTTTCTTACTCCACATCTAAAATGAAAACAGTAACGCTTATCACTGCTCATATTAAGCATAAAGAGGTGCAGCGATGGTGCCTCTGAAATCGAACCACAAACATATTCAAGATTGCATTGTTATCCCAGCGGCATAAAACGGCAGCAGCAGTAAAATCTTCAAACCAATCTAAACCGCAGCTACTCTGAATCCTATAATCCAGCGCTTCGCAGCGAAGCATACAAAATGCAAGCTTCATTCCCATCAATCTAACTACAACGCTTCGTGTCGACGTAAACCCGGTCTCGCAAGCTAGATACAATTACACAGTGTGCTTTATTTAGCGAAAACTATATAGCTACTATCCGCTATTATTCGTATACTACAAGTGCTAGTATTTTGATTTTTGTAAGTTTTGATGATTCGAAAGGAGGATCACTTAACATGGAACGTTTTGATTAAATATTTTAGATGCAAGCTAAATTAAGTTGTATGAAACGACTATTTTAGTCTTCTCAACTTTAATCGGCTTTAGGTTGAACTCATTTGCTATATAAAGTTGGTTTTCAGACGTCCATGGGTTGATCACTTACCATCAAGAGGACCGCATGGTCGTTTGCTTCATTAAGCTTTTACAACAAGCCACAAGAAAATACAACAGTGCTTATTACTATTTCTATTGCGTAAAACTAGATTCGGCGTTGGTGTCTCCAAATTCGAATGACGTTAGGATCCATCACTATGCAAGTTGGATAAAAAGGCAGCAGTAAAATCTTCAAACCAATCTAAACCGCAGCTACTCTGAATCCTATAATCTAGCGCTTCGCAGCGAAGCATACAAAATGCAAGCTTCATTCCCATCAATCTAACTACAATGCTTCGTGCCGACGTAAACCCGGTCTCGCAAGCTAGATACAATTACACAGCGTGCTTTATTTAGCGAAAACTATATAGCAACTATCCGCTATTATACTTTTGTGCATGTGTGTATAAGTACATATATGGAAAATTTCTTTTTTTTTATAATATAGGAGTAGCAGACGAGCATGCATGTAAGTGGCTACTGCCCCCCATGGACATCTGTAATCAACACCAGGAAGATTAGATATTCCTACCTGAGACCGGCGACAGATGCGCCGCTACCCCTGAGGGCTAAGCTGGAACGCCTCGTAAAAGTATGTCTCCCTCACCACACCCTTCAAACCAGAACACAGCACTTAACACTGCTGTTATGAGGCAGGCAATATTGGAGCGGTGGTGCCGCCAGAGTCGAACCACAAAGGGTCCTATCACTTGGCTGAGTATTGCTAGAATTCACACACCATTGAACCATTTTTATTAAATCACATGCATGTGGGTTCCATCATGGTTACGTTCACACACACAAAGCTAGCAATGGCTGTGGGTATATTATTTTATCAGCCCGTGCCAGACCGGACTTAGGATGTCGACGCGCGGAACTGATGTGAATACCCTATATTTTGTGTTGCATTGTGAGGTGGATTATAAAGGATTTTATATTGGATTTAAACATTTTATCGGTACAAGGTTCTATCTTATTGAAATGTGAAATATTTTTTTCCTTCAGTCTTTGTATTTTATTGTGTACACATTATGATAAACAGTATACACATTATGTTGTATACACATTCTGATATACGGTATACAGTATTATGATTTTAAAAGAATCAATTAACATGGATATTGTCAGTCATTTGTTGTTTTGCTATCAGTGCCACTTTTATTAAATTTTTACATATGTACTTTTATAATCTACTATTGGTAGTCTAGTAGAAACCAATGTGGTTCGAGTCTGGAGGCAACACCGCCACACCTATATCTGCAGTGTTAAAAGCTGCTGAGTTCTGGTTAAAAGGGTGTAGTAAGGGAGACATACTTTTCCGAGACGTTTCAGCTTAGTCCTCAGGAGTAGTGGCGCATCTGTCGCCGGTCTCAGGTAGGAATATTTAATCCTATCTGGGGTTGATTACATATGTAAATGGGTGGCAGTAGCCACTTTCGATCACGAGAACTGCATGCTTGTCTGCTATTCCTATATTATAAAAATTGGTACGATAAACATACTTATCCGAAGCGTTTTAACTTAACCCTCAGGGATAGTAAAGCATCTGTTTAAGGACTCTTTTCTTATTTGAGGTTGATGACAGACATCCTTAGTAGCGGTAGCTACATAATATGATGAAAAAATCGAAATATTTGCAGCTGAAATTTGTACTCGGCTCTTTCTTTAGGAAGACAGCATAAAAAACACAAGCCATGGGCCGTTTTAACGAGAGTTATTTCTCTAGGTTGTAGGTATTTGTGTCTAGGTCTTGTGTATTTGTTTTTGTTACCATGGCAACCACGACACTGGGAATTCTATTGCGTATATTGCACATGGAAATAATATTTTTATTTGCATGATTACTTCTAAAACTAATTCAATACATTTCTTTGTTGAGATATAACATACTCGTAGTTACCAAAAACAATATTGGCAGTGTGGGTGTCCAGAGCCCGACGGGGCAACGCGCTAAGAGGACTCCGGTTGCGTTCCTCTGGAGATCCCGGAGTCCTACGCAGCGCCGAGGACGGCCACCGGGGGGGTTTTAGTGCGGTAAGAATCCCACATAACCCTGTGCCGCTCCCACGGCACAGGGTACCTTTTGAAGGTTTCCCCCTCGTAAACAAAAAAAGGGGTGTCCAATTTATATGAGACATGTACATTATAAAGTACACATTATATAGTAAGTAACTGAAATGTTTTCTTATAAGTACATGTAATAATATAACAAGTACAAAATGTATACTAATTTAAGCATATTGCGAAAAATATCTACGTTATGTAAAGATGACTAACTCTGTGGTATATTTATGAAGAACTGCCAAGCATTAGGTTTTCTTGGTATTACCTTTACCGTTCAAGTTAATAATAACGAAATTAATTATGAGCTACGTTTCAAGCTAATAAGCTACTCTGCTATTAATGAAAGCATTATAATATAGCCGAGCTATTTTAACAGCTCTCTAGGTTTTGCTTTAGTATGTCGACACCTAGTCACCTACCGTAGAGTAGAGATCGATGAGAATTAAGCCTGCATTTTGTATTCTCTACTGCTAAATGGATTAAGTAGGTTATTAATATCCATGGGAAGCTGTGGCTAATTAATTTAAATTGTTATTTTGATATGGAGCCCAGGTTCGTTCTCTGGGTAGGAATACAATTGAATGATTAGTTGAAGTTTTTGTTCGAGTTTTTTTTTAGTTTGAAGTTACAAACAAGCATGCAGTCGCGTTATGGTAAGTAACCACTAGTGCCCATGAACAACTGTAACCCATTCTATACAGGGTGCTTCCTCGGTATCGGCTCTAGAACCGATCATAGATACGCTACTTCTGAGGTCTAAGATAGTTGTCTCCTACTTTTGTATTTCCGCTAGCACTGACACTCTTCCATCGAAATACAAAATAGCTTCACGCTGGAAATTGGTGTGGCTCTGGTGCCTCCCCGGTCGAATAATACTGTACCCTTACTACGAGTTATCAAAACATCCCACAATTTTACGTTATGTTTACTCAACCCATTATTCTGTTCCGTTCGCTTCAGTAGACTGAGTAAACGTAACAATAAGTTAGTGCTCAAGTATTTTTGTCTGCCTCACATGTTCACAAAAAGAGAGACAAAACATAAAGAACGATTTTGTCAATTTAGACATTTAATACGTTACTGACACAATAGTTCTGATACAATCCGCTAGGAGCCCTGATTGGAAATTGTATGGGCAAATAGGTAAGAAAATACCAAAACAGTCATATTTGTCAAAACGTAAAAACTCATGGTAAGCGTACTGATTCTAACTTTTAAACTAGATCTGAGTTTTCAGAATGTTTGTTTACTCATGTGTGTTACGGCACGCTACTCTTTAATACCATTATTGTTAAGTACTTATTTAATATGTACTTATGCATTTTAGTTTTACTACTACTTTTTGCAACTTGAAAATCAACGGGTCCTACGTAAACTGGTGCAAGTGCGTTTTCACAACTTTACAGTAGAGCCATTTGAATGTTCTAATGCGTGTAACTTTAACATTATTCAACGTACATAGTTCAAATTTTAAAATGGTATAATTGAATCCTTTTGAAAAAAAAACTGCATTATACGTGAATAATGTTAAATAAATAAATAAATAAAATGTTAAAGTTTCACGCATTAGAACATTCAAATCGCTCTACTGTAAAGTTGTGAAAACGCACTTGCACCAGTTTACGTAGGACCCGTCGAAATAGTAAATTATCACTTTTCACACAACCAAACAGAATATTCGCAACGTAATCTAAATTACAATCTGTACAAACAAACCCGCAACACTTCACGAGCTGAAACGCGAAAACTATGGGCGTTACATCACTCAGTACAAATAGTGGTATAGCTATAATTACTGATCGGCAAGCATGAACCATTGTCGATACGATAACGTACGCAACGCGCCAAGTTACCGTTGGAATTTTTTTTTCTATAATATACGAGTAGCAGATGAGCATGCACTCCACGTGATGGTAAGTGGCTACTGCCGCCCACGGACATCTGTAACCAACCCCAGATAGGATTTCTTCTAAATCTTGAAAATATACGCACCTAATTTACGGCAACTAGATTTTAAAACTTAAAATGTCTTCTACAATCTTAATAATTTAGTTGTACAGTTATAATAATATACACTTTACGTTTACGAAGTTGTCGTAAGAAATTAACGCAGTCATATCGATATCGGTAGACAAACCCACTCGCCCCATAGTAACACACGGTAAAATCAATCATGTTCCAGCAATAATAAATATACCGTCTCCCTCATAATTCTGTTCGGCGGAAAATTTCCGAGTGGGAAACTCATTTTCGCAATGATCCCTGTACCAATGTACACTATCCTTACCATGAGTTTTTACGTTTTGACAAATATGACTGTTTAGGTATTTGTTCACGTATTTGCCCATACAATTTCCAATCAGCGCCCCTAGCGGATTGTATCAGACCTATAGCGTCAGTAACGAAACATTAAATGTCTAAATCGACAAAATGGCGCTTTATGTTTTGTCTCTCTTTTTTGCGAACATGTGAGGCAGACAGAAAGACTTGAGCACTTACTTATTTTTACGTTTACTCAGTCTACTGAAGCAAACGGAACAGAATATTGGATTGAGTAAACGTAACGTAAAATTGCGGAATGTCTTGAAATCTCATGGTAAGGGTACAGTACACAAGGGATAAACGACGAATGAAAGTTTTAATTTTATAACTGGAGAATTTTTGTGCAAACAAAAAAAACACAATTGTTTAAAAATATACATCTTAGACAAACTCACATATTTAAATCCGGTAAGCAGTTTCACCTGCAAGGCGTGTCTAACAATGACAAATATATTCACACTATATTTAATAATTTGCCTAGGTATTCATGCCCTGTGGAATGGTGCTGCTTCTATCGTCTCAATTCTAAGTTTGTATTTAAAATTGAAACTATAGAATTGTGTTATATATGTTCATAAATATCGACGGCGTGATTCAGAAACACTAGTGGCGCCATCTCTTGACAACTTGCGGAGAGTCGTATACTTACATAATTATATAATGGTATAAGTAGAACAGTCTTATGGTAACCTCATATTTATGAGAGTTTAATACTTCGGCCTTTGGGCACTGAGGAATTTGGTAACCACTTTGACCTCTTAGCACTGTGTAGACACTGTACGCCTAGTTGCATTGTCATTTACATAAACATTTAATAGTGCTACGCAAGTGCTACGAACGCTACGCCTCGCTCTACGAGAAGCGTGCTACGTACGTAGACATTGAAGTTTGTCGACTTCATGAGAGCCAGGAGTTATATCGCTAATAATAAGACCATTTTCGAAAGTGCTCTATTCAATATAGCTGTGTGATGCATAGTATCTCCGCGCGTATTTTTACATTCTTATACATTATAGGTGATAAAAACCAATATTGTTTGTCTGCGGCGTTACCATCGGAAATTTTGTTATTGCCTTATAATAGAAAAAGAGTGTTGTATACTTACACGCGTCATTCCATGATACAGATATCAGTTCTCAGAAATAGTAGGGCGTCTGCAGCCAAGCAATCATAAAAGTTGAATGGCAGCAAAATTGTGCTCTCTCCAAAGACACACACTCGTCATAAAACCGATTTTAAATTATGTAAAAATGCTTACTATACTTTTTAAAGGAGGTCCACACATTTACTCTAACCTAAAAAAAATCCAGAACATTTTGTTAGCCGTTCCTTGAAAATAAAGTTTTCAAGGACAAATTCCAAGGCTGTATGTACCAACAACACTAGTTCGTCCTAAAAGTCCCTCAGCGGAACGTAGATCCACATCAAATCCACCGGATATTACGTTACCTGCAATCCGAACCGAATGACGGTGGACTCCATGTGGCCACATACATTGCTCGTTACGCTCTAGCTATCAGATTATGCTCGTTGCAAAGCAAGCAATGAATAGGTTGTTGTGTACGATTCCGCAAGGGTACGGTTCTGATGCTCGGAATCTGGATTAACAAGTAATAGGTGATATCGGGTGACCCATGTTTGGCAAGCTTCCACTTAGTTATTAGTTGCTTTCAAACTTGGTGTACGTGAATTAGTGGAGTGAGAATTGTATCTATTCTTTGTTTAGGGCCGTATATTCAACGTTTGGCATTCGTAATATCAATCAGAGGAATATAGGGGTTATTAGCAAAGTTTGTATTACCAATGGGATTATTAAGCGCAGAGGGCAGACATGATAGGTTTCGTGAGTCTATTCGCATTTATATGTTGTTGTGTGACATATTGGGCGTATTATTTGCGATAGAACGGATAGACTCGAAAATTAAGTATTAATAAAGAAGTGTTTCTTAATTATTGATATCTATCTGAAGTTATTCTGAAGTCATGTCATTATCATCATCCTGGTTCTCGTGTAAGTTTTAACGATGTTTCGACGTCAGAGATCTTTAATCAGAGGTTTTCAAATGTGTATGAAGTCTAACAATTTTCACTTGGTCATCGCGGTAGCCTGTGGCCTAAACTTTTCTCACTCTGAGAGAAGACCCATGCCAGCAGTGAGATAGGGGTTAAAATTGGTTGACAACTACTTAGTACGCTAGCTGTACTTTCTTTTGTAAAGCTGATTGTTGGCAGTTTCTGCTACTGCTAGTCCGCTCGGATTACAGAAACGAATCGCGTCGAATAGCAAATTGTAGATATTAGCCCTCCGCTGCACGCTCTCGCCCACGGGTACATAGCTGCGTTACTTACCTTAAGTTGCTACAGAATATATGCTTGTAGTAGTGCGCAACAACTTCAAAGCGGACTAGCAGTTTAGCGCAGACTATACGTTATGTAAAATTATTTTCAAACGTTTATCATCATCTTGTATATTTGGTGAGCAACCTATAACTGGGTCAAACATTTAAATAACCCAAATTGACCCAGTATTAACATAAACGGCACCCAGTTTTAAACATGATAGTCATTAAAACACATCTTAATTATAACTGCACTGAGGTGAAAAACTCCAAATAAAAGGTGGCTACGGGTTTTAACGTAAATTCCGCGAATAGGTTTTAAAATTTTATGGAACCACTTCAGCTTATCCAGAAGCTGTTTTAAATTTTATAGTCGCTCCAATTTTCAGGTGAAAAAAGCTCACATGTTGAAATATTTAAGCCGTTAGTGTGCTTAGTTTAAGCAAAGTTTACAAGGATTAAATATATTTTTAGTCATTAATTAAATTTAAAACGAAATGTTGTTAAAGTGGCTTGTTTTGATTTTTGCTTTCCTTGTTTCAGGTATATAACTCTGCGATTTGAAGATACTGTTTGTATAATTTTATTTCTTACAGTAAGTAATGAGGTTATATGATTATGTTTAGGATGCTTAAGACAATAATAATTTAAAGCGGTTTTAAAGGGGGTATTGATGGTACGTACCTGACCATAAATGTGATTCTAAGACCTGTACCCTTACCAGGAGTTTTTACGTTTTGACAAATATGACTGCGTTGGTATTTGTTTACATATTTGCCCCCCTAGCGGATTGTGTCAGAACTAGGAAATCGTATAGGGCAATACGTAAACAAATACCAAAACAGTCATATTTGTCGAAACGTAAACACTCCTGGTAACGGTACTGACCTAGTGACCTCACAACGACTCTTACGACACCATCTTCACCACCGTTTCTGCGTAACAGCAGTCTTAGTTGTTCCTGTGATCCGTTAAGAAGGTTGTGGTAATTGATCTTACCTAAGAAAATGGTCTGTGATTACATAGACCATTAATCACTTATCATAGAGATCACTTTTGTTCTAATTATTTGTAAAAGATACCGTTTTTTCCATTTGTAAATAATACTATGTAAGTTCTACACCTATACCTTCAGTCTTCAATATACATAATGTTATATACATTACTTTTTTAAAACCAAACCGTAGAAATACTTACGTGGTCCAAAAAACATTTCGCATGAGATGACTAAAATATTCCGTTCTCGTGTTACAATTTAATTTTCACCTTTGACCTCACGGGCCCTGTGAAGGACGTGAAGGATGTACTGAAACTATTTCTCAAAGGCTTTCACAAGTGGATGACACACAAAGCGTGCTATAGGACCTGTTTGATCGTGGCCGAGTTACTATAGCGTTGGGAAGGTAGACACTTTGTGGTTCGACTCCGGTGGCACCACCACAATACCTATTTCTGTGTTCTGGTTTGAAGGATGTGATAAGGATACATACTTTTCCCAAACATTTCAGCTTAGTCGTCAGGAGTAGCGGCATATTTGTCGCAACCTCAGGTAGAAATCTAATCTTATCGGTGGTTAATTAGGGATGTCCATGGGTGGCAGTAGCCACTTAC
Organism: Epargyreus clarus clarus; assembly: GCA_014595695.2. Classification (NCBI taxonomy): domain Eukaryota; kingdom Metazoa; phylum Arthropoda; class Insecta; order Lepidoptera; family Hesperiidae; genus Epargyreus; species Epargyreus clarus. The sequence continues at coordinate 3,268,640 of JACTTY020000016.1, read as the reverse complement.
CGTCAGGTGGACTGCCGCCGTGGCGCTAATGAAGGCGGCGAAGGTCGCTAGTTTGTTACCGCCCTAATATCTTATGTAACATTTAAAATTAAATTAAGAGGCAAATAAGATGTTATATACATATACGTATATATACATATACGTGTATATATACGTACGATGTTATATACATATATATCTATCTAATACCTTTAAACGAGTAATTCTTGTATATATATTTATATCAACGATCTCGAAAACGGCTCCAACGATTTACTTGTAATTTTGTTATTTAGGGGGTTTCGGGTTCGATAAATCGATCTAGCTAGGTTTTATTTTCAGAATAGGTCGTTTAAAAAACATATACAGCCGAATTGAGAAACCTCCTCCTTTTTTGAAGTCGGTTAAAAACACCGAGAAAAGCTCGGTCATTCAGGTACTTTTTTAATAAATTAAAACATGATATAATATATTATATCGCGTCTCCGTCTGACAAGATGGTTAGATTATAGGTTGAATCCCGTTTTGGGACTCATACTTGAATTAGGACGAGGATGATGGAATCCTTTGTTGAAACTGAAAATTTGTACTTGAATAAACATTTGTGTATCTTACCTGCGTATTATCAGGTAGTGTTTATTTAAACATAGTATTAATATATTTATTAGCATTTGTGACGGGATTGTATATATTTATATGGTAATGTTTTATTTTTTGTAATATAGGAGTAGCAGACGAGCATACAGCCCACCTGATGGTAAGTGGCTACTGCCACCCATGGATAACTGTAATGAACCAAACATAGGATTAGATATTCCTACCTGAGGTCGGCCAGTGATGCGCCACTACCTCTGAGAACTAAGCTGGAACGCCTCGGAAAAGTAATGTCTCTCCAATATATAATGTTGCAATCACTATTCACACAGTTTTGAGGACTTTTTAAAGGCGGTTCCCTCAACAAGCCTTAACTTGAAATATGATAATTAATTTTTATCGAAATTTGTTCCGTTTTTGAAAATCATACAGAAAAAAATTAGTTCGGATGTCGTCCACGGGAGCGCTGTATGAGAAAAAACGTAAATGGTGACCGCTTAAAATCTCGTACTAAGGGTACTGAAGTCGATCATAAATGCGTTACCAATTCTAAGGTCTGAGATGATCGCGTCATGTAAGTTAACCAACATTAAAATAATTTGCCAAGTACGAGTCGAAGTCGCACATGGCGGCTTCTGCACCACTATTTTTTACTTATTCCGTCATTATTTTTCACTTATTATCAATTTTATTATTTTCAAGCCCTGTGACAGGCGGGCAGTCGGACAGACGGACAGACAGCGAAGTCTTAGTAATAGGGTTCCGTTTTTACCCTTTGGGTACGTAACCCTAAAATATGCCAAAAAATTCCAATCATTTAAAGTTAATGTTCCATTAAATGTTAAAGTCAAAGTTATGATAAAACGCTGTAACGTAATGTTTAAGCAGTAATATCGTTTCCACAGGTTGTTCCTAAAGTTGTGACAAGATTTCTTTTTGTCCAAGCGTCGTCACGATGACAGATGGAAGCCATTATGAAGCTTTCAGCTTTATTTTACGCATGTGATCTAACTTTCCAGGATTAGCTAATTTAAAACTATGTCATGGTTGGTCGTTTTGATAAAAATGGGATTTCATAAAAGTGGGAAACACAAATCATTTTTTTTGGCAAAGAAAATAATATATGTATATTGAAAATTGTAATATAGTAAGTAACTAACTTTCTGATATCCTTTTGCCACTTGTCGAAATTTCAATTAAGGTTTCTGTAATAAATAACTATTCGCCAATAAACAATATTTTGATTTTCCTAACTTATAGTCTTATAGTAGAAGTAACAAAGATTGTATACGCTGTAACATAACGTAACGTAAATTAACATAATGGAGCGTAACATAATTGAATGTAATGTAACATTCAAACAAGGAATGCCTCTCGCCCCCCAGTTGTTCCCAAAGTTGTAACAAGAGTTCTTTGAGGTCCAAATCTTGTTAATAGGAAGCTTCGTCACGGTGATTGATGAAACTTATATATTGAGCTTTGCACTTTATATTGGCATGTAGAGAGCTTAAACGTTTTTATGGAACATTAAGGGCTGGTGAAATTCGCACTTTACAAATTATTTACTACCATGAACCCAATAAATGCAGGGGTTTTTATGAGATTGAAATAGCAAAGCAGTCTGTCTTCTTTATCGTTTCGTGGTTCGATTCCGACAGCACCTTCTCCACACTTACATCTGCCTAATAACAGCAGTGTTAAGCACTGCTGTATTATGAATTGAAATAAAGAAGACATACTTAATCGAGGCGTTCCAACTTAGTCCTCAAGGGTAGCAACACATCTGTGGCCGACCCCAGAAGGGAATCTAATCGATCCGGGGTCAATTACAAATGTTCATGAACCACTTACCATGCTCGTTTGATTTTATAAAAATAATTCTTTCAACTTTTTACTTTTAGTGGCTTAAATTTCGCCTTACAATAACGTGAAGACAGTTATGTCAACGGTTAATGACCTCGCAGAAAGATTTAGCATGTGAGCTCATTCCCCGCGACATTGCATTAGCATAACAATATGAGTTCCAACGTCATTTTTCTCTCGCTTCTTTTGAATCATCTTTCAACGTCTAAACTCAGTTTGGGAAATATGAAGCGTTCTACCAAAGTTATTATACTTTTACATTGCTGTGACAATGCGGTAAGTTTTGTATGTTAACAAGGTTAGATTAAGGATAATAACGTAAGTTCCACAGTAGAGTAACATACGACCGACAGAATAGTCGCAGATGGTCAATTGCCGCTAGCAATTGTTAGCGATAGGGAGCGACAGGCGGCGACGGCATCCAGCGTCAGCCTCAGACTGTGCAACCGTTGGCGACGCTCGGTGTCGTAGGTTCGATTCCCGATTAGACAGATTTCAAAGAAATTCAATATTTGTTCTTGAATAATTAATGTGTGTGTTTTTGTGAGACTGGTAAAGTATTATTAACAAATCATTCTAATTTAGATCCTAACGATGCATATTTGATTTCAAATTAAGTGTTCGCTCGTAGGAATTCTATTGTTGCATTTGACACATGCCGAACTTAGCTACCTCGCACATCTCTAGACAAAATACACCAAGAAACTAATCTATATTAAAATCTTATACAAATCTGAATAACTCCATATTGTTATTTACTCTTCGCCTTAATTAAAAACCAATCTTTAAACGCCAAACAAACTAATCAGCAAGATTCTACTAATCCTATTCTCAAATACGACTCTACTTAGTTGTTTAGCGTAAACTAAGCGCTCTTCTTGTTCAAAATTAATGGGCCTCCAATTTTTCATGTTACTATATCGGACTGTCTCGTTCAGTAATTTATTTACTTTGAAATCTTGTATCACAACTACTTAAAGTATTACAAGTTAGCGGAGACTTGTTAAGTCAATAAGATAAATTACGTTGAAGTGTTCGCACTTCCGAAATTTTGTACTTAAAACATTTATCTTATTGTCTTAGTAAAATTTATCAATTTTGAATGTGAGAGAATCCTTCGTGGATTTTATAGATACCATCGTTTACGTACGTCAACATCAACCCATTACTGTCCCATTGCTGGGAACGGGTTTCCTTTCAGAATAAGAAGGATTAGGACTTAGTCCATCCATCCATCGCGCTGGCCACGTGCAAATTAACAGTATTCATATACTTTTGTCAATTTTTTGAAAGGATCATCAGGCGTATAGGTTTCCTTAAGATGTTTTCCTTCGTTGTTTAAGCAAGTGATAACGAATTTCTAATATGCACGTAATTGAAAATTTAGACGTGCGTGCCTGTGATTGGAACCCTGACCTCTTGTTGATTGAAATGTCGAGTTTTTAGGTTACTTTTGTTCGATACGTATTTTGACTCCACGTACATAATTCAGTCTAATAATAATCGGGAATCGCAGTTCCGTCTGAGACCGTGGCAAATTCCAGGGAATTTTAAGGCGTACATTTCTACTTATAGAGAGATATAAGCAAATATCTCAATAGAAAAGGAGACTTTGAAGCTGTTGGAGTCGTGCCTATTGATACACAAACAGGGTTGCATATCTCGGGAAGAATCTGGGAGAGGTCAAAGGCATTTCTTTGCGTACCCACGGACCCAAATAGATGTGGTATAGTCACTGAATTTTTTTTAAAAAGGATCGCCCATCGTTCAATCTTTTTCCAAATCTTTTGGATTATTGGAACACAGTAAACTAACAAACAAGTTAGATAGTTTGTATCGGTGGTAGAAGCAGGCGTGGGTTATCACTTGTATATTCTTCATCATCATCATCATCAACCCATTACTGTCCCACTGCTGGGCACGGGTCTCCTCTCAGAATGAGAAGGATTAGGCCATAGTCCACCGCGCTGGCCAAGTGCGTATTGGTAGACTTCACATACCTTTAAGATTTTTATCTCTCAGGTATGCAGGTTTCCTCACGATGTTTTCCTTCACCGTTTAAGCAAGTGATAATTAATTTCTAATACGCACATAAATTTGAAAATCAGAGGTGCGTGCCTGGGATTTGAACCTCGGACCCCTCGATCGAGAGGCCGCGTTTCTTAACCACTAGGCTATCACTGCCACTGTATATTCTTAGCCTCGTCATATTCCAAATGCCGCCTAAGGAACAGAAAACAACAAATGAAACCATCACTCAATTTTATTTAATTTGTTATAATATGTATAACAAATGTGCCCATTATTTTGAATTTCCAGAATGGCTTCCCATTATTTATTGACGCCAGTAACAATAAAACGTAATTTATTTCCATGCAAGTCTTTTAGTCAAAACAACAGTACAGTATTTCATAAGGGTTCAATTAAATAATTCAATTCAATTACTTACATCGGAGCCATTCAGTCGCGATGTAAATAATTGAACCTGTTTCTTTGTAAGTGCAAATTAAATCGGAATAACTCGCAATATTGAACACTCAAATCACATCGGGAATTTTATTACGGAACCGTAATTACGAAGTGCGTAACGACCCGGAAAAACAAATTGCCCGGAAATAATATAGTTGGATGACATAATTGGTTCTTGGTCGATTTTTCTAGCAATGGAATAGCTTGTTTAGAAATATAGTTGTAGCTATTTGCCGGGCTTCCATAAATGTGAATGGGTATTTTATTGTCGTATACTTCACCAGTAATTAATCTTTCTGAATAGATTAATCGGTTATTACCTTAAAAGCTAAATATTTTGTAATTTATTTGCGATGGATTTGGATGTGACAGGAATTCGAGAAAAGGATTTTTGGTAGGTGTTACATTGTTTATGCCGTTATACTTTTTGTGTTTTAGTAACCTTTCGGAATTTTTGAGTAAATAAGAGATATTTTTTTTATTTGGCATACAACACATAACACCTATTTCTACCTAGTAACAGCAGGGTTAAGCGCTGATGTGTTCTCGTTTGACGGGTGTGGTCATACATTCCGAGGCGTTCCAGCTTAGTCCTTAGGGATAGTGGCGCATCTGTTACCGGCCCAAGGTAGGAATCTAAGCCTATCTGAATGATAACAGATGTCCATGGGCGGCAGTAGCCACTAACCATCAGGTGGACTGCATGCTCGTTTGCTATTCCTATAAGATTACTCACTCCAAATGTACCTAAAATATTTGAAATCCTTATTTATTTATTACGTAAATTACGCAGTATTAGTTATTTATTCGTAAATTTTCTTTAAAAATGTTTTACTTGTCAAGAATTAAAAAAAATAACTGAGAAATCAGCCTGATGTGGCTTCATTCAATTTCAAGGCGGCGAAGTATCTTTACTAATCTATGTTCCTATATTATAAAAAAAAACTGCAGCGAGTTAATTTATGTGCACGGGTGAGACGCGCGTGCGGACATAAACACGCGCGACTATAAAACGCCCATACATTTACATGATGATGGGTGGATAAAGTGTATAGCACACTAGGTGACAATGACTCACCCGAACGGTCCATCTGGGCTCGACTTTCTATTAACGGTAATATATTATGCAAGCAGTTACGGATCATTTGTCGTATGACTTAGCAGTCACGTACAGAGAGGCGGCTTGTAATCTGGGACCTATCGGGAATTCAGAGCAGGATCCAAACGCCGACAAGAAGACTAATTTTAGTCTAACTTTTGGAATTTTACTTATTTGAGATGACATTTTCTTATGTAATCTTTCAAGTGTAAAAGAGTTCTTGACAAGTTTTAATATTATTTCCTCTTTCTGGCTGTTTTTTAAACTACAACAAAAGTATCATCATAAAAATACGTGGAATTACGTGAAAAAATACGTTATTTGCGGAAGGTAATATTTTACAGGTGTATATATGTATGTTTCATTTTTTGGTAGTTTGAATGGCTTGACGGATTTTAACATATGTCAAATCATCATGACGGATGCTCGATTGGTGGAATTATGGGAGTGGCATAGGCTACATTACTTCCCGTTTTAATGGCTTATTTCTAAACAGTCAGGTTTATTTGTTTTATAATAATGACTAATTCATATAAGAATTTCACTTTGGCATTATTATTGGACTTAAGTAAATTTACTATTCACTGTTTCCAGAGTATTTCTCGATCTGTTACCTGATTTTTCTTCGTACAGAGTTCTGTAACCTTCGCTATATTGCCTGACCCGTCTATTGTAGATAGGATCGGTAATGGGCAGCTAAAATAGGTCTAAAAGACATTAAACTACTGTACTGGACATTCATTGATTAATGGCGCGGTTGCGTTTTATATGTAAAGGTTCGGCGAGATAAAGTTCGCGTTTTTCGTGTTACCGCCGAAGCAAGTTTAATAGGGTCTGACAGTAGGGCTGCCTACCGTAGGCAGTATCATTATTATTTCGGCATGGTATTATTTCGTATATAGTTTCGGTATATTATATTTCGTTTTGTATTCTATTTTGGGTTTATGTACGTACTGTTAAAAATATATGTGTATTAGTAGGGATCTAATAATACATTAGTTAATTAAAATTACTTATATATGAGGCGAACTTATTTGACCTCAGGAGTAAACCGCACATGTGATCGGGTTCTGGTAAAACTTGTACTGCTAAGTGGTGAGACAATCTACACGTCGGAGGCCAGAAATCTACTATCTTTTTTTGTCCATATGAGATTTTTCTATAAAATAAAATATTTTCCAAGGTATCACAATATATTTAAAAAAAATAATACAATCATCTGAAAAAAATCTTGGCAACCCTACAATACGGATCCCGAACGCACTTTGGCCCGCTCGGCCAAGATTAATGATGTAAGGTGTAACGGTATCCATTACTTACGAATCGGCATGTAAAGCTAATACTTCGGTTAGAAACTTGCGCAACGTTAATTGTTTGGAGAATTTTTGTCATGTAACGGTTGGTCTGTTTAAGCCAATCATCTTCTTGATTTATTAGAGGGGCTGGACTATTTACATAATCTTTATCAGCAGCTCGCGGCCACAAACCTCTCCTTGCGGTTCGCGGGTATTCCTAGAAGCTCTCCATGCGACCTGAACACTTTCCTACAATTTAATTCCTCACCCGCATTACATTCAATTATAGAGCAAATTTCGTTTTTTCCATCAAACTTTAGGAAATTGTATTTCTACCCTGACAACATATTTTTTCACCAGCCATTTTCTAATGCAGCCTGCTGTTTCGACTTACGAACCATCGTAGAGTCTGTCCAGACTCTGAAGCTGAAACAAGAAAATTAACAATGGTTCCATTTCGTGATTTAGATACCCACTAAGATTGGGTTTTAGCTCTGCCACCACTAACATGATAAATATTTCCCTATACCCTACGTGTACCTTAAAATTTTGAGATTTGCTTAAAATGATAATAATATGGTAGTTGTTTAAGTTATCTACAAGTTTCACACTATTCCAAATTACCATAGCAAAAGCTTATTTTAAAATATTTCATAGCATTAATCTTAGTTCTAACAGACGACAGTACCAACTAGAACATTAAAACGCTAGAGTGCACAATCCTTGCTTAATGTCTCAAAAGCTTGAGCTGCAGTAATGACTCCACGAAAACATAAGTTATCTTAACCTGCAGGTGGAAATAAAATTTTCATAGCTCTTACCCAAACTCGGCTATGTAACTTTGTTTTACGATTCCCTCCTCGGTTGTAAACTTCCGTGCTCCAAGAATATACTCCCTTACTTATTATTTGGAAGTTGATCCATCTCTAAAGTTTGTACTCACAACTGTTACCAGAGTATTAAAGTTAGAAAGAAATTTTCAATTCGCAACTCAGAATAGGTTCGACTTTCTCAATTACAAGGAGCTCGAGTTAATTGCAAAAATTTAAGCCGTACTAAAATTGTTGAAAACTTCGGGGCTGAATCTTTAAATTATGAGTTTGGTGCAATTTCAAGATAAAGTGAAGCTGGAAGCATTTGATATAAAGGTAAAGAAAACACCACGTGATAACCACAATTCTAAGGCACACCACCAAGGTTAAAATAAACCTAACTTAAATCTGAAGGCAAAGAATTTGAGTTGTGATTTAAGATAAAATTAAGCTGATAGCATTTGATATAAACGTAAAGAAACACATAAAAACGAAACCAATGAGTTTAATATGTTCATTTAAGTAACAACGCATTCACAAAAATATAAGGTAATTGGCCTCGAAAAGATTTATAGTTGACCTTAAAAAAACCTTTCAACAAACAATGATTGTATTGTAGAAACGGTATCAGATAACAAGTTATCTTAGTTATTTGAAAGAGGCTTAAGAAAGGCTGAAGCCGACCAAAGACCCGACAATACCAAACTAAAGGAAGATACGTCAGGAAGCTCGTTACTCGAAGAAATATTTCGATAAAAGAAGACCAAAGAAAAGAGGCGACGTCATATGTAACCAATATTCCGCGGCTTTTATTTATATTTCGACGCAACTACACGAAGATGAGTTCAAGTATTGAGATAGAGCGACTTGAAAAAATACTAAAATACACATTTGATAAAAATTGTGGTACTCTAATGTTTAATGTTTAATTCTACAACAATTTAGTTACTCATGAACAAATTGAAAGAGATACCTACTACATGAAGACAAACAATTTGATGAACTTAAAACGGATTTAAGAATTAGAATATGTATTACATTTAAGTACTTAACGGAAATTAGTTAAGAATGTTTGAACTAATTAAAAAGTCTTCATAGCTGAACACTTAAAATCTATGTACCCATACAAGTCTTTGACAGCCGCGTTGTTCACGACAGATTCCATAAAAGCAAATAGGAGGGCTTTCTTCAGATAATTTACGCAAGTGAGCGGAAGCTGATTTAAAATTTGCATATTAAATCCGCCGACACAGTCCAAGCTTTCAGAAAATCTGAACGCCATTGCGTAACAGTGTCATCAGTAATTTGGCGAAACTCGACCTTTTTGGGCAAAAAACAGGGAGGAAACAACATTTACATGTAAATGATTATAATGATACGCTCTTTACTGGCGTTTGTACCAAGAGTCGAGTGTACGTATTTTATTATCAGCGCGACACAGACCCGCTCGGTCAATTTGCTTCAGTCGCCCCACGAAGGCGCCCTGTGGAACCCTTTGTGCTTGGTCTTAAGATTCAAAGTTTCCGAATCAAGGGTCATCGTGAGCTGCACCAGATTTACGTTGAGTTGGACGTGGCACGTACTTGTACAATATTTCCTCCTGGCATTTTTGATGCTCTTTCCTATAAATATTTCCTTCACTTTTCCCTCCACTTTGTTTTCGCCTTGAAATATTGTTCATTTTCGTGTAAAATATCTCAACGAGCGGGAACCGCCAGGTATTCATGTTTTTTTTTATAAGCTTAAAATCTACCGTTATTATCGTTCATAATTTTATTAATTCATCAAAATTAACCATTTTTTTATTCCGTAGATTGTCACGTTCTTTTTAAATTCACTATCATCTTAATTTTCATCTTATTTTTTATTGCTACAATTCACTTTTCACTGACGCTAAGGGTTCAGAAAATGAAAGTACTAACAATTATAGTAATTTCAGTTGAAACTAAAGTTCATAACGATAACCAAGCATTCCATAGCTCTGACGGGTGGGTCCGTAACGAGTCGGTTTCAAATTAAATCAGAGCTGACTTTGACAAACGCTATATTGGCGAGTTCGTGAAAACGGACTAATTGTTCGGAACGTGCTCGAGTTTCGACTTATTTCATTGCGAAGTCATTAGCGATGAGCGATGAAAGATGATTTCATTGAAGTAAACGTTGTCATTCAAGTTATTGAAATTGATACCGAAAGGTGAACTGGGTGCGCAATTAATTAGCAGGGATAAGCTTATTCGTTGCGATTTAAACGATAGAAAGAAAAGTTGGAACTTGTGAAAAGACAAATATTCTGTATGATTCTTTTATAGGTTTCTATTCGCGGTGGAACATGAAATTCGAACATTAATAGAGCCGGTGGTGTCGCACTTTGAAGAGACTTTTAAACTATTGAAGGCGGTAGAACCCTTTTTGGTTCGACTCCGGCTGCAACACCGCCGCACCTATTTCTACCTAATAACAGCAGTGATAAGCTCTGCTGTGTTCCGTTTTGAAGGGTGTGGTAAAGGAGACAGACTTTTCCGAGACGTTCCAGCTTAGTCCTCAGGGGTAGCGGCGCATCAGTGGCCGATCTCAGTTAGGAATATCGAATCCTATCTGGGGTTGATTACAGATGTCCATGGGCGGCAGTAGCCACTTACCATCAGGTGGACTGCATGCTCGTCTGCTACTCCTATATTATAAAAAAAAGAACTTGGAGAGAGAGGTGGTGTTGCACTATTTGTATGTAGTTCTTTGAGTATCGTTGAAAAAGCTACATCCTGCGAGAATGGATAAGCTTCGTGGCGAGTACCACGTAGGTTCTTACTGACGAGTATCTGAACCTGGCTTTAAACAAGTACACACTTGTTTCAATTTCAGTTCTTTCAGAATAAATAATTGAGTATGGAATCTTTCGAGATTCAAATTTTTATCGGTATTTTCCAAAATAGCCCTGTTAATTAGGATTAAGACTACACGGATGCTAGTTTCTATAACATTATGTACATCGATTAAAATTTCTTCGTCATTCGCTATTCGCTGTTGATAACACAATACCATTTTACCAAACGACCGTAGATCGATTCGTCATCCCAAGATGTCGGCGATTTAATTAATTCTGGATTTATTGTCCAAAGGGTTGAACGGGCGCCTACCCCACATCAATTTTTGTTCTCAAATTTGTTTCTTTCTTGTTTGGAATTAGTTACAATGGAGCGAGGATTGTATTGTTGCATTCTTGAAATAGCGTAAATGCTTTAATTAAATCGAAATAAACAGTTCCCGATATTTTGATTTCATGAGTCGAGTCGAGTAACGAATTTAATTTCATTAATGCGATTATAATTTTGGATGTCATGAATTTATTAAACAAATAATTTGGTAACTTGTTCGAGAAATTTAACAGTAACGATGTAATTATGCCTGCAGCTATAAAATTAAACGTAATTAATGTTTTATTAAAATATACGTTTAAATACGAATTTGAGACATCATTATTTATTGTTGGGCTTAAATGAAGAGTATTACGTAATAATTGAATATGTCTGGTTTACATTTAATAAATTTCACGTGCGAAATGTGCTTTAGGTAGGCTTTGAGCAACCCTTTGGCTACGGAACTCTAAAAATAGGTAGTCCTTTATAAAAGGCAAATAACAGCGTAATCATTATTGAAACAGAAAATAAGTTAATCTATTAGATACGTTTAATCAACTTCGAGATATCTCCGCTCCGTAACAAATGCATTTCTCATTAGTCAGGATTGAGTTAGTATTCGTAACAAAGAAAAATGTTACCGAGCGATTTAATTAGATCCCTTTGATTTGAATGAACTTTGTGTTATGTGTTGCGGGGTGGAGGGTAAACGTATGTGCGGTATTTTTATTATGTGTCATATATATATCATGTCGTATATATGTCATATTGAACTTTGTATGGCTATTTCATACATTCATACATGTTTGAAGGTCGTGGAACTTTCTGTGGTTTTTCTCCGCGGCACTACTGCTACGCCTTGCCTGTCTAATAAAATATGTGTTAAGCGTTGCTGCATTCTGGTTTGAAGGCAGATATAACTTATCCGAGGCATTTCAATAGAATCCTCAAGGTTGCAACATCTGTGACCTATCTGAGGCAGGACTTTAATTTTACCTGGGGTTGATTACATATGTCTATGGGCGGCAGTGGCCACTTACCACCAGCTGATGGACTACATCTTAGTTTGCTACATGCACCTTATATGTGCATACGGCACAGGAGCAAAATAGTTCGGACATAGAGAAGAAATGCAATACACGATTTAATACCAATTGGTGTCAGTAGCTGTTATGAAATATATTATGTAAAACAATCTGAAGTGTCACTTTGAAGCGGGATGAAAGATTTTGTATGAAAATCTTGTCATTGTCCGCCCTAAAGTTCAACTAAAGTTAAAGTTCTAATAACACCGTTATATTAAGGTTAATTCAAACTTTGTCAACAAATATTTTCGAACCCTTATTTATTTCTAAGTCACGTCTCCCAACAACAACGAGGAAACAAAACCTGTAGAAAATTACAAAGCAGTAATTGAGGACAGAAGTCATAACGTGACGTAAGTCACTCCAACATCCGCGGCGGCTTACAATGAAGATAAATCCGCGCGTTCTCCGTTTTTCCTGAAACATTATGTCGGTCGCATTATTCAATGTCTGCTGTTAATTGACCTCGTCGTGTGTCATGCTTTTTTCCTCCGCCTCATTCCTAAACGTTGAATTACAACGCCAAATTTTATCTTATTAACATAAATAACATTTACAGATTCAATATATTAAAAAAATGGACAAGTGCAAGTAACTTTCGCGTGGAGCGGATTTCACACGTTGAATATTTACGTCTGTTATTTAAATCTGACCCAACTTGAAAATAATATGTTTACCAACTAAAAAAAATCTGTTTGTTTGCGTAACTTTACAATATTGAGGGATTTGCCGTTTTCTTTGAGACCGTACTCTTTTTTATCGATTTTGTTGTAATGTTTAAACAAAGTAGTGTCAGAGATAAGGGGACGATTGGTCAATATTGAGGACAGAAGTCATAACGTGACGCAAGTCACTCCAACCTCCGCGGCGGCTTACAATGAAAATAAATCCGCGCGTTCTCAGTTATTCCTGAAACATTATGTCGGTCGTATTATTCAATGTCTGCTGTTAATTGACCTCGTCGTGTGTCATGTTTTTTCCTCCGCCTCTTTCGATCCTAAACATTGAATTACAGCGCCATATTTTGTCTCATTAACATAAATAATACAGTTACAATATATCAAAAAATATCCGGACAAGTGCGAGTATCGAACCCCACACAAACTTACAAAGGCAATAAATTTAACAGACTAAGCGACGTTTTTATGCAGAAAAAAATCTATTTTAAAACGTTTAGTACACCATATTGTAAATATTCCTTCCTATCTCTATGTCTATTATTTTATTCTCTGTATATGGAGTTCCCCTTATTGACACATGTTTACAATTTTCTCAAGTTTTCAGAAACATCTTAAACGTTTTCTATAAGCAAACTAACGACCAAATGAAGCGTTCCATTCGCTACGCTGATTTTTGAAGTTATAAAACATGTCATAAGCCAGCAACGCGTTCCTACCTCCACGCAGACTTACAATGGAAATAAATTTAAGCGACTTAGATTTGAATGTAATTAATTATGTAAATTAAATTTAACATCTTTTTTCAAGTTTTAAAACGTTTATATTATTATTATATTTTGATTATTATTCGCTCATTATCTTCATCTCTCTGTACTTGTATGCTCATACAGATCTTCTTGTATATGTAGACCTTAAAAATTATATCTGTACCTACCCTTAGTATGAGTTTTTATTTATTTATTTACGTATTTGCATATACATTTCCAATCAGCGCCCCTAGCAGACTGTATCAGAACTGATTGGAAATGCATGTGTCGTGGCCTTATCGTAGATTTGCTCACTTCATGAAATGCTCGATAATTTCATGAAATGGTCGCATTTCATGATGTGGGCAACTTCATTTGACCAGATCATTAAATCGTCAATGTTTCACGATTTTATCATCCACATTTGGCCAGATCATATATAGGGTATCCATTAAATATTTTTTTTTGTTAATTTTTTTTCACCCTTTTTAGTGTTGGCATACTAATGTTTATATTAATATTACATAAAATTGTATAAACGTAATCATGAATAAATGTAAGGTCTGAATTCATACGGATTGAACCCAACCGCTCGCAGGGCGCTGCCGCGCCCTGCTCGCTTAGTTTTATATTATCTAATATGTTCCAACCTAACCTAACCAATTCAATACGAAACACTATAGGCGAGGCTATATGAAACACTATATTATTGGCTAGGTTAGGTTGGAACAGAAAAGTATATAAATCAAACTAAGTGGTAAAACTCTGCGAGTGAGTCGGTCCAATTCACCTGTATTCAGTAGTTACGAAAAAGTACAACGTATACGGTAACCATATTCTTTATTTGTAAGAAGTAATTGTCAAGTTACTGTGGTTTAGGCCAGCAGTGTCCCACGTCATTAGGATTGAATATAAGATATTCCTCATCCGCAGTTTCCTGAAAGTCATATTTTGACTGCCAGTAATAGTCCATGGACTTCTTTTGTTTAGTCACCCTACTCTCCTTAATTTGTTTCATAACCTTAAAAGAAAATAGAACATTATCTTTATTATGTCATAATTCATAAACGAAAAATAATATCAATTAAATACAAACACAATACGTTAGCTGGCAAAGAGTATTTTATTAATATTAGCAAATAACGCTGTAATTAGAGAGTAAAGTACTAACCTGTAAAATGCGATCTAAACTCCATGGCTTTTTTACATTTTGCGCAGTTATTGCGTGACTTGCATAGTATTCGAGAACTTTTTCGTCGTAAACTCTTTTGTCATCACTTTCTTCCTCATTTAGCTACGAATTATTAACATTTTCGCCAGCGGCCGCCATCTTCACACATAAACAAATTGCTTGCAGCGCCTCTACCGGTGATTAATGTAACTACTTTACGATATGATCAAATGATCTTGACCATTTCATGAAAAAGCCGTGCGTTTAGTTGTTCATATCGAGAAACGATTACTTATCATTGATGTGCTCAAACCACGTCATGATGTGGCCAATAGACATTAAAACATTTCATGAAACTATCGAGCATTTCATGAAGTGAGCAAATCTACGATAAGGCCACGACATATGGTAAATACGTAAACAAATACAAAATAGTCAGTTTTGTAAAAACCTAAAAATCCATAGTAAGGGTACTGAACATTCCATTTTATCTATACTTATAATAAATCTGTAGAGAGGTCAATTCTGTACATGAAATATATTTCCAAAATAACTAGCAGGGGGTGATTAGGGATCGATACTAATGCCAAAAATGCAATCAGTAAATTTTTTGTCTGTCTGTCTGTCCGTATAACCGTTATAGAAACAAAAACTACTCGATGGATTTTAACGAAACTTGGTACAATTATTTTTCATACTCCTGAGCTGGTATACTTTTCATCACGCTACAATCAATAGGAGCAGAGCAGTGATGGGATATGTTGGGAAAACGGGAGAAGTTACTCCATTTTTTAAGCTTTCATCGCGTGTGAAACCTCAATGGTTATAGCTACACAGAAATGATGTATGACGGAAATGTTCTCCTTAAAATTATATAAAAAATATCCCACGACAGCATATGTCTATCTTTTATGGTTGACTCACAATAACACGTGTAACTCCCGATAGCTTAGCAGTTCGAAGCTTTCTGATTGTATTTGTCTACTCCTACGTTTATAACACTCTCAATCATCACTAATTAGACATTTTTTAGAAAACATAAAAAACGTTGTAACATATCAAAAGCCAGCAAGGGCCCACACAGGCTTACAAAGGAGATAAATTCATGCGTTCTCCGTTGTTCCCAAACATAATGTCAGTCTTATTACTCAATGTCCGTTATTAATTAACCACATTAACTACTTTGTTTAAGTATATTAGAATGCCCTATGTAAAATTCACGCACAAATATTGGATGCTCCATATCCTAAAACAGTTAACGAATGTTTTTCTGTCTGTTTATTTCGTCTTATATTTTATTATGCTGGACCAATTTTGTCAGAACTTTCGGAATATAAAGTCATACGGAGTAACTTATTTTTTGGAAAAATAATTAAAGATCCTAAGTATTTTCCTTCCTAAGTATTTACTCATTTAAATGCCGGTAAAACCCGGTGCGAGTTTGTATAAAATACATTAAAATTAATTATCATAGAAATGCATAGCCCATCTGATTACATTTATAGACCAAAAAAATCAATATCGACTACTAGAAACCGCTCATACCAACACCTTGAGCCACGAGCCAAGGATTACAGAAGCCCCGAGGCGGCTAGAATATTCAATATGCATAAATTACGAACTCCGGGACACATGTTTGAGACGTTCAAGTTTGATTCCCTCAAATATTTGTTGGTACACTGTTTTCTCTTGACGATTCAGTGTACACTGGAAGCTTAAATGATTTAGTTTGACAGCGGTTATCTAAATATATCTATAACGCTATATTAACGGACTTTGGACGTCTCAGATAACATTATACTTTTCTATATTTTTTTGACTGGTACGGTGTTACACATTTTACGGTAGAACCTTCTGAAAGAATCTCGTCTTGGTCATAACTGATCTATATTATGATCATGGTGGAATAGGGATTTCAAGTATCATCCACTAGATTTTCACTAATATCATCTTCCCACTTTTAAGGCATTTCTGGGCACGAGTTACCCCCAAAATAAAAGTTAAGGCCATAGTTCAATTTGCTAACTAAGTGAATCAATCTGCAGAGTTCAAACACGTTTAAAAATCATTAACTTAATTCAAGAAATAAATAACTAGCGGCAAAAAAAGGTAAAGCTTATTTTCGTAAAAAAAAAAACATTTTGTAATTAACTATATTATCGTCCTGTGTTATGAATTATGTATCTTTAGGCCGATCACAGATACAAAGTTGATCATACCACAAAATGTCCCTTCATAACCAAAATCTGATAAACCGGGTCATCTAACACCCGCACTGAATATTTGAGCTGAGCGGCGGCGGACAGCGATAATAATGACCTGATGAATATGCGACGACAGTCCCCGCACCGGGCCTCTGCTACCGCACTCCACTGGGTTAGACACGTGGCTCTGATACTTTACATTCTTATTATACAGGTAATACAATAATATATACGGTGATTCGAGTACATATGTAGATAGTACGAACTTCGTATTTTTTTATGTGTATAAAACGTCAAAGTCTCAGGACATTATTACGTCGATTTAAGTAAGTTGAAAGAAGATTTTTAATACTATATTATTTAAATAAATTGTTCGCTTTCATTAATTTGTTATGGTCAATAACAGCATATTGTTACAATATGCAAGTAGCATTTAATTACACTTTACTTTTATTTCTTTTTTATAGTTCTTCAAATTTATGTTTTAATAAGGACAAAGAAATCGTTTCTTTATAATACTGGTCTAGATCAAGTTTATTACAAAATTTTCGCGCGCAAGCAAAATCTGATAAACCGGGTCATCTAACACCCGCACTGAATATTTGAGCTGAGCGGCGGCGGACAGCGATAATAATGACCTGATGAATATGCGACGACAGTCCCCGCACTGAGCCACCGCACCGCACTGTGGGTTATATTCCTAGAATGCTTCATTGTATGGATTATTAAATCCATAAAAACATTTCAAAGAAGACTTTGGAAATACGGAAGCCCATTAATCAGGCTTAAGCTAAATATTCGTTCAAACCAAACCTAATAAGTCATAACCCGCGTTGAATATTTCATTTCACTAGTGCTGGTTGTAATAACAATGACTTGATGAATATGCTACGACTTTCCTGCATTTGGACACTGCATTGAGGTTACATACTTGCAGGATATTTATTATATTGTACCTAATAGTATTGTATTTAAAAGTCGTAGAACCCTTCGTGATTGGAATACATCGATATGGGGCATTCATATACATATATAAAAGGGTTGCATTATTGTTTATAGGGTGTCCAAACGCATAATTATACGAGACGTCCTTATTTCTTAAGTTCCTATGCCCTTAGATAAATAACAAGTGTAGTATTTCTACTGTCAAACCACGAGGGATCTTATCTCCTTTATTTGCTAGGAAATCTTATAAAAATGAAATGAAATGAAATGAAAATGTATCTAAAAAAAATAGGACCAAAAAATAAATATCGGCACTAAAGTATTTAATTTCTCAACAAGCTTCTCGTGTATAAAAGGAAGCAGTTGATTAACATAAAAGAAACAACGAGGCACTTACATTTTCTCTATCCTAACATAAACCGTGCCCTAAAATGAACAAATCTTAATAAATACTTTTCCTTTTATCTGTGTGTAAAGATTAAATAATATTTACACAAATCTAAATAGTAGCTAACGTTGTATGTATTAATATTAAGAGTTTTATTTGAAAAGTATTAGCAATGCACGAGTCAACAAAGTGGACGAAGTGTAATGAACTCTTTACTCACCCGCTTCTTCATGCTCACCCGCTCAATAAATTCTTCATCCTCCATTTAGCATTTAACAAATGGAGAAGCAATGCAACAAAAACATGAACGTATTAATAAGGGTGTTAATACAGGAGCGACAGTTCATGTCGACAACCGTCGTTGATGGTCTTTTTTTATAATATAGGAGTAGCAGATGAGCATGCAGTCCACCTTTTTTATATAATATAAGAGTAGCAGACGAATACGCAGTCCACCCGGTGGTAAATGGCAACTACCGCTCATGGACATCTGTAATCTACCCCAGATAGGATTAGATATTCCTACCTGAGGCTGGGAACAGATGCGCCGCTACCCCTGAGGATTGGACAGTGGAACACCTCGGAAAAGTATGGCTCCCTTACCACAACCTTCAAACCTGAACACAGTGGCGTTTAACATTGTTGTTATGAGGCCGAAATAGGTGCGGCGGTGGTGCCGCCGGAGTCAAATTACAAAGGGTTCTACCACCTTCAAACCACCTTCTATCAGGGTCTTCGAGTTACACTGCCTATCGTCAGCGATCGTCGCCGACGATCGCTCGTGGGTTACCTCCCTAAGTCGTATAGTATTTAATCCAGAGAAAAAACTAAATGATTGTGTTTTACAAGCTTTAATTTTACTTGTTCTTGTTTTGTAAATTATTATGTTACGCGGAAGCGCGAAAGCCCCGCGGCGATGCAAAGATCGATCCACATAGTTAAGTAACGTCACACGCGGTGTTTCGCTTCTACTGAAAGTAAGAATCTAAGCAATTTAAGTACTATTTTTTATATAATTTATTGAATAAAAATATGTTGCGTTAAATTTAACAGTTTTAATATTTTTTGTCGACTGTACATTGTTAGGTATAATTACACTGCTAATTCAGGTTCTGTTCTTAATTATAATTTTCGATAACACTATTTTGCTTATATTATTGCTGTTTATAACTAAAAATAGCAGGACAAAGTAAATTAAACGTTTCGTCACCCGTTGTTAAGCTCACCCCGCACTTCGGATTCTCATTTTACTTTCATAAGGCACAAAATGTCGCACGCTTAAAGAACTTCTACGGGACCACATAAATTGTTTGGGTCCTAATTAAATACACACATTTGCATTGTGCTGTATTCCAATGATGTAATTATAAAGTTTCACAGCTTACGAAGGATGCTGGCCGAATTAATTAAGCGAGAGTGTTTTAATTCTACCGTACAAGTACATTCTCAAATGATGTATGGTAATTCTGGGCATGGATTGGCTAACCTTTAAGTGTTAATGCGGGCCGGGGAGGTTCGCTTTTATCTTTAACCGAAACAATGATTAAATTGTAATTTGTTTGTTTTATGTAAACAAAATCCTATGTAAAATTTTCATTTTACTTAACGAAACAGACTACAGAGTTCGTACAAGTAATTGCTTTCAAAGACATATATTTTTAAACATTACAATTTGTAAAAACTTTTTACGCCGAAAAAGTTTATTTTTTCGACCGTAACTCATTTTAAACTTTGAGTAAGTAGATACCTAATTTTGTAAAAAACTTCGTAATAAATTGCTAGTAGACTAATCGAAAAGCTTCACTTAATAAAAGTTTTCTAGTCATTTAGAAGCAAAATTAAACTGTTCATGCATAACGATCTAAAAATGAACCTTTATTTTTAATTAAAAATATCATAGTCAGTCGCTTATCCTACTGCGAGTAGTTAACGATCAGCTTATCGCAAAAGCAATACTATTTTCATTTATATCTTCTTATGATCGCGATGAATACCGGAAAACAACACAAAAAATCCAGTTAGACATAAATGCGGCTACAGAAAGATGCAATGCTATCTCTGACACAATTTTGGGATGTCTCGTTTAAGTGTC
Source organism: Epargyreus clarus clarus (assembly GCA_014595695.2). NCBI lineage: Eukaryota > Metazoa > Arthropoda > Insecta > Lepidoptera > Hesperiidae > Epargyreus > Epargyreus clarus. Next base: position 3,248,084 of record JACTTY020000016.1, on the reverse strand, counting down.
CTTACTTTACCCTACTCGTCAAACCTTTAGGTTGAAAAACTTAGGATTTTATTAATAGAAATAAATGTGTCGGTGATGCCATATAAATTTAAGTACGCTAAAGTGTTTAATTGACAGGTACTAGAATAGATCTATAATATATAAACATTAGTCTTCTTTAGTAGTAGTAGCGAATACAAAACACGATTTAAATTACCTTACTAAGAATCTAACAAATGCTTTCAACACAAATATAGTTTCTCGTTCACAGTGCGACCAGATCCTAAGCTAGGTCTCTTCAAAGACAAACTCAGACAACAGTAAACTAAGAAAGAAATTTTAAAGGGATAACTTTGAATGTTACTTCAGTTTTAACGTTTAAACTTTTAATGACTTAAACAAGAAAGTTGCGATATGCCGCGTTCAGATAAAAATGCAAGAACATGAAAGTAATTCTTTATCAATTTATAAGTCTCGTACAATGTTTACTTTTGGTGACGTACCTATAACTTTGACCCTTTGTTATTTTGGAGACAGACTTTTCCGAAGCGTTCCAGCTTAGTCCTCAGGGGTAGCGGCGCATCTGTGGCCGACCTCAGGTAGGAATATCTAATCCCATCTGGGGTTGATTACAGATGTCCATGGGCGGTAGTAGCCACTTACCATCAGGTGGACTGCATGCTTGTCTGCTACTCCTATAATATTAAAAAAAAAAAAAAAATAACGGAGACTTATGTTAACTGTTACAGTCGTGAGTTTTGAAAAATGAAACGCCGAGATGATATTACACCGTATATTGCACGGGCAGAGTAACGCCCTACACCATAGTCGTCTCTCGAATGTCCTTTAATAATCTCCTACCCTATTTATATAATTTTATCATTGAGAGCAAAATATCGACTAATTACATTTACAATTACTGAATTACTAAAAAAAATAGTAGAAATGCAAATTAATAATTATAAAAAATAAGTAAAAATGTAAATTAATAATTATAGTAATAATAACAATGTAAATATGTAATTATAATGTACAGATCAACTTTAATACGCCATATCCGGTGTAGGTCTATTGAGTAGTTGGTAACACTTAATATTAGTTGAAGGTAGAACTCTTATTGGTTGGACTAAAACTATTCACTCCTAAGCAACGCGATAACCACAACAACGACACCACACAACAACAATTGCGTGATTGGGCATATGTTAAAACTTTTAAACACACGCACCACATTTTGTTGTTGTTAGTTGGATTCGAAAACGGATCACCACATCAGGAGAACTTTAAAAATAATTGAATGACAAGGGAAGTAATATAGCCTATGTTTCTCACACTATTTAGACGAATCCAACGACACCTTATATGTTAAAATTCATTAAGCCGATTGCGCTGGGGGCATTCTAAAGAATGAGGCATACATACCTACGCTGGAAAACATTACCCTATGCAAGCGAGTAAAAATAAATACCACAGCTGCAGTAAAAACTAATTAAGCACTCTTAATTTAAAAAATAGTTTCCGCAAGCAATTATCATAAAATTCTTGAACTGGCTTATAAATACGAGTTTCGAGAATTAGTGTCGTAAGGAAATGTCGAAATGAAATGCTTCGTAAATGCCTCGAGAATTACCAAAGAGCACGAAACACGATTAACATCGACATTGAAAATGAAAATCGATTCAGAGCAATCCGAGTTAATTTACTAAGGTCGTAAAGGTCGTAAGCGTCAGACCTTCACAAAAGGAATCGAAATCGGTACGCTATATCAAATACTATAGATAGATACTTTTATAATAATTGCCATGAGGCACGAGCCAGTGGCTATCAGATTGATAGCCAACACGCGATCTGCGGTTTTTTATTTCCATCGGTCAATGGAAACGGGGCGAAAGATAATTCTGATTTAATTCATACGTTCAATACAGTTCAGTCCATTAAAGTTAATGACCAGTGAATGGTAAAAATGTATTTTATAGGAATAAAATAAAGTAACGTATGGTCAGATATAATGGTAGAATTGATATAACGTTAAAGTTATGGGGTTCTTTTTTTTTAAATTCGGAATAAAATGCTTCAATGGTGAACGAAAAAAATATAAGGAAACCTACATAAGAGTTTTCATATAAAATCTTAAAGGCGTGCAAAATTCACGAATATGTATTGGCCACCTTTTTGGACTATGATCTATACACTTCTCACTCCGACAGAAAACGCAAACGCAAACGCGTTAAAATAAAGTGTTGATGATGAAAACACATAAAGTTAATTGACATTGAAAAGTTTTGGTCTTTGATTGTTGCAAGCTTGGTATTGACTTACACTATTGACACGGCTAATGCTAAAGCGTTGGCTTGGATTCCCGGCGGAAACAAATGTTTGTGTAACCGACAAGATTGTTTCTGGTCTGTATGTGTGACGGACAATTGTTTGTGTGCTCCTGGGTAATGCCGTCCAAGCTTAAGCCAACATATTCATTCGATGTCGACCATGTAGATACTTCACTTGTTGCGTTTTGAGGATTTCTAGGGCTTTGCAGAAAAATGCAAACGTGATTAATTCATGTTATTGAAGTAGAAAATAGTTTTATAGATACATTTCTCATTTTATGGGTATTTTATGGGTAGTCCTTGGCGTAAGTTTATGATAATATTACTAAGTTATGACATTTATAAACTCACAAGGGAGTCTGACAAAAACATATAGTGTAGCAATTGTGTTAGTGATCATTATTTGCGGCTTCATTTCATTCTTGAAAATAAGGAGTATGTAAAATCTATAGGAAAACATTTAAAGATTCATGTTTTATAAGAAAAGTACAAGGAAAAGCGTAGAAATGGAAATGTAGGTTATATGGTCTTATTTAATTAAGTACACGAGGGTGTCGGAGATAATTTAAACCATTGACCCCATCAAAGTTAATGAACAGAGTAAGGTTGGAAAAATCTTTTGTTAGCTGAAGCAAGAAATGTAGGGCGTACAATATTTATATTCTGCCCCGAATTATGTAAAAATTTCGAAGCTTCTAAAATTTTGTAATTAGCTATTATTTTGTAGTAAAAGAGAACAATTATATTATACTATGTGATAATGTTTGGGTCTATGAATATTTCGAAACTTAATTTTTAAAAGTAAATTTTATTTTAAGATAGACATTAAAATAATATCTTAACAAGAACATTTTGCAAAGAGAAGACATTTTAGAAATTTTATATAAAATGTTTCTAATTTTAACATACTATGAGAATTTTCTATGTATAAGTAATGTTATGAAGGAAACGACTGAATTACAATAACAAAGACAAAAGAAGACAATTTCATTTTAAGTACCCAAAACAAATGAGCCGAAGAATATTCTCTCATTCAATTTTATGCAAATACAAACATTACAGACGCAATGTCGTTCCTTTGAGTAAACTCAAAAAGATCTTTTTAAAAGTATAATTTAACACAAATTAAGCGCACACATTTATAATTCATGAGTGAGTTTAATGTTTTACGTGAATACGGTATTTCCTCAATTTAATTTAGGTATAAATTAGAAAGAAAAGCGGGCCTAGAGTAGTACCTTGCATAACCCCCGCTAATTTATCAAGCTTTATTACTTTAAGCACACAACAATGTCATTATACATGGCTGAAACGCAACATTAAAAACGTAATTTGAATTAACATGCTGTATTTTTCACGCGACGCATGATATTGTTTTTCACGCGACGCATGATATTGTTTTTGGTTTGTAGCGTTTTTACTGTGATTTACAGCTGCTGTTTATTCAGCGTTTTGTTTAATTTGTAGTCGGGTACTTTTAAATATGGTTTGAATTATAAGTAATAGTTCACAATAAAATCTAATAGCTAAAATTCCAGATGAACATACTTTTATTTTTTTATACTGTACTATACCCATGTTTATTCAAATAAATATATTTGAATTGGAAGGAATTAAAGTACAAATTTAATCAGTGCCATTATAAACGCATCGATATACTTAACATTAAACTAAAGCGTATCTAAACAACTTAGTAACCACACTCATAGTGAGCAGTGTTACTTCTCTCATTCCTTCACGCGAGGTCACTAATGGAAATCGATCTAAAACTACTTATCAACTTGTTCCAATATTCATACTAATCTCCCCACTAACAAGTATTGTTTGAGCACTTCACACGCCCCTTTCGTGTACTGATGTTGAGAAATTATGTTTCAGGGGGCAAATGTCGCGTGACAGTGGTTGGTACTCCACCGCTAGTTTCATGTTAAAATCATGTTTCTAACACCGTGCTCTTTTTTGATCCATATTGAATGAACTTTATATGCTGGTTTTATTTCACCAGCCACAGTTTTGGTTGCTTTGTTTCGAGGTTTGCGAACGCTATCTATTTACTCAGACTGCCTTCTATTTTCGAATCCCATTTATTTTGATCTTATATTTTGGCTGAATATTTTACTTTATTTATTTTTCGGTATTATTTACATAAATGATTGGATTAACTGTGTAGTTTCAATTTACAGTTAGTATTTTTAATGTTGCTTATTTAGCCACTTTTAAATCAAAAGTTTTAGCTTATTTCATAAATTTCAATAAATAGAAGCTTAGTTTAATTAATTGGTTTGTCTGAACTGACTACATGTTTGACTACATATAACATAAAAATACTATATTCAATTGATTTGAATTACGATCTACGCACAAGTTAATTTATTGCGAATTTCCCTATTTATAAAAGTACTTACTCTGTTTTTCAATCTTTATATAGGAGCTCTTGATATTTCCAAAAACATATCCACAATCCATAGTGTCGATCTCTGTTCAAATAAATTCAAAATTAGCTTCACAATCACAAGGCTAACAAAAAAAAGTGTTTATATTCACACGTGTAAAATATGGATAGAAAAAGGATGCTCATTTTGGAGTCACTAACAGACTTTCCAATTATAATAATTGTTACAAAAACTTAATCAAAACCCGAGTACAATCTCTATCGGGGAAATACTCAATGACAACTCGAAGGCAGTGAAACGAACGAGTCGGTTGCACGATATCTATTATGAAATAAATTAATAACCCGCTCCCACTGGCAAGCCAATTTTTCTCTATCCATTGTGCCGCAAATGGGACAATGCGGCTTCACAGCGAATAGAATCGTTTGTGTGTGAATAATTCTGTTTATCGTCCCCTTTGACATTGCATGCAGTTTTATTTTCGTTTTACTGTTAACTTGATTGGTTGGGGTGAACGGGGTCCTGTTTATCACGTCTTTTCCATTTGGAGTCCTTAAAATGAGCGTCAGTGTCATCTAATCCCACGCTATCACACATTGCAATTCTATTTATTTCTGTTATGAATAATAAAACACTTTAAAAACTGCTGGAAAATAATCTTGGTACTATGCAAACATGTAAAAGTATAAGTCGTCAAAATTCGTTCATTTAAGATGAGATAATTGATCGTCATCAAAACATAAAAAATGAAGTAATAAGGACGGCACATGCGTTAATTTATAACCCCACAGTTATTCACAACTCCTCTACATTAATCAGATTCTCGAAATCAACTTATCCATTTAATTCACTGTATGTGAAGAAGAAAATTAAGATGAAAGCTTTTATTTTATAAATCACTATAGTTATGGATATAAAACTTGTCTTAGAGCGACATTCCAGCTCCATTACATAAGGGATCAATTTGTTATGCCATCTTTATGCAGCTTTTAATATTTTCAAACTGTTACAGCAAATAGAAATGGGAAAAAAGTAATTTACACAGTACAATTTAATATCAGTGCCGACTATTAAAAGTTCGAGGGCAGTGAACCAAACGGCACAGGTACGATATCCATTATAAAATAAATTAATAACCTGCTGGGGAAAGCCAATTTTTCTCCATCCATTGTGATTCGAGTTGATGGGACAAAGCTGCAAAGACAAAGGGAGCACAATGCTTCCGCTGTGCAAATGATAATGAAATGCTTTGAATGTAACTTACTGTCTCTTTTTGTCAAAATGGAGGTAGTGGGGATTCTAGTAGTGAAGCAGAAAACAGGTGTGAAGTCATAAAATGTATCTTTTACATTTTCTGATAGACCTGTTACAAAGGTTAGCATGAACGTGATTGAAAAATTGGTTCTATTTACGTCGCAAATCGTCAAATTAGATTTTGTCCTCACTCGAAAAATGTCCCAAAAATAAGCATTCCTTATTATTATTATTTTTAATAATGTAGAAATAACAGACGAGCGTGCAGTCCATCTGATGGTAAGTGGCTACTGCCGCCCATGGACATCTGTTATCAATCCCAAATAGGATTAGGTATTCCTACCTGAGTTCGGCCACGTATGCGCCGCTACCCCTGAGGACTAAGCTGGAACGCCTCGGAAAAGTCTGTCTCCCTTACCACACCCTTCAAACCGGAACACAGCAGCGCCTAAGACTGCTGTTATTAGGTAGAAATAGGTGTGGCGGTGGTGCCGCCGGAGTCGAACCACAAGGGGTTCTACCACCTTGAAACGAAAGAAGATAACATCATCCTATACTACTACAAGGATGCACAATATTCGCAAATACAATTATACAATACAGTAATAGGAGAGCTATTGTAGCAAACATTCTATCTACTCTTAGCTAATTGGTGATAGTGCTTTGATAATCCGGTGGTCAACACTAAGGAAATTATTGCGCAGAACATGTTAATTACTGTAACTCTATTAATTAATTCGACTGGGTTATTTGGCTTGAATAGAGTAGTATTGATGTTTGATGATACAAATATTATTTAGTGGTCCGACAAAACAGGTTTCCTGTGGTTGGAATGGAATGGAACAAACTATCACCTGAACAAAATCAAATATTAAAAAATCTTCAATCTGAAGTTATTTTATAAAAAATAACCTAAAACTTTTGGTCTAACATTTTAAAGAGTCTAAGTATTGAATTCTTAATCATCAACCCATTAACGTCCCACTGCTGGGCACGGGTCACCTCTCAGAATGAAAAGGATTAGGCCATAGTCCACGGCGCTGGCCAAGTGCGTATTGGTAGACTTCGCATACCTTTGAGATAAAAATCTCTCAGGTATGCAGATTGCCTCACGATGTTTTCCTTCACCGTTTAGCAAGCGATAATTAATTTTTAATACGCACATAACTTTGAAAAATCAGAGGTGCGTGCCTGGGATTTGAACCTCGGACCCCTCGATAGAGAGGCCGAGTTTCTTAACCACTAGGCTATCACTGCCTATATACTGAATTCTTAGCAAGCACTATATTTATGTCCCTGTTGTAATCTAGAGAGAAATCATGAAAACATTTTCGATCTGAGGTTTGTGAAAGGATTTTAAAAGTGCGCGTGTATATTAATCTGCGCTTGGCTAGCGGGATGGACTATGGAATTCTCATTCTGATAGGAAACCTGCCTCTAGCAGTGGACCAGATGAGTATAAAAAACATATTAAAGAATAAGATCAAAAAGTTCATAAAATATTTATATCAAACAAAAGTTTCAAGCAAAATCCTACACATAAAAATCTTAGAAATGATACTCAAAGAAAATATCAGCTTACTTCAGAAGTGAATTCAGTTATTCACAAACAGGTCAACAAAGTCTTTTGTGTTGCGATAAAAAATCCAGTTCCTCTGTAAACGACATTTCCAAGAAACGAGGAGTCTTGGCAGCCCTTACATTACAGTGAATAAAGAATAATAATAGCTTTACTTTATATGGCGACATTCGCAGTACATTTGTAAGCCTATTTGTAAATCTATGCTTGATCACTATGTTCGTCTTAATCCTTATGCTATTCCTTGAATGGCTTGAATTGTAAGATATATCTTTTGTGAACTATTTACGATTATATTTGTCCGTCTATCTGTCTGTATTTGGTCTGTCTGTCTATCTTTGTCTTCTTTTATTTATTTCAATTTAGTGTTTTTAGTGGACATTACTTTTATTCGTTCTTTCAAGTGTCCATCATATATTGAAACACTTCCGACATTTTCAAGAATATTTATTTAATCGTATACAATACTGTAGATGAACACTAATAATATATTGTGCTTTGTATTAATAAGTATTACTATTTCCAAAGTTCGAAGTTTCCTAGAAGTTACGAGCGAAGCCTTAAAAGGTGAAAGCTTGCTCATTTCCTATTTCATCCTCCAAGTATACAAAACTAGCTGTACTGGCATTTTCCGGTCTACATTTCGTACGACTCAAGATTACTTGGTAATGCTAGACATTCAAATCTGGGGCGAGATACGATTTCAAGATTTTCGCCCTACATATCTTAAGTGTTTCGCTCGCCGCTATTACGTGCCTGGAGGCTTTTAGCTCCAGCGTACGAACACATTGGATTATCATAAACATCATCTTCGCTATCACTGTCGTCCATATTTTCATGTGAATTGTTATGATATATATATTTCTTATCATATTCTGTACGATAAATCTTCAAATCTTTTGTATATTTACAACTTACGCCTTTTTACCTAATAAAGATCGAAACTACAATTTCTAGAAGACAGGAGTTATTGGATGGAGGTATTGGATAGATTGATTATCAATGCATCAGTTATCCACATCGTGTTCTGTTCTGCTGGGGCAATAGTATCCAGCTTATTAAAAATATGTTACTATAGTACCCGAAGACTCGAGAATTAGTGCCCATACATATATTATTATAGTGAAGTACAATATTGATAATATAATTTAATACTACGCGTAGTTTTACTCAACTTCCACTTTTACCGTCAAAAATGTACAGCTTTAAAATTTCAAACGTGAAAATAAATTCAGAAGACGCACTTGCTTGCTACCTGCAATGCTTAGTTCAAGGATAAATAAATAAAAAACACGATAAACCAACAGCGCACGTGAAAGTTTGGTTTCTGGATAATATTCCTGCGTTTTGCATTTGCAGTTTATTTTTATAGAACCGTAGGTAAAGTTAGAATAGTGAAACTTTGTGAATTCTTGCGTACGGTAAGCTGTTGCTTGTTGGTTCGTTGATTATTTGCGCGTTTGCTTAGTTTTTTTTTGTTATGTACGAGTACAAGCATAGATTAGTAAAGATTACTCACTCCTAACAAGAAAATGTGACCAGTTTTGTCATCTATTTTCGTGTTCGAAAAATATTAAGAAAATATAGTTTTTAGATCATTTACTAATGAAACGATAATTCTCCGCACTTTTTCTTCGATTTCGTGTTTTTGCACCACTTAACTACACATGTCGGCATTATTCCGCATAAGTTACACCATGACAGACATTAAATGGCTGACACATTGTCAGCTGTTTAAGCCATTTAATGGCTTCCTTCAATTACAAGGCGGTGAGATATCTATACTTATCTATGTGTACAAGTAACGAACTAGCATGCTCTCCAACTGATTTAAAATGGCTAATACGGCCTATGAACATCTATCAACCCCAGCTAAGATTAGAGCCGATACTTAAGGTCGATGACAGACGTGTTGCTACCTCTGAAGACCAAGCAGAAAGCCTCGGACATACTTATGTGTTTCCTTTACCACGCCCGTCAAACTAGAGCAAAGCAGCGCTAAACACTGCTTTTATTAGGCCGAACAAGGTTTAGCGTTGGTACCTCCAAAGTCGAACCACAAAGGCCATCTACAATATACTGTTTGTTTTACCTCACTTATCCTTCACGTAAATTATGATTATACTACTAAATAGCGAATTTATTTAACTTTTAATAATATCAAGGAGTACAACCCTTACTCTAATATAAGTAAGTTAATTGTGAACAATATTATTTTTAGTAGGATCCAAAATTAATCCCAAATACATACTTCCAAGATGGCGGCTGTACGGAGTAAATACATAAGATCATATCCGCCGATCTGAAGATTAAAGCAAACCGGTCGGAGCCGGAAATTGAATACCGGCGTCTTAACATCACACTCACATTGAACAGGGATTACGATATTGTACTACAAATGTTCTCCAATCTAACGGAGAAGCGTGGAGAATTCCAGATCTTCTTCACTTGTGGGCAATGACCGGAGCTCAAAAGTGGGACATAAGTTTTCAAGTATCTCAAAAAAATTATACATTTACATAAAACTCTTTTCACATTCGCTTTATTGTCCTGGGCTGGGCATGGGTTTCTTTTAAAAAAGAGATTTTCGTACTTCGTACTTTAGATAAAAAGGAAAAAATGCCTTTACTTTAGACAAAAAAGTGCCGTGGTTAATTGAACATAGACCAAACACATCTGCCTTAACATCGTACATATCTTAACTAACAATAAAAATAACATAATCAATATATAATTTTATTAATTTCTTATTTAGTAAAAGTGTTTCTAAAATTACTTTCACTTCATAGAGTAAAACTTAATATAATCTGTTATTTCCTCCACGATAATATCTCGTGTAATCTATAAGGAGGTTACGCAGACGACACGTGTGACACCAATGCCGACAGCGAATTATCGTGGCAACTACAATCTATTTTAATGCTAAACTTGTCATTTCAACAAATAACGGTAATTCTTTGTTCGTTTTATTGCGGAAAATTACTGTCACATCTATTTTTGTAAAAATAGTAGCATAGTGCTTAATGCTACTAATATTGTGGTCTGAAGCATATAGTTTGGTCACAATATATATTTCGTTTTAATATAATTCTCAACATATCCAATTTGGTAGCTCCATATGGTTTTGGAGATGACTATCAATTTGGAGGGCAGTGATTAGTTATTTTTATGTTATTACTGCATTCTTGTTTGCTATTTAAAATGAATAATAATTTTATACACAGGAGCGTTGCGGCGCAATGTCTATACGGTAATCCCGTCTTTTATACGTTTTGTGTGATAACGACACGAACGTCATTCCCGTGCTCTGTTTACTGACGTGTCTTCTGTCTGTCCTACCTAAAGATTAAAGTTCAAAGCATTCCTACAACAAGTGTGAGCTTACCCAAGCCACAGCTTTTAGTGTTTAATTAAAACAGAATATGTGATTATGTTTATACATTTAAATCTCAAGCTTAGAGTATTAAATTGTAACGAAGCAAGTATTAAAATAATATTATGATGAAAATTTAATGCCTTTTGGTAATTTTGCTGAGATAAGTAGACTAATTATTAACACTTAGATCTTTTCGTGGTTTCACTTTCGTAACATCACCATACCTTTTTAAGGTGTAAAATAAGAGATAAAAGATAAAATAATAATATCTCACTATTTAATATTTTTGTGATTTTCTGAAGTTAGATGTATATTAGATATCGGTTATGGTGGTCTATCAATGCACACTTAGTCAGCGTGGTGGTCTGAGGCCTATGTTCTTCTTGTGTCGAGAGGAAACCGGTTCAGCACTTTATTTAATAAAAAAAAATTACTCTGATAATTTTGCAATAGCAAATGTTTGCTTAGTAAAAATTGACAAATTTTGATCTTTGGTAGGAAAAAAAATGGTTAAGGTATTATCAATCGATCGATATCGAGGGCACTATCGTTGTACAAGATATTTAACGTAGAAGCTACAAAAAATATCTCTAGAGCCTATATTTTCGACTTTTTATGCTAATTTCCATAATCTTCTACCAGGGACCATTAGCCGGTATCCAGGAAATCTCATGGGACCCCGTGGAGCGGAACTCCAGGCAAATCGAGGACAAGATAAAAAGGGTTGTACTGATTCCCCCGGGATTTATACATCGTCCTGTAAATATATAATGAGGAAACGAGCATCGGAAATATGAAGAAATGAATTATTGAATAACATCTACGTTTGAGGAATTGATCATTGTGAGATATTTCCTGGAACTCTTTCCATGTTTAAAGTTTTATTTTTTGATTATGTATTCATAGTAGTGTGATTTTTACATATTTTTATGGAGTAAAGTTGAATTTACTTCTCTGTATCTTCGTCAACCCATTACTGATCCACTGCTGGGCACGGGACTCTCAAAATGAGGGCCTTAGGCTATATAATCCCCCGCGCGGGCCAAGTGCGTATTGGTAGACTTAACATACATTTGAGATATTTTTAAAGATCTTTTAGGTATGCAGGTTTCCTCATGATGTTTTCTTTAGCCGTTAAAGCAAGTGATAATTAATTTGTAATACGCACATAACCACCACATTTCGACCACTAGGCTATCTGCATAAGATTTTTTGTATAACAAAAGTAAAATATATTTGTTTAATATGAGTCAATAAATGTCTTTTACATTTAGAGATATGCTAGGAATCCCTGTGTCGTAGAGAGCGACCCTGAGAAGAGTCTATACTCAATAATTAGTACGTGATAGTGTTTACACTTCTGCAACTTATTATATTATAGCTACAAGGAATTCAAAATCCAATATTTGTTAAGGGTCCCCTTTTCATTCCAACTCACTTTGTTCTATCTTGCTCTACTTATAGTATAGAGTTATAGCTCAATTACAAGAACAAGAATTTGACACTACTATAATATGGAAAGAATAATGTATTTCATACATGTACGGCAAATATAGCGTTAAATCGAATAAAAGTCGTCGTGCCTAGGGGGATATCAAAATAAGCTGCGATGCGCCGCAGCTCCCCATAGCTCGAGCGCGCGTCCTTAAAATCGCAATGGAAACGCACACATAAAAAACATCGGCGTGATACCGTTACCAACACTTGTTTGTTTAACAGTATTTCTTGTTTATGTTCACCGCAGCCCGTTAGATAAAAAAGTTACTCCGCTCCCGTTGATATAAACAGCAAAAGTTACCACGCAAATAATTCATTCCGTGCAGAAATAACAAATTACTGGTTGGGTAATACAAAACAAAGAGCCGGCGTAATATGGGTCGTTATGAGGAAAAAGAAATGAGTTAACGGAATGGCTAAGTTAAAAGTAATGGTTTCCATTACAGCTTCGAAGGCTGTTATCAAAAATTGTATAAATACACCATTCGTCTTGTATGCCGTAAATTGCTGTTTACCCTTTTACGTTCTATGCCTTTACTGTTTACGAATAAGAACTAAAATTGTATTTGCGTACGTTAATAACTCAATAGTAGACATACACTAAACCGTTTAACAAAGTGGAATTGTAGTATAATAAATGTATTTTTGGACGAATATCTATTTCGGGATCCTAAATATTATGTTAGAATGTATTGGTATTTGGTGACGCGGCGTGTGACGTTTCAGTCAGACTCGGTAATGGGTTGTCAGCATGCTAGACATCTTTATAAAGTTATTATATAAGTAGAGGGTAGTCAAAACTTCAAAATGTTAAATTAAGGCGCAAAAGATAAAGGAGATGTTCGTTTTGTGACAGATAAATCACTGTTTCATCCTCGTCTTTAATTGAGGCAGATTTGTTGATCGACTGTCAATTTTGGACTACCATTTTAAGCCGTGGATCTATTTATAATCTTACGCTGATGATTATGCTGATATTTTTATACATACATTGAACTTTAATTGATAAATAAATAAAATAATTAAGATACAAAATTACGTGCCGTGTCGTGTTGTTGCCGATCAAAAATGAAAAAAAATTGCTAAGCGTTATGCTGACAGCGCCGGCGCCATGCCGTATTCGTGTCTTCCCAATAAAATAAGCGTATTTTAGTAACCGAAGAATGTACAATCCACGCAATGGTTAAGATTGGAGTACTTAGTAAAGTGGTAGAACCTTGTGGTTGGTAATCTTATTTCCTTATCTAAGAAGTCGATTCAATTGCAGTACACCCTTTGCAATACATGTCTACAATCTCAGAAGCGTTGATCAACAAAGGGATCATTAAACTATGTCGTTAGAAGGGAATTCCTGGAACACGCTCACAGCGACAAAGGGAAAGCAAAAACATCGCTTCGAGGGATTTCATTTGTCCCTTTCGTATCCTAGGCACTTCATTACCTTACAAAGGCTTTGGCAAGCATATTCTGTTTATAAAATATCATTATTCTTTTACTCGATGAATAAATAAAGAGTTATAATAAAAAACAAAAAATCTGACTGCTTAAAAATATTGTCTATGTTACTCCAACAATTTATACAAATCTAACGACATCTCATCGTTAAAATCCGTCAAAGCATTTGGTCTCTAAGGTAGTAACTATTTATTAATCTGTGGTAAGGCGTGCCAAAGAATGAATCTTATATACTTAGTTACAAACATACGGTAGAAAAATATTACCTGCCGCAGTCGTCAATAAAATTGTTATATTAAAGCTAGGTAGCGCTAGTACATTGTAAATGATTCGTCGAGTAAAGCAAGACAGATACTTTTATTTTTTAACGGAATTTATTTTACTTGCACACGTACAATTGTAGGTAAATTCAATCCACATTTTGGTAAGATGCACTAAAATAGTGGTTTCAGTCACCCCAGCCAAAACCTCACGAAAACAAAACAAAACCTTTAGTTAAAATTATTTATCATCTTTTAATTTCGTTCAAGAAGGCTAAGTGTCATTTATTTCTCTCCTTTATCAGTGCAGCTACTGTGTTTTGGAAAAATGGATAATAGGGGATATACCTACCATTGTTAGACTTAGGAGCCAAGAAAAGAGTAATAAAATGTAAAAAATATAATAAAGATACAAGTAAATGTAAGACAGAACGTGAAAAATAAAGTAATAACGACCATTGCTTTGAGACTTTCATTAGTTCCTTCAAACGAGGTTCTTTATTAACCGCTTGAACAAAGTAAGGTTATATTTCTTTAGTCATATTGACAATTATTCGATATGATAAAAGTTTTTGTAGGAAAGTGACTATTATAATCCTCAGAAGTGTTAATACATTCGTGATGGGCTGAAATAGAACTATTGCTCAATATGAAAGAAAGAAAAGAAAAAAACTGTACTTGGAAAATACACAAACACAATAAAATAAATATGGCATAAAAAATCAATGGAGTTCGTTAGGTACAGATGTCGATGGGTAAAACAGTCCAGCATACAGATGCTGGCTTCAATCAAACTACAGAATACAAACAAAACCATTCGCAGAATTAAAAAGAAGCCAACGAAACCTCACATTACGTTAAGATCCTTTAAGGCGTTTGAGCTGCAAGTCAAAAAAGAAATAATTCGCCAAGTACGAGTCGAACTCGCACATGGAGCCTTCCGTACCACCAAATGTTCATGCGTCTATATAGCCCTGTGACAGACGGACAGACGGACAGACAGTGAAATCTTAGTAATAGGGTTCCGTTTTTACCCTTTGGGTACGGAAAACATTGCTAAAAAACTATAGCAAACCAAATAAATCATAATTAGGACAAAAGTTATCAAGCAATACATTGTGGCGCCACCGTGTTCTATCACCATGAAATACATTTTGTATCGCATAAATTTGATTAATGAAAACATTCCTCGTAACATAGAGGATCAAAGCAGCTTACGCCCGCTTTTTAATAAAACTGAATCCTTTGCCACAGACCGCAGTATTTAATTAAACTAAAACGTTGGCCGCTGTGAATCACTATGTGATAATTAGTTTCTATTTTTATTAAGGGTACTGTGTTTTATTAAAGGTCTTGTGAGTTAAGTTTATGATGGTCTTGATAGTGGTTCGAATGTGGTGGCACTGTTACTTGTTTTGCTGATATGTGGTAATGTCAAAAGCTGGTAGCATCAGTGTTAGCCTAGAGACAACCGCTACACTTATTTCTAGCATGAAGATATTTCTACGTTTCGGTGTATTTCGAAATACGATAAGACCATTTTAGCCCTCAGGCGCGGCAACGCATATGTTATAAAGTAAATATTTCTTATTTAAGTTTTAAGTCTAAACTTTAATAAGTTAAAAATATTCACACAATAATATACTGTGCACAATTGCATAAGAAAAGATTATTCAATCTTAAGGATCGAATAAGAAAATTATTATAAATCGCCCTTAACGGGTGTGCCTTACATCTAAACTTCTTTTGACGTTTCACACCCAAAATAATGAAAACATGTTTACGGGAAATGTAAACGTAGTTAATGACGCAATAAGTTGGTTTATTAAAAACTAAATGTAAAGCTCTAAGCCCGCTTTTTAATAAAAGCGAGTCCTGTGCCACAAACCGCGGCATTAATTAAAGCAAAACATCCCGCGCTTCATCAGCGCTCGGCTGACAACGGTGCACTTAATGCTGCATTTGAATGCGCAATCCCGCTCCCGAATATGCGACGGAGTTGTATGTTTGAAACTTGTGCTCTGAATTTGAATGATAATTATGTAGATAAATTAAATATTGTCGTTTATAATTATGGGATTTACTCATAAGATAAATATTAAAATTTCTACAGTTCACAGTTCAAATGTTGATGGGAGGAGGGATGGGCGTTGTCATTAATTAGTTTCAGTATTTTTGACATAGTACTACAGTATAGACTGTAGCACTATGAGTAGAATACAGAGTTTGCCTACCACGGGTGACGTTATATAAATGTACACTAAGTTCGCTTTTTAATAAAAGTGAGTCCTGTGCCACAAACCGCGGCATTCATTAAAGCAAAACATCTCGTGCATCATCAGCGCTCGGCTGACAACGGTGCACTTAATGCTGCATTTGAATGCGTAATCCCGCTCCCGAATATGCGACGGAGTTATATGTTTCAAACATATGCTCTGAATTTGAATGATAGTAATGTGGATGAATTAATTACTAACGTATATAATTGTGAATCTTATTCAAAAGTTAAATAGTAAAGTTAGTACAGTTCACACTTGAAATGTTGATGGAAGGAGGGATTCGCATTGTCATTAATTAGATTCAGTATTTTTGCCATAGTACTACAGTGTAGTCCGTAATATTACGACAAAACTTAGGAGTTCGCCTGCCGCTGGTGACATCTCTAAGTTCGCTTTTTAATAAATCCGAGTCCAGAGCCACAAACCGCGGCATTAATTAAAGCAAAACATCCCGCGCTTCATCAGCGATCGGCTGACAACGGTGCACTTAATGCTGCATTTGAATGCGCAATGCCGTTCCCGAATATATGACGGAGTTGTATGTTTGAAACTTATGTTTGAATTTGAATGATAGTTATGTGGATTAATTCATTATTAGCGTGTGTAATTATAGGTATTACTTAAAGGTTAAATAGTAGAGTTCTTACGGTTTACATTTCAAATGTAGATGGGAGGAGGGATTGGCGTTGTCATTGGTTAGTTTTAGTATTTTTGCCAGAGTACTACAGTGTAGTCCGTAATATTACTCAATAAGAATTAGGAGTTCGCCTGTCGCTGGTGACACCGCTAAGTTTACTTTTTAATAAAAGCGAGTCCTGTGCCACAAACCGCGGCATTAATTAAAGCAAAACATCCCGCGCTTCATCAGCGCTCGGCTGACAACGGTGCAGTTAATGCTGCATTTGAATGCGCAGCCCCGCTCCTGAATATGTAATGAAGTTGTATATATGAAATTTATGCGTTAATTTTGTATAACCTTTTTATATTGACGCATAATTTGTAATAAAATTAAATAAAAATAATCTACTTCACTTGTTATTTCCGTAAAATTACGTTTTATTTATGTATTTTTATAGATGATTTATTTTAATATTCGGTCTTATAGTGCTTTTCTTTCTCTTCGTTGACACTCCCGCTTGAGAATACATACTAGAGGCATAACAAAAGAAATATTTCCAAAAAGTATTACACAGATAAGCCATTGTGTATTGACGTAATACGTAACGAAGTGTACGGCTTTTCTCAACATTTGTATTTCATTTGATGTTACTCAATCGTGATTTATTGAAGAATTGGATCTGGATTACAGGGTGATATGAGGAGGGATTTACTAGGTATTTGCTGTTTGAACTCCTATTAATAGAATGTTTCGGTAACTTTATCTGACAGTTTTGTGGAATTGGATTGAATTTGGTTTTATTTTTCTTATTGATTTGGACGTATAACGTCCTTTGAAGTAGGTTTAGGTATTTTTAATTGTAATACTTGGAATAACAAAGCTAATATATTTCGTTAATAGCAAATAAGCTTAATTAAATAATTTTATTTGAGTAACACGAACTCATTTTAATCTTATTAACGCCACGATTTATAATTATTTTCAATGATCTTAAAATTGATTTCATACATGTTTGAGATGTATGAAATCAAATTTAAGGTGTGAGATCGTAACTTGTAAATACTCAATTAAAAACTACTCAAACATCATAATATGAGTGTCTTAACAAACATATAACAAAATGAACCAAGACTTAAAAACTCGAAATCATATTCCGTAACCAATTCACTTTTAAGAAGTTAACATTTAATGAAACTACAAGTTTATCTTACTAAGAAGCAATAAAAAGTTGAAGAGATCGCAGCAAAAAGTGGGAATAGCTCCTCTTATACGTCCCACGACAGACACTTATGAACACTTGCGTTATAATACGATGTCATTGTAAGATAGGGCTATTTTTTATTTGCTTTGCCGTAGGTAATGGTATTAAAAATAAGAAAACTTAACCGTTTCTAAATTTAGAGATTGAAAAAATTTGAAAGACAAGGTTGAAAAATATGTCAAAATTTCAAATAACTTAAAATAGTAGAAATCTATATCTATGTAACTTCTATGTTTGTAACTTAATTTATAATGTTTGAGGGTTGTAGAAAGAAATACAAACATGAATAATATCAACTTATTTTTAAAGGTAGCAACTGATTTGCGCCTGACCTAAAGAACTCCAGTCGTATTTAAACTTGATTACATATGTTTAAGGGCGGCACATAATAATCAGTCACCATCACGTAGAAAGAAAAAGTTTATTTGGATTTGGGAATATTTCTTTTTATTATTACTCAAATCCTGGACCCCAGTGTAACGATAATTCATACTATTACATTACGAACAATCATGGATATACCGATGCACCTAAATTATTTCAGAATATGCTTTATGAAACATAAACATGAACATTTCAACCCCAGACATTTATCAAGGAACCAAGTGAAAGAACCACGAGTAATTTCATACGACCCCTTACAAACACTTGTCATAATACGGTGCAAGTGGCTCCCCCTGGCGTGGTTTGTTTTTTTTCCAGAGGCTGCGAGCCAAATGAATTTGTTTACATTGCGTATGTACTGGACTTATTGTGTGGACTGTACGCTGGGTTTTTAAGGTCCTAGAAAATATAATGGTTTGTTTTATTCATCTACAATGAAATACACTACAAACTACAAAGTTATTGTCTAGTTTGTAGTGATAATTTGTCTTAACCTAAGAGTTTAAATTCAAAAGCCGGTAGTACCATATTCCTGAGAAGTCATTCTACTATGGTGATCAATAGGTACTCATAACTAGGCGCAGTGTTACTGACAAAACTATCTTTTTATAGGTTTAAGTATTACAGTGTATATCTGGAAGATGAATATATCGTATTACTAGATATTAATATGGAACATATCAATAGACAAGTATGAAGGCTTATGACCAAAGCACTACAAGAACATTAAGTTGCGTAGTTTTATGTGTTACTTGTTTCATTAAATATTGTAGTCCAAAAGCATGACAGCATTTCTATTCACCTCTCGTTTTTTTCTGTAATGAGTGAACGAGAATAAAAATCCGTCATTCTAAATGACATTATTTATTGAAACATTTTATATTCCATCATGTAGCATCTGATTCATGATCATTGGGGGCACGGCTATCAGCAACTTGTCCTATGTAGAATTAGGGTTCGTTCGTCAATGGCGTAAGCCCTGCGGCTGGCCGGATCGGGGCCAGTACGTCACTGTGTCACCGGATTGACACTAATCCTCTAGATTTTGTGTCGGAAATAGAGCTTAGTTGGTAAAGTATATCAATTTACATAATTATAGGTTAAATGTTTGTTTGTACATATAAACATAGAGTATTTTTGTTATAAAAACAAAATAGCAGTTGGTTTGATATAGCAAACATATGCTTATTGTCACAAAATTACTCCGTGCGGTGCTCGTGTGTGTGCCATACATGTATGTACTCAAAAAACTCACAGATATACATACATATGTAATATAGTTGTTGTATAGATGTAGTTCTATGTCCGTTATTAAAAATCAATCCATGATTTATTTATTTACCATAGATCGAAATTTCACCAAGTCCAGTATGGACTACAGATGTGTCGCTTCCATTGAAGTTTAATGATCAATCTTATCATTATTTATGATGATTAACTTATTCGAAGACTATATTACAGGAAAGATACAAATATTTTCTTTACTATAGTTTTCAAGCCACAACCCAGCAGCGCTTAACACTGTTATAAGACAAACATATGTTTGACGATGGTGTCACCGTCGACCCCCGAAGGGTTCTTTTAACCGTCATCTTTATGCAAAGCCTTCCCTTCCCTATAATTCCTTGCCTAAATTACGACACATTGTGACCTAAATGTACGGAACACGTGAAATTTAATTAAAATTAAACAAGTGACGTCATTTGTGGAGAGTTGGTGAGGGATTAGCTTTCTTGGCTGCTTGTGACGTCACCTGAATTAGGTAGGATCTTCATTTGGTTAAGTAGTGCTACGGTTTGCGGTCTGGTAATGAAGTAGTTGTTACTGTTTAATGTTTGTTATTATAACTTAATGTTTTTACTTTGAAAAGTATTTTGTTATGTTAAATTAATAGATATAAATATCGTATTATATTATATTATATTGATGCATTTGCATATTCATGCAGAGTCTACAAAAATAATAATGATCTGCGAGCAACGTTAAACTTATCTGTTAGTTTCGGTCGGTTGAAAAGGATACGGGTATGAAGCGAGCTGTCCCTGTAGTTCCAGGACCAGAATAGGGCTACGATATTCTCTGCCTGTCGTAAGAGGTGACTAAAAGGGGGCTTCCGGGGTTGCGAACGGCAAGAGTGTCCTCTACGCAGCGCCGAGGACGGCCACCGGGGGGGTTTTAGTGCGGTAAGAATCCCACATAACACTGTGTCGCTCCCATGGCACCGGGTACCTTTTGAAGGTTTCCCCCTCGAAATATGAAACGAGCGTGCATCCGAACCCCAGATAATATAAGAATCCTTCCTGGGGTCTACAAAAGATTTGTTACTACACCTGACAACTAAGTTGGAGCACTTCAGATAAGTATATCTCTCTTTCCAGACCCTTCATAACGGAACTTAACAGCACTTAAAACTGTTCTTAGGCAGAAATAGGTGTAATAGTAGTAGCTGTGTAGTCGAACTACAATGGGATCTTCCACCTATTAAGACATAACATATAGATAATACATTACAAAGACTTGAAGTCGTATTTTGTATGTTGTTAGTGTGAAATTTCTCATTAAGCCAAGTAACAATAAGCCAAAGTAAACAGTACGTTAATAGCCGCCACTATTATCGTACTACGGATTATTGTAAGCCGGTATCCGTATTAGCGTAATCTTCTATTACCTATTACGCGGCCGATCCAATTACATCACGGGGCGTTATGTCAGGAAGTCATTCCTCTTTCCGAAATCTTATAATAGATGTTTGTTTTTATTCTTCGGTGCCATACGTTTGACTATACGTTGTGTTGTATATGTTTTTCGAACATGTTTGTATGTATGTCACATTTTTTGGCAAACCCTATAGTTAAATCGACTTGATTTTTTTTATATATGACATGCAGTTTGATTCGTTTAAAGCACAATTAGATCTCGTCACCTATATATAAAAATGAATGTTGTCAGTATGTCTTATATAGAATCGAAAACTATGTATTTGATCATGTGATGATAGGAAAGTTATTGCGCCCACGAAGGTTTCTGAGATGGTACGACAGATAGTGACAATATCATTCCAATGAAGGTATACATTTTCAGTTATATGTACCTATGTCAGGTTATTTTTTGCGCGGGCACTACTAGTAGGCTATAATTTAAAATGAGATTTTTGATTATAAATTATTAATAGTTACCTTCATTATGTTGATTCCACTGTTAAGTAATAGCGGAAGAGGGATAATATAATTAATAAAAAATCAAATTATTAGATAGTGGTTCATAGCGCAACGTTTTAGTTAATTAAATGCCGCAGCTCGCGGAAAAGGACTCGGTTTATTAAAAAACGAGCTCCGAGTCTCTTTGATCCTCCTTTTCATGGAAATTAAATATTCAATTAAAGAAAATTATGCTATAAAAATCTACAGCAATTCAAATGAGGTTGGTTTTTATAATTTCATAAATAAATAAATAATATAATTAGCTGGAACATACTTAAATGGGATTTAATACGATAGTGTATATAGTAGTTTTTTACTTATTAGCAATTTCAATTTTACCTAAGTAGGACTGCTTCATATATAAAATTATGATATAAACCTCTATTATTATTTATTGCATACTCGTAGCAATCTATAATAAGTAGTCTTAGGGGGTAGCGCCTTGTGGTACGACTACGGAAGCGCCACCGCCACCCCTAATAAAAGTGATGTTTGGCGCTGCTATATTCCGGTTTGAAGGGTGTGGTAAGGGAGACATACCTTTTCAAGACGTTCCAGCGTTATCCTCATGGGTAGCGGCGCATCTGTGGCCGATCTCAGGTAGGAATCTATCTGGGGTTGGTTACAGAGGTCCATGGGCGGCAGTAGGCACTTACCATCAGTAGTAGCAGACGAGCATGCAGTCCACCTGACTGCATGCTCTTCTGTTACTCCTACATTATAAAAAAAATCAGTGCTGCTGTATTCCGATTTAAAGGCATACATACTTATCTGATCCGAATGCATCTAGCCGACCTTCGATAAGACTCTAATCTTATCTGGGATTGATTCAGGTGTACCATATACTCGTTTGCTACTTACATACAATTAAAAAAGTCTGTAGTAAATACTAAATGTAACTGTACAAACACATTTGTGTACGACCTTTTATCCTTTTTGACAGCGGCCCAATTTCGTCACGTGACATTACGTCACGGGGTCATTCATCTTCCTGCCTCACACAATACGCAATACGCAGCGAAGCATTTGTAGTGTTCATTCTTTTGCGTCACATTTATTTTTGTGTTAATGAATGTAATGTTACGTTTGATGTATGTCTTATGTTATTATCGGTGTCTTTATAACTATGATATATTAAGGGTTGATGTCGCGAAGTCATTCGAGTAGTTTCTTCAATAGTTTGTAGTGTTCATTCTTTTGCGTCACATTTATTTTTGTGTTAATGAATGTAATGTTACGTTTGATGTATGTCTTATGTTATTATCGGTGTCTTTATAACTATGATATATTAAGGGTTGATGTCGCGAAGTCATTCGAGTAGTTTCTTCAATAGTTTGTAGTGTTGATTCTTCTGCGTCACATTTATTTTTGTGTTAATGAATGTAATGTTACGTTTGATGGTCTTATGTTATTATCGGTGTCTTTATAACTATGATATATTATGGTTTGATGTCGTGAAGTCATTCAAGTAGTTTGTTCAATAGTTTGTAGTGTTCATTCTTTTGCGTCACATTTATTTTTGTGTTAATGAATGTAATGTTACGTTTGATGTATGTCTTATGTTATTATCGGTATCTTTATCACTAGTTTCTTCAATATGTAATGTATTTACAGTGTTCTTACTTAGCAAACTCATATTCATTATTATATTTTTAATATTGTTCATATTACATACATATTCGCGACATACAAAAAATTGCCCTCCGAAGTCGGGAACACAAAATTGGCGTAATACTGTTTATAAAAAAGTAATTTAACAGAACGTAATAACTTGGTGTTTTTGTATTTGCCTGATGACTTTGTTAGATTTCTTAGGATCCTCATTATATGTTTCCCGTGTATTTATTTTACCGTTCTATTTTTATTTTCAGGTATGTACACCCAAGGCCTGTCCCAAAGAGGTTTGGTAGTAAATAATATGCAGAGCTACAATATCCGAATTATGGTGTAACCGCTTTTTCTACTTCTATTTCTATATAATTTATACGAAGTGGTGTTGTGTGGTTAAATTTGCAAAGAATTTTGTTAAAATTATTATATGAAAACCTCGTGTGAAGTATTTCTTATATAAAAATATCGCAGTCGTGTTGTGTACTCACTAAGCAGGTTTCTTATTTACTAAGTATGTATCTAATTACATTTAAAATGCGTGAACATCACTTAAGAAATAACAGGAAACATTTTTAATACAATATTGAAATATTTAAAATATCTTCCTCATTTTTTCAAAACAGTCTACGGATTACTAATGCCCCTCCCTCGGGAAACGGGATCGACTTACCGGGATTGCAATCTTTCCCAACAGCTGGAAACTCTACCGTTTCGTCAAAGAGATATTGAAATATCTAACGTTTTTGCATAAAAAATTAAAACGAGGTTCTTAGCGAAGATTGATATTTATTTTTGCTTTTTATATGCATTGTGGCGTTTAAAAATTTGCTTAGACATCGTAAAACATTGAGGAGATATTTTAAGATGTATGGGCATCTGATTTTTTATGTGGACTATATAAGGAACCAGTGAGACCCCAAATAGAGTACTGTTGGCACCGCTGGATAAGCAGAACAACACGTGTGGCAAATGTGCATGTGCGGCAGTCTGCCTGCTCTGTGTCTGCCTTATCCCTAATTGTTAAGCATAAAGAAATGTAATTGACGACCCGTGTGGTGGCGCCACCATACCCGTCTGACGCGCAAAGAGTTCCAGGTTCAATCCCCGGCCAGACAGACATCTGAATGATGTATTTGGGTATCTGTTGTGGATCTGGGTGTTTGTGTATTTGTATTTGAGTGTGTTCATGGCACCCACGACCACGAAGCACCCACCGCAGCTCATGGTCATACCCAATCAACGCAACAACTGCTTCAACCTAAAAATAGATGTGGGGGTGGTACTTCCCCGGTCAAACGATACTCACTTTACTATATTTACGCATGTAGCTACATCAAACGAGAACGGAACTTGTAAATGAAAAAGTATTTTAAATTTAGGCTGTACATATTATAA
This sequence comes from Epargyreus clarus clarus, assembly GCA_014595695.2. Classification (NCBI taxonomy): domain Eukaryota; kingdom Metazoa; phylum Arthropoda; class Insecta; order Lepidoptera; family Hesperiidae; genus Epargyreus; species Epargyreus clarus. Next base: position 3,223,215 of record JACTTY020000016.1, on the reverse strand, counting down.
CTATGTTTTGATACGAATATATTAAAAACATTGTATACCAGTGTACCAACTTCTGCAACTTAAATCCTGTGAGATTACAAGTCTAGACTTTCACAGCTAAAATCGTATTCACGAGAATTTTAGCAAAAATATTTTTAACGGAAAGCATATGAAAATGGGAAAAGTAACCACGGTTATATAAATCCCACCGGATTTGCGGTTTAAATTATAGAACAGGTTCAAAAAATTTTGGTCAAAATTGCTTTCCACAAACGCTGGACTTTCAAATCATATTTTAATTATCTTTTGACCTAGAATGCCAACGAGTGTGATTTTTTTAGTTTTTAGTTATTTAGATAATTATTAAAAATTTTAAAATGGAAAATAATATTTTTTCAAGTTTTATGAAATAATCGCAAAAATAACCTTCAAAATAAATATGAACTTTAGATTTAGTGCCTTCAATAAAATCTCGTAGACCACCAATAACAATAGCAATGCTATAAACTGAAAACTGCTTCAAAAACATTTAAATTTAAAAAATAACAGGTATTTGGAAATATTATATTCTCAACAACAGTCTGTTAAACTGGTATTCTCCACATTTTAATTCGAAGATTGGACAATAATTCGTTATGAACTCCAAAGTTCCCAAATTATAATCGGTGAGGAAAACTCAAAAGTAAAATTTAATTATGGAAGTCACGATTCCTCAATTAAAGTCAAAAAATAAATACGTACTAATTATATACTTGAAGGAAGTTTCTTCACAGTATCTTATGGCATTCATTTCGTCTTATTAAAAAAGTTTGTTATTTTTCCGTTAATCCCTCTCTTACACTTTTCGTTATCATCTCTAATGGATTTTTATTGGCTGGTAACTGTTTGTTTTTAATTCTTGTCACCTTTTTAATTTCGAAATGGCTGTAGCTTTATTTAAAGAAAATAAGCGATAAGTGATTTGAACCCCTGTTATTTTTTGGTCAGCGCTTTTGAGTGTGTTATAATTGTAATTTAATTCTTTATTAGTGTAGTCTTAATAACACTATAACTGACTGACTATTCCCTATGCACATCATAAACATATGGTAGAAACAAGATATTAATGTGCATAGGAAATCCTTATATAACTTATTAATAGGAACTCTAGTAAAATATATTTAAAATTTTACATCTTTAAGACGCTATATATTTAGGAGATAATAGGTAGTGTTATAATATAATTTACGTCCATTAAAATACGAGCAAAAATCAGCGTTCCTTGGTAATAAATTCGTCAATCCAAAAGTATATCTTTATACAATTTATATAATTATATTATTCGATTTGTTTGATGTAAATTTTAAGTGTTCTTGAGAGTTTATTTCTTACCTAAACACTACCTATAATCTACATACATATGAAATAAACACACACTCCAATAACACGTATGCAAAAGTACGAGTACCTACAATACGATATAATGGAACGGAAAAGTATTCACTTTGACCTTGAGGGAAAAGTAATTCGGCCGCAATCGAGACTGTTAGCAGCAAGGTCGAGTGCGTGGAACTGAGAATTATTGCGAAAAGGGTGGGGATAATGATCTGGAACTGGAATAATGTTCTGGAACTTGTTAAGCGGAAGAGTTTTATTATGTCTATTTATATATACTTTTAGCCCCTTAGAGTACTTTCAGATGTACTTTGTTAGTGCTCATCTACTTTATATGAGCATATCACAGATAAGTATAAATATCTCACCGCCTTGTAATTGAACAAAGCCATTAAATGGCTTAAACGGTTGACAATTCTGTCAGACATTTAATGGCTGTCATGGTGTAATTTACGTAGAACAATGCCGACATGCGCAGTTAAGTGGTGCAAAAACACGAAATCGAAGAAAAAGTGCGGAGAAATATCGTTTCATTCGTAAATTATCTAAAAACTACACTTTTAAATTAATTGTATTTTTTTCTCTAGCTATTAAATATTCATGCAATAAACCGACAGAAAATCATAAAAAAATAATTTGAAATCGATATAAATATATTTTGAAAATGCGCCTGACGCAACGCTGTATACCTTTTCGGCAATATCCGCGTCAATAATACGCGATGAGTGCGCGTTTCGGCAATATCCAACAGCTGACGATCGGGTTACGATTATGATTATTATTGTAATCGTTTTTCGATTGGTGCATGAAACGGTAGGCTGATATTATGGTACGTTGACTAGATGCACGGAATCATTGTTAATATTAAATCAACTAATTGCTTTGTGAAATACACGAGAGCTTTTAATAGTTTTAAATATTATACACTATATTTGATATATCTTTATACATTGTAATAACTTTTTTAATAGAATTAAAAGTTTAACCATGTTTTATTTGCAGCGGGAGGATAATAAATATTTTTCAATTTTTAAAGAGCAATCACACAAAATATGTAGTATTTTAAATTTTACCTATCTCTATTCGTTGCTAGTTTATTTACAATTAAAATACACTGTATATTTTACTGATACGGCGGCACAAGATAATCCCAACTGATGTTTCAAAAATATATTTTTAACTCGCATGCTTTCATAAAGCTATTACTTGTTTAAATATAACATGGTCATGTTCTCCACGTACCATAATAAAACCTACCGTTTTGTGCACCAATCGAAAAACGATTACAATAATAATCATAATCGTTACCCGATCGTCAGCTGTTGGATATTGCCGAAATGTGTACTCATTGCGTATTATTAACGAGAATATTGCCGGGGAGGTATATAATATTGCGTCGGGTATAAACAATATATTTTTAAATTCAATGCAAATATTTTAAAAGTAAATTAGGAGAAAATATATATTGTGAGAATATCGACGTATACCACATTACATACCCGAATGCAGAGGGTAATCTTTTTCGAGCCTATGTACGATTATGTAAGTATGGCAGCAAAATCAGCTTGATGGAGTTAACGTATGAGGAGGAACCGTTGGATTCCTCTAAATTGTGGGAGTGACATGGGCTACATTACATTTCTGTTCAGTTAAATATTTTTTATCAGTCGGGTCTTTTGTTTTTATAATAATTACTAGTATTTTTTATCCAAACTTGTGAACGTATCCATTACTGAAAACCTAAATACAAGAGACAAAACTTGAACACATACATAATATTCAAAGAAAAGTTTCCTACTGAGTTGACTGTATAAAATAATAATCATAGTATACCACCGTTTTGGAGAGGTGCCTAATAGCTGCCAACAGAACAGCGATAATTATTTTTTTTGTACAAAACGCACTTTTTTGTCATAAGCTGATCGTCGGATTAGATAGCTCAAGTTTGACTTTGCAAAAAATTAATTGTTTCACTTTTCCACTACGAATAATGTTTTAAAAGAGAATTTTTCGATTCTATCCTTTTTATCAAACCCATTTTTCCGGGAAAACTTTCTATTTTATTACACAATTTGCTAGCTATTATCGATTTAATCCTTTCTATTTCAGCTTAAGTTATTTTAACACAGTATTCAGGCAAAGCCTCAATATTAACTGTTTTTGGGCTTTTCTGCAATTTCAAGGCTTTCAATATTTCCTTCATACCTACAATCCATACATTTTTCCTTCAACATTCCCCATCGTTTCCTAGAACATATCAAAGTGTTCGATGTGCGTTTTAAGGCTTAAGCATGCCTTTTGAACTTTGAGATAAAGCTTGCGTCCTATATGTCGTTGTTCCGTCTTTTATATGTAAAACAAACATAACTTTGACAAATGTTCAGTACCTAATGTAACTATAACTTAACATTTAAAAACATAATGTAATTTTATAAATAAAACTAGGTATCGCTTGTGTGCGCTCGCTGCTAAAGCAGCTCGCGGAACGGTTGTCTTCTTTAGTTTTGCGTGCAAATTTTTTTTACATTTTTTCCCCTATATTGAAGTTTTATTAATTCTGATTAGGGCTGTTTGGAAAAGATATGAGTTAATATTTGCAAAATACCAAGAATTTGGGTCGTGATTTTTTTGTCTATAAGCCATACATTTTAAAGACATAATAAGGAGACAAAAGCTTGAAATATTACATACAAAAATAACTATTTATAAAAATTGTTATTTCTTGTATGACAACACTAAAATATTTTTTTATCAAAATGTGCAGAATATTAGTACCTACAAACGCCTCATACATTCTAATGATATCAATAGAAGGCAACAGCTTGAAATATTGCATACAAAAATACATATATATGAAAATTATTATTTCTTGTATGGCAACACTTGAATATTTTGTTACCAAAATGTGAAGTCTATTAGTACCTACAATCGCGTCATACATTATAAGGTTGTCAAAAATATACAAAAGCTTGAAATATAACATACAAAAATGCATATGTATGAAAATTATAATTTTTTGTACGGGAACACTGAAATATTATTTTACCCAAATGTTAATACTTCTAGTATCTACAAACGCCTCATACATTGGAATGACATCAAAAGGAAACAACAGCTTGAAATATGACATACAAAAATACACTTGTATGAAATTATTATTTTTTATATGGCAACACTGAAATAATTTTCCACCAATTTATACAGTCTATAACTACCATTAAACGCCTCATACAGAAAGCGGACGTTTAGTGATGCTGGGCTTGGTGGTGGTGGTATTTAAAGGGAGACAACAGCACGAAACACCACATACAAAAATACAAATGTATGAAAATTACTATTTTTTGTATGGCCACACTAAAATATTTTTTTATCAAAATGTGCAGAATATTAGTACCTACAAACGCCTCATACATTCTAATGATATCAACAGAAGACAACAGCTTGAAATATTGCATACAAAAATACATATATATGAAATTTATTATTTTTTATATGGCAACACTTAAATATTTTGTTACCAAAATGTGAAGTCTATTAGTACCTACAATCGCGTGATACATTATAACGTAGTCAAAAATTTACAACAGCTTGAAATGTGCCATACAAAAATGCACATGTATGAAAATTATTATTTTTTGTATGGCAACACTGAAATATTTTTCCACCAATATGTACAGTCTATAAGTACCATTAAACGCCTCATACAGAAAACTGACGTTAAGTGATGCTGGGCATTATGGTGGTAGTCTTTAAAGGGAGACAACAGCCCGAAACACCACATACAAAAATACAAATGTATGAAAATTATTATTTTTTGTATGGCAACACTAAGATATTTTTTAATCAAAATGTGCACAATATTAGTACCAACAAACGCCAAATACATTCTAATGTTACCAATACAAGACAACAGCTTGAAATATTACGTATAAAAATATATATGTATGATAATTAATATTTTTTGTATGGCAACACAAAAATATTTTTTTACCAAAATGTGCAGTCTATTAGTACATACAAACACGTCATACATTATAACGTTGTCAAAAATTTACAACAGCTTGAAATGTGACATACAAAAATGCACATGTATGAAATTTTTTATTTTTTGTATGGCAACACTGAAATATTTTTTTACACATTGGTACAGTCTATAAGTGCCATTAAGCGTCTCGTACAAAAAAATGACGTCGAATGGTGGCAACAGCCTGAAATCTTCGATAATCCTGTAGAAAATGCATTTGTATGAAAACATTTTTTTTGTATATGGCAACATTGGATTTTCGATTTTTTACATAGGGTCCATTTGAAATAAAAAATCTCCCATACATACTTATATGCTCTGTCTACGGTTTCCGCCCAAGTACTCAAAAAGTGAAACACATGAAAAAAAATTCTGTATCCCAGTGTTGCCAGTTGATTAAGATGAAAATGATCAAATGTCATTACGGCACCCAAAAAAAATAGTCCTGTGAAAAAAATTCATTGAAATATTTCTCCTTCTACTTTTTACATTTTTGAATGAAAAGTTCCAAAAAATGTATGAAAGATGAAAAAAAAAACTTCACCTGGCAACACTTCGAGCTGAGCTCCATGACTGCCCGATACAAAGTGACTCGCTCAAATGTTGCCAACCTCAAAATATTTCACTTCGAAAAATGCATTTTTTCATACATTTTACAAAATGGCTGATACAAGGTCCGCCATCTGGTTTAAAAAATAAAACATTGCCATATGATAAAATTGAGACTACACTGCGGCCAATAAAATAAATATGTCGAAAAAATATTAATAAAACCGCCGCGCTACGACCCCACAAACACACCTCGAAAAATGAAACATTTCAAAGTCAAATATCTCAGCGGCCATCTTGTTTGTCCAATTTTTTCTAATTTTATCGTAACAGTCGTCCCACAATTAGCCGAAAATGACACCAATCTCAGGTAGGCGCGCAGAATAAAAAAAAAGTTGAAAATCGCAGGAGGGCCGCCATCTTGAATTTTGTATGTTTCTCATTTTTCCTATAACCACCATTATTTACCGAAAAAATATCTCATACATTATTACTACCCCCCACCAATAGTTTAGGCTGGGCTACTCGAAATGTCAAAAAAGTGAAAAAAAAAATCTAGCTCCCAGTGTTGCCAGTTAATTTGGATGAAAATAGTCAAATGTCATTACGACCCCCCTGAAAGATACCCATGTAAAATATTTTCATTAAAAATGTTTCTCCTTCTACTTTTTACATTTTTGAATGGAAAGTTCCAAAAAAAGTATGAACGAAGAAAAAAAATCCTAAACCTGGCAACACTTCAAGTCACGCTCCACAACCGCCCCATACAAGGCGATTCGCTGAAATGTTGCCAACCTCAAAATATTTCAATTCAAAAAATGCATTTTTTCATACATTTTACAAATTGCCTGACCCAAGATCCGCCATCTGGTTAAAAAAATAAATAAATCCGATTTGGTAAAATTGAGCATATATCCAAGAAAAAAAAAGAAAAAAATCCAAAAAATATTTAAAAAAACACATCAGTGCCACCCTGCAAACACACCTCGAAAAATGAAAAATTTCAAACTCAAATATCTCGGCGGCCATCTTGTTTTTTCAACTTTTTCCAATTTCATCGTATCAGTCGCCCTCAAATTAGCCAGAAACGATACCGATCTTGGATGGGTGCAAAATAAAAAAAAAAAGTTGCCCAATCCAGCTCGGCCGCCATCTTGAATTTTGAAAGTTTCAGATTTTTCCCATAGACACGGAGGCAAATAAAAAATTCCACTCATACATCAAACCCACCCCCCACCACTCCTTCAGGTCGATGAAGTCGATTTTTCGTAAAACTGAAAAAAAAATCCTGCGGCCAGTGTTGCCAGTCGACATCGACGAAAATGGTCAAATGTCATTACGACAGCCAAAAAAAATATTCCTGTGAAAAATTTTCATCAAAATTATTTCTCCTTCTACTTTTCATATTTTTGAATGAAAAGTTTGAAAAATTGTAAGAGTGGGGAGAAAAAAACTCAAACCTGGCAACACTTCGGACCGAGCCCCACGACCGCCCCGAACAAACCAAATCGCTCAAACGTTGCCAACCTCCGAATATTTCACTTCAAAAAATCCGTTTTTTCCTACATTTTACAAATCGCCTAACAGACGACCCGCCATCTTGTTGAAAAAAAAAATAAATCCGATTTGGCAAAATTAAGGATATATCCGAGAATTTTTTTAAAAATGGCAACAAAATATTAAAAATCCCGAGAGATACGACCTCCCAAAAACACCTCGAAAATTGAAAAATTTCAAACTCAAATATCTCGGCGGCCATCTTGGATTTTTATTTTTTTCAAATTTCATCGTAACGCCCACCTGAATATTATTCGAAAAAGAAACAAACATCAGCATAAAGTCAATAAATAAAAAAGTTAAAATTTTTAAATCGGCCGCCATCTTGAATCTATGGCATCTCATATTTTTCCCTTTGCCTCGGGGGGGAGAGGAAAAAACCCGCCATAGACAACAAAGTCGCTCCTAGACGGCATCATGGAGAACGGCATGTCAGTCAGTCAGTGGTAAGTTCAGGATTATATATATATAAAATCTACATAGTCTGTTTACCCCTCGTACCCCCTAAGCTCTTCAATTTAAACAAGTCTCAAGAAATAATTATAATATTTTTCACCCACATTTACCTACGTGGGTTCACGGCGTTTATAATTATACAAAACACAAAGTAAACATGAACTCAATCTAAAATCACGGACGAAATCTCAGGCCGGTAATTAACTGCTATTTGCTTAACCTCGATAACCAGTGTGTTCGACCAAGGACGGACGTGCTACAAGCGAAGATATCTCATTTATTAGTGCGGATTTTTGGAGTTTTGATTTTTTTATTACATTATCGTAGTCAAATTATCTCTTATTTGTTTCATTATCACTTAATACAATGGCGAAGAAAAACATTATGAGGCAACTAACACGCCTGATTATTCTTTAAAAAAATGTTCTTAAAGGTATGTGAAGTTTACCAATTCTCACTACTTAGTTTCTCTCACTTTAAGATGAGTTCTGTGTTTAGCAGTGAGTCAATAATGTGTTACTCATATTCACATCACATAACATTTGCTAGTGGTAGTTAAGACTTTTATGACACAATTACGCCTTTTGTTTCGTAGTTACCGCTTAATATTCAATTATTCATTGAGCCGTAGAATAATTTAGTTTTGTGATTTAGGTTCACTCAAGTCTTAGATAAAGTGTGTAGTGTTCATTAATATAAGTGATATATGCATCCATTTTAATTGAAAATTAATAAATTTTATACGAGGGACTTTCGCTCAGAAGATCCTAAAGTTCATAAAGAGATGCACCATTGTTTTCTATCATAATACTACATACGTATTTGATAGAAAAACAATGGTGCATGCAATAAAGATGATTAATCCCCTTTTACTTCAATCCACGGGATGTTAAATGGTAACTTCCGTATATGGATACCTATAACCATCAACAAAGAGGACATTCTTATCTTAAGCCCACGGAAGACCGGTTCTAAGAATTAAAGTACAATTTCTTTTGATTTTTTTTTATTTCATCGCTTTAAATGCGACAACGTCCTTATAACGGTGTTTATATAAATTGATTTCGCAAATCCGCTTGCTCCTATGCGATTTTAATTTCAGAAAGGAGTTGGATTTCGTGCAAAAGGAAACACACGCTTAATAATTAGATGTTTCGAATAAATGTTTCCATTTTAAAGGATAAAATAAACGATAAAATTGAAGTTTAATAAATCTCTTTTTGTAGTCCATTTCACTGTATTTCAGACGTTCTTCAGTTCTTTAAAAATACTTTTGGTGGCTACATAAGCCAACACGAGATAAGGACAGTTGGTCATGTAGCTGTGAATAGTTTTTTGTGGTAAAAAACTATTCACCAGTAAACTAAACTAGTGAACGAAATTATAGTCATCTTCCTTTTTTTAAGATTATAGGATTAGGTAGTGCTATGTATTTACTGTCTAACATCATCTCATTTTATTTGTCTCAATCTTCAATGAACGCAGGTGCTAACGTTTATTGTACACCCTAAGATTGTACATAATTTTTTTAACAAATTTTTTTTTTTCATTTCATTTAAAAGAAAATCCTTAAATCACGCTTCTAAACTATTGTTCTTTGTCTTTGAGTTAAAATTCATTGTATGTGAGTTTACTCCAATGTGAATTTTCATAGGAATACGCTAAGTTTGAGGATCACATGCATAGTTGGGAAACTTGTGGAGCTGTTGAAACGGCGTACGAATATCTTGGATGAAATTTGGAAAGTTTCTGCCAATTTGATAGCTCTATTTGCGAAATGTTTTCAATATAGACTTAATTACTTTAAAATTTTTTTCGCAGATTAATGTAGCGAAACGTCCAGAAAGGATTTTTTATGATGAAAACTTCGGGTTTCCAAAATGAAGGTATTACCGCCATACCAATTTTTTTTGTCTTCAAACAGTATTTGAGTGCTGCTGTGTTCTTGTGAAAGGAAGATATACTTCTACGAGGATATTTCGGTAACTATTAACGTACTCTTCAGGGGTAACAATGTGTGGTGTGTTCGCGAATCTCGTCAAGAGATGGCGCTACACGTTTCTGAATCACGCTATCAAAATTTTCTCAACACCTTGCATATATACAAACACAGAACTGCTGTCGATGCTATCGAAGCACGGCCACTCTCCGGGCACGATCACGTAGCCCGGCGGGAGATCACCCGTTGCCAAAAATGCATCTGCTTAGCTCAGATAAGATTGTTATCCTATTTTATTAGAACTAAGAATCCAAGACTAGTGAGCATATAACGACATAATTATAAACTGAAGTACATAATTATTTATTCCCTTATTTAAAAAGGACTTAAGAGCCGGACTCGTTTGATTTAAAAAACATATCGCTGCTACTACTGTATTTTTATTAAAATTGACATTTAAATTTGAAAGAATAAAAATAAATTGCAACTGAAACCATTTATACTTTCGCAATACAAAATGTGAGAATATTTTTGTGTTATTTATCTTTTCTGTTATTTGTTATATTTTTTTTGCAGTAAATATTTAATTTGATTAAAAGTTTTACTTGCTCAAATATATTTTTTATAGAATTGAAGTAGGAAATAAAAAATGTAGTTCTAGATTCGATAGCCCTAGATTTCTCTTCTGGGTCTGGGTGTTTGAGTATTTATGAATGTAAGTGTGCACGGAATCCACGACACATGCATTCTTAGTGTGTAGCTGTGATTGCAGAAAGCGTTTTTACATTTATTTAAAAAATAAACGTTTATATATTATGTGACCATTCAAATAGGAATCTGCAAAGTTTAATGACCCGGTAAATAGTTTAGAAATTCGTTGCACGGAAAGTTCGTATGAAGCTAACGAGATAATTTGAAATTGAATCTAATTAGATATTAGTTTAGAATCAATTTGTAGGAAAATGCAGTGAATTGTTTATGTTATATTAATGTGTTTAGAGTATTTAAGATATTTTTCTAGATTCACTGTTGTTTTTATGCGCTATCTATCATAAGGAGTTTAATTTAGCAAATAAATGATATTATTAAAATGTTTCAATTTAGAGCTTGTCATAGATACGAGTTATATATATTTCATACTAATAAAATTTTAGAAATACTTAATTTTACATAATATTTAATTTTTACGATTTTATTATGGATATATTAAATGAAATACATGATAATTGTCTAGATCACCTCACATAACTTTGTTCAGTAATGACAAATCATGCTTGGTAAAGAAAGAAGCCATTTTCTTCACAAAAAGGACATAACATCAACAATTTAAGACTTTACCAGCAAACCATACAAAAGGTGCTCGGGGGGACTAATTTTAAAACCATCACCCACACAATAATTCAGTCGAGTCAAAGGAAATTCTATATTCCACGGTCGTCCAAATCAAATTTTCAAGGGAGACATCTGAGAGAAAAACCAACAAAAATATTTTCTTTCCATTATCTCGACCCTTCGGCTATAGTGTGGAAAGTCGCTAGAATTGATAAATCGATGTTACTTTGTATTAATAGCTTTTTATAAAAAAGCAATGTGGTTAGAAACTTGATTCGATTCCCAGGCCATAAACTCTGATATTAAAATTATGTGCGTTTTAGAAATTAATTATCTGTTGCTTAAACAAAAGGAAAACTTTATATCGAAACCTATTTTTATGAATCTGAAGCCAACATGCCATGACATGATAAAACATGTATTTTCTTCAAAATTAGCCTTTTCCTTTAGTTTGTCATACATAATTTCTTCGCAGAATGTGATCCTTATAAGCGACACTATCCGATGATGGAGTAATACAGGTGTGTTTTTTTAATTTCAAAATGAACTCGTTCGATTCCCAGGTGGGAAAATAAATATATTTATGAAATTCAATGGTGCAATTTTAGTATTTTTGAAAATGGGCCTCGAAAATCCTTTCAGCACTTTTCGTTAATCCTTATAGTTTCGGATTTGGCCCTAAAGGCCCATTTCAAAAATTCACCATGTATATAGGCGTAGTTACCTCTTATAATCCGCGCCAAGCTGTTAGTCAACTCTGAAGTGTTTGCGAGCAGGTGTTCTCATATAATTTGCTATGGCGACACGATTCATTTCTATATTCAGAGCGGACTAGCAGTTTTCGCGGACTATACTATCTAGTATATACTATGCGCTCGATTACTACTTCAATTTCATATAAAAATCATATACATTTTTAATTCACCACATTTTACAAATAAATAAATTCATTCATTCATTCATTCATTCACACGTAAAAATTAAACCATTCCGAATTATTTATTTTTTCCTACACCAAAGTTAAGCAGCGTCGGTGATAACAGGAAAAACAAAGCCCAAAACGAGTCTGACGTATTTTCCCTTTTGAGTTTCCGGACTTGAATTTCAAATGCGTCCTTTTTATTTTGACGGGCGCGAACAATAATCGGACCGGAAGTTTCAGTGTTATCTGCAGCCTGAAACGGATTTCCGGTTTCAGTCGCTTACCGACTTTTATTTAAACTATTGCGAAACGTTGATTGGGATTCCCTTTTAGGATGTTCGTCACGAAATTCCGTGATTTTGTGACGAAACTTTAGGCAAAACTTCATTTCGTTTACGGGTTTTCTGTACGCGTTTCCTTTGTACTATGTTTTTGCTCGAAATCTAAGTGTTGTGTGTTGGATGTTCAAATACTACACTCATGTTGAATTGTTTGAATTTTGCAGATAATACACTATCGCATTTTTTTTGCTAAGAATTGAGCAATATCCTCCTCCTTTTTCGAAATTATCAAGAACTGTCTTAAGGCGGTAAATAGAAGATGACAACATATCATATCATCTCCATATATCGATTATAGCCCTAGTGTAATAGTTTTTTTTAACATACTAACAAATTGCTTGACATGATTAGTTTGCACCGACAGGAAAGTTAAATGCCTATTTATATACACTGCACCTTTTTTTTGTTTACCTTCAAAAGGCGTGTAAACGACGCAGGGTTATATGGGATTCTTACCGCACTAATACCCCCCCAGTGGCCGTCTTCGGCGCTGCGTACAGGGCTCCGTGATCTCTAAAGGAACGCAAGCGGAGTCCTCCTACCGCGTTGCTCCATTGGGCTCGCACGGACAACGCCTGTATATATTTTTTATATTTTAAGTTACTTTTTTTTCTACTTTGTTTTTTTTACTTTGTACTTTGATTTTTATGTACACAGCTGACGGTGATCCAAGATTTTAATAAAACTCGGATGTTCTAAAGTACCAGAGAATGTAAGGTCGGCTTTATTATGGCCACTAAAAAGTAAGGCCGTAAGATTAATAAGATTTTTTATATAAATTAGGTTCCCAGTTTTAAGGTGGGTGGATTTTTCCTTGTGACACGGTTACCCAAATGAGGTCTTTGTTTGTTATCATTATTTTAACCTATATATGTATTTTGATTTAATAATGTAAAATGCACAAGATTTTATTTATCTTTATCAGGTTGCATGTAAAGATACCAGTTTTTAACCCACTTTTCTGTGTCCGATTGAGCTAAATTTTTGCTTACGTGTTTGTTTGGGGTGACATTACATTATTGGTGTGGTTATTCTAAATGTACGTAATAAATCGGACGCCCCAACTATGTCAGCCCTATTACTTTAAACAGAAAATAAATTGGTACTAAACATTGCTTAAATAAATATTAGACAACTGCTGATTTTCAATCCTGTGAAATACTACAAAGCAACTTCTCTAGCTTAAAAAATATAAAATTGAAAGCTATAAAGCAGTTTTTAAAGTGGGAAAAATTTACTCATATTGCATATACATCCAAGGTGCGAATGATTGCGATATATTTTGTTAAACCGAAAATATCATAGCAATTTAAAAGGGAATGCCTTTTGTGAAAAAAATAATCGTGTATGGAACGTTGCCACGACGCTGCGAAAATTCAGTCACAAAAATGTATTTTTAAATGTTATTCTAAAATACAGTTTAGAATACACGTAGCCTGAATCGAAACACTTAAATAACTGCGGAGGTTTCTCAAACGTTGGAAAGTTTTATACATTTTTGATTGTAGTCCCTGGAGCATTTGATATCCCGGTTTATTTTTCAACACTAGAGGAAATTGGTTTTCAATGCTCTCACAATTGAATCGGAGGGAAAAATATTAAGTTCCGTCTGCTGGGAAGGGATTGCCAACTCATTTATATCCCATGGATGGACTATTGGTTCCGTAAATAGGAGTCATGGGTTATGTCTATCCAGTACCCTTACGTATGTTCGCAAAAAAGAGAGACTAAACATAAAGTGCCGTTTTGTCAATTTAGACACTTAATGTGACGTTATGACACTATAGCAAATACCAAAACAGTCATTTTTGTCAAACCGTAAAAACTTATGGTAAGGGTACAGAGTGGTGGCATAAGGGAACCCCCTGCCCCCGCCTGGTGACCACCCGTAATATTTGCGAAGTCACCCCCCTCACCTCGAGTTTTCAAAAGTATCGTTCAAATATATTTTACATATTTTTCTTTATTAATATGGCGTTTGGCACGTAATGCCCACAATGCAAGCAAACCTATAACTACAAGCGAAACAATATTATCATGAAGACGTTATCAGATGACAAAAACAAGCACAACAAGACCATAATAATAAATATAAATTTAGCATGTTGTTTGATTGTGTACATGTGCGTTCCGTTATATTTTTTTTTTTATAATATAGGAGTAGCAGACGAGCATGCAGTCCACCTGATGGTAAGTGGCTACTGCCGCCCATTGACATTTGTAATCAACCCCAGATTTGATTAGATATTCCTACCTGAGGTTGGCTACAGATGCGCCGCTACCCCTGAGGACTAAGCTGGAACACCTCCGAAAAGTCGGTCTCCCTTACCATACCCTTCAAACCGCAACACAGCGGCGCCTAACGTTGCTGTTATTAGGTAGAAATAGGTGTGTGGCAGTGGTGCCGCCGGAGTCGAAACACAAAGGGTTCTACCACCTTCAAAATCCATAAATGATCCGTGTAGGAGTATGCGTGTAGAACGTGTCAACTAGTGTTACTTTAACTTATTATTTCAAGCCAGATTAACGTGGTTCAATCAATACTTTAAACAGAATAGTGAATTTCTATAAAGTCAATACTTAAATTTTAAAGGAGTTTACAAAGTTTTGCGGTGTTTTGTTTCACTGGAGAAACTCAAGCTTCGCAAGGATCTCAGATCACTCCCCATCTATCGATCCATAGGTCCTGGCAGTTTAGCGAAAGGGGTCGCAAAATTCGAAGTTGGCTCGTAAATTCGCAAGGCAGGTCGATTTCCATGGCCGACTCCCGATTCACGTTGAATATTTAGTTTCGGAGTTCTGGTGCTGGAGTTATGAACGCAGCTATTACATGCTAGTATACGTTGGTACATGTTACCAATACGAGCTCAGTAAATTGTTGCTTGGAACAGTATTGTAGCAGTAGCAGTGATTTTGAAAATTGGGTTTCAAGGTGGGGCTTTTAATGCACTGGCAACAGTGTGGTGCATATAAATAGGTACAGCATCCTTACTTATGCCTTATAGGAGTATACATTTATTAGGATAAGCTTAGAGTAACGCTGTTTTGTTACTAGGACTTCCAAAGGATAAGTAATGCTTATAAAAGACTACTAATATTCTATATGCCTGTGATAGCACCTCTTTTGCTCCTATTTCTGCCTTATAACAGCATTGTAAAAATGCTGTGATCTAGTTTTAACGGTTCTCAAAGAATGCTTTACGTTATAAGTTAGTCCTTTAGTAAAAGGGTAATTCATCATTCATCATCATCATCAACATCATCATCATGATTGATTTTAGTTTTTTTTTTCTCCTTAACGACTCCAGTTCTATTCGATGGCAGTGACTATGTATCCACGATACTATGTATAGATAACGCTTTATTCCTATATACCACCTCACGTGTTGGAACAATATTTGATCAGCGTGTGAACTGACCACTCAACCGCTCGCTTCAAAATTTATACGTAAACAGTAATTCCATCAACGGCGTAGAGGATCTACGCATCCATCTACGACGTAGCCGCATACGCTACGAGAATATTTTTCATATCGTAAACTATGCTCGTAGTATCTTAACAATTTTAGTTGTTTTTCAGTATCTTAATGTGTTGATTTTTGTTTGTTTTTATTAATAATATTATTGTTGCAAGATTAGTTATCTATTTAATGTTATTTTTATGTTTTGTTAATATCTTGCTGACTATTATTTACAATCACTTATTTTTTCTTGTTTATCATAACCATATATAATATTTTAAGATTATTTAAAAAGTATTTTGTTTTCTCTTGTATTGTATTTTTAATTCGTCTTCAAAAAGATTTTTACAATTTACAATCGGACTATTCACCAACTTAAAAATCTCAGATTATTGGCCTAATTCCTAGCAAATTAGGTAGATACTTCTACTAACTCAAGTCCCTTGTCGACGCAGGAATCCTGTAGTACACTAAGGACCCTTCAAGGCTAAGTACTTAGCGTCTGACCTTTGTCCCTATAAAGGATTTTGAATTGACTTATGTACCTAGTTTTCCTTTAGGTACGAAACAGTGCGCCAAGTCAAGTTAGAAATGAGTTTTTTTCTGATTTCTTTTTAGTAAATGACTTGAAGTCTTATTATCTTGATCTTATATATTTATCGATTTATCGAATAAGTGGTAAATTAAACATTTTTCAATGCCACTTACAGTTATGAAAATGTTATTTATTATTCAGTAGACGTACCAGTTTACTAAACAAAAGGTTTACCAGTTTACTAAACCTTTTGTTTAGTAAACTGGTACGTCTACTGAATAATAAATAATTTCTTAATCAAATCTCCCCATACATTGAAACTTATATGTATAAAGGATAGTATGTAAAAATGAATTTAAAAAATTATACATGCATAATATTTGCATTTTGTCCGCAAAACACTTAATAGAGATATCCATACTAATTTAACGTTCACTAAGCAAAAACAAGTCAACAACCGCAACACTCGTCGAGCGAGCTTCATTGTCCTACCTACCTAACCTACCTAAGACTCGAACAAATTACGGTAAAACAATGATTACCTTCGAAGGAGCACGAATTTATAATAAAATACCCTCATCCTATAAATTAATTTATGAATGAGAATGAAATTTCTTTAAACCTAACGGTATTGTATACAATTTCTACATTCCTCAAGTTATTACATGCTTTTTGTAAGCCTTCAAATGAAACCTCATAATAAACACATTACTGGTAAAGCATTAAAGATTTGACTAAGGAAAACTTGACTGAAATGGCTTGTAAATAATCTTGCAGCAAGTTTGACAGCTGTCACAGGAAACGCCCCAGCGATCATAAATTCGAACGTGTTTATGTGAGGGGTCCATGACACTTGTCCGTATGATATCGGTTACGATTATTATTATTATTTTTAATAATATAGGCGTAGCAGACGGGCATGCAGTCCATCTGATGGTACTCGTAAGTGGCTACTGCCTTC
This sequence comes from Epargyreus clarus clarus, assembly GCA_014595695.2. Taxonomy (NCBI): domain Eukaryota; kingdom Metazoa; phylum Arthropoda; class Insecta; order Lepidoptera; family Hesperiidae; genus Epargyreus; species Epargyreus clarus. The sequence continues at coordinate 3,205,785 of JACTTY020000016.1, read as the reverse complement.
AATGTACATCTATGATCAATTCCAGATAAGATTAGATATTCCTACCTGAGGTCGGCCACAGATGCTCCGCTACTCCTGAGGACTAAGCGGGAACGCCTTAGAAATGTATGTCTCCTTACCAAACCCTTCAAAGTAGAACACAAAATCTTTTGACGCTGCTGTCATTAGGCAGAAATAGGTGGTTAGTGATACCTCCGGAGTTGATCCACAGGGGATTCTACGACGTTTAACTAGAAGCATTACAAAGGCTAATTTAATTTCATATTACAATTTCACCAATACTCATTAATAACCTTCTAGAAATCATATGTTAGTGAATTTGATCATAAATCATAAATATATTTATTTTTGTATAGGCCAACGGCGGCACTTACAAATTTGAACATGACTGTTAAGACAAATTATTATTTTCACCCGATTTGCCGTTGATAAGTGTGAAGAGCCTCTCCCGTCAGCACGGCGGGCCGGTTAAAACGAATTGTTTTCGACTTACCCGGTTATCCGGCGCAGGTGCGCGCTACACAGGATTAAGGATGACAAACGACGTGATCCAAACACGTTAATAATTAGATATGTGGATCTCCGGGGTCCTTCAGCGTATGTTTTGCTTTTCCTTCGCGCTTAATTCGTACGCAAAAATATCGGTATTGCGCAATTTTGATGTAATAAAACGTGTTAACTAGTGATGCTTGATTAAAATATTTTTCTTAACTAGAAGAACTAACAGATAGTATATTGTTGGACAATGTGTAACTAAAAGTTCAGTAAATACAAAAAAATCAATTGTATTACTTTATTATTTAAAGCTGTTCATCCTTATCAGTGATAATTGTTAAATGGTATAATAATATATGGTGTATTTTTATGGAAATTAAATTTATGTTTGACACGATTAGAAAACCTTTTTTCTTATTATTGTCATATCCAAAAATTGTTTCTTCAAAGGCGGGCCTGAAAATATTTTGATAACTTTTGCATTCGTTCATCCACGCCCATGTCAAAAATGTACACTGTATATGCTTTTTGATCAAAAACATTATATACAGCATTTTATTAAAATGTCTTCAATTGACACATTTATATACACACCAAATTACTACTGAACGTTATCTAACGCAACAGAATCATGTTACGTGGCCTTCGAACGTGACCCACAATCCCACATCAATTCCGAGAGACCTCTTACAAGGCCTAACAAGTGTCAGATTGTATTTACATTGATACCCGCCAGAGGTCGCCAGTGTCAATAGCAACGGTAAGTTGTGAGGGCACTGGGCTTTGTAAACATTGAATATATTATTTTCCGTGTCCTAATATACATATAAAGTCTTTAATTATGTACGTTCTGACTTTTTTATATAAGGCAATATGCTTGTTAAAGCATTGGTTCTACGAGTACATTACGATTGCCTGTGTCGTAGGAGTTATGGATGTATGAATATTCAGACCTCGGTCTGACTGGAATTTAAATTCCTCATTTAGATGACTGACCGGGCAGGGATCGAACAGGAACCGTCTCTCACTAAAGTATAGCGACAACGCTATCAGCTGCAGTGACTATTTACATTCAAATCGATGGATGTAGCTATTTCTCCTACGATTTCCTCTCAGAGTCACAAGGTTTGATAGATTTCACACGCCTTTGAGAACGTCTTTTACAGAATTCGCAAGAACCATTACCTTAGAATATTACCGCATATTACCTTAAAATAGTTCACTTTGACGTTAAAACAAGTTAATTTCATAATATATTTACAACCTCTAAAAATCAAAGACTCTTACTTGGGATTGAAACTCCAGACCTCCAGCGAAAAGACCGAATTTCAAATCACCAGATTATCATTGCTGCACTCATAACCTACAAAAAATCTAGTCTTAATCATTTAAACTAAATTCATTTCGTTCTTGACCCTAGAACTATATATCCTATTTACACAAACATTCAATTGAACCTACATGTCATATCTTATGTACACACATTCAACATCATATCGCGGTCCCTAGTGTTAATGAGCCTCAAGTCACAGTTGCCCCAACTTCAGGGTCGGGATAATCGGGGCGTGACGTCTCTGATATCCTTATCAGCTCGCCTGTCCTTGGTTTTGATGTTTGAGCGCTTGTTTACTTAATGCCTATGTAACTGGTTTGATAAATTGAATAGCATCTTATTTAATATCATAAAGGCTAAAGTTAATTGGAACGGATGGATATTTGTTAGTCTTTTACACAAAAACTACTATTCGGATTTAGATGGACTATAACCTGACGACTATATTCGTCAATATTCTCAAATGATCTAGCCTTAATAATTGAAACTAAGCTCAGCTCGTAGTTGAGTCTATTTGTCATATCGTATTTATACGACATTCAACATTATATTGCTGTCCCTAGTGTTAATGAGCCTCAAGTCACAGTTGCCCCAACTTCAGGGTCGGGATAATCGGGGCGTGACGTCTTTGATATCCTTATCAGCTCGCTGGTCGTTGGGTTTGATGATTGAACGCCTGTTTCCTAAGTGCCAACGTAACTGGTTTGATAATATGAATTTTGATACTATTATCATATAAATAAATATACTTTATTATTTTAAAGCTTATGGTAGTCGTTGCTACGCCACGTTCTTTCCGTAAGATTAGCGTAGTGTAAACTACTACTTGGTAGAAATGATAAACTTGGTAGCGATTCAAATTTATTTTTAGACGAGGAAATACTAAGGTAAACTTAAATACGAGTTTTTTTGGCTGCAGGCATATCCTTCCGCTAATTTGGGCACACTCTTAGATAACTTGACTTTATCAATCTGTACATGTTTGCGCCTGGGGGTAAGGACGGTTGAGGGCCATCGCTGTCATTGCGGCGCTGACGTCGATGTGTTTGGATACCTCGACAGTCCATTTCTTGTCAGCGCAGTGCTGGCCGCTTATTGCGTCACGCTACCATCAACGACGTCATTCGTCGGGCTTTTGTCACCGTCAACGTGCCGGCTTGTTTGGAGCCGAATGGTCTCGCACGATGACAAGCGGCCCGACGGTATGACGTTAATACCCTGGAAGGGGGGGGAGGATGCTAGTGTGGGACGCTACGTGTGTCGACACACTGGCTCCTTCTCACCTCCAGGCGTCTTCATCTGGCGCGGGGGCGGCGGCTACTGCTGCTGAAAACGCCAAGCGTCGTAAATATATTAGTTTATGCAATAACTATATATTTATGGCGTTTGGTGTTGAAACTTTGGGTCCATGGGGTCCGGATGCTTGGCAGTTGTTTTAACAGCTGTCAACTCGTTTGGTCGACGTCTCTGGGGACCCGAGAGCTGGCATGCATTTTGCTCAAAGAATTGGTATAGCAATTCAGAGAGGAAATGCTGCCAGCGTCTTGGGAACCCTGCCCAAAGACAGTGATGGTGACAATTTTTTATGGTAGTGTTTTTGTTTTTTATATTTTTGTTTTTCATTTTTGTATATATGTAAATTTTGTAAATAAGGTATTTTATATTTATAGTTTAATTTATTATTTTTAATTTTATGTAAATTTAATTATAATTGTAAATATTTTTCAGTTAAAAAAGATATTAAACTTAATGTTAATACGAGTATACTGATAATTGCTAAAAGACTTTTAATTCAAAATAGTAGTCTTTAGTAGTGGTATTTATATTTAATTCCAGTTATCTTTTTTTGGGTATGATTATGGGCTATAAACAGTTCATATTCAGTACAGTAAACTAAACTACTGGAGTTCTTAAAATCATATTAGACTTAAGTAATGAAAACGAAAAATAACTAGTAAAATCATTCTAATTCAAAGAAAATAAAGTAAAGGTGCTAAACCTTTGCAATGTTCATTTCGTTATATAATCCATTTTATTTTATTGCTTCAAGATCACTCCACTTAAAAGAACAAAACAGTATTAAAATCACAACCAGCCAGTGGTTACTGGGTCGAGATAATCTCTTTGTTTCAACGAAATCACTTGCGTACCTCAAAAGAATCCGCCTACTACTTTGTAGCTATTTTCCGCCAGAACAATTTCCCTTCGCCCCACAGAGCTTTGAGTCTTCGAGCCGTCCTGAGCAGGTATTTGAGTGCGCGGCAAATAAATTTAAGTTATGGCAAATAAGGAAGCATGTGCACGGGAAGAGCGGAACTTAAGGCAGAAACATACTATTGAAACATTCTCCCCGATTAAGAGCGATATGTATCGAGTATTTCTATGACAATCATATTATGTTACCTACACACGTGCGACCATAGATATATTATGACCTATTGATATCAGGTTCTACCTAATAACTGTTTTGGGTTTTAATTGACGGATATGGAAGCCTGCTGACTTCCATATAAGGCGACCTTCTAAGTACTTAGGAATGACCCCGCCTGGTGACCGGCCATCACCATCGAACCCAGTTTTATATGTGATGATGATGATCATTATCGATGTCCGTGAGCAGCAGTGGCCACTTAAAATCACGTCAAGCAAGCTCATTTGCTTTTCAATCTTATTAAAAAATCAAGGGAAGCTAATATATTTTTACTCCGAGGTATCTTAGAATAAATCTCTCCAAGATAAATTTGTATCCTTTGCGAAAAGCCTGGATTTTATCCCGAATATCAGCTTAACTTATAGTTCAAGATCCGGTTGAGGTATCGTGAGTGCTGAGCGTATTTCAAGGTAACTGCGTCCGGGGCTTGGGTTAGTTTTGTTGGTACTATTTATAGAGATAGCCTAGATACCCTGTTACCAGGTTAATTTTGCGAGGGTTTTAATATATTTTTACGTGACTGAAGGATATTTTTCAAGCGAATGTACGTATCATCCTTTGGCATGCTCTGCAGCTCAAACGGCCTGACGGATTTTAACATATGAGGTGTCGTTGGTATCGTCTTATTTTGGGAGTAAAATAGACTACATTACTTTCCTTTCGGGAAGTAGTAAGAGAACTCTGTTTTATATGGAGTTAGTTGGGATGTCTATGGGCGCAAAGATTATTTAACATAAGGTGAACTGCAAGCCCATTTGCTCACCAAGCTTATTAAAAAGTAAGCGAATATTGTAAGGTATGTTAGATTTTTATTCTAAAGTATATTAGAATAAATCTCTCCAAGATAAATTTGTATCCTTTGCGAAAAGCCTGGATTTTATCCTGAATATCAGCTTAACTTATAGCTCAAGATCCGGTAGAGGTCTCGTGAGTGCTGAGCGTATTTCAAGGTAACTGCGTCCGGGGCTTGGGTTAGTTTTGTTGGTACTATTTATAGGGATTGCCTAGATACCCTGTTACCAGGTTAATTTTGCGAGGGTTTTAATATATTTTTACGTAACGAACGTGATACGGAAGATATTTTTCAGGCGTATGTGTCTCCTTCTTTATCAAGACCTGCAGCTCAAACGGGTTCGCCTATGGGCTTGACAGATTTTAACATATCGCACGGTGATAATAAAAATGACCTAATCACAAATTTACGTTTTGTGAAACACTGAAACGGTCATTGGTTTCCTGGAAGGCGGGCAGAGATCCGCGGATATTAAAGCGTCGTTATATTTATGTTTGCCCTTTTCTAGCGCGAAATCGTTACGATTAGATATACTAGACTACTCGTATATGCTATGTTATTAAGAGTAGTTTCCATTCGATAACTCAAATTGTCGGATTTTGTGTTCGGTCACTTTCGTTCTCACGGAGCGATTTGAGAAGTTCTTAACACTGCCTTTATTAGGCAGAAATAAAAGTAGCGGTGGTGCCTCCGAAGTCGAACCACACCTTCAACTTCGGAACATTATTCGATAAAAAAACAGCCATGACAGTTGCTACTAAACACTCGAATTGCATAAATCGTTAGATAGATATGTCGATAGATAGATAAAAAATTGCCCAATTATTATTTTACTAAATGCTGTAATGGTTGAAACACATACACTATTAAAAAAATCTGTTCTGTAATAAGGTTAATTGCTTAGCCTTGGGATGTAAAAAACAAAGTTGATCCCGAGTATGTGGAAGAACTTACTAAGAGCCAACATGTCTATCATAGTCATAAAATAAGTAGAACTTCGATAAGATTTAACGACTCGGACTCATTTGACAACAACAGTAAATACAACAATAAAGGATGATAACAACTTATTTATCACTAACTTTTACCGGCGGCTTCGCTCGCGGGGCAGGTTTTTATCTGCCCCGCGAGAATGGGACATTGTTTCGGGAGGACCGGTACTCTATGTCCTTTTTTGAACACCTGAAAACGTGAGTACCAAATTTCATGTTATTTACCTAAGTTATGTACTTAAGACGTGAATGTGTAGCGAATAAAGAAAACTTAATTTTGCCTACAATTTGATACTATTTAATGCCAATTGTACGTTCTTAAATTTAATATGTATTAAAAATATTAATTTTCTTTAATGTGAATGAAAACATTGGCAACACAGGAGCTACTGATGCGAGCTACTGATCGCTACCCGTACAGCTAAATATTTTTCATAGCTTACTCGCTTATTTCTTACTCACTTGCTTAGCTCTGGTAGGTAAGTTATGTTTATATTGTAATTGAATACCATAGAATAGTAAAGATTGCTCACTCCTAACAAAAAAATGTCACCAGTTTTGACAATTGAAATTGTCACTGTCATCTATTTTCGTGTTTGAAAATTATAAAAAAATGTAGTTTTTAGAACATTTACGAATGAAACGATATTTCTCCACACTTTTTCTTCGATCGTGTTTTTGCACCACATAACTGCGCATATCGGCATTTTTCCGCGTAAATTACACAATGACAGCTATTAAATGGCTTACAGAATTGTCAGCCGTTTAAGTCATTTAATGGCTTCGTTCAATTACAAGGCGGTGAAATATCTGTACTTATCTATGTTGAATGCTAATAAGGATTGGAGTTCCATGTGCAAGTTGGAGCGCGACCCACATAATTAAGGTTTTTCAGCACACCTTACTCGCTTCGACCTCTTTGACCGATTAGCTATATCAAACACACAAGTCGTGAAGTCCACCAAACTGCACTTTACCAGCGTACACTTTTGTCTAAACTCTCCTAATTCTAAGACACCCGTACCCAAAGAAAACAAACTGACAAACATGAAAATTATAATAATTACAAACATCATAAAATAATCTACAAAACCACACCCCTATCCTCGTTAACTCTCACACCCTTATGACATGGAGATAATACAATAGCGGGGAGCTATTTATTTTTAAATTAAAATTCAGCATTTCAGCCATTCCCGGGATAACTGGCCGCCATTCCCATGTATTAATTTCGGGAACACGCCATATTATACGGGAGGTGTGCGTTTAACGACTACATACATATTAATGTATGTATATAACGCGATTAATATTTATAAAGGCGGCGATCGATCCAAGTAATGAGGGGTTCTTGCAAAATTTTGGTTTCCTTCATCAGTAGGTATTAGTGGAATATGCTTATGATTCCTTACTCATCTTTAGTAATATAGGTATGATGATTACGGTGGTGGTTGAAAACTGACGATTTTTGATTCTGTAAGACCACATATATATGTAAACGCACATTTTCTATAATATTTTGATTTTGATTAAGGCCCAGCTCATGTCTGCGCGGTTGTATTTCAATGGGAAAATATTCCAATCATCATCAACCCATTACTGTCCCACTGCTGGGCACGGGTCTCCTCTCAGAATGAGAAGGATTAGGCCATAGACCGCGCTGGCTAAGTGCGTATTGGTAGACTTCACATACCTTTAAGATTTTTTATAAATCTCTCAGGTATGCAGGTTTCCTCACGATGTTTTCCTTCACCGTTTAAGCAAGTGATAATTAATTTCTAATACACACATAAATTTGAAAATCAGAGGTGCGTGCCTGGGATTTGAACCTCGGACCCCTCGATCGAGAGGCCGCGTTTCTTAACCACTAGGCTATCACTGCTTTTTAATATTCCAATACACATCATTATTTAATGGAGAATATTTTTTTTTGTCTGCCACGACAAGCGCCTGAAACGCTCCATGTCTGTAAATATAACTAAACTATGATTCAAAGTAATATACATATATTCCTACAAAGTTACCCATAATATTCTCATCCAAAAAGTTTACCAGTGTGGTAACGAAAGTGTGTATGTCTTAGGAATTCATTATGGATTGCTTAGAATGCGAAGAAAAACATCGCAAGGAAATCTGTACGCATGAAAGTCGAAAAAAGTTCTTAACGGTGTGTAAGGTCTACCAATCCGTATTTGGCTAGCACAGTGGACAGCTGGTGGGTAGTAGAAAGGATGGTAGATAGGAGACCCGTCTCGTCCCGAGGATAATAGATAGTCGATTAGAATGGGACAGAATATTTGCACGAAGACGTCACAGATATCTATGGGCATTAGTGATCACTCATCATCATATGGACTCCATCTTCATTTTATTTAATTTCTTTTGTATATTTTAATCATATTTAAAATACTATTTCATATTTTCGTTCATAACACTGATCTGCCTATCACAATAAGCATAGTAGGGGTCAACATTGTCCCAAATACGATATTTTAGCCGAGTATTGTTTTCTTAAAATTTATTCTTGCTCCACCCCAAAGGGGTTTTATTATTATTAACCCGTATTTACCCATTTTGGCGTTCTTTCAATTATTTTCCTTTTTGCGCACAATGTTCTTGTGATGGCCCTTGTACCCGGGTTTTATTGTCCCGGATAAAACCCGGGCAGTATGAAATGATATTGACTATTATAGCACTGATATTACCTTGTATAAGCTATGAGAAATTGATGGTTTTATTATATAATATATTTGGGAATACCTGTATTGTAGTTAAATACGTATTGGGATTAGATTATAACTTTTCTGAGTAATTGGGCATTATCAAGATTACACTTCTTTTTCTTTTTTTTTTCATTTAAGATTATATTATGCGGAAATGTTATTTATTTTATTTTCTATCACAATTAATTAAATTTACAAAATCGAATCTATCTATTTACAAACTATAAATCTATATACAAAGAATACAATAGATACTTATTTATACTTTTTAACAAATAAATTGAAGCAACACAAGATGTATGTTCCTTTATGTTCATCTAATGGTAAGTGGTCATGCTGCCTATGGATATTTTGTGACGTCTCAAAATAATCTAGCTCAGCTCTAGCTAAAGGTGCCAGCAGATATGATATTTTAGCATATTCGGTCTACGATTGAGTTCTCTTTCGAAAACCAGATAAAGCGGAATGCTTCATATAGCATCCATTCTAAACATTAGGACGCTAGTCGCACAAGCAATACTGCGTGGTTCTACCAACGTTGATTTTAATTATGGCGACCTCAGTTATTTGAACATGGTTTTTAAAATATCGCAAAGATTCAAAAAGTGGCGTCTAATTAATCCTATTATCGATATTCTAATAAAAGGCAAAAATCCTTTGAATAGCAACATCCATAATAAAGGAGAATAAAGTGTGGGGGTAGTAAAGTAAAACCCTTTGTTATTACACGTCAAAGTAACCTTTGTCGTTCGCAGGTGCATTATGTAATGCATAATTACTAGGCGGGTGCGCTGTCAATTTTAAAAACTCGTTGAAAATTTTAAAGTTGTTTCATCTCGTCCTCGTCCTCTGCTTTATGGATTCTTTTGTGAATTTAAGTATCATCTGTTGTTGTATTGTTTTAAAAATGGGTAAAATAAATAATTATAACATTTAGTACATAATATACAGATGTGGTGGTGTGACTTATATAAGAGGTGTTCTAATTTTGTCCTCAGGGATAACGTTGAGTGGTTAACTGTGATCGAATAGGTAGGAATCTATCTGGTGCTAATTACAAATTTCCATAGGCAGCAGTGGCCATTTCAAATCACACGGACAGCATGCTCGTTTGCTACTTCTATATATTAAAAAAAACTTTGTCCAATGGAGAACTGAACTAGCAACATTCTTTGAACTACTTCATATAACTTCAGAATTTATTTTACAGAATTCTTAGGCTTCTTCGCGACATTTTTTCCGATTAAAGCTCTGATATAAAGATTTTTTGTACTATTAGAGTAGCAGACGAACATGCAGTTCATCTGATGTAAAGTAACATCTGTTATAAATCCCAGACAAGATCAGAATCCTACCCGAGGTCGACCACATGCGCCGCTACTCCTGATCTGATGATGGCTGAACTGGAATGCCTCGAAAAAATATGTCTGATTCCAAATTTAATACTTAAAATTTTCGCAACACAAAACATCTAACCTCTGGAATTCGAACCCTCGGCACTCCAAATTTAAAACCTTCATAGACTTTTATCGATACCTAAACAAGGGTTTCTGCAGCCCTTTTCTCAAGACGAAAATTAGTTTCACGAGCATCCTCTTTCTCGAACCGTGAACAGTGCAACTGAGATTCATTTTCCGATTCATCGGTTCCTTTACAAGTTGAACGTGGAACGAACTGAGAAGTTTCCCTTTATTATTTCCATTTCGCGAGCAGAATGCTAATAATAATTCGTCTGCATAGCTGTCTGTTGGTCTGAAATTTCTATCCCGTTGTTTACGATTTAAGAGATATTCTTGTTTTTATTAGAAAGCTTATAACTCGGTGGTAGATTGCAAAGTATATCCTGGAAATTGGCACTGTTATCACGTTGGAGGTGCACTGAATCTTTAAGTGAAGACTAGTTACGAATTTTTACACATCAGATGACCATTTATCAAGTGGCTTCTTTTCATCAGATATCCGTGTCCATTTAACATAACAGATTATAAATCATCAATAGAGACTCTTTATCATAATTACTACTGTCTCCGGTGAGATATAGCCTCTGCGTCTGTGTGTGAAGACTAATACTTCATTAAAAAAATCCCTCGCATATTCAAAAAGTCATGATAACTTTCAAGCAGCTTAAAATATTTTCAAACATCATCCAGATCCAGTTCAATAAAAAAAATAATGAGTCTGAATTAATACAAAATGTGTTCCCTGCTGAGAACTATGTCCCAACAATGGACAATGGTCAGACGTTACACATTTTCCATACATTGCACATCAATTTACCCTTTAGAGAATCAGGGCTTACTTTGCTGACAGAAAATCATGGAAGCGTAAAATACCACACTCTTCAACTCATTGGTGGAAATACCGCTTATCAGCAAAACCTAGGAGACGTGTACCTTGTTCTACGTAGTAAATCAGGTATATTGGACGGCGTGTCGTGAAAATGAAATATGCTTTTGCGTGAACGTAAAATATGAAAATTGAAAAATGGTGACACGATATACTTGAAGCTCTTGACTATAAAGCATGAGCGTTGCCTTTGTGCCGGTTTTGTTTGCGTGCTCCCAAGTTGCATTAATTCATTTGCAAGTAAAATTAAAATAAAGGTTTGGTTTAAACTAATTACTTCCCATGGCTGGAATTAGGTTTATCTCCAATATAATCAGAGGCATATTACACCTTTGGCACCAGGTATGGTTGCTAAAGTGATCAATTTGTTTTTCTTACCACGCGATAGTCAAGATGGTGACAATGTTGAGCGATTGTATCAATATGTTGTCGCATACTTAACTAATCCGAATCGCACTTCGTCTTTCGTGTATAGTTACTAAATATCTTGTATGCAATAGAGGTGTTTGCTGTAACCCTTTTTATCCACCTTATTATCGAACTGCTGAGCACAGGTGTCTCCTCGCAACTGGAGAAGGGCTGGATCAGCTAGCTGCCCTTATGCATTAGGTGGAAATTACGACTAAGTGCTCGACTCCTTTTGAATGTTACCAAACTGCACATAAGACCTCTGATAATAATAATAATGACTGACAGCTCAACATGCCCTCTGAAGTATGCGCCCATGGAATTTTGTCACAAGTGGTCACTCATCCAAATTCCGACCACATCAACGTTGCTCTAATTTGAAGACTGGTCACAATTTACACAAATCATTTAAACAATTAACCATGGTATGTACCATGGAGTGGCGGTCTTCAATAAAGGAAATAATGTTGTACAACGGTAATACCTTTACAATTCAAGTAATGTAATCGATCGTATATTTTTTCAACATATTAGCTCATCCAATTTCCAGTCACAATATTCTTTGCAGAATCACATTCGAGCTCAATGTTTTCTTTCACTTTCCTGTCCGTTTTGTTAACACCGAGTGTTTGATCTGGGTCGTATTTTTTCAGTAAATTCATTCTGCTTCTCTCCTTACTGCAACCTAGAACGAGTTTGTCTTCTTTAAAATGATTCGCTATTTATTTATGTACTGGAATTGCATGATTTAATTCTTTCCGTTCCATTTTCTACTCCTTTGATGTTCTTATTCTGAGAAACTTATGACTGTTCATTCAATTTGAAGCGCGAGCTGTAGTTAAGTATGTTCAAGGCAAATTAATTACGTAAAAAAATAAAGTTTCTTAGTATTTTTATGAGAGGGAAAAGGATCCAAACCTGCTTAGAATTGCTTACAGATTTCTACGTAATAGAAATATTATCCTGATATTAAGTATTAAAATGAATAAGTATTTCTTTTGTCTAGTTTCAAGCAAACTGTGTAAGACCACATATATACATATATGCAGGATTCTACATCAAATCAAAAGAACGGTCCGTGATTAAAAATTTAGATCGGCGCACAACAAACTGAACTAATAACTGAACCGCAGGGAACTAAAGGCCGAAATGTAACCCGGTAAAAGTTCTCCAAATAGTTCCCGTGTATACATATCGCACGATCCTGCAGGTTCGGAACGTCCAATTTATTCACGTTTTCGCGAATTTCGAATCCGATAAATTGTTTCGTGTGGCCGCCCTATCGAAACTCGAATCGGGCCGATTGGAATTGTTTTATGCCTCAAAACAGGTGGGCGTGCTCTGGAGACCTGAAGAGTTCTCGTAATTTCAGTGTCAAAAGGTCAGCGAAATTGGATGGAGATCGTGAGATTCAAAGGGGAAATGGCTATCGTAATTGAAGTTAACGCGCTAAAAGATAAAATGAACCGTCATTTATCTTACTCTGATTATACAAATGATAAAATATATTCAATTCATTTGAATATCAGGAGTCTGTTATATTACTGAAAATTTTGTAAATACTTTTAGGAATAGATTACTATGATTGTAGTCCTGACATCTTGAGAATCAACGAATTGAAATTGAATAAAGCGTCAATACGCAATGGAAGTGTCATCTTAGTTAATGTGCATCCTCCTTGCCCCTAGCTGGATTCAGGTAAACTTCAGAATGGGAAGGATTTTGAACATCATTCACGACCACTATTATCTTTTATGGATTAGTAAGGATTGATTAAATTCATATACCATTTAAAAATTGTGGAGCTCTTCCAGTCTACTAGGTTTTTTCATGTTGATTTACTTCATTATTTAAAATAATTAGCGTAAACATTTCAAAATAAGTTAAGCAACCTCAAACCTTCAAAGTGGAAACCAATTTTGTACCTCAGGGCTATCATTGAGCCATTATTCCGTACTTAATGTTCAAGAAATTTAATTTAATAAACTTAGATTATTTTGCGTGAAGTTTCCCAACGTCCTATCTCCATTAAGTACGGAAGGTAAACGTGTAGATGTTTAGGTAGCCACATCCTAATTTGGTGTTATCGTAAGCCTATCTTCCTATCATATTTTAGCAGGCCATTACAAGCGAGGCAAATTTGGCCGAAATATACCGTAAATGTACTTGGATTCTCAAAATTGCGGGCTAAATTATAGTCTCATATTAACTTTAGCGCGTTATTTTCGAAATTAGACGAAGGTTGTTGAATTTACCTTGTATTTAGTGTAAAATATTGTTGGTTGATAACAAAATGTTATTTAGCTCTCCGATTTCTGGAATGTAATTTGCAAAAGCGCTTTGTTTTATATGTACTGGAATAAATTTTAGCGCTGAATTTTCGATTACCGTAACATCGAGTTCGTGTGATGAAGTCGATGCTACAGTGAATTTTGAATAAAAGTGGAAATGTCAAAGCGTTAGAACAACACTATCCGAAAGGTTACATAGCTCATGTTCCTTAAAAGCCATCGTTGACCCAGAAAAGCGAAGCCTTACTTAGGAAATGGGACGCGGGAGAGCAGAGCTGCCAGGCTTCCTGGCTACGCCTAATTAGAAATATTGTGATCCAAATACTTTGTAGACTTTGAAAAAAAAACAACAAAATAAAACCCATGTTATTTTTCAAATCCAAGTAAAGAAATGTTTTTGTCGTCAATGTCAACCAATTATACTTGCCATTAAGTTTTTTTTTAGAATCTCCTTAGAATAAAAACCTTCATAGGTTATAAATATCAGGTGGGCAAGAATGAGGTGGACTTCATGTATGTATCTCTTACTTTAATAATATATAAGGGTAATAAATTTTGAGATATCTGAATCAGTATCCTCCAAATATTTTACTCCACAGTTAAATCGTTTGAACAAACTACAAAATATGTATCTGTAAAAAATATGATATTAAATGTCTGCCTAATTGACAGTGTTATGCTTTGAAAAACTGAAAAGTCACGAATGTTAGAGGTTCTTTCAGAGCCACTTCGTCTCAAACCTAACAATTTTATTTCAACAAAACGTATCGCTGAGTAGAAAATCTACATAAAACCATCGATCAGACTGACCACATCCCGGGTCGGGTGCCCGGCAATAAATATAGGAACGGCCGCGTCATGGCCCAATACTAGATGGATGGGTATCGCGTGCGTATAGTGAAAATATTTCATGCTGATTATGTGGAACCTATCGTTACCTTGCGAGCGATTTTCGACTTTATTATCGGTCTAATTGATGGTAATGCTGCCGTGATTTTATTTGTACGAGTATTTTATTATGTTTTTTGAGGGAAACTCTTCTTTTCAAATGTTTGTAATTTGAGGAGTATATGATATTATGTAGTATCATATTTACATTTGCCACTTTGCCCACGATATACTTTAAAGTTAGTAGAACGGTCATCATAACGGCCTGATACTCAAAGGTTGTTAGGTTTCGTCTAGCACTAAAGCATATTTTGAAATAACTAATTTATGTTTCTAGGTCTGGGTAATTGTGTCATCGTCTTTAAATGTATTAAGGACTAAATGACATAGAAAATATTGTACTATGCGTGCATTCTCTGAATTTGGCGGACACACAACCGTGCGTCTAGACTCTAGATTTATGTTTCTAAGATGATGACACAATTACCCAAATGGTAATTGTGTCATCATCTTTATATGTGTTAAAGGCATTTATGTCATAGAAAGTCCTATGGCTAAGTATAGAGTGTTTGTTGTATCTTTATCACCCATTCGTCGTTCGGTAGCGATGAACCAAGTACCTTTACCGTTCTGCAAACGACCAATTCCGAACGCGACGTTACCATAAAGTTCACCAGTGCCATTTTCATTGCCACCGCCACTTTTACCACTTTGCGAGTCATTGAAAAGTCAGTTTGGATTCACGCCCGCGCCCGCTCCATAGATTTTGACGAGGCAATATAGTTTGCCAACATGATGTACCAACTATAAAGTTAATGGTGGGTAAAGCTATTTGTTTTCTATTCCGGAGATAAACGGAAAATATGGCGATATTTTGCAAGCGATTCTTTGGTGACTTGCTTCACCGATAACGAGAAGAGTGTGAAAGAATAAGATGTGAACAAGAATAGTTAAAACTAACATATATCCATATTTAAAAAAGGCTTCTATGTTATACTGTGCTTTTCGAAAATATAGATAGGCCATTATTTCAGGACATTCTGCTGAAAATTTTCAAAATTACAGATAAGTAGGATAGAACTTCTCCGAATCACCTATGCTTATGTTTTATGTATAAACGTAATTTTAGGGAACAAAATAACTGCTGACTTTCAGAACAAAAATGTAGCTTCCATGATAACAGAACGGTACACTTACTTCAAATAGAACAGATATCCAGTTTTCACAAAAAAACAAAAAATATTCTTTAAAATTAAACTTTTCCGAGGCGTTCCTGCTTAGTCCTCAAGGGTAGCGGCGCATCTGTGGCCGACCTCAGGTAGGAATATCTAATCCTATCTGGGGTTGATTACAGATGCCCATGGGTGGCAGTAGCCACTTACCATCAGGTGGACTGCATGCTGGTCTGCTACTCCTATATTATTAAAAAAAAAACTTCGTAGTGAATTTAGGTACTTAGCAATGTATATTCTTACATTATATCGCTTATCGCTCAGTTTCTATCAATTGGATAAGTCAGTAGAGTGAAAGGGGTCCTTCCAATTTTTACGACTTTGCCAAATGATATTTCACACGGAACCGTATACGGAGAAAAATGGAACTTACGCTGGACCCACTATTTTTACAGTTGAAATTTGTTAGTGTTTAACTTCGAAGAAGTCAGTCAACAACTTTATTTTCTGGGGACCTCACTCGTATGAACTATGAATTACTATTATTTTAATCACTTGAACTAAATTAAGAATTATTAAAACAAATACAAATAAATATGAAAAGTCTTTCAATGCGTTAAAGTCGCTTTATTTACATCCAAAGTAGTATGTCGACGCGTGTCGTGGTTGAAAAAATAGTATTTTCCTGTACAATATGCACATATGAAAATCTACTGTAACACAGCCACGGAACAAATAAATAACTCAAAATACTATAAGGAAATGTATGATTTGTCTGCCACGGCCTGTGCCTGACACGTTCAATGTCTGTGCATAATCTACAAATCACTTGCTCAGTGTAGTAGTTTGTAGTATTTGTAGTAGAACATTATTTGTTTGACAATGACTCTCTAACTGTAAAGTATTCTCCAGAAACCACCATAAAATAAATTCTTTGACAAACAAACCATTCATATTGTATACGAGTACGTATGGAGCATTAAATAATCCCGGTGGCTGTCTCAGATGGGTTAGAGATAAAGTACCATAAAACAGAAGTTGAGCACAGGCACCATCAAGTGTGAATATGGTTTAAATGATATAGAAAGATTTGAAATATAGTATAATCCACACGATTCGAATGATGAGGTAATACCGGTACCCCCTTTTCTCGCGTGAAGCATTTTTGCCTGACGGTGGAAGTATGTAAATGTTTTCTGAGTTACAGTTTTGGAAGGTGGTAGAACACGTTGTGGTTCGACTTCAGCGGCACCACCGCCACACATATTTCTACCTCATAACAGCAGTGTTAAGCGCTGCTGTGTTCTGGTTTAACGGGTGTGATAAGGGAGACATACTTATCCGAGGCGTTCCAGCTTAATCCTCAGGGGTAGAGGCGCATCTATGGTCGATCACATGTAGGAATATTTAATCCAATCTGGGGTTGAGTCCACCACGCTGGCCAAGTGCGTATTGGTAGACTTCACATACCTTTGAGATTATTTTTTTATACATATAATTATCTCAGGTATCCTCACGATGTTGTCCTTCGCCGTTTTAAGCAAATTATTTTTTAATACGCACATAACTTGGATACTGGAACTTGGATTGCCTAGGATTTGAACCTCAGATCCCTCGTCCGATAGGTCGAGTTCCTAAACCATTAGGCTATCACTGCTTGCATATACTTAACCTTTCGAAGTTATTTAATTGTAAGGGTACCTCTTATTGTTGAAAGTCCCATACAAGCTGAAGATAAAATATATAAGTAGAAAAATCTAGTAAATACATTCCATCCAATTCACTGTACATATAAAATGTAACTTATACATAATACATACATCAAAGCAAAAATCATATCGTTTGCTTCAGAAGTTTCTGTAAATAAATCCTCCGTGAAACAAGAAACAATTCACATTGTAGCAGCTATAAGCAAAATATACGGGTACTTAAAACAGTACTTTCGTCTCAGGTGGTTTAGCAATAAAACGTACAAGTCGAACAACGGTCGCTTGCCACGTCATGTGGAATATATTTCATGAGAGCGTGGAACTGTCGTAAATTTAGCATCTCAGGAAAGTAATCCCGAGGAATTGGGGTTGATCATTGTACGTTGACTGCAGTGACGTCATTATTTATTACCGACTGCGGAGCGTAAGGTTTTTCAAGCGCATGTATGTATGTGCGTATGTCTCAATCTTTGGCATGCTTTGCAGTCCAAACGGCATGACGGATTCATCTTAGCTGTAGAAATGACACAGAATATATTTTTAAGCTCTTGGAGATTTTGATTCTCTAGTTTTTCTCATGTCGATCGTTGTATCTACTATATTAAATGTATTTCATGGGAGCGTAAAACTGTCATACAAGTAGTAGTTCAGGTGGTTTAGCAATAAAACGTACAAGTCGAACAACGGTCCTTTTTTCAATCTTTGACACGCCATGCAGCCCAAACAGCACGACAGGTTCTTCTAAATTGTAGAAATGACACAGGATATATTTTTAAGCAGTCGGATTTTTGATTCTCTAGTTTCTCTCATGTCGATCGTTGTATCTACCATATTAAATGTATTTCATGGGAGCGTAAAACTGTCTTACAATTAGTAGTTCAGGTGGTAGGTAGGTAGGATTAAATTTCACTATGCCCTAAAGATCTAATTTTCTTATCTTTATGTATTATCATACAAACTTGTACTAGCTTTGACCGCCAGTCAAATATCAAATAGGTGATCAGCTTAAAGGCGAAGTAGAACTAGACTTAAATTGAAAAAAAATATATATCTAACGCAACCGTATTTTAAACTTTCGCTCTTTGGATAGATAAATTCAAACTTCTTTGTTATAGTTGAACTAGATCCGACGGTTTCATATCGAGCCATTTCATCCTATCAACTACAGAGTTATCCTCTAAACCCC
Source organism: Epargyreus clarus clarus (assembly GCA_014595695.2). NCBI lineage: Eukaryota > Metazoa > Arthropoda > Insecta > Lepidoptera > Hesperiidae > Epargyreus > Epargyreus clarus. Next base: position 3,187,018 of record JACTTY020000016.1, on the reverse strand, counting down.
GTAAGTATAACCGAAGTTCCCATCCCGACCCAAAAATACGCGTAGATCCAAAATTTTTCCACGATATGCCCTATCTCAAGTGTGTCAATAATTTTCTGAACAAACGGGACTGTTTCTTTTATTTTTCATTCTGATACTACTTTTTAGGACCGCTTTAATAGTCTAATAAATTTCATAATAAAACACTTTGATACTATAGTGACCACAAATTAAATATTATTGAAACTAAAAATGCAACGTGATTTTGGAAACAATAAATTTCCAATCGAAAGTAAACAACATTCAAAATCTTAACTAAGACTTTTCGCAAAGGCAATTTATACAATCTGATTGGACATTCCGATTGTGCAATATTTTACATATTTATATTTACATAATTATACATTTTTAAGCAATTTATACATACATACTTTATGGAAATATTGGTTATCATTTTGGAACAAGATACATTTTTTCAGTAGACTATCTAATTTTTTGCTAAAACCATCTTTCGTAAACACACATTAAGCGTTGTTCCTTGTGAAATCATTAACTACGCTACACCGTTATTAATATCGTCCCTAAAGGAACTACATACATACAACCATATTACATTCATACAACATACGATTGTGCGCTCTGGGGGTAGTATATTTCCACGGTTTTCCTCATTCGTTAATATTTTAGTACGCGTTTGTCATCTATCAACCCACACGTCCTTACTTCCATACCTAACCTATACTAAGTTACTGTTGCAAAGATCTTTATTTCACCGCAGTAACAGAATGTTATTATTTATGTATGAAAGTTGTAAAACTTTAGGTTTGAATGTACATCTAAGTATTTCTTTTTATAGTGTTTTTAGTGTAGTAAAAGCAAATGCGTAAACCCTCCTCTGACGCATCGTCCTTCTTTTTAAATATTTGTACTTTCGATTTAATTTAATTATTGTTGTATTTCTGTTTCTTTTCTTTTTTGTACCCACTGCATCGATATTATCTTTAACTATATGACAAATATTTAGCAATAATTCCGTAAAAAACGAAATCCTATTTAGCAATAACTCGGATTCTGACACTGTTTTACAATCACCCGCTATACCCGTTTACAAGAAAACCAAATTATTTGACTCAATATTAAGAAGGAATTCCCTTGAGAATAGTCCGTAAATTTAAACAATTTCTGGAAATAGTAACAAATTGTAGATATTTCTTACACACACGCTGCTGTTTTACCGTACCACGCACATAATATTACGTGGGCTAAAATGACGTCATCCCGAGCTCATCCCACACAACAAACACAAACTCATCACGTCATAAAAACGGGAAAGTCCGTTCACACGCTGCTAACAGGCCACCCTATCTATCGCCGAACATCGGGAAGAGCAACAATTCGGAAGTCGATTTAACTTGGGCCTTTTCGTACAATCTCCACTCGCCGCTCCCGGCCAGAATTTATTTCCCATATCTGGAAAACAAAGTGTTTCCCTTCGCGAACCAATTGCGAATTTCCCGAGCAACTGCGCCTCGAAACTTTCGATTGTTTTGGAATAAGTGAATCCCGGATCGTGCGGGTCATTTTGTGCTATGATGTGGTGACGTCACTTCTTTATAACCCTCGAATAGGGCTATCTACATACATTAAAGGTGGTTTAGCAGTGTGGTTCGATCAAGAAGTTACCGCCGCCACACACATTTTGAAGGTTCTAAGTTTCGATGGAAGCATGTTGGTGTCGGCTGACTTGCACGTCAGGTGACGATCTTAGTCCGCAAGAGTAGCATTAAATTGTTCTAACACCTTCTTTGGTACTCAACTTTTATTAACTATTATATACATTTTATGTCATAAGTGTCACTTTCCTACAGTACTTAAATAACACTGCCTCCACTCAAGACTCCATTCTGCGATTTTCTGTTGTAGGTGGTGCTGATACACAAAGATGTATAGATTTGATTCCCTCTGTTATAAATCCTATGGACTTACCGAAATGGATACACGAACACCTGACCCAAAACTGAAATCTTTCAGCCCTCATGCCCTTAATAGTCAAGCTCATAACTCTCTACGAATTGAATGGGGAGATGCCGGCTAAATTTTCTTACTTATCAGGAGTAGAAACGCATCTCTGACCGAATTCAGGTAGAAAAGTACTATGGAGTAAGACAGAGATGTGCAGAGGGATCACTTACCATCAGATGGACGGCAAGCTAGTTTTCTACTCCAATCTTATGTTAATAGAGAAATAGCTGTGGGATAAAAACCCTAGATGCAATGACAGTTTATGTAATCTGTGCATGAAAGAAGAGGAAGGGATAGGATTTATGAACTATGATTGGTCGTTGAGTTGCGCTTAGACTATTAAGAGAAAAGATGGGACGAACTTGTAACGGATTAATGAGTTTTTAATTTTGGAAAATAAAGAAATTTGATTTGTGCACGTAACGATGGGTTTAATCTTATATTCAATTCCCACATAGATGTGGCCTCTGCAATGGACTGAGAAAGATAGTACCACATTTATTATATTATTTTGAAGGTGGTAGAACCCTTTGTGGTTCGACTCCGGCAGCACCACCGCCACACCTATTTCTACCTAATAACAGCAGTGTTAGGCGCTGCTGTGTTCCGTTTTGAAGGGTGTGGTAAAGGAGACAAACTTTGCCGAGGCATTCCAGCTTAGTCCCTAGGGGTAGCGGCGCATCTGTGGCCGACCTCAGGTAGGAATATCTAATCTTAACTGGGGTTGATTACAGATGTCCATGGGTGGAAGTAGCCACTTACCATCACGTGGACTGCGTGGTCGTCGCTTACTCCTATAAATAATATAAAAAAATATATCGCTTACTCGTTTGCAATGAAGCAAGTTCACCAAAAACTCGCAGGGAATAACATTTGTTATTTTCGTATAGTATTTCCAATTTGTTGGCCTAGCTTTTGGCAAAACCAATACACACAGATTTTACTAATGGATATATTAAATTGTACGCAACATTTATTACTGCCTTGTTTATCAGCTCTAATAGTTGATAAACAGTGTGGCAAATGTAAAGATTGAATCAGGAAATATGGAAATACATTTATTAAAATAATCCTGCATAGCTGTTTCAGTATTTTGAACCCAAATACATTGTTACTATGCATCCTGAATAATAAATTGAATGTACTTGATAACCTTTGGAGAAAAGTGGATCTGCCCTTCGAAATAGCCGTTTTCGGTTTTTACTATGAGGTGCACGATAAGTACGGTAGTAAGTGGTAGCATATTCGATGGTTCTTTAATTCTTAAAAACTAAAATCAGATTTTTTTTTTTTGTATAGGAGTAGCAGACTAGCATGCAGTCCACCTGATGGTAAGTGGCTACTGCCGCCCATGGACATCTGTAATCAACCTCAGATAGGATTAGATATTCCTATCTGAGGTCAGTCACAGATGCGCTGCTACCCCTGAGGACTAAGCTGGGACGCCTCGGTAAAGTCTGTCTCCCTTACCACACCCTTCAAACCGGAACACAGCAGCGCCTAACACTGCTGTTATAAGGTAGAAATAGGTGTGGCGGTGGTGCCGCCGGAGTCGAACCACAAAGGGTTCTACCATCTTTAATGATGGTGGTGATATGCTATATTAGTCGTCGCCGTCGTCAACCCATTACTATTCCACTGCTGGGCTCGGATATCCTTTCAGACTGCGAACAATTAGGCGAATTGGTAAACTTTATATACCTTAAGAACGGCTTTTTTAAGAACTCTCAGGTGTATACGTTTCTTCACGATATTTTGCTTCAGCGTTACCAAGTAATAATTATGATATTTTTAATTCAGAGGTGCATTGGATTCAAACCTCGGACCAACGAAAGACAGACCGAGCTTCAACCAATAGGATTATCTTATGCCACATTAGCGGTTCTGTATAACAAAGGACGTAATTATGTTGAAACTCTGTCCAATAAAAACAATATAATTGGCTTAATTTCCACAGAGAAGAATAAAACGATTTCATTGTAACAGTATTTTGTAGTCCCATGTTCATTGTGAGCGATACAGAATTCTGCGTTACATTTTAAATAGTACAATTTTATTCCGAACGCGTTTAAATTTTTAAATTCGTGATAAAATGAAATAAGAATGTGGAACTGTTTAAATTATTGGAGAGGTTCGTTTTGCGTTTTTCAATTGTATGTTTTTTTATAAAGGCCATCAGATGATAAGCGTCTATGGGTTTTTTTTTTATAATATAAGAGTAGCAGACGAGCATGCAGTCCACCTGATGGTAAGTGGCGACTGCCGCCCATGGACATCTGTAATCAACCCCAGATAGGATTAGATATTCCTACCTGAAGACTAAGCTGGAACGCCTCGGAAAAATCTGTCTCCCTTACCACACCCTTCAAACCGGAACACAGCAGCGCCTAACACTGCTTTTATTAGGTAGAAATAGGTGTGGCGGTGGTGCCGCCGGAGTTGAACCTCAAAGGGTTCTACCACCTTCTTAAAGTATTTGTAATCAACTACACAGAATTGAACTCCTAATATGGACCTAATATATACATATGTGTTGTTACCCTCAGGGTCAAATACATTTTACCGTGCAGCTTCAATTCATGGAATAATTATTTTACATTTAATTAGGTCAAGATGTCTTAGCACATTTTGCCCACTGCTGTGTTGTGGCTTAAACGTGAAAGAAGTCACAAATAAGTACCCATGAGAAATTCAATCTGTAGTAGCCTCAAAAGTAGCAACACATCTGAGTTTGTCGTTATGTAGGACCCCTTAATTGTGATAAGTCATAGATTCCCGTGATCGTTAATAACGTGACATCAGGCAATTGAAAATTAGTTTACTTTGCCCAAAAATATTTTGATTTAAATGCACCACAGCCAATCCGAAGCCATTAAGGCATTCCCGTGACAGAAATCTTATAAAACCCAACTCGTTACGCCACATCAAAGGCAAGTGATAAATTGTCAAATATGACTTTGATAAAGATCGCCTTGTCGTCATCTATCAAACAAATGTCAAGTGTATTGAGTTTATCCGCCTTGGAGGCATTACTGTCCTTGAATAAAGAGATATTGCCTATCGCCTATTCATCCACCATTTTATTGTAAAGGTATTTTTGATCAAATCCCTAAAAGGATTTCATTTTGTGGAATTGAGTTTTGTGGGATTAATTTTGAATATAATAATCAGATACTAGGCTTAGTATCATTTCGGGTCTCTAAGATAAGTAGTTTGTGCGAAAATCTGTAAGAGATATACGCGTAGATAGAGAAAAAAAAAATGACATATGAGTGGCTTGAACAAGTTTTAAAGATCAAAGGTTCACCTATATTAATCAATATTGGGCGCTTTGAACTAAAAAGGAACGTTTTCTATATATACGGTTGTTTCGAATAGATCACAGTACATAACATCTAACATACTCGTAATACTAATAAGAAATTATTCTTCCTATAACAAGTAAGAACTTGTACATTGTGAAGGCCAATAACCTTATACTTGGAATACAAACGTAGGTATTCAAGGACATTCAATAATACGTATCGCTATACGAATCGGATACATCTGAAAAGCTAGGACACAATCGAAAGTTCTTAGAAGTGTATCAAGTAGGAACTTGATATTCGGATAACGTGTAGGAAGATGTTTTGATATAACAAGCTTTTTGGTACACAATCAAAAGGAGGAAGATGTTCAAAGATATTCAATGTTGCGAGGCAAAAGTAGGTAAGAACATTGAGTACGTATCTTTACAGAATCGGATACGTACGAACGCTTTGACAATAGAAACAGACGCTACTTGAAGACGCTATCCTAGATCTATAACGGGATTACACGAAGGAGTATTTGTTCGACAAAGGATACAATCTCACGATTTGGTTATTTGTTTTGTTTATGGATTACTTTAAAAAATAGTTTGTATTTTCTACTCCACGGAAATTTATATCTATATGTTTGTGTTATTCTTAATAGTTTTATAAAATCTCACTAACACGAATTAACAAAATTTCGTAAGAAATTTCGAATAATCTAGAGGAGAACTAACAAAGATTTTACGAAAATTCATCAATTAAAATTATCAAAAAATCTTTCGTCTAAATTTATCCCTCCTTAGGGAAACAAAATTTGGCATGGTAACCAGTATACATAGGGAGTTTTGAAGGATACACGAAGACGTCATTTGACAAACCTTCCTAGATCCACTAGCATCCATAACGGAATTACTCAAGGGACGGACATGTTTGCCCGCCAAAATAAACAGCCGCCGGTATTTATACGCACAAAGCATTCAGAGTGTTTGTACAGGATAATATTTCATTAAAATAGTTTGTGACTTAAGCACACTTACTTTAGAAAACTGACAAAACATTTAGGAAGCCCGAAGAATCAAATATTTTCAATAAAAACGCTCCATTTTTGTCAATGACGTAAAAACTATCTTGTATCTGAGATCTGATATAATGAACTGCAAATGTGATTGGGGTGTAGACGAAGATATCTATGCTGAGAAAATAATGATGGCCACAGATGCGATGCTATCCTTGCGGAATAAGTTGGTATAGCCTCATAAATCTTTGCTTGCTCCTTCAAACTAGAACCTAGCATAATTTATACTGTTATCGTAGCAGAAATAGCTGTGACACCAGTAAACAGCAATAACGCAAAAATATTACAAAAATACTTAAGAAATCTCGCAGAGTAATCAACTAAAAATTTCATACCTTATGTAATATAAACGTTAAACGCGTGGTCTCCTGGCAGCTGTAGTTCAAGAGATACCGTTAACGACTCGTCTCGACTCCCAACGAGATCATAATAGGCTGCGACCTCCATCCAGCTAAGCCTCTTAGTTTTTAATGAAGCCAGCACGATTTTGTATTAACACCGACAGCATTAAGGATTACCTGTATTAAGCTCATTCAAGGCTGGTTAACGAACCCGTGTGCTTTTATGATTCAAACGTTAAGGTCTAAAGTTGCCTGCACTCGAGTGCCTGAATGACTTACTGATAGAGCTAATTAGCTTTTATATTCAAGCCAATTACGTTTTTATTTACTTTCATAACATATTTTTATAAATACACGTGTAATAATAAATTTACTTTAATATAATCAAATATTCTTGGTACTTGAAAACTTGGAGGTAAGCAAGAGGAAAATTAGATGTTTCTGAGTACTGATAAGCTTGGAGTCCATTATTAGAAATGGGGAGAAATTTAAATTTGATTCCGTTTTATATGCTCTTAAAAGTCCACTTAAAAGGCGTCCTCCTACACAGGTTTAAATGTAGTCGCTCTTCAGGTGTGGACTCCGGAGTAAAATATTAAAAGTGTTGCAGCCATCAAACCCAATACATTTTAATAGACTATAATAGTGCCGCCACTTTTTCTTAATGATTATTATAAGAGTAACTTCGGAGTATGCAGTTCACCTCTACGTGGCTGCTGACACTCATAGGCAAGCAACTACTGATAATATTAGATTCCTATCTGAGTTCGACCACATTTTCTCAAGGACTAACTTGGAACACATTGGAAAAGTACGTCTTCCTTAGCACACTCTCGAAACCAGAACCCAGCAGCACTTACCTCTGCTGTTATTAGGCAGAAATAGGTGTAACGGTGGGTCCTATCATCTTAAAGTCACTTCAGTTACGTACTTTCTGACAAATGAAGGCATTTCTATAAAAATACCCGACCGAAGGAAAATCATCAAAAACAGCAATCGTGTTTATGCGGTCGTTTATAATTGTCCAAGAGCCCATAAAAGTCCCGATAATAGTTTATTACGTACTGTATATTATTTTGTACATTTCATATTTGTCTATTGAATGGTATACATTTGTTAATATAATACATAGTATCAGAATGTCAATAACAAGCTCACTAGATCCCAAGCTCCAGTGAACCGAATTTAATGCTACTTTGATAGTATTATTAATTATAGATTCGAACATTTCATCCTGAAAGTGAATCATGCGGAATATTAATTGACTGTATTATATTGAATAGATACCTAACCATGAGAAACAGTATAAACAAGTGGAAAGCTACCAAGAGTCTCTGCCTGTTGACAGCTTCACCATCATCTTTCACTTCACCATAATAATATGGTAAACTGCGATTAATTATTTAATATTCTAGAACATATCATCAGATACTAAGGTTCCACGTAAACAAATCTCGAAGTCTTCCGTATATAATGCTGAAGACTGGTTCTGACAGGGTTTAAGAGGATAAAACCCCACATATCCTGGTATCGCTCTGACGGACAGCGTTTGAAGATGTCAACCTCGTTAACAAATCTAGACCTTGATTATTTTCTCATATCTGACTCAATCAGGTACAATTACCTATAATATGAGAAACAAAATCAAAATCGACAACTAAATATTAATGAATGCTTCTCATTCCTTGCACAGTTGAAATTGAAGTTCAAAGAAGCAAGAAATCGTTTATCGGCGGTTATTTTGATATTAATTGGAACGGAAACACTTGATTTGCTCGGAAATGTTCCAACGAGATCGACGGAAACGTACCGACCAGATTTATTTGCTATTTGTCATTCAAATTTCCATTTCAATAACAATAAACGCGTTCAACGTTTCCATAATTGTTGCCGTTTCTAAATGAAATCGGGTTTAAGTTTGAAAGGAAAAATTGGTGTCGAATGAAACAAGAATTAAAATACTAACGTTAAACTTGTTACGAGTCTGAATGATTGAAGTGAATAGTGAACTCAATGGTATGACGCTTGATGAATTGATTTGATATATTACCGTTTTTTGATAAAATTGAATCAGCATTGAATCAGTATGTAATAATACACATGATGGTAAATGACGTTTGACACCTAACTAAACTGACAATCAGATGTGTTCAATGGATGCATCGCTATCACTGAGGACGAGTTAAAATGTGTCATATATGATTCTCCATTTATTACTCATCTGGTTCGATCCCTGACCAGGTAGATGTCTAAAAATAGAGAAATTCTAATTTAAGTCTGAATGTCCTTCCGTGCCATGAATACATGACACCCATGACACACATCTGTTATATTATCTGAACTTATCTTACATTTTGGGAATAAAACGGTATTTTGGTCATTAATTCTAAAATGCACAACCATGCCTCCCTCAACCCAGTTCCTAATATCTGAGGTAACCTCCAAGATCCAATAGACTATGAAACCAAAATGTAACACTTTGTGAATTTCTAAGCCATTAAATTATTCATATTAGAGATTCCTAAGAGGTCGCTTGTTAGCGTTTAGTTAGCACAAACGACCTCTCGAGCTTAGCTAATTACCATCGCTTAGCAGGCAATCGCTATCAACTTGATGCAGAATTTCTAATTGGACTACATTTTAATATTCCTTTGAAGAAATTTTCACTTCATAATTTTAGTTGATCGGTTTTAGGTAATTTTCTTATAATAATTTGAGATCTTTAAGATAATTTGGCTCTGCAGTGAAAATTTGTTTTGAACCTTGTAAAAAAAGCGAATGGCATTAGACTACAGTTTTACGTTAATTCACACAGGTTTTATACTTTTAATTGCTAACATGTTTGTGGCAGCAATAATCAAACACATTGAAAATTATATTTTAAGTACCATCGATAAAGCGATACCAAAACAAAAGCATTTCGTTTAACCAGGTAACAAAGACTACATTTAAATCTAATAGCCACAATAATATTCATTCCACACAACAGTAAGGTCGCTAAACCCATTATTATGGATTATTTGTTTACACCCCCTTTTGGGCATTGCAATAAATCATAGACGATGAAGAAGTATGGGCCTGGCGTCCAGAATACGTAATGTCGCGGTCACTCGTACCGTCTGTTTACAAGTAAACAAAAGTATTATCTAAGTCGCGAATAATATTTTGGGTCTCCATTTTAAATGAGGTGGAACGTATTCGGCCATCTGTGCCTTTTGGGATGAATGAAATACAATAAAAAGATAGAATAATAAAAATGAAATAAAAGAAAGTTATAACTATATGTATCAAAGAGCTATAATTTTAAATGAACAATTGACACATTGGTATTATTTGAAAATAAAAATGGCTAAGAATCATGTTTTTTAATGCCGTTATATAACCCATTCGTAATGTATGATGATAATCTTCCATAATTACTAAGCTAGCAGCATTATCAGGTGATGTTTTACTTTAAAAAACCCTTCAGGAAATTAAAAAATATAGCCCATGTCTTTCCTAAAGGTTTCAACTTTTAGGTTCATTGGTTTAGCTGTAAATGTATGACAGTCATAACAGATTTCCTTTCACATTTGCATTATTGGGATGGATTTATTTATTCTTTGTTTACCGTCACGAATACGGGAACAAAAGGCGACCTTAATGGATTACAGTTTATCAAAATTACAATCACACTACAGTGTAATCAAGTAATATCTTTAATAATTAGAATTCACTACGGGAAACATCAAATATATCATGTCTAAGGTATTTTGGTGATACATTTCAGACCTTTATTAAATCGTTTAGTCAAGTTGAAACATCTAATGAAATACCCTCCAATAATCCAAATTAATGAATTCGTGTTCCATTCAACCGTAAATACTAAACAGCGATTATATCTGAATCGTAATAAACTTGAAATATGTTATCGCTACGGATTTCGGTACCTTATTTATAAATAGAGTAAACAGTTTAGATTATACAGACGGAAGACGAAATGAAGATATAATTATATACAACGCAAATGCTATTGGAATTACGATGGAGATTTTACTTGATACAATATCAAAGTACTGGTATTATAAAAACATGACAAAGCTGCGGGCGAAATGTCAAAAAGTATGTACATTTCTGCCCAAAATTAAAATGAAAAGCCTATTACAACGCCAGTGCTGTAGGGCAATTTTCGTAGCACAAGAGTAACAAAGAGACGAAAACAAACAAAATTTCGTTATTGCGTGTTGGTAATGGGGAAAATTAAAATAATGTTCCAGCGAATTAATGTTACGAGAACAGTCTGTAATTGAGTCTTGGTTCTTGCAATAAGGGGTTAATCTTGATTTGGTCTACAATAGAGAACACAGCAAATAAAATGTTCGCTTCTATAAATCCGCACACAAGAGCGGGCGATGTTTAGATACGGATAAACGCTTGTCTGGCACACAATTCTCCTTTATCTATTTGCCTTTTTCTTTTTAGTTCTGTTTGTTTCGTACCACGCAGTGTTTCAATCTCGAAAGTGGTTATATGTGTCACAGCAAGCTGGAACGGCGCAGAGAGACATGCATAATCTATTATTACGTATTACCCTAACAGCGAAGCTATGTTAGTAAGGTTTTATAAACACCATTTTATTCTGCATCGCCATAAAAACATGTTGTTATTGATATTCTTTGGAGAAGTGCTTTTTATAGATCTTTTTGAGCTATCATAAGATGGATAGCACTACCGGATGAGACTTTTCCTCCCCATAGCCGGTATATGCTACTACACGTATACTCGTAGTTGAATGTAAAGAAAATTTCTAATTTTTTTTTTCTCGACTTCCATTTTCCTTGGCACGCCTTATAACCCAAACGACTTTACGGAGTTTAAATTATGAGGTGTTGCTCAATTTGTCTAAACGGTCGGACAGACCACCAGGAATATCTTTACGCAGTCGCTTGTTTTTATAATTATCGGCTTATTTCTATATGTATTTCATTTCATTTTACCTTCAATTGAGATTCGAGTGTTGCGTCACTTTTATCATATTTTTAAATTATTCATGAGGTATTTTCGCGAGCCTTCTTCTTCTCAATTCTATCTCCCTTGAGTGCGTACATCAAGGATACATTTTATTCCAAGTACCAAAGTAAAAGTGCGTTTCTACTGACCTCATGAATATTTCAAACTTATCGATTCCGCTCAATTCTATGTGACGTGAGATACCTCCCGTAAAACCTTTCAATCTTGCGTTACTTTGTGTATATTTTTTACTGATTTGTTATATTGTCAAAGATGAAAAGGTAAGCTATAAGCGGTTACGATATTAATATTCCACTTAACATTTACCTACCCATCTTTCTACCTACGTATCTTCGAATCGGGGACCAAATAGTGATTGATGTATTCAAAATCATAGTTAAGGTTTTGATATGACCGTTAACCCACGTAAATTAATAAGTGTAAGGTAATACAATAAATAGCTGTAAGTATATTTTACTATTATAATACAGCAGGTCAAGTATTTTGTTAGTGGAAGGAAACTTCGTACATCTATTAGACATACTATTGTTATAATATTTCGTTAGGATTTCTTTGATTACGTGACTCATCGGTTTTGAAGTAACAAGTGTCTTAGAGGCACTCGTAAAAGTAGATTCACCTGAAATGTAAGCTTTTGTAAATCTTCTACTGGACATTGTTTGCATTATTCGTTTCTCCATTGTTTTCACCGGCATTTACAGTCATGATTGTGAAACTGTTTTATATGCGATAATCAGTTAATTATGAATGTACAGTTTCATGTTCTTGTAACAGATTCTAGGTAGAACTTCTTAGATCAAAATTAAGAATTGGAATATAAATTCTCAGTTAACTTATTAACTATTATATAGTATATATTACCAATAAAACTTATTTTATAGTAATACTCCGACTTAGAGATTGATCTACCAAAATTGATCTACAACTAAAAATAAATTATATCGTAAAAAAATGCAAACTAAAATGTAAAATATTCCTTTAAAGCTTTAACATTGTAATAGGTGCCATTTTTTCCTTAATTTATCCTCGAAACTCGCGTGATATGGGTTCGTAACTACAGACTTTCAAAGTTTGCTTAAAAATACGCTCGAAAGTTTATTTTATCATAATAATCTTTTGTCACGTTAAAGTTTCGAGACTTTAGAACTTGCAGCTAATTAAGTTGAAACTTAGCTGGAGGGGAAAAATAACTAACTTAGTTTCTAAATACCCTCAAAAATATCAAAAGAATCACTTTGCTCATTAAAACGTTTACTGTTGAAATGTAATCCGATAAACTTGTGTACATCACAATACAAATTAAAAGATAAGTGAATGAAAGTTACTAGAAAATCTGCTTTGATGTTGGATGTTTAATTTACTGGCTCTGAAATTGTATCTTATTTGCCCTAACAGCAAATGTAATAAAACGTGTCCAAGATAAGGTTCTGTAAGACAAAAAGTGTGTCTATTTGCCAAACAAATAAAATTATTTGCGATAAAATTCCCAGTTCTATTATATTTTATGATTCTTGATTTCCTAATTTTAACATTGATGGGAATGAGAATAAAAAATGTGTTACTGAAAAGACGTTCAGTTACTTATTTGATCCTTTGATTGAACACCTGTCAGAAGTATACCAAAAAATATTTCATCTTGCTCTCTAGGGACGGGAATTCGCCGGGAATTTTCTGTTACCGACGCAACATTTTCAAGCGGAGTTAACGCGGTTTACTGAGCGAAATCTATCAAACTGACATCCTTAAAGCTTTGCTTCATTTACATAATGCATGAGGAACCTGTGTTTATGTTATGTAGGGCCCTTCTTTGAACAACATCCGAACCGGCGCAAAACAACAGGTTATGTGATTCAGATTTACTGTATATTCGACTATCATCTTAAGTGCCTGACACTTATATATTTTTGTGAACTTTCGTTTTGACACTTTCAGCTGATTTTATAATTGTTCTTTTTTATTAAACTATAGCATTCATAGCGAAAGACTCAATGTTATGCTTACGATAGTATTCTTAAGTATCATTAAGGGTAGGAACGCGACTATAATAACCCTTAATGTTACAATTACTCTATTTAGAATTAATTAATTACAAATACTAGAAGCAGCGAGAAAATAGGTTGGTCTGCTGCTTTTATTATATTAAAACGTTGATACAATGTTCAAAGATTTTCTTAATTACCATAATTAAAGGAGGTCGACCCAAGCACTACTTTTGTGTCCTACCACAACTTTTATTGTCTTAACTTTCAATAAAAGTAAAACAAGTTTTAATAATCAAACTGTTCTGTCGATAATTTTTTGATCGTATCTACAAAGTTGGGAGTTTCCAAGTATTTTTTGCCTTCCGTCTGCCTCACTTCGCCTTAATTAGCTTCAACTTCTACAGTCTCGAAACTTTAACGTGACAAAAGATTATAACGATGAAGTGAATTTGCAAGTTAATTTCGGAATGAAGTTTGAGAATCTGTAGCTACATTGTTATGGGCGGATTGCGAATAAATTTGACGGTAGTCTTTGTATTGCTTTACTCAGTACAACTCTAGTTTACATTCCTCCTTAAGCTCTCTGTTTATCTTTCAGATTCGCACATTGAATTAGCTTTTCATTTATCTTCATGATTACATCACGTTTCGTGCCGTTTGAAGCTAATATATTAACGCGTGTAAATAGAAATGAATAATTGGCAAACCAAAAGCTTTTCATATTAAACATGGCGCTGAGGACATCAATCGGATTGAGAGTGTTCTGGGAAAACTCCCGATTGAGCAATCCCAATTCCCAATTTCATCGAGAAATTTCCGGCGGAACAGATTTTTTAAATGAACGCGCAACTGACGGCGTGGACAGTCGTAAAAAATACAGAATGGAAATCAAAAAGCGTATGGCATTCGAAACGCTGGCATCGCAGACGAATTCGCTTTTACGAGTACCCTCAAGGAAGCTAACGCGTACCGCGACAAGATTGAAAGCTTTTACCGGAGGTACGCCACGTCATGCAAATTGAATGGACTCGATTGGTTTTAGACTTTAATGGTCGGTCTGCAACGATTATTTGTTTGGGTGTTCCGGACGAGGCGCTTCTAGCTACCTAAATGTTCTTTTAGATTGGCAATCCGAAAGAGTCAGAGCATAGTATACTTGTGTGTTAGAGCGAGATAGACAGGCGAGATCATTCACGTATAGGCTATCAGCCTGTATCAGCCTGGCGTTTCTTATCGTAAAAATAAATCGCGCTTATTTTTAAAGATTTCTTATCAAAAACAGTTAAAATAGTGCTTAGGAAAAGTGTTTGGTCATGGTCACGTGTGCTGTACCTGGATGTAACTCATCCAAGAAAGAAAACCAACAAAAATACTCATTTTACATATAATTACTACATTAATTATTTAGCTGTTTAAATGCAATATTTTACACTTATTACGAAAGTGTTATATACCAAAAGATAGAAAAAATCTCCAAATTATATCAAATAAACACTAGAAATGCACAGAAATACAAATAAAAAAATCAATAAATACGTGAATACTTGCTATTTCTTACCAAATTTTTGGTGTTGCGTATTGACAATATCGATAAAAAAATATCGATATTTCTAATTCTAAAGTATGTATATAGTTTAAATAGGTTGCGTGCAACTTATATAAAATCTTATCCGACCTCACTTTTTATTATTGTTGGATTAATATTTTTTGGGTTATTTTATCTATTTAAATTTTGATAACGTCATGTTAAACTTATTTTTATTAAAGTTATATCATAGGCCAATCTATACTAACATTATAAAAAGGTAAAGTTTGTAATTTTGTTTGTTTGTTTGTAAGGGATAATACTGAACCGATCATGAAAATTCTACACTATTCAGGAGTGCTAAGCTTGTGACATTTCTATAACAAATTAATAATTTGTATCCTCTTTAAGTCACTGAGTGAACAAACTAATAAACAAATTTGTTATTGATATCTTTATTTAATCGATATCGATACATTATTAGCAGTAACACTAGCGATGCACACTTTGGCATTTCACACACACATAAATAATCAGTTTTTAGTCTCGCTTGACGTTTCATATTACCAATCTATCCTACGTCAGTAGGATAATATATCTATGGTAGACAATCATTGTTTGGACAATTCGAATTTTACATTTGTACGCAATGACATTTTCGTCTTTATTAGTAGTATATCGATGTTTGTACGTCAACCACTTCTTTCTTGAAATATGCTTTTTACAGATTTGACACAAAAACTTAGAAAAGACGTCAAATAGAAAAATCTTTATAAAATTTTAAATACATCGGTATTATATATAGGGTAATTCTTTAAAAAATATATGCAGATACATAGTGTGAATGGATATCCACTCTATCTCAGCTCTTAGTGACATGTATATCCACTTTGATGATTGAAACCTTGCACAGTAAAAGAAGTAAAAAGAAAATGCTTCAAGTAAATGTGAAACAAGCATTTATCCGGATCTAAGCGTCGTATAGTTCCCTCTTCCCATATTTTGCGCTCTGCTTTCTGGAATTTTGACGATTACGATCAATAGAATCTATGTTACGAGAAATTGAGTTACTTATTCTAGTTCTATATTATTATATGAAATTATTTATTGCTCATTTTCTCTTAGAGTTATTTATTACAGAAAGGTCTTGAACTCTGCTAAGACAAAAATACTCGTTATAAGTCTTTCCAATTAAGTACTCAGTGAATGTATGATATGAGTTGAGTTGGACACTTGTTTACCTGCTTAGGTAAGCTGGTAAGCTTCATTGTTTTTATACTTAGTTGTTTTTACTTTTAACTACTTAGAAATGAGATGTTTTTGTCATTTAGTTATCGTCATCGTAAACTTATGTTAATCGTATTACCAGTTTCCTCTGGGAATAAAGAAGATTAGTAACCCAAATTCAAAAGGCCCTTTGTAAAATGATGGCGATGAAATACTTACACGGATTCAATCTTGGACCTCTAGTGCCCGTTGATGCCGTTTCTGTGTAGATTACCAAAAAAATAGGTCCCTTTCTCAACAAACTGGAACAAAATGGAAAATTTGCATAGTTTGACCATCCTACGTGTTTTAATAATGCAGACTAAAAGCAGTTGGTAATAAAATTATTCTCGCTAAGACAGCATTTGTGGTAAATGGACCAGCAATGTGGTGAATGGATGGATTTTAATATAATATTCAGTTTGTAAAGATAATGTTCTAGGGCACTTAATTTGGGCGCTAGAATTTATTACGCTTCAGGGTCGCATTCTTAACATTAAAGTATTTTGTGCTGTGGACACAAATTTACTACTTGATGGAGCTACTCTTATTATTTAAGAGTGCTGTGTTAATATGGAGCTTTATAATGTATGCTTTACGAGTAGAACAATGTTTCCTATTTTTAACCCAATGCGGAAGGTAATGTTTTTCGAGCGTATGTATGTCTCATTCGTTGTTACGCACTGCAGCCCAAGTAACTTTATAGAATTTAACATATGAGGTGTCATTCGATTCGTCTACATTTTAGAAGTGGAATTTTTAAGCAGTCGGGTTTTTTGTTATAAGAATCAGTTCAGTATTATTGTTAGTTGTCTGCTATAACTTGTAGTTAATTGAGTGTCAACCTTGTCAGTTTTAGGTCATAGTTGTGTTCTTCTGTTGAGTGACTTTGTTCATCAGCCAAGTCTATCTAAAACTACGCATAAGATGCCAAATGAAAGACCTATGGAATATATGGAAATACTCGTCAATCACTTCAAAAGCCTGAGTCGATCAAGGTTAGTGGACCTGGTGAAATCGGTAACGTAAAAGGATTAAAAATAATTGCCAATGTAATTTACATTGTTCTCAAATTTTAAAAAGCTTTGCCCTTTAACAGGATTGCCTATTCTAATTTTATTGGGTACTTTAAGGAAATACCCATGACAGTGTTAAACAAAGTGGGTAATGTGTGCGCAATTTATTTGCCCAAAATTTAACACCACCCCGAGAGATTTCATCAAGGGTTCCCAAAAGATTTGTGCAAATCCCTAGGGATTAGGACACAAAGATAAAACGGGACCTTTCAACACTTATATTTGCATCCTTTATCTGCTTATAAACTGCTCACTTAGTGTCGTCTGGAAATCTGAAAAGAATATTTTTAATAATACCTATTTTTGAGATGCAAATCCCAAATACTGAAATCATAAGAACAATAGTACTTGCTCTATAATCTGCTTCTTCTTTTTTATAGTCAACTCAATCTGTCTATTATTGAGAGTCTACACATTTTCTTAATCTACACATTGCATTTCATATTCGGCTTTTTACACCCATTTTTTCTCAGACACAACTACAATCAGTTCAACAGTTCATCTTGTCTTCGATCACATAAATTTTATTTATTATTTTTTGTTTTTCTTCATTGTTCTTCCGTCCCATTTATTTAACCATTAAAATACATACCATAACCATCTTCAGCTGGACAAATATCTTTTAGGATTTATTGCACCCTCTTTCCTATGTGAAAACCATGCTGCTACATTAAGTAACATAACAGAACTACCAGAATACCCAGACCTTAACTAAGGATAATCTCTATACCTGCATTTTATTTAAAATTAAAAGTAGATTCTTGTTTTCGAACTTTGTGTTTCGAACAAAAATAAACTTCATTATTATAAAGCGCGTTCCTTACAAGAACTCGGTAACACTTTCACCGCCATATTCCAAAAGTATCAACTTCATGTCATAAATCCCGCCTCATCTAGCGGGATGAGCATCGGTACGGCGTGACGTCATATCTCATGTAATGCTCGTGACAGGCCGAGATTTCCCCGCGGACAAAACCAGGTCATGTCTTTTTGGACAGACATGTACTTTGTTTATTCGCATAATTTTGTTAAATAGTAATACTTTGTTTATGTTAAGACCATGAACAATTTTGTTTACGTCATGCCTAATGCCTATTATGTGAATTTGTTCCATAATAAAGTATACTTAAACAAAAGATGATAAAACTCCTAATTAGTCTATTGCAGAAGTACATTACTTTCTCAGTTGTAGACCGGTCTAAAGTTAAGGGTAAGGTAGGTAAGGGTAGGTAAGGGTTTGGTTACGTTACGATGAATGACAAATTATTATTTTTTAGAAATCTTCTTACGTCACATGTATTTGTCACCGACTTTACGCTTTCTTGGGGGTGAATAAAAATAACCTTTGAAGATTTAAATTAATTAGGCTGACGTAGGTCGTATGCGTAATTGATAGGCTTCAAACACCTCTTGTTTCTTTTACTTTCAAACATAAAATATTTTATGATTATATTTTCTTTCCCAGTTAAAGCAAGTGCCAATCATTTCTAATACAAGTCAACATCAAAGAGTCAGCTGTGCCTGAAACACTAAATCTTGTGAGAGGCAAAATTCACTAAGTTATAGCAATACGCGTTGGTTATAACAAATCTAATAGAGGATGTAGGGGAATGACGAATGACCAAACCGAGACGTTTTGAGCACATCAATCATACTCGTAGGATTCACTAACGCGGAACCACACTTGGATATTGCGTGTGAAGCTGCTGATATGTCAAAATTATGCACGCTCATATCATTATCATCCTGTTCCACTGTGAAGTCATCAGCGATGTGCTATATGAATATCAAATGTTTATTACATTTCCTGACTTTAGTCTATAGAATAGACTATAGAAATATATAATCATACATATTTTTTTTTAATTTAGAAGTTCTTGAAATCTTATTACAGACCGTGGTAAAGTTTGCATAGAATGTTTTATACTAACGTATATGTCGGGGGCAGGTCTAGGCCTTGAAAGCGGACGACGTAATACCTGATGCTGGCGGCATCTGCACCGGACGACATTCCTTGTCGCCCCTACCTACGTATTTCCTTTACCTGCTCTTCCTTTAAAAACTTCGTAACATTTGATCATGACGCATTTGATTTGGATGCGTCTCGGTGCATGGATCGCTGTCTGTTCCAATAGGCTGTCCTAGCCCTCGCTATGGTTATTTAGCCATATAATAGACTTACTGACTATGATAACTAATTTTATTTTTACTGAATTACTGACTAACGTGTCCCTTTAATTTCAAAATCAGCTTTTCCCCATATATACTTGAAAATTGTCATTTATTTTCTTTATTAATGTAATGAAACCTATTAGCTATATCTCTTAACTATTTCCTACGACATCCATATAAAGAGAAAAGTTAGGTTTTAGATCACTACTACACCGCTGTCCGCTATATATTTTATACATACTTGAAATTATGATATCGTCATATCATCTTTTTCATTGTACATCTCTATTTCTACCGGCGATCGGTGGAACACATCCACTATTTCATAATATATGGATTTAATTCACTTCAGTGTTTGTTATAGCCATTTGTCATGATTGATTAAGTCTAATGCGTTTCTCTGTCATCACATTAACTGAATCCCATGTCAGATTTATGATAGAGGTTTTAAAAATCTTTAGAATTCTGTTGGTATTCCTTTCCAATTTTAGGAGTAACATTCACACATTCAACTTCTCTTCTTGATTCACACGACAGCGTGAATAAAGAATAGAAGTTCAACAAAAATATTATTTACGAGTAAATGTTAGGTACCTATAGCAGAATCGCTATAACTCACTCAAACTTAAGCTTGGACATTTCTGCTACATATTACATATGAAAACACTACAAGTTAGCAAGAATAACCATAAGAAGGCTACGATCGAGCAACAAGTAACAAGACCTGTGTGTGAAAGAACATAAGTTCCGAAAAAATAGCTTGTATTTTGTGAGCAAACTGCAAAAAATCAATAGACAAACTGGTATAGACATTTTTTTTTGCCTAATTATATAGATGCCTTAATTCCAACAGTGCAAGGTGAAAATTTTACCCTTTTCAAGTTACGGTGTAATTGTCTACGAAATAACATTTAAAAAAGGCTACACTGTTGTTTTCAGGGTTATCATGCAAAAGTAAATCAAGTCTATGGCACTCAATAATATACATCACTCAATCTCAAACGTATACATTTCTACGCAACATAAAATAAACCATAACAGCTGAAGCACTACAAGTTAACAAGAATGACGGATAGCCTACGATCGAGCAACAAACAGCAAAACGTGTGTAATGAGCCTAAGTCCCGAACAAATTGTTTGCATTACGTCAGCAAACAGAAAATAAATTGACAAACAAACGATAGTAATAGTATTCAAATATTTTTGATTTTGCCTAATTATATAGATGCCCAAATTACGTAAAAAGTGAAAATTTTACCCTTTTCAAATTACGGTGTAATTGTCTACGAAATAACATTTGAAAAACTACACTGATGTTTTCAGGGTTATCACGCAAAAGTAAATCAAGTCTATGGCACTCAATAATATACATCACTCAATCTCAAACTTATACATTTCTACGCAACATAAAATATGAAAACCATAACAGCTGAAGCACCACAAGTTAGCAAGAATAACTATTCCTCATCCCTACATTGCCTACGATCGAGCAACAAACTGTAAAACGTTTGAAATGAACCTAAATCCCGAACAAATTGTTTGCAGCACGTGAGCAACTGTGTAATTGACATTAGCTTCTTGTACCCTGAAAATAAAGCTAAACTTAAGATTCATAGTCCGTAGAAATAGTGTAAATCATTCCATCTGAAAGTTATATATTTCTACGCAATATAAAATATGAAAACCATAACAACAGAAGCACTACAAGTTAGCAAGAATGACGTATAGCCTACGATCGAGCAACAAACAGCAAGACGTGTGAAATGAACCTAAGTTCCGAAGAAATTGTTTGCAGCACGTAAGCAACTGGGTAAAAGACTCTAGCTTCTTGTATCCTAGTCCTCAGAAATAATATAAATCACTCTATGTGAAAGTTATACATTCCAACGCAACATGAAATATGAAAACCATAACAGCTGAAGCACTACAAGTTAGCAAGAATGACGGATAGCCTACGATCGAGCAACAAACAGCAAGACGTGTGAAATGAACCTAAGTCCCGAACAAATTGTTTGCATTACGTGAGCAAACGGCAATGTTTGCGAAAAGCAATGTTTGTTGTACGTGGAGCCATTTTACATTCGACGTGGACAGTTTGCGCCGTGGGAAGTCAGCCGTTTTATGATATGCCTATTGATATTTTGCGTAACATACGGTCAGTGAGAGTTGTTTTAAAAATATAAACTTTCTGAAGAACGTGTGAGGGGTACAAATTCGCAATTGGCAAGCGCAGTGAACTATAGCCTAACCCTTTCATATTGAGAAGAGACTCGTACCCAGCAGTGGGACAGTGTGAGTCGACGACTATATGGTTATTGATCAGCCATACAGAACCTCAAGTTTAAATTAAACAGAATTACTATGTAATGGATTCTTGTTTTGAAATCCAGCAAATAATCTGCCATAGCTCCGTGTAAATTAGAAAAGAATCGTTCACTACTACTCTAAGGCCTATAGATAAGAGCGGTAAGCTAAAATATCATTGTATACTAGCATCAAGGCGGGAAAATATGTTATTTAAACGAGCTTTTTTCACATTTCAAACATTTCATACTACTTTAAATTTTACGAATCTTATTTAAAACATATTTTGTGACTGTCCCCGGTCTATCCAATTTAGAGTATTTAAAAAGACTTAAATCTGCAGCTTTATTCGTAGCCAACAACTGACGAGTACTCTCAAACGTTTGCTGTAAAATTGGCACAATGATGCTGCTGTAGCACTGAATATATAGATAAAGACGTTTTTTAATTATTCAAAAGATCGCCCGTCGTATTTTCCTCTCCATTTTGGATCTTAAATTCGATGGCAATTGCTTCTTTTTTGAAAATGCGAAATGTTCTTTCGGTGACAACTAAAGCACTTTATTATTTTTTGGCTTTAAGCTGTACTTTTGAATTTGAGAATTGGGTAGCAACGGTATCCAACTTTACGCATTAAGATCTCCAATAATTACCCACAACCTACTGTAAACACATAAATTAAACTGTACCCTTAGTATGAGTTTTTACCTTTTGACAAAAATGACTGTTTTTGTTTTTATTTACGTATGCGCTATTAAATGGCGCTGATTGGAAATGTATGGGCCAATACGTAAACAAATACCAAAACAATCATATTTATAAAAACGTAAAAACTAATACTAAGGGTACTGTATCGACTGCTTTTACAAAACAAAATAAAATTACAAATACGTTTTAGAAACACAATGTACCAAGCTTTCATAAACTGTCAGAACAAAGTCAGTACAAGCTGTTTTGCGTGGGAGTTACGAAACTGATTTATTCGACCATACTTGCCCTGCGAACGTTGTAAACAAGATTATGGGATTTGCGACAGAAGAGCTTGACGAATGCTGAGGCATTTTGAATTAAACATTAAAGTCAGTGACATCAAGGAAGGGATGTAAGTGAACTTTAATTCTTAAGTAGTATGACGACATCAGCCTATCATTGTCCTACTGCTACACGGATCTTAATTAAAAGTAAAATTACTTAAGTATATTCCTTTTTTAATATTCCGCCAAGTTAAATAGATCGGTTCATTTCTCGGTATAATTGTAAGTGATAAATTAAATTTCAGTTAAGCTCCTAGGTTAAAACCTACTCATATGTGTGTGTATTAGTCATATGACAAGAAATTACATCATTATACGCGTATAAAGTGGCCCTCACACAAATAATGATAGCACACAACTACCTAATTGTAATATGTATTATGTACGCTGCATGTATACAGACATGCATGTATGTGTGTAATATGAGCTACGTATATTTGGGAATTACATCTATAGAGCCCTGTAGAGATACCGATGTATTCGAAAACGAAATTAATTTCTGAACATCAGCTTTCAAAGGACGCATCTCTTGGAAGTCGAGTGTTCCGGCATTCTAGGCTGCCTGTAACTTAAGCCTACATGAAATTATTTAATTGAAATTGTGAAGATTCAATTTATAGGTTAACAACTCTATATAAATACAAATGTATATACATAGAGTTGCTAACACCACCTCTGCAAATATAACTACTATTACCTATATAAATATATATATGAATAGTTTATTTTTAACTTAAAAATGACAATTTTAATTATTTCAATAGTTAAGTTTTTAATGTTGACATAATAACCACATTCCTCCAATTTTGCGAGGCTTCTTTATCCAATTTGCACATAAAAGTGTAGACTGAATATTTTATACATTAACTAAAATCCCATAACCTATATGTGTAAAATTAACTCTATGTACATATTGATAAGCTATTTTGTACAGAACATAAAGTTCTTAAGTGCTCTTATTCTAGAAATGTCAAATATTATCTTCAATTCTTTTCATTTTTTTATGTTTTTTATTCATTCAATTCTTTTGTCGAAGAAGCAAAACTACATTCAAAGTATATAAAAATAAGAACAACAAAGACGTTTCGAAGGAACATATTATACTTTGTAAAGAAAACATAAAACTTACATGTAATTTTTTCCGACGACAAAAGGAATCTAAATGATATATTCCTTCTCAAAGAAATTGATACTCTGTTACCTAAAATCTTAACATCAAAGCCTTATGGTACCTATTGAAACCAAATATTGTTTCGTAAATCAATTTGTGAAAACATTTATAGCGATATAAACTTCGATATATTTTATTTATACATTCATATTAAAAACATAGAGAATACAGAACAAAGTATTCTTAATAATTTTGCTATTACTACTGAAAGGTATTTTTTTTAAAGTTACATAAAATACCTTTTATTTAAACTGTTCGTCTGGCCATCCGTATGTCTGTCACAGGGCTGTATCTCTGTAATCGTTATATAAGGAACAATAAATACTGTTTTGTATCTTTACTAAAAAAAAAATACTGAACATAAATAAGTATGCCAAATTTCGGGTTAATCCGACGTTTTGAAGGGGGTTAAAATCATGTTGAAAGATTCCGTTACATACTAACATACATACGTCTGAAGCTAATAAAAGCGTATTAAAAAATAAAAAGGGGGTTGCCACACAAGAACCCTTAAATTACGGATTTTCGTCATTTTTCGTAGTAAATATTGGACCTTAGCAGGCAGACAGATTAAATCTTCAATGTACTTACTATGACCGTGATGATACGGAAGCCTCCACGTGTGAGTCCGTGTAACACTTGACCAATTATTTTGTTTATATTTGTTATCTTCTCATTGTTACGTTGGCCACGCTTTGGGAGGTTTTTGTGAAAATATGGGAGCTACTTAAGTATATGGATAATACTTTTTTTTTTGTTTACGAGGGGGAAACCTTCAAAAAGTACCCGATGTCTTTCTTACCGCACTAAAACCACCCCGGTGGCCATCCTCGGCGCTGCGTAGAGGGCTCCGGGATCTCCAAAGGAACGCAACCGGAGCCCTCTTAGCGCGTTGCCTCGTCGGGCTCCGCCCAGGTGAGCTGGGATCGCCACACCGTCTGGTGCGTAGGACGGTATGCGACCACACATACCACCGTCCTTCCCGGGGCCGCTGGCCGGGCGGTTCGAGCTCCCACTCTTGCCACCCGCAACCCCGGAAGACCCCTTTTAGTCGCCTTTTACGACAGGCAGGGGATACCGTAGCCCTATTCTGGTCCCGAAACTACAGGGACAATATGGATAATACTAATATCTTTATAGGGTGGTAGAACCCTTTGTGGTTCGACTCCGGTGGTACCACCGCCACACCTATTTCTACCTAATAACAGCAGTGTTAGGCGCTGCTGTGTTCCGGTTTGAAGGGTGTGGTAAGGGAGACAGACTTTTCCGAGGCGTTCCAGCTTAGTCCTAGTGGCAGCGGCGCATCTGTGGCCGACCTCAGGTAGGAATATATAATCCTATCTGAGGTTGATTACAGATGTCCATGGGCGGCAGTAGCCACATACCATCAGGTGGACTGCATGCTCGTCTGCTAATCCTATATTATAAAAAAAAAACTATCCAAACTATCTTTATTATTGTTTATGCTTTTACCACTTGACATGATCACATGCGATATATAATTTTGATCGTCACTGACACATAATACTAGATTAAACTACCCCATATTACCTTAGCTACTTTACATAACAAATATTCTAAAGAACGACTAGATTACGTAAATTTTGTGTCTACTTGAAAATACGGCACAAGAGCCTAGCTTGTTTGTAGTATCTAGCTTAAGGTAAGGTTTTTTGGCTCGGTTTCAAGTCCCTAAAGTCCATAATAGGTTTTGTTTTATGTCTCTGGCATCACTTCGGAACTACGGCTTTTATTAAAGCTACCTTGAGCATGTTTTCGCAAACAAATTCCAAAATTACCCACTTTATGGCCTGAAATTATTTTCTATAAAACATGTTTCGTTTTCCTAATTAATGATTGGTGTGGTACGGGAGGCATACTTATCCGAGCCGTTCCAGCTTAGTCCTCAGGGATAGCGGCGTATGTAGCCGACCTCAGGTAGGAATATTTAATCCAATCTGAGGTTGATTACAGATGTCCATGGGCGGCAGTAGCCGTACCATCAGGTCGACTGCATGCTCGTCTGCTACTTTATATTACAAAAATAGAGTAACAGTTATTATTATAGTACTAAGAAATGTTGATTTTATTTCAATCGAGATTTCTTGTGGGAATAGCATAATTCCCTCAGCGCACATGCTACACTATTTTTTACACAGATGCTTAGCGAAGTAAAAAGTAATATACGTAACTCTGTTAAGTCCTTTGTCCTCGCTAAAAGTTTCTCGAGAATAGCTTACACCCAACAATTACAAACGATCATTTTTAAAATTGATTTCTTTATATTTTACTAACATGCACATGACCTTAGAAAAGTATATTTATGCTTAACATTTCAATTTTAAATATTTTAAATAGTTAAGTTTTTAAATTTGACATAATAACCACATTCCTCCAATTTTGCGAGGCTTCTTTATCCAATTTGTACATAAAAGTATAGACTGAATATTTAACATTAAATAAAATCTCCAAACGTATATCCAATACAGAACCATTCGTTTCGTTCAATTCTAAACCATAAAGTCTTAGTTATATCCCGCAAAGCGCCTTCGTGAAATGAAACGTTATTCGCAAAACAAACTGCCCGCAAGGATAACGTCCACTAAACGCCGACATTCGGAAATTAATAGCATTTCCGCAGCTCCAGTATATCGAGGACTGAGGCTTTAGTAACGCTACTGGATCACAGTATATAAGTAACTATTCAGTAGTGTAACGCTTTGGGCATTTTACTCGACTAGAGGGTAATCTTTCGAGCGTAAGTTTGTCTCATACTTTGGTGCGCCCAATATGGTTTGACGGATTCTAACACATAAGCTAAAGTTGGATTCGTTTTAATTATATAAGTGATGTAGACTGCACAAATTCCCTTTTCATTATATTATACTGTTTTTAAGCCAGGACCAGACTTAGTTTTTTTTTTATAATATAGGATAGCATGCAGTCCACCTGATGGTAAGTGGCTACTTCCGCCCATGGACATCTGTAATGCCACACATGCGCCGCTACCCCTGAGGACTAAGCTGGAACGCCTCGGAAAAGTCTGTCTCCCTTAAAATCCGGAACCCTTCAAACCGGAACGCAGCAGCGCCTAACACTGCTGTTATTAGACAGAAATAGGTGTGGCGGTGGTGCCACCGGAGTCGAACCACAAAGGGTTCTACCACCTCAAAAACATCGACATAAACTTAGTTATGTATTGTATATATTTTACCTATGTTTAAAAGTACTTTTACAGTTAATTTGTACAAAGTTTGTTTTTACAATACAATTAAAAAGAAAAGAGAAAAGATAGTAAAATTCCATAAATGTACAAGTAAGTATAACTGTGGTATAAATAAATTTCCTAGACTTGGCGAAACTTTACTTTTGAATGAATCGTGTCTTACTCGTACCTCAAATGTTCTGTAACTACCTCGCATTCAACAAGACGAATTTATGAACTTATTTGCTCTGTACGTGGAAATGTGTATAAGTTCCTGTGGTGAATTAAAACTTATTTTCATCTTTTTATGTAAATCCCATTACAGTCTCACTTTTGAGCACGAATCTGTAAAGGTAAGGTTAGTGTAGTGTAGCTTGTGGGTAGTTTATCTCGAGCGCAAACGACACGGAATGAGAGCGAACTGTGTGCGGGCAGTCATGCTAGACCGTCGGTGTGGACGGGCGTGTTGGTGTGTCAGCGAGCTACGAGTAAATGG
This sequence comes from Epargyreus clarus clarus, assembly GCA_014595695.2. Taxonomy (NCBI): domain Eukaryota; kingdom Metazoa; phylum Arthropoda; class Insecta; order Lepidoptera; family Hesperiidae; genus Epargyreus; species Epargyreus clarus. The sequence continues at coordinate 3,159,067 of JACTTY020000016.1, read as the reverse complement.
GGTTTAAGTGATACTACTATTCCGACGCTCGGGGTAGGATCGTAGTCGGGAACACTACAGTTAGTATAGGCCATAATCAGTACTTAACAATTCATTGCATTGTGAGATTCATACACATAACTTCGAAAAAAAAGGTTATTTGGATTCTAATCTAATTACCATCTTCTAATTAGCATTGGTACCATGACAATCTGATTCAGAACAGAAATATATTGTAATATACATTTCTTCCTAGCTGGTGATCAAACTCGGAAGATTTTATGTGTGTGTGATTATGTGTTAAAGATGATATAATGACTACTCTATCACGCGAGTCGTATTCTTCAACATGATGCAATATTCTACTTCAAGAATTTCATAAGTTCTCACGACAAAATTTCTTGTACAACTCAAAACTCTACACATTACAGGTTTTTTCGATGAGTTCCCAAAATAATCACCGTAATATTTTTTTTATCTCTTATCACCTGTTTGGTCCATAAATCTCAGGCTGTCCCAACGAACTAATAATTTCCAACGAACAAAAGGTGGTAAAAATTAACTTGCAATTTTCTCGAGGCTGACTTAGTCAGGTCGTCTCCATTAGTTGGACTTAGAAAGCGAGTGAAAATAAATCGTAGCTGTCAGCAATAGGAATTCACTGCACTTTTCTACTTCTATTGTTTCTAATATATTATTATTTTATTGAATTAAGCCAGAAAAATCTAAAACGGCATTCCTTTCATACACATGTGAGCAATCATCATCATCATCAACAACCCATTATTGTCCCACTGCTGGGCACGGGTCTCCTCTCATAATGAGAAGGTTTAGGCCATAGTCCACCGCGCTGGCCAAGTGCGTATTGGTAGACTTCACATACCTTTGAGATTTTTTTATAGATCTCTCAGGTATGCATGTTTCCTCACGATGTTTTCCTTTACCGTTTAGCAAGTGATAATTAATTTCTAATACGCGCATAACTTTGAAAATTCAGAGGTGGGATTTAAACCTCGAACCTCTCGATCGAGAGGCCGAGTTTCTTAACCACTACGCTATCACTTCTATCTATCTTGCTATCAATGTGAGCAATTGCTCTATCTTTTCTATTGAATTTATTGGCCCCTTCTATGAGACTAATTGTAACATTCAGGAGGAAAAGATTGTGTATTTTATATTCCTCTGCTGAGGAGCAGTGCCTTCATAAAAATGGGGGAATCCGTAGTGGGCTTCACCACAATACGAATAAGAATTGCAAAAGGAATAAAAGCAAATAATATTAACGTTTGTGAATGAGAAAGCAATTCCAGTTCCATCCATAGATAAAATTGCTAATAGACGGAAAGCTTATTCTTCTGGTATAGAAAAAAATGTTTAATTAGACTATCTGATTAATAAGATATAGACAGCGTTTAGATAGAATCTAACCAGTAATCAATCATAATGACTTTGTTTCTATATATTTCCTAATACCAGTTCGCAATAGAATTCAATATATTTTACTATTTATCTTTAATTTCCCTGTTTACTTGCTAACGTATAAAAAATAAAAAAAAACTAGCAATTTTCTCTAGGTCTGAGTTAGAAAGGGTCTCCATTAGCTCGACTTAGATAGCGAGTGAAAATAAACTTCAGCTGTCACTGTAACGGAAATTCAATGCGCTTTCCTATATTGTTTTATTGTGACCAGTGGATACTAGTTGATAAAGAATTATTTATACAACCCTCTACGTTAGGTTTAAAGGTTTTAGAGCCCTTTGGACCTTGACTCTGGTGGTAACAGCTTTACACCCTTTTCTGCGCAGTTTTCAGCGCTGTAATATTCGGTTTGAAGGGTGTAGTAAGGGAGACTTATTCAAGGCGTTTAGTAAGCCCTCAGCGGTAGCAAAGCATCTGTTGCCAAACTCAGGTATTACTCATCTTATCCGGCGTTAATTAAAGATGTCCCATGGCCGACGGTTGCCGCTTATCCACCAGGTCCACTGAATGCATGGTTGCTAATTCCAAACATTTTTATCACCCTTAAAATTACCTAATGGTACCAAAGCTTAACAATTATAGAGCAATCCAGTAGTGGCATAAATGAATTTTCACTCAAAACTATTTAAGATTCCAGTGTTAAAATCAAATCCCCGCAAAGGACTGGACTGTATAGTTCGCGCCAAAATGCTAGTCCGCTCTGAAGTTGTCGCGGGCAGGTGTAGTCGTACAATTTGCTATGGTGACGCGTTTCATTTCTATATACATAGCGGACTAGCAGTTTACGCGGACTATAACAAAGCTTATTCTTTTAATGAAGAAAATATTTTTAGAGAATTTGCTCTTACTTTGTCTTACGTGTTTGTAGCAAGAAACTTATTGTGTTCCTAGATACCGGGATGCCCGGGTTACGGAGATTACGTCTCCTGTAGTGTAAAGCTGGGACATACTTTCGAATATTTTAATAGGTTCAGGCTGCGGTCAGTGCGACCGAAGGATATTTTTGTAAGATACTGCTAACAGCTATTCCAGTATAGAGCTAAATTCAAATCTAAAACGGGTAGAAAATAGGGTAAAATTTTATTGTACATATATGCCTACAGTAAACCTTATTTTCATATTGTAAAGACTATTTCTGTTATCCATATAATCCAATAAATTCGCTATTTTCGCTATTTTCCGTACCTTGTTTGTTCTACGATGCGAAATAATTGGAAAACTGTATATATTATACATTATATTTATTGATTGTGATAATCTGACCTTTCACTATCTGTACCGGTAACTGTAGGGATATTTTAAGTAAGTTAAGGTCAAGAATAAAGAATATATTTTTATTTATTTATTTATGTTTCCTGCTCAGGTTACAAATTTTGCAATAAAGGTTTTTTTTTACATTTTTTCGATAATAGGTACTTGTACAATAAACTCCATAAGTAACTTCAGATAATTAAAGATTTTTTTAAATACAATATCCTCTTGTGCGAGTTCGACTCACACTTGGCCAATTATTTTCATGAACTTACAACACTCTACATACTACATACTACATACTAATTACTACACTACTACACTACTTATATTAATATAAGTCAATATTATATCACATAAAGCATGTTTCTTATTAACCGACTTCAAAAAGGAGGTGGTTCACAATTCGGCCGGTATATATATATTTTTTTTTTAAGTATGTACACGAATTACTCCGACGTTAGTGGACCGATTTTAATTATTATTTTTTTATTGTGTAGAGACAAGCTGGAAGTTGGTCCCACTTAAATATGGTTAGGATCCATCTATGGGTTCTGGAGAAAATGAGGGGAACTCCTCAACCCATGTAAATATATTTTATTATTCTTTCTGGATATAACCCTGGATAGCTCAACTGGTACAGCACTAGGCGCGTAACTGAGAGGTTCTGGGTTCGATTCCCGGTCTCGGACTATTTGAATTTTTCTCAATTTATGAATTGGTTAGGTTAGGTTGGAACATATTAGACAATATAAAACTAAGCGAGCAGGGCACGGTAGCGCCCTGCGAGCTGGTGGGTCCGATCTGTATAAATTCAGACCTTACCTTTATTCATGATCACGTTTATACAATTTTATATAATCTATATATATAAACGTTAGTATGTCATCACTAAAAAGTGTAAAAATTTTTTTAACAAAAAAATGTTATATTTTTTTATTTTTTTTTAGAATACAATACAATGTAATTGCACATAAACAAGGTGCTACCGATCTCATTTACCTGTAAAACAAGCAAATATAGTGTCATCATCATTATCAATCCATTACTGTCCCACTGCTGGGCACGGGTCTCCTCTCATAATGAGAAGGATCGGGCCATAGTCCACCGCGCTGGCCAAGTGTGTATTGGTAGACTTCACATACATTTAAGATTTTTTTTATAAATCTCTCAGGTGTCCTCACGATGTTTTCCGTCCGTTTAGCAAGTGATAATTAATTTCTAATACGCGCATAACTTTGATTAACACATAAATCTGATTAGAGGTGCGGCCCGCTAGTCGTTAAAAAACTATCACTATTACTGGCTATATAATATAGTGTATCTTAGTTTAATTCATTAATATTATTTTTATTTGTTCCAGTGCCAATGACACAAGTGGTGGCGGTGGCGGGCGAGCCAGTGTACCTTCCGTGTGACATCGCCACTCAGGACGAAGACGATGCTGTGCTGCTGGTGCTGTGGTACCGGGAAGACCTGGGCACGCCTATATATAGGTAAGAGTTAAGCTTGAAATAACCTTTAAAGTTAAGGGGCCTAAAAAATGTTTTTAAACAACTCAAATGGCGGAGCGGTCTCCATAACAGTCTACTGAGCGCGCTGAACCCGCTCGGAGGAGAAGGAGTCGCCGTGAGCGTATATAACGCCCCCTGGGGCGATGTCCCTTTAGTTCCGGGACCAGAATACGACTACGGTACCCCCTGCCTATCGTAAGAGGCGACTAAAAGGGGGCTTCTTAGGTCGCGGGTGGCAAGAGTGGGAGCTCGAACCCAGGAGGGTGCCAAGTTTTATACTCACCATGGTAGAGCCCGACGGGACAAGATGCTTAGAGGACTCCGGTTGCGTTCCTTTGGAGATCCTGGAGTTCTCAACGCAGTTTCGAGGCTGGTCACCGGGAGGATTTTAGTGCAGTAGGAATCCCACATAACCCTGTGTCGCTCATACGGCACCGGGTACCTTTTGAAGGTTTCCCCCTCGTTAACAAAAAAAAATTTAAAGAGACAATTCAGTTTCGGATTCATTCCCTTATACAGGGTGGCGCAAAATTAATCACCCTATTTTGTTTTTGAATAACTTTTGTACTGAAAAAAAAGTGATTTTGAGTAATAGAAATCGTTACCAGGACCAGGTAATTTTTTTTTTGACTATTAGAAAATATGATATCTGTCAAGTGTCTATATAGACAGATATCTAAATAATGAATTGAGCTATTATGTTCTGTCTTTATGTGTGTCTGTAGAATTGACTTTTTTACCAAATTCTTAATTAATAATAATAAATAATAGCCATAAAGAACAATATTATGTATAGGCTACCACATACACGTTGGTACCCTTATGGCTAACACGTCATAAAAGTAAATATTTAATACTTTAATAATTCGCTTCTCCTCTGATCTAATCTAATGATATTGGAGTCTACGTTATTGACAACTCCCCAGTGATATCAGCTATGTCTGAACTATTTTGTATGTCGCAACAAAACGTACATTCTGGAAAAAATAAGATCATATTTAGAATTTTTCTTTCAATTTCGTTATCCGTAACTTCGTATATCTTTTTGTAAAGAGTTTAAAATGGAGTTTTAATGAAATTGAAGTGGAAAGGTGGTAGAATCAGTATAGTTCGACCAGAGGGGTACAATCGCCACCTCTCTCTAACCTTGCCGCTGCGTAGAAGGCTCCGGTATCTCCAAAGGAACGCAACCGGAGTCCTCTTAGCGCGTCGCCCCGTCGGGCTCCACCCGGGTGAGCTTCACGCTCGCCACACTGTCTGGTGCGTAAGACGGTATGCAACCACACATACCGCCGTCCTTCCTGGGGCCGCTGGCCGAGCGATTCGAGCTCCCATTCTTGCCGCCCGCAACCCCGGTGTGGATGGCGACTGACTTATATATGATGCAACCATCTTAGTCTTAAGGAGTGCCGCGGCTTTTTTATAGGCCTCAGATAAAACCCCTGTTCTATAGGTTATAGCCCGCGCCAAACTACTAGTCCGCTCTGAAGAATTGCGAGGGGGTAGTCATACAATTTGCTATGGCGACGCGATTCATTTCTATATTCAGAGCAGCCTAGCAGTTTTACGTGTACTATACTATATGGAGTTGGTTAAAGGTTTCCATGAGTAACACCCCCCTTGAGAGGTTATAAAACAATTTTATAAAAATCTACAATTCATATTTTTTTCATAAAAACAAACAAACTGCCTTAATCTAATCCTAGGGCGAAGTCAGGCTTTACCGAAAAGGTTTCTTTCATCATTAAGTACATTCCCTCACGACGCGTCTTCAAAATTAAGCGCCCTTAACTCCTGAACTTAACATTACGGAGATCGTCTCGTATGCCTACCCCCACATTAATAAGATGTCGGCCCCCGTTATTTTATATGTCGCGTTTCTTCTCTTGAGTAGGTTGACAATGGCTTTTTAACATCGTGGATATTCTTTAGTAGTATTTAGGATGAAATATAAAAAAAAAAATGGAGCACATTTTTAAAAACTGTTTTGATAATTTTTAATATCGAAGACATTTGCCATTAATTAACATGACATAAAGAGTTTCTACCTACAAAAGCAAATTTCTGAGCTTAAAATGACACAATAATTTAGCAAAAATTTTAACAAAAAAATACAACCGACTTCTATGTCACTACAAAGTAAAAAATAATTGAAATAAATGTTGGTTTAGTACATATTTCTGAAGTCGGCGCTCAATATATTTCGTTGGATAACGATGTAAACAGCGTGTCTAATATGAGCGCCGACTTCAGAAATATGTACTAAACCAACATTTATTTCAATTATTTTTTACTTTGTAGTGACATAGAAGTCGGTTGTATTTTTTTGTTAAAAATTTTTTATCACTCTTTTTAGTGATGACATACTAACATTTATATTAATACAATATAAAATTGTATAAACGTGATCATGAATGAAGGTAAGGTCTGAATTTACATTGATTGGAACCGCCCGAACGCAGGGCGCTACCGCGCCCTGCTCGCTTAGTTTTATATTGTCTTATATGTTCCAACCTAACCTAACTAAATAGTCAATGATGAACTGGCTTTGTAATTTCATTAGAACCTACACCAAATATCTTCAAACACAACTCAGTTATTCCCATCGGTTGAGGAGTTACATATTTTGTCTCCGAGCCACATTATCAGACCCTCAAATAGTCAATGATGAACTGGCTTTGCAATTTCATTAGAACCTACACCAAATATCTTCAAATACAACTCAGTTATTCCCATCGGTTGAGGAGTTACATATTTTGTCTCCGAGACACATTATCAGACCCTTAAATAGTCAATGATAAACTGGTTTTGCAATTTCATTAGAACCTACACCAAATATCTTCAAACAAAACTCAATTATACCCATCGGTTGAGGAGTTACATATTTTGTCTTCAGAATCCGCTCTGATCCTCATCATATTTAGATGGTACCAACTTGTAGCAATTGTACATACACGAAATTAAAGGCATTAAAATAGGTTCATAAACGGCGAAGTTATGGCTGTTATATTTACATGGGTGGAGGATTTCCCCTCATTTTCTCCAGAACCCATCGATGGATCCTAACCATATTTAAATGGGACCAACTTCCAGCTCGTCTTTATACAATAAAAAAAGAATTATTAAAATCGGTCCACTAACGGCGGAGTAATTCGTGTACATACATAAAAAAGATACCGGCCGAATTGATAACCACCTCCTTTTTGAAGTCGGTTAAAAGGTGTATTTTCTATATTTGTTTCGTGAAATAATAAAGTGTTTGCAATGGGTACTTGTAGACGTCTAGACTCCGCTATTCGCACTTATATAAATTCATTATGTCTTTTTGTTAAGTTCAGAAAGTAATTTGTAATTAAGTTTGGCATACTCAATATACTTTTATTGTGATAATAAAACATAATCCTATCCTAAACCAGACACCCATTATGATAAACGTTTTTGTACTAATTCGCTAGTATTTTTTTCCTTTTCGAAACTTAGAATTTCCACTATCTGTACAAAACATGGCCACCCTATTCACACGTGATATTTTCTTGTGATTAAATTTGTCATGTCCCAAAAACGGTGTCTTGTTTACCGCGTCTGTCTTTACTCAAAGTATTATGTTCAAGGTAATGTTTTATTTAACGTCACAATTCGCGATATTGTTGAAGATATTTCATGATAATATTACCTGTAGTCACTTGGAAAATCAACATATAGTACACCTCTAAGAAACATTTGAATTGTAGGTTACATATTTTGGATATGAAGTTTGTTGTTTGACTAGGATGGTACTACATGCTATTGTGTTCTAGTTTGTAGTAAGTGGGAAAGACTTTTACACGATGCAGTAAAACTTACCATTGATAGCGACGTATCTGTGGCCAGCTTTAAAAATCCAATGGAGTCGATTAAACGAATTGTTATAGAAACAAAAAAAAACGAGTAATAAAACTGAAAAGGGAACGGCACTAGAATAATGAAATACAGTAAAATATAATATTAAATATATATTATTGGGCTTTGAACGCGATGACAAACTTAGTTTCGATGGTTTTCTGTAATTATTAGTTGTTTACATCAATTTAAGAAAATATACTCGTAATTACAATGTGACAAACCCCGTGGCGGTGCGGTCACCATATCCGTCTGACATGCTATGGGTTCGGGGTTCGATCCCTAGCAAGATAAAATAATGAATTTTTATTCTGTTTTTGCGTGTCCATGACTTAAAAAAATAGTGAAGCTATGTAGAAAGCGTAAACCAATGTTTCATATGGTACACCTTACATGAAATTTCAACAAAGATCATCTATGATCTTGATCCAAAGCTTACATATGTACACATTTACAATATATGTACATTGTACACGTAAGTATTTACTTCAACCATAGATTAGTAAAGATTACTCACTCTTAACAAGAAAATGTACCCAGTTTTGAGAATTGAAATAGTTGCGTAAAAAAGTTTTGCCACGTCTCCGTGCTAAAATATCCCTAAAATATTTGAAATAATTATTTATTTATTACGCAAATTACGTAATTATTACGTAAATTAGTTATTTATTCGTGAATTTTCTCTAAAAATGTTTTTATTTGTCAAGGATTCAAAAAAAGAACCTACTAAAATAAGCCGTTTGTGGCTTCATTCAATTTCAAGTCGGCGAAGTATCTTTACTAATCTATGACTTCAACATGGTTTAATAAACTGTCCTCTCTAAATACTGGGTGTTACATTGTACTAGTAAATTGTCAATTTACACAGCAATTGAACGTAATATACGGGATGTCGTTCACTCAAATGTTTTCAATATACGCTTTCAATTAATTCTCTCTTCATTTTGAAAACAACAAAAACAAAAAAAAAAAACGAAAATGTGGTTCACATGACAAAATAAAATGTTTCTATGAAAACTTTTGTGTTTTTAAAGTTAATAATTTTTATTTATTAACCGACTTCAAAAAAGGAGGTTTCTCAATTCGACCGTATATATATATATAAATATATATGTATATATATATATATATATATATATATATATTTTATTGTATGCGGCTAGTTTCACAGGGGGTCCCATTTCGAGTAAATTTGAAAATCTTCGCCAGTTTTCCCGGAAAATTGGAAAAATCCGATTTCATATAAACTTCAACAACTCGAGTATTTCTTAACCAATTTCAATTTTCTTTTTTTTATATGAAAGGGTGTTTCGTTGCGGTACTTTCCTATCATAACATTAGTATGCTCTGATGATTAGAACTTAAGTTATGGGGTGGAACTAATCATCACTACCCCTGCTTTTTACATATTTTATGATTCCTTACCTTCTGCCTACTCAATTCTCATTAAACTTAAAATGAACATTGAGTATCTAGATTAACATGATATGACAGAAAATTCGACCTTCAACTCTTCAACTCTGATAATGCAGCGGTGAGGCAGGTCACCCATACAAGTTAGGCATTTGATGCTTATGAATATTCAATAAGGTTGATAGGTAGAGATATATGATGGAAAATTTGGCCTTCAACTCTTCAACCCTGATAATGCAGAAGTGCCTCAACCATACAAGTTAGGCATTTGGAGCTTACGAATATATGATAAGGTCTTTGAGTAGAGACATTTGATGAAAGATATGACCTTCAATTCTTCAATCCTGATGATGCAGAGGTGTCTCCCATGTAAAGTATATATATAAGTATTTGTTGTAATGAAGTTGCTAGACAGAGACATAAGATGAAAAATTTGACCATTTAGTATTTTCACACATATTTTACAGGTCCTAAGCAGGTACATGTAATGAAAAAAAATGACCTTCAACTCTTTTACTCTGACAATGCTGGTGTGCTTCCAAGCTAAACCATAGGAGTTAACCAGTCTGTGCTTTCATATATGTATTAACGTCACTAAGCAGACACATAGGAAGAAAATTTTGACGTTGTAGTTTTTCTTAACTATTGAATTAAGGTAAATTGGACCGACTCACTCGCAGAGTTTTACCACCTAGTTTGATTTAATTACTTTTCTGTTCCAACCTAACCTAGCCAATAATATAGTATCTTATATAGCCTCGCCTATATTGTTTCGTATTGAATTGGTTAGGTTAGGTTGGAACATATAAGACAATATAAAACTAAGCGAGAAGGGCGCGGTTGCGCCCTGCGAGCGGGTGGGTCCAACCCGTATGAATTCAGACCTTACCTTTATTCATGATCACCTTTATATTTATTTATAATTTTACAAACTATTAATACAAACGTTAGCATAACATCACTAAAAAGGGTGAAAAAAAATTAACAAAAAAAAAAAAACGGCTTCTATGTCACTACAAAGTAAAAAATAATTTAAATAAATGTTGGTTTAGTACATATTTCTTAAGTCGGCGCTCATATTGGACACGCTGTTTACGCTGTTATCAAACGAAATACATTGAGCGTAAATTAAATTTACTTATTTTAATAAAATTGCACTTTATAAAAAGCTAAAATCATACCCATTTGCATTCTTGATCTAGATTATAAACTCAAAGCCATTGTTTAAGCTCTGAAATTCCACAAACCGTACTATCTAAATTTGAACGGCGATCTAATTAGTTGAAATCGAATAAGCTCGTTCAACGTAAGCTCTTAAGTTCGAGCTCACGTTTAATATTCGAAAGTCGTGTTGAGGCTTTGCTACAAGGAAAACAAATTAAATGTTGCTCTTCGATAATGTATGAACGGTTTTGGTTCAAGGAAATGAAATAAAACGGATTTGGTAAACTAGAACAGTCGGCGATCGGCGGTTTTCGGTGAAGCATACGAGTACATAATGGTGAATTTAGATTTCTATGAAGTTGTATTTGTATTCGTGGTCTTAAATATTATTTTGTCCTTAGTATAATTCTTGATTTCGATGTCTGTTTCATGGAAAAGAATTGGCGAAATAACTGTTTATTAAAATTACATCGTCTACAAAGTCATATAAGTAAATTCTATTTACTTGTATACTTGGCAGTCTCACAACTTAGACAAAGACATAACTCATATTGGGTTAAAATTCGTCATTTCAGCTGTAGAGCGTGCAAAAGATTGAGACACATACTTATATACATAACCTACAAAATATCCGACACAGTGAGGTAATAAGGGACAACAGAAGCTAAAACTGTTTCGCCTATCTTTTATCTTGAAATGAAATGAAAAATATTTATTTTGTATAGGCCAACGGCGGCACTTACAAATTGTCAGTTACAATATTTTTCTTAAACTACTACCGGAACGGAACGCGACCTCTACTGAAAAGATCCGGTAAGAAATTCAGTGGGTTTGTCTTTTTTTAATAATAATTATTCTCTTTTTTTAAATGTCATCTTTTAAACATATAAATAATAAAGCATTAGCTCCAGTATCTTGCTTCTACACAATTGTATAAAATATCCTACATAATAATACGAGTAGTTCAGGCTTCGATATATTGAAGAGTATCATCACAAATCACGTTATTTGCAATCATGACAGTGATGTATACCCAAACATTTTGATTAAACTTAATTATTTATTTGTTAACGAATTGCCCCGCGACAAGGGCAGTAATTAAATCATCAACTAATTAACCTATTACACGTGCATGTTCCAATTATGTGGCTTTAATTACATCTACATATTAACTGGTGATTAATACATTATAATATTTATGTCGCAAATTTGTATATTTATAATAGTGATAATTAAAATTATAAAAATATCGGTTGCAGAAAAAATATGAGAATTTTGATTGAGAAAGCAACGTTTAGTTCAACAGACACAGAAAGTGCCAAACACAAGCCGTGACAGGCAAAATATTTTTTGTATAGGTACAATTTGACCGTTGTGATAAGAAAGCCTTTGGGTTTACACTCCGGCGAGCCGACCGCCACACCCTCATAACATCAGTGTTAAACGCTGCTGTGTTCTGGTTTGAAGGGTGTGGTAAGGGTGACATACTTTTCCGAGGTGTTCCAGCTTAGTCCTCAGGGGTAGAGCGGCGGAACTGTGGCCGATCTAAGGCAGGAATTAAATCTTATCTGAGGTTGATTAGAGATGTCTAGTGGAGGTGGTAGTGGCCACTTATCATCAGGTGGACTGTATGCTCATCTGCTAGTCTTATATTATAAAAAAAATGTCTGAGTTGTCACATGTGGGACACCCGATTGAAACGAAGTTCCTTTCGTTTTGAAATAAGTATTATAGGAGGTATAATTAAATAAATTAACAATATTTATGAGTTAAATGATAAATGAAATAAGTGAAGGAATGCTAATACAAATATCAACTTTGAATAATACCGTATAATATCGAATCCTACTCGTATACTCGGTCTGCCCCCTCTCCGAGCGCTACGTACTATAGCAAAAGCGTCGTGAGGATTTTTCGTGACGCTCGCCTAGCCCCCTTAGCCGGCGTACCGCGCGATAAGGAACTTCGTTCCAAAAATAAAAAAAAAACATCCCGTAAGGTGGCCAAACAGAAGATGGAAGTTCTTACCGAAGTGATTACAAAAGCTTTCATTACATAAAGAACTTTATACCTTATCGGTACAACAAATTGCTAGGGTATTTTAGTAGTACGATTATACAGCAGTTATATGGCGTTGTAAAAAGAACTTAGGTACTTACGCCACCATCGCACAAGGTACTTTACAATGGAAAATAAAGTGCATACTATACAACAGTCATTATGAGTACTTACCTCTCAAGCGTTTCCTTACGAGCTTATAAATAAATAATTCTACCCCTCATATATAATTTAAGCGTACCATAGATTAGTATAGATTACTCACTCCTAACAAGAAAATGCATAGATATATTCCTACGTCAGTAGGATAATATATCTATGAGAAAATATAACCAGTTTTGACAATGGAAATTGTCACTGTCATCCTAATATCGTGTTTGAAAAATATTTAAAAAATGTAGCTTTTAGATAATTTACGATTGAAACGACATTTCTCCGCCCGTTTTCTTCGATTTCGTGTTTTTGCACCACGGAAAGTATGGTATATAAGGTTGGCATTGTTCCGCGTAAATAACACCATGACAGCCATTAAATTTGTCAGCCGTTTAAGCCATTTAATGGCTTCCATCAATTACAAGGCGGTGAGATATCTATACTTATCAATGGCACTCACGAAATGTACTAAAAAGTGCTAAGGTTATTTCAACATCTTACTTGGGTTATTTCAACAGGGATATTCAATTTTAATACTTCGATTTCGATGCTAGGCATGTTCTTCTACCTGAAGTGATGCTTACACGCCATTTGCATTCTTAGCGAGTAGGAAAAGCATCAAGTATACAGACACCATGTGTAAAATTGCCTTCAAAATGTTCTCTATTCGGAAATACTAAGATATTTTTGTTATTACTAAAATAATGCATATAAAATAGAGTTCGTATGCGCGCTAAAACAAAAAATACAGAATAATTATAACTTTATATATCGTATAAATCCATACATATGAATTAAATATTATCATTATAAGTTAACGTTTATTGTTGTTGATAACAGTTTCCGTCTAAAAGATAGTGAGGCTATTTCTTATTTTAAATACAGTTTTTATTACTGATTTTAAAACCTGATAATCCGTGTACTTAACGTGTATATTCTAAAATCTAAATTCGTTCTTGAATTAGTAACCTAGAATAGAAACGTAGCTAACCACAGGTTAATATAGAAGATTTGGAATTGATAACCTATTTCTATTCAGAAAGCAGCGAACATATGCTATTTTCCACTTGTATATTTTTTGTAGGAGTAACAGACGACCACGCAATCCATCTGCACCCTTACCATGAGTTTTTACGTTTTGATAAATATGACTGTTTTGGTATTTGTTTACGTACAAGTATTTGCCCATAAAATTTCCATACAGCGCCCCTAGCGGATTGAATCAGAACTATAGTGTCAGTAACGTAACATCAAATGTCTGAATTGACAAAATGGCGCTCTATGTTTAGTCTCTCTTTTTTGCGAACATGTGAGGTAGACAAAAATACTTGAGCACTTACTTATTGTTACGTTTACTCAGTCTACTGAAACAAACGGAACAGAATAAAGGATTGAGTACACGTAACGTAAAATTGTGGAATGTTTTCAAAACTCATGGTATGGGTACTGATACTTGGTGGCTACTGTCGCCCGAGGACAGCTGTAATCAACCCACATAAGATAAGATTTCTACCTGATATTCAAACCAGAACATAGCAGTGCTTCACAATGATAGAAATAGGTGTCACGGTGGTGCCGTAGGAATCAAACTACAAAGGATCCTAACACCTTAAAAAATAATTAATAACTTCATAGAAAAATAACCTATTTATTTATTTACAGTGTGGATGCAAGAGAAAGAGACTTCGGTGTAGCAGAGCGGTGGTCAGACGAGAGTGTGTTTGCGTCGAGAGCGTACTTCCTACCAGAGAGGAGACCGGCGGAGCTTGGTGTGGACAGAGTCAGGGCATCAGATCAGGGCATCTACAGGTGTAGGGTGGACTTCAAGCAAGCTCAAACGAGGAACTCAAGAGTCAACCTTACTGTTATTGGTGAGTAGAAGCTATTATTGTCGATAATCCTTTTTAGTGTGTAAGAGAAGTTAGAATTATAGACCAGTGATGCGAATTTTGATTTCTCTGATAATCTGGTCCGTAACTTAACAGAAATTAATAGTATTAATATTAACGTAATTAACTGTAAAGAAAAATATAATGAGTAGATTTTACATTTTTGAAGATTCGTGAGTCTACCAACCCGCATTTAGCGTAGGATTAATGCTAAGCTTACACTTGATTTAGAGCTAAGATACGCCTAATAGTGGGTTAGATAGTGGTCACAATGTCAGGTAGGCAGGTACTTTCACGTATCATACAGATGAAAACGCGGGCATAAAGTAGTACATACATATCAAATAAAGAGAGTACATTATATTTTACATTTTATATTCCGTAAATTACAGTAAATTTTCTCAATCAACATTTCGTAATAAAATACAATCCGTTCATTACAAAATTCGCTTCTATGTTAAATAAATATACGAATATTAGTATAAAAGTCGGCGAAAAAAGATTACAATTTTGTAAAAGCCCGATCCGGATCCAATTTATTTCTAAAAATGGATGAAACCAAATTGAAGTAAAATATACGAAATAACATGTAGGAGAAGGTCTAGTACAAGAGAAATGTACCCGTGAAATGATTGTCAAACTGTGTGTTAATAGAGATAAAGTTGAAAATGTAGTAGATGTGGTCTACGAGTGTGAAGATAACGTGGTGGACAGGGCTAACGTTGATAGCAAAAATGTATATGTAGCGAATCCAAGCCTAAATCCGCTTAGGGACGACATTGGTCGATTTGTAGTTATTAACAACCGATGATGGCATGTTAGAGTATTAAATAGTTGTTTTATAAGGACTTATATAAGTATATAAAAGTAATTTGACCTTAAAAACGTTAAACTAGAAAATATCAATAATCATATAATTTATATTGAATCATTGTAAAAATGATTCAATATAATTCAATATAATTATCTACTCTTTGAACACAAAAAATTACTAGAAAGAATATTCGGAAATAGCAGATGCGAATTTAGTGCAGTTATTGTAAGTGATCGCTGTCGGCCATGTACATTATACTCGTAGGTAGCTAATTAGGATTAAAATTCTACCTAAAGCTCAAATCAAATAAAAATTTTTTTGAACGTCAATAATCTTGGTAGATAAGACAATTGTTACTTTGCTAAGTGATGGACAACGTTGCAAGGTGTTTCGTTTGTGTTAGCACTACATTTAAATAAGAATACATCGGATCTTAGTATTTCTTCTCTAAGTCTAATCTCAATAGTGTACGTAAATAAAGGATCGAAATAAATGACTTTAGAAACGAAATAGAACTGAATTCTTAGTGTTGATTAAATTAAGCTTCTTAAACCACCTTAACCATAATGGAAGAGACGGTCGTATGAAAGTCAGTATTTTATTTAGTTTTATACAAATCACTACTAGACTAGTATACATTACTTTATTAGATAATTAACACGCACTAATCGAGTCAACGCCCAAACTAATTGTTTCAATGTTACAAAGGCTACAAGTTCTCTTGAACCTACTAACATTTTTATCACATTAATGTACACCGTTTTGTGAGAACAAATAAGGGTAATTTTATTTCCAACAGAGGTTGATGTCCCACGTCTTGGAGTGTTTCAGAGCAGAAATAGTGCTCCATATATCCACAAAGATGGAATACCTCAGGGGATTGCTGTTGTACGCCTTATGTATATTATTACGCTGGAAGGTTCGCTAGAGCCCTGGATAGATCTGAAAGAATCGTAGATCGTTTGGACGATTTGTTTGAAGTAAAATAGAAGGAAATAAGATAATTTTGTTTCAGATCATAAAATTTGATAAACTCTATACATCTCTTGTATACTACGGAAAATTTCTCGACAGCAGCTAAAGATCCAATATTTTAGATACGGAAAATTTAAATCAATTTGAAGATATTTTGAAATTTTACACTTCTGGTTGTTGATATAGGTAATATATTTTAAAGTTAATTTTATAATCTCCACAAAGAATTTATTAGTAGAGACATCTAAAAAGTAAAAATTAAGTTAAATTTGGTAACCTCAAGGGTACATCTTAGCTGACAATATTAACTAGTTTGTGCATTTTGCGCCATTTTATTCTATTTTATATAACAACCAACAGCTCTACTATAAATCAACAACATTAATATAACCATAATTATAGTAAAAGCATCCTGTATACGCGGTTATTATATTTGCATTCGAATGCAGCGAACACAGAGTCGCTACGATAATATTCAAGTTGGTACGTACATTCTCCTGTGTAATAAAGAACACCTTTGCCTTTGTGAATATATCTCAGCGTCTCTCGCGGAATGCACTCAAGTACACTGAATAAGATTATTTAGAGCACGAAGTCACACATCCTGTATAAAGGGTAAGCACGGTGTGAACGAAAATGGTCCTTACGTAAAGCATAGTACAAAGGAATTAGAATCTTACTCCCGTAAACAAGGGACCAATTTAAAGAAGTACTTTCGTTTCGCTTGAAGTGGTTTAGAGTACGTTGCCACCGAACTTAGGTGTACAGTTCACGTTTATTTTATTAAAATATTACATACGTTGAATATAAAAGATTTTGTTGCGACTTTTTGTCCTTGTGCTCTGTTTTTTTTACGTGCCTCCACGATGTTTACCTTCCTTATCATGTACAAACAAGGATCAAAGAATTCTGATGGAACGCCATGAAATTTTTTGTTACCATCGCTTTTTAGGTCAACATGCTTTTATTATTGTTAAGTGTATTGTTAACGTTTTGGAATTTGGGTAAAAATAATAAGTACTAAAATATAACTATATCTACTTGAATTTATATTTTCTACTCAGACTAAAATTTTATTAGTTCAAGAACTCGTAAGAGCTCGTTGCTTTTTCAAGTAAATCTCTATTTTGTCTCTAGCTCTGGGCTTTCAATTAGCGTTACTTGACTGAGCAACATTGTCATAAACTTGAAACAGAAAATCTTAGTTCTAAAAGTCACGTTTGTATAAAAGCGTAGAATAAAATACTTTAAAGCTCGTCTAGATAATAAATTTGTTCCTATCATTAGATGGAAGTACAGGCATCAAAGCTAACATAATAATGTTAAGTATCAGGTATTATTTTACTGTTTTTGGTGGAAATCTATGTTCGTTGTTAGGTTTACGATTAAAACGTTTAGTGAAGATGCTTAATTTTGAGCGAAGCACGCGTAGGTAGCGGAATGTATTGTGATATATATATTTATCTTGCATACACTAGTATCTTGTGTGAGTGTGGGGGAGAGGGTGGTGCATATAGCAAATTGGCAGCGGATTGTTGTAGTTTTCATCCTAACTTGATATGAAGTCATACAATAGGACAAAAATTCTACCATATAACATCTAAGGACCAATTGGAAACGCTTTATAAACGCTTAAACGTATTCTACACTCACAGCCCCACACTAGAATTCCCTGTGTCGTGGGTGCCATGGACACACACATAGACAAATACACAAACACCCAGACCCAGGAAAAGATATCTAAATTCATCATTTAAATTTCTGTCTGGCCGGGGATCGAACCCAGGACCCTTTGCGCGTCAGACCGGTATGGTGACCGCTCCGCCACGCGGGTCGTCAAATTATTATTAAATAATTATTTATTTAATAATAATTTGACGGGCGGGTTTATTGCTAAATGTTTACCGTTACACACCCCGAAACAGAAGTGCTACCTTATAATACATAAGATATATTTCACAAAACATTTTAAATTACTAAGAAGTAAAATAAAAACCACTTTGAATTTAACTTCTCTGAATTTGTGGAGAAGGTGCATACTTTGGATTTGTTATTTTAAAAGATTTTCTTTACGCTTCAGCAAGATAGATTTCGCTATTAATATTTTCCACGCGATTTAGACAATTTCAAATAGCTGAAGATATTATCTTTATCTCTAGCGAACTATAATTCGCTGAAGTCTGGCCACCTCTCACTAGACTTGGTGGAAAGCCAAGAACTCACTTGGAATCCAATCTTGAGACATATAGCATTCTTAATTAATTCCCCGAGAATATAATTGTTTGAAAATATATCTCTCTCTTTAATTTTCTTTTGCGAGACAAGGGCTATTCAGAGTTATTAGATCTTATTATCTCTAATGTTACGATATGTCGATACCTTGTTTGTCGGAAAATAGATGAATTTTAGCAATTATATAAATATTGCATCATAATCGGCTTCGGATTCGTTTCTCTTAATGATGTGATATGTTTTGCTCTAGATTTTCCAAATGTTATGACATTGATAAAATATTTGAATTTCACAAATTATTTAAACATATGTAAATAGCACTTCATTCGTTTCTTCAAAAATATTATAATGAAACTAGATAACCCGGCTAACGTTGTGTTGCCATATAAATAAAAAAATGTTAAGGGTGAACAACCCTTATCACTTAGGAGTATTACAAAAATGGATTCTCAGACCTACTGAATATGCATATAAAATTTGGTGAAAATCGGTAAAGCCGTTTCGGAGGAGTACGGTAACTAACATTGTGACACGAGAATTTTATATATAAGATTATTATCAATAACTAATGTGTTTTTATTTCGCTAACCTAATAAATCAAAACCAATTACGTTACTCGGATTTCTTCAATACTCGATGCCCACGTTTCTAACATTTGTAATTCTAATAATTTGCCATTTCGTTGTGTAACTCAACAACGCCCACGTAAGGTTTCAAAGAAGAAATAACCTAATATTAATTTATCAGTCAAAGAATAAAGAATTGCTCAAATAATCCACCTACTATCACAAGCGGTATGAAATTCCGAAGACAAGATTTCATATTATTTATTTATGGTTGGCGTACCGACGTCGGCATTTTTCCACTTTGAATCTCCTTTCCGGTAATCTTTTGAAGACGAGAAATCTACGTACATTGAGATCCGATGCAGCGATATTTGATTTGTAGATACCTAACTCGATCGCATTTGTGATATTATACTATTGAGGTTTCTTACTTCATTGTTACTAAATGTGCAATATATAATATTATGATGGTAGGGAATTAAATCTAAGCAGAAGCTACGAAACCATGATGGTTGGTTTGATTAAATTTAAGCCTCAAAGTGACCAGGACGAATCTAAGGTGTCACAGATTTTTTAAGTTACTTTGTCGTCAGCTCATATCTGTCCCATATCACTGAGGATTTTAAGGTGTGCGAATCGGTAGACTAAAGTTATACGTTAGTATTAGATGTTTGATTGTATTTTGTCTACTAATCTGCACTTGACCTATGTGGGACTATGGTTTACATCTTTCCCATTCTCGGAGGACAACCGTGGCCAGCAGTAGGACAGTAATAGTTTGAATGAAGAAATATTTTTTAAGTTTCTATCGTTTAACTACTTGTTGGTGTAATGATTCTATAGAAAAAATAATGATACCCCCAAGTCATCGTGACACAGGATATGTGTTCCAATCAACTATAATTTCACCGACAATGATTTTGTCATGGGAAATTACCTCGCTTTTCGCTTCAAATGCTTCAATTGATCGAATCTCAAGTTAGAGTTAGATTGAACTTTGAATCTATCCTAAAGTACATTGAGAGTTCCAACTTATTTCTATCTATTACTTACCTCTGCAATGCTTTTGTGATCCATAGAATATTCGTATCATTTTCTCAAACCAAATTTTCAACTTAAAGTTTATTATCTATCTATTGTTATCATTATACTACATACATATCTTAATCTATCCTAAATTAATCTATTTTTGGTGGAACTCATCAATCTTCTTACAAGTTCTATTACTTCGACTTCATCTACACTTCGACTTGACGACCCGCGTGGCGGAGCGATCACCATGCCGGTCTGACGCGCAGAGGGTCCGGGATCGATCCCCGGCCAGACAGATTTCTAAATGATAAATTTAGACTTCTGTTTCTGGGTCTGGGTGTTTGTGTATTTGTCTCTGTGTGTGTACATAGCACCCACGATACAGGGAATACTAGTGTGGGGCTGTGAGTGTAGGAAGCGTTTAAAGCGTTTCATCTACACTCACTTTCTAATCTAATCTATTAAGAAGTCGTAAACTATACATAAAACAGACTAGCATTTAAAAAACTTTAAGAGTAGGTACTTTAAATTCCAAGTTAAATCGTGAAACCATTGAAGATTTTCATTCAGAAACTCGATGCAACGCTATCTGAAAGTTTATGCCTAATCCAGGATCGATAAGATTGTTGGAATTTGATGAGCTTCTAGACGGAATAGAATTTGGAGCTTCTCGCGTTGCGAACTTATCGGGCTTTCGTTTGAAAAGCTTTAGATCCACTGTCAGAAATAGAACCTTATCGGCTGGAAACTTGTTATGTAATGGATATGGACTTGATTTATAGTAGCAGTAGTAAAGATTTTGTTGAAATGGTAAAAAGGTACAGAAATAAACTATCTAAGGTAAGGTTCTAAGCTTAACGAAGGTTGATTGGGTAGCCGTGGCCACTTATTATCGTATGCTACTTGTATAATGTACAAAAATAATTATTAATTCTAGTTAATCCTTAGTTTTACAGTTTTTAGCGTTTTTTCTTACAGGTAACGACTTAATATCTTACTTGCAAAGAATGTATAAAAATAAATACATCTATAAAGATAAAAATACTATTTTAATACTATGGCAATATTACCTCGATTATTATACTTTAGCAGCACTAATTTATTCACCTCAAAAATGTCATTAAACTTCCCTGCTTACCTGCATCTAATGAAAGTAGTTCTAAATTATCAGGCTCGTCGCAATTTAACGCACTTAGCCAGGCTGCTTATACTGGAACTTTGCCATATAAGCAAGCACGCTAACTTAGTATGAATCTATAATCGAGTGAAGGGGAAAAATATAATAAATAAATCAGAGTATACATTTTATAATGATCATAAGTATAGTATGTATGTAACATAAATATTTATATATTCTTAGTGATAGGCGAATCACAGTGGTAACTATACAGATTTAAATTTCAGATTGTTCTAGATGCGATCCTCAATTATTGGTTGGACGGTTAAGATTCATTGGATTAAAAAAAATATTTATCTAAATAAAAATATAAAGGAAATGTGTTTAACTTACCAACGCTCAGTTTACCTCCTGTCAATACAAGCTTGATATTATCATGCAGTGCAAATAAAGCCGCGGTTACTGTGCATGATAGCCTCGCTGCTTATACTGGAAGTTTGCCACATAAGCCGCTATCACAGAATCATAATAAATAGAAATGTCAATATGCAACACGAATTTATGGAAACTCATTTATAGCGTTTATAATAAACCTGAGAGTGTGTGAAGATGTGCTTATACATTATGTTGTCAGTAAAAATGCTGTCCGACAAAAATAATATGAAGATAAAAGTGCGAGAAAAGAAAGAAAAATAAAAAACCATAATGTTTTCCTCCAACAGAAAAATGTTTTGAATTTTTTTTTAATAATCATGTTTATAATTTTTCTTCAAAACTGTAAATAATTATATCCTTATGTTATTATTATTTAGATAATATTATCGATATAATATAATGTAGTAGAATTCATTAGTAGGAAGGGATTTCTATTTAATATTTGTTCTATGGATAGTACGCTAACCCAATATGATTCCATGAGCGATTGAGCGGAAAAGTTGGCACGGCACTTCGGTGCTTAGCTTGGCAACGGGTTTCGGAGGATAAAATTTAACAAAATTAGACCTACAATTTACTGGAATTTCACTAACTTTATGAGATGTAAACGGTACAATCAGAAATCATGTTATAAAATGTTTGATCAAATTTTAGTACGAAATATATATGAATTTATAAATGTATCTGTTATGTTTGAATTTCTGAACTCTCAGTTTAAAAGTCGTCGATTACATACTATGTACTCGTTAGTAATAATAATTAATCTAAACCATTTGCGTATAATAGTTCAAAATCTAACAACTTATGTAGGCAAAAATTGTCTCCAACTTTAGTATATAGTAAAACAAAATTATAAAACCAAAAATCCGACTGCTTATAAATAGCTATGTCCCTCCGCAATTAAAACGCGTCCAACTAAACCTCATAATTATGTGTTAAAATCCGGTTGGGCTGCACGATGTGCCAAATAATTAGACATATAACCTATGCATAAGCTCGAAGAACCTCTCCACAGTCGGGTCAAAAATTGGTTATTTCCTTATGAGTAATACATACTTAAGTATATAAGTAGATATAATATATCAAAGATAAGAAACAAAAACATATCCTACCCTTGTTTAGTACGCAGTATAAAATAGGAAGGTAGGCTCCTTAGGGAATAGCTCCAGGCCTTACTAATACATAAGGCGCTACTTAGCGGCCTTTGTGCAAAGTGTGATTACTTTTGCAGGCTCCCAGTACGTTTGAAAGGAAAACGGGTCGGCGAAGAAAATAATTAGGTTTCTTACTGTGGACTGGGGAATTAATATCGTACTTATAATTGTGGATGTGGTACATATTTAATTTTAACTTCATAAATAACCTTTCTAGCTACGCCTACTACTGAGAAAACAGGCACGTTTACTATAAGAAAGCAAAAGTTAAAGTTATAGTCTTTTATTACGCTTACTTATTATTAAATTTCCCATCCTTTGAAACATGCATAGTTCTACGGCTTATATAGAGCAGTTAAGATCTATATAAGCTGCAGAACTATGCGTTTAAGCAATGTTCAACTCTGTCGAAATTGGGATAGGTAAAGAAATTAAGTAATTTAGGTTAGTGGCTAAATTTTATGAGAGCTTCCGTGCTTCGGAGGACACGTTAAGCTGCTGGTCTCGACTGTTATCTTTTTATAAAAACAATACTTTCCCCATTTGCGGAAACAGGATTTAAACATAAAAAGTGCAGGCAAACTTCTGATATCTTTATATGGAGACATTTTAGAAGAAGGTTTTAAAATAAATAGCTTTGGAAGAGTCTACTGCTTTCCATTACCTTCATCGTCATTATTATCTTCATGGCCTCTTATATACATCACAAAATAAGTGATGTGTATACAGTAATAATAATATTTATTTGTTACAGTACCACCCACCAAAATGGTAATCACGGACGATAAGGGAGACGTCAAACAAGCAATCGTGGGTCCCTACGTAGAGGGAGACTCCTTCATTCTCAAATGTGACGTTACTGGAGGTAAATTATTATCTCATTCGCATTTTTTAAAAGGGGATACATTTCGTATTAACTTTCCATTACTGGTTTTGTATAAAATATAAAGCTACTATCTATAAAATTCTGTAAAAAGTAAGTATTTATAGAATTGCCACGTAAAATACGTGTAGACAAAACAAATAATTGAAAGAAATGCACTACTACAGTACAGAAAAAATGCAAACTCTCGACGACCTCTCAGTATTCATGCTTATATTACTATTCCTAATTCCTTGCAACCATATTCTGAAAGGGTGAATAAAATCTTAATGTCCAGGTCGACCCAGGCCTTGGGTGAAGTGGTACCGGGATGAAGTAGAAACTGACACTCCAGCGACAGCGCTTTCGGGTAACGGAGTCCGAGGGGTCCTAAGAGTCGGGCCGCTTACAAGAGCGGACGTCAGAGCAGCGTTGACGTGTCGAGCATCGAACCACCTAAGGGCACATCCAATTGAGACCACGCTCACTTTGGACATGAATTGTAAGTATTTGAAGAAATTATTGTTGTTGTACATTTTAGGACATAATTATGGGAAAAATTATGAGTGATTTTTTCAAAATGACAGATTAAATCGACACCATAAATGTTAACTCAACAAATGTACACATATATGATGTCGTTTAGCGTTATTTCAATTCTATTTTAGCCAAAAGTAATAACAGTTACCAAGGAAGCAGAAGTCTCAGTAACGTGTCAGCACCGTAACGCCGGCTCAAATAATGCAGCATCCATTAGGGATACGAGTTTGTGTTACAGTGTCGAGCGTGCACTGCGCTAATGGTACCGAGCGATTTGTACTGTCAACAAATTTGGAAGTAACGTTATGGATCAATTCGATATAAACATCCGTACTGAGAATTTTTTTGAGATGAAATTATGATGAAACGAAACGGGATGGGTTTAAGATGAAAACGCAAGGTCCTCTAAATATCAGGCGCAATTCAGAGAGTACTTAAAAGAGACTTATAATCAATAACAGGTTCTAGATTCAGGCGACTATTTCCAGATGGTTATTATTTACTTTTAACAGCTAAATAGGACTTTAAAACCCTCGTTGCCGGTAAAAAATTTAGCTGGTCAAAATAATAACAAATATTTTGTATTCATTAACGATATTTTTTGAAAAACGTGTTATGTACTAACAATTAAGTTATTTCTTTTTACAATTCTAAATATTCCTTTTACATTGCATGAAGGCTAATGTTTAAATACAAGTTTTGAAAACGCAAAACAAATTATTACTTCTTACGATAAAATACGCCACACGCTAAACACGACCAGTATAACTTGAGCCGCCTAACGCGTTCTGTGAGAAGACCAGTATATGCTGATCTCTCAAACAATTTCAAATATGCGCAAATACGGTAAGTGCTTAGGCGTTAAGTAGGTTGCCAACTGTGCATCTAAATGTGTGAGTTCAACTAACAATGTCGGGGAGAGTGCTGTCAAGTGCTCTCAAATCTTTAGCGTTAGCTTCGCGACCTAAATTTAGAAGTGTTAGAGGTGATGTAATTTATTTATAAATATCCGTGTATTTATATGTACAGTTAATTTTTGCAGTATTAAATGGTTTAACATTAGCATCATTTTCTGTCTTTCCATAGTCGTTTAAAATATAATGAGGGACTAGACTAATGAAAGTGAATTAATTAAAGTGATAAAGTTCTCTATTGCAACACTAACTGTATTTCCATTTATGTCTTGAAACAACAGTGTAGTACCTACAACAGAAGATGTGATAAAACCTAACATGAAGGGTTTTAGCTTAGTTTTCAAGAGCAGCAGTGTATGCTACCTACTTTAGGTAGGTTTTCAATCCCCGTTGGGGTTGATTACCGATGTCTATGGGCGCATGTTTATTTGAATCTTCAATTTTATAAAAATTAACAAATATAATGAGCTATTTTTTTAAGTATTTTCATTGCACAGTTAAATTTCTGTTATCATTTCATAATTTCGTATTCTGTTTCTCTTTCGCAGCTGTCAATTTTTCATTCCATTCATGTGTCTCTAGAAAATTGTGTCACATATGTAGGTCACTGGAAATATGGAGCACTGAGTGCACTTCCGAGTGTAGTTTAGGGTCGTAACCCATTTAGCAATTGAGCATACTCTGTACATTCATCACTATCGGAGCTCAAAGTATACTGGATAATACTTCTAATTAATATTTAGTTTTCATCGTCTTATCTTTTGAGATACAAGTTCGAAACTGCTTTCTGATAAAGATTGATTATCATAAACTGATCTAAATCGACTACTTTGAATGGTTTTTATCTTTGATTTTTGTTTGCTTATATGCCTATTTATTACAATTGTTTTTTGAGACTAATAATATGAGAGCGTTTTTTAAATTCAATTGAATTGAAGTGATGATTAAAAAAATATTTCTCGTCAACAGTTCCACCGCTAACAGTCCACATACTGGGTTCGAATCAGCCGCTGTCAGCGAGCAGGCGGTATGACCTCCTCTGCCAGAGCTCAGGGTCCCGACCACCTGCTTCTATCACGTGGTGGAAGAATGGACACAGGATCAACAACGCTAAAGAAACGGTAAGAAAACAATGTCATTAACTATACTTAATAAACAGAAATACAAACATAATAACAATAACTTAATTAACAAAAATATAGATAGTAATAAAGAGACATGTTCGTATATACGCTTCTATGTATCGTTGCCCACTAACTTGGGCTAGTTTCCACACCATTAGAGCAGAATGATGGAATCCGCTGCAGGCCTTTCACAATCATTCACTGTAATTGAGTTACCAATTATTTTTAATGAACAGATGTACAATCTATATGTATTACACGAATACACGTAGTTCCACGTAGTACATACCATCAGTATTCTCATTGCAGATAAAACACGAAACGCCGTAAGGAGCCCATCGTTACGGCTAATCAATTCCAAACTTTTGAAGACAAAGCTAATTTTGCGCCATCCGAATTTATCGAGGCCGCTTGTAATCTTTATTGCCATAAGAAACAACATCGCGGAGTCAACTTAAAATAGGGACACGTAAAAGTAATAAATGTAGATTGAATGGGGCAGTCAGTGCTCCGGGCGTTCTCAAATCGGTCGTAAGGGCGGCCCAGGCTAAGTTGTAGAGCAAGTGATAGGCGGAAAGCTCTTCGGATCAACAAACAACTTATCTGATACGGGATAAAAGGAGAGGCAAATTTTCGCTATGAATATTGAATTTCAAAGCGCTCTGATCATCTTCTAAGTACCCGGCGACCGGTAGTGGATTTGTTGTTTACGGCCTCAAATGCTATCGTTTGTACTGCTTTTGGCATTTGTTTTTCTTCGCCATTAATTTTTATGATTGTTTCATTATAATCTGAAGTATTGAAATCGAAAAGGTTTTTGAATTTAAAAAGGCATTGCTATGATTATTAATTTTAAATTCGTAATTTAAAATTGAATGCTCAATTTGATTTCTCATCATGTCTTTGACATTTGACCTCAGTGAACATTCGCACTTTTTACATTTAAATATATAGAAAATTACTTAAGTAAGTTATTCGAATATACCTGTAGGTACATGAACTAAATTCGAAAATTTGTAAGGCAACAAGAGCCCAGGAAACTTTATAAAGTTTTAATAAGAATGGAATGAAATGGTCGAAGGCAGCGGAACTATCTTGAACTTTTTACAAAATCTGAGTTGCCAACTAATGTGCAGTTTATATAAAAGTAGGATCATAGCCGTCACTGTATAATTAACCTAAATAAGATTAGAGTCCTGAAGTCGGCATCAGAGGATCTGTTGTTACCCTTGAGTCCAATTTGAAAGATCTGCTCTAATTTTCTCTGTCTTACTACCCCCGTTAAACCAGAATACATTAGCAATTCGGAGCTAATATAAGAAAGAAATTATCTAGTGCACGCGTGCTCGTTTGCTACTCCAACTTCATAATTATGAAATACCTAAATTTTATTAATTTAGGTATTAGATTAGGAAAATATAAATGAAGCTAGTAGGTGCTTGTAGTAACGAAATCGAAAATGAAATACCTACATTATATTATTTAACGCTTAACATAATTACATTTTAATAGTATTTTAGGCATTTGTTATTAAAGTTATCGTAATAGCTATTATAAATTGTTTATGGCTAAAGTTAACGCGTAAGAGTATTATATACAGTTCAATAGTTAAACAAAGAAAATCATAAAATACCGGTTTCTTGTAAGCCGAATTCCTTTTTTGAACTTTTTTACCCGACTGCCAAGGAAGGGTTATGTTTTTCGCGCGTATCTTGTATGTTTGTCTTTCTTTATTTGATCCGATCTAACAAACGGCTGGATGAATTTCAACAATTAAGGTGTCATTATATTTGTCTCAATGACCCGAGTGTCCTTAGATAGGTGTTAGTAATAAAAAAACAAAATGGCGGATTTTTGGCGCGAAATAGTAACACATTTAAAAAAAAAAGTTAGCCGAACCTATCGAGTAGGGTATCAAATGAAAGGAAATTAAACGAAGATTATAAAAACATATTTGTATATATATAAAACAGCAAGGTGACTGACTGACTGACTAACTAAATGACTTTTTCATTTTTCAGAAATCAACGTACAGCCTAAACCAAGGACCTTACACTTCTGAAATTTTGCACATAGGTTCTCTATATAGCGTGAATAAGTATTAAGAATGGCCTTTTGGAAATTCTACCCTAAAGAGGGTAAAATAGGGTAAAACAGTTTTTTTGAAATCTTTTAATTTTGAAGCAACTACTATAAAATTTTGTATTTGGCTTTCTGGATAGGAACAAGGACGCACTTATTATTCGCCCTCCGAAAAATCAACCCCGTAGAGGGTAAAATAAGGGTTTAAAGTTCATTTGAACAATCGTCAATTTTGAAGCAAACACTATGAAATTTTGCATCAGGCTTGTTAGATAAAAATAATGAAATTCTACCTCTAACGAGGTAAAATAATGACCGAAGCTTTAATTTACTGAAGTTATATATTTTATAGCCATAAATGGTTATACCGTAAATGGTGGATTTTTTCGCGAAATACGAGTAGTAACACGTTTTAAAAAAAGTTAACCAAACCTATCGAGTAGGGTGTCAAAATACAGGAAATTAAGAGGAGATTACACATACGTTATATAATATATCTTATATATAAAATTCTCGTGTTAGTTACCGTACTCCTCCGTAACGGCTTCACCGATTTTCACCTAATTTTATATACATATTCAGTAGGTCTGAGAATCGGCCACTATCTATATTTTTTTACCCCTAAGTGATAAGGGTAAGTAATGTTCACCCTTAATTTTTTTTTATTTATTTGGCAACACAACGTTTGCAGGGTCAGCTAATACATATATACTCGTATATAGGTACACATCAAGTTGCTGTACCAGAGATCGACGCAAAGGGAAACCGCTTAACTTAAGCGTGCTGGAAATTTACACATTTTTTAGGTTCTTTATATAGCGTAAATGAGCACTACGAGGATAAAATAGGATAATATTGTTTGAACATCTTTTGTTTTTGAAGCAGACACCTACTATGAAACTTTGTATGTGGCTTTTTGGATAAAAATAACGAAATGCCTATTTCACTGCTTTTGGAAATTCTACTTCAGCCTTTTTGGTGCAGTCGGGTTTTTGATTTTTTTAATTAATTACTTGTTGTTTTAATATTATTTGCTGTAGCATAGTAATGATACACACGATATAAAATTTTCACGCTTACGGTTCAAGAGATAGAGCTATATGACAGAGAGCTAAGGCTTAGTCCCTTTTAAGCTGTACCGTTTGAGTACAGAACCCTATTTAATTCGCCAAGTACGAGTCGAACTCGCACATGGAGGCTTCCGTACCACCAAATGTTCATTATTTGTTACTTATTTTTATTCATTTTATTATTTTCAACAATACTTAGTTATATGACACAACAATAAATGGCGTTGGGGTGATGATGAATGATAGTACGTACACAACGTATAATAAAATTGAAATAACTATATTAAAATATGTTTTATGGTTCTTATTTGTTCTTATTTATTAATACCAGTTATAGAAGTAAACGGATTGTAAAAATTTCAACCGTCTTCCTAGTACGGTTTAACATTTAGACCGAAAAATGCAGAAAAAATCAGGTTTGTTGTATGGTATGTAGACGCCTTTTAATATTCAACTTTATTTATTTTTAGTATTTGTTGTTATAGCGTCCACCGTTATGCATCCTCTGTAATAATTTTATATGTTAATCTATTAGGGTTCCGGAGATATAGCCCTGTGACAGACGGACAGACGAACAGTCAGCGAAGTCTTAGTAATAGGGTTCCGGTTTTAGCCTTTGGGTACGGAACCCTAAAAATAGTAGTAAAGCCGCATTATACTAACGATTCCAATTATCCCAGTATATCCTTACTACGTCAAATCATTTATCCAACCCGAAATGTATTTTGATATCGCACTCAATATGCACTGCTGATTAATTTAGTTTCGTTGCTCATTAAACGTTCCGCCTGGTAGCGCAATACTGAATTATGGTCTGATTAGATTTATAACCAATTTGTGCACGAATTTGTAAATTTCTGCATTGTGGTTACATAAACATGGGTTACTATTTATATCACTGATTTTAGAGTTGCGGTCTTAAATTTAAGGGCTAGTGGTCTTATGTCTGGATAATATTAATGACTGACGTGTCCCTTTGATGTCCTCATTCGTGTTTTCTCCGATATCAGAAGTTGGTATGGAGCCCACGTGGTTCTATCTCACACGCCCTTGTATTACGTGATAGTTATAAAGTAACAGTAGTAGTGACAGAACATAATAAGCCACGTGTATCGGAAGTGTTTCACTGAGGAATCTGTAGCGTGGCTGTACTCCTTTATTTTTTTGTTTGCGAGTGAGAAACCTTCAAAATGTACCCGACGACGTGGGAGCGACGCCGGGTTATGTGGGATTTTTACCGCACTAAAACCCCCCCGGTGGCCGTCCTCGGCGCTTGGTGGAGAACTCCGGGATCTCCGATGGAACACAACCGGAGTCCTCCGAGCGCGATGCTCCAATCGGGCTCTTCCCTGGGGGAGCAGTGGCTGTACTCCTGACGACGGTTTGGGACGCGCAATTGAGGCAAATTTGACGATGCTTTCGACATTGGAGGAGTTAAGAAACTAGCAATTATTATACGAAACAGAAGACTCGACTGCTCAAAAAATAACTGAAAAGTAAAGTAATGCAGCAACCTGCGTCAGTCCCAGTACCCTTACCATAAATTTTCAAAACATCCCACAATTTTACGTTACGTTTACTGAATCCCCATTATTCTGTTCCGTTTGCTTTAGTAAACGTAACAATAAGTAAGTGCTCAAGTCTTTTTATCTACCTCACACGTTCGTAAAAAAGAGAGACAAAACATGAAGCGCCATTTTGTCAATTTAGACATTTAATATATTTCCCATACCACACTCTTCGAACCGGAACACAACACCGCTTAGCACTGCTGTTATTATAAGGCAGAAATATGCTTCCTGATTCTAACCACAAAGTTCTACCGCCTTCATATAAATCAATGCAAGTATTGGCTTAAATAGCTAATCATACCTAATTACCGTATCGCATCGTCTCATATTACTAGATTTAATTAAACGTATGTTCGAAGCGTTTACCAGATATTAATATCAAAGCACTTGATCCGACAATTACAGTAATTGTACAGCAGAGTAAACAGTTAATTGTTTATTATATCTATAATATATTATAACAATACATTAATATGAAATAAATGGGCTATGTATCTAATATTAATTAATAAATAATTACATGAAATAAAATTAATTGACTTTAAATGACTCTATTAAAAAGGAGTGATAGCCTAGTAGTTGAGAAACTCGGCCACTTGATAAAGGGGTCCGAGTTTCAAATCCCAGGCCCACATCTGACTTATGTGGTGTATTACAAATTAATTATCATTTGCTTAAACGGTGAAGGTAAACATCGTGAGGAAACCTGCATACCCGAGAAATCTTAAAAAAAAGTTTTCCAAGGTGTGTGAAGTCTAACAATTCGCACTTGGCCAGCGCGGTGGACTATGGTCTATTTTTTCACTATCACTATTAATATGAATGAAAGGACTTAAAATAAAAAGATAGAGGTCGGGTCTTACCCCGATCCGCAATTAAGGTTCCATCAATATATTTGTCCTTACAAACCGGATGTAGCCAAGTGGCAATGTAATAGACATACCGCTTGGCTCTTGTATTATTAAAATTTCATTCATTTTAGAAATTATAGAGAAATCGTCCTTTAGTTGCTTTCACTACAAGGAGTGTTACCCAGAGGAAATGGATTCGTTCTTTCTTTCAAAATAATTAGTTATTTCTTTCCGTTTTAAGTGAGGCAGGGTCTCCCCACAACTAGGTTTATCCTGTCTCAGATTTAATACTTATTTTCTCTGTCAATCAGTTTTAGAATTCCCTTGAATAAAAGTAGTCTCATAATTGTTATTGTAATAAAACTTTTTAACAACGCAATATTACTTTCTACATAGAAATCAACGTCAATTTTGTAAATTTAAGCAAATCTTTATCTTGCGAACTCTTTGATGGTGCCGGCCGTTACAACGAGTCGCCCTGAGTTATTTGTCGGGGTAATTAGATGACAAGGAAATTAATAATGGTACACCTCCAATAAACCCGGCAGATATTTAATTGGCTTAATAAATTGAGAACATGAAAGACGGTAGTGGAATTGATGAACAATTTGTTACTGTTGGTTAATTATAAATAAATGATGCTGTAATTTTGTTGAAGCAACAATGGGATTATAATGGGATGATATTTCTTAATTAGCAAGCAGAAGTGAGCTACTTCGCTTGAAGTATACCACCGATGGAACTATATCCTCTAATGTTTGTACAAGGTCTGAAGTTCGAAATTAATCTCTGATTCAAATTAATTATTACGTGCGTCTAAAAAAGTTTTCTCGGTCATGTATGTCTAAGAAAATTGGCCAGCGCCGT
The DNA here is from genome assembly GCA_014595695.2 of Epargyreus clarus clarus. Lineage (NCBI taxonomy): Eukaryota > Metazoa > Arthropoda > Insecta > Lepidoptera > Hesperiidae > Epargyreus > Epargyreus clarus. The sequence goes on along the minus strand of JACTTY020000016.1, from coordinate 3,126,082 downwards.
GGACCCCTCTTGCTCTGAGAGTAGAAAAATGGTTATGAATATAACCATAATAATCGGTTAATATGAATCATACATAAAAAGTCAAAGTCAATGATTTCGTAAAATCACGTATTTAATTTTACCAAATATACATTCCTATTTTTCTTTTATTATGTATGAAATGTAAAATTTTCATAGCTTGATACGAAGAAAATATTCGAAATATTAGGTTTATATTTTCCACATTGTGACCTACATTTGTAGATACAAATTCTAAAACTATATACTCGTAAACCGCTTACTCATAATTTGGCTAGACGTCCTTCGTGGATAGTTTGAATTTATAACAATACGAGTAGAATTGTAAATATATAAATTTTATTGCTAAGGTCAGTTTGTTGGCAAGCTACGGATAAAATGGACCAATTGGTTCCTAATATATCATGGAGTCGCTTGCGTCACTGAATAGTAGATAAAAATATCTAAAGTTATAAGTTTCATAAAATCACTAATTGAATAATAACAAATAGACATTCCAATTTTACTTTTATGATCCATGAAATGTACAATTTTCATATCTTGAAACGATGAAAACGTATTTGAAATATAAATTTTATCTTTTCTACATTGTATTGTAACCTACATATCTCCAGTTTCAGGACCCATATCTAGATATCTCCATAGTGTCAGGATAGTGTCTCCATATCTAGTTATGGATCTTGAAACTATGGAGTCGCTTATGTTATTGAATCATAGATAAAAGTATCAGAGTTTATAGCTATCATAAAATCACGGATTTAATATTAACTAATAGACATTCCGATTTTACTTTAGTTACATCTAAAATGAAGGAATTACCTATTTGAAACAATGATAACGTTTGAAATATAAGTTTTATCTTTTCTACATTGTATTTTATCTACATTAAAATTATCTAAGTTTATAGCTATAATAAAATCACGGATATAAAATAAAAAGTAGACATTCCAATTTTACTTTTGTTACCTATGAAATGAAGGAATTGCCTATTTGAAACAATGATAACGTTTGTAATATAAGTTTTATCTTTTCTACATTGTATTTTAACCTACAATTTTCTGGATATGGATTATAATCCTCTTACTCATAATTTAGCTAGGCGTCCTTCGTGGCTAGTTTGAATTTACTACAATACGAATAGAATTGTGACTATATACATTTTATTGCTAAGGTCAGTTTGTTGGCAAGCTACGGTTAAAACGGACCAATGGGTTCTTAATATTTCGACGTGGAGTTGTGTTATTCATTTTCTGGTAATAAATTTTGGTTGACATTTATTTTTATGATTAAAACAAAACGGCCACCTGATGATAAGTGACTACTATCTCAAGTGAATAATAAATGTATATTGACAAAATCTATTTAAAATCGAGTTTTTTTAAACATTTTCTTCAATGCCCATTCGACACCCGTTTTGATACCCATTTCATGGGTACTAAAAAATCTTAGGGCGTTCGCCATCTTGGATTAAGAATAAAATTACTGAACTAATCATACACTGTCATCCAAGATCAAACTAAAGATGTATTGAAAAGATGTGACGTAGTGATGTTGCGATAGTATTTAAAACACAGCAGCGTCTGATATTTGTTATAAGGTAGAAGTTTATGTGATGAAGGGGCCCTGAAGGGCTATTTCACCTTTATTAACATAATTTAGAGTACTACGAGGCGGGGAACATTTGATTAATAGATATTTTTAGATATACCTCAGAGTATTTTCTATCTCAATTTTTGTAATTCAGATGAATATGGACCCTAAAAAATCTGTAACAAATAATGTTGATTCTGTAAACTCAATCCCATTGCTGACTCAGACGATTCTATTGGAATAACTGTATTTCATACTTATAGGACGAAAAGTATAAATTTAAATATGTGATATATCAACATGTTCTAGATCATTAATATACTATGTTTTTATAGAATAATTTAAAGCTTGTGGGTTAGTCCATCTTAGTCCTTAGAAGTGGAATCTGTAACTAACTTCAGGCACAATACGTGTGGCCTGTTCTATTTGCACTTGGTTACAGGTGTCTATGATCATAGTCCATTTACCATGGTCATGGTGTCGTGGTGTCATGGCACACTTACTACTTCTATATAAACTCATATATGTCTCACTGGGGCTCAAGTTCGTCCCTATCCATGCTGTCTTAATGCTACTACTATAAAAAAAGATGAATGCCTGACCGGGATTCAAACTCGCACTGCCTACGTGTGCTTTAATTTTCGGTTTTCCAATTAATACCTGGCCAGGATTCAAACCCACACTTACTATGTGTTCAATATCCGCTTCGCCGTATGGGTCATCATATAAACTGAATATTTTATACGTGTTTTATATGGCATGCGGCCATCCGCATCTGATTTATTGGATTGGAATTTGCGTCTGCTGATTTGTGATAGATATTTATGTGCTACTGTTGAATCACTTTTGTGTGTTGTACAATTGTACCATTTTTCATTTTAATGAAATAAGTGAAAATAATCGTCGGCCGAGTAGAACGTTTTTTGGAGTTGTGCGACTTTTTAATTTTTTATGAGATTAGAGACGATATTAGCGGGCTGACTTATGAGGCTGATTGTATTTATAGTGAATACAATATATTCCTCCTCTTAAGGCTATGCTACTTGAGTTATAAGTTATGGTGTATTACAACTTAATATCCTTTCCGTCAAGTCCGTCTCTAGCCGGTAATGCTCTAGAAGGTGACTAAGGAAATGAATCCGAAAATGAGCAGCAGCGTAGTAGAGTTCTATCTTAACAATTACCAACTTACCAACCAACCATTACCATTACGTTTTAGTAACAAAAACATGTTATAATATAAGTTAAGAAACGCCTACGTCTAGCAGTACAATGATAAATGCTGATATTTATTCAATCATTAACAACGCCATATTCATTGTCATTTTATCATCATTATCATTATACAAATACGAATGTCATCTCAAACACGCTCGTCGCTTCTAACTCGAATTGAAATTGGCAAGTAGAAGGCATTTACTATAATGTATTTCTCAATTGATAGAATGTGTGCCCTGACCCCTAAGGGGCCGTTGTAATAGATAAAGGAAGTCAATAAAGTTAGGGAGGAAATCTATCGAAAAAGACATACGATTGGATTTAATAGCCAGTTAATAGAGTTTGATTTGGAGTCGATTTAACAATGATTGGTTTTATAGACATAAATAGAGTTAGGGAGTATGTAGAGTAGGGAACGATTGGCAATTTAGAATTGTTACGATATTTTATGTAATTGTTGGTGATTATGTTTGTTTATTTTTTTATATAAAATGTGTAAATGCGATGATACCCTTAAATTATCTTACAAATGCAGGATCATATCTTATTTCAAAGTTCACTATAGCCTAAACCTCTGTCACCGTAAGAAGATACCCGTACCTAACAGTGGGACAGTAACTAGTATTTATCATAAAACAAAACCCGACACCTTAAAAAAATAACAAAAAAATAAAACCGATTTCTAATGTCACTACAAAGTAAAATGTATTTAAATAAATGTTGGTTTAGTACATATTTCTGAAGGCGGCGCTCAATACATTTCGTTTGATAAAGGCGTAAGTCGTGTCCAATATGACCTTCCTTTGGGAAGTCAGTTAAAAAAATAGCCTATATTACTCTCACAATTGTCAACAGCGACACCACATATTTTAAACTCGCAAAGCTATTGGGGCTGCAAGGCGTGCCAAATAATTAGACGTACGTAACATCAAAAATATTACCATCCATCAAATAAAAAGATTAGCAAAATTGAGATATTAAAAGTAAAAAATACTTAAGGAATGTTAAGAAAAGTAGAACAACTATACTGCCAGAACTGCATTTCTTTCATCTAATAGCAGTGTTTGTCCACAGCTCTCAACGGATGGAAACACGACGACGTCGACAGTTTCTTTGCAGCTGACGAAAGCAGATGCCGGAGCGAAGCTGTCGTGTCGAGCCTCGAACCCCCAGATGCCATCCATGCCCGCCTTAGAAGATGACTGGATGTTGGACATTCAATGTAAGTTTTGAAGAATTAGTATTAGTTTTTGATACACGTGTGTGACATAGTATATTTGAAACTAAAATTACTGTTTATTTGAAATTGGATAATTCTTCCAACACAACTGCAAATTGATAAACATACCAAAAGTTAGAGTTACTCAGAACTCTAACTTTAATCTAACAAGAAAATGTAACCAGTTGTGAGAATTGAAATAGTTGCGTAAAAAGTTTTGCCACGTCTCCGTGCTAAAATGTAAATGTGTAAATTACGCAGTTATTTTTTCGGAAAATTTCTTTAAAAAAGTTTTTTTATTTGTCAATAATTCGAAAAAATAAGTGACAAATCAGCCATTTGTGTCTTCATTCAATTTCAAGGCGGCGAAGTATCTTTACTAATGTATGTATTATTATAATTTTGATCTCCATGTTAGTGATAGTACAACAATTTTAGTGTTAGTGAATAGTACAATAGCTGTACGTGTAATAGCTTCTGTTATGTAATTTATTTTAATAAGTTCGAAAATGTAGGTCAGAAAATGACAGTTTTCTAAAGAAAATAATAGTTTGAAATGAGAAATTCTGTAAGGATGAAGTTTAATCTAGTTTCAAAGTTACTACTTTGTGCCCATAATGAGCGACGAACGATTTTCTCGCTTCAGAAAAATATTATACAAAAAAATTAAAATCAAGTTAAAAGAACAATCTGAAATTATATATTCATATCATTTCCTTATTTTGGTATAAAGAAATTCAAACATCATGTTAAAAATCGCAAATGAGTAATCACAAAAAGTCAGTATCTTCGACGATTACATACGTATCAATGATTTTCGAATAACCTATATAACCAAGCGTATTCATTAGACGTAAAATACTATACATGTAGAAGTCGCGTTCGAGAAACTCTCCTTAGTAAGACATAATAATAATTGTATCAATAAGTTCCACTGGAACAGAAGATCAAATACATTTACTTACAACTGACCTATTTATAGCCAATTTGTATTGTCGCAATGTCTCAAATAAAGGAGATTCTGTCTTTTTTTTAAATAGAACACCATCTTTGTCATTGAAATAGGCAAGTTAAGAAATTCAATATCACGTAAACAACTCTATGGGCTCTTTCAATTTAGACGTATATGTATATGTCTGAATATAGTTACTTGCCGCTGTATTTTTCTTTTAACTAATTCAAGTAATTCGTCGAAACGTTTTAACCTAGGGTAAAGATTATGAAAATCACCAAAATTACATGTTAACGAAAACATCGGTGATGCTCTTTTACGGGGGCGTCGTTTTTGTTTCCGTTTGATATTTTTCAACTAGAGCACTAACAGAAACGTTTCTTCGTCAGAGTCCATGGCTTAACTGCAGTCGAATAAATTTATAACATCACTAGCATACAAACGCACGGCAGTAAAATACGCTTTCAATTTAGGCGTTTGGTGTCGGACGGCTAACGTACTGCAGCGGCACGGAGCGGGTTATAACCAGCGGCACGTTAAACGTGCGGCAGCGGTCCGACACGAAACGTCTAAATTGAAAGAGCCCTATTATAATTTGACAACCTGCGTGGCGGATCGGTAACCATATCGAGTTCGATTCCCGACCAGACAGACATCTCAATGATGAATTAGATTTTGTGTTTCTGGGTGTGTGTTTGTGTATTTGTCTATGTGTGTGTCCATGACACCCACGACATAGAGAATCCTAGTGTGGGGCTGTGAGTGTAGAAAGCGGTTTTTTCTTTTTTTATTTGCTGTAATTTGATTGGATTTTTGTCGCTACTCGTTATTCGTAAATTGTAGGTCTATGGCTTTACTGAAGACAGAACTTTGTTCGCAGATGTTCCGGAAACAGTTGTCCGGTTGGGTACGAATCTGGACCCGAGCAATATAAGAGAGGGCACCGATGTCTACTTCGACTGCATTATCAAGGCGCATCCCTATGTTTATAAAGTCGAGTGGCGGCATAACGTAAGTCACTTCGAATCTGTGAACATTCTGATGAACCTTTAGTAAACATTTTGACAGATTTTTTGTCTATCTGTTTCTGACTGATAACAGTGGTGTTAAGTTATTGTATGATGGTTTGAAGAGTATGGTGAGACATGGAGACGTGTATGAGGCCTTCAGAATTGTTTGTAAGAATTATCTGTAGCAGCAACGTCTCCTAGAAGACATAGTATTAGACTCCTTACGTACTGTTTTAATTAAAGATAGTCATATTATATCGTACAAACTATCTTGCAATCTCGAATAATGTTAACTAATCTTCTTTTGTTTATGATAAAACACTATAAATCAAAGTGTTTGAAAGCTCTCTTGAAATGTTTCTATGCTAAGTTTTATTTTTTTCTGTCTAGGGTAAAACGCTTCATCACAATGTGGGCCAAGGGATCATTATCAGCAACCAATCCCTGGTCCTCCAGGGGGTTGGCAGGAAAACTGCAGGAAACTACACGTGTGTTGGGTTCAACGCAGAGGGCGATGGAGAGAGTAGGCCCTTTACTCTTGATGTTTTATGTAAGTAGATCTTCAATTTGTTGGTTGCGATACGGCAAAGAAATTAATGATGAAGAATAAACTGAATTACGTGACATTTTACTAGATACCTATAATCTATATATTTAAGATAATTTGATTACTTTTACTACTTTGCTAAAATTTTTATATTACTCATCTAACGTACCACACAAATGCGTAATATTAGTTCACGAAATTGGCGAATTTCTGATATCTTGTCCGGAAATGCAAGGCATTTTATCTTGTTTCTGGATTATCCACTATTCAAGATTTCTAGAGTAATAGAAGGTGTAGCTATGAAATAATAGTATATTTGGTGATAGTCACTTACACTTTTATACATATTATTAATTATTATTAACTCATTAATTTACTCATCAACAATGCTAATTGACATAAGTAATTGCAACGAAATATAAACATGGAAATCAAGATCTTTTGCATATAATCAACGTTCCTTTGAAATTCCCCTCAACCGACCTCAACGGGACTCAAATAAAACTTTATCTCCCTCACTTCTACATACGTGAAGCATCCTAAGACAAGTTTTCCAATATGTCAAACAGATGCGCCAACGTGCAGGAGTTCTCAACAAAGGGTGCACGGAGTCGCTAAGCAGGAGCGCGCGCATATTACGTGTCACGTCGACGCGAATCCGCCCGAGGTTACCGTGAGTATAAATATTTATACGCCACTCGTGTGACGACAGGCTTGAATTTTTTTATGTCACAGGAGTAACGAACTCTGGCGCATGGAATCAAATCCACAGGACAGGCGCTGTCTAAAGTTACTCGTACTTACCTCGTAGTTACTTTAGGCGGCGCTGCTTGCTGCAGTTCAAGTCTAAGTCGTGTCTTATTGCAAGAACGCAATCAGATATTTAGATGGTCGAGAGCGTATAGTTAAGACTTACGTCACAGTATCATTGATTTAAAATAATATTTCGTATTTCATTTCTTATTTTGTTATAGTCCACGCTAAACTGCTAGTCCATTCTGAAGTTGTTGGGAGCTGATGTAGTCATACAATTTTTATGGCGACGCAATTCGTTTCTATATTCAAAGCAGACTAGCAGTTTTACGCGGACTATATAATTAATTATTATAAATACTTTAGATTAAATTAATAAATAATGTAAAATTATAAACTTTCAGATTCATTCGGTGTTTAATTACATAAATCTTGAAAATAAAGCACATTTTATTAATTATTTAGAATCTATAGTTCTCAAGCCAGTTTGCTTGGTTTTGTCTATAGGGCAAGGACAAACAATTAATTATCCTTTGATCAACTCATCTGTCAACTTATAAGTACTCCAATATGGATTACTCTGTAATTATGGCTCTTCTACCCATTAACGGATATTACCATCATAGATTCCTAGCTGCTTACTCCCTTTGTGGTATTAGGCTGCATACCGCAATTATTGGTTTGAGCTCGTAATCTGGCTTAGGGCTTATTATCCGAACCCATGCCGTCTGAATTACCCGCGCATGACAGTATCGTATGAGGCGGTTATAAAGTACGGATTGCAGAATAGGTAGGTAAATTATTACCAATACGTAAAACATCGGAAAATTAGGAATGGCTTGGTTTTTCTCCGCAAAAACGTCAGAAGCAGTATAACTGTCACACCAATTTGTGTGAAATTGTTCTTGCTTTTCGGTAGATGCCCGCAGTCTAAAGACCTTTAGAACTTTTAAGTGTCATTGGTATAATTATAATACTTATTTGTCATATATTCAAAAGAACTATTAATATTGAATAGTGACTTTAAATATTTAATTTGCTTGTAAAATGCTGTAATAATAAATATTTATGGATGAATCAATTTTAATGAAGTAAATAAATGTCATGAGATTTTATGATAATATTTGCTGTGTCGTTATGTTTGTGCTTTTAATTTCAAAGTCTCTGTAATAACAAGGAAAATTTACTTGAATTAGGATCTTTTTCTTTTTTTCTGTGGTTTCTTAATCCTGATTGCAAAATTTCGTAAAATTTCAAAAAGAAAAATGTAAATGTGGTTTTCGTTACCTACAAATTTTACATATTCTTGTAATTTCTGAAACGAAACTTTAAGGTTTTAACTTTATTTTGATTTAAAGAATTTTAGAGGCCGCATAGTATACTGTTCTAACTCCTTTCCATTAAGCATTGAGTCTAATTTAATTATTACAAAAAAGGTTAATTTCAATTTGTATATAAGAATCTCAATTGCTCTTAGGTTTCCTAAATACTAAGTCTTAACGTTTTATGTCCTTCCCTTAAGCCTTGTCTAATCTACGCGTTTCTTCTAGTTCCGTTGGACCTTCAACAACACTGCAAACAGCAATGAAGTCAGCGACACCTACGTCTCCAGAGCTGGAACCAGTTCTACTGTCACTTACACTCCTCATACGGAAATGGACTACGGCACCTTGCTCTGCTGGGCGCACAACCGTATTGGAAAACAGCGTGTGCCCTGCGTTTATCATATCATCGCTGCAGGTATAATCAAATTCTTTGAATATGTTTAATTAGTCTAGAACTTAGAATTGCTTCTTGGTCGTGATCATATTATAATCAAAATAATAATTATGAAAGTCGTTTCCACAAAAGTTAATCGTTTGTGGAAAGAAATCTTTCTGAAGAGTGAATTATAAAAATGGTTGTAGCTAATCAGTAAATTAAGAACACAATCTCCTAATTTCCTATTATTTTTTAATTTATTACTTGTAACTATAAACTATGCCAACATTAGAAATATTTTCATAGTCTAAGGCAAAATTTCTTAATAATTCTTCATAGGTTTGCAATTTAATGTAGCAGGAAACTACAAAAATCTTACGAGTACATGGACTTTTAGAAAACCACTAGGCCTTAATTTTTTGTTTGTTGAATTTTCGAGTGTAATTTCTGGCTTAAATTGTTTTTTAATACTTAGGTTCTTTTATGATTTCAAAGATATTGCAACAAGCTTAACTAAATCAACCATTTCAAATATAGTCATTGTCAAATAAAAAACCGTGTCTTTTAATATGTACCTATTTGGAAGCCAAAATATTACTGAATCGTTCCAGACTTTATCATACAGAAATGCCAACTCAAAATAAATTGTTTTGTTTTATGATTTGTTTTTATTGCGACATTGTTTATCATGCCAATAAGATATACTCTCTCTCGATATACAAAATATATGCATTGTAGGTAATAAGCAGTCACATAAAGTATTCTGGCCTTGATTCATTGCTTATGGGCAAACAATTTCCGTGCCAAATTTTCTCTTCTAAATGATTTGTTTTCATTGCTCAAAACATCTAAGGAATATTGATGAATTTTTCGTTCTTCCGTCTCACTTCAAAGGGTTAAGTCGAGATCGGTTTAAATTGGAATGAACGAAGGTAGTGCTATTAATATTTAATCATTGATACGATCGTGATATCGCATTAATATTAGATTCCAATTAAATTTTGGAATTTGAATTCGTATTGTTCAAAGCAATTTTGATCGGCAGAACTAATGGATATGTCAGTATCAGGAAACACGGATTTGTGTAGATTACTAAAATCCCCATGTGATATTTAACTTAATTTCAGAAAAAATAAACAACTACAGAGTACCTTTTATTATATTTAAATGACGTATTTCAGTTTGGACTAATTTATGCATAAGGTTTTTTAATTTGATTTTTTTATATTATACTTAAACGACGGGGCAGACAGGCTACCTGATGGAAAGCAATCACGTTAGCCTATGGATATTTGCAACACCAGAGGAGTCACCAATATCGCATCGTCGGCTTAAAAGGAGAGCTGTCTTTACAACTTTTTGAAGAGCCCCATGTCTTAGCGCTTGATTAATCTACCACTGATATATTTCTATAACCAATATTCCATATTATAAAATATGGTATTTTTAAGTATATTTTTTCCACTAGGTCGTCCTGATCAAGTCCACAACTGTACGGTGGTAAATGCCTCACTGACGTCGTTTGGGATTCGATGCTCCGAAGGATTCAATGGGGGAATGCCGCAATCGTTTTTATTAGAAGTTCGTGAAATTATAAGTCAGGTTAGTGTATTTGAGTTGTTATCTTATTAATTGTTTATTTTATAATCAAATATTATAATTTAGTGCTCATCCAAAACTATCATAACTATAATATGAAATAAGGAAACTACAATTCATAATTTACTGTAGTTTCTGGTACTTTATTGCAAATCTTTGTATATATATTGTCCCGTTTGTTGTTATTTAACTATCGTAACTTTAACTTTTTGCTTTAATATTATATTATCTTTCATATTATGATTGAAGTTTACTTTGATATACATTCATGACAAACTTTTCAAATTCTCATTTTATTTAACAGGAAATAGTAGCCAACGTCTCCAGTGCAGTCCCAAGATTCACAGCAGTCGGTCTGGTGCCAGGGCGGACGTATGCTGCAGCTGTGCTGGCATACAATGCTAAGGGTCGAGGGGATCCGTACCCCTTAAGGGCGAGTACCCTTAGCCCTCCGGAGAAACACCACGTGCACGATAAGAGCTTAGGTAACTATAATGTAATTTTTGTTTGAACTATATTCGATTTAGAATTTGTATCGTCTTCGGTACTTCAAGGGTTTGTTTCAATAGTACTTAATTGTTCTCTTTATTAAGACTTTATAACTTTTAGGACTAAGACCCTACAGATTAAATTTGGATGGAGTACCAAAATAATAGTAAAAGTAAAAAGTTAAAAAAGTTAATAAATTAGATTTTGTGTGAACAATTTGAAGCAACTTAATAAATGGCTGTCTAATTTAATTAATACTTGTCGAAATCGAAATTTAAATTCGTCATAGCCTCCATTGGAGCTATAAAACCAATTAAGTATTCGGTCCAACATTTCAAGAGTGGAAGTTTAATGTACAGATATTTTAGTATATAATAGCTTGAAAACTTTCCGCAGTGCTAAATTCAGTGTTTTAAACTACACCCTTTGTTCTAACTTTAGTAATGATTTGCTAAGTACTCACTTCATTAAATTAATTATATCACGGATTTCGCATTTTCATTTTGCCTACTATAATTTTAAGATCTGCTAAAGAGTTAACTACCGTTTTCAATATTACATTATCTGAGATTAGCACAGCGTCACTTTGTATATATTGTAGTGTATTAACAAGAAACATATGATCGGATATTGATTGATAATTCTAAACAGCTGTTTTGCCACCAGACCTTCCAAGAACAGCTTTTCAAATGTCCGGAGCGATGTCAGCGGCGGTGGGGGGCGGTGGAGTGCTCATGGTAGTTTTAGTGCTCTTCATGATAGCTGTGAGACAGAAGTGTGCGAAGAGGAAGCCCAGGTCGGCACCACCGCCGTCTTCGCAACCAGCGTCCCCGGATAAGTTACGGGAGAAAGATGACAGTGAAAGTGATGACAGGAATCCGGATATAATACCTTCGGATACGGATCACATGCAGGTTGGTAGAGTTCGTGAAACAGATATCAATATCATTAGCATTATACATATTTTTAACGATAGAGATCAAGTAAATAGATACATAATAACTACTTAAGAAAAAGATGTACTGGGAACCTTTTTAAGAATCTGATAGCCTGTTTGCTTTCAAGTTATAAGTTTTTATAAATAATTATTTTTAAATATTTAAATTATATAAGGTTTTTAGTATATTGTATAGGAATTCTGTGAAACTCTCTGATTTTTTACCGATTTTAGCGCATATTGGAATATTTTAAATATAACATACAAGTTATATATCTTTTAGTTCTAACGACATTAGATTCGTTCTATAGTAATTAGTCTAATTAAACTGCTAATTGAAAAGGTTACTCAAATCCCTGATATTCCTCGTAGCTCGACTACTTCCGTCAGCAGCAAGTTTCGACGATCTCGCCGCCGCCGGGCAACCGCGCCCCGCGGGGCAGCGTTGCGGGCGTCCGGGGCAGCATACCCGGGTACTGCCCGCTGCGCACCGCACCACCACCCTCACACGCGATACATGAAAACTCTGTAAGTATAAATCGAATTAAATGAAAATCACGTCGTCCGTTTTTTTGAAGATTTTTCATATAATGATTTTGTATTTTAAAATAGGACTATTTTATGTTCTTGTCTTGTGTTGTCGATGTTATTTTTTGCATTGAATATTTTTATTATTATTATTATTATTGAATATTTTTTGTTGCTATTCAGGACTCCCTAGTATCGACACAGTATTATCGACACGATACTCGTGAATTTATTTGAATTAAACCCACAATAACCAACCCATCGTAAGAGCCCGCGCCAAACTTCTAGTTCGCTCTGAATATAGAAACGAATCGCGTCGCAGCAGCAAATTGCAGATATTAGCGGAACGAAGACAGCGCGGGAAATGCACCCGTCCGCTGCCCACACTCGCCCGCGGGTACATAGCTGCGTTAATGTGCTCTTACTGTTGCTACGGAGTATATGCTTGTAGTTGTGTTCGACCGCAATGGCTCTCTGACTACACCTGTGCCTAACAACTTCAGAGCGGACTAGAAGTTTGGGGTTTTACACATCTAACAGCTTTTGTAGGAGCAAAATATAAAAGTATTTTTCCATAACCGTAGGAATTTATCACTACTAATTTGTATGTTTCAACATTCGTCTCGTACTATCTTTAACAAGGTTCTAAAACGAGACAATCCTTCCAGACCCCACCATCAGGCATCCCGCCGCCCGCGCGATTCGCGGGCTCGTGCACGTTGCCGCGCGGCGCCACGCTCGGCGGGAGCGCGCCCGAGCGGCTCATCCCGCTGCAGCACCTGCGCACGCTGCCCCGCCCGCTGCCCGCGCCCGCGCCCGCCCCGCGCACCCCCCGCGACACCCCGCTCTGACAGATGACGCAACTATAGGACTTGTAAATAACGCCAAGTGCTCGTTTTCTAATGGACTGCGCGTGACGGGATCTGACACCCTCTGACAGCAACTCTAGTGGCGGACTAGACCCGGGTGGAATGGAGGCCCCCAGTGTTAAATGTTGATTTGATTTAACAAAACAAATGATGGCAAATGATTTACAAAATTACAAATGTGTCAAAAATTCTTTTTTCCTTTTTTTTAGCTGACTGATACACATTTCATAGATTGTTTGGTTCTGACGACCTTTTTTTAGCAACTGTGTGTGGACCCCAGGATCGGGGGTCCAAGCAGACCACCCCTTCCGCCCCCCTTAAGCCGCTAGAGACTCTAGGACTTGTAAATAACGCCAAGTGCTCAACGTTTTCTAATGGACTATGTGTGGCGTAACGGGATTTAAGGGTTTTAAGTGATTTTCGTGATCAGTGACTATAATTAAGTGTGGGTGAAATTGTTGAAACACGTTATGATAAACAACGAAGACTTACTATGTAAGATGTTAGAAGAATTTAAATCAAAACAGTCCATTCAGGCAATGTACAATAACAGTTAAATGTTAACTTATATGATGGGAAGGTAAGAACTTATATTGTCAAAAATCGTAATAATATACTCAGATTACATATAAGACTTACAGAACAATAGAAGCCATGTCAACTTAAAACTGTTTTAAGCTCGGGTTCCATTTTATCATAAAATGATAACAAAGTAGCTTAAAGCGCTATTGAACATAATAAAGGTCCTAGAGGGCTTGTTAGTTCACTGAATATTAAACGGAACCATCTTAAAATCTTTGAAACTATCCCGTCGAATTTTAATTACCTAAATAGTTAGGATAAACTAAATATTGAACCTGTGTTACGGTCTGTTTGTAAATTTAATGTAAATAATGTCAACATTATTCCAATGAGTAACTAGATAAATAATAAAGTTAATTTAAAATACATACGTAATGATAACATATGAGATAAAATACGAAAAATACGGTCCGATTTGGTTCAATAAGCAAATTTTACGCTCGTTTGTTCTGTGGTGAATTGGCTTGTTTCACAGCGACTTATATAACGAATAGTTAATGTACAATGAGATGAAAGAACAAAGAAAGTTAAATTATTCTTGGTAGATGTACAATTAGTTACAATTGTGTTAATGGTTTCGTCGCCAAATAAGTATGATCGTTTACAAGGTAGACTTTTTTTTATTCATGCGACTGTTTTCTTATAATATGAATTAAATCATGAATTCCACCAGATGGCCAGTGGCTACTGCCGCCCATGGACATATGTGATCTACCCCAGATAATGTTAAATTCCTACCTGAAGTCGGCCACAGATTCGCCGCTCCTGAGGGCTAACGTGGAATGAATGAAGAATATAACTCCCTTACCACGCCTTTTAAACTAAAACACAGCAGAGCTTAACACTGCTGTTATTAGGCAGAAATAGGTGTGGCCATGGTGCCACCGGAGACGAACCATAGAGGATTTTACCACCTTTACCTCTTAAAATAAACAATAATTATTTTTACAGAAAATCATTTATTACATCGTTATTATTTGCCGTGTCGCGGTGTAACAAGTCAATAACGTTATTGAAATTTATTTTTATTTCTTTCCGGTCACGTGGTTGTGAAATTTGTAAAAATATAATTAAAATTATAAGTAATTTTACGCACGGTTTGTTAAATTTTTGGATTACCTACCTATACGAATATTGGATTTACAATTTAATCAAAATATTTATAGTGAAATTTGTTATCCGAAACGGCTCTTGAATATAAATTAAATGGTTTTTGAAATTAAATTAAATAAATTACATTACGAATAAAGTTTTTATAGATGAAGATAACAAGTAAACGACAATGTTTATAATACAGTAATTGGTAAATTGTGATAATTACGTTAAATTTAGTCTATAATATACACATTGTAAAATATTATTAGGTATTGGTGCAACTGAAAGAGTTACAATAGGAAAGCAAGAAGGAATAAAATTCGATGACGACAAAGATAATAAAAGTAAAAGTAAAAATAAATGTACGAAAAACGTAGTAGGAAATTATAAGGAAATAGTTTTTGTACGATAAATAAACTTCTAACTACAATTAATTAGTTAGGAGATATTATAAATGTTTAGGGCCGACTTATAGTTAAGCCGATGTTATAGGGCCCTACATAATTTAAGCTTGAAATATTGGCATAAACATCTGATATGTTTCAGACTGTTTATATATTTCCAAAATAATTTTCAAGGGAGTGTTTATTACAAGTTTTATTAAATAAAGTTAAAGTACGATTTTGTCGTTCTCATAATTCCGATTCAGTTGCACCAATACCAATTTTGCCATGCGTTTATTAGCTGGTAATAATTATAGATTTCTCAGTCTTATTCATAGCTTTTGCAGTAAATTGGTAACAATATTCAAATATATTTAAGGTTCTGCTTGGATTACTAGAGCAATTCGTCTCATATTAAGTACCATTAACTAAGATCAATTCTAACTTTTACTGGATCTTTTAAATGTAATTTGGTTTTAGATATCTTTAGATATGATGTCCATTTGGGAAATCAGACTAATTTGTTTATAACATGGAAATAGCAAGCCATGATTGCCACCCAAAGATCTGTAACCAACTTTATACAGCAATAGGGCTCTACCTGATGCTGACTATCGATGTGTTGCTACTCCCGAGGACTGAGATGGTTGTATGGTATTCATTTCATTTTCATTATTATTTTGGGAAATTCTGCCCCAACAATTACAGTACTTGCTAGGTCACCTTTTAGCCTAGACCTTATAACAATTAAATTCTGCCTTACAACTAGTTCCGGGAACCTTGTTTACCTGGAAAACTGTTCTCTATTTTCCGATACCTGTATTTATTGTATAAAGCCTAAGTGCACACCGGCATATTTCCACTAATAAAACAAACGATGCCAACATAAATTGTACGTATAAAAGTTACAAACTGTTACGTTCTAAGTAACTTATACAGAAAATAGGTACAACTGCGTACTTATGAAAGTAATAAACAAAATAAGCTAAGGACATTTCGAGCAGAAATTGTTATTCCATTAACGCAATCAACATATTTTGTCCATAACAACTGTAATTACTAGTGCCCTACTTTCCTTACTTTCCTTATTACGAAAAGTACGTTTGTGTTTCCAAACTTATATTTATTGCCGCGTACCAAGTTAATATACATAAAAATAAATATTACCACAGTCCTTAATAACATTCCTTAATTATATGTTTTGTTTGTTTTGCTACGCCTTCTAAGTAGTGTGGAATATCATCAGTTTGTTATTTTTTCGCCCTTGCCGGTGTTGTCTCTTCCAATGATAAAGCGTTTTGGTTAAAATTTAAGAACATGATGAAAATCTCTTAGGTATGCACCTTCACGATGATTTCTTTGAAAGTGAAAGAACCAGTAAGTCCTGTAAGTTCAATAAATGAGGAGTATGAATCGAGGACATCTGAGATTGAAAGTAAGAAGGCAATTTCGTATCTCCGGCTTTTCACTGTTTCTTTGTAATTATGACAATGCTCTTCAACTCGCAAAATTAAAAAAAATAGAGATATAAAAGGTTGTGAATTCATACAACAAATAAATATCATAACTCAATCCATTGATGACACACGATCATATTACAAAATTCGAAGTGGCTTTTTAGTCAAACGTTTATGTGACTAAATTAAAAGGAAGCTTCATAAGGATCCAGTTCTTGATAAAATAGCAAACATATAAAGACTTCTTGAAATAATGATAAAAACTGTTTATGGTTTTCTGTCATGCAATTTTTTTTTCATATTGTGACAATCTTGTAATTAAGACGTAAGAATAAGATGAGACATCTATAATTATTATTTATATCAATTTGTCCGTTATGGAAGACTATGTATATACAACGTTATTATATTATTGTAAAGTTTTTGTAATATAACGTTACGATTTGTATCTTATAGTTATTTTTAAGGTTTGTTAAACATTTAGTTATTGATGACAGCATAATTACTTCTCGTGAAATAGGGTTTATATTTCATTTTTAAGAACTTTTTTTATATAATTTAGATGATTAGAAAACATTAAATGAATTTAGAATAATTATGTTGGCACGGTTAGTAAAGTTTAAAATATCGAGTTTATAATATGTTATATTATGTTAGTTACTTGCAAGTGGGTCAACCTATCAATCATCGTCGACATTGTCTCACTGTGGGACTCCCACTAGTGGGCATAGGTCTCTTCAGACAATTGAATGAACCTCAACTGTTATTGAAACAGCAAGTTAGCAGATTTGACAAACTTTTAATGAAATTATAGAAAACTTGTAAAATTACCCACCATATTTTTTACTGTAAAGGTTGTAAAAGTCAGAAAAATACAAAAGTTAAGCGACTTATATACTTATATACTTAAGCGAAATTACATTTTTGTCAAAATCGATAATGTTAAAATAATGGAAGCGTTAAAATGTTTATATTATTACATAGCGTCCGATTAAGTATGTTTTTTTTTTAAATAAGACGGTACCAAAAACATTTTTAGTTTCACATTTTGTACACCTTAAACGTCTTTTTGTAATGGTTCGACTGAAAGTTATTGCAGGTATATTAAGATATCTAGTAAAAGATTATTTTATAGCCGATTTACATTACTCCAAGTATCATTTTAACCGTTAAATCGAAGCGACAATCAAGTAAATATTGTCTTTTAAATCTTAAATCTTGTCTTAAAGAGTTCTTTAAGGCAAGATTTGACTTTAATTCAGCATCTATACGTAAACAACATTAATAACTTAATATCATTTAATAAAATAACGTAAATCGGCTATAAAATAAAATAGTAATTTTCGGTTTAGTTTAATTTCGAATTTGTAATGTCGAAATTAGAGTAACGAAATGAAACTAAACCAGTTATGTCCTATTTATTTTAACGGATATTAAATATCTAATTCTGTTGATACTTAATATTTTTATTGTAATAATTATTGTATATTTATAGGTAAATCTAATGTTTTGCTTAAGTTTGTTGATAATAATGTAAATAGTTCGAACGAAGTCTTTCTAACTGTCAGAAATGTCGTTTTCAATAAAATATTGAGAAACGAAAATAAACGAGAATATTAAAAAACAAGTCATTTTATTTTTTCTTCCTAAATTGTGCAAAGGTACCTTCCTCATGTAATTGTGACTACTAAATAATATGGCCAATAGAAAATAGTATTTTTTTTAAGTACAATTCAATACATTTTATCATTTATTGTTTGAATTCTTGACGAAAAACGCTAATTTATTGGATAATAATAAGGTTATATACAATATTTGAAACAATAAAATAAATACTGCATATTTACCTATACAAGAACTAATAAGAAGTCTAAATTACAACAAATAAAAAAATACATTTTTAACACTGAAAAAACGCAGTGGTCAAAGAATATCTACCGGACTCAAAGATTAATACTGACTTTCCCTAAAATATGACAGCCCACACCAAAGGCCAGCACTGAGCTGGGATAATCGTTTTTGTTCCACATTCCTTGGACTTGTCTGACCACTAGAGATGTATAGCAAGCGATACTCGTAACGTACCTACACGGTACATAACTCAACAATATTATATAGCCAATGAAAAAAAAAACAAAACATACACCTAAAAACAGAGAGAAATATTTAAGTCTATACAAAGTATTTTACATGAACACATTTTTTTCTCGTAAATTCAAATATATTTACAATTGTTTATTTTTGTTTGACATACAACTTACTGCTTTATTGTAACGTAATAAAACCCAAACATAATAAATATTCTCTATTTACAAAACATAGATACAGAGTTCAGCTTTGTTTGAATTACACTTAAGGCATATCGCAATGACAGCTAAGGTATAAATCGATAGGGGAACGAAGTTCTGAGTCCTAAACTAGTCCTAAGAGTGTATTTTAGCAAAATTATGTGGGTATTAAAAAATATTCTCTCTTGCAATAACAGTGAAAGAAAATCATAATGAATCCTATTTTTTTTGACGACGGGGTAACCTTCAACCGGTACCCGACGCCATGGGAGTGACGCCGGGTTATGTGGGACTTTTACCGCACTAAAACGCCCCGGTGGCCGTCCTCGGCGTTTGGTGAAGAACTCCAGGATCTTCAACAGAACACAACCGAAGTCCTCCTAAAGCGATGCCCTTCTAACGGGCTCTGCCTGGGGGGGGGGGGGAGCTATTTACGCTCCGCTCACTTCCCCTGGTGATTATAGCGATATACGACCACACAAACCGCTGTCCTTCCTGGGGTCGCTTGCTGGACGGTTTGAGCTCCCACTCTGGCCGCCCGCATCCCCGTAGTCCCTTTTAGTCGCCTCTTACGACAGACAGGGAATAACGTAGTCCTATTTTGGTCCCGTTACTACAGGGACAAAATCCTAGACGGCTGCGAGTTCTTTGAGAACAATAATAGGTTGATGATGTCTTTACTCTCTAGCGGGTAAACAAACGCCTTACCCAGGTAAGCTGTAGGTACTCCCTTTTTCAATGTGTTCTTTTGGTTCGAGGAGATTTGAGTGTGATTTTTGCGGGGTTTTGCCCTGCTCTGATGGAGGGCTCGTAATAGAGGGATTTGGCATCACATTTGAGAAGGTCGGGTTTGCGACTTAATATACAGTTTTCGTCACCGAAAATATTACAGAATTCCGTAGATGTAAGATATAAAGGGGAATACACAGGAATAAATTTAGAACGCAAATAAATATTTGATTTAAGAATTTGTATTTGTTCTAAGCATACATATACTGAAACAAACATATATAAATTCTTGAATCTCGTATATGTGGAAATAGTATACACAAAAAAATAAAATTAAAAATATAGTTATAATATACTACGACGTTAAAATTAAAGGTATTTTTGAATATACTGTACACTAAATATGTTTCTCTTTGAGTTATACTATTTCCATTTCTTTATTTTCTCGATGACAGATCGACGCCCATGTAATTTTGTGTTGTATACGTTAAAATTCAGTGATTGCGTGCTCTAAATAAGAGCAGAAAGTGCATACGAATCATAACATTGTCGTCGCGCCGCCGGCCGCGCCGCGTTCGTTGCGATGACCCAGTTAAAGTGCAAGGTGTTATAACCGATTGTTTTATAATATTAAGGTGCAGCTACACTTGTCGTAAGTATGGCAAAGCAATCTCCTTTGAAAATAAAAACAGATACTGAACATATGCTCTATGAAGCATACAAAAAAGAAAAAGCGGAGAGAGAAAATCTCGAAAGCATTATTACCAACTTTAAGAGCCAAATAGCTCAACTGCAGCTAGAGATCACAGAGTTGAAAGCCCAGAAGAATACAGAGGGGAATGAGAACATTCCCAATAAGCAGCCAACTCGTCCGGTGGCATACTCTACCGACGAGGAGGAACTTGCTAAAGAAACGGAGTGGATAAGGCAGAAAAGCCGAAAGAAACGGAAATTAACGACATCACCCACTTCCGTCGAACAAGATGCCTGCGAAAAAATAGCACCAGAAAAAATTAAAAAGATTCCTCAGCCACCACCCATTATAGTGGATGGTATAATAAACTATCAAAATTTTTATGATTTTCTTACTCAACATGTTATTGGGAATACCTTCAGTGTTAAAATGATGAGTAAGGATAAAGTCAAAATTAACACCGTTAACGAAGACAGCTACAGAACACTCACAAAAAGTCTCTCTGAGAAACAATTAATATGGCACTCTTATGAAAATAAACGTGAGAGGCCAATACGGGTTGTTGCAAAAAAATTACACCATACATGTGATCCGAGAAAAATCGTGGAAGATTTACAAGAAAAAGGGTTTAAAATTTTGGAAGCTATAAACAAGCTAAGATGGAAGAATAAAGAGCCACTTGACATGTTTATGCTTACGTTTAATAATGAAGAAGATATTAACAAGGTTTATAATATAAAATCGATTTTAGGTTGTAAAGTGGAAATTCATCCACTGAAAACTTCGAAATTAATTCCTCAATGTAAAAGGTGCCAAAACTATGGTCACACACAGAAATATTGCGGAAGAGAACCAAGATGCGTCAAATGTACTGGCAAACATCTTACTACGGAATGTCAGAAACCAGCAGACGCTAAAGCTAAATGCATTCACTGTGGCGAAGCTCATCCCGCGAACTATAGAGGATTCATCGTGGCAAAAGAGATGCAAAAAATTAAAAACAAAAATCATAAGAAGCCAAGAAAAAGAGAAAACCTGCAGACAATTCCAGAACAGCGGTATCTAAAAACTACTGACAAAAATGTCACTTTTGATATAAAAAATCAGGAACCAAACAGAAAAGTCACAATGAAATCTTATGCTCAAGTAGCAGCATCCAACAAAAAGTTACAACAACAGTCAAATCCGATTACAAACAAAGAAACTGAAGATAAATTAACTCAAATTCTTAAGTTCATGACAACATTCAATGAACGGCTCAATAAAATAGAGAAAGATATTATCACACGTACTAATAAATTATAATGGGTCGTATACTAAAAATTATGACATGGAACGCAAACGGGCTACATCAACATCAGTACGAACTTCAAGTAGTCCTAGATACCAAAAATATAGATATCTGCTTGATTTCAGAAACACACTTCACCTCACAGACACACATAAAATTTAAAGGGTATGCTGTATACCACGCGATCCATCCAGATAATTGCGCTAGAGGTGGAAGTGCTGTTATCGTTAAAGAAAGTTTGTGTCACTACGAACAATTTAAGCACCAAGAACATGATATTCAATCTGTGGCTATTGGTGTCGAAACTAAAGACTACCGTATAACTATTGCAGCAATCTATTGCCCACCTAGATATTCCATAAAGCAAGAACAGTATGTAAGATTTTTAAATAATTTAACCGAAAAATTCATCTTAGGTGGTGATTTTAATGCCAAAAATACCTACTGGGGCTCGAGATTAACAACTCCCAAAGGCAAAGAACTATTCAATGCCTTAAAAGAGGCTCATTGTGAAGTTATATCAACAGGACAACCCACATATTGGCCCACTGATCCTAACAAAGTTCCTGATCTAATAGATTTTTTTATATACAAAAATATATCAGGAGGTATCATGAGCATTGAGGGCTCGTACGATATGAACTCGGATCATTCACCAATTATTCTGACACTAAATCAAAGCTTTGTGCATAAAAATAGTCAGATAGGCCTAGTAACTAAGCAAACTGATTGGGAAAGTTTCAAGATAGATCTTTCTCGTAATATAAATTTGGATGTTCCCCTTGAAACTCCGGAACAAATAGATAAAGAAGTCGATGGATTCGTCAAAATTATCCAAAATACAGCCTGGGAAAATACACCACAAACTAGGTTGAGAATTACTCGTCCTACATATCCAAGAGAAATTATCTATCTTATAAGCGAAAAGCGGAGACAAAGGAACAGATGGCACCAAACTAGGTCTCCTGAAGATAAGAAACATCTGAACAACCTAACAAAAACACTTAGGAGAAAAATTAAACAATTCAATAACGATACCCTGAAAACCTATTTAAAAGGCCTAACAAATGATCGCAGCACAGACTACTCATTGTGGAAAACAACCAAAGGATTAAAACGTCCAATCAAGCAGATTCCCCCGATTAAAGATAAGGATGGAAAATGGGTAATTGATGATACGCAAAAAGCTTCACAGTTTGCCTTTTACCTAGAAAAAATCTTCCAACACAATGATGGAGACTATAGTGATCACAATAGACTTTGTATAGAGCAGACAGAGCAAGACATTAAACTTGTGACGCCAAAAGAAGTACTAACAGAGATACAGCGCAGCATTAATCCAAAAAAAGCTCCTGGATTTGACTTGATCACAGGGGAAGTTATGAAGAACCTTCCGAGGAAAGCTGTAGTAAAATTAACTACCATAATTAATGCTTCATTTAGAATCCAATATGTTCCAGACATATGGAAAGTTGCTGAAGTAATCATGATACCAAAACCGGGGAAACCGCCACATGACGTTGCATCATACAGACCTATCTCCCTATTACCTATAATGTCGAAGGTCTTTGAAAAGCTATTGTTAAAGCGACTCAAGCCCATATTAAAACATAAAAAAATAATACCAGACCATCAGTTTGGTTTTAGAGAAAAACACTCCACAATTGATCAGATTCATAGAATTACCAATACAATAGAGAAATCATTAGAAGAGAAGAAAGTCTGCTCCGCAGTATTCTTAGATGTAGCGCAAGCCTTCGATAAAGTCTGGCATGAAGGTTTGATATTAAAGTTAAGAGAAATGCTACCAAAACAATTCTCAGAAATTTTAATATCCTATATTTCAAATAGAGCTTTCCGAGTGAGACAAGTAGAAGCATACTCCGATCTCAAGCAAATAAAAGCTGGAGTACCACAAGGCAGTGTATTGGGGCCGGTCCTGTACCTCTTATACACCTGTGACATTCCAGAAACAGAAAACAACATCTTTGCAACTTTTGCGGATGATACTGCAATCTTAGCTGTTGGGAATGATCACGCTGAAGCAGCGGAGAAATGCCAATTAGCTATCAACAGAGTAGTTAACTGGACGAAAAAGTGGCGAATGAAGCTCAATGAAAGCAAATCAGTGCACGTCGACTTTACAAATAGGCATAATAACTATCAACCTATATATATAAATACTACACCTATACCATACGCAAATACAGCCAAATATCTTGGCATGACTCTTGATGCGAAGCTGCGCTGGAAAGCTCACGTCAAGAAAAAACGGGATGAGCTAGAGCTGAAATATAGAGCTATGCATTGGCTGCTTGGGAAACATTCCTCGCTGTCTACATACAATAAGTTATTATTATACAAACAAGTCCTAATGCCAGTATGGACATATGGTATTCAACTCTGGGGCTGTACCAAAAAAAGTAATGCAGAAATTATTCAAAGATTTCAAAATAAAGTACTTAGGAGTATTGCAAATGCACCTTGGTATGTAAGAAATGAAGATCTACATCGGGACCTTAAAGTAGACCTTGTCAAAAAAGTAATTAATACGTATGCCGAAGGTCATCAAAAAAGACTTCATCATCACGTTAATATCGAGGCTATCCAGCTCCTCGATACAACGGACCTAGTGAGAAGACTCAAACGGACTAAACCCTTTGAGCTTGTGACATGACACAGTGTAGTGTTAGTGAAATAGTGATAAGTGAACATTATAGAACACAAGAACAATGTGTCTACTCCCTTATGTGTTAAAACAAAGAAGTGCTGTGTCAGAGGACGCCGCCTTCATTATATGATTATTTAGCAGTTTAAGTTAGCGTAGAATTACTCATTAGTCATAAATTAGGCTAGATCGTAATTAATATAAAGTACCTATTAGTCACTTGGTACTTTATACAAACAAAAAAAAAAAAAAAAGTATACGTTAAAATGTCACACAGATAACACATAATGATTACTATAGGAGCTATAACGATAAACGTAACACGATAACAGACCCGTTTTTTTTACAAAATGTAAGAAACTAAACTACTGCCGGATACTTTTGTACAAATTTATTAACTATTATATTAAATTACATATACTTAGAGTATAATATTTTATTACAAGATGTTACACGTATAAATTTTTGATTGATAATGCCAACTTCTTTAAAATTTTCGAAGCTTATTATTTTGTCTTATTTTTCTTACGGCGTAAGCTTTGTTGTATTTGTCTTTGTTCAAAATACATACAATAAATATATGCGATCGATATCATTGCTTATTTGTCACAACACTACAAAGAACTGTCATCGAGAAAATAAAAAAAGACATAGTATAATTTGACGACCCGCGTGGCGGAGCGGTCACCATGCCGGTCTGACGCGCAGAGGGTCCCGGGTTCGATCCCCGGTCAGACAGATTTCTAAATGATGAATTTAGATTTTTGTTTCTGGGTCTGGGTGTTTGAGTATTTGTCTATGTGTGTGTCCATAGCACCCACGATACAGGGAATCCTAGTGTGGGGCTGTGAGTGTAGAAAGCGTTTTAGCGTTTTTTAGTTTTTTTAGTAATTCATAGAAACCTCAAGCGCGGTAATAACGCGTTTCCGGGTAAATTCAAAATTCAGGGTAATATTTTATTGACGAACACTTTGTTACACTTCTCGGAAATGTCCATTGTCCATGATAATATTCACCGAATATTATGTTACCTACATGCGATCATGTTGAGTGGAATCCATTTCAGTATCTATTTCACGGAAATTTCGCAAAATTTTGATATTGCTACATTTAATTACATCAGCTCATCTATAGTTAACAGTGATAACCTAGTAGTTAGAGAATTCGACATCTAGATCGAGGGGTTCGAGGTTCAAATCCGAAGCACACAACTGCGATTTTTCAAAGTTATATGTGTCTTAGAAATTAATTATCACTTGCTGGAACGGTCAAGGAAAACATCATGAGGAAACCTGCATACCTGAGATATTAAAAAAAAAACCTCAACCATCTGTGAAGTCTACCAAATCGCACTTGGCCAGCGCGGTGTACTATGGCCTAACCCTTCTCATTCTGAGAGAAGATCCGAGCCCAGCAGTGGGACAGTAATGGGTTGATGATGATCTATTTAAATGTTAAAATATGTTTCGACAATCGACGGTCACCAGCAGTGTCAGCACAGCGTACTCCAGTCTACGTCGCCAGTGAAAGCCACCCGTCACCTCTACCACCAACGATTGTCGACGACAGTACAATTAGTATGAGTTTTTACGTTTGCTCGAAAACATTTAACGATTACGAATTCGCTCATAGAGAGCCCTTGTGGACGATATCGGAACTAAAATTCGGAATCAAAATTAAATTAAAAATGTAAAAATAAATGCATTATATTTATAAGTGTATAGTTAAATGTCGTTACAATTGACTATTCAGTTTTTGTAAAAACTAATACTAAGGGTACAGTTGTCACAGACATGAATAGTTGCTTCAATTAGAACAATTCTTATTACCAACAAACGGTAACCAACTTAATCATTAAATTACCAGAACTCAAGACCAGATGTTCCCGTTATTCAGTGTTATTCGTGTTATTCAGGGCACTCAACGTAAATAGATCTGACCACTCATAAACAAACCATAACTTAATCCATAGTTCATAGTTTTGACTCTGTTATGGAATTTATAAGTTGCTCCGGCACTCGGCTATAGTAATGAAACCCAAAAGTTCTGAGCCAATATTTACTTTGTAAAGGCAACAATTATTACTTACTCAATCTATTGGGAGTTTGAATTGCTTTTTATGAACCAAAAGTATATAAATAAGTGTGCATTTATTTACTAAGTAGTATTATATTTATATATTTAGTAGTATATTTTATCGACTTCTTAAAAATTTTGAATCTCTAGTGAATAATAATTATATAAGTATACTATGAATGCAGGTTGGACCTTAATCCTATCTAGGGTTGATTATAGATGTCCATGGGCGTCAGATGTCACTTACTTTTGACTGCGTTGACTGCACGCTTATTTACACTTCTCTTGGTCACTTAAGCCTCTAAACAAATTTTCAATAAAATATGTTCAATACTTTACGCACAGGATTTTTTTTTATTTTTCAAATTTTCTACACGCTTTACATAATATTACTCCATCGCAGAAAATTTATAAATCGAGACATAATAAAACCACAATGTTGGAAATTCGTCAAATTAAGTACATGCATATTGCACCTTATTTCTAAGACATAAGGATCACACTGAGTGTAAAAATTTTTACTATTCAGAACTATGTACTAAACCAACATTTATTTAA
This sequence comes from Epargyreus clarus clarus, assembly GCA_014595695.2. Lineage (NCBI taxonomy): Eukaryota > Metazoa > Arthropoda > Insecta > Lepidoptera > Hesperiidae > Epargyreus > Epargyreus clarus. The sequence continues at coordinate 3,098,831 of JACTTY020000016.1, read as the reverse complement.
ATTATAAGTCGGTGGAATTTTGTTGAGTTTTTTTTAAATTATTGCTACATGTTCCAAGGAAGGAGTAGTGTGTTTTCATTTGGACGTAGTTATACAAAATGGATCCAACCCACAAAAATCGTTTTTTTAGTGACCTACTATCGCAAATGGCATCTCCACATCAACTTTCGTATATATGCAAAAAATATTCAAGCTGCATGGTACATTTTTTTAATATACAGATATCAGTGATACCAACCATGAATTAAGCAATTAAACTTTTACAAACAGACTTATTTTCTCAAAAACTAGTTTTTGTGTTTGGATCTATTTTGCAAATGGACGTACATTTGTCGTACGAAGGTTATGTATGAATGACATTAACAAGAATAATTTATTACAACGTAAAAGGCTTTTAAAAACAAATTTAGCCACCTCAAAACAGGACCTCGTTACTAGACCCCGAAGAATCGTGAACACTTTCCTGATTTGTAGGCACACTCCATCACATTTGACGGTTTATTTACAATGAGAAATTCCCACTAAACACAATATGGCGAAGAGGGTCAAATTTACGACTCTCCATCGACACCTTTGGGTGTTTGGATTACAAGGTTTTGTGGGTTTCATATTGAACTTGTCTATAAACTTCATCGTGATAGCGTTGTTTAAAAAACAGTGATAGCGTGCTAGAATTTTTTTGAAGGTGGTAGAACCCTTTGTGGTTCGACTCCGGCGGCACCACCGACACACCTATTTTTGCCTAATAACATCAGGCGCTGTTGTGCTCCGTTTTGAAGGGTGTGGTAAGGCAGACATACTTTTCCGAGGCGTTCCAGCTTAGTCCTCAGGGGTAGCGGCGCATCTGTGGCCGACCTCAGGTAGGAATATCTAGTCCTATCTGGGGATGATTACAGATGTCCATGGGCGGCTGTAGCCACTTACCATTAGGTGGACTGCATTCTCGTCTGCTACTCCTATATTATAAAAAAAATCGTGGTAGCGTTGTTTAAAAAGCAAGTCTCAGTGGAGGAGCCCGAGGTTTGAATCCTAGGCCTCTGATTTGTATCCGACTTCAAAAACTACTCATCCAATTTGGTTAGTGTTTTGGTTATTTGAAAGCTTATTTCAGTAATTATCAGTAATTAATTATATTTATGTTAAGAAACGTATCACTGCATTTTCAAAGTTATTGCGTATTAGAAATTAATTATCACATTCTTAACATGGGCTCCAAGATTTTAGGGCCATTTAACAACTAGTATCATTATAAAATAAAATTTTAGTCTTCTTGTATTTTTGCCTTAATAATTATGAAAAACTTATCAAATAAAACATAAATAAAAAGGCGTCGAAAATCAGAATATGAAGTTCGTCGTAGGTACTTTATATAATATGGCCAAAAAGGTCACAATTTACGACTCCCCATATACCTTTGAAATATTTTGGGATTATCCATTATGCTGAAATACGTTTATGGTATCTTATGTTCCTGTTGATATAAGTTTTGTATATTAAGGGCATAGATTAGTAAAGATTACTCACCTCTAACAAGAAAATGTACCCAGTTTTGAGAATTGAAATAGTTGCGTAAAAAAGTTTTGCCACATCTCCGTGCTAAAATATCCCTAAAATAATGCTAAAATATTTGAAATAATTATTTATTTATTACGTAAATTACGCAGTATTAGTTATTTATTCGTAAATTTTCTCTAAAAATGTTTTATTTGTCAAGAATTCAAAAAAAGAACTTACTAAAGTAAGCCGTTTGTGGCTTCATTCAATTTCAAGGCGGCGAAGTATCTTTACTAATCTATGATTAAGGGTGGTCCTGTAAAATAATATGCACAACACAGGTGGGTGTCATTTCTGCAGTTACCGTATTCATTCTATTAAACTATTTTCACAATTAGCAATGATAGCTCAGTGGTTCAAAACATCGAAATCGGTTCTAACTCAAATTACAGGGCTCGGGTCTCCTCTCAGAATGAAAAGGCTTAGCCCATAGTCCACCGCTGGCCAAGTGCGTATTAGTAGATTAATTTCTACTATTAACACAACTTCAACAAATCCGAGGTTCGAACCTCGGACCTCTAGACCGAAAGGGCGAATATCAACCATTAGGCTGTTACTGATTGTTATCGTGACTGAGGTAGCTACCCAAAAGTTGCCCGTAGTTAACGAGTAGTCGATATTAACAGAATTTCGAAATAAAGTCCAACATCTACATTTTTAGGTCGCACAAACAACAAATTGGACTCCCAAGCGGTAGCACCTTAAGCAACTAATCTGTAGTTTAAGCGACAAAGTAGCCTACACAACCATCGCTCACCCAATAGTAGCCGATGAGTGGTCAGCCTGTGTTATAGTATAACTATAAATATATAGTGATACAGTTACACTCGTCCAAAATCCAATTTCAAATAAACAATAAAACATGACCAAAATTCGCTTCCTACTGAAATTCCCACTTTATACGCAAATAAAAATGCAGCGCGCAAAATTCACATTAACATTATATATGTGGATTCGTTCTTTTATTCAAACGGTATCGAATGCGGTAATTTACGCGAGTGTCCTCACGGTATCACCGGTAGGGGGACCATACATAAATTATCTAGTTCTTTCCAGCGGTGTCCAATACGGGACTTAACGGGAATGCCACAATGCCCTGAGGCGGGGGAGTTTGGGGGTTGTAGGGTAAGCATGTATGATAAATAAAAATCGGGATAGAACTGAATATTAAAATAAATATTGGTTATTCAATATTGGTGATATCAATATCGACATAATATGAATTAGATGTATTTTGGTCCATTTATTATTTTATAGGAATCGAAGTGTTAACTTTTTCCACAATATAATAGACGGTAAGGAACATGCAGTTCACTTGGTGCTAAGTAACTAATAAATGGCAGATACTATTAGAGTTTTGAAGTTGCCCGTTAATGCGTCGTTTGCCCTAAGAACAAGTTGAAACATCTCTTATAAGTATAATTTAGGGAAAAGGGATAGACCTTCCTTACCACATTCTTCAGACCATAGCAGTTTTAAACGCTGCTAATAAGGCAGAAAAATGGGTTGGATTCATATCTCTGAATTTAAACTACTTAGTAAGGATTTACCCACTCTTAATTTTACTTCGAAATTTACCCGACAGTCCACTAAGTTGGCCAAACACGATACCATAGACATCAAATGAATATTGTAAAGAATTCTCAAGTAAATGAGTATTTTATATAATTTGAAGCCTTATTTTTTCCCTTTACCGTTAAAAAATATTATTAAACCTTGTCCACCACATCTTATACTATTATATTATATAAATATTCTACAAACTTACCACCCATGGTCACCCTACCGATAGCCAAAGAGAGACTCCCCAACAATTTGCATTTATTTACTGCTGTTCGCAGGTAAGGCATGTGCAAAACAAAGGAGATATTTGTGGAGACACTACAGGATATGTTTTTGTGTACTTTATAATGTAAATTTAATAAGGGTTGAATGGTACTTGTATTTTCAGTTTTTGGTTGGAATAAGGATTTAATATTAACGTCTGCGTGTATAAATTGATGTTTCTGTAAATTTTCCAGTGATTCTGACATAGTCCTTACCTTGTGAAGATGGGCTTCAATTTAAAAAAAAAAGATTTTTTAGATTTTATTGCAACTATTATAAAGAAAAAGCAATGAAAAAATCTGTTATAAACTATTCTGTATGATCATATATCATTCACCTTATTAAATATTGTAAATTATCAAAAAGCTAGGATGTCTCCAAGGTGCCCAGTTATTTCATTTTGATTATCCACCTGATTTCTAAAAGCTTATCAATCAATTCTTAACAGTGATGGAGGTCTGTAAGACACCTGAGGCACAGACGCGTTGCTTAGGAGTAAGTTGGAAAGGCTCTGCTGGTAAGTATGTCACTTTTACCACGTTATGTCGTAAGGGAGACATACTTTTCCGATGCGTTCCAGCTTAGTCCTGAGGGGTAGCGGCGCATCTGTGGCCGACCTCAGGTAGGAATATCTAATCCCATCTGGGGTTGATTACAGATGTCCATGGGCGGCAGTAGCCACTTACCATCAGGTGGACTGCATGCTCGTCTGCTACTCCTATATTATAAAAAAAAAACACACCCGTCATACCGGTAAGTAAGTGTGTCGATTATGCTTCCATGGTCGTAGATGGTTTATTTCTTACAAAATTATAATTTGTAAAATAGCTGATAATGACTATCAAAGACATTGTGAAATATACATTGTTACCATTTTCATACTAAAACTTACACCTTGTAGAGAATGAAGGCTCTTGGATATTAAAAAGCGTGTTGAACGAATGATGTCTTTATTATGACTGCACTAATATTAAGCTTAACCTATAACATATATATAAATAGGACTCTTACACACACTACAATCTGGTTACACACTGACATCACGGATATGTTGACGGTATATATTTCAGATAGACTTATTATCAAAATTCTAATAAACAAATTTGTGGATAACACCGTTTATTCGTGTCCATTGCTTCATAGTTGAATGTCTATGCAGAATTATATTAATATTACAGTTGTACATTTAATCCTCAAGTATTAAGTTAAAACGTCTCAAGTGAAGGTCCGGAGACATTTTAAAAACCCCAGGGTAATATCCATCCTGTTTACAAATGGCGGGCGCAGAGGGCGCGGACGTCGCGCGGCATTTCTCAACGTTGCTTTTATTAAACGTCTGATGTAGTTTGTCACTGGCACAATAAAGGCGGTCTGTGCAGGTATGGGACGCTGTGTGGTAGCTAGCTGTCTCTCTTCATATATTTTGTAAGCTTAGTAAACGGATAGGTAAGATTTTTTTACCCGACTGCTAAGGGTAATGTTTTTCGAACGTGTCGTAAATGTTTAATATGAAATAATTAATTATCGGACGTCGATCTTCGGTTAGCAAACATTGGTTAGATTGCTTATTAATAATAGACGTAGATAGCAAAAAGTTTGTTAGTGATAATTTTGTTTCCTATGTCCAGTCTAATGCTACTATTTAGTTAAATGTATCTGACTTATGTTAATATTGTATTATTCCTGTTTGACCCACAAGTATGAGTATTTAAAAACCCTAGGGTAATATCCATCCTGTTTACAAATGGCGGGCGCAGAGGGCGCGGACGTCGCGCGGCATTTCTCAACGTTGCTTTTACTAAACGTCTGATGTAGTTTGTCACTGGCACAATAAAGGCGGTCTGTGCAGGTATGGGACGCTGTGTGGTAGCTAGCTGTCTCTCTTCATATATTTTGTAAGCTTAGTAAACGGATAGGTAAGAATTTTTTACCCGACTGTGAAGGGTAATCTTTTTCGAGCACATGTAGTTATATCGAAAATTTATATGCAGGCAAAACATTGGATAGATAGATTATTAATAACGGGGGTAAGTAACAAAAAGTTTTTGGGTGACATTTTTCTTTCCTATGTCCCGTGTATTCCTAGTATGTAGCCAAATTGGAGCCAACTCCTTCTGCTTTATAAGGTACAACTCATAACAACGCAATTATCTTCTTAGAACTTAGAATCGTTACACCAGGGGAACGACATCTTAGGCGGAATCTTGCCATACATTGCGCATACATGGGAGCAGGCATATTAATCTAGAATTCTGAGCAGAAGCTGTATTTACTCGTAAAAAGCTGTATTTTTAAATTAATATGAGCTAGCATACCTGTATCTGCCTAATAACAGCAGTATTAAGCGCTTTTGAAGGTTGTGGATAAAGGAGACACAGTTTTCAGAGACGTCCTAACTTAGATAGGAGGGCAATTCCTTCTGCTTTATAAATTACAAATGAGAGACCCACATGGATTACTGCTTACATCTCTGAGCAGGGGCGTTTCAACACTGACTATTAAGCAAGCTTATCGTCAGTATATCAATCGCTATAGCAGTGACAACTCAGTATAGCAGCGATAGCTGAGTGGTTGGAAGATCGACCTCTCAATTCGAATTTAAGTCAAGCACGTCTGAACTTCAATTAGGAATTAACGTGCTTGAAGGGTAAAAAAAATATCATGAGGTCTACTCAAAGGTTTGTGAACCGCCAATCGCACTTGGCTAGAGCGGTTGAGGTCGCGGTTCTAAATTAAGGACGCGTACCGATCCGGTAGTAGCTATAAAAATATAATAACTGACAATTTGTAAATGCAAATGATGCAGGCCTTATATAAAATAAATATTTTTCATTCCGGTGGATTGTGGCCCTCACATTCGAAGTGCTGAAGCTCTGAGACCCGTGTCCAACATGGGGATGGTAATGAGTGGACGATATAACTATTAACTAGAGGCTAATAATCTTCTTCTTTGTCGTTACACTCTTGGCGGAGCCGTCGGAGTCATGATGTTACTTTCCTTTCCTGGGGTCTGATGTAGCTCGCCTCACGATGTCTCGTCATTTTTCGCGGCTAGCCGAAATTCTGCATTCATGAAATGGGCCGCCTGCAGCGGATTTAATTTTTCTCCACACTTCCTTGCACGTAGAGACGCTCAATAGAGACCAGTAATTACAAAAAACGCATTCAGTACCCTTAGTATGAGTTCAAACGTTTTTACAAAAATGACTGTTTTGGTATTTGTTTACGTATTTGCCCATACATTTCCAATCAGCGCCCCTAGCGGATTGTATCAGAACTGATTGGAAATATATGGGAAATACGTAAAACGTATAAACTCATACTGAGGGAATAGTTCCCAACTACTTACCTCACCGCGGAGGTCAGAGAGATAAAACGCTTTTCAGTTGGTCCGTGTCTCGTGGCAGTAAAGAGATATTATTATATACCCCGTTTTTGTTTTTTAAACGTTTTATTGCCTTGTTTTGTGGACCGCCTGTCGATATGTCGAGGTGACAAATTGACTGAAGTTGAAATGTTACGTGTTTGAAATTTGTTTTATTTTTCCATCGGAAAAACAAATATTTGTCTGGTATACCATTTGCTTTGCGCGAATCGTATTCCGAATTAATTTCGCTGAAACCCGATAGAGATTTAACTACTGTGGTTGTTTGTACACGCATTTTGTGATAGATTTTTGTGTAATAGACGATTTGTAGAGAGCCTGTGAATTGTGCTAGGACTAGATTAAATTCTCTCTCGCCCAATTACAACGTATAAAGAAAAATAATGTTTTAAAAGGTTGGTTAATTTTCTACATAGTTTATTGGTAAACTATATCGTTTGAATAACTTTAATAAATCGAAGCATCAACAACGAAAACTGCAATTAGTAAGAATTTAATCGAAACGAAAACCCGACGACTTAATAGCCAGTGCCTCTCCCATAATTAGACGAATCCAACGACACCATGTTAAAATTCGTCTAGCCTTTTGGGCTGTAGGGCTGTAGTGCCAAAGAATAAGGCATGCATACATATGCTCGAGCGAAAGCAGCCTCCGCAATCGAGAAATAAACATACACCGATCAGAAAAATTACGAAAGAATAGCTACAAATATTCTCGTAAAAATTCTGTTCAGGCTTTTGAATTCCGGAAAAAATAGTTCCGGGAAGAGAATATTTCCGGAACTTGGATCAGAAAATGTAACGTCCAGCAGATTGTCCGTCCGTCGTTCACTTGCCAGTCACTGTTCTTCTAATTCCAAGTGCGGTATCACGTTGGACAGCCATCCGCCATTTTGAATTTAAAATCCAAGCTTACTTCCATTGTCACGTATTGAGGAGAACGTGACGTGACGTCATCTGCCAGTTTGACGGCTTTTGGGTTTGATTCCCCGTCGGGTAAACGAATTTCGTACTTCACTCTTTTCCAAATCTAGATCTGAAGAAGATAATTCTTTAGGTCATTTAATAAAAGATTCAAAAGAGTATCATTCGATTCGATTAACTATAATTCGTAAGTTTTAGGAGCTCATTTTGCCGTACGAAAGAGTAAACCACTCTTTCGTACGGCAAAATGAGCTCCAACTGTATCTTTTTAAAAATAAAAAAAAATACTGGTAAAGAAGATGACGCATTCCTACTTATTCCTCAGAAGTAACAACTAGCAGTCAACCAAAAATTTAGGTCTATCAGAGGTTGACTACAGATGATCATGAATTGTAGTAGATAGGTATCATTAAATTGATTTACTACGAGATCGATTGCACACTCGTTTGCTAGTTATATATTACAACAAAATATATGTTCAATTTGTATTCCGTTGTCTTACTAGGACTTAATTAAAAGTGTTCCTTATCGCTCGGCAACAAATCGCGAGCTTAAGTCTGCATACAGCGTTCGTGAAGTAAATGGTTAGGAACTCGTTACCTACAGAATATAAAAGGCTGCAGCCCTGCTCAAATTGTTTATACAAGAACAGCAGGCAAAATGAACTACTAGAAAGTACTACTTCCTTTTGTCTCTTGTTTTTCAAGTTTTCCACTGAGGAAGGATTTCTTTGTTTATGAAGCGAAAAAGCTTTATCACACCTATTTTTGCATAACGTTATCGGGAAGATTATAGGCGCAGTGACCGTATCCATTCGCGGTACTACGATCATACATGAGACTATCTGAGGTCAGCCACAACTGAGTTGCTACTCTGGGGGACAAAGTTGGAACATCAGATGAATATGTCTCCCTTACCACACCTTACAAATCGAAACACAACAATACATAACATTACTGTTACTAGGCTGATACAGTTGTGGCGGTGATGCCAAAGTCAATCCATAGAGGATTCTACCACCTTCAAACTATTTCTATATTACAAAAAAAATACTCAACTTGTATTCCGTTGTTCTTACTAGGACTTAATTAAAAGTGTTCCTTATCGCTCGGAAACAAATCGAGAGCTTAAGTCTGCATACAGCGTTCGTGAAATGGTAGGGAACTCGTTACCTACAGAATGTAAACAGAGAACAGAGAAGAAATTTCGTAGTAAGTAGTTGCTTTTGTTGTTTTTTCTACAGAAAAGAGATGTTTACGTTTATCGAGCGAGGTAGGCACATTAGTCATAACACCTATCGCATTATAGTAGCAGTTAAAGGTGATAGGAGCAGTACAGTTTCACCGGGGAGGAACCACCGCCGCACCTTTTTTCTTATAATATAGGAGTAACAGGCGAGCATGCAGTCCACCTGATGGTAAGTGGCTCCTGCCGCCCATGAACATCTATGATCAACCCCAGATAGGGTTAGATATCCCTACCTGAGGTCGGCCACAGTTGCGCCGCTACCCCTGAGGACTAAGCTGGAACGCCTCGGAAAAGTATGTCTCCCTTACCACACCCTTCAAAACGGAACACAGCAGCGCTTAACACTGCCGTTATTAGGCAGATATAGGTGTGGCCGTGGCGCCGCCGGAGTCGAACCACAAAGGGTTCTACCACCTCCCTTTCCACTTTCACCCATTTTTCGAATGTGGCTTTTGGAACTCGAGTGCTGCGTTTTGGTGGAAGGGTGCAAGTGAGACATCAATGAGAACATCTTAGTCCGCCAACACAGCACTTACCATCAGGTGGAATGCAAGCTCGATTGCTGGTAGAAGTAAAATCTTATAATGTAAGTCATGTTTTGCTTTCGGGGAATTTCTAGTAGCACTTGTCTATTCTGCAGACAGGAAATCCGTAGTTATATCCAAAATTTCGGGCCTTGTCTTTTGGTCTGCTTTGTATACACATAATTACACACACAACTCACACACACATACACTGTGTAATACTTTAAATATTTGTTGTATCCAATGTTTTTCTATGTGCAATGTTGGAAGAGCGGGGCTCACCTAACACAAGTAAGTAACATTGCTTATCAGGTGGGCTCCAATAACTTTATATATAAGGAAAACATTGTAGAGAAGTAAATATTTTTTTTTTTTTTATGTTTGTGTTTTTTTTTTAATTACACAGACAGTTACACTACAAATTCCCGGATATTTGTTTTATTACAACAAAAATGAATATACGCGTATAACGTTACATCTATGTAAAAGTAAATACCATTATTCACGGAGAATACCAAAATCTCAGTAATTAGAGAGTATTGCAGCATCCCGTGTGCGTGACGTAGGCAACTCTCATTAATTTTGTCTTTGTTATAATTACGTTTCATTATCGATGTTCTGGGTATATTATTAACGATCCTGTCGTTTTTGTGTGACGGTATGCACATGTTTTAATTTGAGTGCTTCGTGGTAGGTAAGATAGGTCATGCTCGGTTACTATCATGGTATAGGACCAAGCTTTCCACAATTCTTATAAGAGCATGATGGACTAGATGGACTACACTTCAAGCTCAATTTGTTAGGAGTGACCAATATTCAGAAATGTGATTGTCACGTCTTTTTATTCCAATAAATTCAATGAATGTGCATTTCCCATATATTACGATTTCGTATTTTATGTGATCGAAACAGCAAATCAGCATATACCTAGTGCATCTGAGGGTAAGTAGTCACCGTCGTCCATGAACATGTGATTTTACCTAAAGCAGATCAAAGATCCTTTGCCATTCTTGGAGACTAAGTTGGTCGTTTCATACGTAAGATCCGGGTTCCCCAGTGGGTTTCATTCCACGAATATAAATCCCTAGGCCTCCTTTCAAGACTTGATGAATTTTGTTTATGTTATTTGTACAAGCATAGACGTATAGAGGATTATAGGATTTTAAACACCTAAAGCTGTGAACTATAATATGATAATCGATCCCGAAACCTTCAACATCGAACCAGCACAAGTTTGGCGAGGCGACAAATTAAAAGCATATCCACATACATATAAGCAAGCAACAGTCATTAGTCGCTGCCCGCAGCCAACTGTAATCACGGATCATTATCGACTTCCCGATAATGAGAGTATATTCGATTCCATTGATGGAGTAATTACTATTAATATGACTCACGATTAAGTAATTGCTACGTACTTTGCATCTGCTTATTTCGGACTGAAAGCAACAATTGTTTCAGTGAAATGATCAGAAATGTTATTATTAATTTCCTTCAAATACCTAGTGTAAGAATTATAAAAGGCACATTCAAACAAAACACTACACCGTTGTTATAAGACAAAAATACGGAGGATGGTGGTAGTGATACGACCAGTGAGACGACTTTACCGAATTCGGTAGCCTCAAGACGAAAATGGACTCAAATTTAGGCATTTAATTGGCTGCTTGGAAGCTCAACTTCTATTTACGACCAACATATAAATAATCATAATTTCATTCATAAGAAACGGATAGAAGTGTATAATCATTAACACTACACATCAAAATTGTCAGAAATAGGAAAGGTGTTATTGTCTTTAATAAAAATCAGGAAAATACAATTCATTTCCTGACCATTACACAATGGAGATCTAATCCAATCTCATTAGCGGGAGTCACGTAATAATCGTCCCGCGATATCGCCTAAACAACGCACGTTAATGCCCATTAACGCGGTACGAGTGACGCTACGTGCGTTGTTACGCAAACATTCGGAAACTCCGCAAATAGCGGACTAATGTATATTTCACATTACCAGGTAAAGCTGATTGTCCTGGTCATTGGATATTTGATTATGTTTTCTGAGTAAGAGTGTTAATAAAATATGTGTTACAGGAATGAGAGGAATATAAAATACGGGAAAACAGTAAGAAAAAAATATGTAGATGAGATAACACTACATTTACCGTGTGACGAGTGACGTCATGTGCGCTGTTACGCAGTATACAAATTATACGTATTACAGGAAAGAAAGAAAAGAGCAATAGAGAGAGAGGGAATAAAAAAGGCGGTATAATATTTATTTTATGAAAAAGAAAAAAATATTCATTACATTTAAACTTAAATAAACATTAATAATAAGTGTAACGCGTTACGAGTGACGCTACGTGCGTTGTTACGCAAACATTCGGAAACTCCGCAAATAGCGGACTAATGTATATTTCACATTACCAGGTAAAGCTGATTGTCCTGGTAATTAGATATTTGATTATATTTTGTGACTGTTAATAAAAATGGGTGTTACAGGAATGAAAAAGAGAGAGAGAGAACACAAAAGTATTAAAAATACAACAAATATTGCAGATCTTGAAGGTGGTAGAACCCTTGGTGGTTCGACTCCGGCGGCACCACCGCCACACCTATTTCTGCCTAATAACAGCAGTATTAGGCGCTGCTGTGTACCGTTTTGAAGGGTGTGGTAAGGGAGACAGACTATTCCGAGGCGTTCCAGCTTAGGCCTCAGAGGTAGCGACGCATCTGTGGCCGACCTCAGGTAGAAATATCTAATCTTATCTGGGGTTGATTACAGATATCCATGGGCGGCAGTAGCCGCTTACCATCAGGTGGACTGCATGCTCATCTGCTACTCCAAATTATAAAAAAAAACAATCTTTACAGGAAAGGCCTCAACAATTATCAAATGTCATATGAAAAACCAAGTGTGTTGACTGTGTAAGTTACTTATTTCACGTTTCATCCTACTTCTCAGGAGTTAAGGACTCCCTATTTGTTCTCTGACGAAGATACCACTTACCAGGTAACATTTCCACTGTATGTACCACCCACTAAAACTTCCGGAAGAACCACGAAAACTCGATACACTATAAGAAATTGCCAGAATCGGATACTTTCAGCACACCTTCAGCAAAAACATTGACAAAGAAGACAAATAGACTGATCACAAACGCATATCGCTCCTTGCCTGGTTCACTTTCATAAAAAATGGATCCAAAAATTCGCAGTGTACATCAAGCGGCGCAAACCTGAAACATGATTCAGTTGCGATGCAAGCAATTACTGGCGATATATCTCTCAAAGCTGACACGGGTGTCAGTACAAAGACTGAAATGAATTCCGCGGACCAGGAGGTGTATTATGAACGTCGACGAAGTTTCAAGCTTTCGACATAATCACAATTGACTTGTAAATGAGTTGAATGTTATACTTCCCGCCAAACTACTAGTCCGCTCTGAAGTTGTTGCAACCAGGTGTAGTCATACAATTTTCTATGGCGACGCGATTCATTTCTATATTCAGAGCGGACTAGCAGTTTTACGCAGACTATACCATTGAGTCACGTGACACAAATCTGATGAAAAACAATTATCAAATTAAATTTGAAATTGACAAACCTCTTCGATATCGATCGCCATCGCCATACTCTGTAGTGCTCTAGGTGGAAGGAAAGCTTGTACACCCTTTACCTATTCAAAATTAATCCTCAAAGCGTATGTACTTGTCCTATCAATCCTATTTGGTGTTCATTATAAGTGTCCAGGAGTGGCAATGCCATTTTACCATCATTTGGACTGCATGCTCGTTATAATTCTTTGTCAAACGTCTATAAATGCGCTAAAGTAGAAAAATACCCGAAACTTCGAACGAAACTACGGATTTTGTGCATACAGAATAGACCCACTGACGTCGTGTTGAAGGACGTGGTACCGATTTTAATTACAATAGTTTGTAGTATAACGCTTTTGTAGCACGTAGGCTTCGGCATCAAAAATATAGATGGCATAGGTACATAATGATTGCACTGGACTCCTCGTTTGCTACAGCAATTTATAAATCAAAACATACACCACTAGGCTCGTCCAGTGAAAGTAGCTAATCCTTCTTTTTTTCAAACTTGTACATAAAAATAAGATAACGCGATTGTAATACTGGACAATCATGAAGTGGACTCCTCGTTTGCTACTGCAATTTATAAATCAAAACACCACCAGGCTCCTCCAGTGGAAGTAGCTAATCTTTCTCTGTTTTAAAACCGTTTATAAGGCATCTGACACTGTTTAAATACTATCCAAGTAAAACAACCGATGATTAAGACTTAATATGCCCCTAGAAACATACAATTAAATCACAAGCGGTCACCCATCTAACTCTCAACCACGCCAAACATTGCTTAATATGTCAATTACCCATTTTTTTAAGATATTTGCATTATAATTAAGTTAATCCAACTCCTATAAAGTTTTGACGTGTAACTACACAGCTTTGGGAAATATTAACATAGGTGTTTGTTAGATAAATATTTTGAATCCTGAATGAAGCAAACTTTGCGACACAGTATGCGTTTAAACATTAATTTAGTTGTTACGGTAACAATTAATCTAATTGTTCATTTGCTCTGTAATTTAAAACAAGAACTATTTAAATGTTGTTTATTAATTGCAACGAAGTTAAGTTAAATGGTTGCAATTAATTTTAATTATTAAACGTAATCAAAACAATTTAAATATTATACAAAAATTACTTTAAAATATTCCAAATACCCGATTTAAATACTCACGAATAATAAGTAATTTGCTGAACAATGACGAATATGTAAACGGCACACGTCATCAACCCATTATGGTCCCACAGCTGGGCACGAATTAGGCCAGAGTCCACCGTGCTGGCCAAGTGCGTATTGGTAGACTTCTCATGCCTTTGACATTTTTTAAATATAAACCTCGTAGGTATGCAGGTTTCCTCACAATGTTTTCCTTCATCGATTTAAGCTAGTGATAACTAATTTCTAATACGCACGTAACTTTAAAAAATCCGAGGTGCCTGGGATTGAACCTCCTGCCTCTCGTTCGAGAGGCCGAGTTTCTTAACCATTAAGCTATCACTGCTATAACCGATAAGGTTTAAACACAAACGATGTTGCAAGTTTGATTGTCTTAAAATCTGGAATCTATCTCTAGACATACAAAAGGAGGATTCAAAAGGACTTTAGCAGCTATCCCCAGGATTTCCTGTTCCAAGATATCTTTTGGACGGGCGCCATATCTCGATCCTCAGTCATGAGAGATAATGGATGGGAGTACGATAAGTTTCAGGATGTTTTGCTTGTATGAAGTTGGAAAGTCAGTCCTTAACGGAATTGATACTACCTTTTATTGTGTGGGGCGGCGGTCACTTTTCCGGCCTGACATGTTCGCCAGGTTCGATGCTAGATAAGTCCTTTTTATAATATTGAGCGAGTCCTGTTGGTACGATGGTAAGTCACTATCATTCGTGGATGCCTGTTATTAACTTTAACCCTAACCGAAGTCGTAGACCCGGGTTTGCATGTCGAGCAGTATTAATTGTCTTTGTAATTTCTTAAAAGCATCTCCGATACAGTTTAGGTTAGAACGCAAAAGGCAAAAAAGCATTATCATTTTAACAGAAATCTATGACTACTAAACTGCTTCTACGACGACTAATAAACAGATCTACAACTACTCCTATTGAACTGTTTTAAATGATTTTGACGACAAAACTACCTATAGGCCTTAGATTACTCAGTCAACTGTATTATTTAAAGTTTGAATAACTTAATGAACGAATGAAAAATTAATGAATGAAAGAGCCAATAACTCAATTTATTAATGAAAACATGAGACCTGCATAACTAAATTAATAAATAAATTGATAAATGAAGGAATAAATAAATGATCGGAAAGTATTCTTAGGCTCGCCCTTGTTAATATAAAGACAGAGGCAAATATTTAAAATTTGTTTATTTTATATATCCATTAAAATATAATGTTACCTAAAAGTATGACTACAATATTTCAGCTCTGAACGCAAATGGGGCAATTCATTACGTGTTTACGGGAAAGCTGAGCGTCCTCTAAAAACTCTCCTTTACGGGAATCGTAAAGTCATATTTATTCGCCGTAAAGTTAAGTATAGGATGTAATTTGTGTTTGCATAAATTTCGAAGCGACGTGTAGGGAATGGGGTTTAATGTTTAGCTATTATAGAGTGAATTGTTGTTTGTTACGTGAATAGAAGCAGTGGAGTGGAAGTGATTTATTGATTCAATCTATCCAATTATTGCACAATCAAAGCGATCCATAAATATTAGGAAAAAATTGACATTGAATTTCGATCTTTGGTTGGCAAATATTGCACAGAAGGTTATTAATAACTGGGTAAGAAATTGTCAAATATAGATTTTTGGTAGGAAACTATTAGATAGTCTTACCGAACCCAAGTACCCCTCCATCGGTACCTAGTGCACCTATAAAAGCAAGACCGAACTGAGTCTCGTTTTCCCATTCCATGGAGGCCCACAGTAAAATACCTAGGAGTTACCCTTGACCCGGGCCTCACCTTAAGACCCCACGTCTCTAAGGTCACCCATACCGCCCGCTCTTACATGAGCCGCCTCAACGCCATGATTGGCAGACACAGCAAGTTGTCAGCCAGGAATAAGCGAACGCTGTATAAGGTTTGCATTCGACCGGTGTTAACATACGCCTCTCCAGTCTTCGCTCACGCGAATCCCACCATCCTAGACAAACTCCAGGTCATACAAAATCTTTTTTGTCGTCGGGCACTTAATGCCCCCTGGTATGTCAGGAACGCTGACCTCCACCGCGACCTGGAGCTCGCTCCAATACAACAAGTCCTTAGACAATTCTCTGAAGCGTTCTTCGACCGCTCAGAAAATCATTCCAACCCCTTAATCAAGGGTGCAGCGGACTATGCTGCCCCTCTTCCTACCCGCTACAATTGCCGTCGGCCAAGAAATATCTTGACCGACGCTCCTAACAAACTCTCCACCGATGTGGAGAATCTTCTGGCCGCCCACAGGGGCGTACAACTCTCCATAGAGAATCGTCTTCCCGACGATTCTAGTCTTATTCACGATACGTTGACACCTTCAGTGTCATCTATCCAGCGGTCGCTCTCTAGGGAGCGCCGCTAGCGCCTCTCGTTCCGCAACGAGAGGTCGCTATCCGATGTCGGCTGTACGGTCCCCTTGGACGAATGCCTTTAAAGGAGTTTTTAGTGGGATGGTCCTCCCTTCAGGAGGACCTTTCATTCAGCCCCACACGACGCAGGCACCGGCCGTCGCGGCCTGTAAGTGCTTGGATGCATTTTTTACTCCTCCCTCTCCGTAGAGGGTCAGCCCTTTTTCCACCTACATCTGGGCGCCAAAAAAAAAAAAAAAACAAACAAAAAAAGAGTCTCGTTTTCATTCTGTGCGTGGCGTTCGAGTGTGACGGTTGTCTTAGGGACAGTTATTTCATTTAAGTGTTATATTTAATGATTAGTACAGGTTGATTGTAATTGCTTCAAATTAATTAGTTGTGTTTTATAAATATAAGTCGGGTAGATTGTTTGTGAATTTTTTTTTTTTAATAAAATCCTCTTTTGATCTATAAGATCAGAAGTGGGATAGTTCCACGTACCTATAACAAAAATGACGCGACGTCGGTCAAGAAACGATGAACGTGATCGTTCTCGTCAACGTTGTCGTCGTAACCGCTCAAATTCTCGATCTAGGAGTCGGTTGCGTGAGTCATCGTCGGCGGTTAGGCACTGCGAACGGTCCTCAAGCGTGAGGGACAGAACCACCACCGAGACGCGATAACTTTCGGCATGACTCCCGCGACCGTACTTTGGACACGATACTTGCGAGATTAACGGCCATAGAAGGCACTTTGCCAGGAACCTCTAGTAATGAAACACCGTCACAATCGGGCACCGAACGCCACGTACAGTCAAGCTTACTGCCGGCGGCACCAGTTGCCGGGGCTAATGTAAGTGCACCTGAGATCGCCGGAAGTAGGTCGGGCGACCCAGTGGAGGCAGGTAGCAGTACTGTTTGGCAGGACAACGCGACGGACAAGATTGTTGGAGCTTTGCTGGCGCTATCTAAAGTAAGGTCTCAAAATTATTTCATCTCTCCCTTCGACCCAAGTGTGCATGATTTTGATGTATGGAGCGCGGAAGTTGATCACGCTAAAGAAATAAATGGCTGGGATGATCGGGAATGCCTCGGGCGGGTAGGCAGTAGCTTACGTGGGGATTCAAAGTCATGGCTCAATGAGTGGGTAACCAGCGACCGTTCATGGAGCAACTTCAAAATTGAATTTAGATCGTTATGCCCGCGTAATATTGATATGGCTTCCATTTTGTTTGACGTTATGAATACGAACTCTGACAAATTTGCAACATATGCGGAATATGCCCGTAAATCACTTTTACGCTTGAATATTGTCGCGGGATTATCAGAAGATCTAAAAGTAGCAATAATCGCACGTGGCATTACCGATCCCCATATCAAGGCTGTAACTACCAATGCCAAACCAACATCAAAACAATTGGTCGAATTTCTCTCTGCTTTTGTTAAACCTAAGACCTACACCCACTCCAGTAATGTTGTTCGTCCTGTTAAAAACATCCGCGTGTCCCAGCCGCACAAACGTGAATTTTACAAGAAAAACAGTCATATTAAGTGTCGTATTTGTGGCAGTGCTGGTCACTTTAAGCATCAATGCAATTCCAAAACAACTGAGAAACCAGCACAGCCATCAGGCATACCATCAACTTCTGCCACACCTAAGTTGGTGCCCTCTACCTCGGGTGGTAACAGATCGACCATGTATTGTTCTTTCTGCAAGCGTACGGGGCATGTTGTTGACATGTGTTTCCAAAAACAGCGTTCGGACGCTTGCAATAGGGACAATGTTACCGAGGTGAATTTTTTGCTCAGGCTCGGACCCGAACGTGCAAACGTGATACCGGCTGTAGTTCAGAAAGTGGCAGTGGACGTTTTAATAGATAGTGGTTCAGACATCTCTCTAATTTCTGAATCGGTTCTAAAACATTTTGACCTTAATAAAAAACCGTGTTATCGACTTATGCGAGGTATAGGTAGCTAGGAAGTTATATCTACCTCTTTTGTTACGACCGTGGTTGAGTTGCCTGAGATCTCATTGGTAGTTGATTTATATGTGGTTCCGGGTAAATGTATTAGTGCGCCTATTTTAATCGGTATTGATGTATTAAATCGCAAAGGACTAATTTACATTAGGACCGGTGAGGAGCAACGTTTGATGAGATCAAATGTGTCACATGTGGAACACGTATGTACTGTGGAAGTTGACCATGTTAAAACACCTTTGGTGGGTGAAGAGAAAAGACAACTTTTAGATCTCATAGCCGAATTTTCCGATTCTTTTATTAGCGGGACAGCAGCAACCACAGTGAATACGGGTTACATGGAAATTAGTTAAAATCCGATGCACCTATAAATCAACGACCATATAGGCTTTCCATTGACGAAAGAATAGGGTTCGTGTTATTATTAATGATTTGCTTGCGAAGGGTATCATACGCGAATCGCAATCAGAATACGCGAGTCCTATTATTTTAGTTAAAAAAAAGGATGGAAGTGACAGAATGTGTGTCGATTACCGCGCACTCAATGCTATAACTATAAAAGAAAGATTTCCTTTACCGCGAATTGACGACCCATAGACAAACTCGGCAAGTATACATTCTTCACTAGCCTTGACATGGCAACGGGATTCCATCAATTACCTTTAAAAGATGATGACTCCATTGCAAAGACAGCTTTTGTTACACCAGACGGCCATTTTGAGTACCTTAAAATGCCGTATGGTTTGGCAAACGCGCCAATTGTTTACCAAAGGGTAATATCGAGAACGCTGAAATCCCTTATAGATGCAGGCAAAGTAATGACGTACATCGATGACGTCCTGATCCCGTCCAATACGGTGGCCGAAGGACTTGACACGTTACGTGAAGTTTTACAGGTACTTACCTCCTCTGGTTTTTCAGTTAATTTAAAAAAGTGCACGTTTTTGGCTGTTGAAGTCGAGTACCTAGGCAGACTGATTGGACATGGTCAGGTGAGACCGAGCCCGGGTAAGATCGAGGCTCTTGTTAAATCTCCAAAACGAACGTGAGAGAAGTTCGCCAGTTTTTGGGTTTGGCTGGATATTTTCGGCGATATATAGCCGGGTATTCCTCCAAAACTGCATGTATTGCTAATCTCCTTCGAAAAGGTGTACCGTTTGAATGGGGTACTGAACAAGATGCTTCTCGTGAATATATCTTGCATTGTTTAACTACTGAACCAGTTTTAGCGATTTTTGACCCAGAACTACCTACCGAACTGCATACTGATGCCAGTGCTGTGGGACTTGGTGCGATTCTACTGCAGGAGCACGCTGGTAGGAAAAAGCGGGTGGTTGGTTACTTTAGTAAATCCACTCAGGGCGCTGAGTCGAGGTACCATAGCTACGAATTGGAAACATTGGCGGTAGTTCGATCACTACAACATTTTCGTCATTATTTAATTGGTATTAACTTCAAAATTGTTACTGACTGTAATTCGTTAAAGCTTACAGAAAGAAAGAAGGATTTGGTGCCTCGAGTCGCGCGATGGTGGGTTTACTTACAGGACTTTCAGTTTACACTTCAGTATAGGAAAGGTATTCTTATGCAACACGCAGATTTCTTGAGCCGCCATCCTCCTGCTGTGGTGTCGCATATCCGTAACCCTAATAACTGGGCAAAGATCGCTCAAACTGCTGATGAGGAGACTCAGGATTTAATGAGTAAGTTAAGAGACGGTTTGTTGGATCCTTGTAGATACGAAGTCAAGAATGATTTGTTATACTACAGGTATTCACCAACCGGCGCCGACTCGCGGCTATTATGTTTTGTACCTAAGGGTCATAGACTCAGTTTATTAAGATTGTTTCATGACGAACATAGTCATATAGGCGTTGACAGCACCACTGATTTAATTTTGCGAAATTTCTGGTTTCCGGGCTTACGTCAATTTGTCCGAAAATATATCGGCCATTGTCTTGTTTGTCTGTCACATAAGAAGGTACCTTCTGGTCCTCCACAGCCGATTGAATCTTGGAGTAAGCCTGAGAATCCATTCACAGTTATTCATACTGATGTGCTTGGACCTTTGCCTGAAGCTAATGGTTACAAGTACATTCAAATTGTTGTGGATGCCTTTTCCAAATATTGTTTACTGTATCCGCTTTATAGACAAGACTCTGGTGAGTTAAAACGAGTGTTTTTAAATGTTGTGTCTCTCTTCGGTACTCCAGCCACTATTGTTTGCGATCGTGGTAGAATGTTCGAAAGTACCGCATTTAAAAATTGTGTTAGTGAACTAAGTTCTACCATACACTATATAACACCGGGAATGCATCACGAAAACGGTCAAGTTGAACGCTACTGCAGAACCGTTCTTAACCTTTTGCGCGTTGAGGTAGGTAGCAAAGGCTCTCAATGGTCTGAGGTGCTATGGAAGGTGCAACTTACTCTAAACATCACGAAGCAAGCAACGACACAGACTTCACCGCTTCACCTACTTGTGGGCATAGAGGCTGCCACCCCAGTAATCAGAGCTCTGGTGCGCGATGTAGCACTAAATGATGCTAATCGTAATCGTGAGGCTTTGTTGACCCTCAACCGACAGAATGCGTCAGAGTTACTTGCAGCTAATCAACGACGACAAGACGAGCGTGTCAACGAACATCGGCGTCAGCCTGCAACTTTTGCTGTGGGTGACTTCGCGTTTGTCAACAAGACGGCGCAGTCGACTGGCAAACTTGACTCCGGGATGCGCGGCCCCTACAAGGTCTTGCGCGCGCTTCCACATCACCGCTACGAGCTAGAACTTCTCGCCGGCTCGTACGGCAAGAGGACTCAAGCGGCGGCCCAACACATGGTGCTGTGGCGCGGCGAGTGGACCCCGGACACGTGTAGTGCCTTCTTTGAGACGGGTACGTGTCGGTAGAGGTGGGCACTTCTGTGCTTTACTTCCCATTACAAAGGTTGAGGTGGGCACTTTGTGCTTTACTTCCCATTTCAAAGGTTGAGGTGGGCACTTTGTGCTTTACTTCCCATTACAAAGGTTGAGGTGGGCACTTTGTGCTTTACTTCCCGTTTCAATGGTAGAGGTGGGCATCTTTATGCTTTACTTCCCATTATTTGCGGTAAGGCTGAGGCGGATTCGGCCGGATTTTGCTTCTCTTACCGCATAGGCATTAGGTGTTGTTAATGGTCATTGTATCGGTGAGCATTGAGAACACAGCGTGCTTCTATGTTAGAACGTTCTCTGAACGGGCTAGCCAATATAAAAGTGTTGTACTTGTGCCTTGAATTGCGCATTTTGAGGCATATGTGCGACATTCATTTTTTTTTGTTGTTTTACTGTTTCTCTGTTATTGTCCTGATCTTTGTTTTACCATTTTTTCCAAATTTCATATTGAAGTATTCATTGCTGATGCTTGAGTGCACGCTGGCATCAGTAATGAAAGTTCTCACTTGTAGTTTTAATTAAAAGGATCCGAGGACATTACACATATAATTAAGTATGAAACCTTAAATACGTTTGCTCAATTACAGAAGCTGAACAATCTGAAACCAGCTCTGATGCAGCTGGTCGAGATATGCCGCTGTTGGGTGATGAAGCGGTCGGGAACGCCTCGCCATCAGGAACGGCCGTCTTATCGAACCCAAGTACCCCTCCATCGGTACCTAGTATGCACCTATAAAAGCAAGACCGAACTGAGTCTCGTTTTCATTCTGTGCGTGGCGTTCGAGTGTGACGGTTGTCTTAGGGACAGTTATTTCATTTAAGTGTTATATTTAATGATTAGTACAGGTTGATTGTAATTGCTTCAAATTAATTAGTTGTGTTTTATAAATATAAGTCGGGTAGATTGTTTGTGAATTTTTTTTTTTTTAATAAAATCCTCTTTTGATCTATAAGAATAGATTTAATTTATTGACAGCATTATATGTATATACTTCTGCCCCGTAACAGCAAGCGCTGTTGTCTGATTTTAGGGTGTCTTCCAATCACGCAACACCACTCCAGAGTGGTAAACTATAGCGTTTCCTAAAGGTTATTTCTTAAAGACCACGCAAGTCTGAAAAGTAAATTGGCTAGACGCAGCAAGCGTCAGAGCATTACATTACACAAATGTAGGTATGTGTCTGATCGTATAAGGCCACAAAATTGCGCTACAAATTGCATCGAAATTTGTTGAAATTTACTCGAATTTAAAGTGACGCTTCAAGCGAATAAAAGTCTCTAGTGGGGCCTACGTACGTCGCCTATATTGTATGTCTAGACGCTAACGTTCTAGGGTTAGACATAGTGATACCTATGTATGTTTTAGGCTGGTTTTCACCGTTCGCCCGTTTGAAGTTTGCGTTAAAGTTAACTGTAACAATAACATTGACTAGCAATGGACTGAGAGTGCAATCACAGATTAATAAATAGTTACTACGTAAGTGCAATGCTGTGTTGCACCAAGTTATTTGTCACTAACACCATTTTTGTCATTGTCACGATTTTCGGAAGTTGACAAAAAATAATAACTTTACCCGACGTAAATCGAACGGTGAACAAAGTGTTAGTTCTGTCATATTAACCGTTAATGGCACAATCCATGAATTTTTTAACTGAAGATTTGACGGCTGATTAGACTTTTGTTAACGTTAAAGTTATAGTGTGCAACCCAACCTTACTGTGTTTGCGTGGCCACTGAAACATGAGTCAATCTAAATTAGTCTCAAGGGACGTTGCGTATGTTAGCAATCTCAGATGTCTACAACTCTGTATCGAGTTCTACCTAATAACAGCAGTGTTCAGCGCTGCTGTGTCCTGGTTTGAAGGGTGTGGTGGAGACATAGTTATCCGAGGCGTTCGTATTTAGACTTTAGGAGTAGTAAAGAATCAGTGGCCAACCTGTAGTAGGATTTTTATCTTCCTCTATTTTAATTTCACTAAAACATCCAAAACAATGGATATACCTAATATTTAAAAATAAACACTACATTACATTTCTGTTTGATACACAAATTTCTTATTCCTAGGAATAGTCAAATTTACCAATGCCTAGTTTCTACACAATCCAAGTCATACATTTAAAATGGAAAACGGCTCTGTGAAAGTTATTAAAACATTCCATCCAGCCCACATTTAAATACATACAAAGCCAGTCAAACAGAAAACCCATTAAAATTTATCAAACAAACTCCAAATTAGTTGGCCCAAATCCAGTATTAAAAGATGAATCCAACATACCCTTTACTAACGAATAAACCGTATCTTACTGTGCCTAATTAACACCTTCGTATCCCCCCGTGCGGGCTTTAGGCTCTAGTCACATGTACGACACGATATGTGGCTAAGATATTCGACGCAAGTTTTAATCGCACATTAGTTCAAACAAATATTTGTGTATAAAAGATTGGAATTTGACAATTTATGTAGGTGCAAGGCAAGGCAGCTGCGACCAAAATTCTCCACAAGGATTAAGATGCTTTTCCATCAGAGATATTCGAGGTAGCTAAGCTATGAATGTGTGTCAATACTGTCAGGGATTATTAGGGGTAATAGATTGCTTTATTTTCATATAGTTGTAGTATCTACGCGGTGTTTTTGATATGAAGGGGTAGTATTCTATTGCACATGTGACTCACTTACCTCGCACATGTCTGATGGAAAGTCCTTTATTCTTATTGGTGCGTATTTATAGATGTCTATTGCCATTGCTGCTAGTTCTTGTATCGAGGTATTATAAAACAATATAAAATAAATTATTTTCTGACAGCAATTAACAGTTGCAGACAGTCGTCTCTCCGTAGAAATATTATGCAAACTGTTAGTAATTTAAAAATGGAACGCAACTATTTTAATTCTTAATATTGCCGCTACGTGGCTCTCTGTCTTCTTCCGCAAATAGTGACTAAAACACAATTACTGTTATTAAGCTCTTAATTTGCTAAAAATCCTACAAAAACTTACGTCTGTGTTAACTGATACGTACGATGTCGCACATGTGAATTGGGCCTTAAGCGGAATGAAATCTAAAGCCAATTTAAACCTTATCCCAAAGACAATACAGTGTAATGGTAGGCGTATGCCAATTCCCTCGTCACTGCGAGATATAAATTAATTATGCGACCGCAATCTGATATTTGTGTAAAAAGGTACAAAAGGTTTGATTTCTTATCAAAACAACACTCGAAATCTTGTTACTATGTTAGTTATGTGTGTTATGTGAATTTTGAAGGTGGTATAACTTTTTATGGTTCGACTCTGATTTCGCCACCGCCACAACTGTTTCTACATAATAATAGAATTGTTAAGTGCTCCTGTATTCTCGTTTTCAGTGTAAGGTAAGGGATGCATACTTTTCCAAAGCTTAACTTAATCTCTTTATTGCCGATATTTAAACTAGTACTTGTCAACGTTTTCTCCCCGCTACCGCACTTTCGACGTGATCACAATCCATACAATCGGGTTGATAATATCGGCACTAAGAAATTAAAACTGCGTATCGTCAGTACCTCGGAACGTATTAAGATGTCTCAATTCCGCGATAGTTTTAGTCTAAAATCGCGAAATTATTCAAACTCAATGTCCCTTTGACTTTATTCCATAACGCTTCTTTAACCAACGACCATTTTAACGACGTATATTAAGAACATTTCGAATCCTTCCATACCACTCGAAAACCCGTAACTTCTGATAACAATCAAATGTACCTATAACGGTTATTTTCAAACAATCCCTGGAACAATCCACGTAGCAAAGGATAAGCCGTGGCTTACAGGTGTCGGGAAGTGATTCCGCTGATTTGCATAAATGTTTGACGGAATACGTTATTGCCTCTAGAGACTGGATTGATTGAGTAATTCTGGCCAATATTGTCCCATTCTGACGACAAGGGAGCTAATTTGAGACATTGGAGGCAGGATTGCATGTAACGTTGGAATATTATCACTTACAATATCTTATATATAACATTCTCGTGTCACAATGTTAGTTACCATACGCCACCGAAACGGCTTTACCGATTTTCACCAATTTTTATATTAATATTCAGTAGATCTGAGAATTGGCCACTATCTATTTTTCATACCCCTAAGTGATAAGGGTTGTTCACCCTTACGATTTTTTATTTATATGGCAACACAAGTTTGCCGGGTCAGCTAGTACTTATATATGATGGCCGGCCTCAGGGAGGACATCTATGCAGATACAGATATTTGACACAAATCTCAAAACAAGATAACTTAAATTTAAAAGTGAAGAATTAATATCTCTGGGTGTATGTTTACTTTTTATGTGTATCTGTAGAAGCTATGACATAAAGAATTTTGTGTAAAATCAAGTATTATGTGTCACTAATAAATATAAGCACTAATATATTTTTGTTATATATTTCTATTCAATATTGGTCGAAATAACCCTAAACCCTAACCTAGTCTTTTTTTTTTCGAGGGGGATCCTTCAAAATGTACCCGGTGCCGTGGGAGCGACACGGGGTTATGTGAGACTTTTACCGCAATAAAACCCACCTGGTGGCCGTCCTCGGCGCTGCGTAGAGGACTCCGGGATCTCCAAAGGAACGCTACCGGAGTCCTCTCAGCGCACTGCTCCGTCGGGCTCCACCCAGGTGAGTTTGTATCACCACACCGTCTGGTGTATACAACGGAATGCGACCACACATACCGCCGTCCTTGCCGGGGTCGCTAGCCGGGCGGTTAAAGTTCCCACTCTTGCCGCCCGCAATTCCGAAAGCCCTTTTAGTCGCCTCTTACGACAGGCAGGGGATACCGGTAGCCCCATTCTAGTCCCGGAACTAGAGGGACAAAAACCTAACCTAACCTAACCTAACATAAGTCTAACCTTTAAAATTTCAAACCCAACATAAAAATCTTAATATCACACAAAGGAAACTTTTATCATACCATAGATTAACCAAACAAAATAAATGTCAACAAAGGTACCCTTAACGTGATTTACATTACATTACTACATCATAAAGCCAACTGGGTCCCAATTAATCACGTTTACAAGGCAAATAATTGTTCATCGCCAGCCATTTCTGTTTAGATTGAGACAAAGACTTGTATAGATCGCGGAATTGGCCGCCCGTCCGGCCCGTACAATAGTTTCGACAGTTATTAAAGTTTTACTATTTGCTACTCACTTTTTACTCGATCTAATCTCGCTTTTAACTCACTTCAAAGTAAGCCGGTTTGATTGGATCATGGTTCATCAATATTCGTGGTTTAACATCAATTAGCATAAAAGATAGCATCTTTCTGTGATAGTGTTTGGAGTTTAGATGCAACTTAGTATAAAGTGTTCTGCCATTTTATTGCTTATTTTGATCCTTGATTGATACTTTGATCTTTCGCATGTTATATGAACATACAATAAGTGCCGAATCAATAAGTGAGTCACTTATTGATAACCACTTCTATATACCACACATGTGAGCCACAATGAGAAGTTGTCTGCTGTAAGCTAAAATTCTAATAATGCTTTTAGAATTGTAAAGGACCTATAAACACTATTTTATTTATATTTTAAATATATGGTAATGTTTTAATTTCATATTTATATTCAATCAACATGCAATAGATGTATTTCTCGTTTTAGTTCTTAATTTTTGACAAGCAGTGAAATTCCAAAAGATCCTAATCAGTGTATCGGGTTAATGTAATCGAACATCCAACAGCCACATGTACATTAACTTATTCACAAATAAATTGAGTTGATTTAATTTTTACCACAACAGTTCCAACGCCCCACAAAATTTAATTTTTCGTTCGAGTTCCATTCGAAAACCAATAGTAACGTTCCTGGCCAACAAGATAGGATGATTTATTCGACCATTAATTTAAAACGGCTCGTACCAAAGTGAAAGGTTACGGTCTGAAAGGATATTTGTATTGAACAATGTATGAATGGACACCGTGGTGTGCTCACAGGTAAATTACTGCCTTCAATTTAGATAGTTTTAAGGTAGTTTCAGTCTGCTTCCAGTTTATTTATTATTTAATCGTATTTTGTTTAATTTTAACACCAAATTGTACGGAATAATCGTAATACTTATTTTAAATATGGTGTGTATTTTATCTATGTAACCTTCTGCTTATTTTAAATCAATTAAATAAATAATATTTTGTATAATAGAAGTTAGAAGGTGGTAGAACCCTTTGTGGTTCGACTCTAGCGGCACCACCGTCACACCTATTTCTGCCTAATAACAGCAGCGTTAAGCGCTGTATTCTGGTTTGAAGGGTGTAGAAAGGCAGACATATTTCTCCGAGGCGTTCCAGCTTAGTCCTCAGGGGTAGCGGCGCATCTGTGGCCGACCTTAGGTAGGAATATCTAATCCTATCTGCGGTTGATTACAGATGTCCATGGGCGGCAGTAGCCACTTACCATCAGGTGGACTGCATGCTCGTCTGCTACTTCTAAAAAATATATTATAAAAAAAAAAAACATCAAAATTTTATACGCGCTCCGTTTTATACGTGTTTTAGAAGATACTTCAAGCTGGATCTCCGGTTATTAATACTGGTTATAAATACTTTGCAGCAGGGTAAGAAGCAATGATAGCGTTGTGGTTAAGAAACTCGGCCTCTTGTACGAAGGCTCCGAGACTCAAATCTCTGCCATTCAAATCCAAATGAGGCTGTGATCACTTTCATCTGACAGCACGTCAATATGCATTTTTTTGATAACTTAAGTAAATGAAATCTTTAGGTATGAACAAAGATTACTTATAAACTCCTTTGCAAAAAAAACGGGCACCTTACACACACACTTTACCTTAGCTTTTCTATGGGTAAATATTATTATATTTTTAGTATGTCATTAGCTTGGATGACTAGAAATTTCTTATTATCAATGAGAATCTAGTTTTTTAACACTTTTATCCTGGTATCGGTGTTTTAGTCAATGTAAACAGAGAGCCGTGTTAAAATGGACATTTTTATGGGTATAATGAAATTAAGACTACGAGTATTTTTATGGTATTTTAATAAAAGAGACATTAAAAAATAAAAATTAATAACGAGTATGACCTCCTCTTGCAGCGATTACGGCATGTAATCGTCTTGGCATGCTTCCCACCAGGCTTTTGATGGTGTCCTGTGGAATGTGTTCCCACTCAGTCGAGATTACACGTTTAAGCTCTCTGATGTTTTGTGGAGGTGGTTGGACAGATCGTACTCGCCTTTTTAGGAGGTCCCAAACATGCTCAATGGGGTTAAGGTCGGGGCTCCGCGCTGGCCAATCCAAACGACGAATACCGACCTCTTGCATATAAGCATCTACGTCGCCAGAACGGTGGGCCCGAGCATTATCGTCCATGTAAATGGCATCTTCACCAATTACAGTCAGTGCGGGTTGTGCATTTTGAGAAAGGATTTCTGTTATGTACCTATGCGCATTTAGTGAGCCATTTTCTATGAATACTATCTCGGTACGATAGTTGGAAGTTACGCCCGCCCAAAACATAACGGACCCTCCACCATAAGGGGTGATTTCTTCAAAACACACATCGGCATAGCGTTCCCCTGGTCTTCGTAACACTCGCCGACGTCGGTCCTCACCATGCAGACAAATTCGAGCCTCATCGGAGAAGAGTACGCTACTCCAGTTACCTGGTGTCCAAGATAGGCAATTTCTAGCGAACCTCAACCGCGCAATCCGGTGCTCACGGAGTAACTTGGGGGCCCGCGCTGGTCGTCGACTACGTATATCAGCAGCTAAAAGTCTTCTCCTCACAGTCCATAGGCTAACTTGTGCTCCTCGTACCTCTTCAAGGTTTCTTTTGAGGTCTATGTAACTGCATTTGCGGTTCCTCAGCGCCTGAGTCACTAAAAAGCGATCGTCTCGCGGCTGTGTGCAACGTTTTCTCCCAGAACCTTGCCTTCTCTGAACGGAACCTGTCTCTTGGTATCGAGTCCAGGTTCTTTGTACGGTTGAACGACTCACGTTTAACCGCTGTGAGACGTAACATTGGCTACACCCCTCTTCCAGCAGCGCTATAATTTTACTAGCTCTCATTGCTTTTTCTGCCATTACGATAGACACAAAGATATCTGTTTTAAGTCACAATAAGGCAGAATTATGCGATAAACATAAATTGTTGTACTAAAAATAACGAAAAGTTACTTTTAGTTGCTTGATAACCTTTTAACCGCAAACCCGCGAAAAGTGTCACAAAATGAAAAAGGGATTAATAATTTAAAAAACAAAAGTTTTGAATTTGGAATGAACTTTTTTTCATACCCAG
Source organism: Epargyreus clarus clarus (assembly GCA_014595695.2). NCBI lineage: Eukaryota > Metazoa > Arthropoda > Insecta > Lepidoptera > Hesperiidae > Epargyreus > Epargyreus clarus. The sequence goes on along the minus strand of JACTTY020000016.1, from coordinate 3,069,001 downwards.
ACTCTTTATTAAGTGCCAGTAACATAGTTTGGCTATTAAAACCTCTGAAGAACTAAATTATTACCAATAATGTTAAAAAATCAAACCCGCCCGTTTTTTTTGCAAAGGAGTGTATATTAAAGATTAAAAATATTTTCTATCGCATCAATTTAACCATGTTACTCTGCTAAAATAATTTTCCAGCAAAAGCCAAGTCTAATAATTATTAATGTTTTAATCTTTGGCTTCTAAATAAATTTGTTGCGCTCCTGATAAGTTTAGCTCCAGGCTCCAGAAAATGAAATAAAAGTTTTATTTTTTCTCTTAAGAAAACAAATTTGCTCGCTTGCTTCTTAAGAAAAAGCGTAACATTATAATATATAAATACACTTTGTTTTAAAATAGTAATTTTAAAAAATGGTTGTTAGATCGATATGAAGTAAATATTATCATAATGTGATCTTTCTTTCTTTTTTATAAGATGACGTAGCAAATGACTACTTGAAGTCTACTTGATAAGTGGTAAGTGTTCATTGTTTACGTATACCTGTCACAAATATCTTTTAGAACAGACATTCTATGTGTAGCCGATAGAAGCCTTGCCACTTCTGTGGACTAAGTTGGTTGTCTTTTGTAAGAGCCAGATAAGGTACATTTAATAGCCCTTTCTGACTGTATAATGTAGCTATAACTCTACAACCCTTCTCATTCTGAGAGGAGACTCTTGCCCAGCAGTGGGTCACTAATGGGTTGATGTTGACAAAGATACAAATTCAAATTCAAATTATTTGCTAGAACACAGTTATTACACAGATATCATGTACCTGTATGAGGTTTGCAAAATTCAACAAAATTATATAAAACATAAAATTTGTTACTAATTGAATACCTGAAGGGCATGACGATGACGAACTCTATAATATTTTCAAAATTATATCAAAAATTAAAGCGGATGTTTCAAATCCGAAGTAAAAACCTCATAGTAGGTTGATAAGGATCCAATTTACAAATTTCCTCCAGTCCCCAAGAAGACGCATTTCTTTTATGTAACTGAATAAAATGGGACCAAAAGCAAGTAATGAATTAGATTTTTACGAAGCAAAGTACAGTTATGTCGAGAAATGCTATGAATAATTTAAAAAATAAAATGAAAAATTCATACGATTTATACGCTGAAGAGGTAGGTACGTAAGTTAAATAAACTTGAAATGAAATATATAAAATGCAGCGTGTTTTATTTTAGTGCTTGACCTAATTTTCATTTACACTAAATGATTTTTTCGAAGCGTGAATTAGATGAATCGAGTGGAAGATGTTTTTTTCTAAATTTCGACGCTTCGATTCGTTTTCATTCAAGTTTTCGACTTTAAAAGCATAGGTTCCATTAGTTGTACAGAATCTATACACACAAATTAAAGTGTCTTTCTGTTTGTATTTTTATCGTAAATACTTAGATAAGGTGATCGAAATCATTCCTTGGGAAACAAGGCTTACGTGGTCAACAGGCCAAGTTTGAGAGGTACTCCTATCCTTTTAGAATTTGCTGGAGGTATCCTTGGACTGCAGTTAGAACATAGTACAACATGCACTGTAAAGTAAAGTTAATGACGGTACCAGTAGTATGGATGACTAAATGATGGTAGTAGAAGTGTTTAAGAGCTAAATGTAAATCGGCGCTTAAGCTATTGGTTTATTAAGAGCTTTTTTTGTTGTTAACCGACTTCAAAAAGGAGGTGGTTCTCAATTCGGCCGGTATATATTTTTTTAATGTATGTACACGAATACCTCCGCGCGTTAGTGGGCCGATTTTAATAATTATTTTCTTTTAAAGCTCAATATGTTTACCTAATAACAACAATGTTAAGCACTACTTTATTCCGGTTTGAAAAGTGTATCTATGGGTGGTAGTAGCAACCTATCAACAGATAGACCGTATGCTCCGATTGCAAGTTCTACATTATATAAATACAAAAACAAGTCAAATTTAAAGTGCTTTTATATGCGAGCGTGATCACAGAACACAAAGAAACGACAGGTTCAATGACCTTTAGCATAACGCCGTGTAATATTGTACGTGATTATGTTAAAATTTCGCTCATATTTTTTCCCTAACGCCCAAAGAAGCTTCAAATAGCTATACTGTGCAAATTAAAGCAAGTTTTTTTTATACCTATACTTTTGTGCATGAGTGTACCTATGTTTGCTAATTTATATTTTAAGTAGTCGGCTTACTCAAATGTCCTTACGTTCGGTTTTTATTTGAAACTTGAGTTTCCAGTCTGTCGTTTTAACAGAAAACATATAACAATATCTAAGTATAGAAGCAAAAACTTCGGATCTATTTTTACGAAAATTGCGCGGTTGATGGAGTGCAACTTGTTATATGTAATTAAAGTTTATATGAAAAAGTAACCAAAATGTGTAAAGGGTTTTTCGAAGGTGGTAGAACTTCTGGTTTTAAGGGTTCAGTAAGGGAGACATACTTTTCCGAGGCATTCCAGCTTAGTCCTTAGAGGCGGCACATCTGTGGCCGACCTCAGGAGGAATCTGATCTTTTCTGGGGTTGATTATAGTTGTCCATGGGCGGCAGTAGCTGTTTAACATGAGGTGGACTTTACGTCCTTCTGATACTTCTATATTGTATATATATAAAAAAGGTATAGGACCATATTTTGTGACAAAAAAATCATTATCCTCACAAAGCAGAGTTCAAACGCGCTTGGTTTCAAAGGGGCTTTTACGAGCTTTATACTGCGTTCTAGAGGTATAAAACATTTCCGGGTTCCGTACAAAATGTACGACCCGAACTAAATTAATCTAATATTACGACGTCTATAAATATTTAATTAAAATTATATCTTCGGTAATAAATTTTTCTGATATAAATAATATCAGAATGACAAATTTCGAGGTATGGAAGGTGTAAGGTATCTACGAGGCGTTACAACAGTCCTCAGGGTAAGCAGCTCATTTTATCTAGAGGTCTATCTTCAGACCTTCATGGCGACACTTACCATCAAGAGAAGTGTACGCTCAATAAAATTAGAAAAAAATATACAACCATCAGTCTTTAGAGAATAAAGCCATAAGGCCTCTTCTAACCGACGCCACTTCGATCAGTTTCACAACCTTCCATCCTGCAAAAAGCCGAGATTAATTAAAAAATACTACTTGGATCAACCCATGACCATCCAACTGCTGGGCACGGGTCTTAAATTGAGAAAGGTTTAGGCAACAGTCCACCACACCGGCCAAGTTCACGTCGGTAAAATTATAACTATTTCAAAACTTTTTTAAATAATTAGGTGGTGTACATTTCCTCATGTTTCTTCACCGTTAATAACCACGTAATTTGTAAAACTAAAGATGGAATTTAAATCTCCAACCCTTCGATTGAAAGGGCGAGTTCCAAGACACTCGTATATACCGTTTAAAAAAATAGTAGTTGTTTTTCAAAAAATGAATACATAAAGCCCATGCCCTGAAGTATTCCCCTAAGTTCCTTACAACCTTATCTCTCATTACCGTCCCCATAGGACGAGCGGCGGTTCATCAAAAAAATCATTAGCCGACACAAAGGCGAGTTCAGTGCTTTAGAATTCAGTGTCCTTTCAAAGGTTTTACGTTGGTTTTGCTGGAAATGCTTAAAGCGTCTAAACTTGTTCTAATTTAAGCTGGTAGCACGTTTGCGTGTTGGCGAAAAGGTCTTTTGGTCAATGATTGGTCAACCTTAGGTGGTGGACCCCTTTAAGGTTTGACTCTGGCGGCACCGCCGGTGTTAAACGCTGCTATGTTCTGGTGTGAAGGGTGTAATAAGGAAGACATACTTCGAGGAGTTCCAGCTTAGTCCTTAGGGGCAGCGGCGGATCTGTGGCCGACCTCAGTAGCCGACTCAGGTAGGAATATCTAATCCTATTTTGGGGATGATTACAGATGTCCATGGGTGGCAGTAGCCACTTACCATCAGGTGGATTGCATGCTCGTCTTCTACTCCTATATTATAAAAAAACCCAGATTTGACGAGCAAGAAACAACACAGATATCCGTAATTATACACCTAAAGACCCGACACCAATTTGTCGAACATGTTCAATTAATCAGTTTAGTTTCCGCTTGCTTTTCGCAAATGAACGTGTACGCTTCGAATCTTGTTCAAATTTGAAGTGCACCGAATATCAAAGAGAATAAACCAATATGAACGATATTGGGAATCATTTCCAAAATGTTGCAATGACATTCTCCAAATTAAGCTCTCAAAAGGCATGTGCCATTCAATTTCAATATTTTTTTGTGTTTAGTTATTATTTTATATTGTGTCGTTTCATGGACTTCAATAATAGATATTACCTGTAGTCACAGATGCGCCGCTACCCCTGAGCACAAGCTGGAACGCCTCGGAAAAGCATGTCTCCCTTACCACATCCTTCAAAACGGAACACAGCAGCGCTTAACACTGCTGTTATGAGGCACCTTTAAAACACCTTTCTACCACCTTTAAAACAAGAAGCGTGCACGTTCATTTGCGATAAAACCAAGCGGGAACTAAACTGATTAATTGAACATGTGTCGACAGATTGGTGTCGTGTCCTCAGGTATATAATTACGGGTATATAATTACCTTTCAAATCTGAGATTTTTAATCCCAGCTAATTTAGTTATTTAGCTGCTAACTAAACTATGAGGTGTCCTTCTTAATCTTCAGCTCTATTCTATATAGAGTTAGTCACCTATAACCAATCCATGCATAGATAGGAGAGACGATTTTATGATTATGTATCACCATAGGAACTAAACTGATTAATTGAACATGTGTCGACAAATTGGTGTCGTGTCTTAAGGTAAGGTACGAGTATATAATTACGGGTATCTGTGCTTCTTGCCCTTCAAACGTGCGATTTTGAATTCCAGCGGATTTGTTGGAAGCTTCAGTACTGTTCTATATAGACTTGGTCACCTAAAACCAATCCATTCATGGCTACGGGTGACAATTTAACATCACGATTTTATAATCGCCTTTCACCTTATGGTGAAGGGAGGTAATAATTTGGAGATAGTAGAACCATTTGTGGCTTGGCTCCCGAGGCCACCAAAACCATGCCTACTTCCGCCTAATAACAGCAGTGTTAAACGCTGCATTGTTCCCGTTTGAAGTCTATGTTAAGGGAGACATACTTATCCTAGGTCTTCTTCTTAGTCCTCAGGGATACCAAAGAATTTTTGGTCTACCTCAAATAGAAATCTTATTTTATCTAGGGTTGATTACAAATGCTCTTAAGAGGCAGTAACTAACCATAAAGTGGACTGCATGCTCTACATTGCTACTTTAATATTATAAAAAACACGGGTGAAACCGCAGGATAAAGCTCGTCATGAAATATAAAAACTAAAATTCCGTTCGCAAGTTTCTTACAGCGCAAATTAACAAGAGACCTTTTAATTAACTTAATTGGCGTCCTCAATCGGCGTTCGTGAACGCTGTCATAGTTGTAATTAAATCATAATTATTTTTAATTAGTCGGAACGTGATTCAGTGAGAAGTGGCTGCATTTTATTGGTTATGATTTAAATTGTGAAATGTGTAATTTCATAGCAGTCTGACTTCTGCAGGGTGACAAGTTTGATCCCCGGTGAGCAAGATATCTAAGTTTTTATTTTATATTTTTCACACGAATACGTGATAGTTCGTGCCACCAGATATCTGTTACCTATTCCATTTATATCGAGTGTCATGAAACCGATCACAGATGCGGATGCCACTTCTGAGGATTAAGATGTTCGCCTCATACTTTGTAAGTCAGCCGAAATCCACACCTTTACTTCAAACTCAGAGATACTTTATGCCAGAAATAAATGTACCTTCCGGTTGAAACATACTCGTTCTACCAATTTTCAAATCTCTGATTTTTTGGATTTTGATCTGGATATTTGGGCGTGTTTAGGACAGTACCTACATATTTCGAACGGTTATACGGTTATAACGTTGATAAAATTAGTCTACATTTGTATTTCCATCCATTTATTTTTACTGCATAATTAAGATTATGTTATAAAACAATCGTTTCTATACGATTACTTAACTATGTATTGTAAATAATCTGTAAAAGAAAAGTGTTGTTTTGCACATTTTTGTTTTTCTTTACTCTCGATTTGAACGTGAATTATTTGCCTATTATAACTTGAACTCAGATTTTTAATCGCTCAAAGTACAATAACACAGCCGCTATACACCAAAAATAAGAATAACGGTACGCCACAAAACCAACCAACAAACCAACAAAGTTCTACCTCCTTCAAAAGGATCATAAATATTCGCCTATATTATTTAATAGTCGCCAAACTGAAGCGAGCCGCTATGCAAATTGTATGGCATAATTACCATGAAACTGTTTAGAGGGTCTGGTAATTAAGGATACAGAGTTTGGAAATTTCACTTTCAAATTTTGTAGGATCGATTCTGGTCGGGACTAATTTGAAGCTTTCTTCGCCAATATTTGAATTGCGATTAATTGTATTTTTTATATTTCGTTTTACTATGAATATTTGGAGTACTTCTAAAAGAAAATATTGATAACAATGTTAAGAGGTTTTCGTTTTGAAGGTACTTAGAACACCCCGATGTTCTAACATAGTCTTCAGAGGCCGACCTCACTTTAATCTTATCTGAGGTTTTTTACAGATGTCTATGGACGGCATTGTCACTAATCAAGGTGAACTGTATGATTGTGTGTTACATATATATTCATCATCATCATCATCAACTCATTACTGTCCCATTGCTGGGCACGGGTCTCCTCTCATAATGAGAAGGATTAGGCCATAGTCCACCGCGCAGGTCAAGTGTGTATTGGTAGACTTCACATACATTTGAGATTGTTTTATAAATCTCTCATGTACGCAGGTTGCCTCACGATGTTTTCCTTCACCGCTTAGCAAGTGATAATTAATTTCTAATAAGCACATAATTTTGAAAAATCAGAGGTGCGTGCCTGGATTTGAACCTCGGACCACTCGATCGAGAGGCCGAGTATCTTAACCACTAGGCTCTCACTGCTAGTACATCTATATTACAGTAGCAAAAAAATATAGTTTATTTTTTATTTAGACGCGTGCGTCGCATCTTACAAAACCTAATTCCCGTCAACTCAAATCACTTCCCTGAAACTATTCGAAGTTCGAGTCAAACGATTTACTTCCCCATATGTTCAGTTACAAGAACTTTCATCCCACTGTACCATCGCGCAGTCTAAACAAGGAACTAACCAATAAATCGTGCTACATCGATTGCTGCGTCCACTTGCAATTTATGCTCAGCGCGCCTCTCCACCCCGCAATGTATTGTATCCATTTCTGGATCAGACATGTTCATTTGGTAGTAGATTTATCGAAACATATGTAGCGGAAGACATTCCGAATAACGGGTTTGAACAGCCTTGGGGCGTCTCAGTCGTAAGATTTGCTGAAATATGATGCGATGTTTCTTCTTAACAGTTCACTATAAGTTAGGAAATGATAGAAATGTAGCTTTTGCGTCTAAGCAAACTGTTGTTTATATTAGAATAGTATATATATTTTATATAGAAGTACCAAACGTGCAGCCTATTAGCTAGTATATGTCTACTGACGCCCAAGGACACCTGAAATCATCCCTAGATAATAGTCGTAACTGAAATCGGGCACGTATAGTTTTGCTACCCCTGTGGACTAAGCTGAAATGCATTGGATACGATCTTAATACGCCCTTTTAATACGACCATAGAAGAGTTGAACACTGCGGTTATTAACCAGAAAAATGTGGGCGTGGTGGCACCGGTGTCGTAACCTAAAGGGTTCTACAACCTTTGATTGTTACTGTGAAATGTGAACACATACCAAGACAATATACTAACATCCCACCCCAGGAGGATCAAGATACTTTGCACTGAAGAAACATTTGCATATTCAACCCCGGAGAGCGTAAAATCGGGGATGGGTATCTTATTACAGAATATTACACTAAAGTCAGCACGTATACAACTAGGTAGCGTGGCCGAGCGGTCTAAGGCGCTGGTTTTAGGCACCAGTCTCTTCGGGGACGTGGGTTCGAATCCCACCGCTATCATATTTTTATCTCTTTTTATATTAATATAAATGTCTAATTATAGAATATTGTACTAAAAGTCATAAGGTATACAAATAGGTAGCGTGGCCGAGCGGTCTAAGGCGCTGGTTTTAGGCACCAGTCTCTTCGGGGGCGTGGGTTCGAATCCCACCGCTATCATATTTTTATCTCCTTTAATAATGTAAATATGTAATTACAAAATATTATACAAAAAGTTTGAAGTTAGACATATAGGTAGCGTGGACGAGCGGTCTAAGGCGCTGGTTTTAGGCACCAGTCTCTTCGGGGGCGTGGGTTCGAATCCCACCGCTATCATATTTTTATCTCCTTTAATAATGTAAATATGTAATTACAAAATATTATACAAAAATTTGAAGTTAGACATATAGGTAGCGTGGCCGAGCGGTAGAGGTGCGCATTATATATCACTGAAGTGAAAAGAGAGAGATATATCTTTTCAACTCAGTGATATACTCGTATATCACTCTTTTAGCTCAGTAACTCACTTTAGCTCAGTAGCTCTGTCAAGATATAAGCGACATTTTATATCAGTATATCAGAGAATCAGATCAAAATGTTTTGACAACATTTTTGATTCCTATAATTAATACAAAACTGGCAAGAAATTATATATAAATTTCACAGCCAACACTATTTGTATATCCCTATTTTCATATTCTTAGCAAAGAAAAAAGATTTTAATTAGTGTTTAAGACGTAATGCATTTGACTCGAAACAGACTCTCTCAGTCAATCGCTCATTTGACTCATAACTCACTCGCGAGCGAGTATAAAACTGTTGAGTTGAAGAAGATCTTATATCCGGAATCGTATGGACCTATGAACTCAACCATGTGACGCGGATATAAAGATATAATTCAAATTCGTCGGAGTTGATGAGTGATTAGCTCTTTGGTGAAGATATATATCTTTTATATCACTCACTCACTCGCTTCGGGGGCGTGGGTTCGAATCCCACCGCTATCATATTTTATTGCCCTAGACATTAAAAGGGCATGTTAAAGATTTGGGAGACATTTTATGGAAGTTGTATGGAAGTGCAGTGCATCTATTGGCCACTGCTAGACAAAATATCTTAATTTATAAATAGGTAATAAAACTGGTTAAGGTCTGATTCCGGTAACACATTCGCCAAATTTATTTCTGCTATAGCACCACTAATAAAATTTAAGGTTTCTATGTTTTTGGCGTCTGAAGGCATAAACAGAGATGGAATACGGTTGTAAGGTATAAACTTTTTAAGGTACTAACACATCTTCTGATTTTCACAATTATGTGCACAATAGAAATTATGTAAGTAATTGTAACTTAATTTTTTTCTTAAATTTTTGTTTTAGTATATTTAGTTTTAAAAATTGTACTGTATGCTGCAGTTGTGGTGAATAAATGATATTATTATTATTACTTAAACAGTAAAGGAAAACACCGTGATGAAACTTACACGTCTGAGATCTTAAATAAAAAGTTCTTAATATATATCTCTTACGTTTACCAATCTGCATTGATTATCCCGGAGAGTACAGAGAGGAACCCCGTGCCCAGCAGTGGGATGATAGAGGATTTACGACGTTGACAAAAAAATACTTTTGAAAAGATAGACCATGTCATAGGTATGAAATTTGAACATTTCTGCCTTCAAGAATTGTTATATTTCAATCTTTGGTAAGCAAAACATTGGATAGATTCATTATTAATAACGGACATTGTACGAGTAATATAGATAATGCTGGGGTATCAATTCTTTTATGTTACATTAATCTATACCGGGGTTGACACAGGTAGCGTGGCCGAGCGGTCTAAGGCGCTGGTTTAAGGCACCAGTCTCTTCGGAGGCGTGGGTTCGAATCCCACCGCTGCCACATTTTTACTTTTTTTCAAAAAAAGCCTTTTTAAAAACTATATGAAGCCAATTATATGAGACAATTTTAAAGATAACATTTACAACTATAAGAAAAAATATGTATTTAAAAGCGTTTAAAACAGGAATGATGTACTTCATCTCGTTTTTCATATAATAGAGGAATAGCAGAGGAGCATGCAATATACATAATGGTATCTACTGCCGCCCAAGACATGTAATCAACCCTAGATAATATTTGATTTTATACCTTAGGCAGGCTACAGATGCGCCGCTACCCCTGAGGACTAAGCTGGAATGGCTTGCAAATAAAGTCTCCCTTACCATATCCTTCAAACCAGAACACAGCAGGGCTTAACACTGCTGTTATTACACAAAAAACGGTGTGGCGGCGTTGGTGCCACTCGAGTCAAACCATAAAAGGTTCTTTCACCCTGTAACCTTGACCATAAAACAATTATAGGTTTAGTCAATGATATAACATAATTAACTGGAAAATTATTTCCAATTAATTTAGATTTTCGACTTTGTTAAGTATCGAACGACTGTAATTACACAAAAGAAGAGTTAATTACAATTAACACTAAAGTATTCATTTTATTATTTACGTCTACACTAATATTATAAAGAGGAAAACTTTGTTTGTTCGTTTGTTTGTAATGAATAGGCTCAAAAACTACCGGACCGATTTAAAAAAATCTTTCACCATTCGAAAACTACATTATCTACGAGTAACATAGATAGAGTAAATATTTTATATGAAATATATTTGATAAATAGATTTTGCGGCGGTACAAAGTTTGCCGGGTCAGCTAGTTATTTATAATTAATTGAAGTAATTATTTTGTTACTAAACTAGAATATTTATAAAGGTGATAGAACCTCCTTTAGATATATTCCGGTTACACCGCCGCCATACCTAGTGAAGGTATGGTAAGAGAGACAAACTTTTCCGAGGCATTCCAGCTTAATGCTCAAGGGTAGCGGCGTATCTATGGCCGACCTGAGATATGAATCTAATCATATCTGGGCTTGATTACACATTGTAGTGGCAAACCTTATTATAAAAAAAAATAACATAAATGAGAAAGCCTATAACTATTGGCCGTATTTTAACCTTTTTCTTATACTCCAATTCATTTTTATGTCAACAATTAATTTGTTGTATCTTTTCGAATATTACTAACAGTACCCGGAAGCAAGACGGCGGACCGGATATCCTGCTAACAGGATACGTCGTTGTAGGTTGTGACAATCCTATTTTTATTTTAGGTAAATATTGAGACTAATCAATTATAGAATTTCCAATTTTGTCCCTGTTTGATATTTAGTTTAGTTTTTTGCGCCCAGACAATAAAAGAACTACCCTTCGTACAGGGAGGGGGTGAATGCACATGCACTATCACATGTTCGCAGTTGCCTGGTAGTGTGGGACTCATCCTTAAGAGGTGCCTCACCCCCTTTCCGGCTTTAGTCCGCGGGGACTCCAAAGCCATAATTATATTTAGTATCAGGCAGTTGTCTTAGTGGCTTAAATTTTGACTTATCGTAAGCGAAGATCCGCGTTAATTAAAAGCAACCTCACGAAACGTTCAAACACCTAAAACATTACCCTAACAAATCGCGCTACTAAAATAGTTAACCATAAAATAATTCATTGTCGGATGCACTGAATTCTTATTTCACGGAACACTACCTCCCTCACAAGCTTTGTTAAGCTTTGATGCGGATGGGAACAATATGAGGTTTCTAGATATACTGTTTCGTGTGCTCGGTGACTTCTGACGCTACGGTATAGTCAGCAAAAACATTAAAGCGAATTAATGTGCGAATTGTAATTTAGTTTATGTTATGATCAGGACTTGGAATGTTTAAATGTTGGAATAGTTATTATAAGAAAGCGCAGCTTTTAAAAACAGCTGCGCGTTTTTAATGCGCTCTTTTTTGGGTACTGAGACAGAAGGGCTCTAAGAACATAAGTGAGGAATATTTAATGTATATATGTATACTACTTTGGCATAAGTTATAGGCTGAACAACTTGACGGATTTTGAGATATGTCGTTATATTCGTCTGAGAAGCGAGTGATCTTGGAAAATGTGTGACTAAAAAAAATCAAAATGACGTTTTAAATTTACCGTTTTCAACCAAACATATTCAACGTACACATTTTACGCAGTTGCAATTAACTTGTTACTTATCACGGGAACAATTTTATAATTTAAAACAAGGATAGGATTTTTTTTCTCTCTAATGTTAATTTATAGAATTATGTATTCTTTAAACAAAATCTACTACAGGCTTCCTGTCACACATTGATTATTCTAACACGCAGTTGCCTAAATTCGCAGATTTTTTAGCAGTTCTTATAAAATTTCATCCTTAGCGCCATCTATACCTTTTGTATATTCCAAGCATCAGTTCTGAATTTTAAAATTCGCTGCTAGCAAAGAAGGCGGGCATTGTTTTTAATTCAAAGGCATTTTGGAACAATGGCAACACAGAAACCGTTTTGTTTCCGTGCGTTAAGTAAGTGATTCCTACAAAATACGGTGGCAAATTAATATAGCACGGGATTTTAATAAGAATTTTCATTTTGGGAATGCATTTTCTTTGTTCTTGAAGCTGCTACGAAATACCAATTTCTGTATACTTTGCGCTTTGCGGAGCTATTAGGGGAGGTATTAATTAATATTTAGTTAAAGTTTTTTTATGAGTGATCCAATATTGTTTATTTGTATGAATTTTATAATATTGAAAATTATGATATTAACCTTTGGCTGATGATTTTAATCTGTCTATTTTATTATTTAGCCGTAACAGATATGATAGTGGTACCATTGCAGTAGAATTACAAATAGATAGATTGGCACAAATATTGATCTAAGCAAACTTAAAGGCGGCAGAATCCTTTGTAGTTCGACTTCAGTGGTAGCAACATACGTGAACTATAAATACATAATAGAACATACGTTTAAATTAAATTTTAATGATATGGAAAAGAAGGTCGAAACTCGGATCCCGATTCAACCACCAGGCAACTGCAATTTCGTTACTTCAATTTAATACAAAAATACTTAAATAATTATGCATATTAATTTACGTTCGCGAAAATATTTCCCGCAAAATCCTTCTAAAATATAACCACATGTGTTTACTAACCATACCTCATGTATAATTGTGTCCCGCATTGTAACACTGACTCTAGCGGCCCATTCGTAACCTTCATATGTTTTGTTTTAACGTTGAAACCAACCAGGTTGAACCTTGGCCTTTTCAGAATGCTACTTTACTTTGCGCAGTCAAATGCATTTTGTTGAATATATCAAAAATTTTAAAGGTCATGACCGACATATGTACATTTTTTATATTATTGAAGTAGCTAACGAACATGCAGTCTACCTTTTTTATAATAGATATAAAATAAATAAAAAATAACCGCTTTCTACACTCACAGCCCCACACTAGGACTCCCTGTGTCGTGGGTGCCATGGACACACACATAGACAAATACACAAAAACCCAGACCCAGAAACAGAAATCTAAATTCATCTTTTAGATATCTGTCTGGCCGGGGATCGAACCCGGGACCATTTGCGCATCAGACCGGTGACCGCTCGGCCACGCGGGTCGTCATCGAAGGTAGGAGTAGCACACGGGCATGCAGTCCACCTAACGGTAAGTGGCTATTGCCGCCCATGGACATCTGTAATCAATCCCAGATAGGATTCAAACCTGAGGTCGGCCACAGATGTGCCGCTCTCCCTGAGGACTAAGCTGTCGCAAGGAGTCGGAAAAGTATGTCTCCCTTACCACACTCTTCAAACCAGTACACAGCAGCGCTTAACGCTGCTGTTATCAGGCAGAATAGGTGTGGCGGTGTTGCCGCCAGAGTCGAACCACAAAGGGTTTTTTCTACCTGATGTAGAGTGGCTACTGCTGATGGATATCTATAATGATCCTAAATAAGACTGAATTCCTACCTAAGCTCTGTAACAGATGCATTTTTCCTACCGACTAAGTTGGAACGCCGCGTTTTTAAGCGCTTACCAACCTAATATAGGAATTTTAATCTCTAGTACAGCCTGAACTTAGTATTCCAGACTTCCACTGAAGCTAGGAATTTAGTCTGAAAATTTAAGCTTTAAACTAATAATTGTATTTAATCTGCCTTATTAGGTTCATGGTATAGCGGTCACTATATTGCTCTAACAAACAGAGGGTTTAGAATTCGATTCCAGACTGGAACTTTTACGTGATGATTAGATTTATATTCTGGTTCTGGGGTTTCTTGTCTTTTTTATTACCGAGCAAACAAGCACGCAGTCCACCTCTAACTTAATAAAAAACAGCATCTACAATTATAGATACATTTCTACACTTAAGGAGTATGATTCGTGTTCCACATCAAAGCGCTAGAAATGTATCATACTAGGAACTGTGACAGTGGTACCTTCCTGGTAGAACTATGGTCATTCTACCTTCGATATGTACTGATTCTACAGCTATTATTATCATCAATCTATCAGCCTTTAAAAGTCCGCATGACTGTACGCTATAAGTGTAGTACGGTGTAATATAAGCTAAAACAGTATATTAATTATGTAATCTATGATAGCAAAGTGAGCGTCTATGTAACCTATTGTTACGAAGCGACTAGCGCCTATCTCATTGAACCCTGCCGGGCCAACCAAGTGTAATAGATAGTATGTGATGTTCCTTTGTTTGGCGACGGCACGGTGGGCCCTAAGAATTGGTTCTTATAAGAAGGTTTATTTAGTCTTATAATATTTTATATGTACATATTAAGAATTTTGATGTAAAGGCAAACAAAAATCTCTTATAAGAATATGCTTCTTTAAAATTATAACTGCCAGTACATAAATAAGATAGTTTTTGGCCCTTACAACAAGAAGAATAGTGAGTAGAGCAGTGACAAAATCTCTCCTATATCTATCGTGAAACAGTGGTTTCATTGCAGCTGTATTTTACTTTGAATGACGTTTCGTTTGTTTTTTAGGGTTCCTTACCCAAAGGATAAGAAGGAAACCACATTATTAAGCGTATCACAGGGTCCTAATTGATTATGTAATGTATCATATTAAAGTGAGCTTCTTTGCAATAGCCATTGTTACGAAGCTACTAGCACCTATCTCATTGAATCCTGCCCGGGTCAGCCGAGTGTAATAGATAGTGTGTGATGTTCCTTTGTTAGGGCACGGCTCGGTGGGCCCTAAGAAGGTATAGCTATTAAATTTGTTCTTATAAGAACGTAAGAAGGTTTATTTATAATATTTCACAAATAGCGAATTGGCCGCTTGTGGTCAGCCACAGGTGCGCCGCTACACCTGACGACTAAACTGAAATACCTCGGAAAAGTATGTCTCCCTTACCACATCCTTGAAACCAAGACAGCAGCGTACAACACTACTGTTAGTAGGCAAAAGTTGAATTGGCGGTGGTGCTGACGAAGTCGACCCACTAAGGGACGTTCAACCCAAATAAAGCAAACAATTATACTTGTTTCTAGCAAATATTTAAGGTATCCAATTCCTAAAATTAATCATACGTTAATTAGAAACGTCGTCGCCGATTTTTAAGCTGACTGCGTCAGAAGGAGGGTAGTATTTTTCACCCTATTTTTTATAAAAACATAGAGTTTGATAAGTCAATTTCCAACCCCGATACCTATCCCCGATCGAACGAAGTCATAAAATTCCTTTAACATATTTTTTTAAATCACACCCTATAGAGGGGTTGTATTTACGATGCGGTAAGTCCCCGGAGTGGAGCTAATTTATTTATGACCAAGACCCATACGGATACCCATATCGAGGTTATTTGTGTGAACATGAAGTGATTGTTTAGTTACCTTGTCGATATTATATAGTTTGTTGAGTTTTATATACAAAGCCTTTATAAATCTAAAAAGATGTCGATGATATCAGATAATAGTCGGTGGAATCGGTTAAGCTTTTATGTTAAAATTTCTGCCTCATAATATCAATGTTAAACGCGATGTGTTCAGGTTTGAAATGTTTGGGAAGGAAACATATCCTTTGCATTCCAGCCTAGTCTTAAGGGGTAGTGGCGCATCAGTGGTCAACTTCAGGAAGAAATCTAATCTTATCTGGGGTTGAATACACATGTCCATGGGCGGCAGTAGCCACTTGCCATCAGGTGACTTGCATACTCGTCTGCTACTCTTATATTATATAACAAAATACATCCTATGTAATATTTGAGTGAATTTTGTATTATTTTAATTACAAAAAAGTTCTAATGAAATTTAAACAGAAACAATACATGAGCAACCCGTTTGTGTAAGTTGTAAAAGTTAAAAGGTTAGCTGGTAGCGTGAGACGGTAACATTTTTCGTGTCACAGGTGTACTAGATTAGCGTGCTCGATACCTCCTGAGTTTGCGGCGTATGACCATAGCTTACGTATTTTATGGGACAATTCCCTAAGTAATTTAAAACACAACATTAGCTGGACTTTACTGTACATTTTTGCACACCTTTTATACCGGAACATATTTGAATGCCAATGAAATTTTTTCTACACCCTATATTATTGCTATATTTTCCTACACCAACATAATATAACTGGTAATAAAGACCAACAGTATATTACTATTTTCAAAGTGTATTTATTTAAAAACATTGTTTCTTAAAGGTATGTTACACATATCAATCGATTGATAGCAGGGTGACCTTATTCTATTCCAAGCCATTTGATTTCATGTAAGCTCACCGAAGGTTTCAGACGATTTAAGAAAAACATTATCGAAGGCATAAATCATTTCAAAATTATTTATACAGCATGATCGAAAAGGTTACTTGTATATAGTGTTATTAAAAAGTTTTCATGTTTCACGTTTTTGGCAAAATATGAATATGGTTTTCCCACTTTTATGGTTATAGTACACTGGAGGCCATAAATCTAGTTTTCTACATACAGACCTTATAGCTTTATCCAATCTCGATAATTTATTTGCTTTTAGATATTATTTTACAATGTTACCGCTTGAATTATGTAAGGGCACGCTATTAGCTTTTAAGTAGATTTCATTTTATATACAGGTTGTTTAAAAACTTACACAATAATAAAAATATTGTAATTATTTTAATTTATAACTATTAATACCACAAGTGACATGAAAATAAGGAGATTAGTGAAATAAATTTTCCTTTATTCGTATACCAAATTGTTCATAAATAATAATATGTGGATTTTGTAGGTACAGAATCTTATAATAAGGCGAGAGTACACAGGCATTAGCCCACCTATATAAGACCGCTCTACACCACCGTACATACCACATGTATATTTATTCAAGTTTATTGGTTTAATTAAACGCACCTTTCCTTAAGAGCTAGGATTATAACGAAACGTCCCAGCTTCCACGATAACCCTGGTGATTCATTGCCACATATTGGAAATTTAATTGAAATCAGAACTCTCCATTATAAAGGTCAGTCGATTTTTAAAACCAATCTTTTTATTCGATAGCTTCACCAATATTTAATTTCGACTATCTGTTTTATCTTTTTTCACCTGACGAACACTCAGGGTATTTCCATTAAAAGAAAAGCCAATATATGTCAACATGAAACATAAAAACATGTTTGTAGGCAGTATTAACTAATGAGTAAAACGTTATGTAGTACCTACTCTACGAAATCTGTATAAGGAATTTTATAAATATAACTAGCTGGCCCGGCAAACGTTGTGTTGCCATATAAATAAAAAAATGTTAAGGGTGAACAACCCTTATCACTTAGGTGTATGCAAAATAGATAGTAGCCGATTCTCAGACCTACGGAATATTCATATACGGAATATAGGAGTACGGTAACTAACATTGTGACACGAGGATTTTATATATAAGATATGATTAAACGACGAAATGTTTATACAAACTCTATAATAAACTGTGAAGCAACGGATAGTCAGTCTTTCGCTAAGATACTTACAACATTACCAATCTACAGTGGCGACTTTCTGCAACTCGTCAAGGGATAGCGCTTCTGAATCACGCTACCAATATGTTATAATGTTTTCTCGACATCTCCCATATATACAAGCTTCGAATTAAGACTCATGACACGATCACATAGCCTGGCGGGAGATCTATCTTTGCTATATAGTTCTAGTTAGGGCTTTATCTGAAGTAACCATAACCTACCTCTAATTTGTAGCTCATTGGCATGGATGCTGGTTTCCACATTTCGGGCGCGGTGCTACTGGGTAGTGGGAGGGTATTATCGGAGCGCATGGCTATTGTCATACGGAAATGTTCCATTCTAAGTCGTCCTGTGAATAATAAGATAGTACTTAAAATTGCTTGGCTCAATAATAAGATTATTTGTAGTGTACATATTGTGTCTAAAAAATATTTGTACTTACCAATTTATATAAACAATGAGTAGTAACCCAGTGCAGTTTCGAACATATGTATATTATATACATCAAAAATTATTTGTAAGATAACTGTTTCGGGCAGGCGGCGGCCGTCCGAGCCGCCTCGTATCATGGGGCAAACTGAAAACCAGAGCTGTGGGTAGGTGTTTTTAACCGCTCATGGCATAATTCTGAGTTTGCTCCCTTTCGCGATTGTTGCAGCGCATAGTACTTTAACGGCACTAGATAATTATAACCTTTGCTTTGTTATTGCCTTTTGTTTGTTTTGTTCAAGTTTTTATTTCTTTATTTTTTTCTTGTTATTATTTTTGTTTTTTTGTGATTATGTTTTTTTTTTCTTAAATTTATTTTTTAAATTTTTATTTTAGTATATTTAGTTTTAAAAATTGTACTGTGTACTGCAATTGTGGTGAATAAAGTATATTATTATTATTATTATTATTGTGGCGTCCACTCCAATATGCTACATATTTTGCTACACTTAAGAATATTATTTATTAACTTACCTTAAAAATAATCATAACACACACAGATAATATAAATATATACCTATATACATACACTTACATTACATACATATATATAAATATATACACAGACATACATACACAAACAAGCATAATTACCCATATAAATATTAATATAAAAATATAATGTAAAATAATAACTAAAATCATGTATATAAAAATAGCAATGTTAAAACGTTCTGAGTAAAAAAATAAAAATGTTAAAAATATTTTGTTTGTAAAAATAGGACAATCAATTCCAATTTTATATAGTTGCTTACGGTATGGCCGACCGGTGCCGAGCGCAGGCGATCCCTCCCGATCGGCCGCCTGCGCGCGCGCCGCGCGGAGCGACCAGTCGGTCCCGCATCGATCTAAGGCTATACCGCGCCACTTATTTTTTTCGCGCCGCTTTAAAAACTATTTGTGTATCGCTTAATTTTCGGACTCTGTGCTTGTGTATGTGTATGCTGAACTATATCTCTTTTCTGCCTCTTTCTCGCTCTGCTTTCTTCTGTATTTTGTATGGTGTATTGTGGCTAAATAAAAAGTGTGTTCGTGGATTTGGACTTGGATTATTTACATATTACCACTTAATTCATAATCTCACCACCACCAATCAACCACCTCCTACATTGGTGACCCCTCAATAAACACGATGAGCGAGGATAGTGACACGACAATTCAAACCGCAAAATCGGTTGAAGATGGCGTCACCACGCGCCGCCCAAGGAAGATGCGCGTTTCTGCGCGCCGGACGGATGACGACAGTTCGGACGATAACGTCCGTCGTCCGGGCAGACATACAACGAGCTTCAAGGTACCATCGTTCTCTCCGGATGATCCTGAAATATGGTTCGCTCTTCTAGAAGGCCAGTTCGACAATTACAACATCACGGATGACCACACCAAGTTTACGCAAGTAGTTGTGAACTTAGATACGCAACATGCCAAGGCCGTCAAGGACATAATTTTGAACCCCCCACGGACTGGACGGTATGTAAAAATTAAAACAGAGCTTATACGGCGACTTTCGGCCTCACACGAAAGGAAAGTGAAACAATTGCTTACGCATGAAGAATTAGGTGACCGAAAGCCGTCGCAATTTTTACGTCACCTGATGGATTTGGCTGGACCGTCCGTGCCAGAAGATTTTATACGTACAATTTGGAGTAGTCGACTGCCTGGCAACATCCAAACGCTACTAGCATCACAGCCTACGCATTCGCTTGAACAGCTTAGCGATCTCGCAGACCGCATTCAGGAATTGACTTCACCATACCAGGTAGCAGCCGTAGCACCGAACACTTCATTTGCGAAACCAACCAGTGAAATCGCCGAGCTCAGAAAACTGGTCGAACAACTAGCGATCAGATTCGACGAACATACCAGAGCACCGTGTACCATGGACCGTTCTCGTCCCCAGAGGCGTCGCAGTTCTTCGCGCAACAGGTCACGCTCAGCCTCAAACTACCGCCGTTTCCCGGTCTGCTGGTATCACTGGAAGTATGGTTCTAAGGCAAACAATTGCTTGAAACCATGTGACTACAAAGCGGGAAACGCAGCGGGCACTCAGTAATGGCGACGACCGATTGCCCCGCGCCCCCAGGTCGCCTTTTCGTGACGGATCGTAGTACAAAAACTACATTTTTGGTCGACACCGGCAGCGATCTATGTGTTTTTCCCCGGTCCCGAGTACACGAGCGGCGGGCGCCTACGACGTATCAACTGACTGCAGTCAACGGGACGACGATAAGTACCTATGGATATGCCCATTTAAACTTAGATTTAGGACTTCGACGCACGTATACATGGCAATTCATAGTAGCGGATGTAACGAAACCCATTATAGGTGTAGACTTTTTGTGCCACTATAACCTGATAGTAGATTGTAAGAACCAGAAGCTTATAGATAATACTACTGCTTTATCCAGTCCAGCTTCACTGGCTTATAATAGTAATAATATTTCATCTGTAAAGGTTCCCACTGGTGACTCGCGTTATCACATTTTGCTATTACGGGAATTCCCCGAAATAACACGACCATCTGGCACACAACGCACTATACCCCATAACACTGAACATCATATACGCACTACACCCGGTCCACCTGTTTCATGTTCACCCAGACGGTTGGCCCCAGATAAACTTCTGATTGCAAAGAAGGAGTTCGAGGCAATGTTGGCTAATGGTACAGCGAGAGCATCTGATAGCCCGTGGTCGTCACCATTACATTTAGCTCCGAAAAAAGACAACGGATGGCGTCCCTGTGGCGACTACAGGCAGCTCAACGCTCGTACCATTCCCGACAAATACCCAATTAGGCATATACATGACTTTTCACACAACATTTCAGGTTGCAAGATCTTTAGCACAATTGACCTCGTTAAAGCATATAATCAGATTCCAGTGTGCGCGCAAGACATACCAAAGACCGCCATCACCACACCCTTTGGTATGTTCGAATTTCCCTACATGACGTTTGGTCTGCGTAATGCAGCCCAAACATTCCAACGTTTTGTAGACGAAATGATGCGCGGACTGGACTTTGTATATTGCTATTTAGATGACTTTGCAATTTTTAGCAAAAACGAAGCAGAGCATGAAGACCACCTACGCCAGGTATTTACCAGATTACGGGATTATGGTATGGTTTTAAATATCTCAAAGTGTGTATTTGGGGCTCCGGAAATTAGCTTTCTGGGGTACCATATATCAGAAAGCGGGACAAAGCCACTCGATGAAAAAGTTCGAGTCATACAAGAGTTCCCCCCTCCAAAAGACGTCAGATCGCTCAGAAGGTTTTTGGGCATGGCAAACTTTTACAGGCGATTTTTGCCTAATGCCGCCCAAACACAAGCACCTCTGAACGCCTTGCTGACGGGAGCAACCAAAGGTTCCACCCTCATATCCCTAAACGACGAAGCACTGCAGGCCTTCACCGATACGAAGGAAAGTCTATCCAAAGCAGCCTTATTAGCGCACCCAGATTGTGGTGCAAAGCTGGCTTTGGTGACAGATGCTTCGGACATCGCTATTGGGGCCGTTTTACAGCAGAAGAAAGATCAAGTGTGGGAACCACTTGCATTCTTTTCCCGGAAGCTAAGTCCAACTCAGCAAAAGTACTCACCATATGATCGTGAGCTCCTCGCGATATATGAGGCCATAAAATACTTTCGCCATATGCTTGAGGCGAGACACTTCATAGTTTACACGGATCATAAACCGATCAGTTACGCCTTCCATGAAAGGAAAAATAACTGCTCGCCCAGACAGTTCCGTCATTTAGACTACATCTCCCAATTCACCACTGACATAAGGTATATATCTGGCAAAGATAACGTCGTTGCCGACACCTTATCTCGGATCGACGAATTGGAAGCCCCTGTATGTCTAGTCAGTCTCGCCCAAGCGCAACAGGCCGATGAGGAGTTAACCCAATTCCTGGCCAATACAGATACATCTCTTCGTATACAGAGTATACAATATCCTGGAAGTCAAATAACTATGTATTGTGACGTCAGTACATTGACTCCCAGACCTTTCGTGCCAAAACAGTTTAGGAAACAAGTTTTCCAAAGTTTACATTCCCTTAGCCATCCAGGAGCTAAAGCAACCACCAAGTTGGTGGCCACAAGATTTGTGTGGCCGGGAATGAGAAGGGACTGTAAAGCTTGGACCCAAGCGTGTTTGGCGTGCCAGCGGGCGAAAATAACCCGACACGTGTCTGCACCATGGGGCACGTATGATTTACCGCGGGCTCGTTTCAAAGTCATTCACATCGACCTAATAGGCCCACTACCAGTTTCACAGGAATATAAATACTGCCTGACTGCTATAGACCGCTTCACACGGTGGCCAGAGGTCATACCTATACAAGACGCCACTGCAGAAACGGTAGCAAAAGCCCTGCTTTCCGGATGGATATCCAGGTTCGGTTGTCCTACGGATATCGTCACAGATCGCGGCCGGCAGTTTGAGTCCGCGCTGTTTCGGTATCTTTCACAGACAACAGGATTCCATCACAAGCGTACCACCGCCTATCACCCAGCATGCAATGGATTGGTGGAACGTTTTCACCGCCAACTAAAAGCGGCCATTACATGTCATGCTGACGAAAATTGGGTGGAAAGCTTACCGTTGGTTCTGCTCGGTATACGCAGTGCCTTTAAAGAGGACTTAGAAACATCATCTGCAGAGTTGTTCAAATTATGTATCAAATTGATAAAAAATAAAGATATTTACTTTATAAGGAATATTCAATAAATATAACTGTGATCGGCTTATGGTAGGCTATATTATTATTTATATATATGAGGTAACAAACTAGGAGACATTATGTGTTGGTAAGTGCCACCCATGGGTATTCCTAATCAATCCCAGATAAGATTGAATGATGCATCCCTGACTATCACCGAGGAATAAGTTGCAATATATTACTAAACTCTTCTAACCAAAAAAATATCAGCGCTTACTGTTTTCAGTAATTATAAGTACGAGTATAAAGGGGCAATACAAACCACGAAGTGTTCTATCTTATATTCTGATAGTCGCTTATAGATGTCAGCACCTGACAGTTACTATTAACTACTAACTTAAGCAATCAAGTTTTCCAATAACTAGTAGCGTTAATAATAAAGCCAAACACGAACCCTTCAAACACCATCCATATTCTTGACGCCAAACTTATTACTTCCAAACTGTAATAGGAACAAAGTACTTAGATTAATTCAGGCGCTTCTTTCACAGCTCGGGAGATTACCTACTTGGCAAGTGCATTAAACTCGTTCAACTTTTCTGTGTTCGAATAAATAATTCAAGATATTGCTGTTCTTCTAGTGCTTAGTTGGTTAAAAAGATAGGAGGCGGATACATAGATTCCTCGTTGAGATGTTGTGTTAGAAAAAAATACGTTATACTTCTAACTAAAAAAATGTAAATTTTCAGAATCAATTTTGATTCTAGTTTTTGTTATCGTTTTCATTTTAAGTTTTGCGATTCGTTTTAAAAAAATCACATTTAAAAATGTCCTGAAAGAAATAAAAATTTACAAAAAAATAATTCGAAGAGGGATTATGTGAACAAAATTAATGTTAAAAATTAAAAAGTCTATATTCTTAATTGGCCCTTAATTGTTAGGGCTGATTAAGAAGCTATTTTTTTTTAATCTTCGTTGCCATTAAAACACAATCCTTTGAAATTAAAATTCCTAAGATTCGTGATATTCGATTTTAATACATTGTTATTGTTATATTACTGCTCCTACATCTTACTCGCCTTCTGTATTTGCATGCTGTCTTCACCTATAATTGTAATGACACCTCTTTTCTCTGTTTTCATGATTGTTGCTTTTATTTGGTGTACATTATGTTGGTGATCATGAATAAATAAATAAATAAAACCACAAAGTGACAACCCTACATTTCGGAACCACATCACTAGAACATGCCACATAACTAACATCTATGTGCTTGAATTAATGTCCAACAAACATTAACCTAATTTAAGTTACCGTCTCCATAATGTATTGCCGTTGACGATTTATGGTCCTACTTCCCCCACTTTACTCATAGACACACTGCCAGCAAAACTCTTAATACTTTCTCATAGTTAACGCTACGAAAAACGTTCATTAGTAATATTTTATTAATATAAGTCTAGAATCGTAGGCGCCATTTATTTGTAAATGTAATGTTTTGTAAGTGTAAATAGAGTACGTTTTTATATAAGAAGAAAAAATAACTAACAAACGAGCACGCACTCAACCGAATGGTATGTGATTGCTGCCACCGTTATACATCGGTAATCAACCCCAGATATGCCTAAAGATAGGTTGCTGATGGTTGATGGATGGCTGCTGTTATTAGGCAGAAATAGATGTGGCAGTGGTGCTTCCGATATCGAATCATAAAGGGTCATTAACAATCATTACTATCATCCTTCAAAACATAATATACAATAAGGGCAAGTGATATTAAAATATATGCGTTCAATATAAGATACAATAAGGCCAAAAAATGTAATCCAATCTATCATTAATAAACTCGACCCTCATCAAAGCCCTCTCGAGGCATCCAGCTGAAATGACGCATCATCAGAAAGTAGATAAAACTCAATACAATAGCACATTATTGGCAGAGCACGTCAGGAAAAATATACACATAATGATTTAGACAAAGAGTAAAAACACTCCGTATCATAATATGCTTTTGCTTGCAGCAGAGGGTCAGTTGGCGACAATTTGTTGTGTTTATTTTTTTAATGTTAATAATATTTTTATGTCGTGATTTAGGCAGAAAAACAATAACGCATGATTTTATTTATTTATTTAATACGTACATAGGCTTAAAAACTAACATTACAGGCAACCCCAAATCGTTAGTGCACCTAATTTTACACTTAATAATTAAAAATACGAGCATACGATGTTAATTAATTAAATTAGCAACCCGATAATCATTTCTAGATATTCAATAAATAATTAAAATAATGTATTAATTTAATTTAAATGTCATCAAAAAACGGCAATACAGCAACAATAATAATAAAATGTTACGCAAATATTATCAATAGATTATAAAATGATACAATTAATTTAAAACAATGTCAACTAAAAACTATCTACTAAATAAATTAAATAGTATCATAAATCACAGTTAAATAATCAATTAACTGGATGCAATTATGATAACAATTCATATATAAGCGTGTTACATATTTTTAACCAAAAAATATCAAAATTAATTTTAAAATTGCACGAAAACAGACGAAGAACAAAGTTGTTGGTATTTTTCTTTACATTTTCCGTTTGTAACACTGTTAACGAAAAAGCAAACCATATTTTATAATGCGAAAATTGGTATTAATACACAACAACAATTAATGAGCTTCCTATTCACCACCCAATCAATACACAGCTAAATACCATAGATAAGTAAAGATATCTCACCGCCATGTAATTGAAGGAAGTCATTAAATGGCTTAAACGGCTGACAATTCTGTCATGGTCATGGTGTAATTTACGCGGAACAATGCCGACATGTGCAGTTAAGTGGTGTAAAAACACAAAATCGTAGAAAAAGTTGGAAGAAATATCGTTTCATTCTTAAATGATCTAAAAACTACATTCTAACACGAAAACAGATGACAGTGACACATGCGCAGTTAAATAGCGTAAAAACACAAAATCGAAGAAAAATATGATATATCGTTTCATTCGTAAATAATCTAAAAACTACATTTTTTTTATTATTTTTCAAACGAAAATAGATGACAGTGATAATTTCAATTATCAAAACTAGTTTCATTTTCTTGTTAGGAGTGAGTAATCTTAACTAATCTATGCTCCACACAAAGACATTATTCTGACGTCATACCTATACGTCAAATAGCTATACGGGCACACGCGTGAAAAATTGCCCCACGCCATTGTCCTGCTGTACCGCGTTTTATTTTGCCGTTTTACGAGAGGCTTTTAGAGCTTTTGATGGAAAACGAATAACGTACGCGTGAAGGCACTGATAGAATGGAGCCGGGTTTCAGCAGATTGAATGAGCTGCGTTAACCACTTGGCTCACCACTAGTGGATACACGATCGCTGTTCTAAACTAAATGCTTCGATAAAATACGTTTTACTTTATACTTTTACTAGCTGACCCGGCAAACATTATGTTGCTATATAAATAAAAAAATGTAAGGTGAAAAACGCTTATCACTTAGGGGTATGAAAAATAGATAGTAGCCGATACTCAGACCTATTGAATATGCATATAAAATTTGGTGAAATCGGTAAAGCCGTTTCGGAGGAGTACGGTAACTAACACTGTGACACGAGAATTTTATATATAAGATAAATATTGTTAAAAGTATAAATACTCTGTAAAGGAACTTTCTAAGAACGATTTTATTTATACGTTACTATTATCTTTGATCTCGCTTAAAGAGGAAGTATATCCTTAACTGTACTTAACTATTCTTGTGATTCAGGGAAATGCTCCTCGATTTACCCTATCCTCCCCGCCTACGTCACTCGTGCAAAGAAAGCCAATGGAGTTTTTCTAGAACAGTATTATACGAGAAATCCATCCATAGTTTTAGTTTTTTATAATTTGAAATTTATAACCAAACACGTATAGGACTTAACTCAAACGTAGAAAGGACCACATATGCGTTGCTAAGACTAAATTAGAATTCATATTACATTGTCAGTCTTATCATACATTTTAGGGAACATAATACAGTTAGCCAAAGTTCTAATTCTATTATAATATGATATAAAATGGAGCTCATAATTAGTAAGTCATTCCGTAGATCTATACATAATATGTACCTAAAAATAGTAAGTTAACATTTCGTTACATGTTATTTAAAAAATAAAACACTTGTGGCGGCGGCACCTTTTGGCAAGCCATTGATATTAAAATAATTATGTGCGTTAAATACAATAACTTTTACTACATTTAAATTATTAATTTAAAAAATCTTACTATGATTTTGCCCTTTAAGTCTCAGTTTAACTAATCTCTACAAAATAATCGGCTTTATTTATAAAGTAAACAGCGTATTTTGTAAAAGATGACGTGACTTCAAGACCTTGTTTTGATAATTCGGATTAAAGGTTATAATTCTGTAAATTATTTAAATCTTTTACAATAATATTACAAAATGTCAATTAAAATATACGTTTTTTTAACTTTTTATTAATCAATTATTTGTTAGTATGCTACTTTGTGTGTTGTTAGGAACTTATAGGAATAACTAATTTCGTCACCGGGTTGACTTGTGTTGAAATTTTACTTTATTACTTAACACGGTTTTAATTACTTAATTCTAATGATTTTTAGAAGCAAAAGTAGCAATCGAAGTTATTGTAGTTATTTACGGGGCAAATATTTTTCTACAATACAGAAAAGAGAGTTTTAGTGAAATAGTGGTTTAATAAGTATGACATAGGTAGCCGAGGTCAATGATGGCATATGACCTAAGGCATGAGCCTTAAGCATAAGGATAAATCCCAGGAAACATAGATTAGTAAAGATTACTCACTTCTAACAAGAAAATTTAGCCAGTTTTGACAATTGAAATTGTCACTGTCATCTATTTTCGTGTTTGAAAAATATTAAAAATAATAGTCTTTAGATTATTTACGAATGAAACAATATTTCTCCGCACTTTTCGATTTTGTGCTTTTGCACCAATTAACTGCGCACGTCGGCATTGCTCCGCGTAAATTACATCATGACGGCCATTAAATGGCTGACAGAATTATCAGCCGTTTAAAGCCATTTAATGGCTTCCTTCAATTACAAGGCGGTGAGATATCTATACTTATTTATGAATATAAAGTAGTACCTAATTTTAATAAAATACTCCATTTCTCTCACAATTTGACTACTGTCTCCTAACTGGATATTCTAAGACAAACATTCTATTTTCCAAACCGAATCCCTGCGACCAATCGAACACAACAATATATGATTTCAATCATAACGGCCCCCAACAAACTCGTCCACGATTGTCTAAACACCATCAATAGATACGAGGCGACTGAGGAGCTATTGTGTCCGATCCTACATTTGCCCATGAATACTCAACACAAGGACTCTGACCCAATAAAGTTTCATACAACACCTGAGAAGTACACGCGATTTTGCTTCTTACGCTACGAGAATAAAGACGAATACCGCGTGTATGGAATTTGTTTTGTTATAAACTTAGTGGGTTCCCGTACTTGGGTTGTATCAGGATCCCACAGTAGAATTGACTGCAAAATGTCCGTGCGTTACAGATACTAACTGCAGACAATGGAACCTTCGGAATAGAAGCCAACGACCGACTGTAAGCAATAATTTGCAAATATCTGTTATTTTTCTAGATAACATCTGAGTTTCTCCCTGTTTTGTAGATACTGTGCTTACTACAAGGAAATAAAGAATATTATAATATGTATGGACTTGATTGTAAGTTATTTTGCAGTGTAGCCTAGAGGTTAAAAAACCCAACTTCTCGACCAAGGGGTCCGAGGTTCAAATCCCAGGCACACGCCTCTGATTTTTCAAAAATCATGTGTGTATTAGAAATTAATTATCACTTGCTTAAACGGTGAAGGAAAACATCGTGAGGAAACCTGCATACCTGAGAAATTTATAAAAAAATCTCAAAGGTATGTTAAGTCTACCGATACGCACTTGACCAGCGCAGTGGACTATGGCCTAATCCTTCTCATTATGAGAGAAGGCCAGTGCCCAGCAGTGGGACGATAATGGGTTGATGAAATGAAAGCAAAATAAATTTTATTTACATTTGCTTGATGTGAATACAATTATGGTTTCCTACGCAAATAAAGATATTTGTTTTATTGTTTAGACAAGAAATTAAAATCAACAAACCCTGTTACCGTAGTAAAATAATGTAAATGATTATATATTTAGGCAATAGTAATTTGACGACTGTACTTATTAAAGAGTTTATTTAGTATCTTTACTCATAACATTACTGTAAATTAAATGTAGCAAGTTATATTCCCAAGAAATTTATTACTAGAAATAACAATTTCCCTACCATCTAATTTTAATAAAATAGTTCCCCAAAGCGTAGAAAATTTTATATAAATCCACTAGAGTATCCAATATCTCAATATCGGGGCTTATAACAACAAATTTTAATATTCCTAAGCCTAATACAAATCAAAGGAGATTCAATACAAACAGCTGATATTGGTTGCTCCGCGACGCTCAATAATATTTGTCATATCTCAAGTTTATTACACCAATATCGACGGAAAAACATGGACTTAGACAGATATAAATATACATATGTACTTATTTAATAAAAAATGAAGTTACGTACTCGTAGTATAGGTGGTATAAAGTTGGAAGAAACTTTTGTGGTTCATTCTGGAGACACCACCGCCTCACATATTTCTGCCTAATAACAGCAGTGTTAAGCGCTGTCTTTTGGTTTTATAGGTTTAATAAGGGACACATACTTTTCCGAGGCATTCCAGCTTAGTCCTCAGGCGGCGCATCTGTGACTGACCTCAGGTAGGAATGTAATCTTATCTGGGGTATATTACATATATCCATGGTCGGTAATACTCACTTACCATCAGGTGGACTGCGTCTACTCCTATTTTTTTATATAAAAAAATCTCATCAATAACTGACAAGTAAATTTAAAAGTAATAGAATCTTTTCCAAATTACTCCAAAATCGACATTGGAGTAGCGTGGAGTAAGCTCCAAGCCACTCTCAGCCGTGTGAAGAAATCCGTGCCCAGTAGTGAAACATAAAAGGGTTTGCAGCTGGAACCTTTCTCACTTGCATTTAAACTTAGTCCTCAGGGACATCCATGGAGCCTTGGCTGATCAATCTATAAAAAGTTGATTTTTTCATAACAAACAAAGTTCGAAAAGTAGAGCCAGTATGGTTCGACCGGGAAGTTGCCACCGCAACACTCCTTTTGTTGCGTTCTGCGGAAAAGGTTTGGATGCCGGCTGTGTTACTCTTAACCATCTTACGAGTAGTTATATAAAGAACCTATTATATATAGGTGGTTTATAGGTGTTCATGGGCAATATAGTGACCAATCACGAACAGGTGGACTGCAACTTATTCGATACTTTAATCTGATAAAAGAAACAATAATTAATCACTTTTTACAACAAAGAAATTTTAAGATCTAAATAAAAATGTACGGTGCACACAGCGATAGCAATTTCAGCTTCATCCAAGTATAAAACATAAGTCAAATACGTAATACATTTTTCCTTAATACTTTATGCACATAAGAATGCAGAAACTGCCGACCTCGCTAAGTACTAAGTCACATTACTTACGTCGGTGCGCAACTTGAATCATGATCCTTGTTCATCCGTTAGCGTGCAGCGAGTAGTGATAAAATAGTTTGCGATGTTTCTGTATCAAACGTTTTTATCTGTTTGAAAGGTGTTAAAAATGAAAAGTATGTAAGAGTTTATGTGTTTGTGTGTGTAGAAATTTTTAACAATAATTTATTGTGCATTTATGTGTGTGTAAAGAAAAAAATGAGAAAGGGTATTCTGGCCGGCAAAATATATAACAAGTTGTATATTGGGCTTTCGTAAAGGGACTCCTCATAAGTGACATATCAGTTTTGTGGTTAAGATAATATTCTTTAAACTATTTAAGTGCTCTATTGCACGGTCACGAGTTTATCACGTGTCCCACAAGTGGATAATAAATTTTAATATTGGATTACCATAATAAATGTGGATTGAACCTGAAGTTAATTTTAATTTTCACTCACACTTCTGGTTGTAGTGTGGTCTGGTAAGTGCACATCTTTTTTACCTACTTAGCTGATAACCCGACTAATCTTTGTTATTATTTCAGTTACACAAGCATTAATTATTCTAGCAACAACAGTTAACATCGTTTAACCGCTTGTAGTCAGACCAAAGGCTTACACACGAACATTAACCTAATTTAAGTTATTCTCAGTGTAACCTATTGCCTTTGTCGATTTATCGCTCCACTTATAGGTGCTGCCAGCAACTCATGATAGTTTTTATTAGAACACTTGAATAATGCGTTGGCTAGGGGTTTCAGTAATTAATTTGAATTTCAAATTTTCGTCGTCATTTTAAATTTCGTACGATAAACAGGGCTTATGAAATATTACAATATTACAAATAATATAAATAAAAATACAGATATATATTTTCATGTAGAAAAGACCTTGCAGTCCACCTGAGGGCCTACCACCATCTTTTACAAACCCTCATAGTTCAGGAAAGTTTTATTTCCTCCTTAAAGCAGTTAAAATATTCTGTCATAAGCAGTTAAACAAACTTAAACCCTTATTAATTTTTCGCATATCCATGGTATAAAACCAACTGAAATTGTCATATTTTGCTTAAAAAATTAAATCTCCTGCATAAAAGTAAAAATGGTAGATGGTAGTAACCCCCCTGATCTAGTGGACACAGCTGTCAAAGAACATCTATGAGTTTCGTCCATCTTATTTTTTATGATATGGGAGTAATAATTACTACGATAAAATAGTTTATGATGTAGCCCCCTACAATGATCATTAAATCATCGCCTGATAGTAGGTGGCTACTGTCACCATAGATAAAATTAGATTCTTATCTGAGGTCAGTCACAGATGCGTTGCTACCCCTGAGGGCTAATTGGAAAGCCTGGGAAATCTATGTCTCCCTTAAAGACCCTTAAAACTAGAATACAGCACCATATAACACTGCTGTTTTAAAGAAGAAATATAGCAGAATAAAGCAGAATTGAATCACGAAGGGTTCTACCCTCTGGGCTCACTTAGGGTTGAAAGTTCTAAAGGAGTCCACCTTGATTCTGTCTATTTCAGGTCAGCTACAGATATATTTCTACCCTCTCTTAATTCTAACGTCTCATATGAGCTGGCTTACCTCAACCCTCAAATCAAAACACTGTAGCACTTAACGCTAATACTATAAGACAGACAAAAGTATGGTGGAGCCGACAAACCATGAAAGCTTTTACCTTAAAATGAAGAAACGAGTAAATAAAAACACCCAAATAATCCCCCATAAAGCAACAGAAGCCGCGGGCTATCATTAGTATCACGTACGCCGCACTCCAATTAAAACACCTCTTATGTGAATGAAAACACCATCAAGAACGCTACATCCAGTTTTTATATAAAGCTACAATGTAATACAAATAAGTGAGTTGTCGTACTATTAAAGCTAAGCGAGAAACGAATTTGAATGGACGTAAATCTTATATATAAAATTCTCGTGTCACAATGTTAGTTACCGTACTCCTTCGAAACGGCTACACCGATTTTCAACAAATTTTATATGCATATTTAGTAGGTCTGAGAATCGGCTACTATCTATTTTTCATACCCCTAAGTGATAAGGGTTGTTAACCCTTAACATTTTTTTATTTATATGGCAACACAACGTTTTCCGGGTCAGCTAATTTACACTAATATTATAAAGACGAAAACTTTGTTTGTTTGTTTGGTTGTAATGAATAGGCTCAAAAACTACTGGACAGATTTTAAAAATTCTTTCACCATTCGAAAGCTACATTATCCACGAGTAACATAGGCTATATCTTATATGAAAAATATTTGATAAATTGATTTTGAGGCGGTACAAAGTTTGCCGGGTCAGCTAATAATATATATAGACACACACTAGGAGCCGAAAACATGAATGCTCACATCCAATACACAATTGAACCCAGGATCCTGCGGAACAATGGTCCCTACGCCGAGGTACCACTTCAACGACATTAATTTGTTTAGTACGACAAATTATAATAAAATTATTTGCGAGGCTCTTTGTAAGTACTATGTTCGAAGAGATTAATTCAGTACCATGTTTGAAAAGACAAATTTTATTTGTACTTGTACGTATTTCGTTTGAAGAAATAATTTTATACTATATTGACGAGACAAATGTACTGCTTTTGTCGTGGGATACATCTTTTATTGAGATACATATCTAATATATATGCGAAATATATGCGGTACTATATTTGATAAAGTTCGAAAGTACTATAGTTAAAATTACACTTTTGATGCTGTGCATAACAATACGATTCTAAAGTATTGAAGAAAGTATTAAAGCTTACTACTAATTGGTAATTACTCGTAAGTACTACTGATTGGTGTGGTAGGGGAGACGTAGTTATCCGAGGCGTTCCACCTTAATCCTTACTTTTATCTTATTTCGACTTTAAATATATGTGCATGGGCAACAATGGCCACTTTTTTATATAATATAGGAGTAGCAGACGAGCATGCAGTCCACCTGATGGTAAGTGGCTACTGCCGCCCAAGGACATCTGTAATCAAACCCTGATAGGTTCAGATATTTCTACCTGAGGTCGGCCACAGATGCGCAGATACCCCTGAGGACTAAGCTGGAACGCCTCGGAAAAGTATGTCTCCCTTACCACACCCTACAAACCGGAACACAGAAGCGTTTAACATTGATGTTATGAGGAATACAAAGGTTTCTACCACCTTTAAACTTACCATCAGATGGATAGCATACCTACGAATTTTTACTTCTACCCTATAAAAACAATAATAATTAATATTTAACGAGCAATTTATCGCTTTTGCGTGTATCTGTTCCCAATGAAACAAGTCCCCAAAGGCCTAAAGATACCTTAAATCCCTTTTGAAGTGGGAAACATGTGAAACGGAGTGCGTAAAGGGCTATTTGACCTCAAGGGCCGCCTTTGTTGCAGTTTGTAGTGGCAATTGGATAGGTTTGTCTAAGAGTAGAACTTGGGTACCTAATGTTTTGGATTCAAAAAGTTAAAGCTTATCAAAGCCATAGTTTTATCATAAGGATCCAACTAGGCAAATGGAATTTTACAATGTTAGTCTTTGCAATTTGCAGTTTAATGTACTACATGTATATTGTAGTTATAAACAAAATTGTCATATAAATATTTATGACATCAGTACGAGTTTTTACGTTTTGACAAATATGACTGTTTTGTATGACTGACTGTTTTGGTATTTGTTTACGTATTTACCTATACAATTTTCAATCAGCGCCCCTAGCGGATTATATCAGAACTTGGAAATCGTATGGGCCAATACGTAAACAAAATTACACACAAAATGTATGTCCATTAATATTACTAATAATTACTTTAATTAAGTAGCACTATTATGAATATAGCTGTTTAATATTACACTTGTCGAATATTTCATATTAGAAAATTTCCCATTTTTCGAATCTTTGCTGAAAAAAGTATTTAAACACTCGTATAAAAATGCAATATTTCGTAAAAACTTTTAGTCAGTACATCAACTTCTTTTAGAATTCCGTGGACACATATGTACACAATCTATATTTTTAGATTACGAAAAAAAAACTACGAATTCACAATATAATACAATATAATTTTAAAATATCCGAGAGTTTTGGCTCAAAGATGTTGTCTCAATACTGTCTCTCTGTAATTCAAATACCGCAGTATACGAGTATTATTGGTTTCACAATGGTGTCCCTAGTACCATGAAAATAATAATAACGTTATATAAACGCTTAAAATCTGTACAGCCATAAGGCGCCCAACGAATTTTACAAACCATTTAAGAAGGATTTATGTCACACCGTAACGTAACAACCAACTATGCTTTGCATTTTTCAGAGCGGTAGGGAAACAAAGAGGAATTATATATTATTATTTTAAAGAATATTCTCATTCTTATATTACTTTATGGGAAAGTTCGCTAGTACATTTGTAAACTAATAACAAATATAGAAACAAAAAGCTCGACTGCTTGAAAATAATTAACTGAGAAAGGAACAAAAATCCGTCAAACCGTTTAGGCTATAGGCTGTACGAAAGACATTACCTCCGCTGTCGGATAAAAAATGAATAATTCTAAGAATTATCAGACACAATTCATTTACAAGAATAAACAAACACTGATGTACAGACATCACCGTAGACCGTTGGTTTGGAAAGTATGAAATTTTGCTCAAAAGTTCTTTATATAATGTATGTTTTGTATCTAACAATGTGTTCAAAAATATTTTCTAAGTGATCCTCAATGAAAAAGTGTGGAAAATTAATCCTTGTTGCCTGCTATGAAAATAGATTTATTTATTCTAACAGGAGAACAAATGCATATGCGTTGCAAAAATAAAATTTAGTTATTTTTATTGTCAAAGTTTCGTCCGTAAAACTTCGTTACGGTGTGAGTGGTGACCTTCAAAAGCTCTTCTAACTTAGTTTCCACTACATTAATCAACGAATTCTTAATCTTAATTTGTAAGCATTAAGGGATAAACTTGTCTGAATGGTTAAGAACGTTACGTTCCAATTTTCAATCTTCAGTTTAAAATGGCGTGGCTTTAAGCTTACGGTGTAATTATTAAGTAAGAATGACCTTATAAAGTTTATTTAGGTGAGATTATTTTAATTTTATTTTTTAATTACATAGTTATGGGATTAAAACATTTTTATCGATAATTTATGAGGTTAAAATAAGACTAATTTTACCCGACTACAGAGGGTAATGTTTTTCGAGCGTATATTTGTATGTCACACACAAACAGGTCAAGCATACCTAATGCCCAAACGGTTTGATGGATTTTTTCATATGAAGTGTCGTTATATTTGTGTAAATTGTAGGAGTTATGTTGTACATTGCTACTTTCATGTTTTTCAAAACATTCAAAACATAAGAAGCCTTAGATAACGACTTTACTGACACATTACTGATTGATGTTAGTTACGATTCCTATTTTTAAACTCCATTGACATAAGTATAACTTATTTTTCAGAAATGTTTGTAATTTTGTCCTCATTGTTGCGTCTCTATTATTGCATCTCCATCTTTTTAGGGCTTTTCAATTAATTGCCAAAAATATTATTAATGATGACGTAGATGTCCTCTTTCTCATAAAATGCTACTTTAATCCAGTTTCTGAGCTATGTTCCTCAATTATAATACTAAGTAGTTATTATTAATGACACTACATGACTTCATACTTCTAACCCAAATCACTATACGGCTTGATACTTGTAACCCATTCCACTTTTAATGTAAAGATAAAGATAGATAAAAGATTGTACCAAGTCCATTTCTGTAATCTCCCGATCCGCCACCGGGCGGCACGGTTCAGCAATCAGAGTTTTAATTAACCGCAAACGGAGTTTTAGTACAGTTTGAAATAATGGACAGGAAAAATTTTAATATCTCAGCGAAGTGAGAAACTCTTTTTATTATATACTAGCTTGGATCTGTGATTTCCTTGTAATAATACCAATGGGGAGGTTTTGCCATTAATACATACAAACATACAAAGTTAAAACAAAAAAGTAGAAAGTTAAGCATACAGTTAAGAGCGTGGAAAGCTGGATGAGGAAAGAAGTGTTATCGTAGATCTTAAAAATAGGAACAGTTTTGTTACAAACTATACAATTTTATCACGAAAAAGTATTTTAAAATATCACTACTTTACCGGAGTTTCAGCTTAGTCCTCAGGGGTAGGCGCATATCTGTGGCCGAACTCAGGTAAGAATATCTAATCATATCTGGGGTTGATTACAGATGTCCATGGGCGGCATTAGCCACTTACCTTCAGGTGGACTGTATGCTCGTCTGTTACTCTTATTTTATATAAAAAAAAACATAGAAATTTATCCTTTGTACTATTGGTTAAAGTTTTATAACACCGACTATGCTATGCATTATGATAGAGTCAATCAGCGCAATTTAATATCATTACAATAGTAATGTAACATGATTCGTCATTTTGATTCATGATTGCAAATCAGTTCAATTGCAATATCAATTTATTGGTATTATAGTAAATGATTAGGTATTAGGTGAGTTGACATTACTCCTTGTTTAGCAGATATCTGTAAATTTAATAATACGAGTATCTATTTGCAAACGAAAATTTTATCTACATAGTTATGTGATCACTGCTGCCCATAGGCACGGATCACTAAGTTTAAGAATCTTACCTATTAATTTATCATTAAGTAACTACTGCTTCCAGCATATAAGTGCGCGTAGTCCTGCCTTGTTAGAAATTTAAGCAACTCACTTCAGGAGTGGTCAAGAGTAAGATGGGTGACCTCTGTTGCCTGAGTTTGATGAGCATAGCCAGTTCATAGTCAGTCATGCCCTCGTAATAAATAGTCGTTATTTATAAATAGTCATTATCGTCGTGAAAGCTTATCAGAAGGATTACATGTTCATATCCTCCAACACATTAGCAACAAATCTTTACTCCCCTAAACCTTTGTTAAAGCAGCCTAATGGATTTCAGGCCTCCTTCAGTTACATTTGCCTAACAGTGGGACATTGGTGGGACAAGGATTACACCCAAGTAGGTCTCGTCTGAGTTTTACTCCATTTAAATAACACAAATCACATACATTTGGCCAAAACGCACATTAAAACAATATAAAATTACTACCTTTTTTTATAATATACAAGTAGCAGACGAGCATGCAGTCCACCTGATGGTAAGTGGTTACTGCCGCCCGTGGACATCTGATACAACCCCAGATAAGATAAGATATTCCTACCTGAGGTCGGCCACAGATGCGCCGCTACCCCTGAGGACTAACCTGGAACGCCTCGGAAAAGTCTGTCTCCCTTACCACACCCTTCAAACCGGAACACAGCAGCTCCTAACACTGCTGTTATTAGGTAGAAATAGGTGTAGCGGTGGTGCCGCCGGAGTCGAAACACAAAGGGTTCTACCACCTTTAAACCTTCCTATTTTCTTAAGACCGTTCCTAATTCACAACTTAACTGGAATGCCTAATAAACGAAGTTCTTGAAACGTTGGCAATAAACAAAAAACTTTATCATTGTAAATTTTCATTAAAACGTGTTTATACGACCTTCGGAAAGACTTCAATTATTCATAAAGTTTCTAGTTTGTTTGCTCCGATTGCTATAAGGGAGCGTTCTCATACGCTGAAGTAGAAATAACTTAGTTAGTTTTTTAGTTTTATCTGTTTAGTTATATTTGCGCAACCTTGAACCCACATCTCTATAAACGTACCTATTACTGTCCTGAAGAAACCATGCAATCTACCTGATAGTAAGTGTTCACTGCCTCTGTGGACTAAGTTGCAATACTTGCAATACAAAAGTTTGTCTCCCTTGAAACCAGAACAGCTGCGCTGAACGCTGCTTTGTTATATAGATATAGGTGTGACGGTGGTGCCGCCGGAGACGGTCCACAGAGGACACTACCATTTTATCACGAACGTATACACGAACGAAAAAATTATCCATCGACCTCAATATAAATTTGAATATTTATGTACAGTCGATTCAATAATAATATCACGTTAAATATTAACTGAAATACCTTCGTAGTTAATATTTAACTTTTGAATGATAGAATAGATATTAATTATAGTCTACGTCATTTCACTTTCTAACAGGTAATATAATTCGAATAATATATTTCGAATACGTAAAATCGGTAACTAACTAGCATCTAATTCATATCAGACTGTAGAGTGTAGGTATTTTGGTACTTTGCCAAGAAATAGTTGAACTCAAAAAATATACACAAACGCTAGCATGCATACGTATAAGAACGCATGTAAAAGATTAATTTGTATATATATGTATCTATATTTAATTATTTTGAACTACTTCATTGAATTACTTCATTGAACTGATGGCTTGTATATGTTAATAAGTTATTTCATTCGAATAAAAGCAACTACCTCTTAATAAACATTTATTGACAATAAATAGTTTCAAAAACAATATTGTGTTGATATCAATGGGGTCGAAATTATAAGACAGAAAGATGAAATCAACGTTCATTTATTCAATTACTTGATGATTGATTCTACCACAGTTTCGCAAAGGTGCCCTTGTATAGAGGAGAAGAAAACTGCGAAAGAAACTCCTCAGCACATCTTTTCAAAATACATAAGATATTAGCAACATTAATCGTATTTTCTAAATATAGAAACATATCAATAAACATTTCCTAGTATTACAATAATTGTTATAATATTAAACTAATATTAAATTAAATATATTAATATGTACTTAACTGTGGTCCCGTAGAAAATCTTTTAACTCAACTCTGGGTCGGTGACCAGCATCACTACAGCAAGAATGAATCCGAACCAATCGGCTCAACCCCTTTTATAGCGGCCTCAAATGGCCGCCATTGGTTATATCCATTTTTTTTTTTTTTTTTTACTTTATTCTTACATATACTTATTTTTTACATATACTTTCTTTTTCGTTTTTTTTTTTTTTTTTTTTTTTTTTTCTTTTTCTTTTTTTTTTTTAATACATCACCAGCTCCAACAATCCTCCCGTCCATGGCACCAACTCGTGCCAAGGGCGGTAGTCTTTCTCTGCTCACTGATTCTGACATTAGGCGGCGGGTACTAATGACCTGAGTTTACCGAACTAACATCAGATCAGCAGTTTGATTCAATAGTGCCATAGAATAATTTTCGAGTAATAGAAGCAATAGTATAGTATAGTATTTAATTGCTATAAAAAAAATGTGGTTGAATAACTAATCAAAAATAAAAATAAAATATTATCTTAGTTTTCAATCAAATACACATAAATCATGAATCAAATATAAATCTAACACATAAATCATGAATCAAATATAAATCTAACACGGACCATTTACATTTGTTATTTATATTATATTTATTTTATCATATTTCCTCAAAACATCTGTTCTGCTCTACCCATTCACCCGGCCACACTCGTAATTTTTCTTTAGCCACTATAATATTTCTAAAATTATTTTGGGATTTTAGTGAAAATCTATCATTGTCTAGTACTTCCATTATTTCATATGGACCTCTGAACTTTGGGGCAAGTTTGTCATGTCGTCTATGGTCTTGACTGACGTATACAATGTCACCTACGGAATACTTTTTATTATTTCGTCTCACGGAGTCAAATTGGTCTTTAAATTTGGTAGCAACATCTCTAAGGCGTTGTTTTGCTAAGTCTCTGTCAGCATTTATATTTATAATAGGTCGTGTAGATTCGTCAGGCAATTCATCTAGTAGAGCTTGTATGGACGGTATATTTCCTTCTTTACCTATCAATAGTCTGATTGGAGAAAACCCAGTTGCCTTTTGAATAGTACTATTAAGGGATTGCTGAACCTTCCATAAAGCGTTCGGCCATTCTGAGGTATTATTTACTGTTGCAGATAGCGTATTTAGAACGGTTCCTACATAACGCTCAACTTGACCGTTACCGCGAGGAGTTCCGGTAGATATCATATGGTGGTTAATTTGCATTTCTCTCAACAAGGACTGTACTTGGTTAGATGCGAAATTTGTTCCTCTGTCCGTAATTACCAAAGAAGGAGTTCCAAATAATGTGATGGTCTCACGTAAGGCAAACAATAATTCATGACCACTTAAGCTTTTGAGTGGTTTCAGGATACAAAACTTTGTAAAGCCATCAATTACTAATAGTACATATTTATAACCTTCTTCGGATTGTTTAAAAGGTCCAGAACAGTCAAGGTGTAACGTATGAAATGGAATAGATTTTTCTATGGGATGAAGTAAACCTTGTTTAGGTCCAGAATGACTCTTTTGTGCAATACAAATCAGACAATGAGATATATATTTTTTTGTGAAATTTGAAACACCGGGGAACCAAAAATGTTCCTTAATTTTGTTAAGAGTTTTGTCATAACCCACATGGCAATTATTATCATGATAGAGCCGCAGTAAACTTAATCTATATCCCTTCGGAACAAAAAATTTTGGTAACGATACAGAGTCAATTTTATAACAAAGTAAATCATGGATAATTTCGTACCGTTTAACGTCAACATCACCCGTTTGTACCCGATTCATTAAATTTTGAGTTTCATCGTCATTCAGTTGGGCCGTTTTTAACCACGATGGTGCATGATTATGCAAGTCCTCATCTATAAAGTTTAAATCTGGTTGTTTCTTCGTTATCGGATTACGACTAAGGTAGTCAACATGTTGAACGAAAGCTCCTTTTTTATAAATGACTTGAAATTGAAAATCTTGCATAAACGTCCACCATCTTGCAATACGAGGAGTTAAGTCTTTCTTGGTCATAGTCGGTTTAATGGAATTGCAGTCTGTAACAATGGTGAAGTTAATTCCTAATAAGTACACCCGAAAATGTTTTAATGCATTATAAATCGCCAATGTTTCAAGATCATATGAACAGTATCGCGATTCTGTAGGGGTTGTGCGTTTACTAAAATATGCGACTACTCTATTTTGATTTTCCTTTTTTTGTAACAATATAGCCCCGTATCCTATAGAACTTGCGTCTGTATGCAATTCTGTCGGTAAATTTTGGTCAAAAACAGTCAAAAGTGGTTTTGAAGTTAAACATTTTATCACATAACTTTTAGCTTTCTCTTGCTCCTGTCCCCATTCCCATTTTTGATCTTTTTTTGTTAATTTAGAAATACTAGCTGTTCGAGATGCAAACTCAGGTATATATCTACGAAAATAACTAGCAAGTCCCATAAATTGTCTTACTTCTCTAACTGACGTAGGATTTGGAGCACCAGTAAGTGCTGTAATTTTACTTTCACTTGGTCTTATTCCCTCCTCAGGTACTGTTTGTCCTAAGTAATCTATTTCTTTAACGAAAAATTTGCACTTCTTTACATTTATTGTGAACCCTGCGCTAGTAAGAGCCTCTAAAGTCTGTTCTAAATAGTCTAATCCTTGGTCTTCTGTTTGAAATGGTATTAGCAAATCATCTATGTACACTAATAAGAACTTGAGATGTTTGACAGCGTTATTAATGGCCTTTTGAAAGACTGATGGTCCATTGCATATGCCAAATGGCATTTTAATAAATTCATAATGATTATCTGGTGTAACAAATGCAGTAAATTTAATTGATTCAGCAGCTACAGGAATTTGGTGGAATCCACTCTTCATGTCAATTGATATGAAATATTTTGAATTACCTAACTTATCAAGTTGGTCTTGGATTAAAGGCAGGGGATATCTTTCTTTTTCAATAATTTTATTGAGTGCCCTGAAATCCACGCACATACGATCAGTGCCATCTTTTTTTTTTACAAGTAAGACAGGACTAGCATATGGGGAATTGCTTTCGCGAATTATATTTTTTTGAATTAAATCTTCACAAATTTCATTTACTTTTTCCCTCTCAATTGGCGATAATCTATAGGGTCTGTAGTGTATCACTTCGTCGCGTTTTAGTCGTAATTGCATTTCACCAGTTTTAACAGTTCCAATATTATTTTCAGACGGTAACACCTCAGGGTATTTATCAAATATTAATTTAATTTTAGTTTGAAGTGGTTCACTTAAATGATTTACCGATTCAGTTAGTTGTTCGAGATTATCTTTACTAGACGATTCAATCTGAAAATTTACTTCACTTGTTACCCGACATGAATTACGAATTACTCTACAACCATTAGAGTCCATTTCAACTAATATATCAGGATACTGGATTATATTGCGTCCTATCAAACAATCATAATGAAAATCTGTGTCTCTAGCAACGTTAAATTCTATTTCTACACAAGCATCATCAAACTTTACAGGAACACTTATTCGACCAAAAATATGTAATTTGCCGTTTCCTATTCCTTCAAGCGTGACGGAACAGGGTTCCAATCTACATTGCAATCGTTTAACTATAGAATATTTAATGATACTACACGTGGCGCCGGTGTCAATTAGAGCACCCAAAGTTAAGTCCCCGATAGTAATCGTTGTTAGTTTCAGTTTGTTTGTCGTACTCAAACAATTTACGTTATTCTCATTATCTTTTGGGTTTATATTTTTTAATGAGCTGCGACTATTATAACGCTGTTTAAAGAAGCAAATATTTTCACTGTGTCCAAATTTCTTACAGAATGTGCATTGCACAGTTTGAGGCGATGAATTTACTGTAGAGTATCTAGGGTCCGGAAAGTTATTTTCACGACTTCGATTTAAAAAGCATTGTATACGAGTGTGCCCAAGTTTATTACAAGTGTAACAACGTTTTTCTAACAAATTATCTAATTTTTGACGTTTATGAGTTACGCTTAAAGTACCTGAAGTAGATGGTTCATTTTTTTCGGATTTGTCGAACTTACTGCCAGAATCCAATGTTCGTTTTTTTGAAGTCTTGATATATGTTGTAAATAGCGAAATTAATTTTGCAGTTGTATCAACACGACTATTGTGAGCAGCCATTTTAACAGTGGCGTCATGTATACCCCCGCAAATCAATTCCACCAATTGTTCTTCAGTAAAAGCTACTTTTGTTAATTTAAATAGTCTTAACTTTTCCCTTGCATACTCGCAGTATGAATCCGCATTTTCAGATGTAAGTAAAACAGCTTTTGATAATTTTTCTGATAAGTTACGTTTTTCAGGATACAAGTCCATTATGGTTGCC
Organism: Epargyreus clarus clarus; assembly: GCA_014595695.2. NCBI lineage: Eukaryota > Metazoa > Arthropoda > Insecta > Lepidoptera > Hesperiidae > Epargyreus > Epargyreus clarus. The sequence goes on along the minus strand of JACTTY020000016.1, from coordinate 3,025,185 downwards.
CTGAACCTTTCCCATGACCTCCCCTCTTCGGGGTCCCATGTTTCGTACCAAATTAAAGCTGAGCCCTTTAAGGCCTTACCTGCTTTGGCTATAGTTGTGACGTCACTCCATCCCATATCCTTTGCAATGGCGTAAATGGTTCGACACCAGCTCTCTGCACCATTTTCATTCGTTTCGGGGTCAAAAGGTGGTAGACTTACGTCGTCACCACGGCGTCGGTCAGCCAACGCTTCTTGGATTGACTTGAGAAGACCTTCCACTACCGCTGGATCCATCATGAAATCTCCAAAACAAAATTTCTGAAAATAAATTACAAAACTAATTAGTTATGGGTTCGCATCCCACTTCTGATAAAAGATTAATTTGTATATATATGTATCTATATTTAATTATTTTGAACTACTTCATTGAATTACTTCATTGAACTGATGGCTTGTATATGTTAATAAGTTATTTCATTCGAATAAAAGCAACTACCTCTTAATAAACATTTATTGACAATAAATAGTTTCAAAAACAATATTGTGTTGATATCAATGGGGTCGAAATTATAAGACAGAAAGATGAAATCAACGTTCATTTATTCAATTACTTGATGATTGATTCTACCACAGTTTCGCAAAGGTGCCCTTGTATAGAGGAGAAGAAAACTGCGAAAGAAACTCCTCAGCACATCTTTTCAAAATACATAAGATATTAGCAACATTAATCGTATTTTCTAAATATAGAAACATATCAATAAACATTTCCTAGTATTACAATAATTGTTATAATATTAAACTAATATTAAATTAAATATATTAATATGTACTTAACTGTGGTCCCGTAGAAAATCTTTTAACTCAACTCTGGGTCGGTGACCAGCATCACTACAGCAAGAATGAATCCGAACCAATCGGCTCAACCCCTTTTATAGCGGCCTCAAATGGCCGCCATTGGTTATATCCAATTAAACTTACAATAAAGTAAAACTCTACTTTTGCTAAGAAAACATAAATTATGACACACTATTCATATTTAAATAAGCTTATTTATAAAATAAAGAATATAAAAATCTACCATATAAAAATAAATTTAAAACATTATAATAATAGTTTTCGAAAATGAAATTCATAATATAAAATAAAAACATAAATTATGACACAATATTAATATTAAAATAAGCCTATTTACCCAATAAAGAGTATAAAAAAAGATCTGCCATAAAAACAAATTTAAAACATTGTGATTATAGTTTCCGGAAAAACGTAATAATGTAACTTCTAAAAATAATAATATAAAAACAAAACTTAAATTTAGACATTATTCATTACACTATTCATAGTACCGTTATTATTGGCAGTAAAATTTTGCATAACCAAACAACGGAACCAACATAAATATATACTTATAAATGTATCTTCACCTATAATTACTTCCATTACCTTCAATATTCATATTTCATCAACTTTTTACCCAATAAATCTAACACATGCATTCATAACCTTTTTTTTACGAGGGAAAAACCTTCACAAGGTACCCAACGCCATGGGACGCCGGGTTATGTGGGACTTTTACCGCACTAAAACCCCCCGGTGGCCGTCCTCGGCATTTGGTGGAGAACCCGATCTCCAACGGAATACAAGGCATCGCGTTAGGAGGACTCCTGCTCCTAACGCGATGCCCTTCTATCGGGCTCTGCCCTGGGGGGAACAATTTACGTTCCTCTCACATCCTCTGGTGATTACAGCGATATGCGACAGCGGTTTGTGTAGTCGACACAAACCGCTGTCCTTCCCAGGGTCGCTTGCTGGACGGTTTGAGCCACTCTTGCCGCCCGCCTTTTAGTCGTCTCTTACGACAGGCAGGGGTTACCGTAGCCCTATTCTGGTCCCGGATGCATGCATAACCTACTCACTCAAGACACTCAACAAAATGTTACATCAGTACACGCGCCCACACAATGACACACGCATATCGCACATAAATGCACGCACACATGCACACGCCATCAGACACACACACGTTCACACACATACGCACACAATTAAGCTAGAAGTAATATAATGAGGCATTGCACCATTGCTGTAATAATGCATTTTTTAAATCTTGACTTATTAGTGGCCTCTGTAATTTATCTTAGAACTGTCAAAAGGCTACACTCCTGGTCTCTTTCTGATATCAGATTTTTAGACTGGCCTCCCACAAGATTTAACTAGTATTGCTAAACGCAAACAAACCGAAAATATATTAATATATTAGTTAATGAGTTACAGTTTTGTTGATATTATCTTGTTTATGAGCTCTAATAAAATATGGATAACGTTTTTATTAAAACCATCCACCGTCATAGCTTTTCAATAAACCCAGCGATTATATCTCGAGTTATGAAAAATGTTCTATGTAAAATTAAAGCGGTTTTTATAATAGTAGATCATTACAATAAAATCGTATTGCTTAGAAAACCTCAGTACCCAATAATATTTAGTTCTTATAATATTGTTAGTTTCAAAGTATTTTCCTCCAATATATTTTCCTGGAAACAATTCAAATGACCTAATTCTCAGTTATTAAATATTAGTCTCGAAAAATTTAGTCCACTATTTTCCTAGAAACAACTCGCACTCTGTAATTACATCCGCCAACAAAACGAGTTTTAACTAGAACTGTTGTAAATAAGTAAATATTATAATCTTTATATCCAAAAAGTATTGTTATAGGTTACTAAACTCTTTGGTAATGTTTTCTGAACTATTACTTCTTGTCAAATATTTAGTGAAATAAAGATGTGTCTGAGCCAAGAAAATAAGATTTTATTATTTAAAGTATTTCACGATCCTATATTTTAACATGGTAGCAGAGCGTGGTTAATAAAAATAATTAGAATTTCTAGAAAAACGCAATGTGATAAAAAGACGCGTGCAAGAAAGAAAATAAAATATTTGTTTAAATGCTTGGAAAATATTACTGTCATAAAAATGGCTAAACAAGCGAAGATTGAAGATATTGTGATACCTATTTTTGATGGCGCAAACTATTCAAGCTGGAAATTTAGATTATTAACTTTGATAGAGTATAAAGAATGCAACGAGGCCGCCATTGTGGAAATGGAAAAAGCCGGCGCAGAATGGAAAAAGAAGGATCTTAAAGCAAGAACGATAATTATAAGTACAATCTCAGACAAGCAATTGGAATACATCACCGATTGCAAAACAGCGTATGAAATGCTAAGTAAGTTCGATAAAATATACCTTACTCAGTCTACAGCCATGCAAATTATTTGCAGAGCGAAAATAGAAGAGATTAAACTAAACAATTATGATATTATAGAAGACTTTTTTGTGGAGTTCGAGAAGAAAATAAATGAGTTTAAAACGGCTGGAGGAAAAATAAATGAACCTGAGAAGTTAAGATACCTACTGTACCGTGTGAATCCAATACACTGTAACTACATGACACTAATTTTAAGAAACTAGCGCAAAAATGTTTTTATCTGTTTTTTACAGATTACTCCAAAATGTACTTTGAAAAGTATTTATTGTTAGGTATCAAACTAAAGGTAATTTTATAAGTTATCCAGCCCAGTAAGTGTCATACACAAATATAATATACACAGCAAATAATTGACAATAACTTGTATTGCCATAATACTCGTCAGAAGCGAATGAAAAAATTGTTACGACAATACACTGTATTTACGAATTACAGTATATTGAATTTATAAAACGGGGCCTAGAAATATATCATAAGAAGTTACAGTCGGATTTTTATTAAAAGAAGCACATCATATGTATTGAAAAATAAAATATCTAGTTTATTAGTAGGTACACACATATTTTTCAAAAAAGTTAAACATATTACTAACTTACAAAATATATCCTACAATAAACAAACAAATTATTCAATAAAACTACTATAAAAAAAAAACCATTTTAATTGTTAAGGCAACAAACTGAATCAGTCTCACAGTTTCGTATAGGAACTTGAAAATACGTAGAAAACTTAACACTTAATCCTTCTAAATACACAAAATAAATAAAATAAACTCTTTTGACTGTTATGGCAACAAAATAATTGTTTATGTAAGAACTCTAAAATAGTTAAAATTAAATAATAAGACAGCTTAGCACTATGAAGGTACGTAATTAAAAAACAAAATTAATATAGCGACAGGAAAACGTTGGAAAATTATAGAAGTAATAATCAATTTATTATTTTAGTAAATATTAATAGTTTTGTTAATTGTTAAGTTCGTCAAGGTCCGGCTCTGATGATATCACCAGATTTTCATAAAATACTGATCTTGTTGGAGGCATAGACTTGCACAGTTGTAATAATTCTCTTTTCTTTATTTCACTTATGCCCCTGGGTTCACTTTCTCTTGGTAATGAATGGAATAGATCGGTTTTGCAATTTGCAATTTCTAATGAAAGGTTTTGTGCATCCTTTCTTTTCAAGAAATGTATTTCTTTAAATTCTCCATCATAATCATTCTTAGCAAACATAGAAACATGCCCCCTTCTAAATTGAATAACTTTCAGGTTTTGGATATTAAAACCTTTGGGGAACGCTGGCTTCGAATCATTTGAAAAGACTATCATATCTTTATGAGTAAGTACAGCCACTTCCATGATTTTTCGCGACGTCTTTATGTTGTGTACAAAATCGTCGAAGTCGTAAATTTCTGCAGTCTTTTTAAATTTTTTTGTGATAGCTGCATGTACAGTGTCTGCAGCCATGAAGGTGTGACCACTCTCAAAATACTCTAACGTCACTGTATCAATTTCTGTCATATTATCATTGATTAATCTTACTAACGCCGAGATAAGAACTTTGTTCTTATTCTGTGCGTTGCAGTTGTCAAGAAAAAAATAAACATGTTTTTGATCACGACAGTAATTTCTCAGAAAAAAAACATAGGTTGTAGCCACATTGTATGCTTTTCTGCCACTTTCACCTTCGTGCCAAAGAATACAAACTGCAGTTTTGTTTTTTCCTGGTGGGACAAAAGTTTCGTTAAAAAGCACGAGTTTGCGTGAAAAATAAAACTCTTTAGTTGTTAGTAATGGCATCTGTATGGCTTTTTGCATATCTACTGTGTAAACTGACTCCTTCTTTCCGCTCTTTTCGCACCGTTCTTCGACCAAATGTAAGTCTCTTCTCGATTTCCTTTTGTTCTCTAAGTGCTGAGCCCAATCAATACAGTCATCACAATTACAAGGAAGTGGCATCAACTTATGCGCCAATTCGTAATTTTTACATTTTGTACATAAGTCATGCACTGGCTCTGCAGTAGAAATGTTCATTTCTTTAATCATTTTATGGAAATGAGACCAACTACACTGGTCCATAGATTCTTCTACACAATAACTTTTAAAATCTTGGAAAATAGAGGAAAATGTAACCCCTATTGGCAGATAACGACGATTAGGTGCATGTTGGATATTGTAGTGAGAATAAATAGGCTTGTATTTCAAGATAAAGTTCTTCATTTTTTCTTGATACGACGCGGAAAATGCTGTTGAAGATGGGTGACGCCCTCGAGGATCTGGCGCAGCTCCTATTTTTGGATCTAAATTTTGAGATGTGGTATTTGCTTTCAAAACCGCTTGAACTGCTTCGTCATTTGTATAACCCAATGTGCTGAGGAAAAACTTTTTACACACAATTTTTTCATCAAGCCTCCAGACTAAAGTGTTACGTCTTCTCGAGTTAGGACCAGCAGTTTTAAGAGCAGTTGGTAACTTTTCCACCTGTCTAGACAAGAAATCGCGACGTCGTTGTCTGTCCATATTCCAAAACTGTTCATGTATTGCTTCTCTTTTTAACTCATCTATGTGTTTAGTACATAACTTAACACAGTTACTGCAAGGTGGTTTTATTGGGTGCTTATTTTTCTGAAATGCTAGAATGTCTGTAGGGTTTCTCAATCTTTTTACCTTCTTTTTTGGGTGTAAAAGGTCTAATTCGTTATGAATGTCAATATTATTTATTAAAGATGTAATTGGTTCTCTAGGTGGTGGTGGTGTATCTTGCCTATGGTCTATGTTTGTGACAGGAACATCATCAAAACTTACTTGCAGTACTGAATGGCTGGCTGAATTCAATTTATTGGGATCCGACGTTGAGGCTTGCAAGCAATCATCCTGCGGCATTGAAGACGTAACGACATCTAAAAGTGTGTAGTTCCCTTCACCTATTTCTTCACACAAATTGTATTCAGACTGACTTAATGGTATCAAAGGACTGATAACATGACAGTCCATACTTGTATCCATTAGCTGAGACGCCATTGTAGCACAATTAGTATTGTTATAATGCTGCAAATTGTTTTGGGATAACTTTATCAGCAGTTTATTACGGTAACCACTCATTATTATAACTTATAGCACACATTAATTCACCAATTACTACGTAAACAAATGAAAAGTTTCAATCACGACACGGCGTCGAAACAATGATATTAACAGCTGATCCTAGTTCCCGGCCGTCGCCCGTTCGTTCTCTGCCTAATCATCCAATAACTATTAAGATCGCGCCGGTTCTCGCTCCTGATTGGCGCACCCGCAACGCGCGAGCGAGCGTTCTCTGCTTTGACAAAACACTGTAACTTACAACGCGCGAAAATTATTTTGGCAGTACACCGTATTTTAAGTTGCCGTGTTTTGTTATATTACAACTGTATTTTGAAATAAATACAGTGTGTTTAACGTAGTCGTATCTCAGAACATTCCATACAAAGTAAAAAATATATTAATGTGGTACGATAAAACAGGCTAAAGGAAATCGAATGGGCTTTGTTAACCAAAAACACTGTATCTTAAGATACAGTGTATTGGATTTACACGGTACTACTAAGAGCGCTTCCGCCAAGCTATAGTTATATTGGAGACTTTCTCGATGTAATTCCCGAAGAACAAAGAAAGTTGATTATGTATGTTCTAAAATAAAAGAGAAAAATATGTCTACTAGAGACTCAGATAAGAAAAATAATATGAGCACATTTGCCAGGAAAACTATAGCTCAATGCTTTGTATGTGGAAAGACTGGTCATCTCAAGAAGGACTGTTGGTATGCGCAGAGATATAATCAAGGACAACAAACTGCTAGAGGTCAGCGAGGATCACGGAGAGGTTACAACAGCAGTGGATATTATAGAGGTCATATCCGAGGCAGAGGTCAAAAACATTTTAAGGGTCAAGGTCAGTCCAGTGGTAAATCTTCAAACAACTTTGCAGGGGAGTCATGGACAGCTCAAGTATGTAATTCGGAGATAAATCAGGTAACACAAGAATATGATAATGATGGTGAAATTAATTGGCTTTTAGATAGCGGGTGTACCGACCATATAATAAAAAATGATACATATTTTTATGATTTTATACATCTGAAAAGTCCTGTTTATGTAAAACTGCCAGATGGTAATATGTTAAAAGCCTCTAAAGTAGGCACTGTCAAAATTTGTTTTAAAAACTATCACAATCTAAAGTATGTAGATTTAAAAAATGTTTATTTTATTGAAGGCATTAAACAAAATTTGTTAAGCTTTTCAAAAATAACTAAAAGTTGCACTATAGTAGCTAAAAATGAAAATGCAAAAATGTATAATGGTCTTAGAGAGTTAATAGCTGTCGCTAATAAAGTAAACAATTTGTATTGTATAAAAAGTTTTTTATGCAAAAGAGAAATGTATGCACATTCAATAACTTTAACTCAGAAAGAAAGATGGCATAGGGCACTTGGTCATGTTAATTTTCAGTATTTAAATAAATTGATAAATAATAAATTAGTAGATGGTTTGCCTGATAAAATTGAAAGCAAAGAAATGAAATGTTCAAATTGTATTCAAAGTAAAATGAGTAATGTGCCTTTTGAAAATAATAGAACAAAGACAACTAAAATTTTAGAATTAATTCATACTGATTTAAATGGTCCACATAATACGACTGGTTATGGTGGGGAGAAATATTTTCTTACATTTATCGATGATTATAGTAAATGCACAAGGATATTTTGTATTAAAAGTAAAGCTGAAGTTGCGAGTTGTTTCATAGAATTTGTTAATTTATTAGAAAATAAATTCAACCAAAGAATTAAGAAAATTCAGTGTGACAATGGTAGAGAATATTTAAATAAACAGATTTACAATTTTATAAGGTATAAGGGTATAGAGTTATTACCATGTCCACCCTACGTTCATGAATTAAATGGAGTAGCGGAAAGATATAACAGATCTGCTATGGACATAGCTAGGTGTTTAATGAGAGAAGCTAAAATTCACAGAAGGTATTGGCCTGAATTTATAAAAACAGCAGCATATTTAAAAAATCGTACAATTGCAAATACGGTAGAAAATAAAACACCTTATGAGATATTTTTTAAAATAAAACCAAATGTCGAACATTTAAAAATATATGGAAGTAGAGTTTATGTTAGGGTTCCAGAAGTTTTAAGAAAAAGTAAATGGGATGATAAAGCACAAAAGGGTATTTTAGTAGGTTATAATGAAAATAGTTATCGAGTTCTATTAAATAACAAAATAATTAATGCTCGGCATGTACAGGTAATCGAAGAAAATACTGAACTGATTTGCTTAGAAAAACTAGATGATCCAAAAGATAAAGATTTAGAATTAGACCAAACTTTAAAAGAAATAGTAAATGAGGAAAGTGATGAAAAATATGAAGATGCGGAGGAGACTAATTCTAATAATACCTTGAAGGATCTTGTAGTTGATGATAGTTTAAATGATAATGGAGACAAGAATGTAGTAGAAAAGAGAAAGAGAAATCCAGTTTCTAGATATGGTAATCCAGTTTCACATTTTATATATGTTAATTATATTGATGCCAATGTACCTAATACTTTTGAGGAGGCGATGAACTCCAATGATTATAAACAATGGAAAATAGCAATGGACTCAGAAATAAATAGCATAAATAAAAATAATACTTGGCAAATTGTTGAAAAACCAAAAGATAAAAAGGTTATAGATGTTAAGTGGGTTTTCAGAAAGAAAAGCAATAATATTTACAAAGCTAGATTAGTTGTGAGAGGATTTCAGCAAAATGATTACATTGATAATGCTTACTCACCGGTAGGAAAAATGCAAACTTTGAAAATTTTATTGTCATACAGTTGTAAGAATAATTTATTTATAGAACAGATGGATGTAGAAACAGCTTTTTTAAATGCTTATGTAAAATCAGAAGTTTATGTAAATCAACCGAAAGGTTATGAAATTGGCGACAATAAAGTTTACAAATTGAAAAAAGCACTCTATGGTCTTAAAGAAAGCCCTAAAGTGTGGTACGAATGTTTTGATACATTTATTAAAACGTTGAATTTTGTTAGAAGTAACTATGATAACTGTTTTTATGTAAATAGAGCATGCAAAGATCCAATATATATATATTAATATATGTTGATGATTTTTTAATTTGTTGTAAAAATAAAACTAAAATAGATGAGGTAAAAACTAGTTTAATGAAAAGATTTATTATGAAAGACTTGGGTAAAGTTAAAAGCTATGTTGGAATAGATATTGATTATAGTAAGGATAAAGGTATAATGACTCTAAACCAAACAAAATATATTGAATCTTTGGCTGCAAAATATGATCTGAAAAATACTAAGTTATATGATACTCCAATGGAAACAAATTTAAAACTAGAACAAGCTAGAAAAATAGATGAAACTATTAAGTACAGGAATATAATAGGTGAATTGTTATATATTAGTACAGGCACAAGGCCAGATGTAGCGTACAGTGTTAATTATTTGAGTAGATACCAAAGTTGCTATAACGAAACACACTATAAATATGCAATGAGAATATTAAAATACCTTTATAATACTAAGGATCTAAGTTTAACTTATAATGATAATATGGATACTGAAATATTAGATTGTATGGTAGATTCTGATTTTGCTGGAGATAATGTTGATAGAAAATCTACAACTGGTTTTATTATTAGATTGTATGGAAATTTAATTTATTGGAAATCACGTAAACAAAATACAGTAACTAAATGTTCAACTTTTGCAGAATATACTGCTATGTCAGAAGCAGTAACAGAAGTACTTTTTATTAGAAACTTACTAAGTGAGTCATTTGATGTAAAATTTTGTAATCCAATAAAACTCTATGTAGATAACTCAGGTGCAGTTGCAATAGCTAAATACGGCAACTTTACAAAGAATTCGAAGCACATCGAAGTGCAGTATCATTATGTAAATGAGAACTATGAAAAGAAAATAATTGATATTGTAAAAATTAATACTAAATTTAATTTGGCAGACATATTAACTAAAAGTTTAAATAAGGCAAGTTTTTTGAAGAACAGATTAGATTTAAGATTGATTTAGATATGTTATTAGTATGTAATAGTTATGTTATGAGATTATAAATTTAAGGAGGCGTGTTGTAAATAAGTAAATATTATAATCTTTATATCCAAAAAGTATTGTTATAGGTTACTAAACTCTTTGGTAATGTTTTCTGAACTATTACTTCTTGTCAAATATTTAGTGAAATAAAGATGTGTCTGAGCCAATAAAATAAGATTTTATTATTTAAAGTATTTCACGATCCTATATTTTAACAAGAACATCTCGTATGCAGCTAGATCCTAGGCTGTCGTTCAATTAGCGGTGAGAGGTGTCTTGAGACAATCTCAGGTAAATGTGACTTGCCGTAATCTGCATACACTGTACCTTCTAGTGAATAACTACTGGCACACGCAAGGACGAAATACACGGGACTGTAGTTGGGACGCTCACGTTAACGAAACGATAAAATATGAACTAATATTGGACACTGTTTATGTTGTGAAAGAGCAGAGCAATTGAGCGCCGATTTCGAAAGTAAGTGAAGCGTCATTTAATAATTATTTTTTTACTTTCTAGGAACATGGAAATCGGTTTATGTTTTTGGTATTTTTTTTATTTGCACAAACAAATACTGTCAAAAGTTTGAAGCTTGATAAAATTAGCCAAGCCCGCTACAGGATACTGCTACATTTGAAGGATGTGGTTGGACACTGACAGAGACACTTCTTCTCTTCTTCGTCAAGAGTCTTCTCAACTTATTCCTTAGGAGTAGCAGCGTTTCTGTTGCTAAATTTAGGTAGGTAATAAATTCTATCTGGTATTGATTCCAGATGTCCACGGAAAGCAGTACTATCATTAGGTAGTCTTCATTCTCTTTTGTTAATTTTATTTTATAAACAAAAAAATATAACCGCCAGCAGAGTAAATTAGTTTAAATGCGACTGCCCCAAAAATACGAGCGTATGTTTTGTCTCACGTAAGACACCTTGAATATTTGAACGCAGGCGTATTTCGCGTAAATTGTGTTACATAGTACGCGACATCCTCGTGTTGACTATATAGATGATTTATTTACTGGTTCCTTATTCATGTATGTAACTAGATAGACAGGATAGAGCTTGTCCGTAATTCTTGAAATTGATTTTATGGAGTTTCTAGCGAATGAAACTAGCCGTAAAGTCATATTTCAAGGCTTCTCTTATGTGTTTGTGAAGTTAAGAATATGTAATACCACTCACCATACCATATGTCCACTCAGAATTTGTTATTTAAAAAATAAAAACAGTTACCCCTGGATCACTTTTAATATTAGGGAAATGATGAAAACGAGAGATCAGGCGCAGGTGAGAGCACGTAATACTAAGCTGGACTTGCATAAAAAATATTATAAAGAGCTTAAAAATATTGTAAGTTCCGCTATTGTCCGTGAAAAATCGGCATATTTTAAGTTTTATGTCAATTCCAAGTTAAGTCAACCTAAGGAAATGTGGAAACATATTAAGCGGCACGTTCAAATAAAAAACACAAATAGCTCTCTCCCTTCACATCTTCAAGATCCTAATGTGCTGAATGACCACTTTCTGCTAATGCCTGGTGGAAGTGATGTGTCTATGTCACTGCTCACAGCGTTTGAATTTAATAGGTATTCTTCGGATTCATTTCAATTTAGGGCTGTTTCAGAATGTGAAGTGCTTAAAGTTTTTAATGCACTAAGCTCTACTGCAGTGGGATGTGACGGAATATCACTCGATATGTGGAAGTTAGTACTACCCAACTGTCTCACGACAATAACAACCTTAATAAACAAGTCGTTTGAAACTAGTATCTTTCCTGAAGTGTGGAAGCGAGCCCTGGTAAAGCCTGTCCCAAAAATAGATAATCCAGTCGCCCTCTCTGACCTGCGACCCATTAGCATCCTTCCCTGCCTGTCAAAAGTTGTTGAGAAAATAGCTTCTGGCCAAATTATTAGCTACCTCGAGTTGAATAATATTTTACCTCTCAGGCAATCTGGATTTAGGAAGAAGCATAGCACAACTACGGCTTTAATGGAGGTAGTTGATGAAATTTTGTCCGCCCAGGACAAAGGGGAGGGTACTATTTTGACTTTACTAGACTTTTCGCGCGCGTTTGAAACCCTTAACATTGCACTCCTGCTCTCTAAGCTCTCGTACTATGGCTTTAGCTTAAAAGCTGTAAAGTGGTTCGAAAGCTATTTTATAAACCGAACGCAATTGGTTGAACTTCGTAAAGATGGTAATAGTTTCATAAACCAGTCAACTGCCAAGATTATTACTCGAGGAGTACCTCAGGGGTCTATTTTGGGGCCTCTCCTGTTCATCTTATATAGTGCGGATGTAATAGAAAATATAAAATTGTGCAAATTTCACATGTATGCAGATGACTTACAAATATATATCTCATTCAAACCAGGTGATACGGATACGGCAGTAAAGAAATTAAATTCTGACCTTGAAAATATATCTAGGTGGTCTAAACGCAACGCCTTAGTGTTGAACCCGAAAAAAACTAAGTTTCTGATTTTGGGAACATCAACACAGATCCGTAAAATAGGTGCAAAAAGTCCGACGATTACTTTAGACGGTGAACCAATAGATAGGGTGACAGAGGCACGAAATCTTGGGGTGATCATTGATGAAAATCTTAGATTTGAGAAGTATATTATGAACACGGTACGTAACTGTTACTATAGACTGAAAATTTTATACCGTATTAAAGATTATCTTAGTGTGACATTACGCGTTAACCTTTGCGAAGCCCTTGTTTTGTCTAAGTTAAATTACGGAGACACCCTCATTGGGCCACGTCTTCTAGCACGTACAAAGAAAATAATCCAACGAGTACAGAATGCCTGTGCGCGCTTTTGTTTTAATATCCCGCCTCGCTCCCATGTTACTCCCTACATTAATACAGCCAACATACTAAAAATGGACTTCCGCAGGCAATTACATCTCGCCACGTTACTATTTGGCATTATAAATAATAAAGAACCTTTATACCTCTTCAACAAGCTGGCGTGGGCCAGGGATTATTTACACAATAGAACACGATCTGCTCCGGATAAATTGTGGTACCCATCCTACTGCTCAGCTGCCTTCAGGGGCAGCTTCAGGTACAGCGCCACGAAATGTTGGAATAACCTACCGCCTCCTCTTCGGAACCTAAAAACAATAGGGAGTTTTAAATATAAACTAAAAATGTTACTATTACAAAAACAAAAAGAAGATAATAACTAACTAAGGTATAATAGGAAACATAGTAAAAAGTTATTATCCCATATTCAACAACGCTCGCACACGTACACATATTTTATACCACACACACGTATATTAAATACCTATTATAATTCCTTTGCCTTAGTTCTAGTTAGGGCTTTATCTGAAGTAACCATAACCTACCGCTAATTTGTAGCTCATTGGCATGGATGCTGGTTTCCACATTTCGGGCGCGGTGCTACTGGGTAGTGGGAGGGTATTATCGGAGCGCATGGCTATTGTCATACGGAAATGTTCCATTCTCAGTCGTCCTGTGAATAATAAGATAGTACTTAAAATTGCTTGGCTCAATAATAAGATTATTTGTAGTGTACATGTGTCTATAAAATATTTGTACTTACCAATTTATATAAACAATGAGTAGTAACCCAGTGCAGTTTCGAACATATGTATATTATACGCATCAAAAATGATTTGTAAGATAACTGTTTCGGGCAGGCGGCGGCCGTCCGAGCCGCCTCGTATCATGGGACAAACTGAAAACCAGAGCTGTGGGTAGGTGTTTTTAACCGCTCATGGCATAATTCTGAGTTTGCTCCCTTTCGCGATTGTTGCAGCGCATAGTACTTTAACGGCACTAGATAAGTATAACCTTTGCTTTGTTATTGCCTTTTGTTTGTTTTGTTCAAGTTTTTATTTCTTTATTTTTTCTTGGTATTATTTTTGTTTTTTTGTGATTTTGCTTTTTTTTTCTCTTAAATTTATTTTTTTAATTTTTATTTTAGTATATTTAGTTTTAAAAATTGTACTGTGTACTGCAATTGTGGTGAATAAAGTATATTATTATTATTATTATTATTAATAAGCAACAAAATGGCGATAGCCTATTTGTTGAAACAACCCCAAGCACTGATATCTGAGCCAGCAGGCACATGTAAATTATTTTCACATCACAGGTGGTAGAACTCTTTGTGATTTGACTCCAGTGGCACCACCACCACACCTATATCTGCCTAATAACAGCAGTGTTAGGCGATGCTGTGTTCGGTTTTGAAGGGTGTGGTAAGGGAGACAGACTTTTCCGAGGCGTTCTAGCTTAGTCCTCAGGGGTAGCGGCGCATCTGTGGCTGACCTCAGGTAGGAATATCTAATCCTATCTGAGGTTGATTACAGACGGCATGGGCGGCAGTAGCCACTTACCATCAGGTGGACTGCATGCTCGTCTGCTACTGCTATATTGTATTGTGTGTTGTCACTTGTTTGGTAGTCAAAGTAAATCATGGTTATTTTTTGGTTTGATTGCCTAGTAGGTAGAGCTTACTTTAAATCCTTAAACCGAAAGACGGCATGGGAATTGCATTTGAAATTTCCTCTTTCTACTCGGGCTTGTGCTGAGCTTTCAAATGCACAATCCGTCAATCTGATTGACTGATCCCTAATACTTGAGCTGGAATATGCAGGAATATTCCGAAGCATTTCTAATATGAGCGGAACTTGTCAACTTGTAGTGTTGTAATAGTATGGCTTATGACTTTGTTATTAGTTCTCGTGGAGTACTTATAGATTTTATTTATTTGTACTTTTTTTGCACATAACTTTTTGTCAATATTTTGTATTTTTTGTAGAAGTTACAAATGACCATACCGTGCACCTAGAGTGTAGGCATTAGTGAATCAGGAACACAGCAGCCCTTAACATTACTATTATTAGGGAGGGAGAAATATGTGTGGTGTTGGTAATCCTCTTCACTCTGAAAGGAGACCAGTTCCCAGCAGTGGGACAGTATACGTTGATGACGACGATACTGCATCATTATCCACATCCCACTGCTGGGCGGGGGCGCTATCTTAATGCTGGGATTTACGTAAATTGGGAAAAATGTGCATATTAGGATCTTAGTTTTATTCCTTTAAGATTAGAATCCTAATATTCACATTTTGCGCATAAAATAAAAAACCTTAGTACGGGTAGGATGTAAACCTCGGGTCTTCAACATAAGGGGTAATTCACATTACGCCATCACTCCTAAACGAAATCTACTATAAAACCACAGGCCAGGTGGTCTCCACGTTGAAAAATCTCCAGTTTACGTCGTTAGGGCGAACGGTGACGTGAGAACAGCTTACGACGCATCGTGACGCTGTGAGGACCGAATTCAATGGACCGGATTGTGGGGCGGCCACTGCTCTGCAAATGGCTAACACTGGAGTGATACAAGTTATACGCTGTACGCGTTCAAGGTCAAAAAGCAATCCACATAACCAGACATGAAAAAAGATTCACCGTCATACCAATATATAAATAAATATAATTTATGGTTTTTAAAGTATGATAGCTGTTGTACACATGTAGTTATTTTATTTATTTATCTATTTATTATTTATGCACACAAAATACAGATACAAGAAGAAAGAATTATCTATATAATACTCATTTCTATATCCTCAATTTTAGATACATCAACGTAGCATAATTTAGTTTAAGGTTATAAAATAATCTTCGTTGTATTTAGCCATGTAGCGGACGAGCATATGACGAGGCTGATTTTAAGCAATCACTATTAAATCTGTTTTTTCATATCTGTACCCTTACCCATACCATGAGTTTTCAAAACATCCCACAATTTTAATTACGTTTACTCAATCCATTATTTTGTTCCGTTTGCTTCAGTAGACTGAGTAAACATAACAATAAGTAAGTGCTCAAGTCTCTTTGTCTGCCTCACATGTGCGCAAAAGAAGAGACAAAGCATAAAACACCATTTTGTCAATATAGACATTTAATATTATGTTACTGACACAATAGTTCTGATACAATCCGCTAAGGGCCCTGATTGGAAATTGTATTTGCAAACACGTAAACAAATACCAAAATAGTCATATCTGTCAAAACGTAAAAACTCGTTGTAAGGGTACTGTACGTTACCCAAATAGGACAGTAATTTAATCACACCGATCATAAATACCACAGTATCATCTAAATTCGTCTAACTTCATTCTCACAACTAGAAACATAGTAGCACCACTTAAGACAGTGCATAGAGAATTGAACGCTGTCACTTCTAACTTGTACCACACACCCAATACTGCACAGGAAGACAGTAAGCTGTTGGGCGGCACCGGAAATTGCGCGGGGCGGGGGCATGAATCAACGTGCGCCGTTGTTTATTGTAACACTAAGTTCTGTGCTATGCGGGCTGATTGTCATGTTATGCAGTTTGGATAGGTAAATGAATGCTTAGCACTAACATTTAGTACTTAGCAACTAACAACTTAACAACTGCAAATTGGATTGAGTCTGTTTTGAAGCTCGAAGACTTTATGCTCAATGTACTTGTAGGGTTGATATCAAATATCTTAATGTAATTGATTTCGTGGTACTTATGGTAATTGGATAACAGTCGTTCAATCTGTTCACTGGACGGGCAGCTTCAAAACAGTCGGAAAGAGTTTACAACTAACTCGTACCTTCTTACATCAATCCCGTTGCATGCAGTGTAATTGAGTATGATCCAAAGCTCAACTATGGAAGACTCATGCCCAAGACTTACGTCCAGTTGTGTAACAAAAATGCATGAATCAATGTGCGCCGTTGTATATTGTAACACTAAGTTCTGTACTATGCGGGCTGATTGTCATGTTATGCAGTTTGGATAGGTAAATGCATGCTTAGCACTAACATTTAGTACTTAGCAACTAACAACTTAGCAGCTAGCAACTTAGCAACTGCAAATTGGATTGAGTCCGTTTTGAAGCTCAAAGACTTTATGCTCAATGTACTTGTAGGGTTGATATCAAATATCTTAATGTAATTGATTTCGTGGTAGTTATGTTAATTGGACAACAGTTGTTAAATATGTTCGGAGGGTGGGCAGCATCTAAACAATTGGAATGAGTTTACAACTAACTCGTATCTTCTTACATCAATCCCGTTACAAGCAGTGTGGTGGAGTATGATCCGATGCTCAATTATGGAAGACTCATGCCCAAGATTCATTTCCAGTAGTATAACATAAAAGCATGAATCAACGTGCACCATTGTTTATTGTAACAGATCTTTCATGGGCAACTGTATTCGCTACTACAATAAAATACCCGACCACATTTTGAATCTCACAGAAAAAAAGTTTAAACATGTCGTTAAACTAACGCTATGTAAAAAAGCGTACTATAAAGTAAGTGATTATTGGACTGACAAAACGGTGTGGTCTGAATTAGCTCCAGCTCCACATGTACCATTACGTTAAGTTAACATTGTCAAAAAAAAAAAAAATTTTAAATATGTGTGTTATGGAGTTTCTTTCGTCGCTTCTTCTCCATAACGAAACACCTTGTGAAGTGGTGGTAGTTGTTTTGACATTAAAAAAGTGCTCTGTAAAGAACCTATTTTGAATATAAAAAAAAAATGATTTGATTTGATTTGATTTGAATTTGATCATGCCCAAGACTTACGTCCAGATGTGTAACAAAAATGCATGAATCAATGTGCGCCGTAGTTTATTCTAAGTTTTGTACTATGCGGGCTGATTGTCATGTTATGTTATTTGTATAGGTAAATGAATGCTCAGCACTTAGTAACTAGCAACTTAGCAACTGCAAATTTGATTGAGTCTGTTTTGTAGCTCGATGTTAAAAGTATTTGTAGCATTAACATAAAATATCTTAATATAATTTCGTCGTAGTTGGCACCAATGCTCAATTATAGGAGACCCATTACCAGAAACAGAACATAAAGTGGTAAGCTTACTACTAAGACTTAGTAATTATTGTAACACTAAGTTCTTTGCTATGCGGGCTGATTGTCATCTTATGCAGTTTGAATACGTAAATGAACGCTCAGCACTTAGTAACTAGCTACTTATCAACTGCAAATTTGATTGAGTCTGTTTTATAGCTCGATGTTTAAAGTACTTGTAGTGTTAATATCGTATATCTCTATATAGAAGATCTCTTCGTAATGATTGTAATTGAATAACAGTTGTTAAATACGTTCAGCGTAGCTAACCTATTCAGAGTCTTCAAATCACCAAAACTATTTACTAGGTTTATGAAATAGTATCCAATGATAACCGAAATGTAACCGATTGTCTAAGCAAGGTAACATGAAATTTAGATACCAGCGGTCACACATTCAAACTTTCAACCACGCCCGATGTTACTTAACTTTTAAATCAGGTGTAAATATTAAAATGGCTTAAGATAAACGTTCTTTAAAGATTTTAGGGAACCTTACATTTCTTTTGCGGGTGGAATTATTTCTTTAAGAAAAAGATATAAATAATAATAAAATACACACAGTGTAATCTTATAAGCCTTTTATTTTAAGAAACGCAATAAGCAGACTGAACTATCACACCGGACTTTTAATAAACTTGAAATGGAGAACGAGGCTTCCTTGAAAAATAACAGCCCATTGTCTACCTTAGATTAGTTTCATAGTTGTTTAAACTTGGTCTCGGGGAAATTTAATTCAGAGCGCTGTGAACGGCTCCCTCATTTCCTTGCTAAGACGAACTAACAGAATAGACTCCATGTTTATATTTATTTGTAATCATTAATAAACTATTTGTTGTACAGTGTTGAATTTAAGTGTCTGAACTAATAAAAAGATCGATCATAATCTAACAAGTAAGTTCTTAATTTTTCACAATTATGTGTGTTAAAGAATCACTTGCATACACGGCAAAAACATATCGTAAGATAAACCTTTTTTTTTCTTTTCGAGGGGAACCTTCAAAAGGTACCGGACGACTTGGTAGCGACGCCGGGTTATGTGGGATTTTTACCGCACTAAAACCCCCCCGGTGGCCGTCCTCGGCGCTTGTTGGAGAACTCCGGGATCTCCAACGGAACACAACCGGAGTCCTCCAAGCGCGATGCCCGGATCGGGCTCTGCCCTGGGGGAGCGTTCGCTCCTCCCACAACATCTGGTGATGACGACGGTATGCGACCACACATACCGCCGTCCTTCCCGGGTTAGCATACTGGACGGTTCGAGCTCCCACTCTTGCAGCCCGCAACCGCGGATCGTAAAGTAAACCTACATTTTTTGATTGTTTAACCTAACGGTTAGACAGACGTGCTACCTAATGGAAAGTAGGTAGTCAACGCCGCCTATGGACATTTGCAATTTACATGCCCGTGATATTAAAAAAATGTTTAATTGCCTATGTACAAGTATGTGCAATGCAAGAATGCCATCATGTGCCTCGTTTGAACAAACCAATCATGCATATGCTGAACAAATCAGCATGCAGCCCTCATGCATGGCCAAACAAATCAGCGTGCACTCCGATCCAATCACCGTACAACCCTCTGCTTCCGCATGCGGGGAGTTGACAGATTATCTGCATTTATGATACCTGTTCACCATAGACCAAAAATAAATAGATGAGGCCTTGAAATTAAGCATATTAATTTTCTTTAGCTTAGTGACTTCCAATAAGGCGTTAGCACAACACACATACACTAACACTGTATATGTTACTAACACACTATCTACACGTACTCTATTAATGAGTAATAGAGTACGTGAGAGAATGTATGAACATTAACTATCTATACTTTCAAATCGTGAAGATTGTGTTTGATACAAATTTAGTTAATTGGAATGGTTGGAAAAGACTTTAGAATGATATCTCGTTGAATTCATAACACGACAAAAAATATATTCACATAATTTACATAATATGCCAAAACCCACAAACAAACTTGTACTCAGTGTACTGCACCTCAACGTAATATTCCTCAAGGCTTTGTCTATGTTTTTTGGTCTGATTCTACCTCCTTTAGTAAGTATATAGATATAGTAGTATAGTAGATAGCAATTATTAGACATCTATTTAGTTACTTCATCCACGACATGTTTAAAGTGGAAATAGAAATACTTAAACTAAGTATAACTTTTGAGACTTAGTTATTATTGCTCTGCTGTATTCCTGTCTTCAGGACAGTCCAACTCCGGAGACACCACCGCTACGCGTACTCTTACATAATAACACCAGTATTAACTGGTATATTCTGGTTAGGAGGGTGTCGTAAAGGGTTCCACCGTCTTTACCTACATCTTGATCTTTTATCTTTAATGTGGCTCAATATATATAATATTTTTTAATAGATTATAGTAGCAAACTAGCATGAAGTCTAGCTCACGATATGGGCTCATACCATCATACGTCTATAGATCTGTAACAAAATCCATATAAAACAAAGGTCTTACTTGAAGTCTGAAGCTGATCACCGTTGCCTTACCCCTCCTAAGGACTCATAGTCACCTTATCCGTAACACAGCCGTCAGTAACTTTATTAGATTAGTTATCGCAAGCAAAGCCGCTAGCAATAAGTAGTCACGTTTACATAAATAATGCCAAAGATCTTTCTGGCATTTCACAAAAATCCCGTTGATAAATCACTGAACGTCAACGAGGGAATCAGGAACCCGTAGAATCTAGAGAGGTCCCATTCATTTTTATTCAATCGCAGCTCACAATAAATCTCATAACTTATTTACCGTCGCGCCGGATTGTCAAAATTAAGATATAAATCTTAAGCGCGGCCATTTTTTTTCGGATTCTTAGTTTTAAGGTGCAGTAACGCTATCCCTGTAGTTCCGGGACTAGAATAGGGCTACGGTATCCCCTGCCTGTAGCATAGCATAGTGGGTAGCAAGAATAGAAACTCGAACCGCCCGGGCAGCGAACCCAGGAAGGACGGCGGTATGTGTGGTCGCGTACCGTCGTGTGCACCAGATGATGTGGCCAGCGTCAAGTTCACCTGGACGGAGCTCGACGAGGCAACACTTTAAGAGGAAGCAGGTTACTTTCCTTTGGAGATTGGTACATTTGCAAGGTTTCACTTCGTAAAAAAGAAAAAATGCAGTTACACTTAAGTATGCATAAGAACAGTATTATTATCAACATTTATTTAACTAAATAGAAAACCATTTTACTGAATAATACACAATATGGAGAGGTACCATTCATTTTTATTCAATCGCAGCTCACGATAAATCTCATAACTTATTTACCGCCGCGCCGGAGTTGTCAAAATTAAGATATAAATCTTACACGCGGCAACTTTTCTCGGGTTCCTAATTTTAAGAAGCAGTACCGCACCAGTTATTATTATCAACTTTTATTTAACTAAATAGAAAACCATTTTACTGAATAACACACAATATGGAAAGGTTCCATTCATTTTTATTCAATCGCAGCTCACAATAAATCTCATAACTTATTTACTGCCGCGCCGGAGTTGTCAAAATTAAGATATAAATCTTACGCGCGGCCATTTTTCTCGGGCCCCAATCAGTTTGGTCCGAATTAGTTTGACCCGATTCTTAGTTAGAACCGAGTGTTTTGGGTAAACTTGGTTATTTATTATTTCGTAAGAAGTTGAACGTCCTTTAGGAACGTAGGGTGTTTACTGACTTCATAAATATGACGCCCTCCAGAGGACAGAGTCAGGAACTAAAAAGACTTGTTCTGTTGGGTATCAAATGAAAGGGCTCAATTCAAAAACATAATCTTTATTTAATTTATATTAAATCATAGTTATAAAACAATTTAATATATTCATTCATATTTTATAATCATTATTATGTATATTGTAAGCTATTGCTCGCTGCTTTCTACTAAATTTTGAAAAAATATTTTCAAGTTTAAAAAAATATATATCAATATCGATTTTTATATAGTACCAATAGCAGAACGTGAGCGCAAAATGAACGTCGTCAAAAATAGGTTTGAATTGTATTGACGAAAGCCACTTTCCTCTATTTTAATATTTTATGAATTATCTATATGTCGATAATATCGCGTAGAATTTTTGAATCAATATATCGACAATTTCAGAAACTTCCATCCGTTAATACCAGCTACTCCATAATGAAGAGCAGGTGGAAACTGACACAGATATTGATTTGCGCGACCTACTGACGACGCTTCGATAACTTGCAACTAAGAGCAGATTGCAGTGCTTTACCCATTTCAATAGGATGTTTTGCTGCAATATTTACGAGCGTTTCCATGGGATTAAATTGGCAGCCGGGCGGAATGTTGCCTGCATATTTTTAAAACAGGATCCTATTTGAGCTATGGGAAATTCGTTCAAATAACTTATTGAAATGTTTAATATTTGCAGCGTGGGTCTTTCTTATATATTATGTGCTTTATTCATAAGTGGTATTTATTGTTCTTAATGCGTTTAATGTTCAAAAATCCGTATATCGGGAAGTGCATCTTTGCAGGCAGAGTCCAGGACTAGAAAATTAATAAACCCTAATAGTAGGGACACAAAAAATATTTAGTTACGTTACACGTCACTTTAAGTCATAGAAAGGCGAGTTATGTGTTCCAAACTTCAACGTAATCGGTCCAGTAGATTCGAAGAAAAATTCGTACGGGTGAACAGGCCAAAATATATTTTCAATTTAAAATAAGTATTCGTCTACAAACTTTTACTTACCAAAGATCAAAAATATTACAATTTAAAGTGAAACGTGTTTTTATAATTTTATTTACACTAGCCCCGTCTATCTGACCATAAAATAGAAATTTAAAAGTGCAACTCAAAGTTTAATACATATTTATAAACGTATAACACTAAATTATCCGATTTATTTCATATAGTTTTTTTTACATTTTAATTTAGTTTATTATAATATTTTCGTAGTAAATTATTTACAATATTAACCTAATAGAAATACAAAAATTATTAATTAAACAGGATTTAAAATAGTTATGTATGACAAATAAATTAAATATAATAAGCTTCATCCAAATTGCTGTCCTTTAAATTATTTATAAATAAATCCAAAAGGTAACAAAACCCGCTTGCTCCGTGCAGTCTTTACTATCTTATCGAAGTATCGGAAACACTAAGCAACTTCCCGTGCATTCTTGGCCATTGACATATTGGCAACGGGGCGCGTGATTAAAATCTGTGGAGCGTGAGAGATAATCTGGCGTCAAACCAACGACCGCTCGGACGGTGTCCGGCGACTGAATATTCCGATACGGGAATTTCGAATTTGGCGGAGATCATGTTTTTAAAATGTTCATTTAGTCATTTGCTTAGACTTTGTTTAAAATAAGCGCACTTTTCATACAATTCTTTCATGAAATTGTCCGTTGAAAGCAATATTATTAAAAAAATATAACATTGTAGAATGAATGACACTCGAAATGTGACACTCTACTACCCTCTACAATTGTCCAATTTCGATCTTTATTCAGCAAAATATGGAGAGATTGGTTATTAATAACGGACGTTAAACGTGTCTTTTTATTCATATTAGTCTCATCTATCTAACTATAAAATAGCGAAATTTAAAAGTGCATCTCAAAGTTTAATATTTCATGATACATGAGAGTACAAACGAAATAAAATCGAAAAGGTAAAACCGGCTTGCTCTGTACACTCTTTACTATCTTATCGAAGTATCGGAAACACTAAGCAACTTCCCGTGCATTCTTGGCCATTGACATATTGGCAACGGGGCGCGTGATTAAAATCTGTGGAGCGTGAGAGATAATCTGGCGTCAAACCAACGACCGCTCGGACGGCGTCCGGCGACTGAATATTCCGATACGGGAATTTCAAATTTGGAGGGAGATCATGTTTTAAAAAAATTCATTCGGAAATTTGCTCGCTGTGTGTCTATAGCATGTGTATTTGTCATTATTATTGTCATTGTCCCCTATCCGTTTTACCACTGGTAATGTATAGACTGAAACAGAAAAATTCTTCAATCAGGAAAACCGTCTCGAATCCCCAAGTTAGCAAAAGGTAAGAAAAAAAATCAAAGACTAGCCGATATTAAGTTCTTTTTCCTCGACTTCGACTACGTAACTGCGTTCGGTCCATCTGATGGGAAGTGATTACTAGCATCCATGAATATCTGCGTAAATCTTCAAGTCAAATCTTCAGTCAAGTTTATTTTAGAAGTTGACCATAACTGTCGGGAACACCTTTTGATAGTTGTAAAATGATAGATGTTTTGAAAGAAATTAAGTTTATTGCGTAATAATATGATTGTTGTAATGATAGTGTGAGTACACTGACGAAATTATCCTGTTTTGTACGCGTCACGTAGTGCACTGAATGTTTCTACGATTGGCGTAAATGCGTGGTCAGCGATGCGCGGTCAAAGACCGTACATAACGTTACCTTACTCCTGAGCACTAAGATTAACCTACCTTTCTCTTTCTACCTTTTAATGCAATCCAGAACATACTTCCATTTATAAACCAATAACGAAAACAATACTCTCTAAGCCATACAAGACTGGTTTAGTTCTCGGATTACGCGGAGCGGTGAAGTTGGATAAAAAAATTAAAATTCAATCTAGCGACTGGATCTCGGAGGTCGACGCAAGTTTCTCAGGAAATGAGAGAACCGTTCAGTGCACTGGATTAAGTTCCACAAGTTTAAACAAGTATGGAAGTAATCTGAAGAACAATGAGTTATTTTCAACGATGTTTGTTTTTTATTTTTTCAGTTGTCTAATCAATTTATTTCAAATAATATAACATTAAGTCTAAGATGAACACGTATTGTTTGAACCTGTTTACAGATCGTTTACTAAACTAGTGAAGTTATACCCGTTTCTGTGCTTCAGAGTGTATGTTAAGCCTCAATTCTGATTGTTACATAGGAGTAGATAAATCATGTCCGAGATTTTACGGATAGTTTGAAAACATTCGTCATGGATTCGTCACTAATTCCTTCCTTCTTTTATCTTCCAACTTCACATTGACTAATTTGTCAAGTTCGTGTAGTTGGTGGCAGACAGACATATAGCCACGAGAATCATACTATAATGGTTTTCTTTATCTAGAGAACCCTAAAACCGATTCAAAGTATGACAATTGGACCAAACATGATCTATTCCTATTTGGTGACACTCAAATCCAGGGAACGAATGGCTAAAATATTGGCGCTCTCAAAGCGCCGCTACAGTCTGTTATTGGCGGAATATTTCAGGAATTTCAGCTGAAACTCATCGTTATCGACGTATTGCAGGCACTGGGATGTTTTTACCATCATTCGTTGGAAACGGGAGAGGACACAAATTTGTCCAAATGAATTTCGCAAACGTTTGTGTGTACTCTGTACATGTGTAAAGAGAACTGTTAGTGTAAATTTAAATATATTTACAATCTTTATGAAAGGATCAATATAAAAGTCGTTTTTAGCTATTTTATTTTTTGACTCGATTGCAGAGAGTCAAATGGACATGGTCTAAGCGAATGTATGTTTTTATTTTTATAATGTAAGAGTAGCAGACGAACATGCAGTCCACCTGATGGTAAGTGGCTACTGCCGCCCGTAATAAACCCCCGGATAGGATTAGATATTCCTACCTGAGGTCGGCCACAGATGCGCTGCTACCCTTGAGGACTAAGCTGGAACGCCTCGGAAAAGTCTGTCTCCCTTACCACACCCTTCAAACCGGAACACTGCAGCGCCTAAAACTGATGTTATAAGGTAGAAATAGGTGTGGCGGTGGTGTCGCCAGAGTCGAACCACAAAGGGTTCTACCACCTCTTGTATTGTCATTATATCGTTTTTTGACATGCCCTAAAGTCCATACAGTACCTATGGCTATCATGGTGTAATTTACGCGGAACAATGCCGACATGCGCAGTTAAGGCACGAAATCGAAGAAAAAGTGAATAGATGACAGTGACAATTGTCAAAAGGTTACATTTTCTTGTTAGGAGCGAGTAATCTTTACTAATCAATGACAGTACCCTTAGTATGAGTTTTTACAAAAATGACTTTTTGTATTTGTTTACGTATTTTCCATACATTTCGAATCAGTTCTGATACAGTCCGCTAGGGGCGATGATTGGAAATGTATGGGCAAATACGTTAAAAAATACTAAAACAGTATTTTTTGTAACAACTCATACTAAGGGTACAGCTTAACCGACTGACTTATAGAGTTGTCCAAATAATTAACAAAAAGATTGGCAGAAAGTGATTGGCAAATGTTTGTTGACTATGTGGTTTGAATAGATTCATTAGATTTGATTTACAGTTTTGTAAATGTGATAACAATTTTAATGCTTTGTGGTAACAATTAGCTAACTAATTTACATATGAACAATCTTGTAAAATTTATAAACAAAATGATAATTGAAAACGGATTTCAAAATCACTTCAATTATATAAATGTTATAACACAAAGACATCCAACTGTGGAGTAGTATCAGACCGGAATCGTTAATAAGTCTGTAACAAGTTTGGAAGGTGGTAAAACCCTTTGTGATTCGACTCCGGCGGCACCACCGCCACACCTACTTCTGCCTAATAACAACAGTGTTATTCGCTGCTGTGTTCCGTTTTGAAGGGAGTGATAAGGGAGACATACTTGATTACAGATGTCCATGGGCGGCTGCAACCACTTACCATCAGGAGGACTGCATGCTCGTCTGCTACTCCTATATTATAAAAAAAGAAAGACTTTAAACAAGAACGCAGCAGGACTTAACACTACTATAATTACGCAGAAATAGGTGTGGCGGTTGTGCTGTCGGTGTTGTAACACAGAGGATTCTACCACATTCAAAAGTTGTTGTTATACCGGCTATAATAATAAACATTACGCACTCTGGAAAAATCAAGCGACGTCTATTACCAGATAGATCTCTGTAATACTCATATAGTCGGACGGTAAAGGCTTAATAATAATAATATACTTTATTGTACCCATAAATAGAAATATACACAACTAAAATTTATAACTTTAAAAATACAGTAGGCGGCCGTATCGCTAATCAGCGATCTCTTCCAAGCAACCTACAGGTGCGGAGTAAAGTAAAAAGAAATAGAATCAAAGGTAGGGTGAAAATAACAGTTTGAAGGAATAAATACAAATTTTGGAACGAATTAATTGAAGACTGTATTAAGTATTTGAAAGAAAATAGCGAGATTTAATAGAGTTAATCGCTTAGTAGGCCACCGATTTTACGTTTTAAGCACTGAATCCTAAAAAAAATCGATTCAATAACTGCGAATATTTTGTTAGCAAAACCGCAGAGCATAGCCAGGTAATAGCCAATTAGTATAGTAGTTGAAAATAATTTCTGTCGGCTCACCGCTAATCGGTTTTGACCACAAATCTGAAAATATTTTATGGTGAATTATAAAACCAATTACCGTTGGCACCTCTGTTCAGTTGACATAATATGTTTTGTAAAACATTTACATAAATGGATTTATTGAATTAGAATAAAAATGTATGAATAATCACTTATTACTTTTGACAAAAGTCCTATATTTTCTTAAAAAATGAGCTTTTCCTTTAGTTTGTTATTTTTCATTAGAAATTGATTGTTACGGTGGCACTATCCGATAGTGGAATAAAACAGGATGTGTTTTATTTTTCAAAATGAACTCATTCGACCCCCGTCATGGAAAAAAGATATTTACAAAAGCTAACGAAATAGTTTTAATTTTTATCAAAATCGGCCTGATAGCCTTTCAGCATTTTCGCTAATCCTCGTAGATGCGGATTTGGCACGGAAGGCCTATTTAAAAGCACACTGTATACATACGCATAAATAAATAAAATTTTAGGTTGAAACCTCAAATCCAAACCTCAAATCTAGACCAAAATCCATACAACACTTTTATCAGTAGGTATTACGTTAAAAAACCAGCCAATTGTATGATATATGTATTGTAGTAGTTGTAACGTCTTTGTTATATTTTGTAGGGTTCTCTGCACAAAGCGGTGAGTCTTCGAAGGTTTTCTTTATATTCGTCGCGATAAATAGACAAGGACGAAAGGTCTTTTGTAGTCTAGACGCGTCGGGATCAAATTACCTTTCTAAGAATTTTTGCACTAACAATAAATATTTTAAAAATTCGCTAATAACTCCTTTCATATTTGAAGTTAATTGTGTAAAATGGCTTCACATTGCGGTGCTCTCGAAAAAGCTTATACATGAAACATTTCGAAGGTATTGGCCTCTTTAAATGTGGGGAGAGTTCTTAACTAAGAGCGAGACATGAAATGGGTTGCAACCAAAAAAAATAATCCTTGTAACCTTAAGTATCTTTTGAATGGTTATTCTATCGGAATCAGTAAACTTGTAACTAAATTAGAAGTACAATAATAGATTTTTATTAATTAATATCGTGCATATAAGCTTAAATTCTTACAAAATATATTTCAAAAAATATTTTAGGGTTTCCAACTTAAGGTTTTTCTATGATTACATACATATAGAACCAAGGTACAAAATCTCAAAGGTGAAGTCTATCAATACGCACTTAGCTAGCGCAGTGGACTATGACCTAATCTTTCTCATTCTGAGAGGAGACCCGTGCCCGGCAGTGAATTGATGTTGTTAATGACAATAATACTCATGTAACTTAAAAATTATTTACTATTCTTGCGTAAAATTATAAAAACTTCTCCATTCCCTCGTCGAATCGCCTTAAAACAAAACCTATATTTAACCCAAAAGGAAATCGTGAATCTTTATATTTGACGTTTATCTTTAGAACAGGAAAAGCCGCGATTTGGACAAATATCGACACCTCCGTCAACCTTCGCGAGACATTTGACACATATCAATCAATGGGATGGGCTGGAAGGTTGTAATTTTAACAATGACAGAAATCAAAGGATTTTTGTTAAGATTTTAGGAACCTTCATTAAAAAAATAATATGTATTTATTACGAGCTGAGCCTCACTGTTTCGTTTAAAAGTTTAAATACTGGAATGCTTTCGTGGAATTATTTTTTTTTAAGCGGACCTCAAATATTTTTTATAAAATAACAGTAGCCTAAACTTATAACATCTACACGCCAGTGAAAAATCTGACCAGCTGTTTATAAGATAAGCCGGAACAAACTAACAGACGGACAAAAAGTTTAATGATTATTTCTTGTTATACGTATCCTATATACTTTCATTTATATGATTTCCTCATGATATCGCCTAAAAAACAAAAGCAATATTTATCCCAGAAGGAATTAGAACAGGAAATCCGCGATTTTGACAAATATCGACACCTCCGTCAACCTTCGCGAGACATATGACACATATCAATCAATAGGATGGGCTGTAATTTTAACTATGACAGAAATCAAAGAATTTTTATTACGCTTTCAGAACCTTATTTATGAAAACAGTAGTTGCGATTAAAGTTATATAGTTAAAAAAAATGTTTATATTATATATTTTTTTTTAAACAGAATACTACAGTCACGTGTTCTTTTATTCACAAGTTTTAATAAATGTGCAATTAACAAGAAAAGAACATGTGAAAAACAATACTTTGCAAATTTTCATTGTAACAGCTAAAACCTACTTGACTACTAGTCCAAGATCCGAGGTCCATATTTATTCAGCCTCTTGAAGTTTCCATAAGGTCATATCCATATTTTCGTACGCCTTTCTAAGCGTCCATTGTCATGTGTAAGTCCACACAAGAACACACTTGACCGATTTTCGCTTATTTTAATATCCCGACTATTTCTGACTCAGATAGTTGACTCGACGAACTATCTGAATATTCTTTGTTAGAATAACCAATAATGTCTTATTACATTATATATTATCGGTAGAGTACACAACGATTGGGGATCGTAATCCTTCTGCAAAAAGCAACGGTTAGAGAGATCGGCAGTTGAATCATCATCAACTCATTAATGTCCCTCTACTGGGTACGGGTCTCCTCTAAGTGATTAGGCCATAGTCCACCGCGCTGGCCATGTGCGTATTGGTAGACCTCACTTACCTTTGAGATTTTTTTTAATAAATCTCTCAGGTGTGCAGGTTTCCTCACGATGTTTTTCCTCAACGTTTAAGCAAGTGATAATTAATTCTGAATGGAAGTGTTAAAATAGTTTGAAGGGAATGGTAAGTTTCAGGCAGTTACTAGAGACATTCCAATATAGCCCTCTGGAATAACCACCTGAAAGACGTCCAATACTATTTGGAGGGTGATGACCGCTTATCATCAGATGTAGAGGTGTCTATATAAAAACTTAATACTGCTTGGATGTTTTTTTTATAATATAGGAGTAGCAGACGAGCATGCAGTCCACCTAATGGTAAGTGGCTACTGCCGCTCATGGACATCTGTAATCAACCCCAGATACGATATTCCTACCTGAGGTCGGCCACAGATGCGCCGCTACCCCTGAGGACTAAGCTGGAACGCCTCGGAAAAGTCTGTCTCTCTTACCACACCCTTCAAAACGTAACACAGCAGCGCCTAACACTGCTGTTATTAGGTAGAAATAGGTGTGGCGGTGGTGCCACAAAGGGTTCTACCACCTTCAAAATGTTCCTTAGTGACACCAATAACTGTATAACACAAGTAAATACTGCTGCCCCAATCTCTGGTATGAATTGAGTTGTCTCCTACACGATGCGCAGGAAGACACAGAGTTCTGTTCTAAGCCACGTGGTTAGAACTTACTTAGCAATAAACTGGAAGTAATTGGTTAATTCGTGGCTAAGTTGCCGCGGACAACGAATAGAGGATTTGGCGAGCTGCCAATGTTACCGGATAGAACCTAAGACCATATTTATGATACAGTAAGAACAGATACATTTTAAGATAAAAACCGATTAGCGGAAGCTATCGACCACGATCCATGCAACTAAGTGAAAATATTGGTAATGTTGCATCGTAGTACACTCAACGACGGATATATGGGCGGTGAGGCATTTTATAATATATAATATTAATTTTTATCATGTTAATTTTGATTGTCAATGTGGAATTAATATTTAGACTAAAATATGGACGATTTCCGGTAGTACTTCAAAACACTTTGTTAGTCATACCAAATAAATTATATAAATTATAATAATATTAAAATACTTATTCTCGTATTTTTAAAACAATATTTTCAATATAATGTTATTTTATTAACAGTTAAATTTATTGTGAATCACGTCACTTGTTATAACAAAACAAGTGATGTGAGAGGGTAGTTCTTATGCTGTTTGTCACTCGAGTAGTATTTAAGTCCACGCGCTGGTAGAGCGTGGTTCATTCGCATTTAATCAGTCGTGTAAGCCGTTACTCTGCCCGAATTGTAAATAAAAGTGTATAAAAGTGATTCTCATATTAAAGACATTTCGTTCAGTTTATTAATAAAGTGCGGTAGTGGGATATCGCCGACAGATACGATCGTCTGGCAATATTGGTATTAACATATCGTGATACTCTCAAAGTTAGCTGTGATCCGCTTGGATCGAAATTCTCTGAGTAACTCTGAAATATTATTAGCAGTATAAGTAGTACTCTCGATGTTGGCAGCGATCACGATGCATCTCGATATATTGCGTATAAGGGTAGTAATCGTGTCATGATCCACTCGTTACCTATTAAAAGATCCATTATAATATTTTGCGACGATTGATAAATCAAAGGTGTAAATAGATCTAATTTCGATTCCTTGCTAGGCAGGCATATCTGAATCTTGTCCCTGTAGTTCCGGGATCAGAATAGGGCTACGGTATCCTCTGCCTGTCGTAAGAGGCGACTAAAAGGGGGCTTTCGGGGTTGCGGGTGGCAAGAGTGGGAGCTCTAACCGCCTGGCTAGCGACCCCGGGAAGAACAATGGTATGTGTGACCTCATACCGTCGTACGCTCCACATGGAGTGGCGAGCTTCATAAGCATCTGGGCGGAGCCAGACGGGGCCACGCGCCAAAAGGACTCCGGTTGCGTTCCTTTGGAGATCCCGGAGTCCTCTACACAGCGCTGAGGACGGTCACCGGGGGGTTTTAGTGCGGTAAAAGTCCCACATAACCCGTCGTTGCTCCCACGGCGTCGGGTGCCTTTTGAAGGTTTCCCTCTCGTCAACAAAAAAAAAGGCATATCTGAATCTATGTTAGCCGCGACACAGGGAATCCTAGTATGAGGTTATGACTTTAATAATGTTAATTATTATAATTATACTAGTTGTAAGTCCAAGTATGTTATTAGAGATACATATATGTACGTTGTATTTTTTCAAGTTTATTATTTTTATTTTACACACAATACACAATTCTATTGCATATGCTATTGTACAATTACGTCATTATTCAGATATACCGCGATGTATACCGCAATTTCCTTACACTTATTGAATGTCGTGAAATGATGAAGCTTGTGTTACACTAACAGATGACTTTCGTCGAGTACATAAAGTGGTGGCATAATAACAAGGTAATATAGAAGTAAAATGTATAAATAACATTTTCTAAACCCAGACTTATAAGAAACGTGGACTCGGAAATCATTTTTAATTGTTATTGCCTGTTTGTACGGTTAATTTTAACTACTGAATCAATTCGGTCAGAAATTTTATTAAAACATTCTATAATTACCGGGAAAATAGGTTACTTTCAATCAACCTGTTCATTCCGTGAATAATAATATAAAATAAGCAAAAAGTTTATATATAAAATAAAAAAATCCAAAAATTTTAATTTCTGATCTTTTCCAAATTATCATTAGCAAGATACTATTAGTGTGACACAAGCTTTAAAAGCCACATTACTGTATTCTCTAAGGACAAACGACGTTCTATTGAAAAGGTATACTCGTCGCAACACTTTTGATGTAACATTTTGTCAGAAATTCAATATATTATTAATATGATACGTGACGGGTGATAAGGATTTATTAAGTACGGTGTACCGGGTTTGAATCCCAGACACCTTAAAGAACTCTTATGTTTTTTTAGGTCAAAAAATCCCTGTGAGGAAACCTACATTGGAGAGGTTTTCACGATGTTTATAAGGAGTGACAGGATTATAAGGCAAACAGTACCCTTACCATGAGTTTTCAAAACATCCCACATTTTTACGTTACGTTTACTCAATCCATTATTCTGTTACGTTTGCTTAGTAGAGTCTTTTTGTCTACCTCACATGTTCGCAAAAAAAAGAGACAAAACATAAAGCGCCATTTGTCAATTTAGACATTTAATGTTACGTTACTGACACTGTAGTTCTGATACAATCCGCTAGGGGCGCGGATTGGAAATTGTATGGGCAAATACGTAAACAAATACCAAAACAGTCATATTTGTCAAAACGTCAAAACTCATGGTAAAGGTACAGTAAGAAATTGTGCACTCAATGAGCCTTCTCCGGTTTGAACTCTATTTACATAATTTTCGAGTATTCTTCTACGTTACATTGTTTGGAAATCAATAAAAAAAATCTTTACATCTTACCCGATCCTACTCACGGCATACCTCATTGTACTGTTATTTGAACATCAAAGATAATTTTGTGGTCCACAAAGTCAGCTTACGCAGCTGATTCAGTGCCCCTGATGAGCCTTATTACACGAATTTCTGGACACAAAATGAAATTAGAGTATGACGGAGCAATCAACGCCGAAATCACGGCTCTGAAGTCAAAGGCAAAGCGCTAAAGCATCAAACGGCCATAGTTTTCACGAAACAAACTAAAAAGGACCCCTTGGTTGAACAAGGGTCTTCATTAGTCCGACTGACGGGGAAAGAAACAAAAAACAAACAAAACAGCCTTTCAATCTGCCCTGAAATCGAAACAGTTCACTTTCGACTTTGTTACGCGGCCCTAGTGCTGTTTTTCAGCTGAAAAGCGAAAGTATTGTCGAATCGCACATCTGTTTTTCAGATTTATTAGTGTTTGTTTGTTTAAACAGTTCTGTTCGATTTGTTTGTGCGCGTGTACCTATTTGTTTTTGAATAAAATTGAGCCCGATCTGTTCTCCAATCTTGAATAAATAGTTTATTTGACTAACGCATTGTATAAAATTTTATTGAAGTTAGATTTTGCGGCCGTTTTGTCCGAAAAATTGTGTGTATTTTTTGTGTTATTTTTTATCTTTTATCCTTAGCTAAATAAATATTTTAATCCTAGTTTATAGTTTGTATTGCTTTTGCTTATATAAATATCTTCTCAGGGAGTCACGAAGTTCCATTTATTAAGGACTTAATCAGTTACGATTCTTAATTATTATCATTATTGATTCGTTCGGATTTTTGGATCGTGGTCACGGCGAATCTGGAACACGGTCCATGCAATTGGATCGAAATTTCGACGTATAAACGTATGAGAGAGTATGTGTACACTACAATGTCTTATCAGGGTTGATTATAGACGTTCATGGGTGACAGTAGCTACGTACCATCAAGTACATATTACGTTACTATATAAAAAAAGATATACCTTTTTATACGTTTATACCTTTAAAGGGATTGACTGGCAAAATTAGATATTTTTAATACTTATTTTATACTATGGTAACGTAGGTAATTCAAAGTTACAATTGCACCCAATATCTATTACTATCGCTTAAATTCAAATTATTTTTTTTACTTTTAGACATTTTTTTTATTGTTAAAAACACATGATCTCAAATTTCCAACCAGTCCGCTAATAATACAAAATTATAGCTAAGTTATCATAAACTTCTTTTATAGGTAGAAATTAGCACAGCAAGTGCAGTTTCTAATGGCTGTCGTATACAAGGAACGCCTTTATCTGGCCTCAAAAGGCAGGAGCCTTTTCAAACGGTGAACGATAAAAGAGCTGAAATTACTCGTTTATATTTTG
This sequence comes from Epargyreus clarus clarus, assembly GCA_014595695.2. Lineage (NCBI taxonomy): Eukaryota > Metazoa > Arthropoda > Insecta > Lepidoptera > Hesperiidae > Epargyreus > Epargyreus clarus. The sequence continues at coordinate 2,990,063 of JACTTY020000016.1, read as the reverse complement.
AGCTCTTTCGAAATTTCTGTTCGCTAGCTTAGAGCTTTCTTTTGATGCCTTTAAGATGCTGGCTATGCGCTAAGTACATATTGAAGTCAATTTTTATAATAATAGTGTTATATAGAAATATTATATTTAAAACTTGTTTTTGGTTGTTTGTGTATATAAGTTCACGTTTAAAGTTACTGAAGTTGATAAAAAGATAATTTATTGCAGCGAGTAAATTAAATAGAATTGTACTGGGTGAAGACCACTAACATTAGCTTTTAATCAAAATTTATAAAATAATTTACAAATAAAACGTAAAATATTATAACTTTATAGAGAGAAACTGTACACTAGCAACAAATAAAAGTTCGCCATATTGGCAGACTTGAGAGAAAGGCGCCATATAGTGATGGATTCACATACAATAAATAAGTCTATAAGACATTTTAACTTTAAACAAACATATGTTTAGCCTTATGAAGAAAATTTGTATATAAACATATGTTTATATACAAATTTTCTATTCATATGCCTATCAAGATTAACAGTAAATTAATAAACAATAAATCGTAGCGAAAACTCGTCGCGAAAGAATCAATAACAACAAAGTTTTTCGCGACAAAAAAGTTTTTTGAGTAAATCGTATAATCAACAATGCCATTGTCTTAAATTTTTTTTTCATAAACAAAAGAGTTCGATGTTGAACTCTTTCTATATTTCTAAAACGGACCTCCTCGATTTTCCTTTGAAGTTAATTAAAAAGCACTATTAAAATGTGATTCAGATTTCATAAACATTTTTATAGCAGTACTTTTCATTTTGAAAGTAGTGCACGGTTCAGAACTGGTATTGTTTTTATTTTGAGGACAAAGCGAGTATCCGTCCCAGTTGAAACACAAATTTATTATTAAAGAAACGAAATAAATTGTCTTTTGGTACGCGATAATCATTTTTAATTAGTGGCACTGACGGGGAGCGGAAAATTAAAAAGTTTATTTTATGAATTTTGAGTAATATAATGGTTCTGAGACGCGGTCACCACAATTTTTGTTCGACTTAAATGAGTTGTTTGACCGCAGTGCGGTAAGCGATAAGGCTAATAAATTCTCTGTTCGGTAATCTGAGCGTGGAGTTCCGGATTCGATTCCCAACTAGATTAGAAGCTTAGTGTGGAGCTATAAGAAATATGAAATAAAACCGTTATTTACCATATTTATTTTTATAGGTAACAGAATAAACGTGTACATCTTTAATCAAACTTAAATAAAACATTAAGAGGGCTAAATTGCCGCCTTATATAAGTCTATTTGCCTTATCACATCCTTCAACCCGGAACACATCAACGCTACATTTAACTCCTTAATCGCCTTTAAAGTCTATAGAAAGATCCAATTGTTCTTTTTTATAATATAGGTATAGCAGACGAGCATACAGTCCACCTGATGGTAAGTGTAATCAACCCCAGATAGGATTTAATATTTCTACCTGAGGTCGGCCACAGATGCGCCACTACCCCTGAGGACTAAGCTGGAATGCCTCGGAAAAGTATGTCTCCCTTACCACACCCTTCAAAACGGAACACAGCAGCGCCTAAAAATGCTGTTATTAGGTGTGGCGGTGGTGCCGCCGGAGTCGAACCACAAAGGGGTATTCTACCACCTTCAAAATAAATAGTTCAAAATAGTCTATAGTTTACCCCACCTCAGTGTAGGTTAACGTTTAATTTTGGAGTTCATTTGCGGTAACATCCTATTTAACTCATAAACCGCTGAAATATTTTTACAGCTGAATAAAAAGTTGCAGTTATTTCTATTGAAGTGCCCTTTTGTGATTAAATTACGTGAATTTAATTTTAAAACTTTATGTTTTCAAATAAAGGGTCTCATTCCATAAAAAGCCTGACACTTCACCTATTAATCTGATTATGAGTTATTTTAATATTTTTTTATTTTATATTGTGGGATTCAAAAGAATTCTGTTACAATTTTTATTTTGAATGTTAACATTTATCTTTTAACGTTCGTTTAATAAAATACCTGTAGCTAATTTTTATAATATTTTTAAAGACAAAGATATAAAGTATAAAAGCGAATTTTAAATTTGGGGGACGACTTTTCGGGGCCGGAATAAAAAATTAAAATACATGGTTACAAACTCTATCGTATAGCAAATCGAATGTAAGGACTTGTTTTAGAGATTTCAATGATATTGTTATTATAGTTCTCAAAGTTTTAAAATTATTTGAGAAAGAAGACGAAATTGTTTTTTTCTTCTCATTACGTAGTTATGCATAATTTTTAAATTAGATTCAGACCATTTAAATCGAATTTAGCACCTTAAGTATACAAAAACAATCGATCTTATTTTATGTGCGCCTGTAAAAAACATAAAATATAAAAGTAAACAATATGCTACATACACACGCTTTACTAATATATTTAGTGTACATTTGTTGGTGTTCAATAAATAAATACATTTTCCCTTTTCCAAAAGTTAAAATATTGACTTACCTATGTTTACCTGTCCGCCTTCACCCAGTTGATACGCTGCTTAAACAAATCCTTTTAAGCCGCCAAGAACAAGATACCTTACATTTGTAAGCATATTCACGCCACACATCATAATATTCGAATATGAAAATCCCTCGCAAGTTTACAGTTCAAGCACAGCACCTATACAAGCAATCGAGATATACACGTCCCATTTAGATTATTCCGTGCAAATAATAAGCGATAAGCGGATATAAATATATTTTTTATTAAAAAAAGTCCAAAAAAAATGTGTTTTATACGGTTTTATAGCCTTTATCACGTTTTTTTCAAAGTTGTGTTAGTATTAGAAATTAACTATCACTTGCTTAAGCAGTGAAGGAAAATATCGTAAGGAAACCTGCATACCTGAGAGATTGATATTAAAAGAAACGGAAAGTTGTGTGAAGTCTACACGCACTTGGCCAGCACGGTAGACGTAATACTTCTCATTTTGAAAAGTAAACCATGACCAGCAGCAATGGATTGAATACGATGAGCCTTTCTTAAATGTTTTTACCTATTGTATTATTTTAAGAAGTTCAATAAAGTATTAATAAATAAAAACTTCACGATTCGACTGAGCGGCATTGTACTTTTTTCTTTAATGTAAACTTGTAAACAGTCCACTTACAGTCAAAAAAAAATCACTAATAAATAACATTCCTGATTTGATAAATAAAAAATAATAATATTGACAATATTTCCATGATCGCTGTACGCTTATGCCTTAAAACTGTTTAGGTAATAGTTGCCATAGAGCTACGAAATGAGGCTCTCTGTATGCGAAACTTTGACGTCTTATATACAACAATAATAATAAATAACGAAGACAAATGCTCCACAGCTGAGGCGGAGCCAGCGTATCTGTTCCAACGTATCACAATTTGATTTTAGTGTTTGTATGGTCATTGTGTATGATATGGGCAACTGTTGGGAATCCCCCTATAACTGATGTTTAGGGTTTACATCTCTGCGCTGCCCTAGTACTGATTGATTCGAAGAAAGATTTGGTGGTGGTAGAATCCTTTGTGGTTCAACTTTGGAGGTACCACCGCCATCCTTATTTCTGCCTTATAACATTAGTGTTAAGCGATGCTGATTTCCGCTTTGAAGGATGTCGTAAAGGAGATAAGAATCTAATCTTATCTGAAGTCAATTACAAATATCCATGAGCGGCAGTAGTCACTTACCATCAGGTGGTAAACATGCTCGTTTGCTATTCAACTTATTAAAAAAAATGTACTTGATTTTTTTCAGTCCACGGTCTATACATCGAACCCGGCATATAACACAAAAATAAAAAAATATATCAACGATCTATTTATTACGATTCTAAAAATAGTAGCCCTTTAAAGATGAAAGAGGTGTACAAACGAAACGAGTGCAGTATAAAATGGCGTAGTCTTAAGTATTCCTTTCCGTATGAAACCCTAAAAATGAACTCGTCATATGACAAAACATGTACGTTATTATTGTATCAGTTTTGGTTTTCCCAAAATTTCTTCAGGATAGGACAAATATAATGTGTGTACACCGCTTAATCGTAGCACAGACATTTCGTAGCCGATGCGCCAATTGTGACCACACTTCCTTGCATAGTTTAGCCATTGTGTGTGACCATAGAAAATTGCCTGCCGAAACCACGAACATTGCAAGCTAGCGTTACGTTTATAGGACCCATATTACGTACTCGGTTTTCTAGGTTATCCGCATAACGTAGCCGAGTCTACGTAAGGTCGTAGCAATGGCTACGTACCCTCGTAGCTAGAGCTACGTAACGTCGTAGCTATTGCTACGAATTATAAACGGTACCGTTAGTATGAGTTTTTACGTTTTTACAAAAATGACTGTTCTTGTATTTGTTTACGTATATCTCATACATTTCCAGTCAGTTCTAATACAGTCAGGGTACTGCTGTCGTAGTTACAAAGAAATATAAATGAACGTAGCAAACGAGTCATAGTCTTTAACATAAGTTTGAGAACTCTGTTTTATAAGATCTCAGGTATACAAGTTTCCCTATGAAGTTTTTCTTCACCGTTAAAGCAAGTAATAATTAATATTTAATACCCGTATCGTGGGTGTGCGTGAAAGAAATTGATTTTCCATATCGAGGTATACACCATATTGAATTAAGACTAATGCCACTAATTTAGTCATACATTATCATCCAGATTAAATGTGTATACAAAATTTCAACTGGATCGGGAACCGACACAAGAGGGTTAGATTTAACTTGCAAGATATGATCCTCACACACATTCGATCTGTCAAAAGAATTAAATAAAAGTAATATGTACATCTTGAATCAACCTCAAATCAATTTTAAGTCATAAAGCAAATTCATACATTTCTACTTCTTAAGGCTACGTAACAACGCCTCTTATGAGTCTCTACAAGAACCGTACCACTAGGAAATCTAAACAGTCAATCCCATTTATCTTAAACAGTTCATATAAAAAGTAGAAAATAAAAGAATATTCAGAACAACAATATTACTGATATTTCAATATCCGACACAATGCACCGATTTGATAAAGTCTTTACTGTTACTGTTATTGTTAGGTCGTGTGTAGTCGTTTTCAATAATGGCTCTGTACGTACGTGAGGTAACTTTTTGTTGTTGGTTTATTGTTAGCAAAATGAACAGTTGTGGAATGGTCTAATAATTTGATAACAGTTTTATTATGAAGCTTATTAATTGGCTGATCTATTAACTTGCAAATTAACATTAAAGAGTATTATTAACCAACTCCAAAAAAGTGTTTTTTTTTATTGGAGCGGTATGTATTTTTGTATGCCTGCGGTTTTCTCAAAAATTACTGATCGGATTCAAATGGGTTTTTGTTTATATATAATTTTAGTTAATATTTATTTCTTTACACAGTAGAAGCCATCGTTTTGGAGATGGGGCTGAAAAATTTGGCATATTATTTATTATTTTCTCTAATATTTTCGCGCCTCAAACAAACATTATCAGTCAAGAATAGTACACATGATCAGTCAAGAACGGATAGATACAATTGGGTCATATTATATTACAGCTTTCACTTTGAAGGATTCGCAACATATCTACGTAATTTCTGTATATAATATCAATTGCACTTTCAAAACATTAAAAGTCATTGCTTACTTTTTAAATCAAATTGCTACATAATTAATATGTAGCAGTTTGATTCTCCTCCTCCCGTGTCCCTGTCAGGAAAAACAAAAAATGATAGATACTATTTGAATGCCAAAATTTTCAATTCATTCCCAATTCATCGACCTCGAACTTGAGTCTACGGAACACATCCAAAACAAATGAATGCACGCCGGCTGCGAAGTTGGTTATAATAACGATGTCATTAAAATCGAAGCGGGTGGAATTCTGATGATTGCTGACGTAGGGTGGTTCCACTACTGACGTTTATATTGTATGAATATTGAATATCATATCGTTCATGATTTTGATAAATGATTATCAACTGATGATTATTATTTTTATAATTTGTGGATAAACAGGGATCATAAGTCTACAAATGCTTTACTTTATAGTAGAACTAAGACAGGAACTATTTAAATCTCTGAATCTCTTAAAAATGGAGAATATTCTACACGACTTTAAGAACATTATATTGTGCTTTAAAAGATAATTATATGTTCGTGGCAATTTTTTTAAAACGTCAAATTATGAGTATGTTAAATCTTTACTTGTTTAATTATTTTTAAATTTACCTTTTTTTAGTAAAAGAACTATCAATTTTGCTAAAATATTCTGTACTTATTTTCGTGATCGCATATTAATGTGCTATCGGTATAAATTTTTAGGGGGTAAAAACATCCCGTCACTTACAAAAAGGAGTCCTTTCGATCAATTTCAAAATAAAATGAATGCATGTCGTCTGCAAGTCTTGCTCTAACGACGTCATTAAAATCTGTGGGACGGTTAGACCTGACGGTAACCAAATTCGATATTATGGGCTCGTTTGACTTTAAGTGAGTGGTGACGGGTTGGAAATATGTTTTAAACATTTTGTATTTTTGGGTGAATAATTTATGATAATGAAGGTTTTCGTCTAGAATTTTTATTGTTTGTTTGCTTTCTTTCGTTTTGGTTTCACACCATTAAAAAAGAATCGGTAAATTTGATAAATAAAGCATATTATGATTCCGGTAAATCGGCAAAAGTGTAAGTAAAAAAAGAAGATCATTTAATTGCATTTTGTAAAATACTATAATCGCGTTGTACGGAACGGAATATATATTATATAATTTATTTGAAATGAAATTCAAATATTCATAAATACGATAATAAATTATTTACCACAATATGAATTATCGGTGAATCTTGTCTTGTCTGGGATCGATTACAATGTCAATGGGCTGCAAGATCGTCTCATACTCGTCTCATATTAAAAAAAAATTCAAGGTGGTAGAACCCTTTGTGGTTCGACTCCGGCGGCACCACCGCCACACCTATTTCTCCCTTATAACAGCAGTGTTAGGCGCTGCTGTGTTCCGGTTTGAAGGGTGTGGTAAGGGAGACAGACTTTTCCGAGGCGTTCCAGCTCAGTCCTCAGGGGTAGCGGCGCATCTGTGGCCGACCTCAGGTAGGAATATCTAACCCTATCTGGGGTTGATTACAGATGTCCATGGGCGGCAGTAGCCACTTACCATCAGGTGGATTGCATGCTCGTCTGCTACCCTTATATTACAAAAAAAAAAACTGTTGTTATAAAATGTTATTGTACATTGTGAAGTATTGCACAATTTCTTACACACTTGTATTTATCCAGCGAGTCTCGGGTAAATGGTAATATATGTACTAGGAGTACGTGCTATTGAAAAATTCATTTCTATAGTCTGCGAGAGGCACTGTATAAAATAAATGTAAATCTTACACGCGTACTGTTACTGTTTTATCGACATTTATCAATATATTTATTTACTGCACTATACTTATCGATTTATTGTTTACATAAGGAATTGAATCCTCTTGCATAATATCTTATGGGATATTTCTGTACGTCATCATTTTAAAAATGTTTGTGCATTATTTAATTTGCGGCAAATGAAGCGCAGCAACGTTAATTAACTTTTTTATAGTTGCTCTTAGAAAAACTTAAATATTAATAGTATGATGTATAATTAAACTGTATTTATGTGTCTTTGTGAGCTGTATATTTACACAAAGCGATAAAATAAATAGATAAAATAAAATCATTTTCTTATTTAAATATCCAAATCGAAATAGTTCTACGAAGTAGTAGCCATAGACACCTCTAAACAATTCTATACAAAACACGGGTGCTACCTGAAGCCGGACATATGTTGTGAGTCCTAAAAGACTAAGATAATCGTCCTAAGGACTCATAACTATCTCCTATTCCCTCCTCTATTCCTCGGTCCTATTCTCAAAACTGGGTACATTTTCTTGTTAGGAGTGAGTAATCTTTACTAATCTATGATCTATACGTACAATATATATCTTATTTTGTTGAATATTTTATTTAGTAAATTTATTTATATTTAATTCTATCAATACCGTCCTCGCTGATCTCTGTTTGACCTAAAGTTTGACTGGTAGAGAATGCTCATAGCATTAAGTCCGCCTTTATACCATATTTTAGGTATATTAAGAATGAATAAATAAATAAATAACTCAATCGGCATGCACAGTAATTGATAAGTGTAGTCACGGTGGTGACTCTCCTGTCAAACCGTACTAGTTCTAAAATATTAATTAGGGCGAGCGAAGCGAGTCCTCTATAATTCGAAAATCTTGCAAGCTTTCCATCCCTTTTTTGAAAAAACTACAGGGCTTATAAATTTGAAACTTAACATAGTTACTTAAGGTCATGTCTAGATTGGACCAACACGATTGAAATAAGGTTTTGTACACAAAAAAAAAAAACACTTTTTTATCCAATTTAAATTTAGTGTAACATTGATGGCTGTATGACTTGGATTATTTTTGTTTAAATAATGGCAGAATAAAAAAACGTCATGATGAATGCAGACATTTATGACATAATTATGTCAATCAAAAATATGAAAATGCTAAGGTGGCAGCGTTTCACCGAGGTTTCACCGGTGTATTTTAAAAGCGTTTTGTTTCAAGTTTTTCTTTGTTTTATAATATAGGAGTAGCCGACGAGCATACAGTCCATATGATGGTAAGTGGCTACGCCGCCCATGGACATCTGTAATTAACAGAGGTCGGCCACAGAAGCGCCGCTCCCCTGAGGACTAAACTGGAACGTCTCAGATAAGTTTTTTTTTAATAATATATGAGTAGCAGACGAGCATGGAGTCCACCTGTAGTAAGTGGCTACAGCTGTCCATGGACATCTGCAATCAAACCCAGATAGGATTACATATTCCTACCTGAGGTCGGCCACAGATGCGCCGTTACCCCTGGACTAAACTGGACTAAGCTGGAACGCCTCGAAAAACCATGTTTCCCTTACCACACTTTTCGAACCAGAACACAGAGCTGCTGTTATGAGGCAGAACTAGGTGTGGCGGTGGTGCCGCCGGAGTCGAACCACATAGGGTTCTACCACCTTAATTTAAACTATCCGTCCGATTTATTTAGTGTCAAAGAAAAAGTTAATCTATTTACAATATGCGTACCGAAAATGTATCTAATTAATTACTATTAATCCATTCATATAAAATTTACGTATCATCGTATGGTAGGTACATCAATATAGCTCTGACAACTAAGTATAGTATAGCCATATCTTTATGAATTATATTCTCCAGGTTATACTGGTGTACTTATAGACTGTAATACTGTAAAGTTTCATTCAAATCCGATTAATATAAGGCACAAACATCCATCCATACTCACAAACTTTCGCCTTTATAATATTCGTTGGATATTATAAATGTTTTGACGCAGTGCAGTTTCAAAAACTCCACATATCCGATTAATCTAAGTTTTTGTTTACAGTGGGAAATTATAAAACGATCAAATAAAAAAATCTTAGCGACTGATAATGACATACTGTTTTAATAACTTGCGCGACTACATTACTAAGTGAGCGACTGGAAATATAGAGAGGCAACTTTAGTATTAAGATAGATTAGGTTTTTGTAATTGAATTGGTTAGGTTAGGTTGGAACATATAAGACAATATAAAACGAAGCGAGCAGGGCGCGACAGCGCCCAGCGAGCGGGTGAGCCCAATCTGTATGAATTCAGACCTTACCTTTATTCATGATCAATGACATGAGCACACAATATTCTACTTATTATAGTATTTTTCAAAGTGATTTTTGTATTCGAAACACTTCATTTAAAATAAAATGCTGCTCAGTATTAAAAAAAAAAACATTTGCTAAATATTGAATAAAACGCAGGACGTAATGTTTACACTTAGAAAAATATTAGGTCGCTCAAATTAATGTTTGTAAGTTGCTGTTCTGTTGATTTCTCGTCACTCGCAGCCAGTTGCTCCCTTAGTAATACTATAACCAAAATTCATTATTTTTGTCATTCAAAACTTTTATTTGCAGTCACTCGTTTAAATATTACCCGTTTAGAATCCATCCGCAAATTTCATTTCCATCGTCAAAAAATACTTTGTGATAAAAAGCCCAGTGACAAATTTACAATTTAGCGACTATCACATTGTGTTTTACGGAAATTCGTTCCTGTATTGTATAGAATTGGTTATGTTAGGTAGAAACATAAAAGAAAATACAAAACTAATTGAGCAGGCCACACACATAATTCATTAATTTAATTCATAAATTTAATAGTTAATTTAACAATTGATAAAAATGTTATTTAACAGAATTAATTAGTAGCTCATTCGCAGCTTTACGGAATGTATCCCTCGGAGCTTTAGTAAATTAAAGAAGTCGTGGTGAATTCAACATTCACTGATAAATTACCCAAATCGACATGAAGAGAATAATAAAGGTCATTCACCATCTTGTTGATTGGTAACAGACCCCAGATTAGCTTATAAAAATATTTTTTGCAAATCAGACGCAATAATTTTATAAGTATGGCGGAGTTTAAATTCAAGAGTAAAAAGATACCAAGGATAAATCGCAAAAAAATTACAATCCCAAAAAATGGATCTAATACCTATAACACCACCTATAACCACAAGCATTTAAAGTGGTTCTGGTTCTGGATCAAAGGTAGCTTTGCTCTTCATAGGTCTTCTGACGAAAAGTAGATTTAATAATTTATTGTTAATTAATAAGTGACCACATCATCCTTGATATAGGATCTTAAACTGAATATACCATTCACGATACGCGAGCCCTTATAAAGCTGCGCTTTTTGCTAGTAAATAATAATCAAGATCCTAGTGGTTTAGAAATACCACACTCCAGAAATCTTTCTTTTCAAACCATACAATTTCTACCACTTTTGACCCGACGGCGAAGGAAGGGTTATTAAACTTAATGAAAAAATCAATACCTTGGTCGAGTGCGAGTAATTTGATTCCACATTAACTGGCGAACTAATAAATAAAGTTGCTGTGTTAAAAAGGCTTAATAAAGGAAATATTAAAGGGAAACACCGATACTCCCCATCGCAGGGAGGGGTGCTTTCTTCAAAGTTGATGTAATTGAGTTTCAACACTTAATTGCCGGTAGTTGTGGGTTTCGCAATAAACTGGGGGTCTATCATGAGAATCGATCACAAGAATTACAATAAGGTTGAATTTTATTAACATTTTTGTAGAATTTTTAATATGTTTCGTGTTTACCATTAATTTCTACAGTATAAAATCTTCTCTACGTTTATTTTTTATTAACTCGAACAATGAACAACCATAATATGAGCGTGCAGTTCACCTGATGATAAGTGATTGCCGCCTAAATTGCTAGGTATATAATAACTTTTCCCTGTCCCGGAACTAGAATAGGGCTATGGTTTCCCCTGCCTGTCGTAAAAGGCGACTAAAAGGGGGCTTCCGGGATTGCGGGCGGCAAGAGTGGGAGCTCGAACCATCCAACAAGCAACCCCGGGAAGGACGGCGGTGTGTGTGGGCGCATACCGTCGTAAACACCAGGTGTGCGGGAGGAGCGTAAATTGCTCCCCTAAGGGCAGAGCCCGATAGGGGGCATAGCGCTCGGAGGACTCCGGTTGTGTTCCATCGGAGATCCCGGAGTTCTCCGCCAAGCGCTGAGGACGGCTACCGGGGGGTTTTGGTGTGGTAAAAATCCCACATAACCCGGCGTCGTTCCCACGTCGTCGGGTACCTTTTGAAGGTTTCCCTTGGTAAACAAAAAAAAAGGTGTATAATAAATGTATTCCACTGTAACAAATAGTACTAGGGTAAAATTAAACGTTTGCTAGTTATACTACTTATACTTCATATTATTTATACATTATACTAGCTGACCCGAACGTTATGTTTCCATAAAAATAAAAAAAGGTTAAGGTTGAACAATCCTTATCACTTAGGGGTATGAAAAATAGATAGTAGCCAATTCTTAGACCTATTGAATATGCATATAAAATTTGGTGAAACACGGTAAAGCCGTTTCGGAGGAGTACGGTAACTAACATTGTGACACGAGAATTTTATAAGATAAAAACGTTATTTAAATTCAAAAAGACCTGAGATTCAGACTTCTTCCTCCAGAATATACAATACCTATCTGGAAACTCACTTCCATTATATTACTTCGATTTATTTCAAAAATATATTATAAAATATACAATCGTATAAGGTATAAGGTAGAATAAAAAAGATTATTTTATAATAAATGCATGCAAGCTTTTAAATGATTTCAATACCATAAAAATCCTTTCATAATAAATGTGTATGAATAATTTAATCACATTCAATAAAGCTTTATATTACCATTTTTGTAGCGATTACCAAATTTGGAAATGTAATTTCATCAACCCATTACTCTCACACAGCTAGGCACAGGTCTTCTCTTATTATGAGAAAAAGATAATACCTAGTCCACCGCGTTCGGCAAGTATGTATTGGTTGACTCCACAATCTTTTCACTCCTTTCAATTTTTTTTAAAGATCTTAGGTATACAGGTGATTATTAATTTCTCACATGCACATAACTTAACCCCCCCCCCCCCCCCCGTCGATCAACAGGCCAGGTTTCAATAATTGCTACTATATGTGGCTACTACTGCGACTGAATGATGATTGATAGATGAATTTTAACATGTAAGGTGTCGTTAAAATCTTTTAAACTGTGGGAGTGTCATAAGCTACATTACTTTCCGTTATAGTAATTTATTTTTTACCAGTCAAGTTTCTTAATTTTATAATAATTTCTATTTAATAAATTGAATTTCGAATCAATTTTTATTTATGAAATTTAAATATCGCATAACATTTATCGCATGGTTTCGCAATAACCCCAACCCATAACTCGCGGGCGGTTGCATGATTACTGCACAGCGCAGCTAAGCGACGACAATTTATAGTTTTTTGCCCCACGATTTAATAGTTCTAAACGCGAACCATGCCCTCATTGTGGAACTATGCTGTAGATAATTGTATGTATGCGTGACTTTGCATGTAATTTGAATTTACGCATAACTAGCATATTACGACATAACGGGAAATACCAACAGATTAGAGATGGAGAAAAAGGATTTTAGGTACGGATTTAAATATAATAGACATGTGTGGTAAGGGAGCCATGCTTTTCAGACGCGTTTCAGCTTAGTCCTCAGGTAAACATGTAAACCTTTCTGGGGTTGATTACAGATATCCATAGTTTTCTATATTATAAAAAAGACAGACGACATCACGAAAAAATGCTAAAACCTTGGAAACAAATAAAAAAATCGAAAAGAACGGCATGAGTAGTATCACATATCAATAGTTTTAACATAGACGTAATAAACGAGCAGGCAGTTTAACTAATGTAAGTGGCCCATTAACATCTATAATCAACCCTTGATAAGATAAGATCGACCACAGATACGTTGCTAAGACTAAGGACTAAGTTACAACGCCTTGGATAAGTAAGTAAGGCAGAAATAGGTGCAGCGGCGGTCCCTCCTGAGTCGAACTAAAAAGGGTTTTACCTCCATTATACTGCATCGTTGTTTGTTACTTAATTAAAAACTAAAATACTCCTCTTTTAAAAACACATTTACTTGAAAGGTAAGCATTTTAAATTGTTTAATTTTAGTTAAATAATAATAATTACTTATAGTTTAAAAACTAAAAAACACGCTAAAATCGTACTAGGAAAATCATTAATCCTGACAATCCTGTTGAGGAGAATTGGACAAAACCTTTAAAATTATGTATTGTCATCGGTTTTTGATAAGTATCCAAAATTTTAAAGTAATCACACCGTTCTAAATGGGTAAAAATTGAGTTCAAAGATTCCGTTACATATGGGAAACTGGGGACACTTGATCCCCCCCTTTTGTTTTTTGACCACTATTTGGTAAATATTGATCCGATTTTAGATATATTAGTACTGAAATACGTAGAATTTCATTGGCTATACTAAGTATAAAAGCTAATGATATCGGTATATAAATTTTGTAACCAGCCCACGAAAACTTTGTATAGGGAATGATACCATGTGTCCCATATATATGTCTGACTTGTTCCACCCCCTCTGGAACACTTGATCCTGAGGAAAATAAGTCTCCTATATTTTCATATGATACCAAAATGAAAAAAAAACGTTAAAATTGATTTATCATTCATTTATTTGCTTAGTAGATAAAGTAGAAACAACAACAACAACATATCCACTGTTTTGATAAATCACATATACGAGCAACTATGTTTTCAGCTAACATTACTTAATGTTCCTATTATCACAGAATCTTATGGTTGATATTTGTTTTCCTGCACCTTCTATTGTTTAATATACTCTAGGCATATTGAACCCTGAAATTATTCAAAAATAAACATTAGTGGATGCTTGATGCTGGGGGATCATAGCTCCCATAAGAAAGTGTACCAAGTGTACCCTAGCTATACTGTGGTTATAAAAAGATATTGTAAAAAAATCGACTACTATTAAAACTATTCTATGAAACAGACGTTTAAAAACATGGATAATGAATAGTTTAAAAGTGCTACTTACCCAAAATAAGTTTACTAACCAATTATTTAATCAAAATGAAAACTTACGAAAAATATTTTCTGCGACACGAAACACAATCATCCGCCATCTGCTTAAATATCAAATTGGACAAGAGTACCAAGTTTAGAAAGTTATAACGTATCATAGACAACCAATGTAGCCACACTAAAATCATATTGTGTTCACAGAAGCTCTGTAAATCCAGTGTACCAAGTCTCCCGTAAGGATCAAGTGTCCCCAGTTTCCCTTACATATTTATAAGTCATGCTAATGAAAGCGTGGTAAAAATACATAGTAGCCTTGTAACCAGACTCCATTATGTATTAAAATCCGCCTAAAAGTAGTTGCCTCAAAAGTACAACTATAGTGCAAGTACAAAAATCCGTGTAGATACAACATTTTCTTTCATAGCAGTAAATCTCCCGCCCGCGGGGAGCGATCAGTCTCAGACTCACAAATCAATCTTGTGTCTGGGGACTTTGCGCCTTGATAATTAATTTACTTCTTTTTGTTTATACCTTAATGCTCGCCTGTTTTTTAATTCACACGAAAATTTTATCAACTTAACGTCTCACAGCTGGGAATTTCGTGGCTGGGAATTAAGGCGGAAGGATTAAGTTAGTTACACGCTGACCAAGTAGCAGAATAGCATGCAGTCTTCCTGGTAAGAGGCTACTGCCGTCCATGGACATCTGTTATCAACCCCAGATAGCATAAAATGTTCCTAAGTTTGGCCGAATATGTATGCGCCGCTACCCCTGAGGACTAATCTAGAACGCATCGGAAAAGCATGTCTCCCTTACCATTCAAACCAGAACATAGCAACGCTTAACACTGCTGTTATTAGGCAGTGACAGTAGTGCCGCCGGCTTTAAACCACAAAGGGTTCTACCACCTTCAACTTCGACTTTTAGCTTTGAGAAGTTATTTTACATCCAATAATATTAAACGATTCAAATTCAATTTTTGTCTGCCCAAAGATAAAAATTCGGAAATTTGTAACAGGCAGAAATTGTTAAATGACCTTCTTTGGTAGGCAAAACATTGTGTAATTGTATTATTGAAAGCGGACGTAAAGAAAACTTTGGGTAGGTTTCCTAACGATGTTTTCCTTCACCATTAAAGCTAGTTATATTATTATATTTCTATTACTTATGCATATATTGTCAACTACAGTCTCTATGTTGTAGTCACAGTTTTATATCAGACATTTAAAAAAACACCAAATACACATTTTACACAGCGAACAAAATGTCTCGACAGAAACTAGTTTATAAAAATAAGATTTAAAATCCAGACATATTTTAATGGGATGAAGAAACAAAATTTCAATTGTGGAATTTGTTATTCAAATTGGATCACTGGGGGTCTATAATGGGGGTAGCCGTAGGCTGTCGTCAGGGTTGTCACAAGCCCGTTATATTGATATTATGCATACTACGATATATATATACATAGGATGTACATACAAATACACACATTAACAAAAGTAATTGCCATTTTCTCGACACATATTTATATACGAAACACACACAGGCTCATTACACTGTATGTATAATACAAGGAAAAACATGCGTACATCCCTGTACCATATATTTAAAATATGCTTGAAAGATAATATTTTATTTTGCTTATTTTAAATAAAATTCATTTCAATTTTTTTTCCATAAATTTTTGTATTTAACCTACAAGCCATTTTCAATTTGACAAATATTCTCAGAATTTACGTGTAATAATGCTAACTTATCAAGATAGAATTTCGGTAAGCATGATATTGTTTATTTACGTCGATCATAGATGGCGTTGTTCACATTTAACGCGTTCTGTTACTAACCTAGTTTATAAGTCATTAATAACGAACCAAAAGTGTCTAGACATGCTGTCTTGAGCAGGTTTGAATATTACAACAGATTCTATTAATAGCTATGTATCAAGAACATACACTATTCCTAACATACTTACCTAAGCCGATGATTAGTTTAATTTGTAGTTACAAGTTTCTATGTTTAAAGGCTTGATTAATGAATTTGAGAGTCTAGTACACTAATGTAAGTGCGAAAATATAGCAATTTTATAGCACAAATAATCGGTGATAAGTTAATAATAGACTTTCAATTGATTGCCTAAAGGCCTCCTTAATTTATTATAATATTACTTTTTACAAAAATGTCATCATTTACCCATAATCCACCCTTTTTTACTCGAACACAACCCTTTAGAATCTTGTATGTACTGTCTTGGCTAGCATTATATCCATTTATTTAACTCATTCTTACGTAAGTGTATATATATTTCCAATAAATATTGAAAATGGCTTTTGAATAATTATGTTCCTCCGTCTCGGTCTCGAAGATTATTAGAAAAAAATGAGTAGAAGTAAATTAAATCTCACTTTTTTATTAAAATCATTATTGAAAAAATTTATATATTTTTATTATGATATTAAAATATTTATCGGCAACCCTGCCTCTAATTCGCAACTTTTGAGAAATGTCCATATTATCTTTGGTCTCGAACCGCGTCTCCGTCAATTTTAACATCTGACGAATAGGGTAGACAATTTCCATACGATTTTTGATTTTATTTGATTTAAGTTGCTCGAGAAATTCGTATCTTGTGAAGACGAAATTTTACTTAAAAGGAAATAAAATGTAGTTATTTGTGATCCGTAGTTAGAAATAGCAATTGTAATTCAACAAGCTATCAAGTAAACACGTGTTCAAGTTTATTTAATTTAAGACCTTAGACTTAGACTAGTGGGTCACTTGATAGGAAATCAGAACTGTAAGAGTATTTAAGAAAGTTACCCTAAAAAAATAATTACTATAGAGAGATGTAAGACTTATATCAATAATAAAACTTATATATTTTTCATTAATTAGTACAAACAATATAACAATGCAAAATAAAGTTTTATTGCTAATAATATTTTTAATGTCGTTGAGTAAAAAATATAAGAAGGATAGAGATTGATAAAATAAACAAAATTAAAATAGATTCATTTTAGCTTACAAGAAATGAAAATTTGACGACACATCAAAAAAACGACGATTCATAATGAAAAGGTCCAGTCAATAAGTCAAAGGTGCTATCATATACTCGTTTTACAGGTAAAAATTGTTTCATTAATCATTACTTTAGAGAAGAATATCTATATATAGCGAGGATGCAATAATGAATTTAAGAGAAAAAGATAAAATAAAGAAGACATTAAAAAGTGTAAAGTAAAATTATTAAAATTAATTTGTGATGGATTTTGAAGGTGGTAGAACCCTTTGTGGTTCGACTCCGGCGGTATCACCTCCACACCTATTTCTACCTAATAACAGCAGTGTTAGTCGCTGCTGTGTTACGTTTTGAAGGGTGTGGTAAGCGAGACATACTTTTCCGAGGAGTTCCAGCTTAGTCCTCAGGGGTAGCGGCGCATCTGTGGCCGATCTCAGGTAGGAATATCTAAACCTATCTGGGGTTGATTACAGATGTCCAGGGGAGGCAGTAGCCACTTACCATCAAGTGGACTGCATGCTCGTCTGCTACTCCTATATTATAAAAAAAACTAGGTATCGCTTGTGTGCGCTCGCTGCTAAAGCAGCTCGCGAAACGGTTGTCTTCTTTAGTTTTGCGTGCAAATTTTTTTTACATTTTTTCCCCTATATTGAAGTTTTATTCATTCTGTTTGGGGCTGTTTGGAAAAGATATGAGTTAATATTTGCAAAATACCAAGAATGGTCGTGATTTTTTTGTCTATAAGCCATACATTTTAAATACATAATAAGGAGACAAAAGCTTGAAATATTACATACAAAAATAACTATTTATAAAAATTGTTATTTCTTGTATGACAACACTAAAATATTTTTTTACCAAAATGTGTAGTCTATTAGTACATACAAACGCGTCATACATTATTTCTATATATTATATTATCTATATTATTTCTATACTTATAATAAATCTGTAGAGAGGTCAATTCTGTACAAGAAATATATTTCCAAAATAACTATCAGGGGGTATTTAGGGATCGATACTGATGTCAAGAATGCAATCATTAAAATTTTTGTCTGTCTGTCTATATAACCGTTATAGAAAAAAAAACTACTCGACGGATTTTAACGAAACTTGATACAATTATTTTTCATACTCCTGAGCTGGTTATAGTATACTTATCATCACGCTACAATCAATAGGAGCAGAGCAGTGCAGAAAATATACCTCTTACATTATATCCTTCTTTTGTAAATCGTATATCATATTTATCCTGTCCATCCTTTGAAAATATCCAAATATACCTAATAGATTATGGCCCTTCTTTAGTAAATCTTATATTTTACCCCTCTTTTAAAGTCACAAAAATGTTGAAGATTAATACATTTTGTATCCTTTACTTGACTACATACTACATCCACAAAATCTGTGTCTGTGTCTGTTAATAAATAATTATACATTAATACGTAAGAAGAGAATCTAACATCTTACGCCCCTTCCTGCTATATGCATGGTAGGGCTACACTCCAAAAAGAATAATCACGGGTAAAATTCATATAGGTAACTTAAGACACAAACAATTTAACACATACAACCAATTAAACTCAAATAAATAGAATACTCCAAAACTCAAGTCATAAAAAAATTTCAAACCAGTTATTGCTTTCTCAACATACCAATAAGTTAGCTCATTAAGATTAAATATACATTTTTAAACGACTCATAAATTAATTCCGAAATATATACTTATAAACCCTGTAACCGATTTTTTGTATGGCAGCACTGAAATATATTTTCACCCAAATGTTCAAACCATAGATATATTATCCTACTGACGCAGGGTTCAAACTGTTAGTAGCTAACAACGCCACGTATTAGGTAATAACTTCAAAAGGAGACAACAGTTTTAAATATTACATACAAAGATGCATGCGTATAAAAAATATTATTTTGTGTACGGCACCACTGAATGTTGTCAAAATATACAACAGCTTGAAATATTTAATAGAAAATACATATGTATGAAAATTATTATTTTTTGTATGGCCACACTAAAATATTATTTTATAAAAATGTGCAGAATATTAGTACCTACAAACGCCCCATACATTCTAAAGATATTATTATCAACAGAAGACAACAGCTTGAAATATTGCATACAAAAATACATATATATGAAAATTATTATTTGTTGTATGGCAACACTTAAATATTTTGTTACCAAAATGTGAAGTCTATTAGTACCTACAATCGTGTCATACATTATAAGGTTGTCAAAAATATACAAATGCTTGAAATATTACATACAAAAATGCATATGTATGAAAATTATTATTTTTTGTATGGGAACACTGAAATATTTTTTTACCCAAATGTCTTAACTGTTAATATCAACAAACGCTTGATACATTGGAATGACCTCAGAAGGAAACAACAGCTTGAAATATGGCATACAAAAATGCACTTGTATGAAAATTATTATTTTTTATTTGGCAACACTGAAATATTTTCTCACCAATTTATACAGTCTATAAGTACCATTAAACGCCTCATACAGAAAACTGACATTTAGTGATGCTGGGCATGGTGGTGGTGGTCTTTAAAAGGAGACAACATCCCGCAACACCACATACAAAAATACAAAAGTATGAAAATTATTATTTTTTGTATGGCAACACTAAAATATTTTTTTACCAAAATGTGCAGATTATTAGTATCTACCAATGCCTCACACATTTTAATGGCATCAATACAAGACAACAGCTTTAAATATTACATACAAAAGTACATATGTATGAAGATTATTGTTTTTTGTATGGCAAGACTTAAATATTTTGTTACCTAAATGTGAAATCTATTAGTACCTACAATCGCGTCATACATTATAAGGTTGTCAAAAATACACAAAAGCTTGAAATATTACATACAAAAATGCATATGTATGAAAATTATTATTTTTTGTATGGGAACACTGAAATATTTTTTTACCCAAATGTCTTAACTGTTAATATCAACAAACGCTTGATACATTGGAATGACCTCAGAAGGAAACAACAGCTTGAAATATGGCATACAAAAATGCACTTGTATGAAAATTATTATTTTTTATATGGCAACACTGAAATATTTTCTCACCAATTTATACAGTCTATAAGTACCATTAAACGCCTCATACAGAAAACTGACATTTAGTGATGCTGGGCATGGTGGTGGTGGTCTTTAAAGGGAGACAACAGCGCGAAACACCACATACAAAAATACATATGTATAAAAATTATATTTTTTTGTATGGCAACCCTAAAATATTTTTTTATCAAAATATGTAGAATATTAGTACCTACAAACGCCTCATACATTCAAATGACATCAAAAGGAAACAACCGCTTGAAATATGACATACAAAAATGCACTTGTATGAAAATTATTATTTTTATATGGCAACACTGAAATATTTTTCCACCAATTTACACAGTCTATAAGTACCATTAAACGCCTCATACAGAAAACTGACGTTTAGTGATGTTGGGCATGGTGGTGGTGGTCTTTAAAGGGAGACAACAGCCCGAAACACCACATACAAAAATACAAATGTATGAAAATTATCATTTTTGTATGGCAACACTAAAATATTTTTTAATCAAAATGTGCGCAATATTAGTACGTACAAACGCCTCATACATTCTAATGTTACCAATACAAGACAACAGCTTTAAATGTGACATACAAAAATGCACATGTATGAAAATTAATATTTTTTGTATGGCAACACTAAAATATTTTTTTACCAAAATGTGCAGTCTATTAGTACATACAAACGCGTCATACATTATAACGTTGTCAAAAATTTACAACAGCTTGAAATGTGACATACAAAAATGCACATGTATGAAAATTATTATTTTTTGTATGGCAACACTGAAATATTTTTTTACACATTGGTACAGTCTATAAGTGCCATTAAGCGCCTCATACAAAAAATTGACCTCAAACGGTGGCAACAGCCTGAAATCTTCGATAATCCTGTAGAAAATGCATTTGTATGAAAACATTTTTTTTGTATATGGCAACATTGGATTTTCGATTTTTTACATAGGGTCCATTTGAAATAAAAAATATCTCCCATACATAACTTATATGCTCTGTCTACGGTTTCCGCCCAAGTACTCAAAAAGTGAAAATCGTGAAAAAAAAATCTGTATCCCAGTGTTGCCAGTTGATTAAGATGAAAATGGTCAAATGTCATTACGGCACCCAAAAAAAATAGTCCTGTGAAAAAAATTCATTAAAAATATTTCTCCTTCTACTTTTTACATTTTTGAATGAAAAGTTCCAAAAAATGTATGAACGATGAAAAAAAAAACTTTACCTGGCAACACTTCAAGTCGAGCTCCATGACCGCCCGATACAAAGCGACTCGCTCAAATGTTGCCAACCTCAAAATATTTCACTTCGAAAAATGCATTTTTTCGTACATTTTACAAAATGGCTGACACAAGGTGCGCCATCTGATTAAAAAAAATAATATTGCCATATGATAAAATTGAGGATACAATCCGGCCAATAAATCAAAAATATCGAAAAAATATTAATAAAACCACCGCGCTACGACCCCACAAACACACCTCGAAAAATGAAAGATTTCAAACTCAAATATCTCGGCGGCCATCTTGTTTTTCCAATTTTTTCTAATTTTATCGTAACAGTCGTCCCACAATTAGCCGAAAATGACACCAATCTCAGGTAGGCGCGCAGAATAAAAAAAAAGTTGAAAATCGCAGGAGGGCCGCCATCTTGAATTTTGTATGTTTCCCATTTTTCCTATAACCACCATAATATACCGAAAAAATATTTCATACATTATTACTACCCCCCACCAATAGTTTAGGCTGGGCTACTCGAAATGTCAAAAAAGTGAAAAAAAAATCTAGCTCCCAGTGTTGCCAGTTAATTTGGATGAAAATGGTCAAATGTCATTACGACCCCCCTGACAAATACCCATGTAAAATATTTTCATTAAAAATGTTTCTCCTTCTACTTTTTACATTTTTGAATGGAAAGTTCCAAAAAAAGTATGAACGAAGAAAAAAAATCCTAAACCTGGCAACACTTCAAGTCACGCTCCACAACCGCCCCATACAAGGCGATTCGCTGAAATGTTGCCAACCTCAAAATATTTCACTTCAAAAAATGCGATTTTTCATACATTTTACAAATTGCCTGACGAACGATCCGCCATCTGGTTAAAAAAATAAATAAATCCGATTTGGTAAAATTGAGCATATATCCGAGAAAAAAAACGAAAAAAATCAAAAAAATATTTAAAAAAAACACATCAGTGCCACCCCGCGAACACACCTCGAAAAATGAAAATTTTCAAACTCAAGTATCTCGGCGGCCATCTTGTTTTTTCAACTTTTTCTAATTTCATCGTATCAGTCGCCCTCAAATTAGCCGGAAACGATACCGATCTTGGATAGGTGCAAAATAAAAAAAAAGTTGCCCAATCCAGCTCGGCCGCCATCTTGAATTTTGAAAGTTTCAGATTTTTCCCATAGACACGGAGACAAATAAAAAATTCCACTCATACATCAAACCCACCCCCCACCACTCCTTCAGGTCGAGGAAGTCGATTTTTCGTAAAACTGAAAAAAAATTCCTGCGGCCAGTGTTGCCAGTCGACATCGACGAAAATGGTCAAATGTCATTACGACAGCCAAAAAAAATATTCCAGTGAAAAATTTTCATCAAAAATATTTCTCCTTCTACTTTTCATATTTTTGAATGAAAAGTTTGAAAAATTGTAAGAGTGGGGAGAAAAAAACTCAAACCTGGCAACACCTCGGACCGAGCCCCACGACCGCCCCGAACAAACCAAATCGCTCAAACGTTGGCAACCTCCGAATATTTCACTTCAAAAAATCCGTTTTTTCATACATTTTACAAATCGCCTAACAGACGACCCGCCATCTTGTTGAAAAAAAAAATAAATCCAATTTGGCAAAATTAAGGATATATCCGAGAAAACTTTAAAAAATGGCAACAAAATATTAAAAATCCCAAGAGATACGACCTCCCAAAAACAGCTTGAAAATTGAAAAATTTCAAACTCAAATATCTCGGCGGCCATCTTGGTTTTTCATTTTTTTCCAATTTCATCGTAACACCCACCCGAATATTATTCGAAAAAGAAACAAACATCAGCATAAAGTCAATAAATAAAAAAGTTAAAAATTTTAAATCGGCCGCCATCTTGAATCTATGGCATCTCATATTTTTCCCTTTGCCTCGGGGGGGAGAGGAGAAAACCCGCCATAGACAACAAAGTCGCTCCTAGACGGCATCATGGAGAACGGCATGTCAGTCAGTCAGTGGTAAGTTCAGGATTATATATATATAATAATAAGAGATTTGAGAATATTTTCAATTACTTTTCTTATAACCTAATTTTAATAGATGACTTTACATAGTACTTGTTTTTTAACCGACAACCCATTTTGACCCGCAAAATAAGTTGTAAAGAATAAGTTCCTAAAATCGAAAAGCCACGAGTTAAAAATTAAAATAATCGCGATCGTAGAGAAAGTTTCAAACGCCGTATTTAATAAGCCAAATCAATTCTTTCCCTGAAGCGAATAAGGCCAATTTTTGTTTTCAATGATTTTTCGTATTTATCTTATTTTAATATTTGTTAGCCAATTTGTATTTGTTGAAGTTCTTACAGTACAAATGTATTTCCTTAACTCGAATTTGCGAAATTAGTATAAACTTCATAGCTCCCTACTTACACCAAATAATACGAATTTGTTATTAACTTTGTTATCATCATAAATAATACTTTGTTATCATCATAAATAATAATAAATCATCATTGTCTTTCTTTTACTCGTAAATTTCCAATCAACTTATATAAAATCTGTATTATTTTTAAAGTGTTTTTAATTTTCTTAGTCCTATTCATGAGCCTATAAATTTCAAAATCAACTCTAACAATCCTAAGCGCACCAAATAGCACCACACTTACTTACTAAACATGTTTATCCATCAAAAGCTGGAACGTGACTTCAAGTAAAACAATTTTATTTTTTCTTCAAATCTTTATCTCCTATCTCGACTTCACGGATCATTTACACCGCACGACGTCTCGACGTCTTGCTCCATTTCAATAACTCGTCGTCCGAATCAACGTCCAAAGGACACTTGGCATCAGGGTGCTTTTAAACTTTAAGTCACGACATCTTCTAAGGAAACGAGGAGGGATGCCAAAGCAATATCATTATTTCATACTTCCAAGATGGCTTCGGAAACGATCCGCGTTGTTTATTGTTTGATGCTCATTCTTCGGATGAAGATTGCTTTCGTGAATTTGGCAAAGTAAGTCCTGGTGTACTTAATTCTATAATAGATACAGAACTACACAGGTCATATACATCGACATTGTTTAAATCTGAAATATAGACGTTATTAAACATAGATGACTTTGAAATTTTTCATATACCTTATTACCTAGTCCTGTAAAGCGACTTTACTAAAAGCCTATATAATTTGTCATCTGAATTTCTTACAAAGAAACTTTATTTGTTTTTATCGTACCGTTTTCAATTGACTTCTTGTGTTGACCTTCCAAACATATTTGTTTTGGAAAATGTATCACAAACTCTGAAAACATTCGACGACCTCGAAACTCTTTCGCAGCCGATTCATCATATAAGATTGTTTGTCAATTTCATGAGAAGTGGCTAAATGAAAAATATAAAGCCTCTCCACAATTAGACCAGGGTCGATAATTTTTAAAACCAATTAAAATCGTAGTAGGATGAAACCCATTAGAAAAGGAGGGGAATATTATAAAAATGAAGGGAAAAATAATTTACGGGCGATCTGAGGTCGGGAAGGGGATGGGGGTGAGTCTTTAAGGGTAAAAAACGGTTTTTCTCGATTTCCGGCAAAACTAAAAGTCCTATCGAAAAAAGTCAAATGGCAAAGTTGTAGGTAATAAAAAGATCTAAAACTTTTGTATTTACACTTTTTTCACATAACCTCAAAATTTATGTGAAAAATTCAAAAAACCAAGTTTTTGGTTTTTTATTTTTATCTTTTACAAAAAAATTTTTTTTTTAACGAAATTTGGCGAAAACTTACCTTTTTATGTCCCAAATACGCTGTAATTTATTTGATTAAAAATATTTATTTTTTCACCTTATTTTGAATTAATATCGAAAAAACACCCTAATTTTCAATCGAAAACTCACCCGTCAAAATATCAGCTTTTTTCAAAAAGTTGGTATGTTTTCTGTTCGTTGAAATCTTTACTTTTTGATGGTGAAAAAAAATATATATGTTACTATAGTAAATCTTCTCAGAAAATGCAAAAAATCAAAAAAAACTCAAATTCGAAATTTGGATTTGAATTTGAAATTTGGAAGTGCTGGATACCCCTAAACGACTCAAAGCTGTTTTTTTTTATTTCATACACTTGCTTATCATCTGCCTTATTGCAGATGATACAAACAGATTCATCCATACTGATAATCTGAAAAGACAGAATCGAATTAATAATGCCTTCACTATTTTATCGTGAATATACCCCCATAAAAAAAATGTATTAAAGAAATAAATGTCAAAATGTCTAAAAAATATATTAAAAATCTATTTAAAATGTATAAATATATAAAAAATATGTATAGTAAATATATTTTTAATAACTAACTTTTGGCTGATTTTCAAGTATATTTCATATATTTTGAATACATCTGAAATATATTTGAAATGTAAAAAATATATATGAAAATCGGCCAAAAGTTTGTTATTACAAATATATTTATGATATATATTTTATATATTTTTTATAGATTTTTAAAATATTTTTTATGTATTTTGAAATATTTTTTTTCCATGGGATTAACTAAATTTGTTTGTGCAAAATTAAGGAGATTATTATTTTTTTATCTTGTACTAAAACATCATTTAATTTCAATCTTTAGGTTACGTTACGTTAAGTATACTATTTTTTA
Organism: Epargyreus clarus clarus; assembly: GCA_014595695.2. Taxonomy (NCBI): domain Eukaryota; kingdom Metazoa; phylum Arthropoda; class Insecta; order Lepidoptera; family Hesperiidae; genus Epargyreus; species Epargyreus clarus. Next base: position 2,963,506 of record JACTTY020000016.1, on the reverse strand, counting down.
AAGAAAATATTACGATTTTTATGTTTGAGTTGATTGATACAGACAAAAGTAGATATAGTAATTACCTTCCTATGCAGATTCGAAAAGTTTTTTTTTTTTAAGTAAACTTGTCACAATTATCTTCAAGAAACTCAGCGTGCACGTGTATTTTTATAAACGATGTTGTATATTGTACTGTATTTCGAATACTGGTTAGGCTAACGGTTGTAACAGCTGCTACGAAATAGTAGGTATGTATGTAGTAAGACCCAGACTCGCCTAGCCCCTTCCCCACTTCTCCATGAAATACCTTTTGATGGGCTACTATTTTTCGTAGGTCACTCAGGTATATAATTTTTCTTAAAATAGTTATAAATAGACATCTACGCATATAATTTAAAGAAGATTCGACAACTTTCTCCAAATATTGTAAATGTCTTATTAAATATTAATTTTATTAACTGATTTGTTTGTTAATTATAGTAGTATATTCTTATTTGCAATTTTTTTTATCAATGTAACATGTAATCTAATGTTTTTCGAGTAATTAAAGTGGTAATTTTAATATATAGCTCAAATTTTTTTATAAAAATTAAAAAAGAAAATCGAATTTGAGTTTTTTTTGATTTTTTGCATTTTCTGAGAAGATTTACTATAGTAACATATATATTTTTTTTCACCATCAAAAAGTAAAGATTTCAACGAACAGAAAACATACCAACTTTTTGAAAAAAGCTGATATTTTGACGGGTGAGTTTTCGATTGAAAATTAGGGTGTTTTTTCGATATTAATTCAAAATAAGGTGAAAAAATAAATATTTTTAATCAAATAAATTACAGCGTATTTGGGACATAAAAAGGTAAGTTTTCGCCAAATTTCGTTAAAAAAAAAATTTTTTTGTAAAAGATAAAAATAAAAAACCAAAAACTTGGTTTTTTGAATTTTTCACATAAATTTTGAGGTTATGTGAAAAAAGTGTAAATACAAAAGTTTTAGATCTTTTTATTACCTACAACTTTGCCATTTGACTTTTTTCGATAGGACTTTTAGTTTTGCCGGAAATCGAGAAAAACCGTTTTTTACCCTTAAAGACTCACCCCCATCTCCTTCCCGACCTCAGATCGCCCGTAAAATATTTTTTCCTTCATTTTTATAATATTCCCCTCCTTTTCTAATGGGTTTCATCCTACTACGATTTTATTTCACTTTTTATTATTTTTAAAGGCTTCTACCCTAGTCTAAATAGGGTGTAGCGTGCCCGGAGATAAATGACGTGAGCCATTTCACACAATGTAGCGTACAATCAATTAACTCTGTTAAAGACACGTTCGGGTACATAAAATTGATTACTCGCGCGTCTCCCCGATGCTGGAGATAAACACGTGAATTCTTGTACGTAAAATATGCATTGAATTCCCTTTTATTTATGGTCTCGTAACGTTCATACCAAATGTATGGGAATGATATGCTTTCCTCGTGCTACTATGTGGTTTAGTGTGCTAGATAATTCAATTAACGTTACTTTTTAACGTGTTTAACATCTTTATAAAGGGTTCATATGTAAAAGGTCAATTTATATTTCATCAAACACTAAACGACCACCTATCTAATGTTATGTGGTCAATGTACCTGACGTAAACATCTCAGGGTTGCGTTTCCTGTCGCGCGTGTAATGTCCGCTCGCGCGAGTCCCCCGCCCGCGCGGCATTCGATTTTCCATTTCCTATGTATGTACATAATGGTCGCGAAGAGACTACAGCGAGGTAATTCACGTGTGTGGTTGAGACGCGTGAACGGGCGTAAGCACGCGTGGCGAAAAGAGTGCCATTAATATTATTATTATTGCAATTGCGTTTGTATTAATTGTATGTGTATTGCGTTTGTATTAAATGTAATCCAATATTTCGAATGAACAGCTATTAATTATTTCGAGCATTACATCTATAAACCAAAATTATTTGAAGTTTAACATTGATTTTATTATTTCAATCAATCCTGATGTGTAAATTTTCGCCTTTAATATTAATGCTTTGGTTTTGCCCGACTGCAGAGGGTAATATTTTGCGAGCATATATGCTATGTACAATCATTCTATGTCGCGTCTAGTAAGTAGCCCTTGACGGATTTTAATTAATATGACTATGAAGCTTGTCTCACGTATGCTTATTATTTGTAATAAAATAATTCGTATGAAAGTTCTTCCATCCTTTAAATATTATTATTACGGGTATATATTTAGGTTAGAGCCAGACAGAGATATACATATAAACCTACGCTCATGTAAAACGATGTAACTCTTCAATTCTTTTTATTATTTTAACATTTTTATTATGACCTAAAGTACCTATAGTAAAACAAAAGGTTTTTCATGTGACTGAATAATACGCGCATTTTCTGAATATCGAATTTATATACTACTATTTATATCATACAAAGATATTAATTATCTCAAATACAGTACTTCTCAAAGCAATTAACTAAGAGGAATTCAATATGATTACATCGCTGCCATAGAATATTATAATAAGCCACAACCGGAAACTATTATCTGATAGCACGCAGTGCGCCGGCTGCGGTTATCGCATTAATTTATTGTTTCTGCGCCCCAACATTGAGGGCTGGGGCAAATTGCTCCATAAACTGCTTTTTAGCTACTTCACAAATTGTGGTTGGTTTTTCGATGCTTTGCAGGATGATGGAAATATTTTATTGAACTTCACTTGTGATAATATGTAAGGTTCCTTATTGTATCATTAAAATGTCTCGTACACACAAAGTAATGATATACTATAATAGAAATAAATTCAATTTTTATTGATAAAGATTCATCTTATTTATTTTAATTATTAATGATCATGACACACAAAGTAATTGAAAATAATGTTATATCATTAATGATAATGTGCTGCAGAAAAAACCTTAACATCTAATTCTGAACGGGATACAATTATATGATAGCACGCAGTGCGCTGGCTGCGGTTATCGCATTAATTTATTGTTTCTGCGCCCCAACATTAAGGGCTGGGGCAAATTGCTCCATAAACTGTTTTTTAGCTACTTCACAAATTGTGGTTGGTTTTCTGATGTTTCGATAAGTTGTATAGTGATATTTTTTGAAAATTAATCGATAATTTTTAGATTTAGTGGACAGTTAGTTTCATTGTAGCCTGATCGGAAATATTTTATGGAAATAACTTAGTCTGTGATGATTCCCTTAAAGTATCATTAAAATGTCTCCTACAAACATAGTCATAGTATACTATAATAAATATTGTGATGATGTCCTATAGGAGCAAACATAACATAAATGCTCCTTCTTTTAAATTTAATTATCACATCAATGAAAGTAATTGGAAATAATTTTTAATTCTTGATAATAATTTTCTGCAGAAAGAACATTAACATTCTATAATTAACATTCATAATTCTGAACTGGAAATTACTATCCGATTCCGTTTGTATCTGATTTAGTTGTTACCCTTTCGGTACGGAACCCTAAAATGAATATTTTTGAATTCGAATCAATCATATAACGGACTTTAAAACAAAGTTATCTGAACAACTGGAAACAATTATCTGATAACGTAGGGTTTGCGGCTATCGCACTAATTTATTGTTTCTGCGCCACCCCCAGCTCTGAGGGATGGGGCAAATTGCTCGACATTAAGTTGCTATTCTTTTAGCTACTCCTGATTTATGGGTAGTTGGAGCAACTTATTTAAGATGAAAGTGTAAGGCCATGTTGCGAGGATGATTTAAGCGCACCATTTAACCTACCAACGTTAGACTTCACATAAAATTATTTATTTTCAGTTAAAAGGTTTTAATTACTTAGGATACATGTTAAGTACTATATTGTTTTTATCATTTTGACGAAGTTAGAAGAACTTCGATTCAACATTTAAACAATTGCTAATAAAGATTGAATGAAGATTGAAAATTCATAAAAAATCCATTTTAAGGCAATACAAAAAATGATATTCCTCTGTACATTTACAATTGGTAGAGAGTAGTGATTATTTATCATCATGTGAACAACATCTTGGTATCCTTCACTTCGACTTTACTTTACTTCAACGGTATAAAAAACAACTCTGACATTTTTTATAACATAGGAGTAGCAGACAAGCATGCAGTCCACCTGATGGTAAGTGGCTGCCGCCGCCGATGAACATCTGTAATCAATCCTAGATAGGTTTAGATATTCATACCCGAGGTCAACCACAAATGCGCCGCTACCCTTGAAGACTAAGTTGGAACGCCTCGAAAAAGTATGTCTCGCTTACCACACCCTTCAAAAATTCAAACAGCGCTTAACACTACTGTCAATAGGCAGAAATAGGTTACTATAATTTTATATTTGCATGCTTTCTAGCAAAATAAGAGAACATTACATTAATTGAACACCTATTGTATACCCTTATTTGGAAATAAAGACTGATTTGATTTGATTTGACAATAGGTGTGGCGGTGGTGCCGCCGGAGTCGAGCCACAAAGTTCTACCACCACTTTATTCAATTAACATGATATAATAAAAACCTAGCCACACCATTTCCATGTAAAAGCTGTATATTCCCCACATTGTGTTTCCCACATTAGTAAGACGGAACACACTTTGCCCAGACAATTACCATAATGACTGCATCGTGGCTTATTCTCATATTCAATTGGAGCAATCTACATAATTATTGAAATTTCGCTAAACAACGATCCTACGGGTGCTGTTTACGGAAATTGCTATTGAAATTTGAAATTAGCATTGTTATTTGTATTTTTTGTTTTATATACAATCAATGCCGCTATAAATAAAGTTATTTCGTATAAAACATTAAATATTAAGGTAACGGTTAATAAAAACAAATTGTAAAGAAAAACCCTTTGTTTCGTGTCCGTAGGCATTACACCTATTTCGGTCTAATAACAACAGTGTTAGGCACTGCCGTGTTCTGTACCCTTACTATGAGTTTTTACGTTTTGACAAATATTAATGTTTTGGTATTTGTTTACGAATTTGCCGATACAATTTCCAATCAGCGCCCTTAGCGGATTGTATCAGAACTATAGTGTCAGTAAAGTAACATTGTGTAACAATGTCAAATTGACAAAATGGCTCTTTATGTTTTGCCTCTCTTTTTTGCGAACATGTGAGGTAAACAAAAAGTCTTGAGCACTTACTTATTGTTACATTTACTCCGTCTACTAAGCAAACGGAACAGAATAATGGATTGAGTAAACGTAACGTAAAATTGTGGGATGTTTTGAAAACTCACGGTAAGGGTAGGTACTGGTTTGAAGGGCGTGGTAAGGAAGACACTTTTCCGAAGTATTCCAACTTCCTCAGGGGCAGCAACGCATTTATAGTAGAACAGTGTTTGGAACTCAGGTAGGACTCTTATCTGTGGTTAATTATAGATGTTTTATAGAACAACAATCGAATACTGACCACTTTTGTTTTACCTGCCACCCTATATCGAATATATCAATTTCCGAAAAGCGAGTAACCACACGTATTTCACAAATTTTAAAATTCATGCGTCTCCATGTCTATTTTTTAAATGAGCACCAGACGTATTACGGTAATGCGGAACGGTTATATAAAACAAAACGGAATTCCGTTACAAACAATACTGAATTTTAATTTGCGAAGCGGAAATAACTTGTTTAAAAACAACACCCACTATCTCTCCAAAAACGGAAAAATGCAATTCATAGCGCGAATTAAAGAATTTGAGCTATTTCCTTTGGGGGAAAGTAAATCTTAAGTCTGGGGAATAAGGTCGTAGTTGCCATGGCATGTAACCCTAATTAAATTTTCGTTCAAACAGCCAAGTTCTCAACAAGCAATCGCATTTATTGTGTGGTGGGTCACACATAAACCTGTCTTATAAGTTTTCAACTAAGGCTAAAATTGTGCGCTCAAATGGCAAAGACTTTTAATTTTGAATTACATTTTTCAATCTCGCTAAGTCCAAGAGATTTTCCTAGGTACATTGGAAAATGATTATTTCTATTCTAATCAGAATTGCTGCATTGTCATTTGAAATGACTATTGAGACTTTTTAATTACAATGCAACTGCCTTATATAAAACTAGCTGACCCGGCAAACTTTGTACCGTCTCAAAATCTACTTATCAAATATATTTCATATAAAATATAGCCTATGTTACTCGTGGATAATGTAGCTTTGGTATGGTGAAAGAATTTTAAAATCGGTCCAGTAGTTTTTGAGCCTATTCATTACATCAAACAAACAAACAAAGTTTTCCTCTTTATAATATTAGTATAGAAAACATCATCTAATAACAGTATTAAGCGCTGCTATGTTCTGGTTTGAGAACATGTGATAACTATAAGACACTTCCTACATGTCATTGTATAGTTTCAACTGTGTCCGTAAGAGAAACATTGCATCTTTGGTCGATCTCGGGTAGCAGTCTTCGGGTTATTTTTTAGAGTTAAGGTGGTAGTGGTAGTTTTAGTCATTCGACTAAGTGGTAGTCTCTTAACAACAACAGTAAAGCGCTGCTGTGTGCTGGTTTGAAGGGTGTGGTAAGGGAGACATACTTTTCTGCGGCAATCCAGCTTAGTCCTCAGGGGTAGCGGCTGATCTGTGGTCGTTCCCCGGTAGGAATATCTGATGCTATCTGGGATTGATTACAGATCTCCATGAGCGACAGTATGTACTTACCATTAAGTAGACTGCATTCTCGGTTACAACTTTCATAATAAAGGTATTAACATATTTTATCCCTATATCCTGTGTAACCAATATAGTAACTTTAATCAGTAATACTACAAAATATATATTTTCAAACTTTGCAACTTTTCTTTTCGCCTTTACATTTCCGCTCATATTACATGAAACAGGAAACAAACAAAGTTTAAATTGTTTGCAACTTGTTACACGAGTCTAAAACGAAACTCGAAAAGATTCATACAGACGGTCCTGCAAGCCGTTTATGTCTCAACTCCGATTGCAGGGTCAAAAGTGTGTAATATAAACTTTAACAAGCCCTATCCAATAAAAGTAGTTCGATACATTCAGCATAAACGAAACGAACACTTTACAAAGAACTTGCAATATGTTCGAGCACAAGCAAGAACGACTTTTCAGTTTTGGTGCAAGGTAAGAGCGGAAAGCGGAATATGGATGAAGTGTATATCTTTTGTATACGTTACATAAACTTTCAATTCTACAGACGTTCTAACGATGTAAAGTGAAATATGGCGAACGTCTTTATATCCACGTCCATGGGCAGTCTGTGCCACTTATCTTTAAGTGAAGTGCATGCTCGTTTGCTATGTCTAAAATAATAATATAAAGACATTTTATCCCTATATCGTGTCTCACCAGTATTGTAACATTAGTAATACTAGTTTGTAAATTTTATTTTCGCCTTTACATTTCCAGTCATATTATGAAACAGGAAACAAACAAAGTTTAAATTGTTCGAAACTTGTTACACGAGTCTGAAACTCGAAAATATTCATACAGACGGTCCTGCAAGCCGTTTATGTCTCAACTCCGATTGCAGGGTCAAAAGTGTGTAATATAAACTTTAACAAGCCCTATCCAATAAAAGTAGTTCGATACATTCAGCATAAACGAAACGAACACTTTACAAAGAACTTGCAATATGTTCGAGCACAAGCAAGAACGACTTTTCAGTTTTGGTGCAAGGTAAGAGCGGAAAGCGAAATACGGATTAATCATATATATCTTTTGTATACGTTAGATAAACTTTCAATTCTATAGACGTTCTATAGATGTATAGTGAAATGAGGCGTCCTTACATTCTATTGCTTAGTATAAATAATAAAGAATAACTATGTGCTTAAAAATAAACCATTACATTAATTTGACGTCTGAAAACTGTTTATCGATCACGAAATAATATTTGTCGCATAAAATGTAAATTGTAAAGAACCTTGAACACAATCTGAACCTACTTAAATTAAATTAGTTATACGATGATTACGGTGAAATGCCTCCTCTAAAGACCTCCCTAACTTTCGTAACTTACTAATCAGTAGCCTGCACGACATAGGTATAGTTGACAGTGGAGCCTCGGAAATCTATACGGGATTTCTCCTTTGAAATACGTTTTACGAATATCTGTGTTTAAAAGTAAATAAAATAACAATTTTAAGTTAATAAAATGTCGATTTGAAAAGTTTGTGACTTGCACCAAACAGGGATATAGAAAGAGTTCTCCGGATAATAGCGGATGGAAGTTTTTGCGAATGTCGGTTGGCGAACGGACGCGCGGACGCTGATCTGCCTACGAGGATTTATTGTTAGAACTTCATAACCTATACAGGTTTCACGTGTCACTTTTAAAAGATTACTTTTTATTAGGGTTCCGTACCCAAAGGGTCAAAACAGAACTCTATTTCTAAGCTTCCCCTGCCACTGAAACTGTACTTTTTAATAATAATAGTAATAAACGCTTTCTACACTCACACTAGGATTCTTGTATCGTGGGTGCCATGGACACACACAAAGATGAAGCCACTAACCCAGACCCAGAACAAATATTCATCATTCAGATATCTGTCTGGCCGGGGATCGAACCCGGAACCCTTTGCGCGTCAGACCGGTATGGTGACCGCTCCGCCCCGCGGGTCGTCTTAACACTCATATAGTCCTCACTTCATCCTGTCGATTTTTTGTGACGATATGACATTATCATTCACTCATCGTTTCCCAACCACGTCTAAAAAGTATCATTTAAATCACAAAAAGACTATTGAATCCCTTACGACATTTCATTTATTTTCCCAATTTCTCCAAATGTGGCACGTTCACAGCATCACTTGTTCTAATGTTTGTTCATTCCTCTCGTGAATGATCTGATACGTTGACTCGATCAAGCCATTCGCGACAAAGTATGTTGTAATCGATCAATCCGTTCGAAGTGATTTGGAATAAGATATATCGGTACTAGATAGATTTTTGTATTCGTTATTTTAGCATTCCGTACGTAAAGGGTAAAAACGGAACCCCATTATTAAGCCTCCGTAATTTGTTCGTCACTTAAAACGTAATAGTATAATGCTTATAGTATAACAACAGTATAACGCTTAATATTAAAAATAAAAAGTTGAAAATAAAGGGGGTTGCCATACAAGAAACCACAATTTTTTGGTTTAATTGTTTAACTATAAGTAGACAGTTTCAATTTTTACAATGCTAAGTGCATTGAGAACTTCTATGGCTCCTACCTAATTTTAGACCAACTTGAGATCGGCCAGATGGGTTCCTACCAAAGCGACTAAATTGGTATGCCTCTTGTAAGTAATGTATAGAAATAAAAAATAATTACTTATATAAGTACATAGATATTTGTTTTATAATAATAATAAGGATGTTCTTTAATTTTGGTAGAATTCCCCATGATTTGACACCACAAATATTTCTAACTTGCTTGAAGAAGGCATTCGTACTTATTAAAACTAATACCAAATATCGTATTGTCGATATTTCGAAGTTATGAACAGCATATAGTGAGTACCCGTTATATATTAAAACGTTCGATACATCTACAAACTAGTACAAATAGCCAATAAGTTGAATACCTAAATAAAATTCAAAGCTACTTATTTTATCAATAAAATATATCGAACGATACACAAATCAGCGTTGGCGTGCATCCAGCTGTACTGCCGGCGATTCGGTGCAACAAGATGGTATCGTTTAAGGTTGCGCTTTTACATAATGCATTCGTGCTGCTCCGATAAGGTTCGCTCGTGAAATATGTGAGAACGGCACCTTACACACCGAATACGATACGAATACAGACTAGACTATTCATAGGTGTAAAAGAAATTGAAAATCTTTGGTATTTTTTAGGAAATCAAAATACAAAGAATAGCAAATCCTAAAGTTGACGACCCGCGTGGCCGAGCGGTCGCCTTACAGGTCTAACGCGAGAAGGTTTCCGAGTTTGATTCCTGGCAAGATAATACCAGACATGCACCTCTGATTTTTCAAAGTTATGTGCGTATTAGAAATTAATTATCACTTGCTAAAACGGTGAAGGAAAACATCGTGATGAAACCTTCATACCTGAGAGAATTAAAAAAAAATCTCTAAGGTAAGTCTATCAATACGCACTTGGCCAGCGCGGTGGACTATGGCCTAATGCCCAGCAGCGGGACGTTAATGGGTTGATGATTTTCTTTCGGGGTTACGGGCGGCAAGAGTGAGAGCTCAAACCGCCCGGCTAGCGACCCCGGGAAGGACGACGGTATGTGTGGTCGCAATCCGTCGTGTACACCAGACGGTGTGGTGACACAAAGTCACCTGGGCGGAGCCCGACGGGGCAGAGCGCTGAGAGGACTCCGGTCGCGTTCCTTTGGAGATCCCACAGGGGGGGTTTTAGTGCGGTAAAAGTCCCACATAACCCCGTGTCGCTCCCACGGCACCGGGTACCTTTTGAAGGTTTCCCCCTCGAGAAGAAAAAAAAAGAAAAAAAAAATAAGGTCTGGGTGTTTTTTATTTGTCTATGTATGTGTTCATGGCACATATGACACGGGAAATCTTACTGTGGAGCTGTGAGTATCGAAAAAATCTTTAAGTGTTTTTTATTGCATGTAATGTTATAATTGTTACGTCCTGCATATAGATTTAGATATATTTAGAATTGAACACAAAATGGACTTCATTTCCTCCTTTCTGCTAACTAGAGCGAAATTCCTTCTAGCAATTTCGCTCTAGTTAGCAGATATATCCGGATGATTTAATTTTTATTAGTTGAAATAAATTAGACCAAAACGCAGGAATTGCTTCACGCTAAAAATGATCGTGGCTGTGATCGAACCACACGAATTCTACCACTTTACAAACAAATCAACGAAACACATTGTAGCGAAACACATTAAATTTCATACTCTCCCTCGTTTTAAAAAAAGCAAACATATATCCCATACATATTATTGCCTACACTGCACACAGTCCTAACAACCGTTAATGTACACGGTAGACCGGCGGAGATCAAGATTCGTAAGGTTTATAGCGTGTAAGAAAGCCCCTCGTTGGCTAATCGGTCGCTATATACCGGCCGCTGTTTTTAATTGTAGGCCCATTCATTACTAGACATCTTTTTAGAACGGTTAAATGTCTTCTTTGAGTAGATTTTTGTGTATTTCGTTTGTCTGTTAATTTGGAATGACGCTTTCAGATATTACCCATTAATTTGGTTACATTATTTAAACTATATAGTATTCTCGAATTTCTCGAAGTTTTGATGCTATGTTTCCTGAAGCAACATCCACGCTACTCCAACGATATCTGGTAAAAATAGGTGAAAATAGCTCTGCTGTGTTCTGGTATGAAGGGTGTGGTAAGGGAGACATACTGTTACAAGGCGTTCCAGCTTAGTCCACAGGGGTAGCGGCGCATCTGTGTCCGACATCAGGTAGGAATATCTAGTTCTACCTGGGGTTGATTACATGTCCATGTGACCTTTGAGATTTTTTTATAAATCTCTCAGGTGTGCAGGTTCCTCACGATGTTTCTTCACCGTTAAAACAAGTGTTAATTAATTTTTAACATGCACATAACTTTGTAAAATCTGAGGTGCTGGGGAATTGAAGCTCGAACCTCTATAACGAGGCGGAGTTTCTTTATCACTAGGCTATCACTGCTTCTTCTGCTCATTTTACGAGCAAGAGTCATCGATTAATTTGTTCCATCTACGTTTAAACTGTAATGCTTCTATTTCTTTACCTCTAATTAGTTCCAGGTAATCGAATGTTCAGAAGATCCGGTTAGTTTGATCCAATTAGTGTTTCGCTTCAGTGCTCGATGTTACGATAAAACCAAACCTCGGTTTTACTATTGGCTTTACTGACCTACAAATGGTTTAAAGGAATTTAAAATAAAAGTTAGAAAGAAGATAATATAGAAATTTAATGCAGACATTGTTACAGGGAAATCGAGATCGTCTCATAGTTTTACTAATTTGTGTACTTTGAAAGGTAGACATCCATACGTGGATATCGGCAGACTTACATGTGAGGCGACCATATTAGCTCTCAGAAATGGTACAGCATGTGATCCCCCAGTGTAAAAAGTTGATTTGATTTTACTAAACGACAAATGTGTCATAGAATTATTCGGGACCTTTTTTTTACCTGACTGATACACATTTCATAGATTGTTTGGTTCTGAAGACCTTTTTTTAGCAACTGCTTCTGCCCCTCCCTTAAGCCGCTAGAGTATCCCTGTTCTATATAGAGTTTATTAAAGATTTGTCCTTTAGCGGCAATGATTACACTTGCTATCAGATGGAAGGCATATTCACTTACAACTTCAATCTTATTTTTGTAGGATTTTTTTAGTAACAAGCAACATGCACGTCCGGTCGTAAGTAATCACTGCCACCCTTTATTAATATCAATATTAAAAATTATAAATGACACCATAAATTAGGTATAATAAAATCCGAAGTAAGCGAATCAAATACCCCATCGCAAAGACGATTGGGAAAGCAGCTGACGAATAAATTACTGCCGGAGATAAAAGGTGCCAAAATTTACGTATAGCAAATGAAACGGAAAATGGCTTGTCGATTTATAATGAGGATTTTGATTCTAATTCCGGGGGAAGCGAAGAAGTAATCAAGTGAGAGATTCGGGAGTGACTCTGTTATTGAGAACTGTTTGATGCGGCTACGGCAACGGTAGAATAAAACCACTATTTTGTATATATTTTGAAGGTGGTAAAACCCTTTGTGGTTCGACTCCGACGGCACCATCGCCACATATATTTCTGCCTCATAACAACAGTGTTTAGTACTACTGTATTCTGGTTTGAAGGGTGTGGTAAGGGAGACAGACTTTTTCGAGGCGTTCCAGCTTAGTCCTCGGGGGTATCGGCGCATCTGTGGTCAACCTCAGGTAGGAATATCTAATCCTATCTTGATTACAGATATCCATGGGAAGCAGTTGCCACTTACCATCAGGTGGTCTGCATGCTCGTCTGCTCGTATAGGGGTATACTATAAAAAATACGTACATAGTTTATGAAACGAAAAATTGCTTATCGTTTTATAATGACAATTTTGATTTTAATTCCGATTGGAGCGTCAAATGAGAGCTTTGCGGCTGGATCGGATATGCTTGGTTATAGCAATGGTAATTACTGTGCTTAATGTATTAATTATGGAAAATTAAAGTATGGCAAATGAAACGGAAATCCAATTGCCCCATAATGAAAATTTTGATCCCAATCCGAAGGAACCAGAGGTAAACAAAAGGATTCAGAATTCGTTTCTTATAAATATTGTAATCGTGCAACCTTTTTTTCGACCAGATAGAGTCAGTAAATGCTCTTCCGTTACTAGGCCTAGGCTAGCATATAGCCCGTTGCCCATCATTCTGTTTCATTGCGAATTATTCAAGGTTTATGGATAAGTCATAATAAAGTAAATTATATTTAACAATATTTATTCCCAATTCAAATATTTTATTCCCAATTACTCTAATCTAAATTTAGAGTCTTGAAGTCATGTAAACATGTTACTCCCTATAAGTGGCCATTTTAGTTTTTTTTTTTCGTTTTTACTTCGGACTCAATAAGCTCGTCCTTAATAGTACGAGATCCGGCCGCAAAGCTACGTTCATCAGATAATTAAGTTCGTTAAACCAAAATATTTTTCTGCATATTATTTTTAAAATTATTGCCATCGAAATATTGACGGTACTTAATTAGTATTAATACGTCAATTACAAATGTTCAGAAAAACGAAATTTAAATAATCGTTAAATTTTAATGAGTTTATTTTTATATATACAGTATAATCAATTTAATTTGGAAAAAGAAATAAGGAAAAAATCATTTAATATATCATTTTTTTATCTCACTATAAATAAAATCATTTATAATAAAAATGTATAAAGTAAAAAATATGTATTGATAATAAAACAAATGACATGGAAATATTGCTCCTAGACTATAACTAATATCCATGTAAATACCATTAGAGTTCACTTAACGAAGCCAAACTTGTCACCACAATAAATAGAAAAAATAATTCTAAGATATCTTCAAATCTTCTTTATTCAAGACTTCTTTGCGCATTCTAAAATAAACTTTGAACATACACATACACACACACATTTACACATACATATAATATACAATATAATATATAATATATTTATACACATACATAAAATAAACTTTGAACTTAGGCGGTAAAAGACGATATATTAACTAGTGATGATTTATAACGCTATATTTTTATTATATCACAATAAAAGAAACAGTTGAAGGAAGAGTTTTAATAAAAATATCATGATAGGTATGACAATAATAATAGCCCTCCAAAAGCCAATAATCTCTCTCCTTTTGCCTCACTTCACCTCTCCTCACGCATCTGTCACCGCTCCTCACCTCATCAAAGCATCTCACCACTGCTACGTTATACATAATAGCACCTCATAGCTCCGTCACATATTATAAAAACAAAATACCCGATTTCTTAAAAATAATTAACTAAAAAAGTAATGTAACCTATGTAACACTACCGCAATTAAGATGAATCCAACGACACCTCATAGAAAATCCGTTAAGCTGTAAGAACTACAGGACATAACAAAGAATGAGATACGTGTATACGTAGCCTTTATTTTGAGTGTATATACATAAACAGACACACACACACAATCGGTTAATAACCATTAGTATGAATTTAACAATTTCAATAATTTTGATCACCTAGATTTGATATTTTCAGTACATTGTATACAGTTGCCGTTTTTTTCCGCATGTCTATAAACGCACCCGCTCCACTTGTCAGATATTAATGACTACCTGGAATGTATTTCGTAATTCTCGGGCCTGTCGTTTGTTTCAATCTAAATTATATTAGCACTGAGCTCCTAAATGTTTATATCAAATTGTATTTAAGGCCTCATCAGCTGTGTCCCTGTTTACTGTTATATTATGGCTAAAATTTGATTTTCGTTAAATACCATCCTTAATGGACGCTTTCTACACTTATAGCCCCACACTAGGTATCCCTGTATCGTGGGTGCCATGGACACACTCACACAGACACCCAGACCCAGAAACAGAAATCTAAATTCATCATTTAGATGTCTGGCCGGGATCGAACCCGGTACCCTCTGCGCGTCAGACCGGTATGGTGACCGCTCTGCCACGCGATCAATAAGCGTACGATCGATAAAATAGCTTTTTATCGAATTCTTTTTACAAATTTAAAAATACGTCTGTCTGTCTTTGTCTCTTTGTTTTTATAATTTGAAAAGTACGTACTAGTCCTATGTACATAATTATTTTAGTAAATAAGTAAGTTATATAACATACAACTTTTAATATCTATTTAATAACGATTACCTCTGGTATAAGCAGTAACAATTTTAGTCAAGTCGGAAAAAACCGCACAGAGGGGGAGCGGTACACAGTGACAAAACAAGGTGGTATCCGCGGTTCCAGCGGGGAGGGGAAAGAAAAGGGAATAAAACAATATACACATAGTCCACACAAGCGGAGCTAAAGATAAAAATAGTATTGAATAAAACCTTTGATGAGCAAAATAGAAAGATACTTCACCGCCTTGAAAGTGGATGAAGCAACAAAACGCTGAATTTCAGTTATCTTTTGAATTCTTGGCAAATAAAAAACATTTTACAGAAAATGTACTTATAGTAAGTAATTTACATAATAAATAAGTATTTCAAACATTTTAGGGTCAATTTAGCATGGAGATGTAGCAAAACTTTATTTACGCAACAATTTCAATTCTCAAAACTGGATACACTTTCTAGTTACTAGTGATATGTCTATCTATTTCACTCATCTAAGAATAAAACAAGCAAAAGAAACATCTACCTGGAAAATTACCAAAAACACAAAACACTCATATATTTTAGTGCTTCCAAAAAAAGACCATCAACTTATTAAATAGTTAATGGTCCTGTATGCCGATACCACCCGGTGTTAAAGCAATAATAAACCGTTTATTCAGAGCTTTGTTTTAGGCACCTCATGAATATATTGAAGCAAATGAAAAATAAACAAAAGCTTGAGAGCTCCTCCATTTTCTTTATTTGCTTTGTACTGAATGTCTTTATAATAACGCGAAATGGGACCGACAGAGACAAAAGACGATTTATTTTTTATAAAACGACTATCACAGTAAATACTCTTTGAAGAATGTTAAAGGGAAAATATGAGGGGTGGGCTGTCGTACTTTTTTTTTTTTTTTTGTTGACGAGGGGGAAACCTTCAAAAGGTACCCGATGCCGTGGGAGCAACGACGGGTTATGTGGGACTTTTACCGCACTAAAACCCCCCCGGTAACCGTCCTCAGCGCTGCGTAAAGGACTCCGGGATCTCCAAAGGAACGCAACCGGAGTCCTCTTGGCGCGTGGCCTTTTCCGTCTGGCTCCGTCCAGATGCTTATGAAGCTCGCCACTCCGTGTGGAGCGTACGACGGTATGAGGTCACACATACCATCGTTCTTCCCGGAGTCGCTAGCCAGGCGGTTAGAGCTCCCACTCTTGCCGTCCGCAACCCCGAAAGCTCCCTTTTAGTCGCCTCTTACGACAGGCAGAGGATACCGTAGCCCTATTCTGGCCTGTCGTACTACCGGCGACTAACGGGTAAGCGATAAGTTCTATGTGAATAAATAGTAGGAGCTTGTGGCGCGATTTATTTGGGCGAAGAAACAAATTAAGCAAATTTGGCTGCCAAATCGCAGCTGGAAATTTGGATGAGCTATCATTTAGCCCATTTTATTATAGTGTAGACCTAAGGGATCTTTATATTAAGAGGCCTTAGCTCCACACTACATTACACTTGCTTCTGTCTTTAAGAAGGCACGGTTTGGGCAGTCCAAGAAAGCCTCGGGATCAAATATCGTTCGAGCAGAATTTTTAACGATAAATTACGATACGAATACGATAACGATAAATTTAGTTCCTTGTTTCCGATAGATCCAAAGTAGTAGAAGTGTAACTTATTCACAATTGCATTAACACTAAAATAGAAAATCTCCGTGAATTCTCCATAAAATTATCTACAGTGAAAGACACACACTTGGCAAGTGTGTTGGACATATACATTTTCATTTTATAAGGTCCCTTATCCATATGCGGAGTTTCCTGTTGTCAATTATAGATGACATACAAAATATATTTCAATAGTTTCTCGCTCTACGTTCGCGACCAGTTCTCGATACAACAAGTCATTAATTGGCCAAGATTTTTTGCGAAGCCAAAAAAATGTTTTTATTCGCTAGTTTCGCAGAAATTGTTTCGGCTGAAATTGATCGGTCTGGGTTACCTCCCTTTGGATTGAATGTTACTGCAGTGCCAATCATTATCTAATTTATACAATTCTAATGTTTTAAAGTGATAGAATTTTGTGTGTGCTCAACGACACCTCATTTAAAGGTGGTAGAACCCTCTGTAGTTCGACTCCAGCGGCATCACTGCCACACACTTTTCTACCTAATAACAGCAGTGTTAAGCGCTGCTGTGTTCTGGTTTGAAGGGTGCAAGGAAGACATACTTCTGCAAGGTGACTTTGAGGCGAATTCCAACTTAGTATTCAGGAGTAGCGGCGCACAAGTGGCCGACATCAGACAGGAATATAATCCTATGTGGCCTTGACTGCAGGTGTCCATAGGTGGCAGTAGTCACCACATGAGAGTCTGCATGCTCGTCTGCCATTCCTGTACCTAGTATATAAAAAAACTCATCCGTTAAAACCCACCAAGCCGTTCACGCTGCAGGAAGTGCCAAAGAATGAAGCATAATTACATACAATCGAAAAACATTACACTTCGCCGTCGGGTAACAAGATCAAAGCGTGTATACTTATTAAAACGTCTTCTGGGATCAAATGTAATTTGGTAGACATTGAACGAGGCGGTACAATTTAGTTATATGAATAGCAACGCAGTCACAATTGCCACCAAAAAACAAATCTCGAATATCATATTTTGAGTTCACCTCCAAAAATATTTCTGCTGAAATAAAAACGTGTACTTACATAATAATGTGAACGTACTCTTAATATTTTTGCCAAAAAAATAAAGTTTTATTTATATAACAGTGTGAATGTGCCCTTATACCCCAAAGGGTAAAAGGTTAAGTAGACATTTTAAGTTCGTAAAAGTATATGGCTTCAGTAAATTGAAGTTGAATGATATTTATGATGTGAACACTACATTTGAGACATATGGAGAGTGAGTTATTACAATTTTTGGAGGGCTGTGATAAGTTATGATAGAGTGGGTAACAAATAAGTTTTTTTGTTTAAACCTAGTATATTTTGATCAAAGTAGTGGTACATAATAGGTTTCTTTAGTTTAAGCACAAATAATGCGATGGGATTTTTATATTAAAATAAATAAATATTTTCGTTTAAAAACTTGCTTAAAAAAGTAACATATTAAAAAAGTAGTTATATAAGAACTGAGAATGCGCAATAATAGCAATTTCCCTTATTTTTTGACATTTTTGTTTGATTGGTTTTCCGTGTATTTGTAATGACATCAAACCATATTTACTTATAAGAATTCAATAGATAAATAATATACTCATAGTTCGTATCTCATTGAAACATTTCGTCGTTATTTTATTCAAATTAATCTTCTCTATCAAAAGTCATTACACTTTAAATATAGAAGTAATTATTCGAACATTACGTCATAACATGTATCGGAGAAATTTAGTTTACCGTTTCTTTTTATAATATAGGAGTAGCAAACGACCTGATGGTAAGTGAACACTGCCGCTCATGGACAATCAACCCCAGATAGGATTAAATATTCCTACCTGAGGTCGACCACAGATGCGCCGTTACCCCTGGGTTTTAATCTGGAACGCCTCGGTAAAGTATGTCTGTCTTACCACACCCTTCAAACCAGGGGGTCTACCACCATCTGTTAAAAACCATCATAGTTCGGTAAACTTTTATTTCAAAATTGCATCAACATTATTTTGTTTCGTACAACGACCTCCTTAAAACAGTAAAATATTCCGTCATACGCAGTTGAACAAACTTAAGCCCTTATTCATTTTTCGCTTATCCATTGTATAAAACCAACAGAAATTGTCATATTTTGCTTAAACACTTAAATTTCCTGCAAAAAAAGAAAGAATAATTTCGACCGACATACTACAAAAATGCTTATTGTAATGTTATATAAACAATCTTCCTTTAACGAGGTCTTTGTACGAAATTTCAATGTATGATTAAAATAATATTGTTTTAAGAGATGGTAGTAACCCCTCAGAACTCAGCAGCGCTCAACACTGCTTTTATGAGGCAGAAATAAGTGTGACGGTAATGCCGCCGGAGTATAACCACAAAGGGTTCTTCTAATGCTCCGTGAGCTTGATAGATGGCGTCACAGAATTTTAAATTCTGAATCCACGAAAATCACTGGTCGTCCAGGTCGTCTTAACTAAGTTCTGAATAAAACAGGTACATAACTTATTTATAACTACAAGTAGTCACTAAATAATTCTCTCTAAGTCAGTCAAAGGTTTCTGATACTGAATTTGTAGTAGATTCGCTAGAGACTGCCGATCAACCGACCGTAGTAACTCCGTTGCCTATATTATTTTGACAAGGCATCGAACTTTAAAATATTTAAAGCTGTTACATTTTCTACCTGGCTACGCCAAACGGAGACTGGTTTTTTTTGCCGCAACCTACAGCCCAAACGGCCTAACGGATTTGTTTATTAAATTTTAAGATTGGTATGGGTAATAATGCGTGACGCTTTTCGTATATATGTACATTCGAATATATAATACGAGTATGTACATTCAAAGGTCTTAAACTAAAACGCGATTACATTAATATATTTCACTGAAAAATACGAAACGTGGCAATAATATTGTCCGTAATTTATACCTATTGATTATTTCATAAGTAACTAGCTGACCCGGCAAACGTGTTGCCATATAAATATAAAAAAATGTTATGGGTGAACAACCCTTATCGCTTAGGGGTATGAAAAATAGATAGTACCGGATTCTCAGACCTACTAAATATGCATATAAAATTTGGTGAAAATCGGTAAAGCCGTTTCGGAGGAGTACGGTAAATAACATTGTGACGCGAGAATTTTAGGTTATACATCTATGATATAAAGGATAATATTATACACACTTACCTCACTGCACTGTGGACTGCATGCCCGTCTGCTATGCTATGTCCATATTATAAAAGTCAACTTAAATTAACCCTTTACAATTTGACATAAAGATATTAGATAACGGTGTTTAGAGCACACCTATGGTCACAGTAAACATTGCCTTAGGCCACGAACCTAAAATCCATCCATCAGCAGTTTGACGAGTGTTTGATATAAACAATAATTTTCTTAATTTTACCTTTACCTGAATATATAACCTAAATTTTTCTGTTAAAACAAACCTTAGGGCATGCTTAACAATAATATACAAAAAATAAGCAGACCATAAATCAACTAATCTCACAAATAGGTTCGTTTATTATTACGCTGGCACGTCAAAAATATTTTAAAAAATACTTTAGTACGATGCCATTAAAGTCAACAGCTCAAAATACGCGGACAGAGGGTAATAATAATTTTGAAAGTCAGCATTTGCGTTCGCGTGAAAGTTTTATATGAGTTTGCGGAGCGGACTGATACGCTGGCATCTGGCTCAGCTGTTCATGACATGTTATGTACATGACATGTTATAACATGTGCTGTACAGATAGCAAATAAGCCTTTTTTATGTTTTAGTAGGTTTAGTTGGTATTCTAAATGGGTGTGGAACGTGGATACTCGCGTTCGGAATACTTGTCATATATGGAGTAGGTGATTGACAAGGACTTGGGGACAAGAGTAATTGGGGGAAATAGCTGCTCTTCGCTAGAGATTCAAAAATCATCTTACACATTGGATTTATACCATTTAGCGTGCTAGGAAACAGTTGACCGAAAAATGCAAAATTACCGTTCCACACGCCAACTGCTCGAACCTTAATGATTAGCTGGCGTACAGATATCTATGACCGTCAGTGACAGTCCACATGAGGGAAAGTGCCCTCATGTGGACTGTACGCTTGCTACTTTATCCTTATAAAAACAAGTGCTTTAAAATATACCCTATGTCACTCCCACAATTAAAGTGAATCAGACGACACCTCTTTTATTAAAATCTTGAATGAACAAATATGCTATTAGCATATGTTTTTATTTCTCATTCAATTCAATAAAAAAACGATATTCTCTTCAGTCTATTAAAAAATCATAATTTAATTTTTCGTCTAATGAAGTACGTATTCAGCACTATTGAAGAAAATGAAGTGACTAGTCTTTAAGAAGTAAACTTTCTCCAAACCGGTACAATGCAACTTTTACCTATTCAAATAAAGAAACCAATGAAGTGACAAGTCCTTTAAAGACTAAACATTCTAGAAACAGGTGCACCGACGTTTCCCTATTCAAATACGTATCGCCATGAAAAATAAAGGTGTAACCGACCGACAGGTGGCCCGCGTGCTCTCCCAAATGTTTTAAACTCAGTACCCTTACCACGAGTTTTCAAAACATCCCACAATTTTATGTTACCTTTACTCAATCCATTATTCTGTTCCGTTTGCTTCAGTAGACTGAGTAAACGTAACAATAAGTGCTCGAGTCTTTTTGTCTGCCTCACATGTTCGCAAAACATAAAGCGCCATTTTGTAAATTTAGACGTTTAATGTTACGTTACTGACACTATAGTTCTGATACAATCCGCTATGGGCGCTGATTGGAAGTTGTATGGGCATATACGTAAACAAATACCAAAACAGTTATATTTGTCAAAACGTAAAAACTCATGGTAAGGGTACAGGTGGTGCGCGTGCTCTCCTAAATGTTTTTAAAGTCTGAGGTGAAATCTAAACTGGAACGAATACCGAAGTACCGAACAGTTACTACATTTTCCGGCAGAGTTCCGGAATAGTAAAACGTATTTTTGCGTGGACCTTCAAATTCCTTTGCGACTTCTTAACACATTTACTACGGTTACGTCTGTAACTTCTTTTTAATTAACTCTATAAACTCTTGCACTTTTATTTTAGACTTTTTATTAACAATGACTGCCCGAGAATGTATCACAAATATTTGAAACAAAAATGAGACATGTTCATAAATTTGAATTTTATTTTTGCTGGAAGCTTTCAATATTCTACACAATACTAAGATTTCACGTTGTGTCACATAAATATTCAACCAGATTCGGAACATAAATCCAAAAACATTTAAACATACGTCTGGCCGGGTGTCGAACCCGAAACCCTTTAAGTATTTAATCGGTATGTGCCTTTACACCACATTACAATAGCGCCAAATGAGTACCGAGTTTTTTTTCTAAACAACTGAATTATTTTCACATTTATTACATCTCCTGTCATACATAAATGATAACATAATTATTAGCCAGATTAGCTCTAAAATACTTCCGATAAACAAAAGATCTAACAATAGAACCAGATAAATAAAGCAGAGCTGTACAAGCTAAAACTTTTAAAGATCAACCAATAAAATAACTTGGACTGCAAAACGTAGACTTAAACCGCAGATATGCGCTCACAACAAACCGATTATCGTGATAAAAAGTTAGTACACTTTTGGTGCAATTATCTATACTAATATTATAAAGAGGAAAACTTTGTTTGTTTGTTTGATTGTAATGAATAGGCTCAAAAACTACTAGACCGATTTTAAAAATTCTTTCACCATTCGAAAGCTACATTATCCACGAGTAACATAGAATATATTTTATATGAAATATATTTGATAAATAGATTTTGAGGCGGTATAAAGTTTGCCGGGTCAGCTGGTTGAAGATAAAATTATAAAAAATAACTAAGTGCGAATCGCACTCGCACACTGTGGGTTCCGTACTTTAATAATATCAATTTAATTAATTTCAATTTAATTTTAATTGTATACGCTATCTACGCTACGCTTCAATAGATAAGGTAAAAAAATCCAGATAGCATCCTGTGACAGTTGGACAACCTAAGCCCCCCATTTATGCGTCCATGCGTAGCACTGAAGCCTAAATAGATCATTTGAATGCCTATCTGCATCTTACATAATAAAAGGCTTGATTTAAAATCAAACCGATATCCCCTACTTACACGTATGTCCTCTAAGGATTAAGGTCATACTCACTACTTTCGACTATTTCTACAGTATAAATTATTTCTACATATCAAATGAAGCAGATAACATTTTCAATAAATTTCTCGTTCCAAATTCATGTTTCATTACGTTCTATGTACGTTGTATCTGCATTTAGATGACAACGTCGTTACTGGTTGGAATTCTATAAGTTACTAAAGTTAGGAATCATAATAGAAATATATATATTTTTAGTGTAGTGGGTATTCAGGTTATTAATTATTAAATGGGTACTCCTAGTTATTTAATAGAGTTTGAAGTGAATATATATTTTAATAATAAGTATGAATTAATTGTTAAACAACATATATCATTCATTTTGTGGAACTCATCTTAAACAGACGTTCGTAAGTTATCCAGAGTAAATGTCGAAAAATTCGAACTATACTGATCGTTGACAAAATTTCGCGTATAATACGATTATTATATACGAAATTTTGTATAATAATAGTACAGGATTCTATAGGCCTCCTCTCTCCTTCTCTAAAAGATAATGCTGCAAATAAACCGAATTTTTTTTTATTTTGTACCCGACTGCGACGGATAATTATTTTTAAATGTATCTACGCATCCTTGTGATGCCTTAAAGCTCAAATGGCTCGACGTCTTTTAAAATATGGCGTGTCGTTGGATTCGTCTAAATTGTAGGAAGGACATAGACTTTATTTTGACTTTAGTTTATTTTTATTTATATGATATCTAAATATATACAACTCAAAGGTTATAACTGACATAGTGATCTATCAACGCACAGCCCAAACCACTGGACGGATCGGGCTGAAATTTGGCATGCAGGTAGATGTTATGACATAGGCATTGGCTAAGACAGGATTTTGATCCATTCTACCCCCAAGGGGATAAGATAGGGGATGAAAGTATTACTTCGTAACGAGCGAAGCCGCGGGCAAAAGCTGGTTTCTGCAATGCAACTGCTATTTTCAAATAGCATATCTGTGGTTTAAGTCCGTGTTAAAAACAGCCGCTGTTCAGTATTCTGCGGTGGATGCGGAAAAAAGTGTCGCTCCAACTTTCAATATAATTAGAACGAGCTCCACCTTTTCAATTGGTCTGCGGGAAGTTTCCTCGAATCACCTAGACTTTATAATGTAATGGCTCTTTCAGAAGCCAAATTAGCCTAGGAGCTAGGGATATTGAAAATAAAAAGGTGTATTAAGTCATATTTAAATTTTTGTTAATATTTCAAACGTCGCTAATATTCTTAATGGATTGAAACTACTTTAGGTGATATAGCTTTTGAGAGTAAAAAATGTTTTTTAAAAAGACGTCTGGGAAATGTTTATGATTCTTTAAGTATTTAATTTATTATTTCTGTAATATTTGAGTAAAAAAATAAAAAAAGTAGATTCTTTACTAATTTGTTTTGAACTTCAATATAATCTACAACCACTTCGGAAGGTAAATAGGTATAGCTTTTTTGTTTTTCTAATAGTAATTATTAGTTTCATGTCTAGTCCGCCGCTAGTCACTTTCAATTCTAAAGCCCGGTTTTATTTATCATTTACTCTAGGAAAGTTTTCGTAACCATCATAATGTATACTTAATCGCTTTAACAAAAATCCCTCCTTTTTTGAGTTTTAGATGTAAAATACATAGATAGATAGCTGCTAACAAGAAAGTGTAACCAGGTTTGAGAATTAAAAAATAAAGTTTTGCCACGTACCCGTGCGAAAATGCCCTTAAAACGTTTGAAATACTTATTCATTTATTACATAAATTACGTAGTATTAGTTAATTATACGTACATTTTCTTTAAAAATGTTTTTTATTTGTCAAGAATTCAAAAATTAACTGACGAATCAGACTTTTGTGGCTTCATCCAATTTCAAGGCGGTGAAGTATCTGTATTTTTTATAATATAGGAGTAGCAGACGAGCATGCACTCCACATGATGGTAAGTGGCTACTGCCGTCTATGGACATCTGTAATCAACCCCAGACAGGATTAGATATTCCTACCTGAGGTCGGCCACAAATGCGCTGCTACCCCTGAGGACTAAGCTGGAACGCATCGCAACAGTATGTCTCCCTTGCCACACCCATCAAACCAGAACACAGCAGCGCCTAACACTGCTGTTATTAGGCAGAAATAGGTGTGGCGATGGTGCCGCCGGAGTCGAACCACAAAGGGTTCTACAACTTCTCTATTTTATCAAAGCTTTTACTAAGTAATTCAACTATAAAATGTTAATACAAGATTTGCGAAACAATCCGTCCGTTTAACCGATTCGGTAAGTTGGAGCGGAGGCTGCGGATACGTCAGCTTAACTTGCATCTACTGAGATTGGAGATTAAGATGCGACCAACTCCTTAATCCCAGATCCGGTTAAACCTCCCGCAGTATAAGTAAATTTGCTAAAGATGCAAGTCGAGTTTGCAAACAAGATTGGACGGAAATATTTTGAATTAATTGCTTGCTTCATTTTGTAGCTTAGTTAAACTTGGTAAATACAACATTAAACTGATTAAACTTGAAGTATAGTGGAACCAGTTCGTCCGGTGAGGTACCACTGACACATTTTTTTTTATATTTAACCAAACGATAAGGCAGACGGGCTACCTGATGGAAAGCAGTCACCGTCGCCTAGAGACATTTGCAACACCAGAGGAGTCGCCAATGCATCGCCGGCTTTGACGGTGAGTTCTTTTTACACCCCTCTTGAAGAGTCCCATGTCATAGTCTTGAGGGAATACCTCAGGAGGAAGTTCATTCCTCAGCACGTACGCGGCAAAAAAGTCCGCGAAGGTTTATAACATGAAGCAGGTATAACAAGTGGCCATCGTCCTTAGGAATAGGATTAGGATTAGGAATAGGATTATTCCTCAGGAATGGCAACGCATCTGAGATAGGATTTAGGTATCCCTGTTTTATATGACGTAAGTTACAGATCATTTGGTAGACTGCGTAGTCGCTTGCTACTTTAATCGTATTTATTTATTTATTTATTTTTTATTTATTTTATAGGCCAACGGCGGCACTTACAAATTGTCAGTTACAATATTTTCTTAAACTACTACCGGATCGGAACGCGACCTCTACTGAGAAGATCCGGTAAGAAACTCAGTGGGTTTGTCTTTTTTAATTTTAAAAATAATTATTCTCTATTTCATTTTTTTTTAAATGCCATTATTAAAAAAAACCATATTAAAAAAAAACTTATACCTTTGATTAAATTAGATGTGGATTTCTAATGCATCGTCTTTTCTGGACGTACACCTCCACTAATTTTCATTACTTAGACTGTTCCAATGCACTCAGCATTCAGCGAACAACCTTTTCCTTTTAATCGATAAACGGGTATTAAACAAATACAATTGCTTTCAATAAGACTAATTTAAATAAGAATAACATATGATACCTCCAAAACCTGTATTCCACAATATGTCACATGATTTGAAAACCATGCAAATAAAGGAACAAAATCCAAGAATAATGACTACAAATATAATAGAGATATCTATCCTAGCAAATCCAACAAAGAAAGACACATAAGCCATTTTTTCCGTATCTAATGACACAAAGGAACCCGAATATTGAAAGTGCCGTTCTTCCGTCCTATTGATCGGCCTCGGAATTATTAACGGTCAACTGACATCGAGGACAAACGTAAATAAAACGATTTATACACACATATCCACACTAGAGTTGGCTTAGACGCACACAGATATACACTAACGTGTAGACCCAAATCATAAATCTTTGTGTTATTTAAATGTAATATTAGAACACAGTAGCTAAACAGGTAGTTTGTACCAATAACACATTACATGTAGATATATGGATAGAGATTGGTGAGGTAAGAAAGATATAGACCTGCTTGCTCGAGGAGTACCAACTTAGTCCTCAGGGGTAGCAACGCATCTGTAGCCGACCTCAAGTAGGACTCTAATCTTATCTAGGGTTGATTAAAGATGTCTATGGACGACAATGGCAACTTACCATCAGATGGACTACATGTTCGTTTTCTACTTCCATATTATTAAAATAAAATAGATGTTTGAAGGTGGTAGAACCCTTTGTAGTTCGACACCGGCGGCACCACCGCCACACCTATTTCTGCCTAATAACAGCAGTGTTAGGCGCTGCTGTGTTCCGTTTTGAAGGGTGTGGTAAGGGAGACATACTTTTCCGAGGAGTTCTAGCTTAATCCTTAGGGGTAGCGGCGCATCTGTGGCCGACCTCAGGTGGGAATATCTATTCCTATCTGGGGTAGATTACAGATGCCCATGGGCGGCAGTAGCTACTTACCATCAGGTGGACTGCATACTCGTTTGCTTCTCCTGTATTATAAAAGAAAAAAATGTACCTAACTGTAGCAGTTAAACGGTATGCTCTATTTATAAAAAAAGAAACAAACTAATTAACTTTTAAAAAGACAAGTACAAATGAAAATCGAAACCAATCTTGGAAATAGCTTCGAATTGATTGGACTCGGAATTATTAATAGTCAAGTGATTGAAAGAAGTAGGGTGAATAGAAAACTTACAGCAAGTTGTAAGTAAGGTAGAAATAAATGTTACGGTTAGCCAGTCATGCTTATAAAAAGACGACTACAAATAAATATAGAAAATATTCTTTGCAATGTAAAAATAAAAGTAAAAGCTTCATTTTAATTGAACGCGGAATTATTAACGGTCATCTGTTAAAGGAAGAAAAACAAATATAACATCGTTTACAGTAACTCATAATAAACAGACTAGAAATGTAACGGTAATACGACTAGAGGCGAATCACAATTAGTGTTTATATAAAGTAAAGTAGAAATAAGCATAGAAAATATTATTTACAATATTAAAAGTAAAAGCTTCATGTTGACTGGACTTGGGGTTATAAACGGTCAACTGCTAAAGGAAGATTAAGTTAGGAATATTATTTTTAATATTAAATTAAAAGCTTCATATTCTGTGGACTCGAGATTATCCCGGTCAAACTGTCGTCGAGCCTAAAGGTAAATAAAACGATATCAAATGCGTAGATACTTCACACTAAGATATCGTGTTTTGGATGGCATTAATCATACTTATGAAAGGACTGAGGGACTGACTGATACATACTGAAGATAGAAGCGTGAAATTTTGATAATAGGTTTCTTTTATGACGTAGACAGTCGCTTGGTAAAGATTGGTTTAAAAATCCACCAATTTTGAACAAAGATCGCATATGATATGAAACGCCAGCCCCAGGATGAAGTCGTCAGAATAAATTCGTAGTAGCAATTTTTACAACGGTCAATTGGTAGGTATAGGGAGAGACGTAAAGAAAACGTTATTTTTTGTACAATATATAGAGGATAGATGTATTTTTTTTCAAACTGAACTCGTTTGATTCCCAGATAGGGAAAAACATATTTTAAAAAACTAATGATGCTGATTAGATTTTATCAAAATCGGCCTCGTAACTCCTTTCAGACTTTTTCTCTAATTCTTATAGTTTCGTATTTGGCCCCGAAGGCCTATTTGAAAAATTCACCCTATATACATTAAGATTTCAGGTTTAAGACAAATACACACAAAGACACCTACACCCAAACCTCGTCTTCTGAACATTAATATAATAGAGATACATATCTTTACAATATTAAAAGTAAAACCTTCACATTGATCGGGCGGGAATTATTAACGGTCAACTGGTATAAGGAGGGACGTAAATAGAAAATTGTTTATGTCCACACGTATTTACTGGTCCGGAAATTGTCCTTACGAGGGACATAGCGAATACTTTCCTAAGAGATTGTGAATACGTGTAATTAAGCAAGTTCGATACTCCAGACTGTTGAGTACTTGTTCTGGTTTGTACGAGTTTTGCGAATTTCTTTTGCTCGTGCGTCAGCGAAACATATTAGTTTTTATTACTGGTAATTTTATTGGTTGATTATTGATTATGCTGATCGGTAGAACACATAGTTTAGGTTTACCACTACCGAACTTGTATGCCATTTTGAAGGTTGTGGTAAAAGTGAGATGCTTACAAGGAATATGCCGTCTAAATCCTCAAAGCACGCAAACCTCAAAGCACCTGTGACTTCACGTTGGAATTCCTATTTGAGATTGATTTATTTTTATAGAAAATAAGTATGCAAAGTAATGAGCATCCTAACCCTACTAACGAAACGCAAAACCTACTTCACGTTAGAAACAGGTGGTGGGACCTCCCCAGACGAACCATATTCGTTCTACCACCTTCCAGTGCTCATTCATCTGGTGGACTTCATAAGAACATGAGTTGTAACTAGCATCATTTTCATTTCCAACGCAATAACCAAAATTTCTCCATACAAACAGTAATTATCAAAAACATCACCCCAGTGGGTGGCCACCCTGGCAATTGCATAGCGAAATGCGCGCTAATTATCTCTCATGAACGCCAGTTATTGGGCGGAACAAAGGACCGGTCAAACGCGGGAGCCCCGGATTATCGAGTCTCGTCATAAAAACGGTTTGATTAAGGTCGTTTATAGGGTTTCAGAAGCTTTAGTTGAAACGAGTACCGAGGTTTATGTTACGGGCGTATATACACGTGTTAATGGTATGTGCGTGGTAGTGTGAACCGAGCTTTGTTGTGCAGACCTTTTGGCAAGTGGTAACTACTAATAATTGAGATGAAACCGAATGTATTGTCGATAGAACTATTGGTTCTGAACTTGACCTTGAACTATTCAGAAACTTAATTTTAAAAATGAGTGACCTATTTTACTTAAGATTGAGTAGTTTTATGTCGTAGTAGTTTTATATCAATATCCAAAGTTTCTTTATTTGCGATTTAAACATTTAATTTTCTAACACTAATATTATAAAGAGAAAAACTTTGTTTGTTTGTTTACTACAACTAGACCGATAAAAACTACTAGACCGATTTTAAAAATTATTTTAAAATTTGAAAGCTACATTATCAACGAGTATCTACGAGTAGGCTGTATTTTATATGAAATATATTTGATAAATAGATTTTGAGGCGGTACAAAGTTTGCCGGGTCAGCTAGTTTTCTATTAAATATAAAAGTAAACTAAAATTACTGTCAATCAATCTTAAAAGTGTTGCTGGCCTAATATGCTAAGTTATGTCTCAAATACATTAAATATTATTTGGCTTCGAAATAATGACACTTTTAAAATCAGGACTGCTTTTGTAAATCAGCAGTAGGTACATTAAACTGCCTGTTTGACAACCTGATTATAAGGATCGTCGATTTTACATTTATTAATTAGCTGAGTACTGGCGGATAAAGTTAAATAAGTCCTTCAAAAGTTTTCGTCAGGTTTAACAATAAGCGGTAAGTAAATATTTTAATTATTAAATTATCAACATGTTTATAACCGCACCCGTCGCTAGCTTGTCCAGCCAATATGCGATTCCTTTACGATCAGGCGCATTGTTTTCGAATTCCAATTTAATTTAATTGTTTATCCAAATAATAGGGTTTTAAATGTATTCACATTGTTGCTGTTTCCACTGGACGTGTTCGATGCATACGAAATTTGAAAACAGGTGCGCATCCAAGTTTCGCTTGAGCGCTTGTTTCTGAAATTTTAAGCGCTTTTAGTTTGCCCACTTATGCTACATCTGCTGCAATTTAAGCATCGCGTTTCGAGCTAGAGTGCATTTTTGAACTGTTCTTTTATTGTACCTTTTGCTTGTAGCGTTCCTAAGTCTGCGATTTTGTTGATTCGCTAACTTTTAGTATTCAATACACATGAACATTTTTTACACTTTTATGTTATATGGGAAATTTTCATGATGTAACAATAAACACTACAATCGAAATGGGTCATAAGTAATAACCAAATCTTTTACTATAACCACATTGAAACTCTTTGTACTGTATCATAAAATAAGTCTGGGAGTAATAATATTTCGTTTACTGTTATCATCCAAACATTATTTTTATGATAATCTACTATGATACATATTATGATTTATCATATTGTGATAGTATCATATCATTTCATGTGACTAGACTTTATTGCGGGACCAAATAATGCAGTAGATGTCTGTTTTTACAAATAAGAAAATAATAACTATTAAGTGTTAAGTAATAAGGTTTTTTAACTTTTTTTTAATAAACTTTTAAATATTTCAATGATAATGGAACATAGACTTGACTTATCTCCTATTCGAATTAATACCGTAACAAAACGTTTAAATAATTTTAAAATATAAAGTTCAGGCGTAAAATATTTAAATATTTTAATGACCGGAGTAAATGGAAAAACTTTTCATAGTCTAAAAGACACTGCAGCGGCAGTTATTACACCTCATCAAACTGCAGCACGACATCGCTTAACTTGTTCGAGACTCGCGAAGTTCTTAGTGAAGTGCGCACTGGGATTTGTTTTGCGTCTCCTGGCCTGAACTTTGGAAAGTATATTTATTTTGTTTATGTTTTTTACTGTATCTGGTTCACTTTTCGGTACTGTTTTTAATATTTTCAGATTTTTTTACAATATTGGATTTTATGTCCTAATAAATGGCCTAATTGTCATTAGTAAAAATATTTCCTTAAGAACCTACTCATAATAAAAAAGTTAAATACTGAGAATAAAGTAGTTAACAGTTCATGTATGTTCAGCACTTTAATTTATTTAAATTTAAGACACGAAATAGGAAAAGTTTTCTTCCTTCAAAAGACACTGCAGCGAGAGTTATTACCTCATCAAACTGCAGCACGACATCGTTTAACTTGTTCGAGACTCGCGAAGTTCTAAGTGAAGTGCGCACTGGGATTTGTTTTGCGTCTCCTGGCCTGAACTATTATCTTTATTGTAAAACCGTTAATTCATGATAATCTTTCTAAATTGTTTGTCCATATTTTGTAATTTCAGTAAATAAAATATAAAATTATTAAGTCACATCTATATTTACATACATTTAAAGTTACTAAGATTTAAACCACTACATAGGAAAAGTTTTCTTCCTTCAAAAGACACTGCAGCGGCAGTTATTACACCTCATCAAACTGCAGTACGACATCGCTTAACTAGTTCGAGACTCGCGAAGTTCTAAGTAAAGTGCGCACTGGGATTTGTTTTGAGTCTCCTGGAATGAACTTTAATAATGCACTTTAGTACCTATACTAAATATTAATTCATCTTGCTGCTAATTTAGAACTTACCTTTAGAGTATTGATCGTTGTATTACAGACTTTCAAGTAGGTAGAACTCTCTGAGGTTCGATTCCGGCAGCATCGTCACAAAATCTTCTTCTGCCTAGCATCAGCAGTGTTAGGCGCTGCTGTGTTCTGGTTTGAAGGTTGTCGTAAGAGAGATATACTTATAGGGAGTTATTGTTAACTTAGTACTTAGGAATCAACGCATCTGTTGCCAAGCTTTGATAGGAATCTAATCTTATTGGGGTTTCATTACAGACGTTCATAGGTGGCAGTAGCCTCTTAGCCATCGAGTAGACTGCTTGTCTGGTACTCCAATTTAATAAGCGACACTAAATTTAGTCTACGGCATAATAATGCTTGTGTAATACCTTAAGTACCTGACCTTAAATACCTTTTAGTACCTGATTGTAGTCTGCCACTTATGCCATTTATATTTTAACGAAAGTACAAAAGAGTATGATCAAAGTTTAACTTGTATAAGTTGACCCGCCAATTGTAGAGTCAAAAGACTTAATTTATTCTTAACTCTACTTTAATTTGTATATTTAGGTCATACCGCAATTACTGCTTTAAAAGTATTTTGTTTTACTTCAGATTCATAAAAAGGGTATTGCGTGATTTTTAACCTTCAGAATCTGCAGTTGTATTTTTTGGAAATGAAAAAAATGGAAGACGACTTCACGTTAGATACATGAATAAGGAAAGGAAAGAAAAAAATGTTGTTTAAATTAAAAAATAAAGAATTAAAATAGTTAATTCGGCAATTACATATTAAACAAACAATACATAAAATGATCTATAAGTATTCTTAAGTAAGTAAAAAGAAAAGTAACTAATTAGTAAAATGATACGCGGTTATTAATTTAATTATGTATACTTTAAATAGTCCAAAAGTATTCGCTCAACGTGACGAACATGCCCAGCAACGCTTAATTTCATCTTAACTCAAAGACAAAACTAATTAATATAATTTTAACCCCATTACCTACCTTTACCTTTCCTTTTATACATCAAAACGGCGTCAGCATAACGTTAATGGCCAGTGATTCTTAATATCTTAATAACTCTCTTTACTACTTATAAGAGCAGATTCACAACTAAAACTGGTTAGATAAAAGCTTGTACAGAGCTATCCACAAAGAAAGTCCACAAGTTCCGCAAGACACGCCAGTTCCCCTCTACGTTACTGTCACAAGTATCCCGCTTCCAATAATGCTGCTATAAAAATAACACTCCCGTTATTGTAAGGGCATTTGAAGCTACCACCAAATACCAATACCATGATGGTCAAGTACTAATAAGAATTGAACTTTATAAATTGTCACAAGTATCCCACTTCTAATAACGCAGCTATAAAAATAAAAATAACCCTCCCGTTATTGTAACTGCATTTAACACCACGAGTATGGTTAAATACAACAGTATCAATGATGAGATATGAACTTTAAAAAATACATTATGTTTTAATGGTCAAATCATAAATATCTGTAAAAGTAAAACAAAATCAAAATTATTTTAGACTTTAGTTATAGGGAAATTAACACATTTTAAAGTATAAGACTTACTCACGATATTCAGTTTTTATTACATATTTTATATAGGCCAAAAAGTCTCACTCAACTTGACGACCATGGTAAATAATGCTTATGTATTTGCCCGTCTTTCCTGATCTTATAATAGCAGATTCACAACTAAAGCTGGCTAGATAAAAGCTTGTATAGTGATATCCACAAAGAAAGTCCACAAGTTCCGCAAGACACGCCAGTTCCCCTCTACGTTACTGTCACAAGTATCCCGCTTCCAATAATGCTGCTATAAAAATAACACCCCCGTTATGGTAACTGCATTTGAAGCTACAATGATGGTCAATAGCATCTCAAATGGTCAAATACCAATACTGATAATACCGTGTTAAAATTCGTCATCATAAAATTCATCATATCAATAAAAAACAAACCGCCACGATTACTATACAAAATTAAAACCACATTATCGATACGTATGAAATAATAATAATTAATTTTAGAAGCTTTATTTTATTTTTACTACAACGATATAAACGTTATGTAAAATAATGTTCGTACATTTTCGAAACTGCAGGCACTCGTTCCCAATTTAGCCCACAGGGGATGCGTTTAAAAAATTCTTTCTTTGTGCCCATGTGCATAATATGCATAAGAAACTCGTGTGCAATTTCGTGCATACTAGTTTAAGTAGCACATTATCCTTCAGTGTTGAAGATTTATTATATACTTAGGTTGGTTAATAAAAGGCTACAAATACGGTCCATGTAAATTAATTACTTCCTTGTAAACATAAAATCAAACATATGTACATAAGAACAGTTCCTATATACACATATCTATGTGTCTTCACAGTCGAACTGTACAGTCTTACCACAGTTCTTTAATCTAACCAGTAACCTTACCATGAGTTTTTACGTTTTGACAAATATGACTGTTTTGGTATTTGTTTACGTATTTTCTTATACAAATTCCAATCAGCGCCCCTAGCGGAATGTATCAGAACTATAGTGTCAGTAACATAACATTAAATGTCTAAATTGACAAAATGGCGCTTTATGTTTTATCTCTCTTTTTTACGAACATGAGACAAAAAGACTTGAGCACTTACTACTGTCACGTTTACCCAGTCTACTGAAGCAAACCGAACAGAATAATGGATTGAGTAAACGTAACGTAAAATTATGGGATGTTTTGAAAACTCACAGTAAGGGTTACTCACAGTAAGGGTCACAGTAGGGTCACAGTCACTGTTAGCGTTGAAACAAAAGTGCATACCGGGAGTATCCCGTGGCACGTCGTATTTTAAAGGTAACGTAAGGAATAGTGACACTCTTAGAACTGAAACGTAAACCAGACAGTTTCTATGATAGCTGTTTGATTTTTCAATTTCTGTCTCGTTTATCTTTGCACGGTAAAGGTATTTTAAAGTTAAAATAATACTTTTACGGTTTATACTCCGTGCGGTAATATTTTGTTTGACAGATTGATCAGATACGATTTTTACTTTAAATACGAGTACGTTTACCATAGATAAATATAGATATCTCACCGCCTTGTAATTGAAGAAAGCCGTTGAATGGTTTAAACGGCTGACAAATGTGTCAGCCGTATGATGGCTGTCAACGTGTAATTTACGCGGAACAATGACGACATGTGCAGTTAAGATGTGCAGAAACACGAAATCGAAGAAAAAATGCGGAGATATATCGTTTCATTCGTAAATGCTCTAAAAACGTACAGTGACAATTTCATATGTCAAAACTGGTTACATTTTCTTGTTACGAGTGAGTAATCTTTACTAATCGATGAAATTTACTGTCAAAAAAGAATGTTAGGTGCGTAAACATGAAATTAACGTGAATCAAATGAAGCTGTTGAATATTTGTCATTTTATTTTTCTTTTATTTAGTTCTAGATCATTATATGCGAGTATCGGGGATTATTACCGTTCGAAGTTATTCGACATTAAACACATATTTCAGAACGACTAACTTACTACCATTTGGTAATAACTCGTGGGTGAAAATTTTTCTTCATGTGTACGATCAATTGGTGTACATTGCTATCTTTTATACTTTCAGAATCGTTGCTCTGAACCATCTATAAAAGGTATCAAGAGTTTTGCTATTCATAAAAGGATATTCCACGAAAACATTATTAAGCGTCACTAACTCGTATTCTTTATTATTTTATTGGTTTTGACATTGTATTCTTTATCATCTTAATGCATTTAAAATTGCTAATAGCTAGGTATCACCATACGAAAATGTAAACTGTACTAATAACGGATCCTAATTGAACATTTTAAATTATTGTCACATTAGCTTAGTATGTTTACTTATAATTAATTTAAATTGCTACACCCTTTCAGGGTTTCATGCCACTGTATCAAAATTTGTAACACCTTTATATGTATGTGATAACTGCATGATGGAATAATGATTATGAAAGATTATGAAAGATAACAAACTTCCATTGTCACATTCTTCACTTTTCATGTAATTTGACATTCTTTTTGACGCATCTGTGTCGGCCGCCGGGAGACTTGGAATAATTTATCTATGAGATTTCCCAAAGGCTGCACGAGAGACAAAGGGATGAAACAGCCTTGTTTTAAAACACTTCCACAGATAAGTGAGCTAAGAAAACAACTTTCTTTTATCGAAATCTCCCTTACACGCCCTTCAAAGTGGAATACATCAGCGCTTAACAAATCAAATCAAATCAGTTTATTTGTGAATAAGGTAATTGTTAGTTTTTACACATTTTTGTTACATAGTCGGTTATTCTGCCACTAAGTGGCTTACAAATATACATGTCATCTAAAAACTATTATTATAATTTTAATTCTAAAAATTCTGACATTCAATATGATTTGATAACAAATTGGATTACTTATTTTTATCGCTCAAAAAGGATTTTAAACTAAAGTAGCATTTATTAGTTATATATGTTTTTAGTTATCGCATGGATATCCTTGCAATTTCGAGTATCATCTGGTATATTATTATATATATTTGGTGTACGAGCAGCCAATAATGTGAGTTTATCTTTGTGACGCGGTCCTGAACGGAACTGGAACTCTTTAGGGTTACTTTTTACGAAAACAGTACATTCGAACACTGCTGTTATGAGGCAGAAATAGGTGTGGCGGTGGTGCTGCTGAACTCGCACCATAGCGGTTGTTGGCAAGTTGCTACTGCCGCATATGGATATCTAAAATCAACCCCAGATAAGAATTAGTCCTACCTGAAGGTCGGCCACATATATGCGTAAATTATATATTTAAGTCTTATTACATCAAATATTTTTTTATTTTTATCATCCAACCACTTTTAAAACAATTTTAATAGAGTATAGATAGTTTTATATAAAAAAAAAACTTTCCAGTTAAAAACTGGGAATTTTTATAAACTATCCATCATATTAACATAGTTTGAAAAATGTTACAACCAGTACAGTCTCATCTATAGTTAAAACATTCCGTAAAAATAAAAAGACCAAGCTTTACTTTTATAACGACATCCTATTAGTTCCATATGGACCCTAAAAATCGAGAAAACCACATAACTAACGACCAAACATATTCCTCTCTTAAATTACTTTGCACCGACCGTAATACGCCGTACAAGCCACAAACTGTTGCAAACAAAGACGTTATAATCGTGTCATTTACGAAAATAATGCGTAATCCCCATTATGTGGGAAATTTACGTTAGCCTTTGTCCCGGGCTTTGGGCGTAATTATTGCGAAATTAGATTGCTCATGTATTGTATATGGAACATAATTAGCGAATTATTTTGTTCATTGTGACCTGAAATGTGTGTTGACCCTGGGTTGAATGTAACGTTATTTTTGTGTGACTAATGTGTCACTCTAACGAGCTGATTTTTTGTAATAAAGAAGTAGCAAGCAGGCATGCTATCTATTCGATAACTGGCTATTGCCATCAGTAAGTAAAGGACTAAGGGGTTGTCGGCAGCAAGAGTGGGAGCTCAAACCGTCCGGAAAACTACCCCGGGAAGGACGGCGGCATGAGTGGTCACCACCAGGTGTGCGGGAGGAGCATAAACTGCTCCCCCCAAGGCAGAGCCCGACCGGGACATCGCGCTCGGAAGACTCCGGTTGTGTTCCATCGGAGATCCTGGAGTTCCCCACCAAGCACCACCGGGGCGGTTTTAGTGCGGTAAAAATCCCACATAACGTAATAAAGGAAGGTGGTATGAAAAATAGATCGTAACTGATTCTCAGACCTACTGAATATGCATATAAAATTTGGTGAAAATCGGTAAAGCAGTTTCGGAGGAGTACGGTAACTAACATTGTGACACGAGAATTTTATATGTAAGATATAGTCTATTGTGTATTAGAACAAGTGACGCAAAGAATTCGAAGTGCGTTAATATATAATTTCGGTCACGTAACAGAGAAATTCTCGCCGGCTTCGTTGCTAATAAAATCTAGGGCTCAATCTTCGACGTATCATAATTTGTTCAATTGCTCTCAGAAGTTGCTGAGTATACTTACTTATTGTTTAGAAATCTATATCGCTATGTTATTGATCACGATTCGCCGATCACGTATTTCTTCTGACGTAAACGAGCCTATTATAGTTTATGTACAGTCCGCGTAAAACTGCTAGTCCGCTGTGAATATAGAAATGAATCGTCGCCACAGTAAATTGTATGGCTATACCTGCTCGCTACAACTTCAGAGTGGACAAGCAGTTCGGTGCAGGCTATAATGGAAGTGATGACTACTGATGCTTGAAATTTTATCACAGATTATTTTAATTGAAGTTGCAAACGAGCATGCAGT
The DNA here is from genome assembly GCA_014595695.2 of Epargyreus clarus clarus. Lineage (NCBI taxonomy): Eukaryota > Metazoa > Arthropoda > Insecta > Lepidoptera > Hesperiidae > Epargyreus > Epargyreus clarus. Next base: position 2,924,858 of record JACTTY020000016.1, on the reverse strand, counting down.
CTACTTGATGGTAAGAGGCTACTGCCACACATGGACGTCTATAATCAACCCCTGATAAGATTAAATTGACACCTGAGGTCTAAGCTGGAATGCCTCGGAAAAGTATCCCTTACCACACCCTCAAACCAGAATACAGCAGCGCATAACACTGCTGTTGTTAACAGAAATAGGTGTGGTGCCGCCGGAGTCCAACTACAAAGGGTTCTACAACCTTTACAACCAACCTTCCTGTGGGGAAGTCAAATCAGTCACATATAACAAACTTAATGGTGGTCTAACTTATCTATCACTAAGGGCTAAGAGGGAATGCCTCATTACCCCGTACGGAACATTTGCTTCTCAATTTCACTAAAATAGCCTTATATGACTTTTCCGGTGGGGAAATGGTCACAATACGAGTAATATGACACATGCCGCCGGCGTTCTGGAGTCGAGCGACTTGACAACAAACCTTTGTTGTCATGTTGCGTTGACATTTAAAACGATTCTAATGTTAGGGTAATTTTCTACATGTTTAAGGAATGAAATAAACATTTATATTGTGCTAATTTTGTTCTAATTATTATGTAAATCCTAGTACAAGAGACTTTGTTTTTGTCTTAGAACATTCCCTAGACACAGGGAGGTATCAAACTTAGGTATAACCCCTTTTTTCACCGGGAATAAAATCTAGGCAAATTCTAGGCAACTTCATTGACGGACAAACTAATAAGTGAAATTTTTCTATCACCAAAATCTAAGCTTCCTAATGCCCCATTTACATGGAGAGTTTCTCGTCTCGGAGATACGATTATCGAAGGAATATGAAATGTTTTGTTCGTCTAAACATTTGCTCTTCTTGCTCGTTGCCTTGGGCGATAATTGCCTCGCATGGAATATTTTATTGCTTCCGTGTAAACAGAATTTCAAAGCAATAATCGTATTTCGAGATTTTATGCCAGTTGCTACAATGAGTGCAGTGGAAAGGACTGTTTTAATTTTTAATTTTGTCTTATTTTTCTGTTCTTTTATGTGTTTTTGTTCTTGCTTGTGTGTAAACATTTTGATACGATTATTGCTTGTGATAGTTGCTTACGATTTCTCGACCCGTAATGTGTGAGAAACACTCTCCATCTAAATGGATCTTAACATAAAATTGTACGTTTCAAAATTTTGTACGGTATTATATCCAAATATAACGTCTAGGCTTGCGTTAAAAATATATCGTTCGAAAATTAAATCCGCGCCTTATTTTCAGTATATAATCTAAAAATAAGCGTGCGAGCGTTAAGCGTTTGGGAATTATAGCATCGTTCGGTTATTGTATGGATTAGAGCGAGATTGGAAATTACGTCGGATAGACGCTTGATCGAGCGCCCGTAGAACAGACTGAACGTATTAAGATGCGCGCTAACACGCTTAGCATGAGACCGGCTTAGGTGACATACGGATAAGAAGAATAGCCAATTTTTGTAGTATATTTTTTGTTTTTTAAATGATCGGTCGAAACTTTTTTGTTCGACTGCACGAGTATCTACACTACCCCTATTTTTGATTTTATAATAATGTCAAGCGCTGACATACTTTGCTCTCAAAAGCGCGGTACAGGAGATATATACAAAGCGTTCCAAATATCAGGGATAATAACACATATCAGGGAAAACAACACATTTGTTCTTAAGAAGAACTTCAATCCATTTAACCGTTAACTGCAGATGTATATGGATGGTAATAACCACCTACCATTAAATAAATTAAATATCCATTTGCTATTGCAATTTCTTGAAAAATATCTATAAATACGTTAAGCGTTTGGAAATTATAGCATCATTCGGTTATTGTATGGATTAGAGCGAGATTGGAAATTACGTCGGATAGACGCTTGATCGAGCGCTCGTAGAACAGACTGAACGTATTAAGATGCGCGCTAACACGCTTAACATGAGACCGGCTTAGCTGACACACAGACAACAAGGGTAGCATTTTTTTTTTTCAATGATTTATTGCACCTTCTTTTGGTCGACAACATTATCGAATTTCGAAATGACGTGGTACCGACGTTTTTTATATTTAACCTAACGATAAGGCAGACGGCCGACGTCTTTTCGCCTTAACTATAATTTGAAGCGCTGATGTGTACTGGCCTAAAAAGCGGCGGTAAAGAAGAGTTACAATTATGGATCAAAATGTGATCCTTCTTTTTTATTTTTATAGTTCCTTATCAACAGAAGATTAGCTATAAAATCAAGCCAAAATATGTAACGATCACTATGATTTCTTAAATTGAGTAGATTATCCGGAGCGAGAAATATTAAGGGCCAATTTAATTCCCCCATTGATCCGTCCGGACAACCAAGTCTCATACACATAAGAGGTATTTTAACGTGGTTACCGAGGTAACCAAAGATCCCAATGTTAAAATATAGATACGCTACAGTACAAATCCGTGTGTCCCGGTTGTGTTACTCGAACTTACTTTGCATTAACGCGATACTGCACTTGTAACACGAGATAATTAATAATTACAAGCAGATTGCTATGTCTTATGCAGACACAATTAATTGCGCGCGAATATTGCACGACTATGTTGCTCAACAAATAGTAACACAAAGTTAATTCGGTTTTTAAATGTTCATCTTTTGTTAATGAAAAAAGATAAGTTCTGCAAAAATGACCTGTGAACCTGTAACACAGGTCTAGAACTATCTACAGGGCTCTTGCGACTTGTAAATGTGACTGTGTTAAGACCAATATTTTCTTTTTCTTTTTATTAACGGAAGATAGTTAAGATAAGCGGTTGCTGAAACCGTCTAGCGACCCAGGTAAGGACGATAGTATGTGTGGCTGAATATCGCCGCAATCACCCGAAGGTGTGGTACTCGTATGTATTTATGCTTACCAGGGCCGAGCCCGACCAGGAACCGCACTCAGAGGACTCGGGTTGTGTACCGTTTGAGGTTTCACTAAAGTCCTTCACGTAAAGCTGAGAACGGCCACCAGGGATTTATTGTGGGTAAAGATCCCATAACTGGGTGTCGCTCAGACGACACCGAGTACCTTTTAAAGGTGTCCTCAATGTCAATAGTATTTACGTTAATAAAAAAACCAATTATTTAGTACGTAATATAACTTAGTTTCTCGACAGCACGAGCACCCAGAGTGGATACCTCTTCCATACTGGGCCTACTAGGCCCAGCATCCAACTTGAAACTTGTAGTCAACCGGTATAGTGACTGCTAAGGCTATAAGAAAATCGACCAAACAATTAAATCCACGAAACGTAACCGGTAGAAATCTTAAATCACAGATTACCATTGAGACAGAACATCATTAATCAGTGAAATTTAGGGTCTAATCCCACTAACTAGTCCAAGCATTTAGCATTTGTGTTTTTGTATGTACTCGTATGTATTGGATTTTATTGTTTATTAAACATAATAATTTGTTGTTGTTGCTTAAGTTTTTGGAATAAATAATCTATCTATCTATATCTCTATCAATGTCGAACGCTTATGAAAATCATATTACCCTCACCACATTCTTTAAACCAGAACATAACAGCACTTAACACCTCTGTTATTGGGCTGAAATAGGTATAGCGGATGTGCCGCCGAAAGAAAACCACAAGACTTCTACTACCTTAAAAAAATGACTTTAAAACGTTGGTAAAGAAATAATGACTTTATTTCATATATTTACCTAATAAGCAACTGTTTTAATAGAAACAACATTATGAATGTAAATTAATTAAAACTGAATAAAAAGGTAGATATCAATTAAATAAACTAATTGAATGGAATGAATGAAATCAATGAAGCGGTATGTGTACCGTTGCAAATACGAGATACCTTCCTGAGATCGTAAATGCATTTTCTTTGAAACACGCGGGCATTACTCAGTTGAAATAAGGTTTAAATAAATGTGGCAGGGAATTCGCTGCTGACGAACTGTGAATTCCTTGTAAAACACTTCACTGCCGTTCTTTATATCAGGTGCATGTACCCTTTAAAGATGCACACTAAAATTTGTGATGTTAAGAAAGTCATATGCCAAAGAAATAACAAAAAGGCATAGCGTGCGTTCGACTTGACCTCTGAAAATAATTTGATGGAAAAGTTGTACGCGCTTCCTAAATACGAAAAGGTCTTACAATCTTCCATTCGGGAATATTGCTGCCCGTAAAATATACCGCGGACCAGATCCGCCGGCCCCAGTCCGCTGATCGGTAGTATTGTCACCAACTATTAGATGTCATAATGAACTGAGACTAACTAAACCGAGAAAAAGGTACGTAATCGATTGCGGATCAAGCAAACATCTATAAATATATCATTAATCTTGACATAAATCCTCTTTCTGCTTATTTGTCATCGTAACATAACAAATCTTATTTGTCAATGATCACCATAGACACCGAAATACAGTGTGCACCAACCCTTAAACTCAGGGTTCACATCACACGCAATTTAAATTATAAAACGCCTTATTCTGATATTAATATCGCGCTCAAGGTACCGCAGATTTATGAATTTTAATTTTGTTTCATCCAAAGAGAAGTATTATCTTTCACGGCGTACATTATTTTCGAAGAAATTTCCTAGATTGTGTTGCGCAGAGGTGCCAAGTCTTTGAAAACAATGGGTAAGTGAGAACAATACGTAATTAGTATTAAGGCTAAAAGAAGTTACATTCTACTTACTGTAACTTTATAGTTATTATTCTTTGTCCAGAAATGCAGTTATATCTCTACTTTTATTTTACACCTGCTTATTGTAAGTTGGTTTTGTAGTTAAATCGTAGATTTCTGTAAGGATTTTTTTTATTTTATATTTTTTCATACACACTTAGGTTTTTTTTTTATGTAATTTTCTTTGTATTGTAATTTATATTGTATACTAGCTGACCCGGCAAACGTTGTGTTTCCATATAAATAAAGAAATGTTAAGGGTGAACAACCCTTATCACTTAGGGGTATGAAAAATAGGCAGTAGCCGATTTTCAGACCTACTGAATATGCATATAAAATTTGGTGAAAATCGGTAAAGCCGTTTCGGAGGAGTACGGTAACTAACATTGTGACACGAGAATTTTATATATAAGGTTAAGTATGTTTTAACAAAACTAACAAATTCTGCGTTTATATTACATAAAAGCTTACACAAACCACATAGGTATGAACTGAAAAATCTGATAAAAAAACTTTATTTATCACGTGACAAATGAGCGTGCAGTTAAAATAATGTAAACTGAAAATTACATTAGATCAATGTAATGTTAAGTGAAACTTACATTAGATAGAATGCCGCCTTTGACATCTTTCTACGCCAGAAGATTGAGGTCGACTACATTCGATTGTTATCCTGTGAGGACTAAGATGAAATACCTATCATACGTCGTATATGATACTGTATCGTATCGTATCATCGTATCTGTCTCTTGCCACACCCTTCAAACCATAACACGACAGCACATGAATCTGTTATTAGTCAGAAACCTATTTCGTCGTATAAACATTTAACCCGTCTGCGATTCTTAATCTATGTACAGGTAAGCAGGCATCGTATTAAAGGGCGCAGCTCAAGGGCTCTTTTATCATTTCAACAATGGGCTGCCGAGTGAAATACGGAATGGGATTGTTTCCCGCGGAACCCTTAAAAATGAAGGGTATCGGAAATATGATAATATTGAAAAATAAATAGGTACTTGATAAAATTAGTCCAATAATTTACTCTGATTCAAATAGTTATCATTTTATATTCATAAAAACAATATTAATCAATACACTGATAAATAGCGTAACCACATATTTTTGTTATTTCAATCTTATAAAAATTATTCTTTGAATCCCACTTACGAGTAACTTGAGCGGTATCAGAGACTAACGTGTACCTAAGAACACTCATCATCGTTAGTTTTATGTATATAACCATTTTTTTATATAATATAGGAGTAGCAAACGAGCACGCAGTCTATCTGATGGGAAGTGGCTACAGCCGCCCATGGACATCTGTAATCAACCCCAGATAGGATTAGATATTCCTACCTGAGATCGACCGCAGATACGCCGCTGCCCCTGAGGACTAAGCTGGAACGCCTCGAAAATATATGACTCCCTTACCACACCCTTCAAACCAGAACACAGCAGCGCATGAGTCTACTGTTAATAGGCAGAAACAGGTATGGCGGTGTTGCCGCCGGAGTCGAACCACAAAGGGTTCTACCACCATACAATAACATATTTTGTATCCCACTATTGGGCACGAATCCTATCCCACTAGTAGGCTTTACCTTTAGAATACTTTTATTTATTATTAATATTTTGTTTCCATCAAAACTGATTGGAAGCCAAACCATTTTGCACGTAGAGTTTCGGTTCACTGCTTTGTACGCATCGCTACACTTGTGGTCTTTGGCGCCTCCTAAAATTTACATACTAAATTCAGTTCCCTCGTACGTCTTGCATCACTAAGCTCTGTAACTGTACAAATAAATGAAATTGAAGTTGTCTTTGATTTTAGAATAACTGACATACATATCAGCTACTTTTTAGTACATACTGTAGCTTACATGTATATCTAAATTGTATAAAGTTTTTAGCAGATGATTTTATTAATTGAAATGTAATAGGCAAGACAACAGTTCAATAAACTTGTCAACCTTTTTTTTACCTGACTTCACAAGGTATTTGGAGGGTATGTGATTCTTTGGCACACCATGCAATTCGAGCGGTGTGACGGATTTTATTCGTACCATACCATAGGTGTCGTTGAATTCGTTTAAGTGGTGGGTGTCACTAAGGTTATATTACTTTCTTTTTTCAGTTAATTACTTTATTTACTAGGTATTATATTCGTAGCTATTGACTATTTCTGATTATTGGCTCATTTCCAACACTACATAATCTTGAATCTTGTATCTTTGTTTAATAACATACATTTATATATTTTACGTGTCACCGTGTATCAATGAAAATAACAAACGGCAAATTTTGTCATTTAAATATATTTACTACACAAGTACCTAGTATTATAGCATAAGTGTTTTGCATACAATCTTACATAACATTCGTCATCTCAGAATGACAATAACAAACCTACTAACCCCATTTGTCCTATTTACCCGGTTACCCTCCAACCCTTCACAGTGATTTCACACCCCCAGCAGGCTATAAGCGGCTTATATGATTAATCATTCTTATTGACATAGGATCATGGGACTATGAAATCATTTCTGGAGCAAATGCGCCCCTAAGCAAACTTAAAGTAATTGATGGATATTTAAAACAAATATTTGTATGTTTGGTTAATGTCTATATTATTGTAATTTTGTAAAAGATCTTTCAAGCATGTAGGTTTTCTCACGTTTTCTTTTCCTGTTAAAGAAAATGTTTTTTTTTCGTTAGAGGTTGGCCGCACATGTGTTCCTACTACTGACGAGAAAGTCGGAACGCCTCAGATAAGTCTTTTTTTAAATATAGAAGTAGCAGACGAGCATCCACCACCACCTGATGGTCAGTGGCTACTGCCGCCCATGATCATCTGTAATTAACCGCAGACAGAATTAGATATTCCTAGATGAGGACGGCCACAGATGCGCCGCTACTCCTGAGGACTAAGCTGGAACGCCTCGAAAAAGTATTTCTCCCTTACTACACCCTTCAAACCAGAACGCAACACTACTGTTCTACCACCCTCAAATTTACTTTCAAGTATGTCGCACTTACCATCTTAAAGCCAGAACACAGGTGCCTCCAACAGTCCTTTTATTTGGTACAACTCATAAAAACATCCGCGGAACAAACACAAGTAACCCGATACTTCTCAATAACTTTCTAACTTCCAGTCCAAGAAGCTTCGGAAGTAATTAGTCTCGATATCAATCCACTCGAACCGTCGTGACCCGCTTCGTACCTTCAATAGTTAGTTTATACGATCCAGTTATGATTGGCTAAATCTTAAAAGAAAATAACTATGTTCGATATTCCGTTGGGAGTTTGGAAGTAAATTAAACTGGTTAACTGGTAGTGAATAGCTACTTAATAGTTTAATGGTGTTTTCTACAATAAATAGGCAATTTTCGATTTGATAAAATTGAATCGAATTATAGCATTAATGAAAAACGTTCTCAAATATGTTTAGAATTCGCATTTGGCTAGCGAGGAAGATCATGGCCTAATGCATCTCACTTTAAAAGAAGACCTGTGCCCACCAGTGGGATAATGAGTTGACGACGCCGAATCTTATGATAAACGGAATCGGCTGCTTCACGATCATCGAAGCGACAAAGCTTTCGAGTCCAGCTTAACAAGACTTGCATAAATAACTAGACGTACTTCATTTCTATAAGTAGATACTTTATATAGACATATAATACAGCAATTTATGAAAATGTTTGAAATATTATTATGAGAATTTAAAAAATGTATTCTCCGCTATAAAAATACATTAATATTAATTTAATCTTCAGTACCAAATACAGTTCAAAACTTTAAGAAACGAACATTCATTAAAAACGTCCCCACTAACTACATTATGTACTACACAATCCTAACTTGAAAAGTCATAAGTCAACACGAACTTCCAAAAAGAGCTAAAAATTTTGAAGAATCCTTAACGTAGACACTAATTAGGGATTTCGTTACTTGTAGCAACAGACGGGGGCAGTGACCTTTGTAATGCTGTTCATAACAGCAATTCAGTAAATATTTTTATTAAAATACAACGAGAAAGGAATGAAACGCTAATTCCTAAGTGCCCATATTGGAACACGAATGACGCAAAGAGGAATAAAAGTTTAGCAGAATATTTTAAATGTCGAATGTAAAATATTTTGCTATTAATTTGTAGAAAGAAAATAAAAATAAGAATATAAATTTAATGCAGCTCGCAATTTAAATTCAAGAATTTATTTAAAATATTTTAGCTGGTGTAATGTAAGTAATAGATTTTAGACGTTAAATAATGATTCGACTTCACGCCACAAGTATTTCTGCCTTATAAAAGTTAAATGCTGCTTTGCTTGTTTTGGTTTGACGAGTGTTGTAAAACAGAAAATCTCAAAGAATTTTAACTCAAGGATAGGAAAACATAAATTGCAGACTTCAGTTAATATTCTAATCATATATGAGATTGATCACGGTTGACGATGGGAAGTAATAAGCATTTACGACCAGGTTTTTTGATTGCAAAGTATTTTTTAACTTTTCATAAGTGTACGGTTGACGATGGGAAGTAATAAGCATTTACGATCAGGTTTTTTGATTGCAAAGTATTTTTTAACTTTTCATAAGTGTAGCAAATGAGCTCGCAATCCAACTGATGGTAAGTAGTCAGCTATTAGACAATCCATATCAAACAAGAACTACAGTGTCAGTAACGTAACATTAAATGTCTAAATTGACAAAATGGCGCTTTATGTTTTGTCTCTCTTTTTTGCGAACATGTGAGGCAGACAAAAAGACTTGAACACTTACTTACTGTTACGTTTACTCAGTCTACCGAAGCAAACGGATTAAAATAATGGATTGAGTAAACGTAACATAAAATTGTGGGATGTTTTGAAAACTCATGGTAAGGTACTGAAGGCTAAGATGGTCACCTCATAAAAAGTGGACTGCATGCTCTATTCCATCTACAATTTTAACCGATTTCACAAAGGAGGTTATTTATTCATTGTATATATATGCTTCTTTTTTTATAAATTATGTGGTCACGTTACCTGCAATGAACGACAAGTATAACAAAAGTGTAAATCGCAAATGCATCACCCTTCAGTAAGCTACAATACATCACAACAAATAGCAAATCTGTTTTATCATGGCCTTCAAACGGCAACAACTGCTAATAAGCAGGAAGAGATAAGCAAAGTGTCCCCATAAAAAGTCACTTTACTAAAAAGTAGTCATAATAATAATATCCTTAAACATTCAGCTAGTTTTGAAAAAGACAACGTAACGTGAACAGCGCTCGCGGCGGACAATAAAGAAATTAATGGGAGATTTCTGTCAAATTGATGTCACTGAGAAACATTTATACCGCTTCGCAAAACGCTTTTTATGTTTTGTGTCTACTTGAAGTAATTTAATACACTTTGGGCGTTTTGTATAATCCCGCTTTATTCTTTTTTGTTGATATATATTGGCTACGAACTTTTTTACATCCTCCGTTGGGTATGTATTTTCTCAACAGAAGAAGGATTTATGAAAACTTCACCTTGCTTCTCCAATATGGGTAGAGGAAGATATATCTCTAATTTGACTACTTTACTTAGGACTGTGGGGCCTGAAATATTACTAAAATATTGGTATTCTTGACATGTACCTACTCTTACCAACTTTAGCGCGATTGGTCATGGGCTAAACCCTTCTCACTTACGAGTAGATAGGAGACTCCTGCTGAGTAGTACAACAGTAATGGGTCGACGCCGATGAATTCGTTTCCAAGTTTCCATTTCGATTTTACTGTAAGTTCAATAACTTAGTTTAAAAGTTTAAACTTCTACTGTACCCTTACCATGAGTTTTTACGTTTTGACAAATATGACTCTTTTGGTATTTGTTTACGTATTGGCCCATACGATTTCCTAGTTCTGACACAATCCGCTAGGGGCGCTGATTGGAATTTGTATGGGCAAATACGTAAACAAATACCAAAACAGTCATATTTGTAGAAACGTAAAAACTCCTGGTAAGGGTACTGAACACAGTCTGAGGCCCTTAGGTCCATTAGCTCTTGGCATTTAGCCAACTTTGCCACTATAATTACACCATAAGCACCAATACCACCTTCGAGCCACACAGCTCTATCGCCTGCAAAATTGCATCTGATTGCACGTAACCAATAAGCAAAGATTTCAAAAACGGAACATAAATTCGGTATTTTACAAATAAGCAAACCTAGCCGCTGTCTGAAGCATTCGAGCGCTCGTTTGGCAAATGATCGCGCTACGCTCGCTCGTTACATCTACAGCGCTAAATCGCTGAACGGCAAATTGCACGCTGAAGTGCGGTCCAATTTGTGGAAACCCCTGCCCCACGAGATGTCTTAAATTGAGCCGAGTACTGAAATGTAAAATAAAATACAAGTATGCTTAATGTTGAATTATAACATTTGTTGCGTAACGTTTGTATGTATAGCGTGTTCCATAAAGCTTGACTATAAAGTATGTTTCATATTTTATGTAAGCGTTATTTTTACTATTTTAATAATAATTGTTGGGTATAATTGAATTGTTTTATTTAAGTACATAATTTTTAACGAATACCTCTTTAAGAAAAAATAATGTTTCTGATTTCCATATTAAATTAGCTGTGCGGAGAAAGACAGTTCTACTTCAAGTTCAGGGAAGTTTTAATTTTAGCACCACAGTCATCCGGTGACCATTTTACATCGTATTTAAATATGCGACTCTTCGTAAACCTGTTTTAATTTTTTCTTTACACAAAATGCTCTGAATAGCTCTTCTTTGAAGAAAGCTATTAATGCTTCGCTTACTTAACTTAAACCTATGCAGTTTTGTTATATAGAATCATTAAATATTCCATACCGAATAAATATAAAACTACTATATAATCAAGCAAATCCAGCCGATGTGAACACTCAAGCGTTGCTCGTTTGAAGTAAGCTGCGTTGCCCGACAGCGCTAAATTGCTGAACTTTACGAAATGCGTCCCAATTTGTGAAAACTCCTGCCTTGCGAGGTGTCTTACTAACTGGACTTCTGTATCGACGTCTACAGGAATAGGAAATAAAATACAGCTGTATTTCAACTTGAGGAAATTTCAATTTAAAACGGAAAACTATTTTAAAATGCCGTTTAAATGTTTGATCTTTTAAAAAAACTATTTTAAATGCCGTTTTAATGTTATTGATGTAACGTAATTTATGACAAAAATATTCAACGTCCTGTTTACTACAAATCGACAATTTTTGAGGTTTGGGAAGCAAACATTTGGATAGATTCATTATTAACAACAGGCGTAAATCTATACATATGCATCTGTCGATTGAATAGGCTAGAGGTAGATCGCCTTTTCTATATTATGAGTTGTTACAAAAGTCCATGGACGGCATTGGCCACTTACCAATTAGATGGGCATGCTCGTTTGCTAATTGCTCGTCAATATTATAAAAAGAACTTATATACTCAGCTTCTAAAACATAATTCGATTTTAAATGTCATTGCGTGGCATTTAGTCTGCGTAATTTGATGTCCCATAAAAAGTTCAAATTTGTAACAAAGTCTTACACGTTCAAATTCATAACATATGCATGTGCGCAATGTTACAATGCATCTTTCCACGTGGCTTCTCTTGCTTTAGTATGCAATAAGGATCTGTCTGTACCATTGAAATTCTCCCACGTTATAAATGTAAACGTCGTTATTGGCAGGTGACTATTTCGTTGCTATTCCAGAAATTTCTACAGCACAAGATTCTTAAACTCGCTTTAATAAAACATGAAGCCAATGTCCGTCAGGGGCTACAAGGAAAATATTTTCACGTCCATCTTAGAGAGAACGTATACTAAAACTAAAAATTATGAGATTTTTATTAAAGAAAATATTATTTTGTTCATTTTATTTGATATAGACTTATATATAAGGAAAGGATTATACTCCAGACAATTAATGAATATTAAGTTTGTCTTAAGAATATATTATGTATCGTATTTTCAAATATTTAAATGTTATTTTCCTTTACTATGCGAATATAATCGTCCGAAAAAATCATCTTGGAATCTATATATTTAAGGTATAAGATAATAGGACATTAGGTTGTATAAAGTATTAAAAGAAGTGGTCCTAATGTACTACCATGTGATACACCGTGCTCTTCATTTTTTGCTCAATATGTTATTGTGATGCGTAGTAAAAAATAATGAATACCTTACGACATTCTAAGTATGTCACTACTTCTCTCAGGCCCATGGCGTGCCAAAAAGACATACATACGCTGAAAAACCTTACCTTCTGCATTCGAGTACAAACCAGAAACAATTGCCGTATTATACAACAAGTGTCCAGTCATAAATAAAAAGCATTTAACTCCCTCAATATACGACGAACTTAAAAGACATCCACATCCGATATTCCCTCTTATAGAAAACTTTGAAATACTCTCCAGTTCGTGCATGAATTACATCTCGAAACTTTGAGATGATCCATCTTCTGAGCACATTTTCTGGTGCTTTATTCACGTCATTCTGTTTTTCTACTTATTTACATTTGTGTGTGTGTTTTTAAGAACTTAGTAGCAACATAGCATACAGCCAAGCCCATGTTATTTTATAATATGAAAATAAAAAAAACGAGCATACAGTCGACCTGATGTTAAGTGACTACAGGCGCCCATGAACATCTGTAATCAACTTAAGATAAGATTAACTTTCTACCTGAGTTTTGTTACAGAAGCGCTGCTACTCTCGATTACAAAAAGCGGGATACAGCAGCGTAAGCGCTGTTAAGAAACTTCTATTATTAGGCAGAAGGCTATAAGAATGTCGGTGGTGCTGCCGGAGTCGAACCACAAAGAGTTTTACCATCTTCAATTACATCAGTAACCTGTAAAAAACTAAATAGGTTTAACTTTATACCTCGAGTATTAAATGGATGAGTAGCAACCTCTGAGGACTCGGTAGCAATGTCTCGTCTTTCCTTTCAACTAAAGTAAAATAGCGCTTTACACTTGTTATACTATAGGTGTACGTGCCACCGAACTCGAATAACTAAGGGTCCTTTTAGTTTCGATAACAATTTATTCACTTCAGAAAACTTCTAACTTTCAATAGTAAGCCCTAACAGATAATTTCTAAGCCGTATACGAAATTTTGTTCTTGTATGAATATTTGAATTGTTAGTTTAGGTTACATTGAAACCGCTGAATATTTGAGGTAGAATTATATATTCTAGAACCCAACAAAGGTCGGAGCTAGTGACATGAGGACTAACGATGACCACAATTCAACGTAATCTTCAAAGCGGTCATACAAAAACCTCTCGATTCCAACGGTAGCACGTCGAATATAATTTCTAACATGTTCTAAAGTGGAAAATTGCAGCATTAATTCCCTTAATTTCAGCAGAATGTTGCGGTCGCACTGACATATTGTACGTCGGCATTTTGCGGCAAGCAGCGGCGCATTAGGGTCTGTGCATACGACCATTCTGGTTGCACAGACCTGCGATTTCTGTTTTATAATTAACTATTTAGAACCTAGCCCAGGTAAAGGTATCCTAATAAACACTAGCCATCCTGATTTATGGATACTTGCAATACCAGAGGAGTTGACAAGGTACTGTTAAAAAGAGAGCTCTCTTTATAACAGCCTCATGTCATATGGCTACTTCATGTCATGGATTCATGTCATGGTGGTACTCAGAAGAAAATTCAATTAGAAACGCATAAGTTTACGGATGTTTGGACCCCAGCTTTTATTAGGGGGCATCCACAAAAAAGTAAATTTTCAGAGCTGTACGTAGATTAAATCCTATTGTTAGTATATGTTTAACATCACCCTCAACAAAACTTCATTTTAATTCTTTACTGCGATTTTACGACTATATAAAGACTAAGTTGTTTTAAAATTTCCCTAGCACATACAAAGCGCGTTAACTTTACCCCGCGACAATGCTTGGTTACACACGAACTCCGCTTTGATACAGCGTCAGATGCAAGCCGCTGTTTTTAAAGCTTCGCTATAAAACTCACGAAACACGCTGTTTGTAATAACTGCAACTTTCCGGTTTTGCGCGACATTTTTGGTACGGTTACACGGATTTTTAACAAAGTATCTGCTAGATACATTTTCAGCGTTCTCTGTTTACAAAACATTTACTTGAATTTTAAATATATTGAAGGATTTTCTAAACGACGCTTTTCGTTAATGTGGATCTTTTGGACACTGTGATGAATGTACAAATCAAAAACAAGATTTTGTTTCATAAATATTTATGCTCTTAAGACATAATTTCAATTCACGACTATTCTCGACTCACGACGAAGAAAATGTTTTTGATCAAATTTTTAATAATACTTTTCATTTTATTAATGAGTCAAGTTACATATAACCGGTGTGTAACTTCGTGTTAAAAATGGTAATACCTACAAAGACACTGACAACTTTATCGGTGGAACAGTCTCGATATGTATTATTTAAACATTTTTCATTGTATCGAAGAAAAACATAATGGACCAATTAAACATTATTTTTGCTTATTATAAGTACAATAATCGCAAGTCTGCAGTTACACTAATATACGTTCGTAGTCGACAAATTTCTGGCAATATCAAAATTAGAAGTCCAAGCGGCAAAGCAACTAGGAATTTAGGAGAAACCACGGCCTTAGCTTTGCGAGAGCTAGGTTTTTAAAATGATTTGTGGTTCTGTATAAACTATAATATATCTGGAATAAAACGAGCTATACGTTTTGTGTCCGAGTGTACTTGACTGGATGTAATGGTCAAACTGTTTTCTATGACTGTACACTAGTCGTGTTCAACACAGCTGGTAATAATTTCTATTACATTATTTACTACACATTTCTGGTTTTCATATCTTTGTCTTTACTTTAAATAATGTTTCAAATCATTCTTAAAAATATATTTTAAAGGTTAATTAATATTATTTTTGAAACCTTCAGTCATCGACTACAAATTTATACACCTTTTAAACCAGCATCAAGTTCTGGTTTGAACAATTTTATTTGAATTAATTACCATGTAGGTTGAATTAGATGTCCATAGGCAGCATTGACCACTTATCATCATGTGGACTGCGTGCTCTTTGCCATTTCCATTTTCCAAAAAAAATATTAAAATATTATAGTCTGCGCCAAACTGCTCGACCGCTCTGAAGTTGTTGCGAGCAGCTGTAGTCATACAATTTACTATGGCGACGCGATTTATTTCTATATTCAAAGTGGGCAATTGGATGAAATGCTCATAGTTATTTCTATGTCACAAAAAATAATATTAATCGGTAGTTTTTTAGTTTGTAAATAAATAACTTTTAACTAAATTATTCTTTTAAATTCGATCTATTGTATCTGAACAGTAAAAATAGTCCACTAAATCACATAAACAAATGCACTGGATGTATATAATCTATCAGCAAAATATACCATCAGCGAACACCAAAGTTCAATTCGGTTCACTAATGAGATTTTCAGTTGCAAACTCCCCAAAAAGAAACATGAGCCTGTGAGATGGGAAATTTCGATACGTTTGGGAACTTCGCGATCAATCAGAACGAGTCAACAAATCTTCGGATTGTTTTCTATTGATTTACATACAATTTCTTTCCTTAAAATACATAAAACTCTGATGTTTATCTGCAATATACCACGCTTATTTATAAAATACGCTTTCTACACTCACAGCCCACATGGACACATAGACAAATAAACAAAGGATAGTAATAGTAATAGTATTTAAACGAGTGACTGCAAATAAAAGTTTTGAATGACAAAAATAATGAATTTTGGTTATAGTATTACGTGAGCGACGGGCTGCGCGTGACGAGAAATCATCATAACGGCAACTTACAAACATTAATGTGAGTTACTTAAAATACGAAATGAGAAACTTCATTATATTTGAGCGACCTAATATTTATCTAAGTGTAAACATTACGTCCTGCGTTTTATTAGATATTTAGCTAATGTTTTTTTTTTTAATACTGAGCAGAATTTTATTTTAAATGAAGTGTTTCGAATACAAAAACCACTTTGAAAAATATTATAATAAGTAGAATACTGTGTGCTCATGTCATTGATCATGAATAAAGGTAAGGTCTGAATTCATACAGATTGGGCCCACCTGCTCGCTTAGTTTTATATTGTCTTACATGTCCTAACCTAACCTAACCAATATCTTAATAGTAAAGTTGCCTCTCTATAATTCCAGTCGCTCACTTAGTAATGTAGTCGTACAAGTTATTAAAGCACTATGTCATTATCAGTCGCTAAGTTTTTTTTATTCGATCGTTTTAATTTCCCGTACACAAACACCTTAACCCAATATTACCTAAATTCAACATTTAGATATCTGTCTGGCCGGTAATCGAACCTGGGACTCTCTGTGCGTCATATCGCGATTGTGTCCGCTTCGTCACGCGGGTCGTCATATACTTCATTTTTCTGACTTATAGTTGTATAGCGCAATAGTATTGTACTTTGAAGCCATTTGAAGGTAATTTAATATTGCCGGGACGTTCCAGTTCTCAATAGATGCTTTCTATCCATTCTCATAACCTCACGCTCGGAAACCCTATGTAGTCGATGCCATAGATAGCACGTAGCCCCGTAGTGGGTTATCGTAGATACACACAAAGACCACAACACAAATAGCCATAACTAGAACAAAAATCGAAACCAACCAATCAGATGCTTAGTTAACTGTGACATAAGCCGAAAATCTCTGCGCATCAGTCCGTTATGATGAAGTACACGTATGTCTTCAAATAAGAAATATCTTAAAATATTCGTATTAATATTTTGAACACAATGTAAGTTTAAGTTACACCACAAACACTATTTATACGCATCGCAAACTTTACTTACGAATAGGGTGTCCAGACATTTCGCTGAAGATTACATTTTTTTTATCTTTGACGTTTTGCAAATATTCTAATAATGTACATACTCTATCTATCTACATTTTGTAGACTAATGTACAAGTGAAATGAAATGAAATGACGGCAAAAATGACGGCACTTACAAATTCAAGCACTTCTAGTCTGCCAAAAACAAATTAAAATACATAAAAGTCTTTGAAATAAAAAACGTATAGGTATTTGAGATAACTATGTCGAACTAAAATATAAGTGTCTCCGGACATTTTCTAGTACGCGCATATTTCTATTATGTATTACCGTGTGGCAACCCTATTTCCGAAGCTTATAAAGCTAAAGCCAGTTTATATCTCCGCACGAGCATTACTTCCAGATGGAGAACATAAGTCAAATCTCGGGGTGTCGCAAAATATTTCACTAGTCTTTTGACAAGATGCCTACACGTTGCTGTATTTGCATAAACGTGGATGTAGCGCCCTACTTTTGTGCCTGAAAGTGACAGTGTGTTTCTTCAGTGAAATAAAAGCACCTACAAATAAATTTGTAATTAACTAGTGCATTTTTTATACTGTATATAAATCATAATCTTGTTGGAAGGACATGGAACTAAATTGTGAATTAAATTTTTAATAATATTAATATTCTGTATACAATGATGTTGATGTCTCTTTATTGGCAATAAAAAAAATCTATGTACCTTTAAAAATTCACGTCGATTCGTTTTAGGCAACTTAAAATGTACCTATTAAAGTGTACTCTAAAATTAAAGTGTACTCTAATTAAAGTAGACTCTAATGTCTACAATGGCTCTATCATATAAGATAATTTAACTATATATTTGATTTACCAATAAATTTAGTTGCCTGACTGATTTTTTAAACATAAGTATTCATTTCACATTTGTAAAAGTGTGACCACGAAGCCACTTCCAGTGCCCACTATATCCAGAAAAGAAGTTTTAACGAGGCAGAAGTCAACGCTGATATTTCGGACTGTACATACGAAACTCGAAATTAGTTTCCCGACTCAATTCTATGTGTCACACACACAAATCGGGTCGAACAAATTAAATATGTTGGTTTAGTTTATTGTGTGCATATTCTGACATTTAAGTAATGTTTAATTAAACCGAACTAAACTAGGGAGATTTTTCTAAGAGACGTAAACGTAGTTTATGACTCCAAACGGCCAATCACAATCAATACACATCGGTTACGATCGCATTTATTAATAAATAAATAAATCGAACTAAACTAGGGAGATTTTTTAAAGAGACGTGAATGAAGTCTATCGCTTCTGCATACCTATCACAATCAATATACAGTTATTAAAACGATCTAACTAAACTAGAGAGTTTTTTTTAAAAATACGTGAATAAAGTCTATGGTTTTATAGTACCAACGAGCTTTTTGAAGCCCGCGGCTTCGCTCGCGTTACGAAGTAGTATTTCCATGCCCTATTTTATCCCCTTGGGGGTAGAATTGATCAAAATCCTTTCTTAGCGGATGCCTACGTCATAACATCTACCTGCATGCCAAATTTCAGGCCGATCCGTCCAGTGGTTTGGGCTGTGCGTTGATTTCTCTATGTCAGTCAGTCACCTTTGAGTTATATACTCGTATATTTAGATTACAATCAATACACATCAGTTATGTTTATAATAAACAAAACTAACTAAACTAGGGAGATTTTTTTAAAGAGACGTGAATGAAGTCTATAGCTTCATAGTATCAATCAGAATCAATACACATCAGTTACGATCGCATTAAATCGAACTAATACTCATCGATTATGGTTGCATTAGATCGAACTAAACTAGGGAGATTTTTCTAAAGAAAAGTCTCAATCTAATGGTAATCCCCACCACTTACTCGAACCATGAGGTAGACTATGTGTTCATTTGTTCCTTCAATTTAAAAAAAATGTGAGCCGTCACGGGATGCCTGGCAGATGTGAAACATCGACATTATTTTGTAAAAGTAATATGCAGAAAAGAACATATTGTGATAGGAACTAAATATGTCATAATGATAAAATAAAATATTACGACTTTTTTCCAGATAACGATGACTATTTATTGAATAAATATTTATTTTCATTAAATACAAACATTTACGAATTTATTTCAAATCATGACTACTTAATTCGTTTAATCAGTGACTTCGGTAATAGTTATTGCGCATGGCGACGCGTCGCCACACCGTACACACTACTGCATATAGACTGTATATATATACCATCGTATAGCGTGGCGACGCCACGGCATGCGTCGCCACGCCAGAAATCGGTTTTACGTGCGGCTATAGATGTTTCAAATCAAAAATGTGAGAGGTTATAACTACAACGTCAGAAAAGCAAGACATTCATCATCGATTTTAGGTAAATCTTACATGACTCTACCGATGCTTAAGAGCAACAGAAATTCATTTGAATAAAGAAGAAATTCCTCTTTCCCGTCATTTGTGTCTGGAGTTCATCAAATTTCCTATCATCCGTCTTCCAAACTGTAACTATGATCATGAACATTAGCCTATCTAAGCATAGCAATATCTTTATATCCCTGTTTCGTAATAGGGTTGAATACTTAAGCACGTCTTAGCTTTCGGTTACCCTAACTTGAGGGCTGGAATTATTAATGATAGTTAGCTCGATGTTTGTAGATGTTAATGTCATTAAGACTCAGGATTAAATATTACTTTGACATAAACGTTGCATTTTAAGGACGAATAAAGTAGCTAAAGGATTAATATAAAAATAAAACTGGCTTAAAATAGCTACGTCAATTCCACAGTTTATACGAATCCAACAAGTCAATTCGTCAAGCAGTTGGGACTACGGGTCGAGACAAAGAAAGAGACATACATATGTACAGGGTGTCCCGCGAATCGTCGATAACTTTGTAACCTCGTAAGGCACACAATGGCCTATCAGAATATCAACATTTACATGAGATTACAAGGACATCGACGGTGTACGAGACACCATGTATCTATACACTTGAAAAACATTACCTACCCTCAACGGTCGGGTAAAACAACATGTAGATGTTATACTTGGGTTTTGCAAAAATATGTCAAAATTGCGTCTAAAACACTTGATAAGCGTGATGGACTATGGACTAAGCCCCCCTCATTACAGAAATCCCAAGCCCAGTTGAGAAGTAGTTAAGATGTTAAACCAATTCAGTAACCAGCTTTGTAGACTATACCTAACATCTTTCTCACTCTGATAACCCAAAAAGCGGGACAGAAATACCATCTTTATAGAAGATGAAATGATGTTCACCCCTTAGGCTTAGAAACTCATTATTCAACTTTCATGGACGATGGCCAGGTAAGTACCACGTATTAATATCCCGCCCTATTAGATATGTAGGGTCTTACGGGCAAGTTAGGAAAGGACAATGCCCTTGAGCTTAATGAATTAAACGTTAATGAGGTGCGCAAGTTTCCGGCCTCCGTGGGCATTGGCCACGGTTCAATGAACTTTAGGGCTAATCAAAATATAAGGTAACGAATATGATGCTTATAAGCCAAACATTCTTGTGGTTAGACTATCCTGTGTGTAGACAAACGCGTGATCTGTACCCTTACCATGAGTTTTTACGTTTTGACAAATATGACTGTTTTGGTATTTGTTTACGGATTTGCCCATACAATTTCCAATTACCGCCCCTAGCGGATTGTATCAGAACTATATAGGCAGTAACGTTACATTAAATGTCTAAATTGACAAAATGGCGGTTTATGTTTTGTCTCTCTTTTTTGCGAACATGTGAGGTAGACATACATTTTGTTACACCGGACAGAAAAGAAATACACGCAAGTATGAAACATAGTAATAGGGTGTTATAATTTTTTGATAGAAAACAAACGAATTACCCTTACTCAATCCATTATTCTGTTCCGTTTACATCCGCTAAGGTTTGATACAATCCGCTAGGGGCGCTGATTGGAATTTGTATGGGCAAATACGTAAACAAATACCAAAACAATCATATTTGTCAAAACGTAAAAACTCATGGTAAGGGTACAGATAACTAAGTTGCAATCATACGTAAATGGGTCTTTGATTTTACGAAATCTTTCAAACAAAAACTCAGCTGCGCTTACCGCTTTTACTTAGTGGAATGACATCATAGATGTCGCACCACCGCCAATAATTACAACGTTTAAAGTTTATAACTAATTAGTTATGTGTATATTTATTTTTACACTAATAATACATTTTAGAAACCTTTGCCAAATTCAAAACACTGTTAAAAATTACATTCTGAACAACATCGAATATACATACAATACAATATTAACATATAATATAACAAGCACTCAAAAATACTAAAATCACAAATACATAAATAATACTATGTCAAGAACGCCTACATGAAAATTACACACACATTCAGACACGCACACACACATACGCACACACACACACACATGCACCACACACACGAACGTACGCACCGATATACAAAAACACGTGCATAGATAACAAAACATATACCTACCGAGCATTACCATACATTATTATTAATTTAAATTTCTCATTTTAAGAGACAAATATGTCTTATGAGAAAATAAAGATTCTTTAAACCTAAACCAATTTCCAATTCTAAAAATATGAACGCAAATAAACTCTTATTATGATTTAAGTTCAATAACAGTTTAACAGAAAACCGTTGAATAAATCTTAATTTACATATAAAAATAATAATATTCAACAAATCGCTATACTTTGTCTTTGTAAAACTTTAGGGTACCTAAGTTCATCAAACTGTGGTATTTTCGCGTGGTTTGAACACATATTATTTTCATTAATAACTTTGTAATCTATACTTAGGTAAACAAACTTGGGACGTAGTAAAGTATAGTAGGTAAATAAATTGAGTTTTAAACTGTATATTTGTAGGCATAGATGTATAATCTATTTGTAGGTATACAAATATGTACATATGTACGATAATGAAATATATACATATTTAAATATCGTATAGGTTATTAATATATGTATAACTAGCTGTGCCCCGCGGTTTCACCCGCGTTAAAAAGAAATGATGCGAGAAAAGTTACTCCTTATTATCCTGCCAATAAAAGTCCCATCAAAATCGGTTTAGCCATTTCAGAGATTACCCAGAACAAACAGACAGACACAAAAATTAAAAAAATATATATTTTGGTGTATGTGCCGTATGTATATTTATATGCATGTAGTAAAGAACAGTGATAGCGTAGTGGTTAAGAAACTCGGCCTCGATCGAGCGGTCGCAGGTACTCACACTGCTCAAGGTCAGGTATCACTTGCTAAAAACGGTAAAGGAAAACATCGTGAGGAAATCTGCATACTTGAGAGATTTAGAAAAAGAAATCTCAAAAGTATGTGAACCTACCAATACGCGCTTGGCCAGCCCTGTGGACTATGTCCTAATCCTTTTCATTCTGAGATCTCCTCTCAGAATGAGAAGGTGCCCGTCCTAGCTAGGTGCCTAGCAGTGAGACAGTAATGGGTTGATGAAGATGATGAGATAAAAATCCATACATTATACTTAATTCCATTTGCTCTTGCCTTGCCTTAAGTATATGACTTAATTTATTTAATTTGTTTCTAATGTAGCCTTACTGAAGGCCCCGTAATTTCAATGTCACTCAGTAAAGCAGACATCACGTCACGTAATCTAATCTCTAGTCCTACAACTCGACTTTGATCCGCCCCAAGTCTCTAATGACGGGACAAAGTTGTACCTATGTCAAATTATTTGTTTTTAATGATATTGTTACGGAATAGTCTAGACACGCAAAATTGTGTAAATCTAAAATAGTGTAAAATTTTGTTACCTGTAAATGACAGAAAACGTGACAAATATGTTTTCACTGCTTAATTTCCGACTGTCACTGGCTGTCGCCGCCTATAAATCGTCGGCGGTGACGGTTTTTGAACGACAGTCAACAACAGTCGGCTTGAACCGCTGACAACAAACAGAGACAACATTCAGCATCAGAGACGATAGACGGAGACAGTCAACAACAGTCGCAATCAGCTTTTCATGATAAGCAGCGAACTATCGTTGTCGAATGTCGTTACTACAGCGACAGTCGGTTCCAACTGCTGACGACATACGGCAACAGTCCAGGACAGTCATTGTGAGCCGCTGACGACAAACAAAGACGACGACAGTCGACAACGAGCAATGACGGCAGGCGGTGACAATCGGCGACCGTCGTCGATTGTCCCCACCCTCTTGTTTTACCTCTTTTTTTTTCTCGAGGGGAAACCTTCAAAAGGTACCCCACGACGTGAGAGCGACGCCGGGTTATGTGGGATTTTTACCGTACTAAAACCCCCCCGGTGGCCGTCCTCAACGCTTGTTGGAGAACTCCGGGATCTCCAACGGAACACAACCGGAGCCCTCCAAGCGCGATGCCCAACGGGCATCCCTGGGGGAGCAGTTTTCGCTCCTCCCACACCATGTAGTGTTTACGACGGTATGCGACCACACATACCGTTGTCCTTCCCGGGGTCGCTTGCTAGACGGTTCGGGATTCAGGGGATACCGTAGCCCTATTCTAGTCCCAGAACTACAGAGACAACCCTCTTGTTTTACCTAATTGTCGCTCGTAAGTTACGCCCTTAAATCAGAATATTTTGAATACATAGTCTCGATTATTACACCAAATGTGTATAGAATCGAATAAAGTTGCACAAACTTTAAGCACCCATATTCATTATCGAATTTGAATGGAAAACCAATACAGAATTAGTTGAAACTAATTTACGACTACATTAAAATGTTCACGGTTCGAATGTATGGAACTCGTGTACGCTTTGTTAATAACATTACTTTTGAAACAAACAAATAAATGTTAAAGTTTGTTCATGAAGGAAGTGATTACAAATTTGGAGCTGTTGTGATTGAATGGTGTTTTAGGCCCTGTTTATATCCACAGACAATGAACGTGTCAGGCACGGACCGTTACAGACAAAGTCGTATATTTCTGTACAATATTTTCATGAGCATGTCCCGTGTCTACGCGGCTGGGTTATGGTTTTTTTTTTTTTTTTATATGTAACCTAACGATAAGGCAGACGGGCTGCCTGATGGAAAGCAGTCACCGTCGCCTATGGACATTTGCAACACCAGGAGTCGCCAATGCATCGCCGGCTCTGAAGGAGAGCTCTTTTTACACCCCTCTTGAAGAGCCCCATGTCATAGTCCTGAGGGAATACCTCAGGAGGAAGTTCATTCCACATTTTGCACGTGAGCGGCAAAAATGATCTATTAAACCGAACCGTGGAGGACCGCCACGGGTCCAGTTGATGTGGATGGAACTTCATCCTTCGGCGAGTGGTGCGATGAAGGAAAGGCGACGTAGGCACCAGATCAAACTATAGATATTAATACCTAATACACCTTTTATATGAGTATACTTTTTGTCTGTCACATAACGCGTCTGACACGCTCTATTTCTGTAGTATAAATAATCCATTAAGCTTAAATTAATATCAATACTTTAGAGCTATAATGACGTAAAAACATTTTGCGTAATTACATACTTATTTTAATTCTTTGTTATAATACTCCTAATA
Organism: Epargyreus clarus clarus; assembly: GCA_014595695.2. Lineage (NCBI taxonomy): Eukaryota > Metazoa > Arthropoda > Insecta > Lepidoptera > Hesperiidae > Epargyreus > Epargyreus clarus. The sequence goes on along the minus strand of JACTTY020000016.1, from coordinate 2,899,726 downwards.
ACATAAAAAGTGCTTTTCACCAGACTGTCCATTCCAGTCGACAAAAAAAACTGCTTTAAAATCTCTGTAATCAAAATCTTTCCACAAAGATATGAACTACACTATCCTCTTTTAAAAACAACTTATACCTTAAATAGTCTTATTAAAACCTCTACGTTCGAAATCTTCCCACAATATTAAGAAACATCAAAATCCCGTACCTTCAACCCTATGTGCTCTCAGAACCGATACCGCAGTTTGTCACAAAAACAGCAACAGGGTTCGGATAATATTTTTCCAACGCGCCGAGATTCAATACATCTATCTTTCGTATCTCCCGTAATACGGACATCCTTCGGGATTTCGAGGGTATTTTTACCTTGTTATATTCACCTCAATATGGAAACTTTCTAAATAAATATACTAATGGAAATGTTATCTAAATACGTTTCAGAGGTTCAAATTGAGGAATCTTGTATCTGGGCGGTTGCCCTGCCAATCTGACACGTCGTGGATCTCGAGTTCGATGCTAGGCTAGCCATAAGTCTACATGATGACTTTAGATTTCTGTTCTGGGTCTGGATGTTTGTGTATTCATCTATATCTGTCTCGCCTTTTTTCTAAGTAAGCTGGTTTTAAAAACAGTTTTTTTTTTAAGTCAAAAATATTATTTATATTCTAATAGGAATAAGTTTACTCATGTTTTAAATGTATTATTACTATTTATTACCTTCTTCACAAATAACAAATACAGCACACAAATTCACTCTAACGGCACCCGAATAATTATGTGAATAATTTGCCTAACTTATATAAAATGTAAAAGAGGTTCTTCTCGGTCTTTAAACCAAAATTTCCTTTTAAAATCCTATTTCTAAGCTTTTCAACGTCGTTGCACGTCTCCCGGAAGGTATAAAGGTGATGTATGTATGCGGTGAACTATGCTCGGTCACTCGTACGTGCTGCCAACCTTTAGCATAAAACTTAAATATACATTCGGGAGGCCATTTCATTAATAGTACCTGTTTGCACAATATAACAGGGATTTTGTATGAGAATGAGTTAGGGCATCTTTTCTTTTCGGACTGTCAATATCTGTAGGCTATTTTTATTCTTTGTTTCTGTACTGTTTTTTTTTCTAATTTTTTTAAAGTTTGTAAGCCACTAATGATATGTTTTTTTTTATATTTTATTATTATTCAAAATTATTTCGAATAATAACTCTTATTAAAACAAAATTTGACTCAAAATTTAAACTTTGTACAAAATTGTATTCTTATGGAATTAGAACGCATCTAACCACATTAGCCTAAACCATACAACGGGAACGTCAAGTCCGTTCGTAGTGTGACCGCAGTCACACGACCGTAGCACATTGTCGACAGTCCGGGATCAGTGGGATGTATTTCCGAGCATGCTGAACGTTTAGCCGCAAGGCTCTTGGCTATTGATGTTTCAATGATAACCATATGATTAGAATGCTGAGTAATGATAATGTTATTTTTTCTTTTTAGGTTATTCATAAATGTTATATTATGACATATATCTATTTTCCTAAAATATAGTTAGTAGAACATTTATGTTCTACACGTACATCGTAACTGAGAAATCAATATAATCTTCAACCACAGTCGAGCCAACCATATATTGGGAACGTCAAGTCCATTCGTAGTATGACCGCAGTCACACGACTGTAGCACATTGTCGACAGTTCGGGATCAGCCGGGATGTGTTTCAGAGCACGCCGAACGTTTAGCCGCAAGGCTCTTGGTTATTGACGCTTCAATGACAATCATTTGATAAGCATGCATTTTGTAATGATAATGCTAAAATTGTATGTTTAGGTTGTTCATGAATATCACTTACCTTTCTATTTTATGGCATACATTTAGAACATCTATAGTCATAGAAGATAGTTAATATAAAATAATTATGTTTTGCATGTACCTCGTACCTGAGAAATTAATATTATCGTCAACCACAGACGGGCCAACCATACATTGGGAACGTCAAGTCCATTCGTAGTGTGACCGCAGTAACACGACTGCAGCACATTGTCGACAGTCCGGGATCACTCGGGATGTGTTTCAGAGCACGCTGTACGTTTGGTCGCAAGGCTCTTGGCTTTTGACGTTTCAATGACATTCATGTAGTGATTAGGATACTAATGATGATTGGCAAAATTCAATGTTTTCAATTTATTTTCTTATAAACATTTACAATATAATATTTATAATTGTATATCCTGAAAAATAAGTATAATTATAAACATTCTTCCCATCCACATTTTAGCTTATAACCCCACAATGGGAACGTCAGGTTTATTCGTATGACTGCAATCATAGCAATGATTTTATAAGTGTAATTGAGTGAGAGTATTAATACACTGTCGGCAGACCAGGCTCCGCTTGGACCGTCTCGATGCACGCTGAACGTTTAGCTACTGACTATTGACACTGCAACAACACTTATGTCGCTATTACTACTTCTGGTACGCGGTAAGTAGGTATGCAAGTTTATAACATTTTAATTATTGATGCCTTGTGATACTCGTATATACTAAATAATGACGTAGTCGTATTTATCAAAATGATCTCGTTCGATTCTCGGCTAGGGAAAAGATATTTAAAAAAGTAATGATTCAGTTTTATTTTTCGGCTTTATCAAAATCGGCCTCGTAACTCCTTTCAGCGTTTTCCCCTGATCCTTATAATTTCGGATTTGGCCCTGAAGGCCTATTCGAAAAAATCACCCTGTATATACTTAATAACAGAAAGAATGGGTAAGCTATGGAATGAAAGAAAGGAAAGAATGGTTATACTATAATGAATATAATCTGTAACATTTTCAGACGTAAGACGCAAGAATGTTTTTTTATTGTTTGGTATAATTGTGGGTTTAATAATTATTATGGCGTAACTCTGACAGATAATTAATTGTTATAAGCAATTTGTTTACACAAAGTAATGTTAAAATCTTTGACACTTTGTGTACATTAGCACTTTAATAGAATAATACAAGTCAACTAAGCAAACCTACATTAATGCTTTTGAGAGAAACTTACACGAATTCCATTTGTGAGCGTACAGTATAATTCAATATCAGACATCCCTCTCGTGGTTTAATCTATTTAAAACCTAACCATTAACAAACGCAGACTAATTTGAACTAATCTCTCTAACACAGTGTTTCTCAAAGTTGGGTATGCGTACCCCAAATGATACACTGGTCAAACGTAGGGGGTACGCAACAGTGCAACCTGAATAAAATTCACGTAACGGCGGCTTCTTAGCTAACCAATTCAAGCCATTCCCTATAATCGACTCATTTGCAATAAGAAATGAATTCATCCATGATATTTTAAATAGAATAATCTAATGCTCCTTGTAACTATATTTCTTTTTTAATCTTATTTTGTTTTATCTCTAGCCAGTTTTTAAGATGTCCGCCGTTGATTAAAAATCTAAATTACACTATGACGCGGGGCTCTAACTTTGAGAGTCTTAGGTCTAACAGACACAATAGTTCCAATTCCAACCATAAATACTGGTCAGCCGAGATCCGTGGCCCTAACTAGCGTTGTGTATAGGGCCAACTAATCTAAATTCATTAGGTTGAACCACGTCTAAATATTTGAATAATTTGATTTCGCTATGTCGGATTCGAATAACTGTAAATTACTGGGGTTGGACCGGCCATAATTAGAAGGGACGTTACGACAAGGGTTGTTGTTGAGCTACTAACGATTGACGTGGAGGGTTGATGGAATTAACGTTGCTAGTGATGTAGTGTCAGTGCTGTTCAATATCACGCTTTTACGAATGTACGAATGATATTATTGGGTGTAAAATTTCGTTCGTAATATAATCATAGTTGTACTTTTTGAAGATAAAGCTATTTGGAAGGGTTTCATAAGCAATTTTGGTAGTCTACGCTAACCGTTCTCGTTAGAATTTTCAAAATGCAATGCTGCAAAATGAGCTCTTGGTAAAAAAAAAAGAAAAAAAAACGGCGATGTTAGTGACTTTTCTGGTGTTACTTTTCAGTCTCATATATTTGTAAAAATATACACGTTGAATAGATAACCTCTTTCATATGGAAAGTCAGGTAAACGATTCATGTTCTCAGGATAAAAAGTTTACTCTCATTATGTACCTTCATATAGGTACGCGTATATACACTTTGTAGTAATCGTTTGGTGTATTTTTCCATTGTTCTCTTACGAACTTATCATGCAAAGTTCTTACATGAAAAATACTTTTAAACTGAAATGTATTAGGCATCTATGTATTCTTAACTCCGCGCCCAATCTATTCATCAGAGGACCCGCAAAAGTTTATTGTTGATACAATGTTTCAGATTGTGAAGGGTCAGACGACACATTTTGTGGAAATGTGCAATTTTCTGACGGCTTAATTGCGAATTTGGAGGACTTGGCGGTGGCGCGGGAAATTTAAAACAAATTAAAAATCGTTTAGCCCCGACGATGTTATATTATTTCGTGTTGCCCGTTTTTGAATTTCAATTTTGTTCGACAAAAACTAACGTGTGATGGCAAGGGTCAGCGACCGTAGCCTGCTTTTACAGTATTTTATATGTTACAAGCTTTTTATTACTCCCAACGTTGCTATTTTTAATAGACACGGTCGAATATTTTTTGCAGCGCATAGCATAGTGGAGTCTATTTTTGTGAGCAATAAACATTTTATAAATAAATTATTACTTGTTTAAAGAGTGAAGAGAAATATTATACTAAATCCTACATGCTTGATGACTCCACCGGAATCGAACCCGGCACCTTTTTAATATTTTCCCTCACACTAGTAGAAAAATAAAGCGTTTCTAGAAATTAATCCATCACATGTTTTATCATTAACGGAAAATTGTACCAAATTATAGATTTGTGTACAGGATTCAAACCCGGAACACTGCAGGCATGTTTAAAACGCAAACGTATCGTCAAAGAGTTTCCAAACGATCGTACTATAAAGAAAACATTAAGAAAACAAAGTCACGTGGGAATTGAAAGTCACGCTTCATACACCCGCTCCGAGGATCATTGCCTAGCAATGAGACAATAAAAGTGCTTTTAAACTAGAATAACAAGTTCACTCGTTCTTCCATTCGCTCGCTGTTTGTCTATTACGATGTGCGTAGTTCATTGAAATGTTACAATTTTTAGTTCATAGCGTGTAAAAGTCAGAGGACACAATTTTATTACATGGGTGTCAAGTAAATTTGTATGGAGTTAAATCCAAGCTTGTGGGGTCGCAAGTCTTGTCCCTCGGCCGGCATTTTGGAAAATGCGTGTAAATCATTTTCACGCTCTATTAGGAAAATTATTCGGCGCACTGATTTCTTTAAGAACAATTATGGTTTGAAATTAAAGTATTTACAACTTGTATTATAAAGAAAACATTAAGAAAATAAAGTCACGTGGGAATTGAAAGTCACGCTTCATACACCCGCTCCGAGGATCATTGCCTAGCAATGAGCCTCAATACAATAAAAGTGCTTTTAAACTAGAATAACAGGTTCAATCGATCTTTCCATTCGTTCGCTGCCTGTCAAGTACGCTTTGCGATACGTATCTTAAGATGTCGATAAGTTCTTTCGTCTTAAGATGTTAAAAAGTAACCAACGACCAATGTGATGTTATGTTTTGAAGGTGGTAGAACCCTTTGTGGTTCGACTCCGGCGGCACCACCGCCACACCTATTTCTACCTAATAAACATCAATGTTAGGCGCTACTGTGTTCCGGTTTGAAGGGTGTGGTAAGGGAGACAGACTTTTCCGAGGCGTTCCAGCTTATTCCTTAGGGGTAGCGGCGCATCTGTGGCCGACCACACACGACAGGTAGGAATATCTAATCCTATCTGGGGTTGATTACAGTTGTCCATGGGCGGCAGTAGCCACTTACCATCAGGTGGACTGCATGCTCGTCTGCTACTCTTATATTATAAAAAAAACGTGGTCACTGCCACGATTCTGTATCCAGTTTCATTAAGAAAAGTCGAATTCGATCACAGATGCGCTATTCCTAAGAATTAAGTATGTTTAAACACGAATCGATCGATTGTCGATCGATGCCCTTGATCAACATAGATCACTTGTAGTAGCTTTGACTATACAGCAGATTGATAAAATGACGAGCGATGGTTGATCCATCGTCAATCGATAAACTTTTTAATGTATTATTTTCAATAATAGATAAGTATGGTTATCTCACCGCCTCGTAATTAAAGAAAGCCATTAAATGGCTTAAACGGCTGACGAATCTCACAACCATTTAATGGTTGTCATAGTGTAATTTACGCGGACATGCGCATTTAAGTGGTACAAAAACACAAAATCGAAAAAAAAACTGCGGAGAAATATCGTTTCATTCGTAAATTATCTAAAAACTACATTTTTTTTAATATTTTTCAAACACGAAAATAGATGACAGTAACAATTTCAATTGTCAAAACAAGAATATGTAACCAACATTTTCTTGTTAGAAGTGAGTAACCTTTACTAATGTACGTTTTCAATAAAAACTGCCATTTATAGTCATACGCAGAATTATTTCTGGTTATATGTTATAAGTATATTATAATATACTTTATGTATTAGAATATAGCTAGCGGGTATTTTAGACGTAATAGATACCTATAATCAACTCATAGTAGAATAGGAATCCTAGTATCTGATGATGTAACAATGGCTGCATGCCCACAGCCCTGCGTCTGCGTCAATCAACAACAAATTAATTATGCATGTAAAGTTGTTGACGTCACGCTGTCAACCAGGTGACAGCTACGTCAGCGAGCTGTCAACAGCGTCATTGCGTTAACGGTTATGTGTTGCCATGTGTTTAAATGCCCTTATATTAAAGTAACTAACTTAGCCAGCTCGTAAGCATCAATTAATAGAATAACGTAACTGACTACAAATATTTAAATTAAAAAGAAGAAAAACAAAAAAAGAAAATGTTGCCACTCCAAGTAGGATTAGTAGCAACATTATCTTAGAAGAAAAGGTATGTTTCTTGGAGATTTTATTTTGACGATACAAAATATTATTTAACATCAAAAACATTAACATCATCATAATCGAAACACCATCTTAACATCAAAATATTAACATAAATATAATCATTATTCAGAAACATCACCGTCGATATTTTAAAGTGTATTTGTCTGTAGTTCGTGACCTTTGTACCCAAGACAATGTATGGAGACAGCGTTTTCTCGTTTTCCCAATTACAACAATTATGCGTAAACACATTGATAAAGATGATCTCGCAACAAGGAAACGGATTCTTCAGTATTCTTCCTCACCCTTGTGTTGCAGTTGGTGAGCTTCTCACAGGATTGCTCGTTGTGGCGTCTAGCATTCGTCAAGCTCAGGTCTAGCTCGTAGCCAAGAGCTACAGCTGCCTTGGACAGCTCTTTTAGACAAGCTGTCACGTTTGCTCTGAAAAGTCTTAAAAATGAAGATAAAGTCGCTAATAAAGAAAGTATTTTGTTTGTTTGTGTGTGTATTGTGGTCTGTGTTAGATTTCGTGGATGTAATTGATATATAATAATTGGTCAAAGTGATATTTAAGTAGTTAGAAACTTGGCCTCTCATTTGGGTGGCCCGAGGTACAAATCCCAGACACTTTCCAGACTTTTTAAAAGTATGTATATTCATCTAAAACTCGATGTGTTAATACAAGTACGTGTACCTTACGTGTACGTGTACGTACTATAAACAGCTCCCGTACCCGTATAAATCAAAAATAAATGTTACTATTTCATTTTGCAACTTTGAATGAAAGATTGAAAAGGTTGAATGAAAGATTAAGAATGAAAGGTCAATCGTACTTTGAACTCACTTTTGACTTTCCACGCTAACGCCGCTAGTGTTCAAAGATCTCGTCGCATCTGTCAACGATGCTTGCATGTGGCTTCTAGTGATACTGATCATCTCATCAGCATACTTGACCATCTTCGCCATCGATGCCCGCGCTTCTTCAGTACATCGATAGGTTTGAGCCACGTGTCGACTTGCCACCGTACGAGCCGCTCGACGTTCCTCGTCACACATTGCTGGAATTATATAAACTTTAACTTACAACTTGATAAGAGAGGGCGCTACATGTATCCTGAATCACGCTATGAAAGTTTTTCAAACTAAAATGTGTGGTGCAGGAATACTCCCTAATAATAGCAAGATATCTTGGTCGAAAATCTCCATTTATCAAAAGCTTTATAATCAAAAACAATTCGTTTTTATAACAGAAAATCTTGAGTACAAATGCCAAATGCCCACAACTTAAATAAATAATACAGTATTTATAAAATCAAATCACGAACTGTATGATTTACAAACGTCATCTATTGTATATACGAACATAATGGCCTTAGCGTCAAATTACTGAATCTTGATTCCAATAGCTGCTTGATAGCAACTACCAACTATTGCTATAGCCAGCTCGAAGCAATGCAATTAGATCGCTCGGACCCATCTCCTATATCGTATTTTACTAGCTATGCACATTGAGGAAGCTATGCAATTACATACTCGATGAGATGTATCGATTAGTTAAACTAAACCACAGATATTCACGGATTAACCGCGAAACTGCATAATGGTCTTAAACGGGCAAAAATTTGGACTAAATTACGTGTTTATGTTATAGTTGTGAGCTGCATTCTAATTATTGCTAAATCAAGTTTCTTTATGACTTTGTATCGATTTTTTATTAATTCCAATGATAATTACCATACGTATATTGTCACTAAAAATGGTCCTTCAAGCCGGATTTACATCAAGAAAAGCCCTACTGTGTATGAAAACACCCTATTGTGTATGCCGAGTTTCCAAGACTAGGTATATATACGGTGACCGTAAATATAAAGACCTACTTTATATTATTTATTCTTATTATTAAGTAGGTGTTTATAATTATGTATACAAAGTTAAACTTTACCTCATAAAAATTAAAGATGACAGTAATTAATGAATTGCTGGAAGTAAACATTTTTCACACAAAACTCAAAACAAAGCCGGAATAGATAGTCACCTTGGGAGATCTTTGTTCCGTCGTAATTAGACATAAATTTTGAGAGCAAAATATAATAAGATTAAGCTTAATGCGAATTTATTATATTTTTGTCGAATTATATTGCGTGGATAAAAGTTAGCTCAAAGTTATAATTTTTGGGTGTACTTTGGAGATTACATAAAGCAAAAGGCTCTGTATTTCATCTTTAGCGATGATTTTAAAATTGGTTACAAAATTATAATAAAAACAAAACCTCGATTGCTTAAAAATATAGGTTATATCATTCGCACAATTTATCCAACGACCCCTCATATGTTTGGTCATATATTGTTTATCAAGACATTAGGGCGACCTGCAGCCTAAAGAATGAAGGTGGTAGAACCCTTTGTGGTTCGACTCCGGCGGCACCACCGCCACACCTATTTCTACCTAATAACAACAGTGATAGGCGCTGCTGTGTTCCGTTTTGAAGGGTGTGGTAAGGGAGACAGACTTTTCCGAGGCGTTCCAGCTTAGTCCTCAGGGGTAGCGGCGCATCTGTGGCCGACCGCAGGTACGAATATCTAATCCTATCTGGGGTTAATTACAGATGTCCATGGTCGGCAGTAGCCACTTACCATCAGGTGGACTGCATGCTCGAACACCGATAAAAGTGCCATTTTTGCACTTAACACGTTTGTCTTCTAGAGCATGGATGGATGTCAGCATTCACATTATTCCACCAATACGCAACTGCTTGACGCTAGAAATAACTATGGCGGTGTAACTCGATCCATACTGTAACCCTTATCATGAGATTTTACGTTTAGACAAATATGACTGTTTTGGTATTTGTTTGCGTATCGGCCGATACAATTTTCAAGTTCTGATATAATCCGCTAGGGGTGCTGATTGGAAATTGTATGGGCAAATACGTAAACACTAAAACAGTCATATTTGTCAAAACGTAAAAACTCATGGTAAGGGTACAGATTCTACCACCTTCATAATCCAATACAGAACATATAATTACCTGGTACGTTCAAGCTGTCAGCCAGTTCAGTGAGCTCGTCGTAAACCTGCAGTTTCTTTTTGAGAGCGGCGCTGATGTCATCCTTGATCCGCCGTAGTATCTTGCTGGTGAACTGCTGGTATGAGGTCTGGATGTTCCGATGATAGGTGTCGAGGAATGGCGCGATCACCGTGTCCATGTAACGAGTGACCTCACTGAGGATGAAGGAAAGATTGTTGGTCATCCATCAGCAAAAGAAAAGGAGGGTTGTATTTTTCATTTTACAACGAACGTTATCAGACCACAAAGATCTGAATGTGTATTAGAAATTAATTATCACTTGCTTAAACGGAGAAAGAATGATCTTGAGGAAACCTGCATACCTAAGATATCATATAAAAAAATGTCAACGGTACGAGTATGTGAAGTCTACCAATTCGCACTTGGCTAGCGCGGTGCACCAACAATGGGACAGTAATGAGTTGACGATCAATCTTACAACAGGCTTACGTTTGGCTACGATCTTATCTGACGTTAAGTGGGATGCAGCTCAAAATGGAGCACGCTTGCCAATGAAAGCCTATTTACTCTCTGATACAATTCCAGATTCCAGGTGCCGTTGTTCTATAAAATAAATTCCGGACAGATAATTTTCCAGCAATTAATTAAGAGCTAAACACTTAAATCCAATCCATCGTGTATGGCCTTTAACAATAATTTTGTAATGTAACAAACATCATTACCAAATTAATTCTAAGCAAACCTTGTCCCAGCTGGACCACGATCAAAATAAGGAACCGTTTGATTAATTCCAAACTTAAGCACAACAAGTCCTACTAAATTGGGACCTAACTTCGTCACTAATGAAATTTTCTTAGAATTGAGTCCAAGTTGTGTTATTTACGATCCAGTAAGTACTTAATACCATTAGGAGGGCCTTTAGCTAAGTGTAATTGTAACTTAAACTATCGGAGACAATTACCTAATGTTAACAACGATTGGTTTGTTGATATGTCTGATTACAGAATTATTTTGTTGGCAACTAAGTTCCAGCCATTTTTAAATTTAATTATTTAGGTTATCAAATGTAGCCTAATGTTTAAATGACTCGATAAAAAACGTTTTCTTTTCCCAGAATTAACGTTCTTTTCGTCGTTCGCCGTATTTTTTGTAAATTTTCAAGTAAATTAAATAATAAAGCCAAGTTGCTATAAGCAGAGTTTAATTCACTACTGATTCCAAATTGACTATTTGCTTAAGTCAAAACCGAGTCGTTTCTAACAAAGAGTTATTAAAAACTACAATAATTTGCAGTTCTATCTAAACTTTGAAATACCTGTTAACTAACGCCAACTTAGGTCCTCTGACCACCCGTCGGGTCTGGTGGTGTCCCCAGATTTCCTTGAGCTTCCTGATGTGCTGCTCCACCTCCACGGGCTGGTGCTGCCAGGGTGGGATCTCGAAACAGAGGCCGCCATCTTGCCGGAAATGGTTGCTGCGCTCCTGTTACAAAATTCGACTATAAAATGATTGTAAAAAGAACGGACTGTCTATATAGCCTATATCACCCCCACAATTTACAAGAATCCAAGGACTACTCATATGTGATCCATAATCCATGAAGCCGTTAGGGCTTGAGGGCCTGCCAAAGGGTGATAATATATACACACGCATTTGCGTAAATACCTACATACATATTTACATATGCTCGAGTTGTCACTTACCATCATCATGGACATCGTTTGGTACTTGAATGTTATAAAAGACCTTACCCGACAAGTTAATGGGTGCTCCGCAGTCTTTCCATAAACTACAAACAATACAACCGATACGAAGTATTGTAAAATCATTGCAAGTAATCACGCCTTTTTACGGTCACATGAAATTACACGGTTATGAATATTTGCATAAACCAGCTATACAGACATTCGGATTAGTACGGTTTATAATTACTCTTTGAGATTAAGAAAACACGGGATTTGTGACGTCATGTGTGTGAAGTTTACAAAAAAACGCGATGGACACTCTGAAAGGAAACCTGTGCTCAGCTGCGGGACAAAAATAAGTTGATGACACCAAATTTTGTACTACTTTTGGCAAGCACTTTACTTACTTTTCCTATCGTTCTTTAAACCGCAGTTTTTAGTGTGTTCCATAGAGCTTTTTTAATTCCTTCATGGTTATATAAAGACAGAACACATCAGAAATGTAAATTGTCTGACCAGAGATGGTAGCCATTACTTCATGCGGGTAATCACATCGTATATTTTGCTTATTATAAATAATATAAAGAACAATAGCATCTCCAATACAATCCATGAAAACCGGGAATAGCGATGTTAGAAGATACTGAAGGACGAGAGCTTAAGTTAAGAACTTTAATAAAACTATAAAAATACTTTAATAAGACACCTAAGGTGGCCACTGAAACTGGTCAGTTAATGTTTCCGAAAACAACATGCTTATAAACGAACCACTCATTAGCACGGCCATTAAAGAACTGAAATAAAAGTAAGAGAAGCACTGTAAATTTCACTACGAGTTGGAAAAAAATAATTAACCATGTAATTAATTCAGGTTTCGTGCCAGGTAAGACAGCTCCGGCACTTAGCGCTGCAAAATACATTATGAGTAAGCGGCTACATAAAAATACATTATGAGTGAGCGACCTACATAAAAATACAAGACGGGTGAGATAAAAAAATACGGTTTATCTAAACTTTCTTTATACTTTTAATACCAATTCAGTTACTATTAAATTTGTAATGTACATGTACGTGTATAAAATGATGTAAAAAATAATAAAATCTAAAACACTATTACAGGAATGTATTGTGAAAAAAAAACTTGGTATATTTTTCGTTTAACAAATTTTCATTAAGTATTCAATTACTCTTTGTTGTGACCATAGTAAAAATGTCATTGGTTGTGACATGTTGAACAAGCACTATTGAGCTATTGAGCACTAAAACCACTATTATACGGGTTATACCGACCATCACCTGTGATTCGAGTACTTACCTACCACACGAGTCTGACCCACAAAGGATTCCAGGTTAATCCTTGGCCAAGCAAATATTGATTGATTAATGTTAAATTTACTTGTCTTTATATCATGGCACTCATGTCACTGTGATTTTTAATGTGTAATTGCCGACTCGGTAGTTGGACACTAAAGAAATTGTCAATTACAAGTAGACAAACAGACAATTTTCTACTAATATCGCCTAAAATTATGCCTCAAAAGCATATGTTTTACTATATTTAGCCTAGTTCTAGCACCTGTCAACACAAACACGTGTGTCTACATTACAATCAAAGATTTAAATCGAACGATATGCCACACTCCATTGATTGACAAGTAAGCTTACTTATTTTTGCATGGAAGGTAATTAAAAGTGAGTTCAGTAAGATTAAATATGTGAACTAAAAAAATATTCGAAAATTGAAGACCAATTTTTTAAGGATTATTTTTCCAAAATAAGTTGAAGTGTCTGAGTAATTAATTTGTAGTTCATAAATAAACTAAAAATAATTAATGAAGAAATTCAATTATAAAATCGTAGACTAAAGAAAATAATCGACGAATACAATAAACATTGGTTATACGAGTAGTTATTATGTGTATCTGGGGATACTCCGATGTCTGTTAAAAAAATATGAATTATTTCAAAAAATCAATTAATTTGAAATTATTTTTTATCAATTTTCTATAAGTCCAATTATTTAAACAATATAGTACCGAGCAAGGCTGTCAAAGCTGCATAAATAGTCACCCCGATGTAGGCTTCAAAAACAGCAACGCATCTCCAATCCATTTCAGGCATATCCAGCGATATAACTCCACCCGTACCAGTTTAGTGCGCTCTATTTTCGAGAATATTCCACGTTGCACGTACGGCAGTAAAGAGAGAGATCAGGTGGGCCCCGCGCCGCCTCATTGCACGATGTCATCTGGATTCCCCTACGACACGAGATGAAGTATTTTCCCATGGAATAATAAAGTTTGTGCTATATTTGAATGAGGGTGCGGTATTGATATTTCCATTCGCATATTTTCCGTAAATTCAAAATGTTTGTTTGTATTTTGAAGCGGATGCAAAGGAACTCATGTTAAGGGTACAGTTACTCTAGAAAATTGTTCAGGAAAACAGTTATGAAAATGGGTGCTACCCTTTGTGGCTCGACTCTGGAGACACCAGTACCACAGCTATTTCTACCTCATAACAGCAGCGTTAAGCACTGCTGTATTCAGGTTTGAGTGGTGTGGTAAGGGAGACATATTTTTCCGAGGCGTTCCAGCTTTGTCCTCAGAGGTAGCGGCGCAACTGTGGCCGACCTCAGATAGGAATATCTAATCTAATATCCTATCTGGGCTTGATTACAGAGGTCCATGAGTGGCACTAGCCACTTACTATCAGTAACTGCAAGCTCGTCTGCTACTCCTATATTATAAAAAAAATCTTATCTGGGGTCATCTACATATCCATGGGCAATAGTAACGACTTATCTTCAAGTGAACTGAAAGCTCGTTCCCTACTTCTCCATTATTAATCTCAAATACACATTAAACTATATTCATAAATATGTTCTTCTACGAGTATCTAGATGTTAACAAGGCTAGAAACTTGTGCAAATAACTCAGAAGTAACGCATGATCGCAAGTTCCACCGCGATTGCACCTGCCACCTGTCTTCGCGTGCCAGTATGCAAAACGCGTCACACTACGTGGAATAATGTAACCACCTCTTCTACTCTTTCAGGACTATTCCGTGATATTTTAATATAAATATAATAGCGTATTTAAATATATTTTGAAAAGTATCAATATCCATTTAAATACGCTATTATATTTTTATGTTTCTAAAAAGATACAATAAACTTATACTAAAAAAGTATTAAAAAAAAAGTTTTTTTCGTATTTTTCTCGCAAAAACCTTTCATTTAATTCCATAATATGCATTTGCATGAAAAGTAAATCACTAAACTAATCATACAATATCATCCACACCAAACAAAATGCGAAAGAATTCAAAATTTCAGCTAAAACTGGTCTATAATTCAGTTAGAAGATATGACCCTCATATATAACAATGACATACGGATTAACAAGCCATGTTTTAAAATTTGTAACAATAATTTAAGTCAAATCAATAAATTTTTAAGTCTGTTCTGTAAGTGTAAACCAAACCATCCATCTAAACCAAAAATTAGGGTATCTCTACACTGGAAGACTATTTCCATTGCGTTGGGTATGTACGATTCGCGGGAATGTTCTAGTCTAGTTTAGTCTCGTCTGAGATATGTGTGAATGAGGGAAAATGTGTTTATCATGCTAATACGTTTTGCGTAACTTTCGGAGTCAACTTTACGGATGGAAGTGCATTTTGTAGTATGCTGAGATTATTTAAACCAGCTTTAGGAAAATTAACTCAATAACTTAATCAATTTAACTGATTTTGTTTTACGTGATTGCAGAAGCTATTTTTGCGGTGTCATTGGATTCGTCTATAGGTATTGGGAGTGACATAGGCTTTATTTTCGGCAGTCACCCGACTGTATTTGTATTCATACTATATTTTTTAGTTGTGTGTGTTATACAATATCTCCGCCACCGACTATACTTTTTGTTAAAAAATCGTGTATAACATGAAAATATTTATTGCTTAATTTGTGATATTTTTTAACAAAAAAAAATTGAAACCTTTTAATATTTTTATACTTTAACTTTATACTATTTACTTTCGAATGCAAAAATTTAATTCCGAGTTAAAAATTTAACCTACTTTACTGTAAAGTAATGTAACCTTCCTAGTTTAAAAGTGCTTTACTCGAATTTAAATATAAAATTACACAAATTTATACAAACTACTTACTACCAACGTTCCCTAGTATTACGGAAAACAAACACCCTGTAGCTATAAATAGAATAAATCCCGTAAAAAGCGATTTTCGGTCGATCGCATACATCATGGAGCATGCTGTAGTTGTATAATAAATATCACTCAGTTTGAATCAGGCAATAAATTCAATAGACGCAAGAAAAGGCCAGAAAGCAATTTTCTTGGAACGTTATCACATAAATTGCTTTCTTCGTATGGAAAAATCTTGTTGAAGGACTTTTCCAATAAAACGGGAATTATTATTTTTCCTGGGGTTTTCTCTTTGGCTTCACTGCTTTGATGCTGACGGTGTATCGCCGTAACGTTATTGAACACTTAGTTGCTATGATATTTGAAATAAGTTTGCGGGATTATAAATTACTTGTAATATTCTTTGTTTTATGATATTGAATATGGAAAACTAGCATGCAGTCCTTTTGAAGGTGGTAGAACCCTTTGTGGCTCGACTCCGGCGGCACCACCGCCACACCTATTTCTGATTACAAACAGCAGTGTTAGGCGCTGCTGTGTTCCGTTTTGAAGGGTATGGTAAGGGAGGCATACTTTTCCGAGGCGTTCCAGCTTAGTCCTCAGGGGTAGCGGCTTATCTGTGGCCGACCTCAGGTAGGAATATCTAACCTTATCTGGGATTGATTACAGATGTTCATGGGTGGCAGTAGCCACTTACCATCAGGTGGACTTTATGCTCGTCTGCTACTCCTATATTATAAAAAAAACTGAGAGTGAGTGGCAACTGTCAATTCTTATCAGTCATAATCAACTTTAGGTAAATTTAAATTTAAATTCCAAACAGATGTGTTGCTACTCGTGAGAATTAATTAAGAGCGCGTCGGATAAGTATGTCTCCCTTATCACACCCTTCGAAGCTAAACACAGCGATTAACGTTGTTGTTATCGAACAAGCGAAGAGGCGGCGCTTACAGCTACGTTTGTTACTTGCATATTATCATAAAAAAAATATTACATAATGATACATCCTACATCTCGTATGTTCCATACGAGTATATTCCATACAGGTATGTGATGCTAACTTTACTGTGAATATTTTAAGAAGAAGTAAGTAAAATAAAACATAATTATAAGGTGAATATAAAAAATCAAACCACAATCAAATAACGTTAACCAACCGTAATTTTCCGCCATTAGCCATTCAGGACTGAAAATAGAGAAACTCGAAATAAACTGAATAATTCAATAACGTTCATTTAAAAATTCCATTGCAATTTACTGGTAAAAAGTACTCTTACGCTATACGACACGATGACTGTAACGACGACAAAATTAAATTTTGTAACAAAATCGTAAATGAAACATTACTGTTCTCGTTAATATTACAAAATACAAACATTTTCAAGCTGTATGCCATAAGTTGTGACCATTAAGCAAAGATATAATTATCAGACTGTCCTCGAGTGCGTTCATAAAATTACTTTTTACTCTCATTACAATCTAAATATATATAACTCAAAGGTTACTGACTGACATAGTGATCTATCAACGCACAGCCCAAACCACTAGACGGATCGGGCTGAAATTTGGCATGCAGGTAGATGTTATGACGTAGGCAACCGCTAAGAAAGGATTTTGATCAATTCTACCCCCAAGGGGATAAAATAGGGGATGAAAGTTTGTATAAATCTTCTTAGTTAAAAATATTACTTCGTAACGCGAGCGAAGCCGCGGGCAAAAGCTCGTTTAATATATTTTCGAAGTCTACGATTGAATTAATTAATTAATACTAAGTTTACACTCACAGCAACAATAAATTATATACAAACAATACACATTTTAATTAAAAGCAGTAAATATAAATACCAGGAAAACCAAATAAAAATAAAATTACCTGTGGCCCTCTGTGGTCGTCACGACTTGGTAGTGGTCGTTGTCGTTGTCGTTACTATTAAATGTCTGTTCCAATTCCCGAGACGGTCTAGGCAGACGACTGATTCATTGCAGAAGACAAAAAATATAAAAGGAATAACAACCGCGGTTACTGCAGAATTGTTCAAAATGTAACTAGGACAATAACACATTTTCACTTTTGTAAAAATGTTATTGGTGCAATAACATAGAAAGAAAGAAAGAAATATTTATTTGTAAAACACGATATAGGTATTTTTGTTACTTCAGTCGAGTTTAAATGAACTGAATAATGTAATGTCAAATTGATTAACTCTTTATGCAGCTGCACTTTTGGTTCAAAAAGATAATAACTTTTATTCTAGCGTACATGCCTTCGAAACTTCGAAATTAAATACTTTACATTTTTACATTTTTTTTTTGTGAGCCTATAAAATCTTACCAGTCAGTATGTCATAAGTGTGATTGATTATTATAAAAAAATATTATCATTCAAATAACATCAAATAAACAAAAATACATAATAACAAAACAAAATAATAAAACAAATAATTTCCTGAAATTTGTCAAAGAGGAAAAAGATGATCCCTTCAAAATTTCATTCTGTCCATTTACGTTCCACGAACTGCTGTACAATGGTGTAGTGAATTTCCAAAAAATCGATAGCTCTCCGCACATGTACGCACATACATGTCTTACAAATAATAGCAACAAAAATGACACATGACACTGCAGTAACATCGCGTTACAAAAAACGAAAACTCGCTTCAACTCCGGCTAAAACCGAACCAATTTTTGCAGCAATAAGTCCTGACAATAAACCCGATTTAGAAAAAACACGAACGGAATTTCATTGGTACAAAGAAAATCAATTACGGATTCAAAACGTGGCGTGGCCGCAAACAACAAAAGGCACGCCACAAAAAAATAAAACTCGAAAAGCGCGCCAATACAGCGTGTAGTGTTGTCTTTGAAAAAAATAAGCAACGCCCGCTCACCATTCAGCCTATATTTCATTCGAACTGGCTCTACCCTCACCGCAGCCCGATAAATCTACAAGATTTCTATTACAGATAAAGCCTTGATTCTTTCCGGATATTTAATTTTATGTGCGCTCTGCAGTTCCAGACACGGTTTACTGGTTTTTTATTTTTAATTTTCGAATATCAATGGACGCGACGCCGCTAACTGCCGATGAAAATGTTGACAAAATGTACGGATAAATTTATGTACAGCGCTATATTTATAAGGTGCGCTCTATTCATGAACCACAGTTGGACATGAGTTTCTCCCCATAACTAGGGAAGACCTATGCTGCTTCAGTTTATAGAGACATTTGTAATTTGAACAATTTGGAAGAAAACGCATTTAATAAGATATTAATGATTTTGGCAACATTTTAGCATTAACACGTTCCCTGCGGCACAGATTTTTCTGTACTTTCCATTACTGCGTTACGAGTTGTTTTAAACCTCGTCCTACGAGTATATCCGACATTGTGGCGGCACGAGGCGTGTTAAATCCCACCGCCCGAAGGAGACTAAAATCCTTTTTTTGGCGCCAAATAAGACAAAATCGACGGCTTTTGTCTTGATTATTATTAACAATGAGTTGATTAACCTAAAACTGCCGCCGCCCTTGGTTAAATTCGTTACTTTAGATTCTATGGGTAAAATAAAATGTGGGTCTAATGCACCTCGGACCGCACTGAAAAATGGCAGGTTTCCATATAATTTAGTGATGGGAAAATAAATATCGATTTTATTTTATTGTTTTTATTTATCAACGTTATGGACAGAATGAATACAAAAAGGGGAAAAGTTATGGATGTTTTTCATTGAAACATTTCAGACAATAAGGTTTTTTGCAAACAGTGCATTCCGTGAGATTTTTTTTTTGGTTTTTTTGTCTGCCTCACGACATGTCAAGAATGTGCGGAGTTTTTCGTAGCATCCGACACATCTCTTCTTCTTTGGACCCTTATCGAGATGATGTGCTTTCTTTGCAGTGGATTCTGAAAAGTAGGAGCGAGTAGATTAGGGTAAAGAGTAATCGGAATACTCGGTAACGATTTTGCCTACGTTTCCTATATCAATAATGTAGCTACTTAACTTTTGTTTGAACCATAACAGGAAACGTAATTATCTATAATGTAATTTCTTACTATACGGATATACGCCTAGCCTGCCAAGTCTCACTACTGGACTTTCGCCTAGACAGAGTATATTTGTGACTTACCTGTTTTTGAAATATCTTCCTGTATTCTGATTCTGGCTCAGATTTTTCAACCGGTTTTTCTTCATCTTCCTCCATGATCAACTTTTTTCGGCAACGTTTCGACATGATAATTTTCAACATAAAGACAGCGGTCCTACTTCGTCGCTACGCAGCCTCGACTGCGTTGCACAACACTAACCACGTGAAGCTAGCGTGGGGTGCGGTACGAGGTGCGTGGGGAAACGAGGCGTTCCCAACCTCGTTCCGCACTGTGTTGGTGGGTTCCCAACCCGACATTAGGTTGGTGTACCATAGAACTAGGAATCAGTAGCACATCACAAACATATAGTTATCACTTTCCTACACTGAACCAGACGGAAGTTATGCCTCTCGCACCACAGAGAAGTTAAAGTTTTTTCTTACCGCTATAACGACCAGACATGGACGAGGTGTTTTAAGCCGCGTTCCGCAGCTAACGTGTTAAGGGATGTGATGGATGGATTAATAATTAAGTATTGTAGCATGTGGTAGGAGCCTGTCTGACGATTACAACTTAATCCTCAGAGGAGTCTACAAAAGTTTCTCTTAAATCTTGTTAATTTGGAATTTATAGGAAATACGTAAACAAATAAAAAAAACGTCTTTTTTGTAAAAACGTAAAAACTCATACTAAGTGTACAGAAGATTATTATTTACAAACTTATCTTTTACGGTCGCCAGCAATTAATATGCAAGAGACCTTTAGAGAGAGAGATCTAGGAGAACCTTATGCCCAGTAATGGGATGTCTGATGGGTGGAGTCATCAGTAGCCACCAAAAGACACAATCCGTTTATAATTTGAAGGTGGTAGAACCCTTTGTGGTTCGACTCCGGCGACACCACCGCCACACCTATTTCTACCTAATAACAGCAGTGTGTTCTGGTTTGAAGGGTGTGGTAAGAGAGACAGACTTTTCCGAGGCG
The DNA here is from genome assembly GCA_014595695.2 of Epargyreus clarus clarus. Taxonomy (NCBI): domain Eukaryota; kingdom Metazoa; phylum Arthropoda; class Insecta; order Lepidoptera; family Hesperiidae; genus Epargyreus; species Epargyreus clarus. The sequence goes on along the minus strand of JACTTY020000016.1, from coordinate 2,878,777 downwards.
TTCCAGCTTAGTCCTCAGCGGGTAGGTAGCGGCGCATCTGTGGCCGACCTCAGGTAGGAATATCTTATCCTATCTGGGGTTGATTACAGATGTCCATGGGCGGCAGTAGCCACTTACCTTCAGCTGGACTGCATGCTCGTCTGCTACTCCTATATTGTAAAAAAAGAAAAATCTACTACTTGTAGAAAATTAACCAAATTTAAGTTATTATATCTAAACTTCAAATAAACCTATTTAAAGATAAAGATATCTAAGCCAAACCTCTTACATAATGTTTATTGCAACACAACAATAAAGTTTCTGATACTGTCACGGTTAAATTGTTCAGTTCCGTGTTTTTGAACATTTTAAAATTGTCTCAGCCTTAGTGGTTTTGAGAATTGTGTTTGGTGAAACATACTTTACTGTTTTTACAATATATAATGTTATTTAAAATATAGAAATAAATATAAACTTACTGATTTCTTAAGTTATTAATTGGAATTCGTTTACAGTTAAAACTTATAAGTCGAATTTGAAGGCAAAAAACATTTGACAAAAATATTATTAACAAAAAAATCAACAAATGTTGATAATTGGTAATAAAGACTTGAATTAAAAAAAAAGAAAAAAAACTAATGTTAAGTGTTGAATTAAATACAGATATTATTTTTTTATTGGTATACCAAAATTTTGACACAAGTAATTTGACGAATTACTCGTATAATTACTGCATTTTCATTATTAGATAATCCATATCAAACTACCACATACTTTGGATAAATTACCTATTCAATAAATATCAACGTTTCGGAAACATAGTACATTTAATCTTCGCAGGATATTAAATAAAGTGTCCTCTAATACTTGAAGGATTTTAACAAATTAATAAGAAGTTAACGTTCTTGGAACTCTGGATGAAAACATTATATTCTGAGTATTCGTCAAACTTCAAACATCACCGTGACAATCAATTGAATAAAGTAATACGAGCTATACCTGCGACGTCGTTCGCGTGGATTCAGAATATAACAACAATATTGTACAACGCCATCTATCAAGTCCACAGAGCACATTAGAAAACTAAAATTCTTCGCTCCACATACACGGCATAGAGTTAGAAACAATATTTGTGACTTTAAATTTGAATAACTATTGAAAAAGTAAGAATTAAAGACTTTATGTTTCGCTAAGATAATGATATGACTATAATGTATTTTCAATTTATATTATTAAATTCACATTTAGTTTAAGGCCATTTCAAACACACAGACAAAAGTTTTTAAAAATCCTAAAAAATGCTATTATTACTTATTCTCGGTTCTCCTCACTTTTTGCAAATATATTCGATGTACAGACACGCAAAGCTTACACTTATTATATGTATAGATTATCTTCGAAATTACCTCGAAGCTTAGAGTGAAATGAGTTACTGGGTAGGGTCCAATTTTTCTCATCAACAATTTTTAAGACGCCGACAAATTAATTGGGAAGTGAATGACTCGTTACCTTAATAGCGGAGAGGGATCCTTTGAATAATTAGAATTAGTACAAAGGGTCCTTGCATAGATTAGAAGGGCAACAAAGATTTTGTGAAAGCAAACGAACTACCGGTCTTCTACAAAAATCTCTGGAGAATATTGTGAATAGATAGAAGAAAATGTGAGGAAGCCTATACGCCTGCAAGTTCTTCAAACAAAAAAAAATTAAAGTGTGTGAAGTCTACCAATTCTTGATATATTCACTGCGCTTGCGCCTGTATACTATGGCCTACTCCCACTCATTCTAAGATCCGTGACCAGCAGTGGGTAACGTAGGTGACAATAGCGAAGTAATCCCGTAGTCACGTAACTAACACTCACGTTGCCTGCCTAGATCGAATAAGATCTGTAAAAGCCAGGGAGCTATGCACGCTTATTAATTATCTGCCTAAAATTTACCTTCAAGTCGGTACAGTAATTTCCATCATCATCATCAACCTATTACTGTCCCACCGCTAGACTCTCCTCTCAGAATGAGAAGGATTAGGCCATAGTCCACCGCGCTGGCCAAGTGCGAATTGTTAGACTCCACATACCTTTGAAAACTTTTTTAAAGATTTCTCAGGGATGCAGGTTTCCTCGAAATGTTTTTCTTCACCGCTTAAGGAGGTGATAATTAATTTCTAATTCGTACGTAACTTTAAAAGTTCTGATTTTTCAATTATGTGTTCAAATACATGGTGCGTGTCTGGGATTTGAAACTCGGACCCTTCGACCCCTCGAGGGCTATCACTGCTTTTTAGTAATTTCAATATATGGAAAATATATTTAAAAAACAGTTTCGTCTTTCCTGTCGTAAACTAACCTATAAGATTAACCTTTGTAACATTTATTTGTATATATTTGAAGAGGTGGAAATCTTTGACTGTTACCCTTTAGTACGTGCTTGCATAGATATTAAGCCAATCGCAAAACCTCGTTAGCGCCGAGATGACTTGGTTGTGGAGAATAATATTAACAACACAGGTACGAGTACTTTGGATCTAGCTACAATTAAGTCTTGTGCTTCCCATGCAGCTATTTTATGCCGCCATAGATAATTTATTTTTGACGTGCCATTTTTCAAATCAGACTGGGTACGAAGTCAAAATATTTTTAGGTCGGACGGATTTCGGATATAACTGTGTTTTATTATTTATAGTAAATTGTAGTCGGAACACAGCAAAACTGCTGTTTTTAAACAGTAATAGTTGTTGGTCCGGATCGAACCCAAAAGGTTCTACTACATTCAAATATATGTACAAAACGAGTTTTTGCCCGCGGCTTCGCTCGCGTTACGAAGTAATATTTTCATCCCCTATTTTATCCTCTTGGGGGTAGAATTGATCAAAATCCTTTCTTAGCGGATGCCTACGTCATAACATCTACCTGCCTGCCAAATTTCAGCCCGATCCGTCCAGTGGTTTGGGCTGTGCGTTGATAGATCACTATGTCAGTCAGTCACCTTTGAGTTATATATATTTAGATTATTGCCATCTTCATAAGCGATTTTTCAATTTTCCCTAGTAATGAGTTTATGTTTTACGCAATTTACGTTTGAACACCTCGGATAAGTATGTCTTCCTTACCTTCAAACCGGAACATTGCAAAAGTGCTGTTTTTAAACAGTAAAATTGTGTTGTTGGTGTGTCCGAATCGAACCCGAAAAGTTCTACTACTTTCAACGGTGAATAAAAATAACAGCTACATTATTAACACCAATCAACAAGCGCTATTCTAACCGTTACGCTTAAACAGCTACGAACAATAGCTTATTCAAATGTCGGTCTCAAAGGAACATGGGGCGATAATTTGAAATTTGGCACCGAAAGAAATACGCTTTGTTCCAACGCCCTTTAAGTTTCACGGTCCGTCGGCCGCTTTATCCGATGATAATTCACTCGTGGAAACAATTTTTCGTCAAAAGGTCGTATTATCTAAACGTTCGATAGAAGTAGTGCTATTTATCAGCTATGCTATTAATGGACAGCCGTTTATTTAGCAGCTTAAGTGCTGTGAATAATCGATTTGTATTGGGTTTGAAAGCCTAAGTTAAATTGTTCATACTTATGATAACGAATGAAACATTATAGTAAAAACACATCGTAAGGCACACACGTTAAGTTATAAAGATGCGGGAAGTCTACCAATCCTTCATGATTGACACTGTCCTAAAATTACATGTTTAGTAATTGGCCTAAACTTACGAGTACATTATAAGAAAAATAACAAGGTCACCAATAATATTCCCGATAAGATACCAAACTTAAATATACCTCTACTATTATTTTAAAGTAAGCCGTAAAATTATGGGATAAGCGTGGATAAGCGTGTGCTTATTATTTAATGTATTTCTTTAAGTAAAAAAAATAAATATACAATGACCACTTACCTTAAGAATCACCTTTTTTGCATTTTCTTTTATTTGGCCCTTTAAACTATTGAAAAACTAATTATATACTTACAATCTACACTTTACTAAAAGGCAGATATTTACCAATTTAGATACCGATTTTATATTTGAGCTAGGTATGTAGTAAATAGATACCGAATTTGCAATTGAGCTAGCTCTGTTGGTTACGTAGTAAAAACGTTTGTAATCTACCTCCACTTCTTCTTTTTCCACTTATCTGTATTGCGTTGTTTTATTTATTTGCATTTTAATCGTTTACTTTGTACTGCGTGTCGCAATTTCCCTAAATAAAGTATTTTTCGTTTTTTCTATTCTGTGTACATAGCAAACATCCCAGGCTTCACATAAAAAAACCAAATTTACAAAATCAGGCTATTCACTATCAGTGGAAAAAGACCGCTGAATAAATAAGCTTGTACACTAGCGAGCTAAGCAAGTTTATGGAAGTAACGAGCGACGCTGCCCATACTTCCCGACTGTAGCAGAGCACGCCAGTGTAATATGCAGAGAGTTAAGAGACACGTACTCAAATATACTTACTTCAGTCATTTGTAAATTAATTTCGCCTAATTAAATGACTGAGTGGATTAGAAGCGTCTATCTAACGCTACATTTGATTAAAGATGTGTAAACTATTATATGTTTTGAGGGTACGATAGACGCTCGTAATGAGCATACAACACGCAGACCCAGAATAAACGTGGGAATACATCACTCTGTACTAGGCCGGTTATTGAACCCAAAACTTAGCCATCCTAGTCATAACGACCACCGCACCACTTTACTTCTACTACTATACTATACTTTTCTTCATAGGATTGAAATTGACATTGAGCATGCAATCTGAGAATAAGTGTCGCCCATTGACATCTGTAACCAACTCCATGTAGAACAGATATTCTACTTAAAGCTGATCACATGCTAAAAAATGTCGCAAATCTACGCCCAAATATTTTCCTGTACATTGGAAAATTTCGAGGCTTGACGTAAAAAGCGAAATTTACAAAATCAGGCTATGCCTCCACTATCAGCCGGTTGAATAAATAAGCTTTTACACTAGCGAGCTACTCGTAAGTAAGTTCATTGAAGTAACGAGCGACGCTACCCATACTTCCAGTCTGTAGCAGAACACGCCAGTGTAATATGTGAGAATTAAGAGACTCGGTCTGAAATAAACTGCCTTAGTCAGTTGTAAATTATTTTTTTCTAAATAAATATTGTAATTGGATTAGAAACTTATTCTGCAGTACACCATTATTGAGTAAACTTTAGAAATATTCTACATTTACGTATTTGAAGGTGGTAGAACCCTTTGTGGTTCGACTCCGGCGGCACCACCGCCTCACCTATTTCTACCTAATAACAGCAGTGTTAGGCGCTGCTGTGTCCGGTTTGAAGGGTGTGGTCAGGGAGACAGACTTTTCCGAGGCGTTCCAGCTTAGTCCTCAGGGGTTGCAGCGCATCTGTGGCCGACCTCAGGTAGGAATATTTAATCCTATCTGGGGTTGATTACAGATGTCCATGGGCGGCAGTAGCCACTTACCATCAGGTGGACTGCATGCTCGTCTGCCACTCTTATATTATAAAAAAAAAAAAAAAAATATGCATATTGCATATGTTTGTAGACTAGGATTTATGTATTATCGCTACAATTGGGATACCCAGACCAACACTGTATTGGAAAAACACATCTGAGACGATGCTCTCAATACGTAATAACGATTGCACCACGAAATCATTTTTTTGAGATTAAAGTGACAAACCAACATGCAATTAACCTGATGGTAAGAAGTTAGTATCGCACAATGACATCTATAACCAACTCCATACAGAACCAATGTTCGACCTGAAGCTGATGTCAAGACGTAACTTCAATCTACATCCACCTTTTTTGTACCTATACAGAAAACTTCCCCTACATAAAAAAATAGTTGAATAAATAAGCTTCTACACTAGCGAGCTAAGTAAGTTCATTGAAGTAACGAGCGACGCTGCCCATACTTCCCGCCTCTAGCACGCCAGTGTAATATGCAGAGAATTAAGAGATACGGACTGAAATAAACTTAGTTTACTACTTACTTAGTAATTTGCAAATTAATTACGTCTAATTAAATGATGTAAGTGAATTAGCTTATTTTGTAGTATACAGTGTTTTGGGTAAAGTTCTTTAGAAATGCTCTCTCTTTACAAAGACGTTCTCTACATTTCCTAATATGCATTATACATTAAACCTGTAATATGTTTGTAGAATAGGATATGTGTTGACGGTTCAATGAGCTCACATAAACGATCAAGCAGTCAGATCAAAAACGGAAATTTAGTATTTATGATGTTTGCTTGACCACTGATCGAACCTTGAACTCAGCTATCTGACAGATATAACGACCATCGTCCCACCGAGCATGAACCAATTCTATAAATACCGGGACCCTGAGGAATAGAATTTTCCTGTCATATGTATACTTGTCGGCAATCACACCAATCCGTTAAAATTCAAGAAGCTAAAAAAGGCGGTGGTACCTCCCTAGTGTGTAGTTATACAGGTTCTTCTTTTAATTCATGAATTAAGATTAATTTAATCCGCACATGACGTAGAATTATCAAAGGATTTGAACCCGGATATCTAGATTGGCGTGTCCAGAGGAACAACTAGAATCCCAGTCACATGCTTTTATCAGAATGCACTGCGGCGGGCAGCGAGATTTAATATGCACTGCAACTGTGAAATAGGTCGCTAAATAAATTTCAGCAAATATTCCTTTATTCCTGAAAACTAAGCATTACATGAAAGTTTTCATATAAAATAATTGTTATAATTTCGTGATCCCAAAAAGTAAAGCATGAATAAAGCGATCCACATAACGATTAACGGTGTCTGCTATCCTGGTATACGCAGAAGGTTTAAGGTTCTATCCCGGGCCATAAAAACTTCAAAATAATTAATTTGTATTTATTTTTTGTATAGATGCTTGTGTAATAATCTTTGTACATATATGTCTTTAACACCCGTGGTTTAGGAAGTTCTACGGATGTATTTGTGTTGAAAGCTTTATTAAGCAACGTCAATATATTATAATTGTAATTTTCGTCTCACATACCCCCAGCGTGTACGTAGCGTTAACGCAAGTAACTTTTTAGACGACGGGACGTAACCGTTGCGTTCTTCCAATTACAAAAACGTGTACACTTCACCTTCCGCCATAAACGCTGCGTAAACCCAACATGTCGGTTACGAGCTCATTGATGCATCACCTTACAATAACGTGCATTAGACTTATCAGTTAAAAACGCAGCGAAAACGCAACGCACTCGCAAACTCGCTGACGGATCCAACTTATACATATATTGCGACTGTGGTAACTCTAAACAACTACATCACGCTAACTTAACCCCTAAACTCGTAGAACGAAATTAACCTACAAACTACTAAGTACAGCAACATAAAGTCCTGAAGAAAATGGGAGAGCGCTCAGCATCACAATAGAAACACAATTAATTGAGACACTGCGTTCTCGAAAACTTAATCGTCTGTGTTTAGTGTTTAGTAACGTCTTGATTAAAATAGTTTAGTGTGATATATTGATGAAACAATAAAATACTAGATTTAAGAATTATAATTAATCATTTATAAATGGATATATTTATATATTATATACCATTTGAAGATGGTAGAATCCTATGTGGTTCGATACCGGCCGCACCACCGCCACACCTATTTCTGGCTCATAACAGCAGTGTTAAGCGCTGCTGTGTTCTGGTTTGAAGGGTGTGGTAAGGGAGACATACTTTTCCGAGACGTTATAGCTTCGTCCTCTGGAGTAGCGGCGCATCTGTAGTCGACCTCAGGTAGGAATATCTAATCTCATCTGGGATTGATTACAGATGTCCATGGGCGGCAGTAGTCACTTAACATTAGGTGGACTGCATCCTCGTCTGCTATTCCTATATTGTAAAAAAAATATCAATTGGTTATTACAGGACCGCGGGGGGTAATATTTTTCGAGTGTTTCTACATGCTGTTTATTACATATTTTAAGCAGCTAGATCTTTTAAACAACTCTGGCTTATTATAAATATGTGTTCAATGAAAAAAAATACATCATTAGAAATTATATAATACGAATATATTATATATAAAGTATTGTGTGAAATATAAACCCTTTGGTAGGAGAGAAAAAAATAGTTCGGTATAACATATTATCTGTGTTTAATAGTTTTGTTTTGAAACTAAATTATAGTACCACTATAAGTATATAAAGTACAACTAAATTATACTACCACGGGTGGTTCATTTAAATGTAAAGTCGGGTGCGCGTGACGCAAGACAGGCTCCAATTTATTGCACACTTCGCTACTGTTAACGATCGCAACTTTAGAAGCAATTAACTAGATACGTTAAGATACGGTGTCGATTATTTTTCAACATTCTAAGTACTTAAGTTTAAGATGTTGTATTAACTAGTAAAATAGTTTGATCGTACGATCTAATAATTAAAGTATAATTATAATTGAAATCCCACGTCGCTAGAAGTCTCACGTTACAAAAAAATGTTTTCAAAAATGTAAACTCTATGCTTGAGGAAAAGATAGTTGCGTCTAGCTCGGTATAACATAAAATTACGTATGTTTAGTAGCTTGCGCTGTTTTGAAAGTAAATTATAGTGGTACGGTTGGTTCATTTAAATGTAAAGTCGGGTGCGCGTGACGCAAGACAGGCTCCAATTTATTTCACACTTCGCTACTGTTAACGATCGCAACTTTAGAAGCAATTAACTCGATACGTTAAGATACAGTGTCGATTATTTGTTCAACATTCTAAGTAGATACCTACTTTCATTTTAAACGTTGGTTTAAACAATGAATTATATTATAATAGCAATCTCACATCGCTAATAGTCACACAGTCATTTAATTATAATAGCAATCTCACATCGCTAATAGTCACACGTCATCAGAAATTATTTATGAAATATTTTCAAAATTATAAAATGTTTGCTAGTTACTCGCATGTCTAGCACGGTGTAACATATTGTATGTTTAGTAGGTTGCGCTGTTTTGAAAGTAAATTATAGTGGTACGGTTGGTTCATTTAAATGTAAAGTCGGGTGCGCGTGACGCAAGACAGGCTCCAATTTATTTCACACTTCGCTACTGTTAACGATCGCAACTTTAGAAGCAATTAACTCGATACGTTAAGATACAGTGTCGATTATTTGTTCAACATTCTAAGTAGATACCTACTTTCATTTTAAACGTTGGTTTAAACAATGAATTATATTATAATAGCAATCTCACATCGCTAATAGTCACACAGTCATTTAATTATAATAGCAATCTCACATCGCTAATAGTCACACGTCATCAGAAATTATTTATGAAATATTTTCAAAATTATAAAATGTTTGCTAGTTACTCGCATGTCTAGCACGGTGTAACATATTGTATGTTTAGTAGGTTGCGCTGTTTTGAAAGTAAACTATAGTGGTACGGTTGGTTCATTTAAATGTAAAGTCGGGTGCGCGTGACGCAAGACAGGCTCCAATTTATTGCACACTTCGCTACTGTTAACGATCGCAACTTTAGAAGCAATTAACTAGATACGTTAAGATATGGTGTCGATTATTTTTCAACATTCTAAGTACCCCCGTAAGTACATAACCCCGTGCCGCTCCCACGGCACAGGGTACCTTTTGAAGGTTTCCTCGTAACCAAAAAAAAAAAAAGTACTTAGATATTGTTCTAAGTGATTAGATGTTGGATTAAGAAAATTATTAAAAAATATTGCTTTTAAACGACGGTTTACGTTTACTTATTATTTGTAATATATAAGGCGTTATACTTATTTGTAAATTTCGTCCTTTCAGGATCTAAATTGAACCCAAGGCATATACTTAGTTTTTTAATAAATCTTGCCATTAAATAAATAAAGTATTTTTCAGCTCCATTTTATAAGTCCCTTATCAGATAAGAAAGACATTGTTTAAAAATAACAGTTAACATAGTTATATATACCTCTAACATACTTGTATATCTCGAAAAAATCTGTTTTAATGTATTGTCAGAATTTCCATACGTTTTTCTTTGCAAATATTATTCCAGATAATTTTATGTGTAGTTCAATTATTCAGTAAAATTGTTTTGAGGTGTTTACTTAATTGCACAAATAAAATTGTACGTCACTTTTAAAAATAATACACAAATTTATTATCTCTTCAAGTGTACCTTTATAACGTTAGCAAGATTATCCTTTATCCCTGTAAATACGAGCGTGTGGACACCCTAATGTCAAGGACACAAAGTCACTGTTATCCCGAGCTAAGCGCGACTCATTCGTTGCCAACTTAATTAAAATCTCTTTGTTATCTTGCAATCTCTGTCTTGTTGGGGGCCATAAATAAATGTTGTCAAAATGAATAACCACAGCTGTCTTACTATGTGCTATGTGTGATTTAGATCATGTTTAGGTTTAATTAAAGGTATACAATTGTAATACATGACTCTTGAAGGCTAAATGATGGGATAAAAAGTTCTTAAGTGTTTAGAGGTTGTCCCTGTAGTTCCGGGACCAGAATAGGGCTACGGTATCCCCTGCCTGTCGTAAGAGGCGACTAAAAGGGGGCTTCCGGGGTTGCGGACGGCAAGAGTGGGAGCTCGAACCGTCCATCCCGGCCAGCAACCCCGGGATGGACGGCAGTATGTGTGGTCGCATACCGTCGTGAACACCAGATGGTGTGGTGAGTTTCAAGCTCACCTGGGTGACCGACGGGGCAACGCGCCAAGTGGACTCCGGTTGCGTTCCGTTGGAGATCCCGGAGTCCTCTACGCAGCGCCGAGGACGGCCACCGGGGGGGTTTTAGTGCGGTAAGAATCCCACATAGTGTCGCTCCCACGGCATAGCGTACCTTTTGAAGGTTTCCCCCTCGTCAACAAAAAAAAAAAAAAAAGTGGTTAGAGGTGTGAAGTCTTTTAATCCACATTTGACGAGCACGGTGCACTATGCACGGTGCCTCTCTTTAATCTACCCATAGTAGAACTCTTAAACTCGCTTGCGATGGCACCACCATCACATATATTTGTAACTTAAATTAATATAGTTTTGAGGATTGTTTTAATGCAGATTCAGTTTTCTGTCATCATTTTCTGTAATCCTCCATAATCCTATGACCTTTGTCCAGTTATGGTAAATTCTAAATTTAATTAATTTTGTATTATTTGAGATCAGTCACTAATAAAATAACCATAGTGATTCCCAGCCCATGGAATACTAGTAAGTCACTAATCGCAAAATTAGGATTGCAGTCGACTTCCAATAAACAGACCGTTTTACAAATAAAGAGCAATTCACACGTATTTTATTTAGAGCAAAATAAAACGCATACTTATTCGAATGTCTGTCTGACAATTCAATGAATTGCTGCTCTTTGAGTGGAATTTTATGCACTTTAGAATTCACTATTCGTCGCTTACGTCCAGACACTTGGAGGAATGTCAGAAGGGGCGGTGCAGTAGCCTTTGATGTGCCGAATACCTGAACGGCTAGGTGGGTCGCTGTCGAATTGTTCGTGTCGAGAAATATTGTATGGAGATGCGATCAGCGCCATCTATAACGTTACTAGAATAAATGCCCTTAAAATAGATAACAAAAGCTTTTACGCTATATTGAAAAGCGATAATTATTATAAACTCATTATTTTACCATTCTTGGGTACAGTATTGCCTCAGAATGGGACAGACTGAGCCCATATCTTACTCATGCGAGCCTTTGTCTAATAGAGATATTTTGATGAGGTTTGATTTTATCATTCTAAAAATCGTTTTCAAAATGTAAACCAATACTTGTGGTCATTCGTTTTACTAAAAAATGATTATACGCATGACTGTCGATTCGAAACAGTCCCGTATATTTTTTTATAATAATATAAAATTATTTTTCAGATTTTCTTTAATTATCTAATTTAAAAAGTGATTATGAACTATATTACGCTTTTCTGTTAGAATTACCCAGATTCAGAATTCCGTGTTACGAAACATCTCCGTGAAATATAAACGATTATCGCTAGCGATTCGCATTCGATAAGTGTTCTGCTAGTCTTACTATTTATTCACTTTGCCGTCTAAGAAACAAGCAAAGGACCGTGTTGCAGAATTCACGCTGCTATTTTGCTGGAGTAGTGCTGTGAAGACGTATTCTTTGTAAATCGAAGTCAATCGTCTGCATTACAAAATGACGATAGAGAATCTTGAAATGCTTGATGGATGAACCTGAACAGAATAGCATATTTCGTTGAGTATCACATAAGAGATGTGTTTAGTATAATATGAAGTATTCGTTTTTCAACGTTGTTGATAGGTATTTCAACCGTTGCCCCTGTAGTACTGTGACCAGAATAGGGCTACGGTATCCCCTGCCTGCCGTAAGAGGCGACTAAAAGGGGGTTCCGGGGTTGCAGGCGGCAAGAGTGGGAGCTCAAACCGTCCAGCAAGCGACTCCGGGAAGGACAGCGGTTTTGTGTGGTCGCATATCGCTGTAATCACCAAGGGATGTGAGAGAAGTGTAAATTGCTCCCCCCAGGGCAGAGCCCGATAGAAGGGCATCGCGATAGGGGGACTCCGGTTGTGTTCCGTTGGAGATTCCGGAGTTCTCCACCAAACGCTGAGGTCGGCCACCGGTGGGGTTTTAGTGCGGTAAAAATCCCACATAACCCGGCGTCACTCCCATGGCGTCGGGTACCTTTTGAAGGTTCCCCCTCGTCAACAAAAAAAGAAAAAAAAAGGTATTTCAACCGTGTGTTTTCTTAGTCGGATCCTCACGACTGAGTTTCCTGACCATCAAGTACAGCCTTGTCTTCCATGTTGTGCGATTCGGTGCTATTTCAATGGCATGTACTTGTGTAAGTATATATAGCTCCTTTTTTGACTCGCCCTCCACCCAAAACCAAAGCCGAGCCAAACCAATTCTCTAGCAACTTTTACGCAAATTTGAAATGAAGATGCAAATGATAACTTTTCATCGATAACATTTACGTTTGTGTAAAACCAAGCAGTGCGTAGAGCTGCATAATAAATAACAACATTTTCAGTGTGTTTATTTTATTCTAGAAGCCAAAACTTTGAAACAAGTAACAGCTCATAGTATGAGCTCGTAAATCACGCTTACAACAAAAAGACATTGTAGTGCACCTGCTGACAAAGCGCCATTGCAGCTGGACTTCGAAATTAATTTTGTAACTAAGTTAGTGCTCGCAGCGACCCACTTACGTCCCCATGGGCACGGATGTCTCCCTGTACGTATGTCTTTACTTATGCTTACTAACCTTCGATAACTAATAAGAACTAGTGATCGAAGTTACTAACAGACAAGTGAAGATTGAAACTTTTCTTTATAATATAGATACTACTATATCAAGAAAATCAATATTACTATATCAAGAAAAGCTTCAATCTTCAATTCTTCAAACTAGCTTGCAGTCCTGATGGTAAGTAGCTACTGTCGCCCATGTACTACTGCAATCAAATCCAGATAAGAATGTATTCCTATCTAAGCTTGAGCCACATTCATTGCTACCCCTGCAAACTAAGTTAAAACGCGTCAAAGTATGTCTTCCTTACCACACCCTTCAAACCAGAATACAGTAGCGCACCAGAACGCAGCTGTTACTACATTCATGTAGGTTGTAGGTGTGTTGTCCCTGTAGTTCGGGACCAAAATAGGACTACAGTATCCTCTGCCTGTCGTAAGGCGACTAAAAAGTTGCTTTTGGGGACGTGGGCGGCAAGAGTGGAAGCTCCAACCGCCCAGCTAGCGACCCGGGGAAAAACGATGGTATGTGTGACCGCATACCGTCGTACGCTCCACAAGGAGTGGCAAGCTTCATAGTCTGGGTGAAGAAGTCCGGTATCGTTCCTTTGAAAATCCCAAAATCCTCTACGCAGCGCCGAGGACGGTCACCGGGAGGGTCTTACTGCGGTAAAAGTCCCACACAACCCGTCGTCGTTTCCCCCTTGTCAACAAAAAAAAGGTGGTATTCGTCTTTATGTCATACCACGCCTTCCACGTCACAAATAATCCTACCACGAGGCTATACGAGTAAGTATAGAAATCGGTTAACAGCTGTAACAACACATCTGGCGGGCTACATACTCGCTTATACATTCGATTTATTTTAATTTAACATTTTCTTTCACCTCCAAGACACTGGCGCGATACACCAAGTACAGCGCACAATATGAGCCCATAAATCATGAGAAAATTAAAATTTGGCGCGCCACTTGCTGACAATGGACGATAAGTGTCACTACACGGTAAAATTAATTTTGCAAGTACATACTTACGCCTGTTTAAAGTTTAATTTAGTTTCGACGAACGCCCTTAGACGCAATTAATATAATCGCTATTTTACGAACGGTACTTAATAAAGAAAATAATGATAGTGCTTAAGTGAACTATACTAGACTGGATGACCTTTTATCCAAATTATAATGTCACTAGCTTATACTAACGGCTTCGTTCGCGGTTGTAGACGTTGTAGTGTGTGTTGTCGTGTATTGTAATGCAGTAACTATTGTACAAAAAACTCTTTCCCGCATTAACTTATACACTCTATAAGTATCTATAAGTATAATAAATACGCTCGAAACACATTACCCTCTGCAATCAGGTAAAACGATATTATAAATCAAACAGTATTACTAAAATAACAAGTGTAAAAACAGCCAGACAGAACAAGGCGTGTCTACTACGTACGGAATGAAAATTATAGTAATGTTTTGTCCAAGAAAAATAGCAAAAGCCTATATAAATGTGGTTTATTTACCAAAAATAGCTACATAAGACCTTACTCACCTGCCTACGGCCACGGTATTGCTAGACTACAAAATTAATTTCTCAACAGAGCTAGCATAAAACATGAGGTAAATTACGGCTTGTGCCCCGAGCTCATTTTTCTTCAAGCAGAAAAGGTACATCAATCATTTTGAGGCACTTTTACATCATGAAGCTGGATTATTTCTTAAAAATACTTGTATTTTTTGGCGCAGTATCAACAACAAAGGTGATTTGAGATGAATTAGAAACTTATAAGGGTGGTGGTACAACGGAGGCTTTGCAGGACGGTGTGGCGACATTGAATACATACATAGCATACGACCCGCGTGGCAGAGATGTGACCATACCGGTCTGGCGTGCAAAGGGTTCCGGGTTCGATCCCCGGCCAGACAAGATATCTGAATGATCTGAATTTACATTCCTGTTCTTGGTCTGGGCGTTTGTGTATTCGTCTTTGTGTGTCCATGGCACCCACAATACAGGGAATCCTAGTGTGGGGCTGTGAGTGCAGAAAGCGTTTATAGTATATAAGAGTTTCAAATTTGAAGGGTTACAATTCGCCGGAGCGTTTGCAAAGAGGTAAGTACGCTCTTATGGTGTTAGCATTATGTTACTACGTTACAATACTGTTATTATAACATTCTTTGAAGGTGGTAGAACCCTTTGTGGTTCGACTCCGGCGGCACCACCGCCACACGTATTTCTGCCTCATAACAGCAGTGTTAAGCGCTACTGTGTTCTGGTTTGAAGGGAATGGTAAGGGAGACATTCTTTTCCGAGGCGTTCTAGCTTAGTCCTCAGGGGTAGCGGCGCATCTGGGGCCGGTCTCAGGTAGTAATATCTAATCCTATCTGGTGTTGATTACAGATGCCCATGGGCGGTAGTAGTCACTTACCATCAGGTGGACTGCATGCCCGTTTACTACTCCTATATCATATAAAAAAATCTAAATGAAAACCTCAGTGGTGAACTAATCACTGCGCCCGCAGACATTTGACACGGAGAAAGTTTCCTAAGGTTGGTTACACACAAACAACAATATCCGATCGTTGGTGACAACCATCGTCGATGGTCAACATTTATCGCTGCTTGTCATTGGTTGTCGCTCGTGTATCGGCTCCCTAACTATGCTGGGCAAAGCAGGTGTCTGATATATATTTAGATTTATACTCTGCCTGGGTGTGCCCATCGTACCTTTTTTTTTTACGAGGGGGAAACCTTCAAAAGGTACCTCATACCGTGGGAGCAATACGAGGTTATGCGGGATTCTTACCGCGCTAAAACCCCCCGGTGGCCGTCCTCGGCGCTGCGTAGAGAACTCCGGGATCTCCAAAGGAACGCAACCGGAGTCCTCTTAGCGCATTGCCCTGTCGGTGTCCAATGTCATCATGCAATTATCCTCATTAAAAAGTAGTAAATGTGTAATTCAGTTCGAAAACATCACAATTCGTATAAGTAGTTAAGTGTATACTACCTAGATATTTTACAGTTTTGTTACTGTTGCCAGCAAAACGCACCTTTATGCTTGATATTCAACATATATATTATCATGTACTCGTATACGCTACGTGGTCGTTACAATTTAGGCTTGCTTTTGAGTTTAAAATACGGATTACGTAACCTTTTTACAATCCAGTTTTTATCGAGTTTTCTAATTTAGAACACTTCGGTTCCCTAATATTGTAATGTAACGTTACTTAAATTAAGTGGTCCATCTCCAAAATGTAAATATTTAAATGCCCGTGAGATATTTTATATACTCTGAGATAAAAAGTATGTCGTGTAAATTTTCAAGTAGTGTTCGAATATTGTTTTTTGTATAACATAGGAGTAGCAGACGAGCGTAAAGTCCACCTGATGGTAAGTGGCTGCCGCCCATGGACATCTGTAATCAACACCAGATAGAATTCTACATTTCTCATGAAGAAGGTTAACGGATACCTAAATATTTTTAAATCACGATCGCTCTAATCCTGATCATAATTTGCAAATTGTAGCACTTCTTCGTTTAGTATCAGTTTTAATTCGGATACCCTTGAACCTAGAACATTGGGTTAAGTACATCATTACTATCCAATGGGTGAATTAAATTTATATCTCTCTTGATAATAAACATGAAAAGCATCCTTTGCAAACTTCTTCACACAGAATGTGAATGTGTTAGAATGTGGTGTATTCCGGCAAAAATCAGGCTCAGAGCCACAATGGTGAATTCTCCGAGGAAGTTTATTCACAAGTCATTAATCTCAACTTCGCCTGTTTATGTAACTTCGGGATTTTCGGGAACGTGGTCCAGCCGCGCCTCGGGAGAAAAAATCCCGAAAGTTCCCGCGTTGAAATAACTCCGCCCGAACAAGTGTAGTCGTGTATGGGCCGTGTAAAGAAAATTGAATTTAGCCATAGAAATAACTTGGGTAATGCTTTGGAAATACTTTATATATTCCTTAACTATATCTTTTATTTAATAGTAGTTTGCAATCAGAGCATTCAGTTTTAAATTAATATGAATGTTCTACTCTATGTTACTTGTAGTGATATATGTGTGGGCGCGCCGGTAGGTAGATCTACAATGGTATTTCGATTCAACTAATTTAACCAATATTTATAAAAATATAGTTAAAATAATTAAATGAATAAGCGTTAATGCCACCATAGTAACAATAACACCCAAGCAAAACACCAAACAGTTCAGAGCACCACCGTGCCGTGCCCACTATTGGACAACTTCTGATCTGTTGACAGTTGCGCGCCCCTTTTTTATACCATGATACAGGTAGCCAATTGTTAATACGGAGCGGTAGTTCGAAATTAATATCATGTGATTTTAAAAACGGAATATTTATATATATGAAATGAAGCATTCTCCCACACGGCCATTCTGACGAGCAGCCGTTACGGCTCGCGAACAAAAGTTTAAAAAAATCAAATTCAATAATATTAAAGAAGTGGATAAACTACTTTAGATTCGCGGATAATATAGTCTCAATTTTAACCACAGAAGCCAAATCTCATGGTACACAAAACACGTAACTTTAATTGGTTAACCCCATAACCGGTGTCTAATAGTGTAAATAAATGGTCGTGTCACATGAAAAGAACTGCCAAATCACATGGCTGATGTCAAGTCACATGACATCATAAATTCGCTAAGTCACATAGCTTACGTACATAATTGATTATTATCTGAAAATAATTGCCAAATCACATGGCTGATGTCAAGTCCCATGACATCATAAATTCGCTAAGTCACATAGCTTACGTACGTAATTGATTATTATCTGAAAAGAATTGCCAAATCACATGGCTGATGTCAAGTCCCATGACATCATAAATTCGCTAAGTCACATAGCTTACGTACGTAATTGATTATTATCTGAAAAGAATTGCCAAATCACATGGCTGATGTCAAGTCCCATGACATCATAAATTCGCTAAGTCACATAGCTTACGTACGTAATTGATTATTATCTGAAAAGAATTGCCAAATCACATGGCTGATGTCAAGTCCCATGACATCATAAATTCGCTAAGTCACATAGCTTACGTACGTAATTGATTATTATCTGAAAATAATTGCCAAATCACATGGCTGATGTCAAGTCCCATGACATCATAAATTCGCTAAGTCACATAGCTTACGTACGTAATTGATTATTATCTGAAAAGAATTGCCAAATCACATGGCTGATGTCAAGTCCCATGACATCATAAATTCGCTAAGTCACATAGCTTACGTACGTAATTGATTATTATCTGAAAAGAATTGCCAAATCACATGGCTGATGTCAAGTCCCATGACATCATAAATTCGCTAAGTCACATAGCTTACGTACGTAATTGATTATTATCTGAAAAGAATTGCCAAATCACATGGCTGATGTCAAGTCCCATGACATCATAAATTCGCTAAGTCACATAGCTTACGTACGTAATTGATTATTATCTGAAAAGAATTGCTTCACAGGGTTCACAGTCATCTGACATGTTCAAATAGTTTCCTTTCCATAGCACATGTTCTCGTAGTCTGAAAACACATTACATTATATGTATAATCAATAATTATATACGAAATAACGAGAGAGCTCCGCGTTTCGTTCATGGTTTGAGAGTAAAATCTACAGATCTTTTCGTTTGGCTCGCTTAAATCTATGGCATAGTCTTCTGCATCGCCAAACGTACACTGGGTAGACTCCAGATACCCTTGAGAATATATTTCCCGATGTGTAGTTCTTCACGATGTCTTCCTTTACCGAATTTGTTATAATGTGTCTGACTATCTCAGACAGGATTTCTTAAAAATCATTAATGCCTTTTAAGTCAGCTCATTTGACTATGACAGAATTTTATAAGAAACTATTCGAGACCTGCTCAAAACCATGCACGAGTGCTTTTCTTATTTAGAACTGTAAACAAATAAGCTGTAACAAGCATAAAAATAAAAAAGTAAAAGTTAATTTCAAACCGAAAAACCTGATGTCTACAACACAAATGTGTGAAAATAATAATAAAGTGAATTGTCACGTTCAAAACAGTTTTAATGTCAACTTTACATACAGTAAAGAAAATATCAGAGCAGCAAGTACTCCGTGGTCGTTATTCTTAATAAAATAATTAAAATACTATTGCCTTACCATAACATGAGCTATAGTTCGTACCGTTCATGTGATGACGTCAAATGCCAACGAAATAACACTCTGAAGTCCACAGTTACATTACAACGAAAACCAGGTCATTAAACGTAAAAAGTTATTGGAGTTATCCTACCTTCATTATATTATTTACCTTATATCATTTTACTTTTACCTTGATTATTACAATTACCTTCGTTTGTGCGATAGGCATTGCTGCAAACAAAGTCTTTACCACACAATAATGATCACACATTGCAGAGTCCAATTTGACAGTAGTGTATGTACTCTTGTCTCTTTTTCTTTTTGCAGTATTCGATTTTTTCGAATTTTATCAGAACTTGCAGTGGGTATATAATTGCTCGTCCGAACCTGACTTTGACTTATAAATCTGCAAAGATATACATTTTAATTCGTAGAATAACAAACAGCAGTCGAAACAGTATGAACGCAAAATAATAACGAATATTTTCTGGTATGAACCGCGAGTTCCAATACAATATCTGATAATAATAGAATTACCTATTTCAATATAATATAACACATACGTTACAGTATCTGTTATCACCAGAAATTGTGAATAACTTCCAAAAGTTATTGTAATTAACCATTTGCAAGAATAATAAGTATACCTACGAATACCGTTATTTCGTCCCGGATTGATTTATACATAATATTCGCTCACACACAAAAACTTTAAACCACATTTTAGAAGTAGCAGACAAGCATGCAGTCCACCTGATGGTAAGTGGCTACTGAGGCCCATCAATATCTTCAACACAGCAGAGCCTAACACTGCTGTATGGTATTGGTATTGCCGGACCATAAAAGTTTCTACCACCTTTATAACCTTTATCTGCTTGAGTGTAACGACGACAAAATTATGAATAGGAGAAAAACACACCGAATTGTTTCGTATAATATAAACATTGCGTGCGTGAATATTCTGAATTTGTTATATCCACAGCCGTATATATAGACGTAATGTCGTCATCTGCACAGTTACAACACTAAATAAAATAACAATAAACTCCTTATGTCAATGAATAATTAAAACGTTTAGATTGTTAGCTAGATTACATGATGGTATAGTTGACTTACCACTGTTAAAGTACTAAAGGTACCAACATAATATAATTTCACACGTAAAGTCTAGGATCGTGATGTACGTCATCTCGAAAGGTATTATTTACTATGACACAAAATAAGAAAGAAGATCCAATAACAATTTAAAGTACTGTAAAACAAGTTCAAACTTTAAGTTATTATTAAAAATACTTGATCGACTCCGAGCGAGGCTGATGAATTGTCTTTATTAAATTAAACCTTTAAACACATTTATTTGACCGATCAAAATGCTTACAGCTTTGTACCATTATAGTAACTGTTTTTTTTCTACAGTCAGCTAAGCTTCGATTCTCTTTACTTCTGCAATTATTAAAGTGAATAGCAAGTAATAGTTACACATTATGTCACAAACAATGTGAAAAACACAGAAGACTAAATGTTTATTAATAAGTTATAACTTACGTTAATTCACCTTTTTTTTGCCTAGTCCAATACACCATTTGGGGTGATGCAAACCTTACCAAACTCGTTTTCTTCAGCTTTACCTTAATGTATCCTTCGCAAATTGTAACCTTTATCAATAACTTTAAATACACAAATTTGTAAGAGCACAAAGTCGCTTACCGATAAACAACTTACTGACTCACCACCAGAATCTAAATGTTACATTTTCATTCAATTTTGGTCCACGTCTACGGCCATCACAAGCCAAGTGTTGTTACAAAACCCCCAATAAGCAGCTTTCATTTTAGTTACAGATTCTGGGAACAAGCGCTAGGTAAATATTATTAGATAGCATCCTACTAAAAATTACAAGCGCTGGTTGAGAGTACACCTTTCAATGAGCACAATACATATCTCACTATCACGGTGTTCCAGGTGAAACTAGAAATAAAACTTACGAAATTCACGGGCCATGGAATTGCGATGGCAAAAAGTATGCTACCTGATTTATCAAACCTTTTACTTCAATAATAATCTTCATTGTGACTAGTTTTATTTTAAGACTGGGAGTTTATTAAGAATGTTAAATGCATTACAACGAATAGGTACATACAAAAGGGTAGATATCAGAACTTGTATTCACAATCGTAAAATATTTTTTGCAGCGCAATAATTTAAAACAGTATGATCGTTATTCATTTACTTATTTAGCATAAGCAATCATCGACTCTTAAAGAGTTGATATAAGCAACGAAACTTTGAAAAGCATAGTTGAAATGACTCGAAGATTTTAAAAACCCAAAACATTTCTAAAAAAATGTCGGTACCTACGAGTGTGATTGTTAAATTTTTCGCGCATAACCAAATATTTTCATATTAGTGATTCTTATAATCTTTAACAACTTTCAAATAGCAAAAAAATAGCAAGTTTAACAATCGAAAATATAAAAACCATTGGTTTGATCATACCGGAGCGCCAATCGTTCGCCAATGAGTCTCGGCGCCAATGAGTCTTAATTACGTAGACGGTTAACATGGATGATGCAAACCACCTTCCACCTTCTCAATTTTCATACCCAAGCTACTTCACACGCTTGCGGTAGCTAAAATAATGCACATACAATTATTACAACATTTAGACAAACCGTACACGTTACTCACGCAACCGGTTCATCGTGTGTTTCACACACAGCTCCTCCAATGTCGAAGGCCTCGTCAATATCGCCTCCATTGCGCGTCCCAAACTGTCGTCAGGAGTACAGCCACGACAAATTCTTCAGTTGAACACTTCCTACACACGCGGTTGATTATCTTCTGTTACCGTTACTTTAAAACTATTACGTAATAAAAGGGCGTATCCTATCCCGATTCTGATGTGGGCGCGCCGGTAGGTAGATCTACAATGGTATTTCGATTCAACTAATTTAACCAATATTTATAAAAATATAGTTAAAATAATTAAATGAATAAGCGTTAATGCCACCATAGTAACAATAACACCCAAGCAAAACACCAAACAGTTCAGAGCACCAC
This sequence comes from Epargyreus clarus clarus, assembly GCA_014595695.2. Taxonomy (NCBI): domain Eukaryota; kingdom Metazoa; phylum Arthropoda; class Insecta; order Lepidoptera; family Hesperiidae; genus Epargyreus; species Epargyreus clarus. The sequence goes on along the minus strand of JACTTY020000016.1, from coordinate 2,856,367 downwards.
CGTGCCGTGCCCACTATTGGACAACTTCTGATCTGTTGACAGTTGCGCGCCCCTTTTTTATACCATGATACAGGTAGCCAATTGTTAATACGGAGCGGTAGTTCGAAATTAATATCATGTGATTTTAAAAACGGAATATTTATATATATGAAATGAAGCATTCTCCCACATATGATGTGGTAAGTGAGACATATTTTTCCAAGGCGTTCCATCTTAGTCCTCCAGGGTAGCGGCGCATGTGTGACTGACCTCAGGTAGGAATATTTAATCCTATCTGGGGTTGATTACAGATGTCCATGCGGCAGTAGCCACTTACCATCAGGTGGACTGCATGCTCGTCTACTACTCTTATATTATATAAAAATCAGTGATAGTTTGATAGAAAGGCGTCTTGTCTTGAGTAGAGCTGTATAACTAACGTAATATTAAAGTAGACCTATCTTTTATTAGGGCGTCTTTGCTCCGCACTACACAGTCACTTTTAAGTATATATCACAGTAATAAATGTGATGCGATGCTAAGGCTCTGATACATCAATCCTTCACTAGTCCTCAGATCACGCATTATTCTTCTCATACGTCACCTAAGTTTTTTCAGGTCGGCTATTACCAAAATTGTTGAGTCCAATATAACTAATGATTTTGTGATATTGTGACTGTTACAGTATATGGAGCATATTGCATATAGTAATACGAGCAACCCGTCCGCGCTTCGCACGGGTAGAATAGAATAAATGTCTGTTTTTTTCGTAGTGAAATATCAGGTTTTTGAGGGTGGTAGAACCCTCTGTAGTTAGACTCCGTCGGCACCACCGTCGCACCTATTTCTGCCTAATAACAGAGTATTAAGCGCTGCTATGTTCTGGTTCAAAGGATGAGATTTGTCATTTTTATACTTCAAAAACGTGCAATTAGAGCCATTTATAGTCTTCGCCCCCGTGAGTCCTTACGAGAACTGTTTAAATCTATAAATATTTTGACAGTGCCTAGTCAATATATTTATGAAAATATCTTATATGCTCGCAAAAATTATTCTTCTTTGGAAAAAAATTATAATAGGCACAGTCATAATACTAGAAATAAAGATAAATTGGCCATACCTCAATTTAGATTAAGCAAGGTGTGTAATTCTTTTATGGGGAACTGTATTCGTTTCTACTACCAAACGACATTATCGATCTATCCGAGAAAAGGTTTAAATCTACTATAAAATTAACTTTATGTAAAAAAGCTTATTATAATGTAAATCAGTACTTAAATGATAAATCTGTATGGTATGACAACTCCAGCTCCAACATCAAAAATTAATTATATGTACCACTATGTAAAATTGTATATTATTTACTCTTTAAAAGATGCAAATATGCACACGTATGGAGTTTCTTGCGCCGCTTCTTCTCCATAGCGAAATACCTTCCGAAGCGGTGGTAGTTTGTTGACTTTCAAAAAGTATTCTATATGAATCAATTTTGAATAAATGAGATTTGAATTGAATTGAGATAAGGGAGATATACTTTTCCGACGCGTTCCAGCTTAGTCCTCAGGGGTAGCGGCGCATCAGCGGCTGACGTCAGTTAGGAATATCTAATCCTTTCTGGGCTACAGATGTACATGGGCGGCAGTGCTCACTTACCATCAAGAGGACTGCGTACTCGTCTGCTACTTCTATATTATACAATAAATAAATAAAGTGATAAAAGTTATATTAAAATGTAATGATGTACATAAAATCGAAATTACACAATTTTGAATGTAGCAAATTGTTAATGTACTGTTTTCCACAAAGTCCTTTTATCATATTTCATATTTCCTCATTATCACGAAATTGGAAACTTTGTCGCATTAATTCTAGAGCTTGCGAGTTTTAAAGCACCAGTCATCAATTTTAAGTTGGTAACATTTAACTTCAGCTTTTTATACCTACATAAACATTACTTTTATCATATTTTAGACCAGCTTCCCCTGCCCTCTCCGTTGCCATCCCACTGCTGGGCTGGATCTTCTTTAGTCAGTGGGATTTATGTCATAGTCCTCAACGCGGGGCAAGTGCGAATTAGTACACATGACACAACTTCGGGACATTTTTTTCACCTACGCTCAGCCGTGTAGATTTCCTTATGATGTTTTCATTAATCGCTAATTATGTACATAACAAATGATTATTAATTTTCAATACGCATATAATTACGAAATTTCAATTATACTTTTTTTTTCTGAAATCGACACTTACGAGTATCTTGGACACGGTGATTACGTCCTAATCCGACGTGATATATTGAACGCAGACTTAAGAAATATGTACTAAAACAACATTTCAATTAGGTACTTATTTTTTACTCTGTAGTGACATAGAAATCGGTTGTATTTCTGTGGTATTTTTAAGGGTTACTGACAGAAAAAATATAATTTATGAAAACCGCATCCAACGCTAGCGTCGCCGCGGGCGTTGTCGCGGCTTATAACACAGCATGATAAGGCGAGCACCTGGCTAAGTTTTAACTTTAAACTTTGGCCGCACTTGCACTGGAAGTTAAAGCTCTTTGAATAGTTTTTAATAGCGCAAGCTTTGGGTAAACCCGGGATACTCATGTGATGGTTATAAAAGTTTTTTAATTTTAAATTTTCTGCGTTTTACCGGAAAATACGTACGCCCTTTAAGTTCCTTGACTACTGTCATAACTTTCGTATTGCATTGTGAGCGAAGATTGTGAGGCATAAAAACGTTGAATTGCTAGTAAAAGTTTAATAAAGTCAAAAATCATATACAATCATAAAAATAAATTATTCGGAATGGAATGGAATTTGAGTAGCAAACATCTTGCAGTAAATGATGTCTGCCGCCTATGGATATCTGTAAACAATCTTAGATAGTTTTCGAGCCCAACCTGAAATCACTCGCCTGTGCTTTACCGTGAAGACTAATAACACCTTACGTATATGGAAACACACGCAGATGCACACATATTTACACACACAATCAATTAATTTCGATATATTTTAAAATCAAAATTAAACAATTGCCCTTATCGATCGTTATCCATCATTACATTCTTATGATGTATAAATGAAAACAATACAACATCATTTTGTGTAAAAGGCGGAGGTGGTCCGGTTAATGAGTTGTAAACAGGAACGGGTATCATTAATAACTACACCGCCACACAGTGCTTCTTTCAGCGATTACCCGGGTGCCTATAACCAGTTGCAGTTAACCCGGGAATAGTAGAACAGTAGTACATCCATTCGAAGTACATCCATCTATTCGAAGAGTTGTTAATTAAACCTTGTTTATTTTTTATCTTCACGCACAATAAATGTTGTCTTAAATCTGGTAAAAGAATAATTTAAACATTGTTTAAGTCTCTTGCCACGCCAACTTACAAATGATACTTTATAAAATTCTGTTTTTCTTAACATCTTGATAAATGTTTGTGCACACGATTTGGTACAACGTAACTACAATATCCAAGCACAACAATACCAGATAAATCAAACAGTCAGTAGCGATATTTGCGTACAAGATGGCGGCGGCGGATCCGGTTAATGAGTTGTAAATAGGAGCGGGCGGCGCGTCATTAATAACCGGGCCGTCTCGCGCAGCTCCTTCCAGCGATTACCCGGGTAAGTATTACCCGGCCACAGTGAAGAAAGGCTCGGTAGCTTAACATAAGATTTGTTTTTTACATGATATACGCTGATTTTAATATTGCTGCAAATGTGTGTCAGGTTTGCAATACTTTAGGAGTCGGCTGTGTGTTGTCATCTTTGAAGTAGTTATTTTCTACACTAATATCATAAAGAGGAAAACTTTGTTTGTTTGTTTGTTTGTAATGAATAGGCTCAAAAACTACTAGACCGATTTTTAAAATTCATTCACCATTCGAAAGCTACATTATCCACGAGTAACATAGGCTATATTTTATATGAAATATATTTGATTAGATTTTGAGGCTGTACAAAGTTTGCCGGGTCAGCTAGTATTAAAATATAAAGTAGCGAATGTGCATAATTATGTGACGGTAAGTAGTCGCTGCTATCCATGGACATATGTAATTAATCCTTAATATAAATAGATTCTTATTCGAACGCATAATTCAGGCCATAACAGCAATAACTCCTGAAGACTAACTTTCTACACTCACTCACAGCCGCACACTCAACTTATAATATCTCGAATGAGTATGTCTCCCTTACCACACCTCCATCACAACTCTCTCATTATCCCCTTAATTTGATACATTTAGTTAACTCTTATACTGTTTCCAAAAACGTATATGAAATAAAGAATATCAATATAATAATATGCCCTCCAACTTTATATACTCCGTGCTCTACACGGTCTGTATAAAGTAGTACTTAATACTCTATATTTGATCTGTATATGATATAGTTCTCTACACAAACAAAACACTTTAACAAAACTCATTATCCTAAAAAAATAATCTCACAGAAAATCTTTAACATATTTTATTTTATTATTCCCGTACAAATATAATCACTCACAGAAAATCACGAAGCAATTTTATGTTTTTATATCCGTACAAAATATATAATAATATACATCTCAAAGCAGTGGATTGTTGCCTTATAATAACGCGAATTTATCTCCAATTAACCTACTGCGAATAATTAAACTGGTAGTACATGAACGTACGATATACGACTTTTCCGGCGCCGTGCGATCTTAATGAACATCCGTATTCTATTCCCAACAGATTCCCACGGGGGGAATTAATTATTAATTTCACTCGCTCTAAAGATGAGAATGATAGAGGTGATACTGTGTCAGGTAACACGTATGCCCAAATAATCGTTGTTAAAATAATAATACAATTAATAAGCCGGTTATTATACAATTTATTATTTTTTTGCTTATTAAAGATTGAAATTGAGGAAATAATATTAGGCAGAAACTGTCGTATCTCATACGTCATACGTCGCATACGTCATATCCTGTACCCTTAATATGAGATTTTACAAAAATGACTATTTTTGTATTTGTTTACGTATTTCCCATACATTTCCAATCAGTTCTGATACAGTCCGCTAGGGGCCTGATTAAAAATGTATGGGCAAATATGTAAACAAATACAAAAGCAGTATTTTTAAAATAACGTAAAATGTCATACTAAGGTTATCTTTGATAGACAAAACATTAAATAATTGATTATTAATGATAGCGGGTATTAATATGTATGTTTCTTTTTCTATATCTAATAATATCTGGCCAAGTGGAAATCGAACTTGCACACATAGGGTTACATACAACCGTTTTTCAATTTTTATTATTATTTATAGTCAAATTAATTACACCAAAACATGTTCTTTACATGTATTACTTAAAACAGTTTAACCCACGCCCTAGCAGCTCTAAGGTCGCTATTACTTCTGGAAACTATGCCGCCTAAGGACAAGCTCCGTGATATGAATCTTCCTAAATACTAGAAACTAATTAAAGCTAGTTTTGGCGAAACCACAAATTGTCGCGGGTGAGACGTAGGCTTTATGGATGAGTTCTCGCTAACGATTCGGTCTAAATAAATGTTTCTTTGTAAGGAAGTACTAAGAATCTACTTAATAATAAATAACAATTAACAACATAGAATACTTAATACAAAGAATATAGAAATAAAAATCTAAAACCCGTTCTTTATGCCGTTAGTATCATTGACCCACACAAGCAACACAAACACCCAGACCCAGAACAGAAATGTCAATTCATAATTTGCCAGACCTGCCGGGATCATCATATATCGATATGACACGCAAGGGGGGTACGGTTTCGGATGGTCATGGTAACAATAGGTAGTGTATATGTGTCATCAATAGTACTCGTACCACACGGTTCGTGCCCACAAATTCACTATCGTTTTTTACAAAAATTAAATAATTCCAGCTAATTAAGCTTCTCAAACTAATGGCACTAAAATAAATTCTACTATAAAAAATCGATACATTATGTATAGTGTATATGGGCTTAAAACCATCACGTACGAATAAAGCCAGGAATGAGACAGTTATACTTTAATAGGGAATTTAACACAAAAAATGTATGAACCATCCACGTTAAACTATATATGTTTTCCATAAAGAAACAAAACATACTTTTCCCTATACTCACTCAAAATCATTTAGAACTAACGCCCCATTATGAATCTTCCTAAATACTAGAAACTAATTAAAGAAAGTTTCAGCAAAACCACAAATCGGCGCGGCGAGGAGTGGACGCAACCTTTGCTAAAATAGATGCCTTCTCAGACTAAACTAACTTCTCCAAGTTGTTCGTATAACTTGTTCCCATAAAGATTTGAATCTAAATCTACTGCACTCTATATGCCTCTCATCCCTTCTTTATAATGTGTGAGAGAGAAAGTAAGGAAATGACCGTGTACATTGTATAGTATTTCTGAATATGAATACTCCCATGAATTTTTCAGCTATTTTACTTTTCTCTTAACTCTACACTCCTCTACACTTACAACACTAATAAATAAATAAAAATGTAGAGAAGACAAAATTAAAAGGGATAAAGTAGCAACATTCCTTACGTCCCCGTGCTGGGCACGTATCACCACAACTGTGGAATAACGAGCATTGATAGCCTCGTGGTTAAGAAACTCGGCCTCTTGATCGAGGGTTCCAAGGTTCAAATCCCAGGTCAGGCACCACTAATTTATCAAAGTTATGTGCGTATGAGAAATTAATTATAACTTGCTTAAACAATGAAGGAAAACATAGTGAAAAAACATGCATACCTGAGAAATCTTAAAGAAAAAGTCTTCAAAGGTATGTGAAGTCCACCAATTTGCACTTGGCCAGCGCGGTGGACTATGGCCTAATCCATTTCATTCTGAAAGGAGACCCGTGCCCAGCAGTGGGACTGCAATGGGTCGATGATGATGTTGGATACCCTAAGCGTCCTCCTTAGCTTCAGTTTTAGCCAGAGAAGATACAGATTAAACGTTTGATAACAATCAGGATAACAATCATAATAATCACCGGGACTGACGGCATAACAAAACGAACATGTTTTATCACTATCGGTCACACATCCAACTCCCAACCACACACAACTTTGCCTCACTTTGTGAACCAATCACCATCTATCTACTCAAGCCACGCACTTCTGTAACTTTCTTGTAAGTAAACACATTTTTATGTAAGTGTAAAAACCGCGAAGTAAACAATAATACAGAAATATTAATTTAAACTACACGATTATAATCAATTTAGGCGCAGTTGCCGCAACCGAACTAATCTTCGTCTATTAGCTTGTTTCGGCTTGGGGTTCCAATTATCGCCATCTTGCTGTCAACTAAATTTATCGTACCCCTGTCCCCTTGTACCCCAGTTATTGTACCCCCATTTAATGTCACGATTTTAATTCTCGCATTAACCGCGACAACTTTTAATTTTCGTGTTTAAGCATAATTGCCATCCGTAATTTGCTTTAAGCGCCCGTAAATCTGTCTGATTCGTTATTTATTTGCCGTTTCGCTGTAAAATGTAAACGGGAGTGTATGAATAGCGGACGGTACGGTGTTATTTTAGTTAATACGATTTGTCGTGTCGTGGGCGATCCGAAAGTAACTCTATCTGTCTGTCTGTCTGTCTGTCTGGTTGTCTATTCTTCACGCCTAAACCACTGAACCGATTGTAATGAAATTTTGTACTGTACTGTACCGATTGTAATGTAGATTGTAGAAATCCCACGGGAACTAGGGATGGCGATCTAAGATCGATTAATCGGAAAATCGATCTGTTGGACCAAAAAGTCGATTATTTTAATCGATATTAGTAAGGATTGAATCGTAAACTATGCATTTGATCAAGTGATGATCTTTAGCATAGTTGTCCATGAACCCACGAAGGTTTCAGAGTTGGTAGGACCAATTTTCGCCAGATGACCCCATTGTCATGCCAATGAAGGTACGAATTTTCATTTTTATGTATGTTAGTATGTCATATTATTTTCTTTTAAACGCGGGCGAAGCCGTGGGCAAAAACTAGTAATAATATAAATTAATCATTAAATGTCTACCAGTCATCGAAGCCGCTACACTCTGGGTGTTAACCTGATACAATAAGCAAAGTCAAGTTGCTATTTCGGAGAACTAAATTCGATCCCGTTTGCATGTGAAATATTTCCTTCACAAACGTCCTTCAAACCACACGACACTACTGAACTGTTGCTGTGAGACACAAAATGGTGTTGCAATGAACGCATATTTTCGTATCTTTAATCGTCTTTAATACAATTAAATCAATACATTTAAAGTTAATAAGCGCTATATAACCGATCTTATAAATTTTAATCGTATCGCAAGGTATAAAAGAAAAAAATATGTAAACAAGAAGTGGATAAATCGCAGCGGCTCTCAAATAATTTTAGTTGTACGTGACGTGTAATATTGAGGGGCATTTATCAGCAAATTTAGGTTATCGCTAACTCAGATCAAAAAAGGTACATAAAGCCTTCGGAAAAAAAATAATTGACGCATAACTTGTACTTGTATATTTAAATGAAAGGTATTGTGTGAAACGTGGTAGAGCAATAGTGTGTTGACGGGAAAAGTACTACCGCCACACCTATTTCTATCAGCTCAAACGTTTAGGAGTAAAGATGTAGATACGGACTGACTCATATACCTATGAGGTGAATAAGGTGATCATCTCAGGCTTTCAAACTTGTTCTACATGTACTAGGTTCCCCGTTTCTATATACATAGAGTTAAATCATATCGTCAATTCGTCACCGTCGCCTTACTTGTTAGACTTTTAGCCTTTCCAGTGACAATATACTTACATCGTCTATGTATGGTAACCAACCAACAGTAATGGATATTAATTATCTTATTCGAGACCTTAAGGCTTTGTCTATATTTTTGGTTTGAGTTCCCTAAATTATTCTTAATGATTCTTGTTTTTATGTAGAAGCGCTTTGACGGCGGCGTTAAGTTGGTGATTGGCTGATTTGTTTTGACCTGTTTACAATATTGCTAAGGGTTCGTACACAAAACTGCGATGCGACGTCGCATCGCAAAAATCTGCGAGCTCCCTCGTCGCATCGCAAGAACTTGCGAATTGATTCGCATCGCACAGTGGTTGTTGTTGTTGGTCACCCTGAGAGACGCTACGCCGCACGATATCGCATCGCAGCAATTCGCATCGCAATTTTCTGCGATGCGAATTCGCATCGCATCGCATCGCAATTTTGTGTTCGAGCCCTAAGGCTTTTCTGCGAAATTTAAAAAACATCGTATTTATTTAGGATATTTACGACGGATTTTATAAGATAAGTCTGATTTTTTGAATAATATGATATTGTACATGGTGTTTCATTACAAAATGGTAGAACCAGTATAGTTCGATTGTGGAGCTACCACCACTACATCTTCTAGCGTGAAGCATTTCTTGCATTTCAATGGAAAGGTGTCGATGCCAGCTGATTTACACATGAAGCAACCATTTCATCACCGCTACCACTACTTCTGCCTAATAACAGTGTTAAGCGCTGCATTGTTGTGGTTTAAAGGGTGTAGTAAGGGAAACATAACTATCTGACGCGTTCTAACTTAGTCCTCAGGGGTGGCAACACACCAGTGGCCAACCTCAAGTTGAAATCTAATCTTATCTGAGATTGATTATAGAAGCCCATGGATGGCAGTAGCCTCTTATCTTTAAGTGGACTGCATGTTCATTTGCTACTCCAATATTATAAAAATAAAAAAATCTAAATTTGTTTTAGAATATGTCCACAAAAAATAATAGAACTACGTCTTTCATTTCATTAAATGTTTGTCAAAATTAATGGACAGCGAGTGTTTTCGGAAAGAAAATTGACAAAACAATCTAAAGCTGATTGTAGGTAATTAAATCAACAATTACCTAAAGGTCGCCTTGAGAGTAATATAAAGTAAACTTACCGAATTCAGCTGCTAAAGAGAATTGTTTGAAGAAATTGTATAAAAAATTGTAACTATGTATATGTTTATCTGTCGTCATCAAACCACTGTCCCACCGCTGGGCACGTCTCTCCTCTCAAAATCAGAAGACTTAGGCCATAGTCCACTACGCTAACAATGCTTTCCTTCACCGTTAAAGCAAGTCTAATTAACTTCTAATATGCAAATAAAATCAGAGGTAAGATAATTAAGATTCTACATAAAAAGCCGCTTTCTACACTCACAGCCCCACAATAGAATTCCCTTTGTCTTCAATGGACACATAAACGAACCACAAACACCAGGATCTAGAAGAGAAAACTAAATTCATCATTTAGATCTGTCTGACCGGGGATCGAACCCGGGACCCGCAATACATCAGACCGGTATAGTGACCGCTCCGCCACGCGCGTCGTCATTATAATTTTATAACTACTTACATTTGAAAACGACAAACTCATTGAATTAGTCAACTACAACATTAAGGCTCTCACGGAACATTCTGGTCACGTAACGGGCCGGCACGGCTGTGAATGTGTGTCCTTTTTGTATTATTTATTATAGTGTGTGTAAAAATCTTAGACTAAGAATTATGGGCGTGTCTTGCGGGTTAAACGATTAAGGGTTTCTCACCTTCAGATTTTTTGGCATTTACAGCGGATAGAACATTATAAGGATGACTGTGTATTCTTTATGTCTTTATGTATCCATGGGACCTACGACATACGAAAAATAGAGTGAAGTTTTAAGTATAGAAAGCGTTATTAATAGATGGTAGAATGTGGTTCGACTCCAGTGGTACCACGCTATGTTCTGGTTCGAGGGTGTGGTAAGGTAAGGAGAATTTTCCGATGAATTCCAGCTTAGTCTTCAGAAGTAGCGGCGTATCTGTGATCGACCACAGGTAGGAATCTTGTCGTGTCTAATGTTGATTACAAATGCCCGTGAGTGGTTACCACCATTACCATCAAGTATACCATCAAGTGGACATGATCGTTACTACCTCTATATTATAAAATACATATTATTAAGCCTTATTAATTAGTATCAAGTTCTTAAGGCAACCAACTTTTAGTCGTACGTTCTCAGTAATATTGTAATTAAGCCCACACACGCGTAACAACCGCCCCCGGAATCTAGAATATAAATGTGAAAATGACATGTTTCCGCAACCAGTTAAACATCGTTAGAAACTTATAAAACCCTCTATGTCAGAGTTTCTCAAACTATATACCATCTACTGTCTACTTTCATAATGAAATTATTTAAAAAATCAGACCATTTCAAACAGGCTCCTAAACAGGGCACGAATGGAAATGTAATATTCGAGTTAGTTCTATCGTTTTTAACATGTTTTTTAGAAATTAGACATACACGTCCTTCAAACTCCTGCGTCACCCTCAAATACCTAAGCCCTTTACCACCCAATCCCTCTCAATACCGCACTAACCTAGACCTCCAACGCCCGCAAATGTGTATTATCCTTTGTAGGTTGATTGTGGAAGCAGTAGCTTTTGACAACAATGTTATGCGCTGCTGTGGTAAGATTGAAGCGTGTGTTAAGAGAGTCTTACTAAGTTCAGAGTCATTACAACTTTTATCATACTTAGAGTTGATTTCAAACTGCATGAGCTGAACTGTCCGAATCAGATGGACTGCACGTTCGTTTACTTCTTTTAACGATATAAAATTATTGAGAACCACTGCCACATGCAAAGCCAGAATTAGTCCACTCCCAAATTATAGTAGCGAACATTCGTGTCACGTAACCGCTCCGGGACGACGTGAAAACGTGTGTATCCGTTTTGAGATATTTCCTATGTTTAAGGTCCTGTTTCATATACGAGTTATCCACTTGTTCTTGTATACGTGGCGAATTTAACGGCTGTACAATGTACCTGGTATCTTTCGGGTTGATAAAACTTAAATGAAATGGATTGATTAAAAACCTTTAAGTAAATAAAAATTGCAATTCCAAATTACCATTTATTTGGACTCAAATCGTGTAGTGACATTTCTTGTAATGTGTAAATATTAAAGCAAGGGTTACAGACACATCACATTGATTAATTTACATTGCTGGTTATTAATAATTTGCGTCACTTAATAAATACTTTCCTATTTTTATATTTTTGGAATATTCAGATTATAGAAAAATAAATTGTATTTCTGGAATCCAGTCTGAGCGTTTTAATATAACTGATAATTATTATGTAATACGCACATAACTTTGTAAAATCAGAGGTGCGTGGAATTCGAACCTCGGACCTCTCGATCGTGAATGAGTTTCAATTAGGCTAACACTGCTTCATTGCTGCTACTTTGAGAACCACTGGCACATGCAAAGCCAGAATTAGTCCACTCCCAAATTACACTAGCGTACATTCGTGTCACGTAGCCACTCCGGGACGACGTGTAAACGTGTGTATCCGTTTTGAGATATTTCCTATGTTTAAGGTCCTGTTTCATATACGAGTTATCCACTGGTTCTTGTATACGTGGCGAGATTAAGGGCCGTACGAGGTATTTTTGTTAGGGTTCAAATAACTTAAATGAAATGAATTACTGTTGATTTAAAGAACCTTATGTAAATGTGCAATTCAAAATTGCGAATTTATTTGAACTCAAACTGTGTAATGAAACCGGTAGTTGTAATGTATAATGTTAAAGCAAATGATAATTAATTTCTAATACGCACATAACTTTGAAACATGAGAGTTCCGTGAGATTCGAACCTCGGACCCTTCGGTCTCGAGAATACAATTTAGTACTTTAAGATAACAACGCATTTCTGGTACAATTTACGAGGACTTCCTACCAGGAGTTGATTACAAATGTGCACATCAGATGGACTGCACATTCGCTTACTACTTTTAAGTGATTTGAGAACCACTGGCTACATGCAAAGCCAGAATTAGTCCACTCCCAAATTACACTAGCGAACATTCGTGTCACGTAGCCACTCCGGGACGACGTGTAAACGTGTGTATCCGTTTTGAGATATTTCCTATGTTTAAGGTCCTGTTTCATATACGAGTTATCCACTTGTTCTTGTATACGTGGGAGTTTAAGGGCCATACGAGGTGTTTTTGAAAGGGTTCAGAAAACTTGAATAAAATGGATTGCTGTGTTTATTAAAAAACCCTTGTGTAAATGTAAAGTGCAATTACAAATTACCAGTTTATTTGAACTCAAACTGTGTAACAACACTTAAAAATGGTGAACAACAAGAACATAATAGTGGTCATCAAAAAGATTAAAGATCATCAGAGTCGAACAGAATTTCAGAAATTTTTGATGCTAACCTAAGTTCCGTACACTGTACAGGCCTATATACATACATGCCACTGCCAAGGATTTTTTAAGCAAACGCCGGAGAATGCGTAGCACGATGTCATTTTCTGCGGTTCAGTAATGTTTCAGTCACAACTAATCATATCCTGAAGTCTAAACCAATTAAGAAACGCTTCGACACACACACAAACACAAAAACACACACACACACACACATAACGTTCGTATTAATCGAAAGTATCACATCACAATTGTATGGCAATTTTCGGGAACTGTGAGACCTTGTTCCCACAGTTCGAGCACGAAGCTACTACCTTTGAAAGAAATAACTATATTAGTTGGGTCTAATTAGGGTGTCCGTGTCATAAGATATTGTTGTCACGTGCTCGACACGACGTGAACACATGTATGTCTTGAAATATTTTCTACGAGCTTACTTTACTCACTTGCACATTGAGCACTGCTTTGAATTTTGTACTAGAAAAAGACTTTTTAAAGTAAGAGATTTTAATGCGCGCAAAACAAATGGACAAAAGAATTTAAGCAACTTTAAATAAAATAAATTTTAACAAGAAGTCTGTGTAGAAGTTCATGTTTGTGTGTGTGTATATGCGTATGCGTGTACATGTGTGTCATCATTTGTGTATCCCAATGTCTGTTGATTGTCGAAAAGATTACAGATTGATTAAAAAAATATACTTATCAGACAGCAACCTTTTTATGCCCCACAACTAGAGAAGGCCTGGACAGTACTCCACCACCACGCTCCAAGTATCTCAGTTAAAACTTGGCCTAAGAATAACTTTATGTAAATACATAATTTGTTTACAGAGGCTTCAGCTTTCATGATGCCCCTCTTCTTAAACTTATCGATGCTCAAACAAAAATAACCCCACACTCCTGATAAATCGCTAAACGTTGTAATACCACGCATGACCGCATCGCGTATAACGATGTTTCGGCATGTCTGCTCGCTGATTAATGCAGTTCCCGCATCACACATTGTCGGCGCCGATCAATCATGCCACTGATTAATATTCCCCGCTCGACTCGATCAGGAGTACATTAGCTGACACGCGATTGACGAGAGATTTTTATTGTTGTTGTGTTTTTAGTGCTATTTCAGTGGTGTAATATTTTTTATTTGCTTGTCATAATGTGGTAAGGGTCAGGTGCAGGGCAGCGGTTGCGCTTTACATCTCATTTTGACTAATAACAGCAGTTAAACTCCGGCCTAAATGTTTTTGCTAAAGCATACATCTAAAACATATTTTTATATGTACTCGTATGTATTGTACATTTTAACAAATATTATTATGAAAGTCGTTAGCGCTATGTCTAAAAAAATATAATCAGATAGTAGAAGGCCTACACAGTACTTCACCACAGCGCTCCAAGGACTATCTCAGAAAATACTTGATCTGAGAATTTTACACAAATATTTCATTTATATAACAGGAACTATAGTTTTCAAGAACCCTTCTTCTTTACTCAAACGGTACTCAACTCGTAGCAACCCCACACTCCTGATAAATCACTACACGTTGAAATACAACGCATGACCGCATCGCGTATAACGATGTTTCGGCATGTCTGCTCGCTGATTAATGCAGTTCCCGCATCACACATTGTCGGCGCCGATCAATCATCGCATTGATTAATATTCCCCGCTCGACTCGATCAGGAGTACATTAGCTGACACGCGATTGACGAGAGATTTTTATTGTTGTTTTGTTGTCTAATGCGGTTAATGTTATAAGGTGTTAGAGGTCAGATGCAGGGCAGCGATCCTGCTTTACACCTAATTTTGACGAATAACAGCAGGTAAACTCTAGCATGAATGCTTTTGCCGAAGCACAAGATGTTTTTTATACAATATGAAACATATATTTTTTTCTATATATTAATTATACATTTTTAAACATATTGTTATTGTAAGTCGTTACAGCGATAATAAAGATTGTCTAAGCAATGAAGTGCTTCTAAATTACCGATTTTAACTTTACGTAGTTAATCGTCGATACTCGTAAAGATTCTGATGGAACGCTTTTGAAAATGTCTTCTGTTTCTCTTTTAAAAATCTTGCCGCAACTTCGTCTAATATGTTCTACCACCTTCAGATGTAAAATTATGTGTGACGGTGGTACTTTATTTCAAACTACAGGCAAATTTCAAAGACTTTAAAAACACGTTACCACGCCCGAAACATAAACAAGACTAAATAAATATAGATGGGTCGTCGAAGTTTTAATCAGTGTACATAAAAGGCGGAGCTTAGACGAAAAAACTTTCCCCCGATTGGACATGTATTACTTTTATTAGCTTTACATGAGAAACTCTGGAATGAAGTTTGTATTTTCTTTTTATTTTCAGTCTAGACTAGACTGCTTTACGAGTTTTGACATACGTGTATTTGGAATACTAACGTGTTTTGTAATTTAAAGGTGGTCGAATAAAATTTGAAATTTGAAGAATAAAGTTTAAAAAAGTGCGTGATCAAAACTTTTAGAAATAGTAAGAAGTCACTGCTGAATTCAGCATTATACATGAATTCAGCATATATTACAGACTATTTACGAACTTTGTTACGATCGAACTCCATCTCTTAATTGAGGGATCCAAGGTTTGATTCCCATGCACCACTGAATTCTCAAAGTTATTCGCGACCGCTAACCGCCACAGACTGTCGTTAATTCTCGTTGGCGACTGTCGCTAATAATTGACGAAAACAAACTGAGAAAAGAGAGATAACGTATTCCTTCCACAAGTAGTTATAGAGAAGCAAAATTTACGTAGATATTTACGTATGAATGAATCTTGAAACGCAATAGCAAACACTAGTTGTCTTTTTTATCACATTGTCCCAATAGCTCTGTCACTTATAAAATATTAAGTAAGCAAAATGAAAAATGTGCATTTGTGTGTCAATGCGCTCGCGGTTCGCTCACTTATTTGTGTTGTTTAGTGGGCAGGTAACACATCTATAGTTTTAAATATCATTGGTTTTTTATTCAGTCTCGATGGGCGAGCGATGAAACTAACCCCACAACACGTGCTGTTTGCCTGAAATCCATGATGAGACTGAATTAAAATTAAGCCAAAAGAAAACCGCAGTGCGTGTTCGTATGCGTTTTGGTGTTTTCAGCTATTTTTATTCAGTCTGCGTTTAACCGCAGTGCGTTCTCGGCCTAAGAAGGCGCGATGATCCACAACGTGGGATCGTACATCAACTTACTATCGTCCGTTTGTACCTCCCTAATACTTAAGATTACTAATAACCGTTTAACGATAAACTTAACATAGGTATAGAGGTATCGGTATAATATCGCACACTCAAACCCTTTGTTAATTGCAGATTGTTTGCATACGCGGCTAAGACGGCCCTTCATAAGTGGATTTCCATCTTATCATCATCCTTGTCTCGCGACCCACCCTCTCACTACCTTTATATATCACGACTCGCAAATATAACAAAAATATTTTATGAAATTGGCTTAGCAACGGAAAAGTAGTTTATATTTACTTTGTTATGAAATTATGGAAGCCACGAGATTTTTTTTATCACTACCAAGTTCCACCCTATGAGTGGTACCCATGGATTACTGGTACTGCACTTCTATCAACACCTGACAAAATTGATCTATTTGAGATTCAGAACAATTTTTGTCATTAATATCCAATCAACTTACATGTATCTCATGGATAATTCTGAGGAACTTAAGATTGAAAGCATAATAAGCTGATAAACCTACTTAATCCACCTATGATCAATAAAGAACTCAAGCCTATGTAATAAAAATAAATCATTTAAACTAAAATATAGCAGCGCTACCATGCCTGTTAAAGCCAAAAAAACTAGCTGTCAACAAACATAAAAATAGTATCACAATTCAGCTTATGAAAATATGTAGCACTAAACTTCAGTCGCGTATAAACTGCAATTTTATTAATCCAAATCGTGTTCAAATCGTGTCGGACCCGTCCCTGTCATTGTAAAGACATCCCACGTGCGTCCAATATGAGCGGATATACGCAGATCGAGTACGGTTCGCGCGTGACTCCATTACGATACAAAGGGGTAGAACTGCCTCAAACGTACTGCTTATAGCGTCTAAACAACGCCTAAATTCCTTTTGGATTATGTATATAAGGTTTGAGTCTATCCAGCGAAAAATACGGAGTTAAAGGTGGTAGATCTATTCGTGGTAGCACCCCCGATACACTTATTTCAGTTTTATAATAACTAAGGTTTGACGTTTCACACACATTTAAGAGATCTTTTTTATAGTATTCTCAGCCATGTCTATACAGGTCTTCTGTCATATCAGAGAGACATCATGTCCTGCCTTCGTGTACCTGACATCGCCGCTAATATTAGACGAAGTTTATTCGTGATCCAACAAATTATATACGCTGTAATATTAGGTTAATACGAGTACATAGAGCTTGGTAGAGCCATCAGCGGCCCAGGCAGAGTTTGGAGTTTGCGAACCCAGACTTTTTCTAGAAATTTTCAGAAAAGCCTTTACTACATTTAGAAAGACATACATAGATAACAATAGATTAGATAGACTACATTAGAATTTTTAGACATTTTTTCGTCAATGTATTAAAAATACTACTATAATTTAAATGTGCTGTCTTTTCGTTTTATGTACGACGATGTACTTTTTTCGACGCCTCATACATGGTTAATTTTTCTTATACAGCTCGGCAAAGTACATCCCCCCTGAAGGTTTCCTTGCCCGTTCGGGCCTACGACGCTGAATACACATAACGCATTGTAAATAATTTCCAACACGTCGCCACAGAACTACTGTTCGTGTGCCGCGTTGCAAGTACTGCCACGTAACTCCATTACACGACACAAAGGCCAGCCCACATCAAACGCAATACTATTTCTTTCTTCCCCTTGTTAACGCGCTCGAACCCGCTTCGTTAAATGTACCAAATTGTTTTCATTTGCTGCGCGATTCCTTGAAAATAACTTAAGAACTTTCGACATTCCTGTGACACATTATTTAAATTTTTATTTATTGACACTTAAAATTGAAATGTCTACTACATGTTAATACAAAGTTACTTATAATAGTTTTACTAGTACCAACACCATCTTTTGAGACGTTCATAAAACTAATCATTAAACGCACAAAAGATGGCGGTATTAATAATATCAATATACAACAAACATAAAATAACTTGGTAAATAAGAACTTCTTCTGTATGAGGCCATTTTTTTTCAAATAAGTAATACTTTCTTAACATGAATTGGCGTTAAAATATGACGGCCCAATTTTAGCTACAATTTTCAAATCAGTCAGTTATAACGTCTGACTATCCATTAAACATACATTTAATAAAATAAAATAAAATTGACATAATTATACTACAATATCGATATACAAACTGTATATAAGCAACCTACTTCTTTAAAAACTCATTAGTATCTCGTATACTTTTAGTTTGCCTCTACGACGTAGGCCTTCTCTAAAACCCTCCCACATTTCCACCTAAATACCTAAATCTAAACGTCTTGGCAAGCTTAAACAACACATCAGCGCCTGCCGATGCTAAAAGTTTAAAAGAGTGTAAAACATTAATTTCAAATTACCCTAATATATTCCTTCCGCCATTTTTGCGGCGCGGCGCTCCCGCAATTAGGCTCGCCTCGTTAAGCGGAGATCGAGAACTAATGAGCCACGTATATGGTTTAGTGCACTCGCAGGATCAAAAATTATAATCCTACTCCACCAGTGTTAAATAAACTCGGTGAAACGGAAAGAGAGAAGGAGAGAGAGGTCTAAGTTAAATGGTCTTGTGATGATGACAGTCGCTTGACGGCTGACGCGCCCAAATGAACGGAACGATAAGTTTAATATATTTTTTTATGTAATGGAAATGACAAACGAACCGATTTTTAATGGCCACTGCCCATGGACGTTTGTAATAATTTAATAATAGTAAGAGTCCTACCAAAAATCGATCACAGGTGTTTTGTTACGCGTAAAGACTAAAATGGAATGCCTCCATACCTTACACTGCTTTACTGCAACCTTCAAACTAAAATACAGCAGCGCTTCACTACTAATACATATATACATATGGTGGTGCTGTTACTGTGTAAACGTTACCGAGCATCTTCAACAACGTAAATTCAACTTCAAATTCAAATGCAACTTCAATGTAAATTATTGATTTATGGAGTGAGGAACGCTATATGTAGAATTAAAGCATAAAAAACAACCATACTCGCACAGCATAAGCGATAAGCGTAAATACAACCAATCTGAATTCAAAATTGACTCATACATCTTGAAATTCGAACCAAAAACGTTCGAAATTTGAATAATCCCGCCTTTCGCGTTCAAATTAAAACGCGTCGTCTTCCTCACGCAACATTTTTACGTCTGGCTATATTAAATTCGTAGATTACGAAATATAAAAAAGGGAATAAACGTCAAGTGCTGGCCTTTAAACTGTAGGGTGCGAATGTGAAATGGCACAGTTGAATTTCACCAGGGATATATTCCGTGTAATGAGTTCTGTATTGCGCCTTTCTTGGTGTAATTGACTCGATTTGGCCCGTGTTGCGTGGATTTTTATTTTCGCAACCACCCGTGTGTGGTTGTCTATGAATTTCTGATTTTTTGGGACAGTTTTGTTTGGTTTTTGTTTGTTTGGTGTCATAATAAATTATCATTAACTAGCTGACCCGGCAAACTTTGTACCGCCTCAAAATCTGTTTATCAAATATATTTCATATAAAATATAGCCTATGTTACTCGTGGATAATGTAGCTTTCGAATGGTGAAAGAATTTTTAAAATCGGCTCAGTAGTTTTTGAGCATATTCATTACAACCAAACAAACAAAGTTTTCCTCTTTATAATATTAGTATAGACTATTGCTGTATTATTGCTGGACACGGGTTGTCCTCAAACTGAGAACTAAGTCGAAGTCCACCTCGTTAAGTGTTGTTTGTACACTACATTTTTTGCATGTCTCATAACTCGGAGCTCTTTAGGTAGTGCTTTTCTCTCAACCTATTTAAATAGATAAATTTAAGAATATTACAGAGTAATGCAGCACAGATTTTCTTACGATGTTTTCTTTTCAACTATGCAAATTAATTTGTATGTCAATTTGTTAAGAAATTGCACTATTAAAAGCTAAACCAGACAATATAATTATTTACTATAAAATATAGATATTTTTATTGAGAGGTCAAAAATACATTTTCAGTCTATTTTTAATCACAAATAATCATTTGGAAACATTCAACAAATATTTGAAAATTAATACATTACCTATACTACCAGAAATGTCCCGTTCCAAGATATAACAACGTATCCACCCTAGCACTAAGGTGTAAGCTTCTTTCCTAATTAAAGGGTTAGGTTAGGGTGGAATTCAAAGTCTAGTGCCGCGTAATTTATTTTTTTAATTAAGTCACGTACTTACTACTGTGCTTAGATTTAAATTTAGCGCGGCGAAAGAAGTAACTATAAATGACTTTAAATATCTTAAAAAGTAAAGTAATTTATTCGTAAGCAGGTAGTCTGTCATCTAATATATAAAATTCTCGTGTCACAGTTTTCGTTGCCATACTCCTCCGAAACGGCTTGACCGATTTTGATGAAATTTTTTGTGCTTATCCGGTATCTATGAGAATCGGCCAACATCTATTTTTCATACCCCTAAGTGATAAGGGTTGTTCACCCTTAACATTTTTGTATTTATATGGCAACACAACGTTTGCCGGGTCAGCTAGTATCTTATAAATGTACAGTGTATATGTAATACATTATTTACCAAATCTGAAAAAGGCCTTTGTAATGTTGACTACAGAGGCCCCTTACACTTATTTCTATGTTATAACAGCAGTGTTAAGTATTATTTTTCGGTTTCAAAGGTACAAGAAGAAAAACCTCTTACACGAGGCGTTTCTTTGGCACGGGACTCCTGTCGTCAGAGGAGACCCGTTCCCAGCAGTGGGACAATAATGGAGACAGTTAATACCCACTTACCACTAGGATTATTAGTAGGTAGTATAGTCAGTATAGTTCGACAGCAGTATGTACAACCAAGTATAAAACAGTTCTGTTTCCGTGGAGAAGTGTGGATAATGGCTGATTGACTTGTCTTCAGGAGTTTGTGTATGTGATCAACTTCACGTAGACCTTGTTCTATATAGGGATGATCACAGATGTTCATGGATGGCAGTGACCGCTTACCAACAGGTGGACATAAAGCTGGTTAGCTTGTAGGGCCTGCTTCCCGGTTTACGATGTCCATTATACATATATGTCAAAAGCAGTTTAAGTCGCCAAGTACACTACAAACGCAGTGCATGCAATATTACAACTTTACTTATTGTAAGTGCTTCGCCATTTTTTACATTAATTTTTTGGTGGAACAATCCAATACGGAATCTCTTTACAGAGATTGAGTGGAAGCGTAACAAAGGAACGTATCGCGTTCCCTTTGATCTCGGCCCTTTTATGAAATATATGGCACATTTGTCGCATAAGTAAATGATTCGACGAAATGCTCTCTTTTTAAAAATATTTTTTTTAATCTGGCATGTGATACACATAATATGCAGTGCAAGGATGACATTTATTTTAATTTAATGAAAGCAGGCCCCGTGAAGTAGTCACTACCTATGAATAAGTTAATATCACAATATAGAATGGAAATCATCCAAATATGCTATGGTGCTAGAAGGCAAATAGTGAATAGGTATACTTACCGCCACATTCAAAATATAAAATGTTTATATACCAAATATGTTTTTAACACATTGCATAGCTCCTAATATTATCGTTAAGAAATCTTACTGAGATTACTTCGTGGAAATGGGTACAGGACAGTTTTGTTCCTATTAATATAATTATTTTGTATCAAACCTAAAATTTACAAATGAGGTTATAAACTAACAATAAAACTTAATACGTTCAATAATAAATTTATCTTGATTAAATCCTATCACGGACACATACATATAATAAGACCTAAAACATAACTATAAAAATGCTATAGATCTCTTATGGAACTCTACCTGTCCGGGGATTGAATACTGAACCTTGTCCGACCCGTACAGCAACCATTGTGGCACATAGATCTTCACATATCTATATTATGAGTAACACAAAATCCCAGATAACATTCGCGATCGTAAAGTCGTTACTCAGAATCAAACGGGAATGCAATACGTGCCGATCGGAACATGTGAACAAAAGTGACATGTAACATTCGTTTGATGCCTTTCTTTCGCTAAAACGCTCGGCAGAGGGCTCACGACAAAGGGATATGGGTTCTAAGTCCTTCAAGTTGCAAAGATGTCTCACCGTGGAAAGATTAACTATAAGCGATGGACCATTTAATCTGATGATTTTTCTACGACGTTATATGCTTTTTACAAAAAAAATTTTGAAAGATGGATTTGCCCAAAGTACCGGCGGAATTTGTTGATAGTTTCATAAACTTAAGTAATGTCAACTACATTTGGAATTGTGGAAATAAAAATCATAAACGTTTCCATACTTCGGAGGGGATATCGATGGGGAAGTCCCGGTTGTTATCATTAGAGTAATTACAAAATCTTGTCAGATACCATTTGTGCATAATGTCCGACGGGACCCATACATACCTTACTCTGCTAAACCAAACCGTATTAAAGTATCGTTGTAGAGTATACTCTACCTCCTTCTCATTTTAGAGATCTATACTCTGGAAGTACATGTCGTCTTGTTTCTTAAGCAAAAATGCAAGGGATTTCTATGTTACTCGTATCAAAGATAAAAAATATTTAAATATATATTGATTTAGTAATTAGTTCGGAAATCGTTACTCTATATGACATATTTCGCTGAATCACAGCGTAGTGTATCATATACGTACTTCGAACATAGAACCTCTCCCTTTTTCGAACTGAATTAAAAATAAAATACATTCTACAAAGAATATGTTAACTGTACGATCGTAATACTCCTGTACGCTTCGTTATTGCTACTTAAACCTTACTTAAAAGATCTCTTAAATAACTTAAAAAATACCTTGTCTCCAAGGACAACCCGTATCTCGTGCAGGAGCAAACTACTTTTCAAGCCGTTTTGTTTAGTTAACTAATTTTACATACATTTTAGTTTCCATTGCTGTTTTTCTTAACCTGTTAAACATTATTGGGTCACTAAAGTAGCAATGTATATCAAATTTGAGTTACATCTAAAGTTTCGCCATAGTACGTAGATGATTATAATAAAACCATAGATAGGGAGCATTGAATTGCAAATTCACCTAAATCTCACTAATTGCTCCGTACCTCTTTCTTACTTCTTTGGGGAGTTAGTTTGAGAACAATTTGAATTTCTTTTTACTTATCGCTTTGGAATGAACTCTTCCGCTATTTGATTTTTTATCAGATGCTTCTTCTTATTTGAACTAACTTTTAAATCAGTCATTTTCTTTGTCATCTTAATTGTGAGTCTTTTGGTTTAATTAATCTAAATTTATGTATATAGCTATTACATTGTTCCTTTCATTGCTATGCATTGACTAGAATAAATCATAATGATTTTTTGATGGTAAACTGTATCGTTTAAAGGGTAATTTTTAAACACATTGAACAGAGAAATCCACTAAACATTATACGGTATGTCAGTGTAAAAAATCTGTAGTAATGTAGCTGATATAAAATCATTAGCCACGTGCAACTTCAACTCGCACACGGAGGATTCCGTACCCGGTATCTCCAAATTTTCAAAATTATTTTTTAAAATTTGGAGGTAAAGGTAGTAAAGAAACTAATAAATAGTGATAGTTCAAGTCATACTGACCTGGCAAATCCCGAAAAATCTGAAACGAAACCAACACCAAGCAGTCATAAGAAAGAGATTTGGATAAAACTTATAATAAAGGTAACTAAAAAAATCAAATGTATATCTGTCACATATTAAACATAAATTTTGCAAACTATGAAAACGAATTACTAAAAAAGTTCCACGAAATTTTTGAATACCCATTAATTGACCCGATTGTTCATGAAAATTCCATTTTGTTCCAAAAGTAGAAATTTAGGACACGGAGCAAACTTGGCCCTTTGTATGTCGATGAAGGTCAGATTACCTCTTTGATAATCGAGCTTTTCGGACCTTTAGCCGATCGGGAGGGCCGAGGACGGGAATTCCAATTTTAACACTGCCAAAGTATGCAAAAAACGTCTGTAAAGATATTTATATAAATTGAAAGGTAGATGTTTTCATAGATTTCGTTTTGTTGTTGTTGTTTAGTTCTCCATACGATTACCATGTTATACCTGCATTTATTTACAGGTGATAGAGGCCTTCGTTGTTCGACTCCAGAGATATAGACGCCATACCTCCGTATGATGTATAATTAAATATACAATAACTAAATTAGTTAAGGAGTTGACCAACCTGTGTTAAATATTTTCAAATTTTCCATAAGGTTATCAAAACTAACAAAACACTGCTGTCTATTGATAATAACCCGATAATACTCTGTAGATCGGTTACGCTATTTCATACCATACCATTGAGATTTGTTGTAATTACGTAATTACTTCAGAACTACCAATACTACTACTACTAATTAGAGACACTAATGTAAGACGAGTAATAAACGGACTATCGTTAACATTATGTCTATTCTCGCGGCACACTTCATAGCAATTAAACTAGAAATAATATATATATATTTATATATATACAGACATTAAAAACAAAACATTCCTATAATAATGATCACCATCGCTATCTTCGGACAAGGTTTCGAGGGTCCTGGCAGCATCAATCTTTGAATTGCTATATCAATATCATTGAGCTTATATTAAATACTGTTTCATACTTTCATTCCAACATCGAAAGGGTTTCCTTGTACAAATTAATTGTTTAATAAAATAACATTTCTCACCGCTTCAGTTCATTATTTACATTGTACTGTACATTAATTAGTAGAAACATCACAAAATACAAAATTGCTAATTTACCTCGATGTTATCTCAGAGAGAAGCAAACCGTAAAAACTCTTCTCAAGTGAAATTTCCTAACCAAAGAACAATTTACGGAAAAACGGAAAGCAAATCCAAGCTGTGTAGGGTTGCCACGTCCATCGAAATTACGGGAAGTCTCACTAAGTTTTCGTACTTAAACCTGTAAAGTTTCGACGGCACTAGAAAGTCTGGGACTGATAAAAATTAAAACTTTATTATTTGTTAAGATGAGTTCGATGTCTACCAACGATAAGTGAGCACTGCCATTCATGTCATCAACCTAATATCGATCACATATTCGATACTGACTGCCTTTGAAGACTAAATTGATAAATACATTGAAACTTAGTACAGCAGCGCTAAACATCTGTCATAAGATATATAAGTTTGAAAGTGGTCCCGCCTTCCAATAGATTCAACAAGTTAACTATTTTTAGTTTTAGTTTCTATGTTTTTTAATTATATAGCAGTAATATAAAAAAACTGATAAAACACAGTTTATCATTAATTTAAATTAAATAAGTCACTAACAATATTTGTTTTGAATTTAAAAGTATAATCACCAACAATCAAAAATTCATGACAAAACTAATACGAGAATATCCTGCCTAATTGTATTTCATGGTCACCCGAACCAGGGGGACAAAAATACGGTCTTCTTAAACAAAACGGGACGAGCCTTTAGGTGATTCTTATTAATTTGTACTTTTGTTCCCCTTCATTTCGGGAAACATTGGATTAATGGCGTCTTCGAAGTGTGCTTAATTAAAAACCGCAAATGAAACCGCGGTTATTGCGAAACTTTTTGGGTATTCTTCTTTATATGTATGTAAAGTAACTTCGCTTAACTTTTTATCCATAAAAGTTTTATATAATGTTAATGTTTCTTTTTCCAACACAATAGTGTTTTTTACTAATAAATTATAATAAAATGTCAATGTGACATTAATAAGCAATAAATGTTGTTTCTCTGTTTAATTTTGAAAGCAACACAAATCTTTCAATTAATACTAGATTTGCAATAATTATATGTATAAACAGTTTTATGAACCCTTTGTGGGATGGCTCTAGACCACCACCATCCCTCTCCCGGCGGGCTAGGTGTTCATGGCAGTTCGGAGCTTTATAAATACAAGCATAGATTAGTAAAGATTACTCACTCCTAACAAGTAAATGTACCCAGTTTTGAGAATTGAAATAGTTGCGTAAAAAAGTTTTGCCACGTCTCCCTGCTTAAATGTCCCTAAAATATTTAAAATAATTATTTATTTAATACGTAAATTACGCTGTATTAGTTATTTATTCGTAAAAAAACTCTAAAAATGTTTTTATGTGTCAAGAATTCAAAAAAAGAATTTACTAAAATAAGCCGTTTGTGGCTTCATTCAATTTCAAGGCGGCAAAGTATCTTTACTAATCTATGCATACAAGATGTTGAAAAACTTCGATAGCGTGATTCAGAAACATGTAGCGCCATCTCTTTAACTCTGGAAAGTTGCTACACATCCACAGACTTCAACTAAAACTCCTATCCTTGGTAGGATAAGCAACAAATGAACAAAGCGAAAATGTAGAACGAAACGATGAATGGCGGTGAATGAACAACGCACTATCAAGAATGAACAATTGCAATCAACCTCAAACTGAAGTCGAGCCTGAAACGCGCGGATAAATCTTACATGTGTTTTCCTGAGAACTGAGTTAAACGCCTTGTAAATGTATTCCACCCCTTTTAAATCAAAACACATTAGCGCAAAACACATAAAAGCAGTGGAATAAGATATAGGTGCGGTAATGGCACCGCCTGAAACTGTAAAGGATTCTAACATCTGCATACAAAGTCTAACAACTAATGATATCGAAGTAGTAAAAAATCTAATCTGTAAACAACAGTACGCTGATGAGATGTACAATGTTTATTTGAAAGTAATTAAAAATTTTAAGTTTAACTGTAAAAGAAAACTGTCGCCTGTCGGCAAACAAGCGGGGGCTTATTTGCATAAAGTTGTAGTCACATCGGTAAAGTGCCTAGTTATAAAGTTTAGTTCAACCCGATTTTGCTTTTAGAAATTTGAATTTGGATTGACTAGAACCATGTTTTATTGTCCGTTCCTAAATTTAATAACCTACTTTAAAATTGATATTTTTATTCTATTGTCATATATTTTTTAAGAGTAAAATTTAAAACACGAAGTGTATATTAAAAACTATCTATTGCGTATGTTCATATATATCTTCGTCTCAGAATTATAAGGCCAAAATTAGACCAATGTTTCATAGTATCTTCAGTATCTTCAGTATGTGAATTAAATCCCACGTTTAAACTTACATATTCCACAAGTTATTTTATATATTCAGAGCTAGAATTAAACGCATAGTACATGTTTAAAATTAGATTCTAGAAAGATGTAAGGTGCAGATCACACATGAGCATAAACATCGCACGAATTTGGGTAATGCCGGCTTCGATTATAAATGTTTTCATTAATTTGATCGTATATATTGTTCTATGAATTTTCTCCAAATATAAAACAATCGTATAAGCTTATGCATAATATGCTTATGCATACATTTAATTATATGCACTTAACAATACATAACGATAACCACACACAATCATTAATCCCTGTCTTAGCTCCCCATTAGGCATCAATTTTCAAAAGACGTAGTTTATTATTTTATTTTAGCTCACCGGTTTAATTCCAATGTATAATCAGTTTTAAAATTGTATTATGTATATAAAATTATATGTCTGGCTCATTACAGTTATGGTAGGCGCTACTGCGATCTAAGTTTAAGAATGTAGTAAAGCATACACTCTCATGGCATTAAAATTTAGTACTCAGTGATAGAAATATTTGTGTTCGACTATAAGTAAGTGAATGACTTACCGTCAGATTAACGCTTGCTTCTTCACACGTAAAATTCATTAAAAAACCCTAACCCTGGGCGCTATTTATAAATAGCGCCCAGTCGCATCTAAAGACAGCTCCAGTCCAACCGCCGCCTAACTAACTCAAACACTTTTATTACTCTCGGAGCCCGCCGCCCGCCGCGTTTAAGTTCTACAGTGTATTTTAATTCGCTCCTAATTACTTCGCCTATTAATCTAGTAGTACGCTTAATTTATTTTTAAACGGGATGAATTTCCCTTACAAACACCGTCTGTATTGGAATACAAACGGTGATAGATGAAAATAAAGAAGATAAGGAACTTTTCTAAGTTAACTAGAGCTGAACCACACACACCTATATCTGCCCAATAAAAGCGTTGTTAATCATTGCTGTGTTTTTATAAGATTAAAATAGCAAATAAGCATGCAGTCCATCTGATGGTAACTAGTGACTGCACCCCATGGACATATGTGACCGACGCCATGTATGCCAGTGGTTCCAACTGAAGATAATCAGTAATAATCATAAGTGCGTTACTACTCCTGAGGACTAAGATGATCGCCTTTTGTGTAACTCCATGAAACGCAAACCTGCGTCATGCTAGAAATAGCTACTTGAGTCCAGGTTTGAAGAGTTTAAAATAAATAAGTAATAACATTTTTTTTCTTTTAATGTGACGTCATTCAACTTATGAGCATACACCATTACACCATGTAATATTATAGAACCCTCCTTAGTTGTGACGTAAACGGCTGACCGCTTATACCTCTGTGGTTGCACACCACACAACCAGTATTAACGCATCAACACCGTCAGGCAGATATAGCACATTACTCCATTACAGTTGCCCAGCTGTGGGATAATAATGGGTCGTTAATTCCTACGCTATCAACGCCTCACCTCAGCCACTTACGTAATAGATTTATGGGGCTAAGAAATGGGTGAGCAGCCTTCCTTAATAGCCTAGGTTACCTGATAAATACCGCAAGCCTAAACACTACTTTATGAACCTCCTCGATCTAGATAAAACTTTGATAATACCCTTAGGAGAATGGAAGCTAAATTGTGGTAAGATATTGACGTTCAATTTACCTTTACGAAGTGTTATGTACAATTATATTCAGTATGTATTTGGGGATTCATGTTTAAAATTATTTTATTATTACTCATTTTCATAGACCACCATCTCTGCTTTTGTAGCAGTCAATATAAAAAGTATTGGCTTTACTTCATAAATCTAATCGTAAGTGTCGCTGCCACGGCAATGAAAACGAAAAGGTTCAATATCGTAACCACTTCCAAATTATAAGCAATCCACAAAATGGTCTACCGCCGTCGATTAACATATTTGTATTTTTCTTAATAATATTGGAGTAGCAGACGAGCATGCAGTCCACCTGATGGTAAGTGGCTACTGTCGCCCATGGACATCTGTAATCAACCGCAGATAGGATTACATATTCCTACCTGAGGTCAGCCACAGATGCGCCGCTACCCCTGAGGACTAAGCTGGAACGCCTCGGAAAAGTATTTCTCCCTTACTACATCCTTCAAAACGGAACATAGCAGCGCTTAACACTACTGTTAGGCGAGAAATAGGTGTGGCGGTGATGCCGCCGGAGTCGAACCACAAAGGATTCTACCACCTACGAAAATATCATAGACACATTTTTACCGAACTGCAGAGAGCCATGTTTTTCGAGCATATGAATATATATATGTATCATCCTTTGGCACACCCTATGACCCAAACGGTTTAACGAATTTTAACACATGAGGTGTTGTTGAATTCGGCTAAATTTTCAGTAGCAATCAAGCTATTATTTTTCAGTAGTCCAGTTTTTGTTTTAATAACAATGACTAATAAACCCACACAACCAAGCTTGTGTGTGAATATGCGTGTGAATGTAGAGCGAACATTATGTTAATTCCGGAATTGGTCTGGACGCACTCCCACTGATAAAAACAGGGAAACGCGTTGATTCAGCCCGACGCCGATTCATCCGAATCGGACGTGGAAATGTATGGAAAATTCCAACGAAACTCCAATATTTCAACCGTATTACTGAAACACGCTTAATATTCAGTTCTGTTGCAGGCATAAATAAAACCGAAAATGTTTTTCCAGGCTGTCACATTGTATGGGTGATATTCTGGAAATGCAAATAACTATTTTTTATGCCTTGTTAGTAGTGGACGGGTTAGCTTACTTTAAATTGAATGATCACTGCAGCTCAAGTGACAAATACGTTGCTGACGACTGCTGTAGGCTGTCGTGAATAATTTGATAATTGCTAGAACTCTTTGATTTACAGATGCATTCCTATTCCTCAAGACTAAATAGAAACGCTTCGCGTAGAAACCTATGTATCATCATACCATTTTAAACTTCTCGTAGGCGGACTACGTAGACATGTTGACTACGTAGACATGTAGCTACGTTGCTACGAATGCTACGATACCTCAATAGCATCGCTCGTCTGTGAATTTATGTAATAAAATGTTACGTACCGTTATTATTGTTATGTACGATGAAAAATCTTAAAAGACCTGTACGTATCAAACCGACATGGCAACCACTCAGCGAATCTTAAATAATTACTTATTTATTTACTTTGTTTGTGTTCATGTTCATGTATTGTGGGGGTTTTACTTTATTTCGAAATTTAATTAAAACAAAATAACGCAATTATAATAAAGCAACGGTTTTATAACAGAAATAACCAGCAAATCGTAATAACAAAACGCAATTTCCCAGCCATACAAAAACAGTCTGCATTTCTTTTAATGTGTAAAGTGGGTACTTTAAACAAAGTCGGACCTAGAACGTGCGTTTTAAATCCCATAATTTTGAGTTTAAATGTACAAAATATATTTTCTTAACGTCACTTAAAGTCGCGAATGCGCTCCGTTTTACGTTAAATTTCCTCCGCTGCTCCCAGAATGTCCGGATTACGTTCGGACAAGTTAAACGTGGACGTTTCTACGAATAAATTATTATTTGACCCTATTCCAGGGAAAGGAGATTAAAATGTGTTTCTATTGATTATTTTCTGTGTTCTCAAGTTATTTTCCTGCATTTGGTACAACGTAAGTAGGTACTTATAATTAAAATGTTTTATCCTATAAAGAAATAAATTAGAAAAACAATTAAGAAAATAAATTCGAAAAGAAAGCAATAAATAAATTCCGTTGTCAATAAAAACTAAATACCATAAAAGCTAAGGAATATTTATCATACATTTACTAAGAATTGTTATTGGCACAACTTAAGTATTTCCGCAATTATATTCGAACTTAACATATTAACGCTAATTGTGTTCTGTTCTGGATTGAAACAAGAGAAATATCCGTACGTAAAACATTCCAGCTTAATTGGAAACTAATCTTAAGCACGACTACTATTAGTTATAGAAATCATAGGCCACATTGATTTACTTCCTACTATTGAAACACCCCTCATTTAAAAAAATAAAATGTGAGCCGTCACGGGACGCCTGGCAGATGTGAAACATTGACATTATTTTGTAAAAGTAATATGCAGAAAAGAACATATTGTGATAGGAACAAATATGTCATAATGATAAAATAAAATATTACGATTTTTTTCCACATAACGATGACTATTTATTTAATTCGATTGCGCATGGCGACGCGTCGCCACACCGTACACACTACTGCATATAGACTGTATATATATACCATCGTATAGCGTGGCGACGCCACGCCAGAAATCGGTTTTACGTGCGGCTATAGATGTTTCACATCAAAATTAATTAATGCCACCGTACATTTCAAGTGAATCTTACTAGACCAAATACTCCTATGAAGAACTTTCGGTCCTAGCAAAATGCTTTTAAAGTACAAAAACCACAATCCACAAAACCAAAGGGCAGTTTAAGGCTTTGAGAGAATATTTCACGTTCTAAGCGTATGTATCTATATCCTGAATAAGCCCAGCTTAATCCAGACTTCTGAACGTAGCGCCAAGATAGTTGTACTAATTCTCGCAAGTCGAACCGATATTTTAAGGCAAGCATGTAACTAGCGTATCGTTACGTTATCGACCTCGTTAATATGTTTATATTGTGTGTTCATTTAATATTTCAGTACGCATAGAAACACGTATTACTCAACGATATATATATTATAAACGATGTACAATGTTGTGTGCAACAGATACCGCAGTCATTAACTAACCAACTGTATATTTTTGTACGCTAGTGGATACGTTTCATTTCAACTAATTATGCTTATAAAATCTCTTTAAAAATTTAAAAAATCATGAAGATATTTCTTACTTTGCGGCTTATGCCTCTTGTTTTTGGGTCCTTAAAAGAATAAGAACTCACTTCGTTCCCTTACAATAAATAGTACGTCATTCGACCTATACATGTTTTATACCACTTACACATCGATACGCGTTCAAGATTTACACTTTCGAAACGCAGTCGATACGTCTTCGTGCTTGCCCCACTCCACAGTTCATTGCGGAACAGACGCTAAAGCAAAATGTTCGCCAAATTAATCGGAACAATGTAATCTATGTTCGAATTACTACTTGCGAACTTAGGCGGTGCGCTCACGAACGATTGTGATGGAGTTCGTGTGATGGTGAAATTAATAACTAGCATCTTGGGTTTTGAGTGACGCCGATTTTCGGTTTTACGAAACAACCTTAAACATTTTCAAGGTAAAAAAATGTGATTCGCAAAGGAAGAAGCTTTTTGGGTTCTAGAGTTTTATTGGTTTTACGAAACAACCCTAGGAATTTTTGAGGTAGGAAGACCCCCAAAGTTCGCTACATGTTAGGTGATAACTTGTTTTTAAAAGTTGATATCGTAATCACAAAACCGATTAAAAATATATATTAAAACATGCACTTTATTTCATTAATACAAATATTAAGCTCTTTGCTGTCAAATAATCGTAATTGTTTAAATCGAACTTATGACGTCATTTTATTTCCATTATGTAAAATTGTAAAGTTCCGTCAATCACGATTGTATTGAAATTGATAATGAAATTTAATCATGATGTTAATGTCTGCTTAAAAATAGGCAAGTTATTTGTTTACATTCCAGTTGCGTGCATTCAGTCTATTTTCATATTATTATGTACAAAAAGTTCCTCAATTAACGTGTTTTATATAATCCGGTAAAATATCGTATTACAAACCATAGACAATATATTTTATCATCCAGTAAAGAATTTTTAAATCCATTATCCATCCATCATACTAGCTATTAGATACCAGTCTACCAGAGTAAGAGACCTTATAGCCGGTTTGAAAAATATGCGACTGGGATCGGCCACTAATCCGTACCTCCCTCTACCAATACACACTGAAACAGCGTGATAAAGTGCAATCTAGGTCTAGGTTTATAAAACGGACCCTTTTTACAGTCATAGTCCCACACTAGCATTCCTTGTGTCAAGGGTGCTATGATCAAATAGAATACACAAACACCCAGACCAAGAAAAATCAATTCTTTTTTTTATAATATAGGAGTAGTAGACGAGCATGTAGTCCACCTGATGGTAAGTAGCTGCTGCCGCCCATGGACATCTGTAATCAACTCCAGATAGGATTAGATATTCCTACCTGAGGTCGGCCACAGATGCGCCGCTACCCCTGAGGACTAAGCTGGAACGCATCAGAAAAGTATGTCTCCCTTACCACACCCTTCGAAACGGAACACAGCAGCGCTTAACACTGCTGTTAGGAAGAAATAGGTGTGGCGGTGGTGCCACCGGAGTCGAACCACAAAGGGATCGACCACCTTGAAACTATTTTATTTTAACTTAATCCAAATTTATCATTAAGATTCTGAGACTGTATACTGACTGAGAACCAAGACTGAGTATGACTGAGAACCGAACCAGAATCCGCTGCGCGTTAAGCTGGTATGATAACCCCTCAGCTTCTCGGGATCAATAAAAGGTAGCCCAGCAGTGGGTACCAAACGAACCAGCTACATTCACATACGTACTTCGATGAGCATTAACATAAAATACATTCAGATCGAAGCGTTTCATTACGCCGTTGGCCGTAACGACCCAATTTAATGGAGTGCTTTTTTACACAATTTCTCCGTAGGTATCCGTTTTTTACGCTGTAATAAGGCAATTTGCTCATTGCAAGAAGGCTTGTATCACGAAAAGAATAAAAGATTTAAAAAAAATAATAAAGTAATGCTTTGATTACACTCAATTGGTCACAGAACACCACTTTTTTATCCATTTTCAGAAATATGTTTTCTTTTGTAATTTGGTAATAAGCGACACTTTCGTATCCTATGACCATGTATGATTTAGTTATTGATATTTTAAGGTTGAATATAGCTTATTTAAGGTCTGATTCAATTTTTTTTCATTAAATAAAAAAGTAGCAGTCGATCATGCAGTCCACCAGATGGTAAGTGGCTGCTGCCGACCATGGACATCTGTAATCAACCCCAGATAGGACTAGATATTCCTACCTGAGGTCGGCCACAGATGCGCCGCTACCCCTGAGGACTAAGCTGGAACGCCTCGGAAAAGTCTGTCTCCCTTACCACACACTGCAAGCTTTAAAGCTCTACTCAAACGTCGCTAACTTAAACTGCAAATGTTTCTGGAAAATTTACTACTTCCTCTCTCAGCCGTTTCTAAAGTTTAATTTACCACTTTTTTCTCAGTCATTCCTTTATAACAATAATGTTTCTCGCTTGTATTAAAACAAGTGCCTAATTTGGTACTGAATCAGAAAATTCATAAGGATTAATTGTAAACTGCATTAAATGTTATTCCGTGAAACTTAAACATTGAGTTTCACGTAAAAGTAAGTACAGTACATTTTGGTAAGTAGAACTGCACTTTCTAAACTAAAGAAAAATAGTAGACCTAGTATACTTCGACCACGGATTCATTATGTACTCGTATTTATTCGGATTCATTATTTCATTATGTATTTACGCTACACACACATGTGTAGCGTAAATCCGTTTCGATGGAAGATGTGGCAGGATAGTCTTACCTCTAAAGCACCACGAAGAGTTCCATATTTAAATTTACAATATTTCATAACATGCACTCAAATACAAAATAAAATAACATTAGTAAAACCAACCCCATTGCAACATACTTAGGCGGTAATATTGTATAAGCAAATATATAAACGGAGTGTCCCCAACAGAACGAGTGATACGTCATTTAAGCGGCCGACACAAAACACCGAAACGTGACTATTCATCATTCAAACAAAAGTTCCTCGCGATTCATCAATAGCGGCTTGACTACGAAATACGAATTAATTAACGATGAAAAGACGCCGTTTAGTGGTTACGACAGCCACGACGTGGGCACGACACGACTATTTAACGTTGATTGATTAATTATGCGGAGTGCAAGGCGAGCGCGTTCAATTGCAAACGTTCATAGACGGTGATTTGATCTGATCAAGGAAAAATGAGGTAAATGCTCTAAATATGGTAGAACCTTGGCTGCAAAGATAGCACTGTCATTCTTAAATCTGCCTTATAAAAACAGTGTTAACTTTAAACATTTATATTCCAGTTTTAAGTGTGTAAAAGCGAAGAAAAATCTGTCGCCGACTCCATATAGGACTCCAACCCTATTTAGAGTTCATTACAGATGATCACGTGACTATTTGATCATAAAGACTTCAATAAAAAACTTTGCCTAAACTATAGATACAGTATATTATAAATAACGTAAATATATACGGTACAAAAGACATAATATTATGTATTACTATTTCAAACAAGGCCGTTTATTCCGACACTTTTTACAATTTATTGTCCTGCCGTCAGCCAACTACACGAATCTACGTCACAGGATTTATATGACGCAACCGAGGCATAATCCTGGAACCTAAAACAACAGGGTGAAGTTTATTCACGACTATCAATCTCACGACAAAGGGATATCGCGGAACAAACGCCTGAGCGAATGGCCCCGTTTTTGATGACAAAACTGTTTTTGACCTATCGACTGAATTTTTAGGCAAACTTGAATTTGTCTAAAATTTTGGTTAGATTTTTCTTTGATTAATTGGACACTTTAACGCTTAAATTTAATTACAAGCTATGTAGTCCTGTTTTCTAAATAAAAGACTTAAAATGGTTGAAGGTGGTAGAACCCACTATGATTCGACTCCCGTAGCATCACCGCCATGCCTATTCCTGCCTAATAACAGTAGTGTTAAGCGCTGCTATGTTCTGGTTTGAAGGGTGTGGTAAGCGATACGTACTTTTCCGAGACATTCCAGCTGGGTGCTCAGGGGTATTGACGCATCAGTGGCCGACCTTCATCAATAGGAAACTTATCATATCTCAGGTTGATAACAGTGTCCATGGGCGGCAGTAGCCACTTACCATCAGGTGAACTGCATGCTCGTCTGCTACTCTTATATAATAAAAAAGAAACGGTTTTCCATTGACTGAAGAACCCTTTGAACTTATCTTTGCTAGCGACTTAATTTATCGCCAACAAGAATATAAGTGTAACAAAATCTTGAAACCTATAACAATCAAACTCACGACAAAGGGATTGCGAACAAAGTGTAAAGTTCTGAAAGTATAGTCTTCGCAGATTTAATGACAAAACTTTTTTTACTGAACGACTGTACGACATTATTATGAAAATATTAAAATAAATTACTTCTCTGCGAGACTGTATTATGTTACGACTGTCCCACTGCTGCGCACAGGTCTCCTATCAGAATGAAAAGGATTAGGCCATAGTCTACTGCACTGGCCAAGTGCATTTGAAGGTGGTAGAACCCTTTGTGGTTCGACTCCAGCGGCACCACTGCCACACCTATTTACCTTATAACAGCACTCTTAAGCGCTGCTGTGTTCTGGTTTGAAGGGCGTGGTAAGGGAGACATACTTTTCCGAGGCGTTCCAGCTTAGTCCTCAGGGGTAGCGGCGCATCTGGGCCGACCTCCGGTATGAATATCTAATTCTATCTGGAGTCGATTACAGATGTCCATGGGTGGCAGTAGTCACTTACCATCAGGTGGACTGCATGCTCGTCTGCTATTCCGTATTATAAAAAAAACCTACCTTGGAGAACTTTGTTTAAGATACCACATATAGACAGGTTTCCTCGCGGTGTTTTCCTTCACCATTTCCGCAAATGATAATTTCTAATAATATGCACATAACATTTAATAATTAGAAAAGTGCGGGCCAGAAATTTTAACCTCGGAATTCTCGATCGACTAGACTATAACTGCTTCAAAACAAGACCTGTTTAAAGAGTAATCTTGAAACCTAAAACAAGATAATCAATCTCTCGACAAAGGATATCGCGAAACAAACGCTTAAATGAATGGCCTCGCCAATTATAATGACAAAACTGTTTTCGAACTATTGACTGAGGGAGTTTCTACATCAATCCGACCAAGGAATACCTACCAGTCTTGAAATAGAAAAGTTTTATATTTTATATCTCCCGCTTCGTTATGAATTTCACATAATCCATTATAACTCTGTGGCTTCGATATCTGTCTCTGCGTGGTACCTAGCGGCGTTTAAAGGTTTATTTTATTCATAGATAAGTAAAGATTATTCACTCCTAACAAGGAAGTGTTACCAATTTTGACAATTGAAATTGTCGCTGTCATCTATTTTTGTGTATGAAAAATATTAAAAAAAAATGTTTTTAGATCATTTACGAATGAAACGATATTTCTCCGCACTTTTTCTTCGATTTCGTGTTTTTGCACTACTCAACTGCATATGTCGGCATTGTTACGCATAATTACACCATGACAGCCATTAAATGGCTGACACATTTGTCAGACGTTTAAGCCATTTAATGGCTTCCTTCAATTACAAGGCGGTGAGATATCTATACTTATGTATGATTTTATTCCGAAAAATTTAAAACGCAGTTGCAGCTAATTCTGTGTTTTCTAAGGATAAACGATACGTTTACAAGCTAAAATAAAATGTTAGCAAAATGAAATAAAGGATGTCATAAGCGACACGAATTTAAGTAATTTCTGTTTTCTTGCCAAATTATGCATATTTTTAATGCATTACTACCATTGAAAGCTAAGTTTGGAACGCCTCACATAAGGTCTCGCACTTAACCGCACACTCCAAATCAGGAATAGTATGGCTGTGGCGTAACGCACAAGTTTACCACGGTGTAAGTGTTATTTAACTTATGATAGGCGTATAATACGGCGTATAATGTAATTTGTTTACCCATACATTATTTTATAATATGGAGTAGTAGAAGAGCATGCAGTCCACCTGATGGTAAGTGGCTACTGCCGCCCATGGACATCTGTAATAGGCTCCAGATAGGATTAGATATTCGTACTGGAGGTCAGCCACAGATGCGCCGCTACCCCTGAGGACTAACCTGGAACGCCTCGGAAAAGAATGTCTCCCTTACCACACCCTTTAAACCAAAACACAGCAGCGCTTAACACTGCTGTTATAAGGCAGATACAGGTGTAACGGTGGTGCCGCAAGAGTTGAAACACAAAGGGTTCTACCACCTTTTAAAATTAACTTCTGAAAAGTTAAATTATACATCTTATAAAACTCGAACTATTACGTATAAGTGTAACACCCTCTAAAGCCGTCACCATATTTTAATAGTCTGACAAACGCCGGCGCTGACGGCGAGCGCCTTAATTCAAAAACTTTCATCTACTTACGAATCGATTTTAAAACTTTACGGCAACGATTTTTAAAGCTGAATAGACAGTTTTGTTTAAGAAGAAAAGTGGACTTTTATATGAATTTTCTTTGAAAAATTCTGTCTTTATTTGCATGAGTTATTTAAAATTGTCATTTATGTTATCTACTGGTTATCGAATACCTTATGTTACCATGAATTTTGTGAATATGATAATGGAATGTAATAAATATTTCAATGTAATGAGATAAAAGACCAAAATATAAAATCGTTTTAAGTTTCATAAATTGTTTGTTTTGCACGGAGTAGTTAATGTTATGAAGTGATTTTCAAGCAATCAACTCATTATACCCAAAACGTATACCGGGTGTAAAAAACAAATGTAAAAAAATAAAAAGTTTACTGGGGTGTTGCTATTATTGAATATAACACTTCCTATTTTGACAGTCAGTTTAAATGCGGTAAATAACAAGGTATTGCGTCGGTAAAAAAGAGCTGTCAAAAATTATTTAATACTTGTAATCTGGGATCCGGCTGCATGATTTCTATATTTATCTGTTCTAACCATAGGTTCTAACAGATATACTTTTATAATACATAAATTACAAACATTATATACAAATTTTATAAAGTAAAGAAATATAATGTTTCCGATAGAATCTACCGATTTACATATAGAACATATACCTAATTTTAAGGCGTATCAAAATATGGTCGCAAGTATCTCTTTTATTGATATTTTTGTGATATACTTCTAATAAGTATATCAATAACAATAACTATTTATTTGATGAATAAAACAGACGCCATGCCTACTTTAAGTACTATTTTAAGAAGACTGCATATTTATTTATTTTTATTACATGTTTATGTGAGAAAAATATTTTAATTTAAAACCAGATTGATATAGAAATTACACAGTTGGATCTCGTACTACTACAAAATATGAATAAAATATAAAAGCACGAACATTCCATTTATGAAACGGATACACCGGCCTCAATAATAAACAATGAAACTGTTCAGTAGAAAATATCCCGAAACCAATAAAACTTGAAAAATAGTGGCCCATCTACAACATTTGCCTGCGTGTAACGGAATATTTCACAATTGGAACGCAACGAAAATGTTTCCCGCGCATAAATCAACTTGTCAGTGTTGCCGTTATAAATTCGCGGGCCGCCGCCACGGAACGCACCTGACGCTTCTGGCAACATTACCTTGATTGCGAACGCGCCATGCATTTGCGCGCGAACCGAACGTGCAGTCTATCCTTCCAAAATAAATAGACCTCCCTCCCCCCTCTCTGCGTACTGATTAAAACTCGTAGCGGAGTTTCGCTTACGACTCGTGGTGTCCATTTACAATGGTCGGGTACACCATCCTTCACCGAACTTTCTTGCTTTACGTTCTTTATGCATGGCTCTTTGTTTCAGTTTCACAGTAATGAGTCGGAAGTTTCTTGTTATTAGACGCGCTCCGCCGCCATTTTACTAACACACAAGTTATTATCTCAAGTCTAAAGTATTCAAAGAAGTAGTAGAACTAATTTGAGACAACTGAGTGCTCCATTTAAGTGTTCAGAGCGTGATGGCCTTGCTTTATGAATTTCGCATTCCATGCTATACCTATCTGCATTTAAATCAATATATTTTTGAAGCTACGCGCGTTTAAAAAGTATGTAAAAATTGTACGTGTAGGACTCGCGTACGAGGGCATACCCGCGTGACAGCCACGTGACACGTGACATCTCCAGCGTGGTAGACAAAAGACTGCTCCTCAATCTTAGAGGACCCATGCATTCATTACTGAATGAAGCAGTGGACTGATGAGTGGTTTGTTTTATGTCTTTCAATAAACCTCATCAAAACTTTCGCGGCCCACTGTATCTCATTCCGTCTTTCGTCTGCTGACCTGTTTTACGAAACAGAAAAGCCTATCTGATTTATATCTGTTCATATAATGAAGAAGACTCGTAATTCCATCTGCGAAAATATTTACGACGTTCTCGGAATTTATTCGGTGTCTCGTGATTGTGAGAATGTTCTGGACTGTTCTATTAAAACTTTGCACATAACTACAATGGTAATGGTCTTGTCACTTGTGATAATTGGGCTGTGGGTTTGATTTCCGGCAGACAGCATCTAAACCAGATCTACGCAATATTCTATATAATAACATTTAAATACAAATCTTAATACGGTGTAGAATCCTTGAGGGTTGGACTGTTGGTGCGTCACACCACACTTGTTTTAAAACCCTGTAGTGTAGAGCCCTTTGTAGTTCGACTCCGGAGGTACCACTGCCACACCTATTTCTGCCTAATAACAGCAGTGTTGAGCGCTGCTGGGTTCTTTTTTTGGAGACATTCATAAGGGAAACATACTTATCATAGGTTAATCTTCAAAACAGCTGCACCGATTTCAACGGGATATTTGTGCTGTGCTTCCACTATTATGATAGTCTTAAAACTACTTCGCAACAATTCCCTACCAATATGTATGATGGTATGTCTTTAAACAACTGGCAGTTATATATAGCTTAGGTTAATAATAATAATATTTTTTTTAATTTAAATAAATTAAAAAAATAGGACTTCGCTAAAAGATTTGAACCCATGAAATCTCCCGAATATTTGGACTTACATACGGGGGTGAAACCGTGGGCATACCTCGTTACAAATAGGTATAAGCAATAAGCATATCATGTACTAAGGTCGATAAATCACAAAGTTCCACCAAGTTCGAAGGCAAACATACTTGCCTGTACACAAAACACGTGTACCTACCAAGTTAAAGTTGGTGATCAACGTTTTTGCATGTGGATAGACACGTCGGTAAGTTATGGGCAACACGCAACACTAAACTTCCGATCGAGTTGCTCCAAGTTAGAACGTCGAGCTAAGAATACTTAGAGCTGCAAATATTTTACATAAAGTTTAGTATTCAAAAACGTGAATAAATACGTGAAGTCGTGTTGTACCTAGGTCCGAAGTACGAACTCAACGCATTTTCAGACTTATTGAAAATGTTTGTACACTTTCTATTAATACCTAGGTACTGGTGAAGAAAATAAATAAATGCGTACCTGTACCTGAGTGTTTTGTGAAGATGGTAGAGCCCTCCATGGTTCATCTCCGGTGACACCACTGCCACAACTTTCTATCTTATAACAGAAGTGAAACATAACAACCAAAACGTTCTGCTTGTAAGGCACGACGCAACTTAGTATTTAAGGATACAACTGGAAGCAATGCAACTGGTAGTAGGTAGAACCACAGTTTTCCATTTGACCACTTGTTACGATGTTAAACCTACTTGTTTCATTATAGATTCCAATCTAAAACAACATTACCTCTCTGTCCTTAATGTGTGAACGAGAAACATATAAAAAAACGTACTTTTAGGCACATTTTCTATTGAAGCATAACACATAATTCAACTTATTTATCAAACACACGCCTACACCTATGATTACATTTGTTAGGGCTGTTTAGAATCCAGGCACGTACAGAGACTTCCGGAACTTTCATAATTTGCATAATACTATCAACACACTTTCAAAGGACGAAAATTTCTCGGGTTATTATTTTTGAGGTAATAAATTTAGCATAAAAAATCTTTGAAATTAATTTATTTTGACCGCAGGGTAAACTGGACAAGTAGTAAGTTTTTATGTAAGTATAGTATATCGAATACCAATCCAAAAAATATTAACAACGTTTCATTGCATTTCAGACCTTTTCTGAAATATCATATTATTGGATTGTAAATTTGTGTATTTTTTTAATATACAAGTGAAAAACAACATGCAATCAACCCGATGGTAAGTGGCTCCTGCCGCCCATGGACATCTGTAATAAACCCATATTAGTCCCACGTGAGGTGATCCAAAATGCGTTGCTAGTGCTAGGTACTTGAAAACTAAGATAGAACTCCTCGCATAAATATG
The DNA here is from genome assembly GCA_014595695.2 of Epargyreus clarus clarus. Classification (NCBI taxonomy): domain Eukaryota; kingdom Metazoa; phylum Arthropoda; class Insecta; order Lepidoptera; family Hesperiidae; genus Epargyreus; species Epargyreus clarus. The sequence goes on along the minus strand of JACTTY020000016.1, from coordinate 2,813,607 downwards.
TTTCTCTTACTCATAGATTAATGAAGATTGCTCACTCTTAACAAGAAAATGTACCCAATTTTGAGAATTGAAATAGTTGCGTAAAAAAGTTTTGCCACGTCTCCTTGCTAAAATGTCCCTAAAATATTTGAAATAATTATTTAATTATTACGTAAATTACGCAGTATTAGTTATCTATTCGTAAATTTTCTCTAAAAAATTTTTATTTGTCAAGAATTCAAAAAAAGAACTAACTAATAAGCCGTTTGTGGCTTCATTCAATTTTAAGGCGGCGAAGTATCTTTACTAATCTATGCTCTTACTATACTCTTCAAATCAGAACACTGCAGAATTTAACAATGTTGATATTAGACGGAGGAGGAGCGGCGGGGCTATTCCAGAAACCGAACTTCTAAGAGTTCAACCATCTTTAGTACCGCAGACGTTTCTCTGCAAATATGTAAAATATATCTATCGGTATTTACTACATTTGTAGCTCTCAGTCGGACTGACACGTCGCGAGACGCCCTACGTTGTCAATATCGGTTAATTTGCTTCGCGAACTACGCTATTGGCTGCCAACTACGGTATTCAAGTGACTTATCTTGTATGACAAGTATGACTTTATATTTGTATCTCGCTCACACTATATGGAGAATAAGCAAGCCAACAGAAACGCCATTTTGATATATATTTTTTATTGAAGCACTATGTATCTTTATTTGTTTTTTTACAGAAAATCGATGGTACTCTTGTTTGGCACAGACCAATCACAATTTGGTGGCAGAATGCAATTATTACAATCTCAAATTAAATATTAATAATCTTTAATCAGATTTGGAATGATATGCCCACATTTTTCTCAGTTGTGAAAAATAAATTAAATTTGAAGTTTATGACATCTTTCTCGATGAAGTTAAGAAGTATAGAGTAGTTAAGAGAATTAAATTAGAATTTGATTATATTCTAGCTCTAGGAATATTTGACGGGTCGGTTATAATATGGTTAGTCACTTTACTAAATAAATTAAATTCCGAGAAGTAGTTATATTATGTGCCGTAAGACTCGTATATGGAAATTACTAAAGTAATTTCCACAAGTAGGTAGGTACATTTTTTAGTTCACAACAAAATCTTGTTTTGAACAAACATATCCATTTCAGACAACAAGGATAGAATGGTGGGCATATATGCTAATGGTATTAAGCATGTTTGTCCTATGTCTCTTCTTAAACTTCGTAGTGAAAAAAATAAATGGTAATTCAATCTATTATTTTTATAAATCTTCTTTTATTAAGAATATAAATTAAAACTCACCATAGGCATAATAGGCATTATAGGCTTTATTAGTAGGTACTTTTTTTAGTTTTAGAATCTTTGAAAACATTAAAAACAGATTTAATTTACATAATAAATAGATTCACTTCAATAACTTTCTATATCTAGACATATAAAGTAGATAAATGTCCCTAAATTGGCATGACATCCTAATATAACTCTTATATATTTTACAGAGGCTCGTATAAACGAAAGGTTTCTCAGACTACAAGAAAAATCCTCTAAAAATTGTAGCACGCAAGTTCAAGAGCCTGTACCAATTGAATCATCCCCAACAGAGATCAATAAACAACCTCCCGACTGTATTCCCGACGGAATATCCTTCGTTTATAATAAAGAAGATAATCTTAACAATGCGCACGGCAAATCAGGAGCTAATCTACCCAACGAATCTAATTCGGCATCACAATCAAAAATAGATGCGGCTAATTCCAAACTCAATTTTCTTGGGGCTATTTATACTGACTTGCTGCCTCCTAAAGAAGTAAACGATAAGACCGAACCGATTCAAATTTGTGATAACGGTAATAACAAGATTTTTAAGGAAATTACGGACATGAAATTGGCCTATAAGTATGAGAGTAAACCTACGAATTAAATAAGGTTCGGTTTAAATAAAAATAAATTGCTATGAGAATCTTTCATTTAAATAAAGTGCTTTAGAAAAAAGGTATAAGTATATAATGAATCCAGGCGGAATAGAATTGTGTTCTTCTATTTCGTGGTAATTTGTTTAATTAAAGATAAATATGGCGGGACCCCTTGCTCACACAATATTGTTATCCAGCAGATCACACCTATGAATGCAAAAAAAATTAAAATATCTGCAATTTTCGTCTTTTGCTGAACTTTTAGCATTATCAATAAATAATATGAATGATATAAAGTTCTCGACTCGCGTCCGTTTGCTTATGAATATTTTCAACATGCTAATCTCTAAATCAATGAACAGATTTCGATGCAATTTTTCATATTAGCTTTACTACATTTAAATCGTATGTGCCCAGAAATAGTTAAAAAAGTAATTTGTTTCCGATTACATCAGTGTTGATAAGAATTATCCTTACGACTAATAAATGAACAATTTTAAACTTTGAATAAAGCTCGGGAATAACGTGGCAATACATTAGAATCCAAGTTTAAAAAATCTAATTTAAAATGATTATTGACATACTCATAAATGGCAATATGATAGTGACGTTGACATTGACATGACAGTGACGCTACGCACAATAAAGTTGTTCTTCGTTCGTTTCGTTTGTAAATTTATTTGTTTTTGCCGGGAATAAATTTTAAATATTGTTTTTTCATAGAATACTTTTTTATATTTTCCTTAAAACAAAAGCAATAAGAAATGAGCATATACTGTATTTAAACGCAATATATTACTGTTATTTTTTGAAATAATACAGAATGACTTCGATTATAAAGTTGCACTGTCTCTCGGGTGCCGGAGATGAGACTCCGCCGTGCTATGTGCTGCAAGTGGACGAGTTCAGGTTCCTTCTGGATTGTGGCTGGGATGAGAAATTCGATATGGAGTTCATAAATCAGCTTAAGAGGTTAGTTTGAGGTTATATTTTGGTACAGTTCCAACACATCACTATCTTATTTTTGTATTGTAATTCGTTTTTATTGTATATATTGGATTATTTCTATTAGCAAGAAAATAATATAGAGATATTAAATAATATTGAAAATGTCTTCTTCGGCCATAAAACACAGCTGTGGATTCTCTAAGAAAACTTTCAAAGTGTATAATATCTACCAGTTTGCAACTAACCAACATGTCGGTTTTCTGTCTAAAGCATTTTCTTTATAGGAAGATACCAGTGGCTTACAAGAATTGGTTAATATTGACGCGTAGTTTTCCCTATCTATATTCTAAAAAAGTTCAATTTCATCAGTTTAAAAATAAACAAGTTTTTGATTAACAATGGCAATAGAAAACATTTGTAAAATATGACATTCTTTACTTTCCAGGCACATAAACAGCATAGATGCAGTACTCCTATCTCACTCAGACCCACTACACCTTGGAGCCCTGCCCTACGCAGTGGGCCAGCTTGGCCTCAGCTGTCCCATATATGCCACACTACCTATCTACAAGATGGGACAGATGTTTATGTATGACCTGTACCAGTCTCATAGGAATGTGTCAGATTTTGAGCTTTTTACTTTGGATGATGTGGACTCTGCTTTTGACAAGATTACGCAGTTGAAGTATAACCAGAGCGTTGATATGAAAGGTAAAAAGAGTTAAATATCTTCAGCTACGTACATGTATACATATAATTTAAAATGTACCAATACTAACTCAAAATGTTTATTTCATACAACATACAACAGAGTAAATTTTGATGGCATTTTCCTGTAAATTATTGTATAATAACTCTAAATAGAGCTTATATCCAACCCATGGTAATATGAGAAAACTTAGACTATATTTCCACATATGTCATCTGCCTCATAACAACCTAGGTGAAATCTTAATTTATTTCAACTGTATTACAGATTATATTAGATGTCCATTGTGTAACTAAAATTTTTATTTTGCAAATAAGCATTAACAAAAAACATGTTTTATTTGAATATCCAAATGAAACTGGTTTGTTTTCTGATTTCAGGTAAAGGTTTAGGTATCCGCATAACACCATTGCCAGCGGGCCACTCTCTTGGTGGCACTGTGTGGAGAATTGCAGCTCCTGGTGAGGAAGATATAGTGTATGCACCAGATTTCAACCACAAGAAAGAGAGACATCTCAATGGGTGGGTAAAGTAGCATTCTAGCTAGCTATTTTAAGCACTCTTGTTTTGTAATAATTACTAGTTACTTAAGATAGGCTTCTTTGGAAACAAACTTATTGGATTCCATGCTAAAAAACAATATTTTTGAAAGTCTAATTATGCAGTTTTAGTTATTATTAAAACTCCTTTCAGAATTTTTCCTTATTTATAGTATAGTCTAAGACTCTAGGTATTATCAAACCACAATCCTACATGTATAAAATTGGTTTTATGATCATTACTATACAGATTCTTTATTTGAATTTGTTGTTAGCTAAAACACCTCTATAGATTATTAAGAAACAAGCTATTTTCAAAAATGTTTATTTGAAAATCATTCTGTACAGATGTGAGATTGAGAGAATAATGAGGCCATCCCTATTACTTCTTGGAGCCATGAATGCTGACTATGTCCAGCAGAGAAGAAGGTTGAGAGATGAAAAACTTATGAGTAAGTGTTTTAAAAATAACAATTAATTGGCACATCTATTACATGAACATACTTGAGTTTTGGTTCGACAATTTAAAATATATTTATGATTAATCATCCTGTTTTGTCTTTTATCGTCATCCTAAAACTATCAACCCACCAAAGGGGTAATGGCGCATTTGTGGCTGACCTCATGTAGAAAACTAATCTTATCAGGGGTTGATTACAGATGTCCATGGGCAGCAGTAGCCACTTACCAACAGGTAGACATTACAGTATAAAAATCCAATAGCTCTGAATGGTGTATCTATTTAAGATTATCTTTTAATACCTACCTTTATAATATTTTGTAGGTATATAATGTTATACTTTTTACTAATATTCCAGCAACAATCCTAAGCACTCTCCGAGGGGGTGGCTCGGTCCTGGTGTGCACAGACACTGCCGGGAGGGTGCTCGAGCTAGCCCACATGCTGGACCAGCTGTGGAGGAACAAGGACTCTGGGCTTGTGGCCTATTCGTTGCTACTCCTGTCCAATGTTAGCTACAATGTTGTGGAGTTTGCAAAGTCTCAGGTGAGCTTTGAATTTATAAATGCAATCTATTGAAGTGTTGGAATCTTAAAAATTTAGAAAAAGTAAAAAAGGAGAGTAATTGGAGTCATACCTGCAGGCAACCACAAAGTTTGCCACCCATTACAATTTGTGTCTTTGCATACTCTTCTAACCAGAATACAGAAGGTTTGTATCATCATTATAACAAAGTTAAAATATCACGGCAGTTGAATATTTTCTATTAAAACATGCTTGTTTGCACTCTTCTTACACTCATACTATATACTACCTAAATTACCTTCGTAACTCATACTTTACGAAAGCACTATGTATGACAATCTGATGTCAATATTACTGATGTAACAAACCAATCAATTATCATTTTAAATATATTCCAGATCGAATGGATGAGCGACAAGTTAACCCGCGCGTTTGAAGGTGCTCGCTCTAACCCATTCGCGCTACGCCACCTGCAGCTATGTCACTCGGTCATCGAGGTCACGCGCACGCCGGGGCCTAAAGTGGTCCTGGCCTCTTTCCCCGATCTGGAAACTGGGTTCGCGAGGGATCTGTTCTTGCTGTGGGCTCCATATCCTCAGAACTCTATTGTGCTGACTGCGAGGTGAATTTGCAATTGTTTTATTATGTCATGAAATTATTAAATGTCCTATCTCAACAAATAGATGTGAAGATAGGACTCAGGGGCACGCTTCGAGAGCGGCTTTTGTTCAGCAGCAGACTAGTAGTGGATTAAGGGCGACTAAGAGAGAAAGTTAGAATATAAAACACTGGGTGGTCAACAGCAACCATTTTTATGTGACTGTACACAAAATCCTATATATGCCTAGAGCATACATACACTGTACAATGCTGCTCAAATTATAATCTTATGAACTAAAAGTATGCAGACAAGATGCGTATGAACACTGTCACCGTAAAATGACAAGATCTATCCAGTGAAATCATTGCGTATTTAAAATAACACTAAGTGTCGAAAATTTTAATCATCTTTTCATAATTATTGTGTTTTCGTAAAAAATACGAAATTTGTATATTCAATCGCGCCTCAGAATAATTTAAAATCCTTTCTTAAGCACACCTTTTCCTCAGAATATATAAAATGTATTAAATATTTACAGAACCTCCCCCGGCACCCTAGCGCGGGACCTCATCGAAAAGGGCGGCGACCGCACCATAGAACTGACGGTGAGCAAGCGAGTGCGGCTCGAGGGGGAGGAACTTGAGGAATTCCTACAGCAACAGCGGATGAAGATTAATAGCTCTGTCAAGTATGTAACGTAGCATTTTATATCATTTTAATTATAACTATACTGTAGGCAGGCTACCTCATGGAAAAATATCTATCTATTTAGGTATGAAATATGTACCGCTCGTCCGATACTCAATGAACAAATTGGATATCAAAAAGGCAGCAAATAACTTAAGATTTTCTGTGGGACACTCTATATCCACACCTATATCTGCATTTTAAAGAAATATAAAATTGTCGTGTGTTTGAAGAGGTTGCTATGTGTATTTGAAAATAATGTAACATATCATATGATGCGTCTAAATTGTGCTAAGAGGTGAAACAAGGTATAATATTAAACAGTCTGGTTTTTATGAATATATTAATTGTTTGTTAGTTTTTATCGAGCTTCAAATGACAATAGTGTTAAGAACTCATGCAGGCAGGCATTCATGCAGGAATTTTGTGGATATAAGTGTTTTGTGTCTTTTTATTATAATTTCGTTGAGTTGCAATTCACAAGTTTCTACTTCAAAACAGGGAAGAGGCATAACACATAGGACAGGGGGGGATAATATTTCGTCTCTCATTTCAAAAACGTGATTCACCAGGGAGGAGGCCGGCGGCATATCCTCGGACTCGGAGTCCGAGGGCGAGCTGGAGATGTGGGTGGTGACGGGGCGGCACGACATCCCGGCGCGGGGCGGCGCGCGGCCCGGCGGCTGCTTCAAGGCCAACAAGCGGCACCACGCCATGTATCCCTGCCCCGAGGAGCGGACTAGGGCGGATGACTACGGGGAACTTATACGAGTAAAGAACACATACACACATACTAACTCACATGCGCCTGGACACACATTCAAAGGTTTGCTTTTGGCAAAGGAAGATCTCCCGCCGGGTTAGGAGATCGGAGCTTGTATATATGCAGGATATTTAGAAAACTTCGATAGCGTAATTCAGAATACTTGTGGCGCCATCTTTTGTTGAGTAGCGGGAAGTAGCCACACGCTTATTATTTTTACATAAAAATAAAAGTGCTCTTGCAGACAGATTAACGTGCATGTTGTTACTCAAACAGATGCATATATAATTATATGCTTGCTCTTTAGCATTACTATCGAAAAATATTTTTGAATGTAATTAATATGTTAGCGTTTATCACAAAAATAATTACCCTAATTTATTGTGAGTATGTTGATACGACTAAATTACCACTGCTTATAAAAGACCATTTTTGCATTTGACCTTGTATCCATTCATTGATTTGTATTATTATTTACAGCCGGAAGACTACAGGTTAGCTGAAATTGTAGACGCTGAAGGCGAGATTAGAGATGTACCTCCTTTGCCGCCGGTCAAGGAAGACCCTGATGGTGAGTAATCTGACTGTTAAATTCCTGTATGTTCATATTATATTATAAACCTATTACAGTTCCACTTCTGGGTACGGATCTGAACTTAAAGTGAATTAAAGCTTTAGTCATCTGCGCTGGCTAAGTGTAAGTTGATGGTAGACTTCACACACTTTTGAGAACTTTTTTTTAGAAGTGCGTACAGAGGTGCGTATTTAAGATTAATACGTAGTACTTGCCAAGTTTCTGACCACTAGGTTATGACGGCTATCATAAACATCTTTAATAAGAGTCCCTATAATTTAAAATTGGCGTTATTTCCAGAGGAGATGGCGGAGATCCCGAGCAAGTGCGTGTCGTCGGTGCGGCAGGTGGCGGTGAAGGCGAACGTGCAGTACATCGAGCTGGAGGGCCGCTGCGACGGCGAGTCGCTGCTGCGCGTCGTCGCGCACGCCAAGCCGCGCGCCGTCGTCGGGCTGCGGGCCGCCGCGCGCGCGCTGCTCACGCTCAGGTGACGGGGCGGGGGGTGAGCGTGCAGTCCACTCTGAAGTTGTTGCGTGCAGGTGTAGTCAGACAACCAATGCGGTCAAACACAACTACGAGCATATACTCCGTAGCAACAGTAATAACACACTAACGCAGGTATGCACCCGCGGGCAGCGGAGGGTGCTGAGGGGGTACCGCGTCGTAGGTCGTATTGCTGGTAGTCAAGTAAAGGCCGACGAGGGAGGCCAAGGAGAACAGAGAGAGCAAGCGTGCTGCTGTGGTAGAAAGATACGGCGGTGGTAGACTTTGCGTCGTGTTGGACTCTCAATTATTCGAGCGACGGTACTCGCCGGAAGCCATTGCTTACAATCGCCGACGAATATCGTCGCCTGTCGTTAGCTACTGTTTTACAAATTATATTACATAAACAATATTTATAAAAATTACTTCTACTTTTCAGTAAACACTGCGAGACTGAAGGTATAGAGAAGATTTTCACGCCAAACAGAGGTGATACCGTCGATGCTACTACAGAGTCACACATTTATCAGGTAATTATTGTTTTCTGTTATTGATTTCTATTAAATTTGCGATCATCGCATGAGAGTTGAAATATTCAAAACTTACTATAAACAGAATTAAAAAAGTCACTGAAATCGACTTCCTCTCACGAGCTAGGTTGCATATTGTTTGCCGAAATGCAACGTAGCACGGTTCTGTTATTTTTAGGTTAAAATATAAGTCATGTTGAATTGAACATTTAAATTAATACTTTTTTAGTTGTATAATTTTTAAATATTTTGTGTGTTTATACAGGTGAAACTGACGGACAGCCTGATGAGTGGTGTGGCGTGGCGCTCGGCCGGCGACACCGAGCTGGCCTGGCTCTCCGCCCGAGTCGCCGCGCCCAGGGCAAGAGACGCTGGACACGGTACGCATAAATCTTTTGGTTTCTTTTTTATGTAAAGTAGTAGTGGCAGACGAACATGAAGTCCACCTGATAGGAAGTGGCTACTGCCGCCCATGGACATCCGTATTCAATCACAGATAGAATAAGATACCTGCCTAAGGTCGGCCACTGACGCATCGTAAACATGCGGGCTAAGTTGAAACGTGAAAAGTGAAGAAAGACACTTACCATACTCTTCAAACCAAAACAGCGCTTAACAGTGTTGTTATTAGACAGAAATATGTGTGGGTGGTGCCACCGAAGTTGAACCTCAAAGGTTTTTTACCACCATTAAAATTATATGTCATTGAGGTAGTGTAAAGTACATCGTGTTGGCGTACGTCATCTCATTGTTCTGTCTGGGCAGAGATAGAACCTGAAACCCTTTGTGCGTCAAACCGGTAGTGGCTATTCCGTCACTTTGCTTTAAAAAAACATACATCCGAATACACAACCTCATTTTCGTTTAAAAACTAAACACTTTACAGACGAGACCCCACTAGACACCGTGATGTCGCTCGAGGCGGCGCGGGGCACGGCACACGCGGCGACGTTCGTGAACGCCCTGCGGCTGTCGGAGCTTCGCGCCGCCATCGCGCGGCACGGGCTCGCGGCCGAGTTCGTGGCCGGAGCGCTAGAGTGCTGCAACGGTACCATCGCGATACGAAGGGTGGGTGGACTTCCCAGATTTTGATCCTTATAAGCAACACTATCAGAAATTGTAATAATATAGAAGGTGTACTTTTTTTTCCAAATGAACTCGTTCGATTCCCGGCTAGGCAAAAAGTTATTTTGAAAAAGTAATGATGCATTTTCAATTTTTATCAAAATCGGCCTCGTAACTCCTTTCAGCATTTTTCGCTAATCTTTATAGTTTCGGATTTGGCCCTGAAGGCCTGTTTGAAGAATTCACCCTGTATATTATGTCTAGATTAGGAGTTGAGTTTACAAATTCATAAAAAAATGCTGTAAAATCAACATTTGTAATCGTATCAGGAGACAATGCTTTTAGGAATCAGTAAGGTGAAAAGATTGACATTTAACAATTTCTTCATACAAGACATTGGTAAATTTCGATAGGTAGTAGGTAAAAAAGAATATATTGATTATTACTAACGGGAATACCTGTTATCAATCGAGAAATCGATCATTGAAATCGAGATCTCGACAGCACGATCTACGTGCATTACAACGAAAAAAAAATTTTCGAAGTGACCACTTATTTTTTTTTTAAGATACAAATTTCAAATGTTAAATATGTATTCAAATTTTCTATTTATTTCAGTTGGAGAACGGCCGCGTGGCGCTAGAGGGCGTGCTATCGGAAGAGTATTACAAAGTGCGAGAACTCTTGTACGACCAATTTGCTATTGTCTGATCTCTGTAAGACTGTTAAGAATACCGTGACGATAAATATTGTTTTTATACACGCTTTTAATTATCGAACCTCGCCACCGCCACCACGTATTTGAAAACACCTAACGAAATGAAATGGCTGCAAGAAAAATGGTACGGCAGCAACGGCAAGCAGTTGAATTGAACTGTTTGTTCTAAATAATAATTAGCAGCCAAAAGAAATGTTTTAAATAAAGAGTAAACAAATTATAACTGAATCTTTAACATTTTGTTTCATCAAATCACTATATTTTTACGTAGTTCTGTTTCTTTTATATATTAATGTTATCTCGATTGTTTTAGTTAAAAGTATTGTCACGTATTTAAGGTTAATGTTAAGATTCAATGATGTAAATAGATGGATAAATAAATATGTTTAATTAAAGGTATTTTCTTTTCATTATTAATATGAGTAACTTCGTGTTAACTAGAAGTTTACAGTTTCATAACATTAACATAGAACATTATGACATTGTCCCTGTAGTTCCGGGACCAGAATAAGGCTACGGTATCCTCTGCCTGTCGTAAGAGGCGACTAAAAGGGGGCTTCCGGGGTTGCGGACGGCAAGAGTGGGAGCTCGAACCGCCCGGCCAGCGACCCCGGGAAGGACGGCGGTATGTGTGGTCGCATACCGTCGTGCACACCAGACGGTGTGGTGAGTATCAAGCTCACCTGGGCGGAGCCCGACGGGGCACAGCGCTAAGAGGACTCCGGTTGCGTTCCGTTGGAGATCCCGGAGTCCTCTACGCAGCGCCGAGGACGGCCACCGGGGGGGTTTTAGTGCGGTAAGAGTCCCACATAACCCCGTGTCGCTCCCACGACACCGGGTACCTTTTGAAGGTTTCCCCCTCGTTAAAAAAAAAAAAAAAAAGGACATTATGACATGTATGAAATGAAATGCTGAAAGGCCAATAAACATACACATAATTTACAACTTCCTTTATTTGTAGAAATAAAACATTTTACCCGAACGCAGGCGTCACACGCCCGCGCACATCTCGCAGTAATAGCAGATCAAATACTAAACAAATATTTTTTTAATCAATAAACTTAACTATTCTGGCACATCTCACTTTTGTACAACTCTCACACCCTGAGACTATCACCACACTACATCTAAAACATTAAAACCTATAAATAGCTGAATATTCTTAACATAAGAATAACTACAACAGGACACTTTAAATTAAATCACTGGAAATTATATTATATACACAGTCATTGATCGCTTCCACGTTAGTCACGACCAGTTACAAGATCCATCAAAATATTACATACGGCGTGTGGGAGCCGAACTTGGCGCCGCACTACCGCGCGCCCAGCTCGCGTGTGATGTACTATATCTAATCTAATTTAACAATATGCCCTTTTGATAGATGCTATAACTGGGGGAACGCTGCTTTTATGATTGTATCCCGATAACAACCTTACTTTTATTGGGAACTATAACAACTATTAAATATTGCTTAAGACTCTTCAAATATCGGGGTACCCTTCACAAAACCAGCACACGTTATACGTACGATCAGAAAGTAATTGCAAAATTGACGATGTAATATGTATACAAACGGTATACAAAATTTCTTTTACAAATTCTATTATTACATTACAATGTAAACTACTCTATTCGCGTGAAAATCGGTACAAATTGTATAAACATGTCACAGCAACTCTTCTGATCGTTGTCGGTAGGTACATAAATATTACAATATATTTGTTAATATATTCCACGTATAGATCACTTTCAGTGAATGGTAACAGGTCAATGAGGTATTTGTTCCATAATACTGTTCCACTTTTATTAAATCTATTCAAATATATAACGATTATACATGTACGTACAATATAATATGCATTAATTACATTTCGATCGAATAACGTCACGATTATTAAAATTCATTTCCACACATAACGATTCAGGATATAAAAGTCTATGTGTTGTATATGAATAATATATACACTTTTAGTGGAACAGTCTATAAATAGATAGATTACATTGTTAGAAAATATGTATAACTATGTGTGTCACTAATAATATGTTATTTATGTACGGTCGAAGCACCCGGTAGCTAAAAATTGCGTGAGCCACAAACGTCCAGTATACGCGCGTACAAACTGACAAAATAACACTTTAACGTCATATATATTATACATGTCTAGATTAGGAGTTGAGTTCAGAAAATCGTCAAAAAAATACTGTAAATTCAACATTTGTAGTTGTATCGTAAGGTCAAGACAGGAGACAATTTTTAGGATGCAGTAAAGTTAAAAGTTTGTTCCGGAACAATATCTAGACATATATAACATTTGTTTAACATATACATAAGAGCCGAAAACGGCGCCCGCTTCACCGACTACTACGATATAGGGACAGTCGAGGAAACAATGACTTGGGACAATTACTTCATCAATACATAATAAGTTATCAAAGGGGAATAATCAGACACTCTCTTATTGTGGCTAATCAATGCAAATTTTGGGGGGCCTGGTCTGATCACTATGTATCAAAAAAATTATAACACCTTAATTTCTCATATATAATAATTTCGTGATCAATACTTTGAAATATAAAATGCTGGCGCCATCTATGAAAAAATATGAACCACTCCCTTTAAAAACATGAAATTAACTGTAAATGCAAAACAAATGAAAATGCAGGCAGCATATATCAGCCAATTACTTAAATGTAGGACCCAAAATAAACAACCATGTGTCTGACCATCACAAAACTTATCGAGACTGTAAATCAACGGGTCCTGTGATTCGGTGCATTTTTGATTTAATATTTCGGAGATATTTCTATATACATCTATTTGAATATTAAAAAGAAACAATTCATCAATTGTTTTAGATAGTTCATGTTTAAAAAAATATTTTTTAAATAAATTTGAACGTTAATCTCCCTGGATTGTTTCCTCGACCATGAGTTATCTCCGAACCTTATCACACAGTAAAACTAGAATATACCTTTAATATTATACAAAAATAGTAACAAGTTTTGTACTAAATCCGTCCATGTTTTGTACATTAATGGCGCGGGGGCGCGACTTCACCCGCCCGAGACACGTCGGAGTTGATGTAAACCACTTTTATTAACAATCTAGTTATTATTCTTCTGCACACAACACGATTTTCTCTCCTCTCAAGATAAAATAAAGACAAGTCTTTACCTCAAAACATTTTTTAGACATTCAATTCTCTCCTCTGTGACGCAATAGCCTCCAGTGAATAATATAAAAGATAAATAATAAATTCAAATAAAAAATGTATTATAAAATTCCAATTTTTAAAACTCATATTCAGCTTCAATACAGTAATATTGCAGTAAACAAACAGACCTATCATGTGTTCAGTTCCAATATAATAAAAAAAAAATAGGAAACTGAAAGAAAATGACGTTACTTATGTGTTACTTATTAAAATTGCGTGGTATACGCTCAACTCCAACGTACACGGTTGAAAACACTTCACAGCCATAAACCGCAGATCGTTGACCTGAACAAACACACACACACCTAACAATTGTAAACCGAAACGGTAAATGCATAAACATATCGCATCCGAGCTAAGCTGATTGATATGTCCACTCCGACTCACTGAACAGTCGCGGCCCCACGTAAGTCTTGTCACTACACATTACGCCACAAACTTCATAACGTACTTTGCAAATACGTGGAAGCTTGTTGTAGTCTCGTCTGCAGCGGCCTTCAGCTCTTGACCCCCGGAGATCCCTCGAAGATATGATAGAAGCCCCTCTACCTTATTTATATACAACATATCAGGTATCATCATTTCTGATGGTTGTTTATCTTGATTTAAGGAGATCATTCATCTTCATACTTATGATATAATGTGATGTGTCCTGCAGACCAGCGTATCTCCATTTTCTCTCTCTTAAAGGCTGTCCAAAGACATTGGACGCCAGTACGCGTTTACAAGGTGTGACTGCTATCAACTATTAAACATGCATGTAGTTGATGGAGACAGGTTTGATGCATATAGCCGTCGCTGAAAGAACAGAGTTGGCGCTGCAACAAGCTTTTATAAGGAGAAACAAAGGCATAACAGCTTAATGAAGGTAGGGACTTGAAGATTTGCGGACCGCTGTTGATAGACGAGACAGTAGCGTACCGTCCATTTGCTGAAGAAAGTGGCGCCATCTTTTAACGAGTTGAGAACATAGTATCTTTAACGTACGTAGCATGTGGTTGCGATAGGCCTTGAGCATCTAGACGTAGATATTGAGAAGTGGCGCCATCTCTTATCGAATTCAAGATGTTAGCGGCAACTAAGAGACAGTATCTTCAATATTCAGTCGACGGTAGGCCTAGTGTGATGACGTGAATAGCTTTTACCTTATACAGTTTCTTCGTCCCGTCGACAGCGAGGTTGCGAAAACGTTGCGATTCAGCGCGTTCCCAAGAGATAATGTCTTTGACGTACTAAAGACGGCCGGGAAATCTTCGAAATCAACCTAACTCGAGCATGTCTACGTAGTTTGATTCTGAAGGATGTGGCGCCATCTCCTTGCGAGTAGATAATGTTGCTACCAGACAGTGGCGCCATGTCTACCAGCGTCGACAACGTCGCTACCAGACAGTATGGCCTACCGCAAACAGGTCTCGAGCATCTCTACGAAGAATTTGTTCATGGGTGTAGAGCTTATTCGTGAAGAAAGTGGCGCCATCTCTTAGCGAGTAGAAAACGTTGAAACCGGACAGTGCGGCCTACCGCAGACAGGCCTCGAGCATCTCTAGAACGTAGAGCTTATTCCTGAAGAAAGTGGCGCCATCTCTCACAGCTCACAGTACATCGAGGTGGTACGTACCTACCGCAGATATGCCTCGAGCATCTTGACGAAGAGCTTATTCGTGAAGAAAGTGGCGCCATCACTTCCAGCGCGGACAACGTTGCTACCAGACAGTAATGCCTACCGCAGACACACCTCGAGCATCTCTAGAGCGTACAGCTTATTCGTGAAGAAAGTGGCGCCATCTCTCTCAACAACGTTGGTACGAGACAATACATCGAGGCGGTGTGGTACGGGCCTACCGCAGACAGGCCTCGAGCATCTCCACGAACAGCTTGTTCATGGGCGCGCGGCGGTCGCGGTGCACGGCGGCCCAGAAGCGGCGCACGGCCACGTCGGCCAGCCGCAGCGCCGGCAGCACCAGCAGCAGCTGCTGCAGCGCCGCGTTCGCGTTGTACGGCCTGGAACGTACACAACTGTTGTAATACACTTTAAAGGTGGTAGAAACCGTTGTGGTTCGACTCCGGCCGCAACACCGCCACACCTATTTCTATTTATAACAGAAATGTTAAACGCTGCTTTGTTATGGTTTGAAGGGTGTGGCGGCTAAAGGAGACTTTTCCGATTACAGATGTCCATGGACGGCAATAGCCACATTCCATCAGGTGGACTGCATGCTCGTCGGCTACTCCTACGTTATATAAAAAATGCAAAGAACGATATGGCTCGCTGGGAAAGTACCATCGATAACACCTATAATACTTGCGTTTCAGTGGCTAGAATGCCAGCTCAATAGTGTCAAATCATCTGTGATTGGCTTCAGATAGAACCTGTTCTATGTATATGCAGTTGATTTCATCTGAAACATCGTCCATCATTATCGCTCTTGGACAAATGTCCAAGTAATAAACATTCACTATAGACTGCAAGATCGCTACTGTAAAGTTATAAAAAAAGTCCGTAACTATTTCAATAGTTCGTTTTTCTTCATCGACCCATTATTATCTCACTACTGGATACAGGCCTTCTCTCAGTGTGATGGTTAATACAATGTTAACTTAAACTGAATCCAAATTCTAAACTAAAGAAAAATATATAATTGGTAAAACTATGCACGTTTTTATGCCGCAAATCAGAGTTACACTTGTTATAATGACAGTGTAAAACATTTGTTTCTATTTTAAAGTTGTAGTTAGGGAGAGATACTTATACATCTTTCACGTTCAGGATTTCAATTTTGAACCGTCAGCATAGACGGTTGAGTTTTATTAAACGATCATTAAGCTATAACTACGTTTATTATTTAAATATTCTTTAAACTCGAAATTCAGATATTTATTCAGTCGCGGGCATTTCTAACCATATTTCCTACATGGAAAAGTGTTCTGAAAGTTGAAACGCGGGTTTTTGGGACTAAAAGTTTGGCGCGGATTCTACCACCATAAAAATCACTCATTTCCTTTACAAATTAAACACAGACGTCCAAACGGTAAGGGTCCGTTCATACAGACCGGCTCGGAGAGCATCGGCCCGCATTTTTCTTTTCACACAGACCGGATCGTATACGCTTGGAATTGGCCGGAACGGAGCCGCCAACTATTTCACATAGACCGGCTGGTAAAGATCTAAAAGCGGATGCGCTCGCAATAGGAGCCGATATGCTGCGCGAGGAATAATGAGCACGCAGCTAGATCCGGTCGGATCCTCTTATTATTTCACACGAAACGCGTTCAAGTATTGTTAATGACAAAAGAAGTGCACATGCAAAAATAAACCTTAAATCTGTTTCCAACATGATAAAAATCTGCTCTCCTCTCCGAGCCGGTCTGCGTGAACGGACCCTAAAACGGTGATCAGCCCCCCACCTGAGCGCGGAGACGGCGTCGTTGAGCGCGGCGAGGATGGCGTCGCGGAAGCGTCGCAGCGCGGCGTGCTCGTCGATGCGCGCCTCCGAGTTGGCCAGCGCCAGCGCCTTCAGCAGGTAGCACTCCTCGCGCAGCGCCGCCGCGCGCTCCAGCCGACGCGTCACGCCCGAGATCTGTACACACATACAAAGGAATCATTAATATAACGCTCAATTTATTTTTGACGTATTTTTTCGAGCATGCATACCACCTGATGGTAAGTGCCTACGGCCGTCAGTAAATATAATGTAATCAACCCAGATGAGATTAAATTCATATTTGACGCGCAGAGGTTCCCGGTTTGATCCCCGGCAAGACAGATACCTGAATGAGGAATTTTCTATTTCTGGGTTTGGATGTTTGTGTATATCTTTGTGTGTATGTCTTCGTGTATCCATAGGACCCACGATACAGTGAATCCTAGTGATTGTAGAAAGCGTTTTTTTTTTCTTTTTTTCAGGTTGACCTTCGATGCGTAGCTACGCATAGAGAAATACAATATAGTCCTCAACACAATTTAGTCCTCAAGGGTTGCCTCGGAATGCCTCGGATAAGTAAGTCTTCCTCACCATACCCCTCGGTAGAAATAGGTCCTTGCTAGGCGCTAGCTAACTTATAATTATATCTAGGAAACAATTTAATATTCTAAAATAGCAACGCATCCATCATTGACTTCACATAGAATCAAAGGATCTGCATGAAGTTTGTTACCATCAATTACTCAATTTTTTTATTCAATAGAAGTGAATCACAAGGAATAGAGCTAAGATATCATTGGAATTGTGTTCATTTTACTAAATTAACAAACTAAATTAAACATTTTGTATATTACAAAAAATATGGTAATAGTCAACATCTCCAACAATATAAAAACTGTCGCAGACTGACCGACAGACCAATTTCGGACGATCGAATAGCAACAAGTAAACGTATATCACCTGTACGAAGAGATCGTGCGCGCCGATATCCCGCGCCTGTTGCTCGTCGAGCGCGAAGTCCTGCGCGAACCGCAGCCGCAGCGCGCCCGCCGCCGACATCGAGCGGTACGCCAGCATCAGGCTCAGCATCTCCGCCCACGTGCTCTGCAGCAAGCGCATCTGGGGGCACGGGAGAGGGTACAATAACATTACGGCACATTTACTAGGGTAGTCAAATGAATGAATGAATGACTGAATTTGAATGAATTTATTTATTTGTAAAAGCATGCGTTTATGAAGTTGTTCATACATAGTAATTGCATTCGGCATACTCTACCGGTTGATCCGGTGTACAAATCTTTATTTTGTTTTATTCCTATATCAAACGCGAAAGGTGACTGAGTTTGAGCATTGACTACATATAGGCTCCACAGAATACCAGGGTTGCAGGTGACTACGGTCGCCTGAAACATGAAAGCTGAGTGGAGACCTTTTCGGTTAAAAATGTTATGATATTTTTGTTATATTTTTTTATATTTTGCGTGTTTCATTGTATATTTTGCTGAATCAATTATTTTTCTTTTTTTCCTTCTTCCTATATAATCGACTACCATGTAAAGCCCGATATTAATAATCAATCTATTGAATATTATTTAACCAAAGATTGATTCTTGATAATTACTTCATACTAGAAACTGAGTAATTTCGATCTTGGGTAGAAATATTCACGACTTTGACGAGCAAATTCGACTTGCTGAATATACTGTTGACTGTGGCCTTTAGGGAAGTTCGGTGGACCGTTGTTAACGAAGATACTCGAATAGTCGACGGTCGATGACTGTGAAATCGACGACTAAATATTTATACCGGGTTACTGTTGACGAGTTGCAAGCGAATTCCGCTGAATTCTGGTGTAAATTAGTCCCTAAACTACACTTTACACACTTTAAAACTTTACACTTATTATACCTACGATACCACGTTACGTGCATTACGTGCAATACGTGCGTAACGTACATGTCATCCAGTACATACATCAAGTGCAACTTCACATATGTTATCGGGGCACTGGGACTTTCGCAATATTATGACCAATACATTCAACTCTAGAAGGCACGACTATACCTCTTATAGACATAAAACATGTATACAGTAACATACAGGATCTATTTCATCCAAACTAAAACTCATAGTTCCCTATCGCAAAAATCGATTATCAAATGATAAACGTATGATAATATTTTGATAATCTCATCAGTAATTTATAGTATCATCATACATATAAATAGACTAAGCCAAAACAGGTATGAACATTTTTCTCTTTTTTTTATCAACAAATTTTCTTTCTTTTTGTTATTATAGAGTTTTTGTGTCCATCAATAAAGATTTTAAAATATGTATTTAAAGATTCATAATAACGGTCGAATTTTTAGTAGGCACTAAAACTACTAAATGAAATTTAACATAATTAGTATTTTCTTCAAAATATAGGAGTAGCAGACAAGCATGCAGTCCACCTGATGATAAGTGCCAACTGCCGCTCATAGACATCTGTAATCAACTCCGGATAGGATTAGATGTTCCTACCTGAGGTCCGCCACAGAAGCGCTGCTACCTCTGAGGACTAAGCTGGAACGCCTCAGAAAAGTATGTCTCCCTTACCACACCCTTCAAAACGGAACACAGCAGCGCCTAACACTGCTGTTATTAGGCAGAAATAGGAAATAGGTGTCGAACCACAAAGGGTTCTCCACCCTCTAGGTATAAATGAACTTTCCATTTGGCCCTATATACCTCAAATTTCCTACATTAATAAAGTAAAACTATATAATTGTTACTGTAACTATACTACCACTATACTGTATATTGTAACAACTGTAGCCTTACTAACCTGGTCATTAAGCGTCAAATCCGTGAAGCCGGGTATGAGCTTGGCCCAGCTGATCACCCCGACCAGCTCCCGGTCGTAGAGGTCGGCGAGCAGCGCCAGAGTCCTCGCCGTAGGCTCTGTAACACCTGCGGGGGGAGCGCCGCACGTCAGCAGCTCCGGCTCGTACGATGATAGAACTTCTAACACCTGGAAACAGGTATATTTATATAAATAAAGAAACATTCAAAACTTATTCAATAAAATATACTTTAGAAAAAAACCGATGAAATTTTATAGATACCCAAATCAAATCAAATTTCCTTATTGAAAATAGTAGAGGTGTGCGAATATCGTTCGAATCGAATCGAATCGAATATCAATATTCGAATATCAATATTCGATTCGAAATTCGAATCGAATAATTCGAATTTTCGAATTATTCGAAATTCTTCGAATAATTCGAAAAATTTCGAATAATTCGAAAAATTTCGAATAATTCGTAAAAATTTCGAATAATTCGAAAGTTTTCGAATAATTCGCGAATTAAGGGGGTATTCTAGTCTAGAAGCATGAATTTCAGGTAATTTTTTGAAGTGCCGTAAAAAAAGGCAATCAATATTTTTACCATAAATTTTTTTATAAGTTATTTATTAACATTACAAGAATAGGATCATCCCCAAATTTCAATTTTTACTATTTTTAAAAAATTCGAAAAAGTAAAAAAAAAGTACAAAAACAATTTTTTTATTCAAGCAGTCGGCATTTTGTGAAAAAAATTTTTCAACTTTTCCCTAGTTCATGCCATAATTGAAAATAAGAAACCCTGAAAAAATTCGAATTATTCAAAAATTTTCGGATTATTCGAAAATTTTCGAATTATTCGAAAATTTTCGAATTATTCGAAATTTTTCGAATTATTCGGGAACTTTCGAATAATTCGAATTTTCGAACTATTCGATTCGAGTTTCGAATCGAATATTAATATTCGATTCGGAACGAATAATTCGTAAGTTCGAATTATTCGCACACCCCTAGAAAATAGGTTCTTTACAGAGCACTTTCTGACTGTCATTACATCTACCACCACTTCACAAGCTGTTTCATTATGGAGAAGAAGCGGCGAAAGAAACTCCAAAACACACATTTTCTTTTTAAATAAATGTTTTATACTTTGGCAAACTTAACTTAATGGTACATGTGGAGCTGGAACTACTTCAGACCACACCGTTTTATCAGTCAAATAATCACTGTGCCTATGGTACGCTTTTTACATAGCGTTTGTTTAACGACAAGTTTAAACTTTTTTTTTCTGTGTGATTCAAGATGTGGTCGGATATTTTATTGTAGTACCGAATACAGTTTACCCATGGAAGATCTAGCCACCTTACATAATCTATATTTAGTTATTGATAGTTTATTTCTATTTTTGGTATTGAAGTTATGGTGGGTACTATTTTTTTTAAACATATCAATGTGTTTTCTTACATGCATTATATTTTCATAGATGTATTGACTATGAAGTTGCTTCGTTGCATAATCATAGTAATGTTTAAGTTATATTTCATTTAATAACTGCGTCGATATAAAAAAAATAAGTTGGAAAATGTATAAGTATTGAATGAGAAATATTTCTGCTCTCAGAATGAGAAATATTTAAGCCATAATCAACCATGTTGGCTAAGTGGTAACAAAATATGTCTTTGAGAATGTTCTTATGACCTCTCAGAAATAAAGATTACCGATTAATATATTCCTTCAATGGTAAGTTAAGAAAGTGAATATAAAGTGAAACTGAATGATTATCCGAAAACTGGATTCCGGGAATAAGAAACTGAAATTCATACATCTACGCTGCTATCCGTATACCTACCTATATGGGGCTAGCTTATTTACTTCATTTTAAATTTTTAACTCTCATGCAGTTTTGCAGTTTGCATAGCATTTACATAATGTACCTAAGATCAATAACCCTTACCTAATTAAAGTTTCTCGTAATTATAATTATGTAAAATTGTATTAAATTCAAATTGTGCATTTAAGTGTCTAGGTCAAATGAGGACATCAAAAAAATGAGAGGAATAACCGGCTGACATTAATTTTACATTGAAAATAAATAGTCATAGAGCAAAAAATCGAAATTAATTCAAAATGTGTTTACATATTTTCTGCAGGTACACCTAAAATATTAATAAATATTCTGTAGGTATAATGAATTTTGTAACATTGTATGAAACTTGGGTACAACCAACCAACCAATTTTTAACCAACTTTTAAACCCAATCGGTTTTTACATGCGTTATTACTTATTTTGAATATGAATATTGTTCGAAACGTTATGTGCCTGACTTGTTCTTTTAATGCTGTTATTAGGCAGAAATAAATGTGGCAGTGGTGCCGCCGGAGTCTAACCCGAACGGGTTCTAGAGTTCGCGCCAAAGTTTTAATCCACTCTGAATTTAGAAACGAGTCTAGTAGCAACAGCAAATTGTAGATATTAGCGGAACGAAAGCAGCGCGGCACCCGCCCTCTGTCCGCTCTCGCCCACGAGTACATAGCTACGTTAGTGTGCCCTTACTGTTGCTACGGAGTAAATGCTTGTAGTTGTGTTCGACCGCATTGGCTCTCTGAATACATCTTCGCGCAAAAACTTCAGAGCGAACTAGAAATTTGGCGCGCACTATACCACCTTCAAAACATATACCTTGATGTCGCGAGGTGCAGAACCGTCACGCCTGGCGCTACCGCTCGTCGGAACGGGGCAAGTGTCGTACACGTACCTCGATGTCGTCGAAGTGCGGAACCGGCACGCCTGGCATGCCTCACGCCCCGCTCGTCATATCGTCACACACACACACACACACACGTACCTCGATGTAGTCGAGGTGCGCAATGGTGCGCCTGGCACGCCTCGCGCCCCGCTCGCTATAGCGTGACACACACACACACAGACACATGTATTTTAATGTCGTCGAGGTGCGGAACCAGCACGCCTCGCGCCCCGTTGGTCATAGCGGGGCAGGTGTCACACACACACGTACCTTGATGTCGTCGAAGTGCGCAACCGGCACTTGCGCTTGCGGCACTTACGGATCTGGCACGCCTGGCACGTCTCGCGCCCCGTTCGACATGGCGTCACACACACACGTACCTTGATGTCGTCGAGGTGCGGGCGGGGGTGCGCGGGCGGCGCGGCGTCGGGCGCGCGGCGGTACTTCTGGCGGCCGCCGCGCACGCGGTCCAGCCGCACGCCCTCGCGCAGCATGCCCGTGCGCAGGCACTTGCGGAACCGGCACGCCTGGCACGCCTTGCGCCGCCGCTTGTTTATCTCGCACTCGTTCGAACCGGGACACGTGTAGTCTATGTTGCCCTGCTGGTTAATTGACCGTGTGATAGATTTACGGTTGTATTTTCATTTCACAGCTATAATGACATGTACGCTATCTTTCTAAAGGCTTTTTTAAATATCAAATATACCAACTGCTATTTGTTTCTTATCAATAGTTTCCTTAATTTTAGTAACTCCATCTATAAAATACAAATGTGACGTACATATAATATAACAAAAAAAACACAAATCTACATATAAATGGCTTCAGCATGGTTTTCCAAAATAATATGGTTACATTAATAACTTAATGTTTTCTTTTAATACTAATGAAAATACACAGTAATCCTTTAATTTTTTTTATCATTTATTGAAATGTCATTGCTTATTTCTTTCACCAATAACATCATCATTTCCTCAGAGAACATCATGACTACATGTCATTAATACTTAGCAACGAGTACAAAAAAGCAGACTCAGAACAATTTTCCAAATTCCCTTTCATATCTTTGTCTCGCCGGAGATCGAACCCGGGACTTAGGTATCACACCAGTACCTACAATGTACCAGTCTAATTCAAATTATTTATTTCAAAGTAGGGCCGGGCCACTAACCACTAAACCACTTTTTGAAAGTCAGGACACTAAAAATATAGTCATATACTAAAAGAAGAACCTACCTGTATAGTCCGTTTAAAGAACGCCTTGCACGCCTCGCAGCTGGCGACACCGTAGTGAAAGCCCGAGGCGACGTCGCCGCAGACGAGGCAGAGCCGCCGCGGCGCCTCCTCGTCGCGCGCGCCGCTCGCCGCCGCCGCGGTCGTCGACGAGCAGTGCTGCTGCTCGGGGCTAGTGTTGCCCACCACACTGCCCTCACCGGGCGACACGCAAAACTTTACCTCCTCTTTTGGCTCAAGATCCAGCTGTGAATACAATATTTTTTTCAATTTTTTTTTTAATATAATATGGAGTAGCAGACGAGCATGCAGTCCACCCGATAGTATTTCTAACGCTTTCTACACTCACAGCCCCACACTAAGATTCCCTGTGTCGTGGGCTCTATGGACACACACAGAGACAGATGCACAAATACCCAGACCCAGAAACAGAAATCTAAATTTATTAGATATCCGTCTTGCCGAGGATCGAACCCGGGACCCTCTACTCGCCAGACCGATATGGTGACCGCTCCGTCACGCGGGTCGTCAAATAATTTACACCCGTTTTTTTATTAATATAGGAGTAGCAGACGAGCATGCAATCCACCTAATGGTAAGTGCCTACTGCGGCCCATGGACATCTGTAATTAACCCCAGATAGGATTAGATATTCCTAGGTCCTAAATAGGTCGACCACAAATGCGCCGCTACCCTGAGGACTAAGCTGGAATGCCTCGAAAAAGTGCCCTTATCATAACGTTCAAACCGAAACACAGCAGCGCGTAACACTACTGTTAATAGGCAGAATTGGTGTAGCGGTGGTGCCGCCGGAGTAGAACCATAAAGGGTTCTAACACCTTCAGTTATTAATAACCACCGTTATTCAAATTTTATATAAGTTATCAATGTATCGAATTTTTACCTACAAAAGATGGAAATCTTACATTGTCTAGTCAAATCTTGACCTTTAGGTTAGGTAGCAAACATTGTAAAATAATTAATAAGAGGCGTTAATGAGATATTTGTAGATACTGACGACTGGTACTGGTGTACTGGTGGACTTGTTTCAGTTTTTAATTTTGGACGAAATGTAAGGAATAAATAGTACAATTGGTGTACCTATATGTACCTATGGCTCAATTTAAGTTGGAAATTTAGGTGAACTACCCGTAAAGTTCGTGCTCTTCTTAATACAAAAAAAGTAATGCCACATTATGTGACACTAATCAGGATCACTACCACAGGCAAATCATGTGTTTTTGCATTAGGTAATCACTTGACCTACTCCGCTCTACCTCTTAAAAACATCTTTACTTCATATTCTAGAAACCTTGTTTAAATAACTCTAATAATCCGTCCCCCATCAAATTTTCCAATCCTACCCGTAAGAGTGAACAAAGCCGTATATAAACCAGTTACCACCATGGCTTACCTCAGCTGGTTGCATCATCTGCATGGGCCGTGAGAGCGCTTGCTCGGGCGGCGAGTACTGCGGCGGTGGCTCCACCTCCTGCTTGACACGACGCAGCATTGGATCGCTGCTAACAGCTGGTATCATCATTTGCACCTGGAACAACCGCACGACGTCATTAACCTATTATGTCAATATACGTTTTTACTTTTTAAGTGATCGAATCGACATATAAGCATAAAGTACATCTATATTATTATGAAAAATTATATAACGGAAAATTTGTAAGCATCATTTAAATTGTAGCGACTTCCCGCAACTCGTCAATAGATGGCGCCACATATATTTGAACGGGCAATGTGATGACTTTCCGAAACTGATCAAAAGATGGCGCTTCAGAAACACGCTATTGAAGCTTTCTCAACATCTCGCATACTAGCTCCGAACTGAGACGGGCATAATCACTTAGTCCGGCAACAGACCCTCTATAGTAAAATTAAACTGAAACGCCAATAAATATTTAGGGTACTGTATGAAAATTAAATTTAAAAATACATAAATTTATAGGTCTTTTCATTGAAGTCTCATTTTTTATCTTATACAGCAGACACCACACCAACCGCTATTGTTTGAAATTCATATAAAATCCTTAAAATATTTCTGAATTTTGTTCGCCCCATTCGCTTCTCCACAAACCAGTGCGTGACCGTAAATAACTAGTAATATCTCAGTAAGTAAACCTTATTCGATCCTAAATATAACCATTATCTAATTATGCTACGATAACTTTACATAAAAACTCAGTAGGCAGTAGTGTGTTTATTTAACATGTTTAAATGCTGCGATAAGTCAGACAAACAGAAAAACCGTCGCTACAAATACCTATACCTAGTATTTCGACTAACAAAATAAGTTAAATGGCTATGCCTCACATACACTACTTCAATATTGATTGCTAAGTACATATTTTTATTGAAATAAATTATTTTAAGGTTGCCAAACATTTATATATACCTATATAAATATATAAATATGTACCTTATTTATTATATGTAGCAAAAGTTGTAACACATTAGTAAAATAGGTACCTTAGAAAAAAATTGACCTACAGAAGACAGATGTAAATAAAAATGTGTGTTAGTATTTCATGACTCATAAAACAATAACATATATTTTCTTTTCACATAATTGAAATGTGAATTCAACGCGCCTTATGTTTTGTACCGACGAGTGCAACAAAACGAATATCGCCGTATAAATAAGTACTTAATAATATGTCGAAGAACGTGCTCGGATGCCCTGATTACCACAATCTTGCATTCGTCAAATAAAAATTCGAATGCGTATCGAATTATTAACGACACGGATAGCGAAAATAAAATTATTATCAACCCATCTACAAGCTTCAAGGATAGCAGTTCAATGCCCCCTTGACATTGTCGTGGTTCCGATAAAAATATTCTGTGACGCAACCCGAGTAAGTTTTTATTTTATAATACAACAAACGTGGTTACCTATCACTTTGTTTGTTATGCATATGCCACGATTAACGGCTATTTCGAACGTTTTTTATTTTATTACGTTCACGTTTTATGTGTGTAGGTCAATAGAAATACATGTAGCAAAACACGATCAACTTAGACGATTTAACTCAACTTAGACAATTTCAGTCAACTATAATAAATTCTACGAGACATTCAAGAAATAGCAGCTTTTAAATCATAGTTGAGTTAGATGACTGATATAATCTTAACCCTCGGGAGTGGCGACGCATCATCCTGTGGTAGATTTCAAGTATAACCTGTTATATATGGAGTTGGTCACAGCGCCCATGCGCGGCAGTGGCCATAAGGGCGCAAGCATCGTTTGTGATTTCGGTCTTTTAGAAAATATCTATTCGTATATTTGTGAGATTAATTAGTATCTTAGGTACCTCCAGTATTTATATGTATTCTCTTTTTTAGGCAGTAACGTGATTTATATACAATTCTATAATCTACAACTACCTATGTACAAATGTAGCCACAAAACAAAGAAGATAAAAATATTCTCGAAATAAGTGCCTAGATTAATACAAGGTAGGAAAATAATAACACTTCAAGTTCTGTAAGTAACATGTATGGGTCCACGAAACATTACGATTACATGTTAAAATAACGTGGAACTCACCGATCAATACTTATTCGACAACACAGTTACTACACGCAACTTTGTTACGATACAATGGCATGTTAAAATCGTACAATAAACTGAAAAATATTGTGTAATGCTGAGACAGAGTTGGATTTCGAGAACATACTTAAAACATCACTTTCTCTAACATTAGTCTCCACACGAATTTCTCGCACACATGGGTGTGTTAAGTGTATGAATACCGCGTTGGCGCGCTCAATTCACGCGCACTTCGATTATAAAAATAAAGATTTTTCGATTATTGTTTGTTATGCCACGTGGAGTTATTAATATTTTTAAACCATCTCGCATTCTTTCCCCCTTTAACAACTACTGCAAAGCAATGCGGACAGATCTTCAGGGTTGATTTGAGTTAAGAGTTTTCTTTCCTCAATTTAATATAATGTATTTAGGATCGCATAACATAACAAAACAATCAGAAGTTCGACGAATACATATAATACCTATATTAAGAAAACATAAACAATAGTCAATCAAAATCAATACTTTAAGGTGACATGTACACCCAAACTAGATCATGAAACAAAAGCGTCGCATCTAAAAATAAAAAACCGCTAGCATGAAAATGGGTTTGTGCATGACGTTGACCTAGCAAAAAGTTTTAAGTAGCAAAAAAACCCGCTACATTAAAAAAAGCGGCAATGATGTCTCGCGTAGCATAGTCCCCGGCTGTCGAGCCTATCCCAACAGTGGAGCTATTGCGTCGCGTCGGCCCGAGCCCCGAACATTCGGGGCTTAGCCGAATTGCCATTTATCTACGAGGCCCGAAGGTGAGCCCGCGGACGCGCGGCCGATGAACTGGCGCGCTTGTTATTATGAATATCTATTTTGCGCCACAACACGCCGCTGCCGAAACTCTCTTATGCTTATGATTTTATCGACTTCAAGGTCCTAACGTTTTATAACTATTTGCCCAATTTAATATCAAAAATAAATTAACTGTTCACAACTACAGAATAACGTTACGTTATGCGTCGCTGTTGTCCTCGAATTTACATTAGTGAAATAAAATGCGATATTCTACTTTTCATATAATTTAGTTACCTATATCTCTATTCTCACTTTATGAGTGGTTTTATTTCGGTGCAATTGTTCTGAAAGAATAACAAAAAGTCACGTTTCAAATTTCCTTTGTCACGATATTTAAATAATCAGGTGAAGCAAAAACAATAAAGTTCTATAGCTATCGATTCAGAGGCCCTCATGTTTTATTGATAGCATAAGACATCGAGATAAGGTTGGTTAGAAAGTCCTACTATAGGTAATGTACTTACCTATAAATATGTGCCAGAAGGTCAATCGGTGAGACGCTGGTCTCTTTAGAAGGGGTGAATGCAATAAAGAATAACTTGAATACGACAATACGTTATTGATACTATTTTCACTAATTTTCAAATGTAGCGTTGATTAATACTTGATCTTTATGACTTAATTTTCTGATAAATCTCATAATTTTAGGGACTTTCATAGCTCTGAACTAAATTCAGAATTAGGAAAGTCCCTAAACTGTTCCTGATTCATAACTCTATCTCGACGTCGATATCAATTATCGAACAAATATAGGGAATATTATGTCGTTTTTATAGCTTTATCCACTGACCCATATTAATATGTACATACATAATTATAACGCAGACTTATCGAGTATTTGAACGAGAAGGAAAATCATCATCCAAAACAAGATACTGTATACTTGGATCTACTTAATCATATATATAAGTAACTTTTGGCCCTTCAACCCGGATGTATTTGTCCTCGAATTAATCATTCAAAGATAAAATGCATATACCATAAACAAGTCACCTTCGTCAATGCTAGCAGGTCGTTAACTTATATTTGCTATCAGGTTATCATCATCCCAATATGTTGTTATGTAAAACAATATTTTATACTAACATAAACACAATGAAGCTCATATTAAAATGTCTCAGAAGTGAAGCTGAAATAATGTCACACTTGAATCACTGACACATTGCACCAACACCAAATGAGAAAATCTAGTAAAGTATTATTTGCAACTTTGTAGCAGGTTATCGGTCACAATCACAGTAAAGTGTAACATTTAGACAATAATAAAAAGAACTGTGTCAAAAGATAGCGAAGTATCTAATCGGGGGTGACGTCACACTGTCTACCGGAATTAGACCCGCAAACAAAGACAGCGTCACGGAAATCGCATTATTTATGAAACCCCTGGACCTACCTCAACATGATTATAGTAGGCACAGGCCGACGGTATTTTTCCATGCGTTATCGTATCTGATATTTTTGTAGCGATAAAAGAATTGCTAACATGTTACACATTGTTCGCATTTAGTCGATTAATCGCATGACCGTCTCACAAGCAGCAGCATCAGAAGTTTGCTCAAGTGCTCGGTTTATTTGAGTCACGCAAACTTCATTGAGTTCAACGTATCTTGTATATGCACAACAGTAGACCTTGACTACTGCATTGTTCTTTTTAATTTTATTTTTAAAGAGATGAAAATTACGAATAGAAGAAAACGATACTTCGCCAATCTTGGTACATTGCCAAAAAAACGCAAGTAGGCACATCATACACGAGAATCTGGGAAGAGCATCCGTTCCCAGATAATGTTGAAATTTTTGTTGAATACCCACGTCATATGTATACATATGTTATGTTAGGATTTATACACTGTTTGCAAATTGTCATAAAGATAATTTTGGGTAAATGTTTAGAATACGCATACGAAGACCATTACGACACATTAAGTTGGTGGTCGTCAAATTTAACACCTTTATCTCAAATGTGAACGTTAAGTTTCACGTTTGATAAGCGTGATACTTTTTATAATGAATTCGCCGCCACAACTACTAAACAAGCTTGTTACCAAACAATCTTTATCGGCGACTAACAAAAAATATACGACCACGTTATTCTAAATGAACATTTGCAAATACATTAATACTTGTGCTAAAGCGACAGTATAAGTCATGGCAGTTATAAGTTTACTCTATGTTGAGTAAATTTCAATGCAGTCTCGTATTTAAATTAAAACATTCGTATTTTCCTAACCAATCCAAGAAGAAAGACATCAAAATTGAACTTCAAGGCCTTATTGTATATAGATTGTTCTTATATTTAACATCGATAACATTATTCATACCAGTGTAGAGTTACATGGCCACAAAACCAATAACCCGGAATACACACCGTCACTGTCAGACACAGTTAGTTCTAAGACTGAATTAAATTTGATGGTCGACGAGATAAACATTAACTAGCATATAATAATGTGCAACATTTGCGTGTGGTCCGATGGCCAAGGCCGGCGCATTAGCTATTCGGCGCCGTTCGCCGATGACTTCACTGCCACATTTTTGTCGACGCGCAATATCTCAGCTTCAGCTACCAGCTGCCCAATCCATCTTTAATAGCACAAACTATAAAACGATACGTGAAAATTTTAATATACTTCGAATTCTGAAAGACTGAAAATAATACAAACCAAAAGCTATTAAATGCAAATTAAATATAATTAAACAAATAATCGCGGTATCAATTCCAAAAATATTCCGCCATTTACTTTTATCTAATGTCTAAATAAATAAAGAGGCATAAATAAAACCGATTGTCTAAGGTCACTTATTGTGCAAGTAATCTTAGAATAAATTATGACTGGCCAAACCAATGATTGCAATAATTATTGGTTTCTATAATAAATTATAAACGTCTGGTGTACCGCCTGAGGCATTAACATCAAAGTTTGTGGTGCATAATTTCTGTCAGTTTATATTTTATAATAACACACTAAATAAACCTGAAGCGACTAGTCGTACATAGTTCTATGTACGGGTAGGTCAGGTTTGCGTAGGCACAAAAAGCTTTGCCCAGGCAAATTCGGCGGCGGCTGCCGAGGTAAAAATAAATGGTGGGGGAGGCAGCGAGGAACAGCTTGGGGAAGGGCCGGGGGTGGTGTCGTGCGAGGGGCGGTGCGGGCGGGGTGCGTCTAGACTACGGCCTTGACCGTGGCGTGGTTTCCGCGCAAGCGAGGTCGACTCGCCCCGCACCCTACAGACCGACTGTAGAGACTGTAGAGATACATATGATTGACACTATTTCGACATGTTTTTTTAATGCTCAAACAAGTTTTAATCTAACATTATCGCAGTTAGACACGATGATACAAATATTTAAAATCGATACCCATGAAGGAATGAACCCAAATATTTGGTATGATAACGCATACGAGTATTACATAAAACTTATTTGACTCCCAATCTCCCATCTTGAATTTAATTTAATATCACATTCTCCCTAAAGCTTATACAGTGGTATTAAGCATCCTGTTAAGATCCAAAGGTACGCGATAAAAGATAAAATAAACGAACGCTTCCATCAAAATGTAAGCAAGGAGCCGGCAATAAAAATTAGCTAGAACAAGGCGGTCGAGTAAGGCGCGCGGCGTCGCGGCTGGCGGCTGGGTCTGTGAACTCGAACGATTCGACATTGTGCCGACATTGAGCCGAGCTAAATAATGCAGATAGCGAAGGGTTAACGACCGACAGCGCCCAATATCACCACGCGGACGATCGTAACATTCTCGAGCACCTGCCGAACGCGCGTGACGCCGCGTTATATAACCAAACGCACTGCCACATCGACCTACCCCAATTGCGTGGAGCATCGACCATCATTAACATACTTTTCAAACGGATATCATGCGTGACACACGATTTTCACCTCCTCTTCGCCGCTATTGAACGAATTTCTTAAGGGACTCCAGCCTGATCTAATTATCCAATAGACTGAATTATATTTTTCTTGGTAACGTCGCCGTTTATTGCCACGACTTATGTAAAGTGGCAAATGGCTTAGTTCTTGTTTTAATATCGTTAATAATTATAATACTAACATTCTTATTCGAAAATGGCACTTATTTTTTGGCACGTGGCTTAACTACCTAAATAACTCTATATAAATATTAGTACCGAATGAACAGAAACAGCATGAGACTACATATTTATCGAAAAATAACATTAAATACAGACAACAATTCCTATTTTAATAACCTTGGAAAATGAAGTTTTAGACTAGACAAAAAGCTTATTTACATTTGTTAAATTGCTTTACAAACATTACCAAAACCAATATTTTGTTATATATTTACAAATTAAACTTGAACACTCGACACCGGTAGATCGGTGCCATTAAAAAAGAATTGGTTGATATCTGTTTTTTGACGCTCAACATCGACATTCTCGGTACCCCGGCCCGCCCAAAATCAAAGGCGCCGCGAATTTACCATTCGGAAATGATCTGAAGCTAGGTTGGTTGATTCACGCAGACGCCGGGCGAGGGGTGCGGGGGGCGGCGTCGGGTGACATTGCGCGGACGTCGACACCGCGCCCGACCTACGCCACGACACGACGGTTGGCGCGGAAAACTACGCCTCACCGACTCCAACTTATGTTGGGTTCGGTCTATCGTTAGTATCTTCCACCTACGACGAGATTAAGACTTTATAGGACTACGGTTTAAAATAGGAATTGTAAAGTCAGAACTGTTGAGCCGTTTACCGAAGATGGAACTGAAGACTTTAATATCCATTTACACTCGTGAAAGCCCCACTACCCTAATCCACTTATTTTCTTAACAATGTCTTTTCTAGGCTATAACGATTTTCACAGACTATAACTTAATGATTCTTAAATATTTTCGTTTACTGAAATGCTGTAATGTTAATTCATTTTAATATGATCGTATAATGACGCAATAAAATTGTAACAAAGAATACAAAGCTTATGAAATTATTGCGAGATTCACTTTCACTACCCAACGACAATTAACATTTTCTACACTCCACAAGAAAAAGACGTATCTAATAGACTAATAATTGATCGTTTCGAGACAATATTCCGGGCTATGTGAATGAATAATTAAGATGGTATGTAGCTTGATTTACTCTATAGTCTGATTCATAATTAGGTGTCCAAAATGTAAACAAAGAAATGTCATTGTCAAAATTCGATTACAGGTATTGTAAACCTTAACAAATTAACAAGAAACGAAAAATTTCACAAAATTCAACATAAAACAAAAACTTAATAACTGCACACAATTAAAAAAAAACGCGCTACGAAAACTAGAAAAAATTCGAGTTCGATCACGATCACAAAAATGAATAATATCAACTACGAAACTTAAAAATGGCGGCACAAAAAATGTGTTGGATGCCGATTGTGTGACCATTATTACAATTTAATTTTCTCTCATAAATCTTGTTTTTTATTATTATTACTGTATGAAATGGAATTGAGTTAATATAAATATTGGAAAATGTGAATTAATTTTAATTTATTTAGATTATTATTTTATTATCGATGTATTAATTTAATATTGTCAAAAATAAGAAACTACCATTTGACACATATTTTCTTGATAGGTCAACACCTTTGTTTACACCTTTGTTTATTGTTGTTTGGACACCTAATTATGAATCGGACTATAGTTAGTCATGAATACTAGAAAAAATTATTGCACCAATTAACTTCTCGTAAGTGACCTAGGGTTACGTGATTCGTCCTAGAAACAGTAAAAACTAATTCTACTCTTAAAACTTCAACGCAAGACAAATCTACTGCCCTAATAAATTCTTTGTGGATTAATTTACTTTACCTGAGGCAGTAATGATACCTACTGATTCAGATTACGTGATTCACTTACATTAGGTCTGTTCTGTTCTGTTCTTGTGACTTTGCCGCAAGTAAATCGATTAACCCAATATCAGTACGTTCACCCATGAGACTAAATACTTACTGTGTTATGATCCATTTACACAACTTTCTACTAGAATAAAAGCATCATGCTCTAAATCCCACCCATATTTTTATCTCTTCATTAGGTAACTGAATCGGTGATATATTTATTACGACTATCAATTCACTTTATTTACTTTCAAAGATTGATTTTAAAAGTTATTCGTAGACGCTCGTTAATAATATGAAACATTTTTTATTAACCGCATATCGATTTTTGGCATTAAGCTTTCTAGTAGGCAGAAATTTTCAATACATAACAGGCATAGGTAACTATAAGAATTATTTCATTTTTTCTATATACCGCAATGACGCAAATAATGAACGCTGTATTCTTCTTTGAAATATAGATATTATTCAATAAGCACTATGTTTTAGTAACACAGATTTGATTATTTCACCATGAATACCATCTTATTCTGAATAATCGATGGATGTTTTTCTCGCTCACCGGAGCAGCGCAAAGCCCCCAAATCTCTTACTTACCTACGTAGACTGTTATTATAACTAAGGTACTTGCTTTCAAATGTATTTATTTACCTACTGTTATTTCCAAAGCATTTTGATTAAAGACGAATGAAGCAATTGTTTCAAATTATCTTTAAAATATTTAAGAATATATAACTTTTAGGTTAATCACGGCGGTTTTGTACTGCAATTGAATAAGAAAACAATATACCGTCTTCGGCCTATTTCATACAAAAGTTATAAATCTCATAATATAATGAAGGAGTATCGATATATTCCTTGCAGTATTGCTATTACCGTGATTTCTTGCTCTGTATCTAAATATACCTTGTCCTAGGATATGTCTAACATGTTTCGCTTTCATACGTCTCACAATGGAAACACGAGTGGTGACATTATCAGACACCAGATATAAAATTTTAAACATATTCTTATTTGATTGTTCTGTCAATGCAAATTCAGACTTAGCTGTATCTATGTTGGTATTTAACAGGACAGGTATACCTTAATTAATTAATAAGATAATTAATTCAATAATTTAGTATCAAATTAAGTGCAAATACAAACTATTTAATAAATCAAAATTTTAAGATATTCACAGACAGACAAACATATAAAAAAATAATTTAGTACCAGGAGCCGATCGCAACCAATGGAGAAAATATCGTTCAATGTACCTAACTCGATTGCAGATTTATCAGTGGCGCAGGTCAATTGTAATTATACAATTATAAATTATATTACTTTGTATACGCAACGATAGTGACATTATTGTACTTATTTGACGCTCGTATCACCGCCATATGGCGTGAGTGTAAGGTGAAATAAATAAATGCCGAAACCATAGACATAGATTTTTATGATTGAAGACTCTAATGCTATTCTCTATTACAAATTCAAATTTTGTTGCATTAAAATCTGACTGACTAATATTAGAATTGATTTTATGTTAAAAAAGTAATCAAACTAGACTTCAGGGACACTAATAGGGCTCTTATGGCACTTTTCTTGTCACACGTCTTGTCACATTCGTACACGGATCCCGTTCGTACATTTGAATTAACTCGTTGCAACTTCTTCGTGACAGTGTGTATTCCTATGAAACGATATTATATAAGTAGGGAGTAGAAGTAGGATATAAGTGCATTAGTGAACATGCCCGATAGGAAAAGCGTTTTACAAAATATACAGACATAAATGTAATGTAATTATTTTTTGTGTTGTATTGAGTTCCAAAAATACTGTAATAGAGCTACTATACGAAAAAATTGCTTTCTTTCCCATTTCCATATCGGAAAGAGCGGCGATGCCGGTACCTACTGATGACATTTATAGAATACATATTTGATATTTCAATCTGGACTCAGCTTTTAAAGTCTTACAGAATAGACTGCATATTACGTGAATGGGGTGGAGACTATCAAGTAGGCAGCTACTTACGCAGACGTCTACAATAACTTTCACACATACATAATATTTACATAATAAACTGCACATTACTTTGGGGTGGAGACTATGAACGAGGTAGCTACATACGCAGACTCCTACAATAACTACTAAATATTACTACTAAGGTTGCAACTATTGTACTGGTGGTGCTGTGGTATGTGGGCACTGGGTATTATATATGTGGATAATGTGGGCACTAGGTATTATATAGAGCAGCCTAGAGTAGTCTGAGTACTAGATCTAATGATCTGATATTAAATACAACCTTTATCGAAGGAGACTCCAATAAAAACTTTATATGCGTTGACAATGGAACTCATGGTGATGCTCATGGTCGGAATAGTGCCCAATATGTACCTACTACCAACGAAATTAAACTAAAAAAGATGGTAAAAGTTATAGGTTATGTTAATAGTACCGCTGAAAACATTTTCTGCTTTATAAAAGTTCTTACTGCAGGTTTGCTAAGATGTTTGTTTCATAATGTTATGTCGTAATCAGCGCTCAAAAAGAATCACTATGGATAATTATTAATTAAATATTTTAATTGGTTATAGAACACAGTTGTTATAAGGCAGAAATAGATATTGGCAATGGGACCTCCTGAGTCAAACCACGAAAGGTCTTCCCTTCTTATGTTTACGATCCGATGGTACCAACCGAGACATAAACTTCAACAATCAAAGTTAATTTGCATTATTCACAAAATCTCAGCAATGCTAACAAATTGACTTCTAAATTTGTTTCTGACAAGGCCACTGTTACATTGACCTGCAGTTATACACGAAGTGCATAAACAAATTGATAGGCAAAAAAGATGAGTGCAGTTCATTGCCTCATAAATTTACTTGTTTATTTCGTGTTGCAGACAGACATAATTGCGTCTTAACCTTTGAGAAGTTAAAAATGTTAATCTTAATCATATAAAATTAATAATACCTAAACTCTCAGGTATATTACACCCCTCGTATAAACTAATCTATACTACACAGACATCTCAACGGCTGTCATCTCTTGCATCGAAGTTGCTTAAAAACCTAAAAATCTTTAACCTCTCCTTTATCAAATACAAGTAATCATTTAAAATTCCATCATAAAAAATTCTGAACGAATTCTAAGCCAGGTACAAATCAAACTGGATGTTTATTAAAAGTTCATATACATTAATCGATACTATTAGATTGACATATAGGCTTGCGTTTGGCTGCAACGTTACCTGATGTTAAGTGAGATGCAGCCTTGGGTAAAACACGCTTGCCTAGAAGTTGCCTATTCACCCTTGACTTGAACAATCCCAGGTCGTATGTATCGGGAAACAACGAAGGCGGGAGTGTGTTCCATTCTTTGGCGGTTCGCAGCAGGAATGAGTTGCTAAAACGCTTAGTCCGCACAAGAGGAATACTAATAATGATAATAATTTTCCAGGCAGGTAGGTAGGTGGATGACACAATTTATATGCACCCGTTATTAACATTCATCTATTCTTGTTTTGACGGACGAAAATCGAATTAATATTTTTTAATTGATACGCAAATCATTGGATAGATTTTAACAATCGCGGGAATTACAATTAATATACATATACTATTTTATATTAGTATGTATTATCTACAATATGTACTTACTATTTATTACTATTAATTTTAGATATAAACAGATGAAAACAAAACACATCGCTTTAAATAGAATTCCTAAGAACTACTAGATTAGTAACATTTAGTACCCAATAAGTATGTATGATTTCTTAAAATTATTACATAAATTCTAGATATTCATTAGAAACAAGAACATATGCAGCTGTATGAATGTAATATTTACGCCTATTCTTAAAAAAATAATATTACTGGTACTAGAAATATGCAGATAATCTTTGTATTGCAAGTTGAACATTACTAACCAATCCGTCAAATACATATTAATCTAGCCAACTAGGTACGCAATAACATTTACAATTCTAATCACAGATGGTCCAGACTAATTATAAACTCATAAATTCGTCAAGACAGGAAAACACCAAAATTTTAACAAGTTTGACAGGATAATAAAAACCTGCATTCCGTGTATTTATACATCTGTATGGATCGCGTATATAAAACTTATAATGACTATTGATACAATACGTTAAATCATAAAATTCAATTTTGAACTTTAGATTGCTATTCACATTGGTTATGAATAACACTGGACCATAGTGATCCTTACGCAGCTAGGCACTGCATAAGGATTGCTCCTGCAAATTTCCAGTATGGAAATTCTCGGTAATTCCCGGAAAATTTCATCACAACCTCAATACTACAATAAGATATACTAAGATATTTTGGTTCTACATCTACATTGCGCTGCCACGAGATTATCGCTCGTAATTAATAAAGCAATCTATCCAACGTTTTTCCACCACAGATCGAAATTTCTGCGTATTCGAAATTGACAAATTTTGATTTTTAGTAGGCAAATAGAGAATACTTGTCCAGTAGTCAAAGGTGTGACCCAAGGCGCATCGCTGTCAGAATTATTTCAGCCTTGTAGCAGCTGTTGAGCTATAGTTTTGCTTTAAAGGGTATGGAAAATCAGTTTGACATTCAACTTAGTTGTGGAGAAAATTAATTTATCTTGACTGATTAATTAACTCCTATAACCGTTAGAACTCTTGTTCTATATGGAATTGCTTACATCGATATGCTGATGTCGACTACATGATCGTTTAGGAGTTCTATAACATAAATAATAACTTTTCCATTTTTATTTAAGGCCGTTTGTATTTATGTTCGTCACATATGTACACATAAGTGCCTATTTATAGCCTCAGCCAGAGATAAAGTGATAGATTTCACTTTTACTAGAAAACAATATGTCAGTAGAGTAGTTATGTAGTAAATAATCATACAATATGATTACTTAACAAGGTTAAATCTAATCAGACGCGAGTTCGTCAAATGGGTATTTATCACGATCGGAGGGAGTGGAAAACTTTTCAGTAACCTACACAGATAACTTGTTGATCTATCTAGTTTGAAGTACAATGTAGGAACGAGATGATATTAATATGTTTCATTCCTTTTTACTATAAGGATTATTACTGTATAATATCGGCGTAACCGTGTTACATAACCAAACAGAATAAAACCCCTGGTAAATTTGAGACCGTAATGTAAGTCGTGTAAAGCTTTTTAGGGAATTAATGCTGGAAATGAGTTATCTCCTAAATATAGTAAGCGTTCGAACAATGAAAATAACAACTGAATGATCACTGAATTTATGAATAAACAATTGATTATTATTTTTATTATAGGATGGAAAGAAAAATAAGGATGAAATGATTACTTATTTGGAATCTTTCCTATATGGTTACATGGACTACTAGAAAACTTCTTTCCTTACACATCTGTATGGATTGCGTAAGATTCGCTTTGTACTTTAACTATGTAGATAGTAAAAATAATGGAATTGTTTCCTTAAAACGTTGAAATAGATATAGGTAGGTACATAACGTTATAGAAAAACTCGGGCCTAATTAAAAAAAGTGGCGTGATACATTTCAAGTGTGACATGCGAATGCGAACTACAGATTTGATTCACTTTGAATAAAATCCTGTATCGTGGATTAATGTGGACAAAAAACTGCAAAAAGATCCATGGATTTTTACAATGGATCTTAATGGACATCGCCAATTTATTAAACACATGCCAAGACATTTGTTTTGACATCTGTTTCTCAATGAAATTCATTACTAAATTCCAAATTCTTTATTATCTATATGGCAGCCGCTCAAATTCCTGAAACTCAACCAAATCCACAAGTTTACTTCGTTCCGTAACTGATGAAGATTTATTATATTTGGCATGTATGTACTCACATATTCAGATTCGATCGCCTCCAGCCTGTTGGCTATATTAACAAACATCCATGTTTCCTCCACCGCGCACATTATTGTTTGTTTTGAGACAAATCACTGCACTTTCGAGACCGATTTGTAATTAAGGTTCAACAAACTACTTCGACTTTTGCACATGATGTTCGGACGATCGGGGAACATGACCGTTCAAGACTAACATCAGAATGTTTCATACATGCCCAAATCTATTTTAGGCGGAAAATTGTACCGCTGATGGGAACTCTAAAGGTATGTATGAATGGCAAACTACGTAGAACGAAGGGCAGTATACTAAGTACTGTTGTTTACGCCAACGAGCGCGCAGTGACACACACGAGTGCACGCGAATGGAGCGACAGTTACGCACTGTCACGCATTGCGTACGCGCAAACCACGCCTTGCCCCACCAGCGAGCACGGCGCACGCGCCGCCCCACGCTTCGCCACGTGCTCGACCCAGTACAGATTGGTCCCTTCGACCGCACCGTAACGAATAAGATGCCTTTCAGCTTGGCCACATTTACTACTGCCCGTCGAATGGGCGCAGCGGTTAATTTTCCTGAAGCGGCGCCAAGGGCCGACCATTGCGATTGGCTGGAACAATGTTGCTACGTTCACCAATGCCTTGATGCCAACTTGTTATTTGCAAAGTAAATAAGCATTTTAAGTATGTAACGTATAATTTTCGTAGTACGTACATTTCGTAAACGCATATATACAAACGGAATATTAAACGCATTATTTACAAAGAAAATGTTCTTCGAAAACGTGGTCAAAATTTATAAAACCTACGAAACATAGACGCCTAATTACAGTTTGGAAAAACAAATATTTAATAGTGAAAAATGGCGGAATGTACTCTTTTTATTCTAGAAATATTACAATCGATGTTAGCAAGAATTTTGCAAATGCTAAATTTACAAAGACTCCTAAGTAAGTTCAAAAAATACAACGTTTCTTTTTGTTCTTTCGAATTGAAACTTCCCTCGGTGTGCTCTCAAATTAAACTTAAAAACGCAAACGCACGCCGTATAAAATACTAAGAAACAAACATCAAAAGCAAAATCTGTTAACATTTAAACTTCCCGTTAGACACGTACTTATAACGTGCCGAACCAATGTAACCTATTATTATACCGTCAAAACAGAACTGCTGTTCGTAACAAACTATCCGGGAAGGTCATTATAATTACACTGTCTATTCTGGCCTATGAATTATGAGCGCAGTGTTGATATATAAAGAATATTTGCTTTATAGTTAAAATAATTATTTTATGTACTATATAGGTACTTACAACAACAACGATACAACGACATATATTTTTACAAACTTATGGTGCGTTCCCATTCATGAATTAAAAAATCATCTTTAATTTTATAATAACAAAAAAGAATGAAGTCCATTAAGGTAGTTCCGTATAAATTCCAAATAAATTGGTATGAAATAAGTACCTATGGCATGTTTAGTTTACAAAAAAAGCAATATAAGAAACTTTTAATCTATCTTTCTGAAGTAATTCAAATAAAAACATGTAATTTCGGTAAGAAACCTTTACATACAGAAAAATATTGACACATAGAAACAGATATGTTTAAGCGGTCCTTACGGGTATAGATCAAATTTAATCTAACTTTAATATTAACCCGCCTACACAACTTAGAGTCTATCTTCTAATTTGATTTTGATACTCACGTAAACATTAAAAAATCAACATCTCAACCTATTCTAACTGCTGTAATTAATAACTATCACACGCTGAAATCTACTTCTGGATCTGCTACCTTATCCTATAGAGTAGGTATAATTTTATCAAACAAGATGGGATTAATAAAAATATTTTTTTGGCTTTTC
This sequence comes from Epargyreus clarus clarus, assembly GCA_014595695.2. Classification (NCBI taxonomy): domain Eukaryota; kingdom Metazoa; phylum Arthropoda; class Insecta; order Lepidoptera; family Hesperiidae; genus Epargyreus; species Epargyreus clarus. The sequence goes on along the minus strand of JACTTY020000016.1, from coordinate 2,771,637 downwards.
ACTTATATAAGTGCAATTCTTAAATGAGTTTTTGAAATCCTTTTTTAGAATCGTGGCCGTCTTGTCTACTTCGATTACTGTATCTCTGCGTAATCAGATACTGTCTCAGAGCATCAAGTTTCTAATCCACTCTAACATCAGTGGCGATAAAGCAAGTTTATACTTTAAGATATATTCAAAGCACTACTAACGAGTTGCTACCATACATGTCTAAGTTCAAATCTCGCCCCACAACAAAAGGAGATTTGAAGAAAACATCGTTCAAATGGAAATCCAACCAATGCATACGGATATAAAAGGAAAATCGGTAATTCTTGAGATACCTAAAAAAAATCCCACAAAATTACTGACGTCTAATGATGAACCAGGATTAATTGTTTAATCCAAAAAAATATCAAGATTTATAAAGTCCTATTGCATTATAAAATTAGTCTACTCGGTTTTTGTTAATGCATATTTGCCCTGTTTCGCAGCAGGCTCAGTGTTAATATTTCGAAAAGACTATTAATCATAGATGCAAGCTGTCTAATAATTATCTCCAAAAGAATGAAGGCTGCAATCTGACATTCAATCTGATGTCTAGTTAATAGGAAATCCGTCTGAACTTAATGCATATGACTAAAGCTGGATAAAAAACGGTTTAATAGCCCATTATTCCACTCGACGAGGATTACATATATTTGAGAAGATCTTCTATGTTGCATCGACCGCATCTTACAGATAGATGTTTTTGGAAAATTACCACGTCTTTGTCTTCATCAATCAAAATAAAATATGCTGATTAGGTTTACGTAGGTACATGTTTTTATTAAGTTGCTAAACTACATAGATCTTGATAAATTAATTAAGATGTTTCGTCCCTGTGAACCTTGCGAAAATATACCTAAATGTTGTATTTGAAACAACAATTAATGTAAATAAGAGACATAATATTATACCTTAATTACAAACAAAGTATATTGCAAAATTTCGGGCATGTATAGGTCTAAAAGTTCTTAAAACGAAAAATCTGGCACCTAACTTATTTGCAGAAAGTTGAACATTTTAGGCGATTCAACAAAGTATACTTAAGACACCAATAATCAATATCTTAGGACTAAAGACGTAAATTTATCTTGAATCACCAACTGTACATAAAATGGCGTCCTCAGCCCGTGCGTCATAATAAGAGGATAGGAAATACGTAGGTAAAAATGATTTAAATGTGAGTTTGTTCAAAATGCTTGAGGGTACATTTCTAATGCCTAACTTTAAGCAACAAACTGTAAAATCCTAGTTCTATCAAACAAAATAATATAATCAAATTTGAATTTGAAACATAAATATCTTGAATCACCAACTGTACATAAAATGGCGTCCTCAGCCCGTGCGTCATAATAAGAGGATAGGTAATACGTAGGTAAAAATGATTTAAATGTGAGTTTGTTCAAAATGCTTGAGGGTACATTTCTAATGCCTAACTTTAAGCAACAAACTGTAAAATCCTAGTTCTATCAAACAAAATAATATACTCAAATTTGAATTTAAATCATAAATATATTTTAGCATATTAAATTTTGATAAATTAAGTTAGTACACCAAGGCTATTTATTATAAAATACGGCAAATGTCTATTAATCATTTTATGACAGACGAAAAAATATTATGTTATTATATTTTTTACATGAAACTGCAGTGGTGTAATAACCACTAATAAGCGTACAATCCACCTGAATCTAAGTGGTTAGAACTGATCAAAGCCATTTGTAAATACGAATGCGAAATAAGATTGAATTCCGACCTGAGATGAGCCACATAAGCGTCGCTACTACTACTGAGCACTAATTTGTTACGATTCGTTTAAATGTCTTTATCTAGCAAACCCTTGAACCAGGCGAAAATTATCTCTGCAATTAGGAAACAGAAGTAGATAGGTGTCTTAAAGCCGAATCACGACAGACACTATCAGGTGACAAATGATAGATGAATAATAAGTGACAAGGTTAACAAGGACAAGGTTAACAAATGATAGATGAATAATAAGTGAGAAAGGTACCTGAAACTGTAACTATTACAATCAATAGAGCTGCCGTCTCAACATTCAGTGAAATTATAAGCGTGCTTATATTATGCTTTAAAGGAACTAACATCATTAAGTATAAAGGGAACTCGGTCTGACTCACTTTAAACAATTAAACTATTACGCAACCACTCATGAACCTTATAAAGCAACCAAATAGTTTAAGCTACTTATACGTACAGCTAAAATTGAAGAGGAAAATAGTGTAGGAAAATCTTCTGAATTACTAATCAATTTCAAATGAAAGAAAACTAATAACAGGTAGTAACACAAGCTACTTTTACGAAAAACGATAGTTTACTTGACGCAAAGCTTCATTTGAAATGAAACTGTAAATATATTGTAATTACGTTGTCTGTTACATTAGGTAACCGAAAAACAGTACCGCAGGGACCAAGTTTTGCCAGACATCGTGTATCCATGTATAATCCAATATATCACATAATACGGCTCGAATGACCATTTTACAATTGGTACAAAACCAGCAGTGAAGTAAAATGAGAGATAGTTATATAAAAATTATTCTTCAGATTTGAAACATATAAAAATAACAACATAAAGACATAAAATTACAATTTTATTAAATTATTACTATCGTATTAGTAAATCAGTAACACATATTATTTATATTGACATGCAGAAAATTCCGACATGTATATTTAATTCAGTCACAAATTAACACGTTATATGTATAATTGGCATATTAAAATATGCAAATAAAATTCAAGTAAACGAACATAGTAAGCAACAAAATGCCAAAATAGTAAGCAACATGACCTTGGACAAGTATCATACCAATATACGTCGTGTTGTGTAAGGGTAGTTGCGCGCTCGATCTAACTTTTGCCAAAAAATAATATTTCAAATACTGAAGTAACAATATTTCAATAATAATACACGGAAAGAGGAAAAAAATAAATAAAAATGACGCTTTCAAATATGGTACAAAGAAATCTATAGACAGAGAAGGAACAAAACCTACCCTGAATTAAACAATACAAACACAAACAAAATTATGAAGGTTGAAAATGGAATTAGATATACGATTGCGTATACTACGCAAAAATGTATAATGGATCAACGGAGTATTCATTGTATATGAGGAAAGACGACAATTAAAAAAAATATATCTATTCTTGTCTTCTGATCACTTATACCTAAGGGGTTCAGGCTACATTCAATTATGCTGTCTAAGGAAGTTAACACACATTTGACAACATTACAGGTAATTTCTAGATATTTAGGATTCTCATATTTTTATTCATTGTTAAAGTGGTTTCAGAAGTCAATAATAATAATAAGTTATCAATGATAACGTTACCAAAGTCAGTTTGTATGAAATCCGCAGTTTCGGTCATTTCCTCATCCGCTACACTTGCGGATGCGGGCTTGACAAATTATGTATTAGTCATTGACGGCTAAACCTTCTTAAACTTCAAGTTAGTCTTAAAAATGAATTTATAGGTTGTGTTTTGTAATTTTAAGAGACTGAGTGTCGAACAACGCAAATTTTTCGCACGGAACCCATGGTGACAACAAGAACAAAGGCTGATGGTAAACTTACTAGAAACCCAACTCGAATCTACTATGAACAAAATAATTCTTTTACCTATTATTAAAACACATCCATCCATACACAAAATACATATACATCATACATAAAAACGCATAATCAATCTCTAACATGGCTATTGGCTATATTATGTTGTGTTAGGGCAGGCACGCGGCGCGACGGCTGCACGACCAGACTCGATCGGTTTTTTTGGCGATAGGGCTGCCAGACGCCAAGGACATATATCGGCACAACTGGTATTACAATGAAATACGCGGAAACATTATACAATTACCACGTAATGTTAGTGTGAATAACTGCGTTTTAACGCCCCGGCGAGCGGGGCGAATAATACAACTTTCCAACAGAGATCATAACAGTCGATTTCGTAAACATAGCCAAAATCATTATAACTAAGCTTATAATTATTTTGTAGGTAGGTGTGATATACATACGAATTGGTAATAGATTTCACTAAAAAATATTTCATGCTGGTAAAAGCCGTCAAGGTCGAACAACAAATTTCGGAGGAAATCAAATAATATTCACGTTTCAGAATATTCCAAACGAAATATAGATAAGGACGTAGGTACCGTAACAAAATGAATTCTCCGTTTTGCTCCGATATGAGAATCGTGAGATTATGACTCAATGGGGCCTTGATACAAAATCTAATAAGAAACCTAATTCTAAGACAACCCTCGCAATTATCGTGTGGGAGAGGCCATTCGTGGAATAACTTCTATTGGTGCGTGTGTGCGTGACGTGTGCCGACGCGGATGCGGCTGTGTGCGCGCCGCCGCCGGTTCATTGTCAAGGCCAACTGCCAAATCTCCCGCTCGAGCCCCCCTCACTCCCACTCCACTCCATCGTCAATTACACGAATTCGGAGAACACGTCGACTTGCCCGGTATACACTCGGCCGGCAGTGGAACCACCTCGACGTTGGACCCCACAGAAGCAGCAATACACTGCGCACAATCGAACATTTTTATCGCTACGTAATTATTCACCGATATTGGTAGGTTGCTTTGAGCTGATAATCGTGTATTTGCAAATGTATATCGCAATCGAACTGTTTTTTTATCTATTTATTCAAACAAATAACTCAGTAACAATAATATTGCAATCTAGTCACGAAAACTATCTACTCATAATAATAGTTACAAACATAAGACTGTGGATTGTACCTACTAATGAAATTATTTTAATTTTCATTTTTTATTTAAAAATATAACTGAAGAAATGATAAGGAATTTCAGGAGAGGTACGGAAGTGCAGTATATGTTGTACATAGTTCTAATTCAATATTTATCTGTTGTGGGGCCGTGACCATGGCTCTACGATTTGACCTATATGCCGATACTGTATTTGTTATAAGATAAGAGGCGTGAACTTGATTGACACAATAAATCAATCACAAAACTATTAAACTGTATTATCTAAGAAACTACCGATGGTTTAAGTCATTTAAATCTTATAATCAAGTTCTATAAATTGGACTTTACTAGATGTTTGCATAAAAACACCAAATATTGCTGTATTTATGAATTTTCATCGCACGAAGTTTGCTAATCGAAATCCCTATCCTCACGGATAACGCTGATTAAATATTTGTCGATCCTTCAAGTAATTTTCCACTGCCATCAAAATCAATGCTTTAAAAGAAATCATATTTCAATAAGTACGCCCTTCCTTTTTTTAAGATTACAAGGAGGTATTCTAAGGTATCCGTACGCAAACCGAGGAGCCCACGCAACGTGAAATATACAACTCATGAACTACCTATGAACTAAATTCAGAAACCTCGAATACCATTGTTGAAGCACCAACTGTGTAATTTATTTTTCATGAATAATATCATTACTAGGTGAGCATAAAAATAAAAAACAAACATAAAATTAGCTTGTCGTGACATTTTGGGTATTAAAATTTGAGCTATTTTACACATCGTTCGCATAATATTTACGAACGATGAACGAACGATCATTATAAAACCTTAAATAAACGCCTAATGAACCGTGAAATATAATAATATTACTACGTCGTAAAATTAGGAAGGAATACTGATAACTTCTAAATCACATGGGATACAATAATAGTAAGAAGATAAATTAAAATAAGTAAAAGACATTAAAAAAGCCATCGTTCATTAAAGACAATTATTAACTACAACTGACAGACTGAGAGGAAAGAGAATCACGATATACGGTAAAGGTGCCAGACGCTGAGGCATGTTATAGACGTGATAACGAATAACATAACAATATACACAAACAGCGTGTACGTTTGCATACTAATGACTAAACCAAAATAATTTAAAATGCTTAAAATGTATGGCAAACCATTCTTATAGGCAATTTTACTTTCACAAAGTCTCATATCATAGGCATAGGTACAAGAATCAAATAATGTAAGACATTGGTATTGACGTGCATAGGATAAGAAACGAAGACAACTTAAACATAGACAATGCAACACGAATTTTATTAGCTGTTTGATAAAAAAGTCAAGGGCGACCACTATCGCTATTATATGCAGCTCGAGGCATTACAGATTAGATAGAAAAGTGAACCAAGCGAAATTGTGCCAACACTATCTTTTATCTACGCGGACGTCAATTTGGGCATTAACGTGATCTTGATTACATCATATGAACTAAATTATTAGAAAAAATATTCACATATATAATAAAGACGAGAAATTTTTACTGAAGAAATAATTTCTTTTTTTTTAATTTTTTTCATGAATAGGTATATCATCAATAAGTTGCAGTTATAATTATATGCTTCTCAAAACATAAAAAAAAATTGGAGGCAATCTGTAAGCTATTCTATTTTTAATCATATATTTTAATTTGATTTTTATTCCTATTATGCCGATAATAAACTTCTCTATCACATGCACTAACGTCATTTTTCTGTAAAATGACTATAAAAACTTATAAATGATTTGTTCAAAATTTTGATCGAATTTGTATATAATCTTTATTTTTTCTTTGGTTTTACGACAAATACTTATTAAACCAATGTTGTAGACAATTTACTTTGGGACCGTAATTGTTATAAGATACAATTTTTCTGTGCTACGAATAGTTTGCCTGATGGAACGTGAAAACGATGCACTCCTTTTTCAAGATGACGGCCGAGGAACAAAATTTGCGACCCCACAAACTAGGATTTAACTTTACACTAACCCTGGGGGGGTTGTAACATCCAAAAATAAAAAAATAGTATCCTCTGACAACGGCAACACAAATGTGACATTTCAATGGACTTTTATGACTGAATCAATTTTGTTTTTTAATTTGTATTATAAGGACTAATAGCATTATTTAAGAAATAAGTAAATTGAGTAAATTTGCTAAAGAAGATGACGTCAGGTTTATTTGACCTAAATATGCCGTAGTGTCTTCAATTGAACTATATGTACCACTCAGATCATTTTACAATAGAGTTCAAGTTGGTATGGAAATACCGCAACAGTCAGTAATTGGTTATTCTTCAAATTTTGTGAGTGATATGAAATTGTATCCAAAGGATTAATTCAAATCGCCATTTCCTATTTTATGGCATAGGTAATATAATTAATTTCTAATTATCCTGTGGCAATAAACGTTTCAGCGGTACCTACAAAGTTTAATAAGATACATTCTACGTCTACAGAGTCTACAGACTCTTTTCAAATTATAAAATGCCTACGGAAAGTTTCCAGACAAAAGCGGAAAATATTGAAATACAATTATTAAAGCTTAGAATTCAATGAAAATTTTGTAAGAAACGAAAGTAAATAACATTGTAATCTTATATATAAAATTCTCTTGTCACAATGTTAGCTACCGTACTCCTCCGAAACGGCTTTGCCGATTTACACCATATTTTATATGCATATTCAGTAGGTCTGAAAATCGGCTACTACCTATTTTTCCTAAGCGATAAGGGTTGTTTACCCTTAACATTCTTTTTTTATTTATATGGCAACACAACGTTTGCCGGGTCAGCTAGTATAATATAAAACTAATTACAAAGATTGTAAGAATGTAGAAGAACATTACAATACAGGGTGTCATATTATTAGATAAACAGCATAATAGCATTTAAAAATTAGGCAGCATCTATCAGATGCAAATATTCCACTATTATAATTCATACTAGCTGGCCTCCATTTACTCTTGATTAATCAAAAAGTTGATAGCTTTTATTTAATAACAGTTAAATCTACTGCTAATATATTATTATTTGAAATAAATTACTGTTATTAAAATGTTACATTTAATGCTCCCCGTGCAAAAACGCGTAACAAAATTATCAGACCGGCGTAACTAAATAGAAACTATTTTTGTTACTATATATTTTTTGTTACATTGTCTTACACGTCTCAAAGATTTTTGTGCGAGAATTGTTTTATATACTTAATGAAGTAAGTATTGATCGAATTTTTATAGTTAAGTTTCTTTAGTGCCAATTGGACGTCCAATTAAGTTGTTTTTAGAAACCGGAATACAGAATATAAATGTATTTTTATTAGTATCTTCATTAAGTCTTTATTAACAATTAATTTCAAAAAGTATATCAATAATATTATAATGAACAATAAAATTCACATCAAATAAGTTGTAATCATTATAACGAAATTTAAAAAATAAAATCTTAAAAAACGGAACTTGGTCTTTCGAACAAGATAACATTAAATAACACTCATAAAATTACATAAAGTACAAAAAATACTTCAAAAAATGAAGTTATACGGCAAATCGACAGATAATATGGCAGGCTTATAAAGCGTGTAGTAATAGTCGAGTTGAACCGTTAGGCTCAGCTAGACAGCGATGGCGGCGATCGATCAGCGTTGGGGCAGGTCGGGCTCGCGCCGCTCACGTGCGCCACTGGCGTTTACATTTATGGCGGAGTTAGTTTTGATGATTATGCCGTAATTTATGGAATTAATGATATTGTAGAGGTAATAAAAGTTCGAAAATGTTAATGATATATGTAATGTATCTGTTGCTACTGCTGTAAAAAGTAGTTTTTATGTCGAATCGAAGTTACTTTTTAACAAATATTAATTATTTCAATTTATGGAACTATTTATAATAACATTTAAGGTCATTTAAAAACACTAGATGGCAAGGCTTTATACATTTGTACATAATGAACTGAACACTTATTTTGTTCTCTAATGCATTTGTCTAGAAAATAAACGAAAAAATAATGTATTATAGCATTGTTAGAATATGTCAAATTATTTTCACTTATTTTAGTTCGGTTATTAATGAGAATTAATTATTTTATGAGCGAGTTATTATCACAGAAGTACTTTATTCTTATTACAGAATTATTCTTGATCCTTCATACAATTAGGTGGTAGATGTTGTAGGAATTTTTTGGCCAACTGAATGTCGCATTGTTAACCACTTACGTTCAAATACAATCAAACATACAACGACTAGAATATAAACCTAAGCTGATGTCATAAATAGGTTTTATATAAACTTTGTAAAGCGGCGTTAATTGGCTAGAAAAACATCTAATATTAGACTAAAATAGTTAAATGTCTACAACTCATTTAAATAGAATAAAAATAATAACTTCTTCCATATTTTACATGAACAAAAACATCCGATAAGTCGGAGTTTTGATAAAATGTTAGGATAGGTCACGGCGATTTGTTTTTACTGAAAAATCAAGGCGAGGAGCGTGCGGAAGGTTATTTTTATAAGAGTCTAATTCAAAACGTTCGTACGCACCACCTCGTCCATCTCCATCCAGTCCATGTCGCTCGCTGAATTAGGTTAGCTCTCGGATATTCGGGTGTACTGTCTAGGTAGAGTACTGCGCGTCGCGACGTTCGACACACGAGTGCAGCGTCGTGTCGCGTGTTGCACCGAAAATTCGTTCCCAATTGTCCCCCTTGCCCCGCGTCCCGTCCCCGCTCGCAAAATTTTTCGAATCGCGCAACGCCATCTATGGACGATCGGAAACCCCCTCCCTCACCCTGCCCCTCGGCGTGGCCTTGAACTTGACTACACATCGCGAGCGACCCAGTTTTGCGGCGAGTCCCCGCCCCCGCGTGCCAGTCGCGCGCACTGTCACGGCCGCGTCAGCTGAATGGGACCGAGTGCAGCATAAGGAGCATTTTTGCGCCGCGCGACTGCAACTCTCGTTTTCATTGTATAATATTACATCACTGACTTGCGCAAACGTATTTACATCGGTTGATTAACATGCACGTACTTGCTGTCGGCCGGCGCTACAGTAAATTGGCCCCTTTATGCGCGTGTCATATCATAAGAAACTGGAGTCATTTTACAAGCATTTTATGACTGAGGACAAGAGATAACATCTGTAATATGAACGGTATCTCCGTATTCACGTACGGTATAAAACAAATAACAAAAACACTATTAGTCTGGTTGATTTCCTGTCGTTTTGGTGAACATATGTAATCTTTGTTTGGGTGCGTCTCGACTTTATCTAACAACAAAAAAACGATTGTTACATTTTTTACGTCCTGTCCAAAAGACTAGATTACCTCAGCCTTGAAAAGTCACTTGTTAATGTATGTACTTAATTTATATTTTTATCACGACTGTTAATAGATGAAACATTTTCGACACATTTGAATAAGAGATCTGATGCTCTGACCTAGGTCAACACAGTACATATTAATAAATTTAGAAGACAATTAAAACACAAAATAGCCGTGTAACAGGATAACGACATCAATGACCATCGACACAGACGTGCTTCCTGTGACCCAGATTGATTCTATCGCGCATAAGTTACTTATCTCAGGGCAATTACAATATATTCGCTTTTATAATTGCTCTGTAAAGACATCAGGGGCTTCTTAATTGTCTGTACTATGTAGCCAAAATCTCCGCGCAAACATGCCCGCATACGCGCTTTATACATTTTTCTAAGACGTATATATGCCTTTCTACACTATTAAACAATATTTAGAACTTGCAATTAAGCACATATATGGCACAGTCACCAGAGAATTATTACACAAAAAATGATGTCAACATCATTCGAAAATTACAGGTCAAATTTAACCAAGATTCTGTTACGGAATCCGTTTATTTTGTAAATACGACTTAAACGACATAAAGATATAAAACACGATTCTAGATATCAAACAAAAAATGAGGTTTTAAATATTTTACAATTGTAAAGACAGTGTACATCAAGCATAATAATGCTAAAGACTGTTTTCGTCGTAAACCACGATGTCTTATTAGTCATCAAATTCTCATGAGATTCACAAATCAATATTGATGAACAATTGTCGGTACGTTTCGGAGCGTAGTGAGGTAGGACATTGGTGTAGGTCATAGGAAAGGTCGGGACCACGTGGGCACGAAACCTACTATTCTTAGCTTAGGTTAGGCACTAATAGACCTCATCGAATTATCATTTGTTTCGGAAACAAGCAACAAACTATTGATGCAGGGCTGTTAGGAGCTGATTGGCCTAGATAGGGACTACGCAGATACTTATGTTACCCAATATTTGAAATATAGGTTAGGACCCAATAGATGTAATGAACTATAAAAAAGACTAAATGAATATTTAAATACATATATAAAATTATTTTAAAAAATAACTGTTGCTATTACAAGTCGGATAGGTCAAAGAAAACGCCAAGACTACGCCGCCATTGATCTAAGGCAATATTTGAAAGATAGGATAAATTAATTGAGGTTAGGATAGACCCCAATGGATTTAAAGTTGGAGTGCGCCTTGTCATGGTTGGCTTAGTAGCCCGTTGCAATCTAGCAACGGGTGAAGCTAAAGCGCTCCAGTGGCGGTTGGGATACGCTGCGTCTGTCCCGTATCGGGCGGCAGCGCTATCTCATTAGGTAGTTGTGGTTCTTTCCATAACGGAGGCATTGGCGTACGACACGGGGGTGTCCTACGTCAAAAACACCATTAAGCCTCGAGGTGGCGCGCGCGGTGTTCCCGCGTGCACCTCAAAGATAGCTCCAGCTCCATCCCGAACCGAGACGGGCCCGGACGTGGGCAAACGCCGTCGGGATCGCGGACGAGTGCTATTAGCGTACCCGTGGTCCCAACAAACACCGGCGTCCAGAGGAACACCGTGGGGTTTTAGCCGGTAGGAGTCCGGCATATCCTCTCCGCTACCCCCGCAGCTGAGAGGAACCCATGAAGGCTTTCCCCACGAAAAAAAAAAGAAGACCCCAATGGATCTCTACAAATTAACCCGAGAATCTCGGGCCGAGATTCGCAATTCACTATTATTACGCAATTGTGGGTATATTTACAAGTGTAGTGAGGTAGGACGTTGAGATAGGTCAGAGAAAGGTCTGAAATCCGCAGTATATTAGGTCCTGATTTCCTGAATTTAGGCATTAGAAGTCAGAGGCTCAAATTAATATCAACGAGTTATAATATAGTATTAGCCACTTTATGATAACGTTGAGATAGGTCAAAAAAACAAGCTTGCATCCCTTAAACTACGAAAATTGTAAATTTAAATAAATTTTCATAGTTTTGTTTAAGATAGATTTCAAATAACTGACTATATGTATAATTAAAATCTTACGAACGTTGAGACATTACGGTAGCTCAGCTCTGTAATGGGGCCGACCTCTCGGTCCGGAACGTGGTTTGCACCATGGTCCAAAGTGATAGGTCGTAGCAAGCGGTGCGATCCTTCTGCGAAGCTCGCGAAGGGCCAGGGAGGATGATTTGTCTTACCAGCCATTTCTTCGCAGGCGCACTGAATGTCGTGGGGCGCCTTAGTTGAAAGCCACCCTTTTTCCGTCCCGTCCCACCCCGGGAATCAAATGCTAGTTTTCATGGCTCGAGTTTTCGGGTGTGCTTTCTGAACGTGATTCCCATTTGAGACAACACTGAGAAGTATGAGGATACCTCTCTAGACGAGATGTTAACACTAGCCGACGTTGCGTTCCCGTCACCCGGTATCGAGTGTCCAGAGGAACGTCGCGGGTTTTAATCAGTAAGAGACATACCCCTTCTGTTCCCCCGGATTGAAGGGGATGCATGATTTTTTTTCCGTAAAGGTGCATGAATTAACACTGTTTGAAATTAAAAAAAGTTGACCACTAGTATAAAAGGTTACATGGTACAGTATTTCTAGTTACTTTTTTGTGATAGGTGATATCTTACAACTTAATTCAATTTGCATTCACTTTTTTAATACATTTTGAAGTACATATAATACTTATTTATAATTATTCCATTAAAAAATTACTGAACAGTTTTTCCTATCACGGGCCAAGATGAAACAACATTCAACACTGATTATTTATTTAAATTTAGAAAAATATAGTAATTTACGCACACAAACATTCCCATAAAAATACGCCTCCACACTGATGCTGATATTTAACCACCATTTTAACCGATACTTGCAAACCACTGAAGTTTATATAGGTAAGTTTATTTTTATTATATATATCAGAAATATTTTTATATCACAACACAGCATGTAACCACTACAAAACCTATGCATGACCTATATGCGACTAAATAATAACCAACTATCAATAACGGTAACTATAAATAATTTCTGATTTCAGGTCATGATGAGGAAATAATGTTATAAAATATAATTTACAACGTCGCCTAGCTAATGAGATCACACTTGCCATAGATTCGACAAAACATTATTGGTCCACGTTCTGTTTTTTTTTTATAATAAGACTACTTTATAGTAAGCCCATGACCCTATCCAAAAATATAACAAAAGAGGGTTTTTTCAATGTACACATAACTTGATATACATTTAAAATATTTAAAAATAAAATATCTCTACATATTTTACACATAATGTTGATATTTTAATTAGGTCATTATGTCAGTAGGTCAAAATTGGTGATTACACATTTTGATAAGACTGTTTTTCGGGACATTTGACCCAGAATCCTTAATAAGGATAGCTAGCTTTATCCTTTTCATTAATTTTAATGAAAAAATAATAATTATTACAAAAACTGAAAACCAGACTGCATAAAACTATACCACAAAATTTAGAGAAATCCAACGATGCCTCGTACGTTAAAATTTTAAAAGTCATTTGGGCTGTAGGGCAGTTAAAGATTGTAACATACTCCCAAAAAACATATACCGCAAACAGGGAAAAAGTAAAAGTATAATAAGTAATACAAAAAAGTTTTTAGTATGTATTGATTTTTATATCTAACTACCTTTAGTATTTTTGCCCATAATAATTTAAGCGTAAAGTGTAAAATAACTTACCCAATGTCAGCCAAATTTAGATGACTTATTGAATTCTTTACTGGAATACATCTTGTCTGGCCAGCAGCAAACCAAAAATGTTTTTGATAGTTGGATCCTAAAAATTAAGAATGGCTTTTAAAAATTTAATCAATAAATTAAAATTAGAAGTTGATTAAGATAGAAAGTTATTCATCTCATAGAAAATTATGATTTTCATTTTTAAAAAAAATGAAAAAGTCTCTAGGAGTGTGATCAGTAAATGTAAAGGTGTGTGCATTGGTGATGTTATATTTATATATTATATGTGTTTGTATGTATATAATAATATGTACTTCAACATTTAAACAAATAAAAGCTAAATGACCAAATGTTTTAGCCTTTTCATTATGTCATAAACTGCTCTGTGCATAACACATATGCAATTCATTAAATTGACTGTTGTCAAGTCAATAATAATGCAACATAGTCCTTACATATTTGCTACATATGTACATTGTAGATAAATAATTGCCTCTGTACAATATACATTTATAAGAAACAGTATAAGATGTTTACATATGAGTATATAAGAGAAATCAATGATATTCTTGCAAGTAGAATAACACAAGAAGCACTTCAAAACATGATAGAATAAGTATGTCAAAAAAAAAAAAAAAAACCATTGATCTCAACCCTTAATTATTTCTTGGATATTCCTAAGCAGGTTTGCACATTACACATAAACTTCATGCAGAAAAACAAACACAATTCATGCAATAATAACCTGGAATATTAAAACCAAAGCTAAGTTATTATGATGTTTCATTAAATGTTATTTATAAGCACGCATGCAAAGCACACATAAGCATAAGCATGTTGTGACATGAAAACATGCACATTAGTAAGCATAGCGAGTCAAATTTAGTATCATGTAAAAAACAAATGATTTTATAGTCAATCATGCTTATAGTTAAAACTTTATGATTGGGTACACTTGCAACTATATTCATTTAACAGATGGTGGAACTCTTTGACATTCACCAGTAGAAGCATCACCATTTTATTCACAGTAAAAGCAGTGTAATGCTGTATACCAATTTGATTTTTAAGATGTTTTATTTTAGTGTTTGAGGGTAGCTTCAGTTCTAAATAAAATTGAAATATCACCCCTGAATAACACAGTTGGCAACAAGTATCCACGATTGGCAATGACAACTGAGCAATGGTGTTATGCATTTTTTTTATATTTATACCTAACAATGAGGCAGACAGGCTACCTGGTGGAAAGCAGTCACCGTCGCCTATGGACATTTGTAACACCAGAGGAGTCGCCAATGCATTGCCGGCTTTCTAGGAGAGGTCTTTATGCACCCCTCTTGAAGAGCCTCATGTGATAGCGCTCAGGGAATACCTCAGGAGGAATACTCACTTGTTACTTTTATTACAATAAAAATATGTGACTTTTTTTTTACTTTTTATCTAACAAATTTACATCATTGCAATCTATAAACCAATGCCAAATAGTATATGGACCCATTAGATCCACCAACTATAACATCCAATTGTAAGACCAAATATCTTATAGCAGTCTATACCATTCAGGCACAGAACATACACTTAACTAATGTATGCAATACAGAATAATATATTTCCTCAAATCATTCAATATTTCATATCCACTGAGAAAATACTAAAATCTAATACAGAGTTCAAATCTTCTATAATTATTCATTTGCATTCACTTATCTAATTGTGTAAGTACACAAGGGTAGTTTAAAATTGTGTAGTAAACAGGAGTTAGGAACCCTACAAACCCCTATGCAGTAGATACGAAAATTACACCACCCTTTTTAATAACAAGCAATCATGCAGACACCTTATGATAACTTGTGACTAAGGTTGCTTGGTATATGTGTATCAGTATTTTATATTGTTAATGTAATGTTAATGTGTTATACTGTATTTTAAAGCAAAATGAAAACATGTAATCTGACGACCCGCGTGGTGGAGCAGTCACCATGCCGGTCTGACACGTAGAGGGTCCCGGGTTCGATCCCCGGCCAGACAGATTTCTAAATGATGAATTTAGATTTCTGTTTCTGGGTCTGGGTGTTTGTGTATTTGTCTCTGTGTGTGTCCATAGCACCCACGACACAGGGAATCCTAGTGTGGGGCTGTGAGTGTAGAAAGTGTGTTATGTATAAGATTAGCTGTTCTACATCTAAGCTTTATAGGTTACATTTTTGTTAAAAACTAACTTTCATGACTAGTTTTCATTTGACTTGATGCACAACTACACTATTTACTGTAAGTCAACAAGTTTTAACAGAACCAATATATAACAGTTAATAAGACCGACGTATTTAGTAATAAGTGCTAAGGAAAATAAGCAAGGAGTGATGTTATTGGCAAAAAGTGCATAGAAGATGTGCAAGACAGGACTTACAAAGTAAAGTATTATGTAAACATACACGAATATTATGACATAAATGCAGCTCAGGAAACTTACTTAGACACTACATACGACAAACACCATAAATAGACAACACGAACAACTTATAACTACTTTACAATTAATTAAAAACTATGATATCTTCAATAAATATTGAGTATTCGAACTGTCAAATCTTCTGCATACGATTTCTAGAAACTACTACAAACATAGTTTTAAACTCCTCAATTTTCATAAATCTCCGAAAACTATGTGTTGCTGACAAAGTCGTCATTCAACAAACACAAGTGGATATTTTTGGAAAAATTAGACGATTTTTTTACTTCCCAAAAATAAGAAACAAGGTTATGAAATTGACACTTGACATATTTTTTTTACAAAAGTGCACTTGAAGTTGCTTTGGTTGCATACAGCCATAGACAAATACATTGTTGCCCTAAATTGATTCAAAATTTTGTAGAGGGTTTTTTTTGTTAACATTATATCTACCTACCTTCATACATTATTATTCTATAACGTTTGGACTTAGACTCTGGGAAATATAAAACATAGAATTATAAATATTGCTGAGTTGTAATAAAAACAAACATTAAATTACTTTTGATCAGCTGACTCCAAGTTATTCGCTGTAACTTTGTACGCAATTGATTAATGGATAAACAGTAACAATTTTTTTCTACTTAAATATACATTAACTATAATGGCTCCCTTTTACGGTTATATCTTTTCATTTAATCTATAAAACATAATAAAATATGTTATTTGTCTATGGTCTTTATGCAACGTTCCTTTTCACGCAACTTATAAAAAATAATCACATATTAAATTGCAGTTATATCAATATTCCATTCATATTAATTAATGTGTGATAGCTTATCTTAGTAGAAATATATTATTTAATTATATTATACCTTACTAAGTTCATTTCATGAATTTATAATAACTAAATTGTCATTTTTGCTAACGTCACAATGGCAACATAAAATTAGTGATGTGCCAACTCGGAAAAAATAAAACTCGATTTAACCCGAGTCAAAATTCATGTAACTCGAGTTACTTAACTCGAGTTAACTAGATGGAAGCGTTAGTCTTTTTTATTTTTTACCAATTTATCCCTTACCTTCACATTAATAGTAAAAAATGGAACTAATAATATATTCATGTTTCTATTCCTCCATTTTTACTGGAAGAGTTATATAGTTACTAAAATAAAAGTATTGGTTGAAATCATATGATTTATTTATGTATTTTTGGCTTGAATTTTAATTTTTAATTATATTTACTATTTATAAAACTATGATATTATGCTACTATTTATAAAACTATGCTATTATGCTACTATTTATAAAACTATGCTATTATACAGCAGTCTTTTATTTCAGTCAAAATAAAATCAAACACACATTATGATGCAGGTATGTACATAGGTACATTTATAGGGTCATCATTTTGCAGTAGTTAAATTATATGTTAATATTTTAGTCTTAATTATATTGCACCTAACTCTTCTTATAAAGGAAAATGATACTAAAAACAAAAAAAAAATATTATCCTGTCAATTAACATCCAATTTGTAATTAATAAACATATATAAAAATCTTATGTAAATAACTAAAACAAACTTCTAATAGGTTTTAACAAAAACAATATTCATTTATTTTTTAAATTAAAGTTAAATAAAATATAAAATAACAAACTATTGTTAAGTGAAATGAAATGATCGGCAGTCTTCGCTCCGACTCGGTTTCATTCGGTTCAACTCGAGTTGGTTCGAGTTAAGCCCAATTCGAGTTAGCTCGAGTTAAGTAACTCGAGCTAACCATCACTACATAAAATTGTCAACCTCTTTTTATGAAAGAAAGCGCCGACGTTTCTCGTTTCGGGCCAACTCATCGGTCTTTTTGACACGGAATGTTTGTTTTCAGTACAAGAAGTAATGAATTCTGACTTATTTATTATACGATAATACGAACTAATAAACAATTTAGAATGGAGGTGTATTATCTCTGTTTAATTTTGAGTGTAATATGGCACGGGTGCGACGCGATTATGTGGAGAATGTCACCAAACACGCAGAAGTGTTTGAAAGAGGAATTGCATGCCAACGTGCTGGTGGCAGGAGAATACGATGTTACAGAAGCCGCCGGTCAAAGAGTCGACTATGTTGTAAGTAATTTTTAATTATAGAAAACCAAAAATGTTTCCACTTGGTTATAATGTCGGTGCACATTCCCGCCCCCCTTTAAACTGTATATCCATTTAACATTTGAGATCATGGGGGGATTACGGTTCTTACGGCGCCAAGATTTGAATGCGGATCCGTATAGATTTCGATGAGACAAGACGAAAAGTAAAAATACATTTTTTTGATATCTCGCTTAGTTTTCGAGATATCGATACTCAAAAATTATTCGAAAATTTAGATTTTTTGCGTTTTAAAAGTGAAATTGCCGAGGAACGGCGCGGCGGAAACGGGTGCGACTGGTATCTCCGGATAGGGGAGGACGTGCAGAATACGGTAGAAGAAAAATGAAGGGAATTCGTTAAGAAACGGCGGAGGAAAATGAGAAAAACCAAAAATTGATTTTTGAAAAACAAAATTTGAGTTGGTATTGGTTAGGTTAGGTTAGGTTAGGTTTAGGTTAGGTTAGGTTTAGGTTAGGTTAGGTTTTTTTTTATAATAAAACTGCACTCCACAGACTGATCGTCCGTGCCTTTTTTTATGTTAAGTTTATTTTGTCATATTCTTACTTTTAGTGAAAATAGTTGATAGCTCCACTATGAGCCTTCCCTGTCACCACCGCACTTAACCTGGTAATGGCACGAGCCGATACCCAGTTTCATGCGGTGATGGCAGTGGCGGCTGTACAGAAAACCTTATTTTACTTACTAGGTTAGGTTAGGTTTGGTTTTTTTTTTTTTATTATTATTATTATCATAATAATAGTGATAATTATAATAAAGGATAAAATATATCTTCAAAAAATTTTTTCAATAAAATTCCAACATTTTTAATAATGTATTTATTAATATCTTGAAAACTAAGCAAGATATCGAAAAAAATTATTCTTTGTTTTCGTTTTCTTTTCCAAAAATCTATTGAAATACATCATTAAAAGAATATTTTTTTTTTTTATTTTTCGATTTTTAAATATCGATATCTCGAAAACTAAGCGAGATATCAAAAAATTTTATTCTTACTTTTCGTCTTGTCTCGTCGAGATCTATAAGGATCCGCATTCAAATTTTGGCGCCGTAAGAATCGTAATCGTGCCGAGATCATCACTATCACTATTTATTTTGGAGATTTAACACCATATATTGCTATATTGCACAATATCTAGTTACCTTGATGTTAAAAAATGTAACCTATTATTTGTGTCTTAAAAATGAATGAATTAACTGATTTATTCATGAGTCTATTAAATTTGTCTGAGCATATTTAATAGCCTCCTGTAGGGGATTTTTAACAGGCTTGGCTGTGTGGATTGATATCTGCAGATAATTAACTTAAGCAACGATAAATTGTACTGAGCTTATGATACCAACCTGTTTATTATCTTTGGATGTATAATAGTTTATTTTTTAAGGTAAATTAATATACAGTAATACTCCGACTTACACGAATTCGGAGTTACGCGATTTTTAAATCTTGTCAATTCTCCTATAGTTTGAGTGTCCCGCAATTCCCGATTATAAAAAATAAGCTTACTAACCCTACAATTATTCGTGTAAACATTTGTGTTTGTTGCGCGAAGTCAACACATTCGAAATCATACCATACGATGGTATGTATATGCATACCCCGACTTACGCGAATTTGACTTATGTGGTTATCACTCGGTCCCACCAATCGTGTAAGTCCGAGGTATTACTGTTTAGCCATTCAATAGGGTTCCACATGCTGAGGATGCTATAAAGATATAAAGTACATAACAGTACATAAAAGCACAGATCTGAAACACATCTAAATTTGTTGCAGATGTTTCCCTAACTGAAGATTGAACCCAAAACTGTGTGTCTCAAATCAATAAAGTATTTAATATAGTTTTCTTCTTGTTCCCTCATAGATGTGTTACTTTATTAGATGTAATCCCAAAATACTCCCAATTGATTAGAATTATCTAATTAAGATTATTGTTTTTGAGGTTTTAATATGTTTTTACAGGTCCGTGATTCAAAAGGACATATCCTGGCACAAAAAGATGGAATTAGTAAAGGAAAATTCACATTTGTGACTGAAACATATGACACTTTTGAAGTCTGTTTCATTTCAAAAGTACCACCAGGTAATTTATGACTTACTAGCTGTGTCCCGCGGTTTCACCCACGTTAAAAAGAAACAGTACAGTAGTAAAAGTAAACAAGTAGCCTAAGTTACTCCTTATTACATCAGCTACCTGCCAATAAAAGTCCCATCAAAATCGGTCGACCCATTTCAGAGATTAGCCAGAACAAACAGACCGACAAAAATTGTAAAAAATGTCATTTTGGTGTACATACCGTATATTCATATGCATGTAGTACTCTTATTGGTATCTTGTAGTATTCTTAATTGTTTATTTCAGAACGCCGTGGTGTCACTCAAGATATCATGTTGGACATCAAAATTGGCATAGAAGCAAAGAATTATGAAGGGGTAAGTTGAACATTATTATTTTACTTTGTATCTTCAAATTTATAATTCATTATTGAGTTATTTTGAAAATGATATTTAGACCTGCTTAAATTAAGACAAACAGTTTTTGTCTTTTTAATATGGCAACATTTACTTATTGGAAATGATAACAATCAATCACTATAATGAGAAACAGTGCAATATGAAAAACTATACTGTTATTAAAAATTATGTATCAGCCGAGGCACTGCATTCTGACAAATATTACTAGTGCAAATTAGGAAAACACTTAATATTTGTAATTTTAGTATGTATTTACCATTTACGCTAAATATTACTTATATATGCCATACCAACATGCTAATCATTATGTATTTATTTGTTATTGGTGGTCTTTCTATCGCATTCTGCAATCTTCAGAACACATGGGTAATATATGTGTGGTTTTGAAAGTAACATTGCATGCACATAAGAAATGTATTTAAGAGTGGGTTTTGAGTTATTCTAATATTACCACAAAAAAGATACCATATGGAGTTATCTCCTGAATTTTTTTTCAAAAATCAAAAATCGTTTGAAAAGATAAAACTGAACAAATAACAAAATTTGTTCAACACCATTGAAAGATTGTTAAAAATAAACCTGTAGATATTTTTCCTTATCTTTTATCTTGATTAATTGTATAAATATCAATTAACCATTTAGTGTTTCTTCCAGCATTCTTTTCATTATTAACTCTATGCATGACTTATATCTGCTAAGGCTAATAATGTTTTTCCTTCATTTGCTTAACAATTATACATGTATTATATGGTAAAAAAATGATTATGTAAGTTTAATGAGTAAATTAATATCAACATTGTTTTTGATCAAAGTAAAGTTCTATAATATAAAATTCTAGGTTCTGTATATTATTTTCCACAAAACCCAAAAAATAGTCAATTAACTTAAATTATTTCACAATATTCCATTTCTGTATAGGTTTTTTTTAATATATTTTCTATCTTGAAGTTCCAATACAAATTATCAAATACCATGGGACTACAACAAAGAGACACCTTTAGCTAGACTTAATTTAAATTGAATATCAAAATAGTTGTAACTGTTTTTCAAAATTAGACTCCAGACATGAAAAAGACTGCCTTTATATCCCTGACATACAAATAACTTTGTAAAATGCTTTTGCAAAGTGTTGTTAATAAATGCTAATTCATTTTATTCATAACAGATTGGTGAAGCTGCAAAGTTGAAGCCCATGGAGTTAGAATTAAAGAGGCTAGAAGATCTGTCGGAAGCCATCGTCCAAGACTTCACGATGATGAGGAAGCGAGAGGAAGAAATGAGAGACACTAATGGTAACAATAACTTAATACTAGACATATCTATTTAAAATACAATGTTTCTCTGTCTCTCTGTTGGTTTGTCTGCTTGTACTAGAAGTCATTTTCACAATTCTTTCTTAGCTTTTAATTATGTTAGATAACATAGCTAAGGTATTATAATAGTAACAATTTTAGTTATATAGTTTATAACAAAAACGAAGGCGTGATGGGCGCTAAAAAGTCTGTGGATCCTATTTGCAACTGAGTCTAATTTCTTTTGTCCCTAAACTCTTTTTAAAATGAATACTTTGAATTTATAAATTTTAATGTATTTCCATCAACAATATTGCTGGATTTACAGTTTTTCAGTTTCTTTTGTCACCTAAATAAGCATGAACATCTGTGTAAATAGAAGTAGCTATTCAGTAATGCTCATACAAAATAAAATAATCTGTTTTTCAATAGTTTGCCTTACAAACATTTACGTAGGTATAATAATAGGTATTATTGAACCACTGAAACCTATATATAAGCCACCAAAAAGTTATATAGTCATATTGCTATAAGAATATACTGAAATACTGAGACATAAACTTATGACATCTATTTAGAGCTATTATGTTTTTTTATAATGCTTTACTTGATGTATGTTATATTTGCGAATACAGCTAATATTTGTATGTATCTTTTTTTTTTTTTGTTTACGAGGGGGAAACCTTCAAAAGGTACCCTATGCCGTGGGAGCGGCACGAGGTTATGTGGGATTCTTACCGCACTAAAACCCCCCCGGTGGCCGTCCTCGGCGCTGCGTAGAGGACTCCGGGATCTCCAAAGGAACGCAACCGGAGTCCTCTTAGCGCGTTGCCCCATCGGGCTCTGCCCAGGTGACCTTGGCGCTCGCCACACCGTCTGGTGGGCACGACGGTATGCGACCACACATACCGCCGTCCTTCTCGGGGTCACTAGCCGGGCGGTTCGAGCTCCCACTCTTGCCGCCCGCAACCCCGGAAGCCCCTTTTAGTCGCCTCTTACGACAGGTAGAGGATACCGTAGATACTACCGTAGATATATCTACTTACTGAGATGTATTGGGTCTCATTAAAAAGGCCAATATCAATCTATCAATGTCTTCATATTAATAAGCTTACGGATGGGAATACAATTTATAAAACATTATGTGCTGAATGCATAGGCTAACTGTATTATTATTAGATTTTCTCACTGAGATTTCCATAGACCGCTAATGTAATTCTACTTTAATATTTCAGAGTCTACAAACAATCGTGTGCTATTCTTCAGCGTATTCTCCATGGTCTGCCTAATGGGTCTCGCTACGTGGCAAGTGCTGTATCTTCGCAGATATTTCAAAGCCAAGAAACTCATTGAATAGTAAAATGTTTTTTTATACTACGGATATAGCGATACGCGAGATTTTGTTACTGTAAAGATTGTATGTTGGGTTACTTTTGTTAAACTATGAATGTAAACGCCGGTATATGATGATAAGACAATAAGTATCCATACATCTATATAAGCAGTACCGATTTACTTTACCTACTTTTACTAAGAAACCTTATTTATTCAGCCGTTGGATACATTCAATACTGGGTGGATTGATCAATCACTTAATCCAGGGGATGACAACAATTTTAAAGTGAAATTTTCGTTTAAAACTAAATGTACAAGGGCTAATGGATATAAATGGGGTTGTCATTAACTAAAAATATAATTGAAATTTTACAAACTGTACAAAATGGATACGATTACACCGAAAGGCGGTCTTTTTTACAATTGCCAAATCTTGATAATTTTTAAAATTTTAAAAGTTATGTTGCGACGGCTCTCTTGAACAAATGTTTACATTCTTGTGACAAAATAACCCTAAAAACACACAGTGACATTTTCCTATATGTGACTTAAATTTTTATTTAGTCAATACTTCTTTAAATGAATGTGTGCAATTGAATGATTGTAATTTGTATTTCTTGTACGTTCTTTTTCTCTTCTCGTTTTAAATCGCGTGTATCTATATCCATTTATTTACATAAATATAAAGATCTCGTGGCGCTGTCACGGTGTAACAAACAATACATGTTTTGAATACTTAATACTGATTTATTATTTAATTTTTGTTGTATATGGTTCATTTCGTGTCTTAAGAATTAAAGAAAACCCGTGTAAAATATGGTGTTGTTTTATTTATGTTAAGAAAAGCAAATGTAGAATTTAAGAAATTTTAACAAACGAGCATCCATTCTACCTAATGGTACGTGATCACAACCACCAAAGAATTAACACAGACCTGTATGTAATTATCAAATGTGAGTCTTAACAAAGTTAGAACAGAACACTTTGTAATATAATCACACCCTTCAAACCTCTTCAATACCCCAACTATGATTATTATGAAGAACGCGTGGGGATGAGGCTGTCGCAATTGGACTATCTTTGTAATTGGTTTATTCTGCGGACCTTATAGAAATATTCTGTCGCTTACCGCTAAAAATTAAAAAATATTAGTTTAGTCGGGCTTTCCGTCTGTTTATTTTTAAGTGCTTTTCGAAAATTGATAAGTGGAGCACTCCACGCTTTTTTCACAATTATACAATTTACTGTCCCTTAATTGATTCCTAGATTGAAAATTATTTTCTACTCTTTAGTTGATTTTATCATAAAAGCGTGTTTTTTAGTTTTTTGAACTATATTTATTTTTCATATTGATGGATCTGGCAACACTTGTCGAGTGATGGTATGTTTTTCGCTTTGAATCTTATAAATTAGAGTAATAAAACATAAACATGTTTTGTACGTAATATATAATTTGCATATCCTTTTTTATAATACAATAATGCACCAATTTAAGTCGTTCATCAATTTTCGGTATTTGTTTACAGCAGAAGTTGCACGCTATTGCGATAGTGTAATCGTAAGATTTGGAATGCAGTTTTAACTTAAATACAACATAATACTTATATTAGCAATAAAACTACCACACTGTAGTAATGCGGTTTAAGAATTAAAAACTTTCGTATAAAGAATAAAAAATCACCTATAAAAACTCATCAAATAATAAACGTACTTGGAATATATAAAATGTAGAATGCGCCAAATTCCTATTATTTATATCAAGCACATAAACTGTACTAAAATATGATTGTTATTTTTATCCCCTAAACATTTACACTTTTGTAACACAATACTCGTGTGACACGTATTCTAAATTTTTTATATTACAAGTACACTAAAAATAATTTTGGAATACTAAAATAAATTTTCAACTTCATAATTTCAAAGATAGAAGAATTGTTAAAGTTTTAGAGAGAATTATCTAAATTCTTAACTACGCAAATAAATACGCAGTTTCAATTTGCTAAACGTCACCACGGGAACACTCCTACTACTGCACTGAAACGCGTGGAGGAATATGCTTCATTCTTGTATTAGTCACAAGTCTTAGTTATTTGGTTTAAAATATTTCTGGTATATTTCATTTTGGATTTGACGACCACGCTAAAACATAAAGGTAAATAGGAACACTAAAAGTGAAGGCGACAAAACAAACATTAATTACAGAAATTAAATTTATAAAAAAACAATGTAGATTATTTTTTGCTGTGTTATTCTATTCTGGGGTTATTTTTATTTAATTATAATGTTTTCTACATTATGTTGAAAATTATATTGATTTAGTTATATTTACTTACTTCCTTGGCAGTTTAGCGTGTTCTATATATCTTTTTACTTTTTCTAATACTATTTTGTATCAAATAATGCTGGCAGTTTATAATCTCAAAGAAACTTCATATCAGGGAATATTCTAGTTTTCACTCTTACTTATCTATAAAGGGTCAATCAATAAGTAACGTCATTATTTTCAGTTACAGCCAAAACTTTAAATTGTAATAATTTGTAACAAAATTTGTGTTTATAATTCTGAAAATACATCCGTTCAATATCACAGTTATCTACCATTACTTCTGAAAATCTGACAACACCGAAACATGATACAAAAAATAAATACCAGTTAAAAATCTTAACATTAAGTTAAGGCGCTCATGAAAATGTACAATCGGAATTTCTGATAGCTATTCAGCTACAATATTGCTACTTTTCGGTTCAATTGCAATACAAAATTAAATTACATGCCTTATATACAGTACAATAGGGTCCACTTTGTGGTTTATGTACATTTGTGATACACAGGTAAGGATCAAAGTGGAGAGTAGTCCAACTGCACCGTTAAGTGTTTGACGCCCGCTTCCCGGAATATCCTCGCCGTCTGCTCCGTCACGTAGCGGGGGTCGACGCCCTTCGCCACCTCCAGCTTGATAGCACCGACGTGAACGTCACTGCACAGAGTCCAAAAGTGGGGCTCTTGGACGGCGTGCACGCCCGCCAGCCCGACCACCCGCGTGTACAGGTTGGGCAACAACCGCTCGATTGCCGTTGGAGTCCGTTGCATGAGCACACCGGCCGAGTCGCGCACTAAAGGTAACACACTGCCGGCGATGAGCAGCGCTATCGCCATCGAGCAGATGGGGTCCGCCCGCATCCAGCCGAACATCCTCATGAGTATCGCGGATATGATGACGCCGACCGAGCCTAGGGTGTCGGCCAGAACGTGGAGGAAGACCCCGCGCATGATGGCGGAGCCGGCGCCGGTGGGCGCGTCGAGGTCGTCGTGCGAATGACCGTGGTCGTGGTTGTGCGAGTGGCCGTGACCACCGTGCGAGTGGCCGTGGCCGCCGTGCCCGTGCGCGTGGCCGTGATGGAACGCGTATATGCCCACCATGTTGACGAGGAAACCCATGATCGATACTAGGAGGAGGCGTTCATGTTTCACCTGAAATTTATTTCATGTGTATTATTTAAAATTGCACCTTAAATATTTTTCTGCATATAAGAAAAATAATCATGCACGCTGGTGTCAATGTCAAAATGACTTCTTGATCCATCAGATGCATTAAATCAAGAGCCTTAGCATGTCGGAGATAAATGGGGCGGTTCGCTCAGAGAGCCACAATTTGTAGAATGGCAAAATCTGTTTTTAAAAGAGTTTTGAAAGTTACTGAAAAAAGAAATGAGATAAACTATCGTAAATATTATCATTATCTACTATATAGAATAAAATTATCAAATTTTGGATTCATTCTAATAAGATAAGATACATCATAGACATAAAAATAACTACTATGTCGACTGTATTTTATGTAAACACGTGTAACACGTTTGCATTGCGTTCACTGGTCCGGGGTATAGACTATGGAACCACCATACTTGCGGATCCATGCCCAGCAGTGGGATATGTAACGCATACATAATTTGTAAATCATGTCTAAGTCATGTACCTATTGATGTTAGGGAATAAAAAAAAAATTATTATCTTAACGCCATTTAGCAATGATTCCATAATTTCGCTCAGAACATTCTTGTATTATTTCCTCAACTCGAAACGTGTCCCCTATTTACTGAACAATAAGCCTACGACATAATGACCGTCGGGCGACAAATATCGAATACAATACGTGCTTTAATATTCACAACAAATTGAGCAATGGAAACGGTTTCGACACATCTTACGAGACGCTATGTTGAAAGAGTTTTTCTAATCGTCCGTTACGTTCTC
Organism: Epargyreus clarus clarus; assembly: GCA_014595695.2. Taxonomy (NCBI): domain Eukaryota; kingdom Metazoa; phylum Arthropoda; class Insecta; order Lepidoptera; family Hesperiidae; genus Epargyreus; species Epargyreus clarus. The sequence goes on along the minus strand of JACTTY020000016.1, from coordinate 2,743,800 downwards.
TCTGTACTATACTTTTATTTTTACATAATTTTCTTTAGTAAAATCGGTTACGTAATTCCCTATCGAAATATATCGATAGCTGATTATTTCTTGTTTAAATGTTTGCTAAAACATCATGGATTGCTCCTTCCTAATTTTTTAAATAATTTCATAATCTACACTAATATTATAAAGAGGAAAACTTTGTTTGTATGTTTGTTTGTAATGAATAGGCTCAAAAACTACTGGACCGATTAAAATTTTCTTTTACCATTCGAAAGCTACGTTATCCACGAGTAACATAGGCTATATTTTTTATATTAGATGTATATGTATCCGGCCGAGGATCGAAGCCGGGACCCTCTGCGCGTCACACTAGTAAGGTGACCACTTCGCCATGCGGGCCGTCTAGTCACTAGTGTATAATATTATGAATCAATTAGAACGACTATTATCCAGGCCATACTCTGGGACAGTGCCTTCAATATACGAATACTATTAATGTTACTCAAGGATATTGGTCAGGGTCCCAGAATAAAAGTGACATGTTCTCAATTTCTACATAAGAGGCATACAATCCTTTCTGTTTCGAAAATTCTGTAAATTTATTTTGTACATATCGATGGAAATTGTGCAATGTTTACTTTGTTATTCATGCAAAATAATTTCATATTGCATGAATAACAAAGTATATAGTAAATATATTAAACTAGCTGACCCGGCAAACATTATGTTGTCATATAAATAAAAAAATGTTAAGGGTGAACAACCCTTAACACTTAGGGGTATGAAAAATAGATAGTAGCCGATTCTCAGACCTATTGAATATGCATATGCAATTTGGTGTTAAAATCGGTAAAGCTGTTTTAGAGGAGTACGGTAAGTAACATTATGACACGAGAATTTTATATATAAGATTGACAATACTGGGCATGAGTTCTACGACTAGGGATAAGTGGAGACAATGTCTACACTTATTTATATAGATTAAAGATGAAAATTGTTCCGCATTTGGCTTAAAGAGTATATAGGCATATTATATTCTTATCACAAAATTACATTAGCACAGTAAAGATAAAAATAATAGGCATTATTCATTTTGGTCCAATGCATAAGTTATAACTTGGGAAACCTTATCACTAAGCAAGGGAGATAAGCAAGTTACTACTTAAAATCACTAAGGTAAGGAAATAAGAAAATTGATAATTATTGATTGTGTTCGAATTAATTGCTTGGCTGTTTCTTATTGGACACAGTCCATATGTATATAATTTGTTTTGAAAAATGTAGTGAAAATATATGTCTCATATATGATGAACTTATAATGTGTATTCTTAGTGTGATACTATTTGTTGATGTGTAATGTTAGTAAATTAAAGGTAGAACACTGTGGTCTATTCTGATTCTGATTTAAAAGAGACGCTCACAGAAATCACTAATGTAACGCTCAGGGTATTAAGACATTTATTGCAAAGGTTCACATTCATTATAGATACTCAATGGTGACTTGACCACATGCCACTATAATAAATTGTTATACATTGTTTATATATCCCTACCACATGTGAATATCTTGATATGTCGATCTACTGTAAATATATTTATGTACATTATTTTGTTTTAGACATAATAAACATTAGGATTGTTTAATAATTTTAATTTATAAGGTCAATAAGTAAGTTAACGGTCCTTAATTACCATACATATACAACTTGTCAAATTTTAAAATAACCCACTCACCAAAGAGTACAAATAGCTGCAATGAACAGTGTGCATTTTCAACTTATTAACTTATTCACATGTGGTACTGATATTATGGCCTACACCACTAATAATAGAAATTTTGCCTGGTATGGGTACTGGTTTTATTAAAATATTGAGTGTACTATTCACATAAGTATGCTGAGCAGATATGCAAGGTTCTGAGTTCACTCCCTGACTAAATAAATACTCATCACTACATTAGCTCAGGGTGCTGATATGCATAATGGTATCTTTATTTCCATGGTACCCACAACACAAGGAAGTTTAGGATATGTCTATGTAATTTTTTTTTATTCTTACCTCTGGAGGTTCAATTGCTCTTTCAACAGCTTCACTCATAATAAAGAAGGCAATGAATAACAGAAATAGTCCATTCACAAATCCAGCCAACACTTCAGCTCTGGCATATCCATATGAGAAGCGCTCGTTTGCTCGCCATTTGGACACTAGGGAGGCTGCCAGACCCGCCACCAGCCCCGTGCAGTCGAAGAACATATGGAATGCATCGGATATTAGACCTGCAAGTTAATAGAAATTGATAAATCGATAAATATAAATAATTAATAAAGTCACCTTTTCTTAATCAACATATGCAGAAGTTTAAAAAAATCCAACTGAATTTATAGTAGGTATTTTTTTTATAAATGGTGAACACTTTATACAGCTTTTGAACATATTGCTTACCTAAACTATTCGTCCATACTCCATAGAAAAGTTCAACAAACGCGAAGGACAAATTTAATATAAGGAAAAGGAACAGATTCCTGGAATTTTTATCAGAATATATCAGTCTTAGCCAATTTTGAAATTTCTCCCGGATTCCCGTAACAGTGCTACGCGGGAGCCGAGTGTCCTTCTGCGTGAGCGGTAGCATTGTATCTCTTGTCCAAGGGCTCGTTTCACGTCATTTCACACTCAAATTCACAAAAATCACGTATTTACACCAGAATCACTGCATACGTGTACTGCAGTAGCGGTTTATAACCTCATACGCTCGAAACTTTTAACAAAAGGATAACAGAGAGATCACAGGCCAAGCTATGTTTTAACTATTAGAAGCATAATTTGTGTCAATTGCTCATCCCAAGATAAGGATTTTTAAACAAATTCAAAACTTATTACATCGTGTGACATGACAACTCAGCCTGTCGTTCTGTCATATAATCAAAAACTGGCTGTCTGGCACAGAGCCACAGATTACTTATATGTAAACAGAAAGATACGGTTTATGTTTATAAACGCGTTTTATTGTCATTGCTACTAAATATATAATTATATTGCATTAATACAACGTTTTATTAATGAATAAGATAAATAATATTGATTATAATTCTGGTAAATCATTTAACATTATTCTCAATAATAAAAGAAATCGAATAGAATACATTATGAAATTAGTACCGGTTAGTAAAATACAATGTCAAATACCTATTCCAATGTCATAGTTATCATACCTTCGAAAGATAGAAAAAGTAGTTTTCATTTTAATTTTTATTCAATACATATATGGAACAATAATAAACACTTCCTAATTTGATACCATAGCGAATAGATAATTATTGTTATTTACTCTATCGTCTATTGGTGGTAATCTAAACACTAAACAATGTCGTATTGGTTAATATTAACTTTGATAACATATTAACCAATGAAATTTCAGAACTTAAGAAAAGAATGTGTAATTGAAATAGCATCCATGATGATTCATAAACTTTCAAACGACACTCGTTTCCGGAAAAGTTTAAGACATTGTCTATGTTTAACAATTTAAATTGGTTATGGTTTTTAAGAATTTAGTAAGGTAATTTTGTACAAAAATTGTTTCATGGAACCTAAACATACATATTAAAAGATATTCCATTCAAATTTTATAAAACGGATTTATTTTGGAGCTCATATCAATTTCTTTTTAAGTTTTAAATTCCTTCCCGCCAAGATTTCAAAATTATTCCACCGGAAATTCGTCTATAGATGCGTTTGTTTCCGAAAAGTGAACGTTTCACGAGTCAACAGCAACGTCTTTCGAGAAGTTCTAGGCGCTGTTTGCGACATTTTTCTTTCTTTTATCCGTCATTCAATGTTTTATGTGATGAAATAACACGTTGTTTAGCGAGTATTTTCGATATTAGTGTTCATAGTCGTAATAAAGTAACTGCTAGATTACGATATAAGCTAATATGGGAGACGAAAGCCACCCGAAAACTCTCTACGTCGGTAATTTAGACGCGAGTGTGACAGAAGAATTTCTATGCGCGTTGTTCGGACAAATAGGCGAAGTAAAAGGCTGTAAAATAATTCGCGAGCCCGGTAATGACCCATATGCCTTTCTCGAGTTTACAAGTCACACGGCGGCGGCTACGGCCCTGGCCGCCATGAACAAGCGAGTATTCCTCGACAAGGAAATGAAGGTTAACTGGGCTACGAGTCCTGGGAATCAGCCGAAGACGGACACGAGCAACCATCACCACATATTCGTCGGCGATTTGTCGCCGGAGATCGAAACTCACATATTACGAGAAGCTTTCGCACCGTTCGGCGAGATTTCAAACTGTCGGATAGTGCGGGACCCCCAAACGCTCAAATCTAAGGGTTACGCTTTCGTTTCATTCGTAAAAAAGGCTGATGCCGAAGCAGCTATCCAAGCAATGAACGGTCAATGGTTAGGCTCGCGTTCCATACGTACCAATTGGTCGACACGTAAGCCGCCTACCAACAGACCCAACGAAGGAGCGCCGAGCAGCAAGCGAGCCAAGCAGCCGACGTTCGACGAGGTATACAACCAGAGCTCCCCGACAAACACGACTGTTTACTGTGGCGGTTTCACAAGCAATGTTATTACTGAAGAATTGATGCAAAACACATTTTCACAATTTGGTCAGATACAGGACATTAGAGTATTCAGGGATAAAGGCTATGCATTCATTAGGTTTACAACAAAGGAGGCTGCGGCCCATGCAATCGAAGCGACACATAACACAGAAATTAGCGGGCACACAGTCAAATGTTTCTGGGGAAAAGAGAATGGAGGTGGTGAAAATCAGGTGAGTGTAGCTTTCATTATCAACTAAAGAGTCTAAAGATAATAATGAAACAAATAGTACAAAGAATTGTGGGTTTTGTAGTTATTAGTCATAAAAAACCTATGGTACACAATATTTAAATTCATGCAATAATTAAAATACAAATACTAAATATTATATCAAAATATCTGTCATCTTCTAAGCTCATTTGATTATTTGTATACTAAAACCAAATCCCAATTTGAAAACCTCTGATCTGATTTTAATAGGACTTTCAAGTTAATCAACATTATGTGGAGTTAGCAGGAATACTGCTTATCTCAAAAATGTATATAAAATTCTGATTTAAATATGAGTTTGAAGCTATCTCTTATAGCAACATCACACAGCTGTTGTTTACGTTATTTACATATTTCAGACCACAAACAGTGCACCAGCAGCGCCTGCCGCAATGGGGGCACAAACGCAATACCCATACCCATATCAACAAGGAATGGGATACTGGTATCCTCAGGTAAATATACCCAATGTGGTAAGCATGCTAAAGGAAATATGATGCACTATTGGAAATATTCGCTTAACCAAACTGGTAAGCATAAAGTATTTTTTTTATATCTTTCATTGCAATGTTAAAAATATTGTTCAAATATAAATAATAACAAAAAGTTTAATAACAGATGCTTAGGCCTTAGAGAGTTGTTGCGCATTTGGCAGTAGATGTGGTCTAATTGGCACAAAAAATCCAGTGGATTCTGTGAGCTGTGTGAAAGTTCTCATTAAATTCTTGGAAAATATTAAGCCAATGTTACATTTGTCTATAAGGAAAAATGTATATTACAGAATTCATGGCAAGGGTATAAAACAGTTTTATAAATAAATTATGCTAAATTATGATATCCCAATAAAACTGTTGTTTGACTTGTTTTATTCTTTCTAGATATGATTCAATTATGAACAGGTGTATTACTGATTATATTGACAATTAGCACTGTATCATTACACCAATATACACAGCATAGAATTGCATGTTGTACTTGAAATTAGTTGAACAATAACACATTCTTATTGTGTCTTCTTTATCTCATAACTTTTATACAAAAAACTGATCCATATCCTTCTTGATTATTTTAGTAGGATTTTAAGGAGCCTATTGATAAATGAATAGTACTAGTGGATTAATATTCCTTAATCATAATTGTGATTTGTGATTTTGATGATTTATGTGATCTTTTCTTTTGACATGATTTATTCAGATATGTAAAAAAGTCAAAACTTTATTAAAAGTAGCATTGAAGATTTATTTCATAGATCTGGTTTTTTTTTTTTATTAGAATTCTTAGTTCATTCGGTTGATTTAATAGCTAAGGTAATATAGAGATATTGGGTATTTCCTGTCTAAAAATTAAAATTATGAGCAAATCTTCATACATATATTAATTTTATTATATTAAATGACTAGCTGACCCGGTAAACTTTGTACTGCCTCAAAATCTATTTATCAAATATATTTCATGTAAAATATAGCCTATGTGACTCGTGGATAATGTAGCTTTCGAATGGTGAAAGAATTATTAAAATTGGTCCAGTAGTTTTTGAGCCTATTCATTACAAACAAACATAGTTTTCCTCTTTATAATATTAGTGTAGATGTATCTATTTTTATGTTTTATTTATTTGTTGGAAATTCCCAGATTAATTTTCAGGTCTTATTAAATATTTTGTAAGACTAGTTCATAATAAAAAAGTTTAAAAAACAATATATTTGATTATAGTTGTATTTGAACATTTCATCACTTTTTAAACTTTTTGTTAACATTTTTATAAACTGTACATACTGTATACAACCTTTGTATATTTAAAATTAAAACAGTGTTATACAGTAAAACAAGATTTATTTATAATAGAGATAATTATCACATAGGATGTGGGTATAAAAATTAGGTGTTGATAAAATTAGTATGTAGTAAACATTTATACATAACAACAGCAATTTTGTTCATACATAATAAAATGTCAATTAATAGAATAAAAATCACTAAATATTTAAAAGTCAACCTAATTGTTGGAACCCTGATATCTGATAAGTAGGAAATGGGCAATAATTCAATTTAATGTTAAACATTCTTAGCAGGTAATGGACTTATACTTTATCTTATCAATTCAAAATAGGAGTCAAAACAAAATTTCATGGGGCCTTATGGGGCCTTTCCTTCTATGGGATAGAAATAAGTGCTGCCACAGTCTGTAAACAATAGCAAACAAATCAATAGCCTACCAAAAATGATACATTGCTTCTAATATCTCTTATAGAAGGTGGTAGAACCACCGCCACACCTATTTCTACCTAATAACTGCAGTGTTAGGTGCTGCTGTGTTCCGGTTTGAAGGGTGTGGTAAGGGAGAAAGACTTTTCCGAGGCATTCCAGCTTAGTCCTCAGGGATAGCGGCGCATCTGTGGCCGACCTCAGGTAGGAATATCTAATCCTATCTGGGGTTGATTACACATGTCCATGGGCGGCAGTAGCCACTTACCATCAGGTGGACTGCATGCTCGTCTGCTACTCTTATATTATAAAAAAAAAAAAATTATAATGTAATAGCCCTGTTTTAATTTTTTTTATTCTATTTATAGGCCAGTAATAAGCATAATAGTAGTACCCTAATATTTGCTGCAACCAAGGTGTTGCTAATTTTTGTTTGAGTATAAAATGCCACTTCTAATAGTTATAAACAGACAATACTACTATAAAACATAAGTGTATAAAAAGTAAATAGTATTGTGAATATGACTTGGAAGTTTAACAAATTAGTAAATCAAATGTATAAATAATTTGTGTGAATGCCTCTTGACCCATTAGGTACATACAATGAGAAAGACTGGTATTTAATTACATGTATTTAACAGGTTTTTATAAATTGACATGAACAAGGTAAACTAAGTGACCTATTTACAAAGTGATGTACTAGTTTTTTCAAGAATTTTAAAGTATTGACTAATAGCATTCGAGTCTGCACTCATCAGACTCAAAAAGGTCATATGTAAATGTTCTAAAATGATAAATCAATTAGTAACAATTTTGTGCGATAAATAATGCAAAAGTTAATTACCAAAGGGACATTAAATACAAATCTTATTCAATTTAAGGTGATGAAACATTACTTTTTATTTAGTTAAGTGAATAACTTCAATATCAAATCAAAATGCCTAACAACTGTTGAGTTGCCAAGCAACCTCATATTAGTACAGTGTTTTTTCAAAGATTTAGTGATTTTAGTACTTGACATCAATTTCTTATTAAGTAATAGTTTATAGCTTCATAAAATCTAATGCACAGGTTTGGATGCCTGTTTGTAGTTTATTTTTTGAGAATCGAACCTGGAATTATTTTCGACACAGATCATTTTGGTTTATACACATATTAAATATATGCTACTGTAACAACATCGAATTAGTGTAGGCATTGAGCATTAAATTTGAAGCTAATTTTAACTTATCCCCATTTTTCAAAATCCAAAACACTTTTGTATACGACGCGTAGACAATGTGTCCTTTGTCTGCCATTATTACCACAACCTGAGTAAATTGAGGCCAAAACTTTCAATAAAATTCATTCTAGTTTTCTTTTTAACCAGCTAATAATGTGCGACATATATTTGTAAAGTTTCATTTAAAAGTGATTGTTAAATTTTACGTAAAATAATAAAAGCGATTTATTTGGATACTTTTGACCATAGGTGGGTATAATTGTGTAAAAGTTAAGTGAAAGTTCATTTGAAATGTTATTGTAATTTTTATTTTGATGTTGCATTGGAAACACCAAATGATTGGTATACATTAGTAGGCCCAACCAGACTTTCTCGTGCTATAAAAAATCTCGACAACCGGGCCACTTACCAATTACAAAAGTATCATGTTTATTGTATTAATGTAAAGTATTTAAGCTTTATAAAAAATATAAAATGTAAAACTACACAAGCAAAATTGCATTAAATTCAGTAGAACGACTTCCTAAATTACTGTGTATAACACACTGACTTAAAAATATTATGATAAGGTATTGCATAAATTGACCTCTTCAAATCATTGCTACAAATTGGTATAATTGGAAACAAAAATGTTACCCAAATCATACATTCATTTATCAATGATTTAACCGTAATTTTTGGGATTAAATGATATAGCGCCCCTCTAGGGTCGCCGATGCGGGCTGTCGCTCTTATATAAAAGATTTTAAACTCTCATTAACATATTGCCTGTTTAACTGAAATTAGGAATATCATCTATTTATAGTCTGATTCATAATTAGGTGTCCAAAATGTAAACAAAGATCACCTATCAAGAAAATACATTTTAAATTGTAGTTGCTTATTTTTGACGATATTAAAGTAATACAACAATATTAAAATAATAACCTAATTAAATTAAGATTAATTTACATTTTTTATTATTTATATTACCTCATTTTCATTCCATGCAGTAATAATAATAAAAAACAAGATTTAAGGTAGAAAATTAAAATGTGATAATGGTAACACAATCGGATTTCAAAACATTTCTTGTGCCGTCATTTTTAAGTTTCGTAGCTGATGTTATGAAGATTAAAAAATTGTTGGGAGTGATAAATTTGTAAATTTATGAAGATCCGTTACAAAAAAACACAATAACAGGGAAAGGTATTAAAAATATATTTTTTTAAAATGTGAATTATGTATATGTACGTTTTGTAACGCCATCTATTTAAAAATGCCTAATGATACTAATATAGTATCAATAACAATTCTTATTGGAGACAACTTATTGCTGTGTTAGGTCTTCGCGCAGAACTTTTGTTTCATTCGGAATAATTATCTCGTTTAATTTTCATAAAGCGCCAATATAATTATAACTTAATTGATTTTTGTTTTGGGAATATAAATAAATGAGCTAGAAACGTGACAGTTATTTTGAAGATACTGACTTTTTTGTACGCATCCTAAGAGACCAACACTAAAGCAGTATTCAGGTTTTATATTGCTCAAAGATTCATATACATACTCTGCAGTCTTTGTAAACTCAAAACTAAAACAAAGAGTTATCCAGTCGATTATAGATGCGATACCTTGCAAGATAAGTTGGGATGCCCCAGCTAAGTATATCTATTACGCCATCAAAATTACAACAATTGCTGCCATTTAAAAGTTAGTATAAAAATTAATGTACCAAAGAAAAAAATATAGAGACAATAAAAGCGATTCACTTAGAATTTATGACCATAGATAAGTATAACTATTACACTATGAAAATTACAGCAATTGCTGCTTACGCTCATTATTTCTAATGAAACTATCCAATTTTTTTCGTAAGAAGATCAAAATGTAACAATTTCTAGTAGAAAATGCCGAATGTCTATCTTTACTAGGCAAAACTTTAAAAATATTAATTACATTTATAAGAGACGTGAGAAATCAAGAGATTTTACCATTTGATAATAATATTTTACCATTTTCTGGTTTCAGGGTTATCCAGCGTTACAAGGCTACATGGCGCCCGGCTACTACCAGCAGTACGCGGCCGCCTACAGCAGCCCACAGGCAGCAGCAGCAGGTCAGTATTAGGGGTATATAATTATTTGTTTTAAGAATAAAAATATAATATTATTAGCTGACCCGGCAAACGTTGTGGTGCCATATAAATAAAAAAATGTTAAGGGTGAACAACCCTTATCACTTAGGGGCATGAAAAATAGTAGCCGATTCTCAGACCTACTGAATATGCATATAAAATTTGGTGAAAATCGGTAAAGCCGTTTCGGAAGAGTACGGTAACTAACATTGTGACACAAGAATTTTATATATAAGATCGAAGTTACAATTGTAATACAATGGAACCTACATAGGTAGCAGACGAGAAGGTATTTCTTTAAAAAAACACATTTTTTTTAAATTCCAAACTTTGTAAAATGCTGAAACAGAAATAAATTGATAAAAGATTAGGCAATAGACAGAGACATCAAGAGCGCACCTCTACAAAAAAATTTTAAGCGACAAAAAATATTCATGTATTCAACATTATTCATCTAACTAATTCCAACTTAGTTCTTAGAAGTAAGTAGGTAGAGATAAATATGACTAATTTGTAATATGCTTCATATTTTGTTGTTCCATTACTTTAGTGTTTGGCAAAAATCCATCTGTTATGTATTAATTACTAGCTGTGTCCTACCCATTATGATGTCATTGTCGTGTATATATTACGAGCCGTTTAAATGAGCACAAGTTGCCAAATTAGTTCCTCCAAGAACACAAATTAACGGCCTTTAACAATATTGTGACACTGGATGCTCTCGAAATAACGAGGGTTAAGGCTGTACGCATCACTCGCCAAGTGGGACTTATTGCCTTGTGAACTTTAGTTAATTATTAAACGTGCATAATAAACTTACTATCTATTCATTTTAATTCTGTCATAATTAAAAAAAAAGATGTGTGTTATGGAGTTTCTTTCGCCGCTTCTTCTCCATAACGAAACACTTTGTGAAGTGGTGGTAGTTGTATTGACATTCAAAAAGTGCTCTGTAAAGAATTTATTTTGAATGTAAACATTGATTTGATTTGTTCTGACTTAAATTATGTATTTCTTTAACCTTAAACTAACTAAATAACTTTAGCATTATTAACATTAACATTGATTTAAAATTTAGTTCACGACCAGTTTTCCTCTTATCTTGCCAGTAGTTAATAAAATTGAAAGAAATGACGAACATAGTTGCAAAGAGACACGAATAATATTATTTACCAAGATAAGGTCTTAGTAAAGAAAGCATAATTTTGTTACATAGTTATCTCTCATGTTCTGCAGTGTAACCTCTGTGCATTTTTGATAAGACCGAAATCGAAATACGAGTACAATAATTATGAACAGTGTTAACCATTTAGAAGTTCCTTTAAGATTTAATTTTTTTAACAAGAGATTATATCATCAAACACAGTCACGGGCAAAACATTACAATAAAGTTTATTATTATATGTGAAACATCAAAACAAAATTATCATGGTAATTACAATGCAAAAAATATATGCACAGACATGCTCTCTTCCGTATTTTTTGTTGCAATTAAAAACAAGATAACTGCATACAATGTACATCATTATGATAAATTGCGGTTGTGATAAAAAATATGCATCCAAATAGTTTCGTTATCACACTGTATCATACGTTATCGCGTGTGTTATCATGGGCGAAACGTGCTGGATAGCAGTGCATAGATAGGGCGCTCTTAATGCTCAATGTTATGTATGTATCGGGAAGTAGTTGTATCATGTGGTTTTAAAATTTTGGAGGTATGTTCTTGTCTGCTTATCAGATGATTTGTACAGTTTTAATATCTTATTTCTATATCAAGAAATGACATTATGAAATGTAAAATACGACTTTTTGGTTTCCAGATTACTTTATGTACGAAAGTTTAAATCATATTACTAATTAAAATTGAGTGTTGTACAAGATAGGAATCAGTTTAGACCAGTAGGTTTATAAATTTCTTTCATTTGAGTCTATTAGTTTTAACACTCCCAAAGGCGAAATAAAGAAAATCTGCCTACAAAATAGGTCATATGATTTTTTTCACTTTCACTCACTTTTTTCACTTTTGCCTCCTTTTTCATTGATATTGAAATAACAAGTGAGCATGTACTTCTTCTGACGGTAAGGGGCTACTGCTGCTCATTGACATATGTAATCAACTCCAAATACGATCAGATTGATCCTTGAGGTTATCCACAGATGTCTTCCTACCCCTGAAAACGAAGTTGGCATGCCTTGGATTAGTATGTCTCCCTTATCACACCGGAATACAGCAGCCCTTCTTACTGCTGTTATTAAAAAAAATAGCGGAGGTAGGTAAAAAATAGCAGGGGTAGCAGCGCATCAGGTAGAAATATCTAATCCTATCTGAGGTTGATTACAGATGTCCATGGGCGGCAGTAGCGACTTATCATCAGATGGACTGCATGCTCGTCTGCTACTCCTATATTATAATAATAAAAAATAAAAAAAAAAACTAATAAGTATTTGTGTTTGTTCCAGCGGGCTACCGCATGAGCATGCCGGGCGGCGCGGGCTCGGCGGGCGGCGCGTCGTGGGGCGGCGCGCCGCAGCCCGTCATGTACGCGTCCGTGCCGTCCGCGCAGTACCCCTCGCAGTAGCGCCCCCGCCCCGCCGCCGCCCCGCCCACCGCGACCCCTATCTCTGAATCTGTATCCGAACATCACAGTCACGGCACCCGGCTCAAACTTACAAGTTACGACTGTTATGATTAATGTTGAGGTTGGTTGCTCTGATGTCGGAGCTGAGATAACACCTGATGAAATTGTAGGCTACATTTGTTTTTTTTTGCTACATACTGTAAATGGTGAATATACATGATGTTGTCAATTTAAATTTACCAAATTAGCCTACAATTTCGAATGTAAAGTTGTATCCCAGCTCCGATATTACATCGACTAATCTTACTGTGTAATGTTGTATATCTTGTCTCGATAAAGAATAGAATTCAATACGGCGACTTTTTTTGTATTTCTGCATTTGTTGGAGTCTGCAAAAGGAGCAGAAAGCGAACGGTAGTGCCGTTGTAAACTATATTTTTATTGCGACAAGCTATACCGATAAGGCTAAAGTTTATACAATAGTGTCAACTACCACACGATAATGTAACAATGCGCACGACTTATGGAACATATGTACCTTTATATGTAGGCCAGACTCAAAAATAGAACTGACATAGGTTATAGTTTCGCAGGTGCAATGCGTAAAATTGTTTTTCTATATTCATACCTAAAATTAATCACAATATAATTTTATAATACGTTACGACATAAGTAAGTGACTATATTTAAACGAAATTTAAGTCCATAATAGAAACGAGCAAAATGGATGGTTATAATAGAAACGAGAATTCAAAGTTTTTGTAATAAACAATAGCATTTTTTATTTTTTCGACACATCTCTATTTAGATCACTAAAGTATGTGCATAAGTTTGTAATACATAAAATTGGTTATTCTGTACTGTTGTTCACTCTTCCCTGCTACACACTTTACACTTGTTATTGGTTAGGTTCTATGTTGTACTCATTTAGGAACCGGCCTTAAAATATATATATGTATTGACGTTATTTTCTATTTTGATCTAGTTATTATATGAACATCTGTTTTGTATATGTTGCCTTTCGCATGTAACATATCTCAACGCGACAATAACTGATCTTGAGCTCTTTTACACCGGGTACTCCGCTGCCTTCGTAACACCATTTCGTCGTGCTAAAGGTGGCTGACTGAGCGTTGTTTACAGAAGTAGACTGCCACCAACAGCTTTCCGAAAGCACTGTGGACTGCCGCCTACTGGGAAGGTGCGAACCGTCACTTATCATCGGCGCCCCAATAGTCGACAGTCGGCTTTCGACTGCGAACTAAGGTGTTGGCACCCAACGACCTAGTGTAATTGAGCTCTTAGTTAAGCCTTAGTCTAACTTACATTGACTTGATAGATTTTCTGTCATAAAATGTTTATTTACTCAGAATACACAATTATAGTACCGTTTCAATTTTTTTCTACTCTCTGTACTTTGTTATATCTATAGAAAAATATACATACAGCGAATAATTCCAAAACAAATACAGATTCAGAGATATTTCACGTGAACGATAAATTCATTTTGTAAATCTTCCACTCGTTTTCTAAGAATAGCATTGTATCGGAATCATTTAAATGAACAGACAGCATGCAAACGTATTCTGTGTATATCTACATAATAATATACAGCCTTATTGACTGCCTTCATTACTATGGTACAAGTATTACTTATACAGCGAATTTATGTTGTAGACGTAAGTGAACCATAGGAGTAACTTAGCTACTATTTCGTTAGTGGATAGAGTAAAGTGTCGCAGCGAGTCGCAGCTTGCATGTTGTCTGTCACGGGCAGGGCGGGCGCAGCCCCGGTGTTGTTAGTCGATCTACATAGATAGGACGTAACGAAATAAATTATAAATTTTTAAAAAACGTTATAAATATATAGGGGGAGTAGTGTCGCGAGCTCGCGAGTGGCCTCGTGTACATAAGTCGATATTTATTAGCGCCCCGCGCGGCAGACCGAGCCGTTCCCGATCACTCCTCGATCGACGCGCCAGACCGTTTGACGTATTTATAATTATTATAAGTTCGGCACGTGTTGTTTTGTTTGACCTGAATTGTTATGATTTATTGTATGGAAACACTGGTGAGTCAATAAAGCAGTGGGTCTGGGACACCGGGTGTTTGATTTGCCGTCGATTATAATACACTGTATCGTGTTTATTTCTGGGTCCAAATTTGAACGTCGGCAGTGCACTCTTCTGTGATTGAAGACTGCATATACAGTCAGATGGTGAAAAATTATTGTAAATTCTAACGTCATTTTGTAAAAGGAAAAATAAATAGTTTAAGTTGAATAATACTTTTGATTGTTGTATTATTAGAGAGGTCCATTACGATACCCCAAATATCTGAAATATTTACTCAATTTAATATCACATCACATCTGATGCACCTAAATTCATACAAAACCCTAGAACTAGAATGAAAGATAGTTTTTTTTTATTTATGTTGCTTGTTTATTTTCACCTCCTTTAAGCCTAAACCTAGACCAAAGAACCTTGATCCATACACAGCCATCACAACAATATACAAAAAACAATAGAAAACATAATATTTGGATATGAGAATCATCATGCCTCATATTATTCACACAACATTCTTCTATTTATTATTAGAAAATCTTAAATATAAAATTGATTACACGCTACCTACACCCAGACACTCAAAATTATGACATAAATAATTTCTTTAAAAGCAGTAAAGACATTATCTTGAACACAACAAGGCAGATGTCATACATTTTTCAGAGGTTTTTATTTGTATTGAAAGTCTATGAGCTACCAGGCAAGTGATGAACAACGCCTATTGAAAATTTTACACCTTCAAAGTAGTTCCTAAATATTTGGCGTTACGTTTTGAGGACGCTATCACTGAGAACCTCTGTAAGAGATTCTTTTCTGCAAAAGGTGCAGTTGAGGACTGACCAATGCAGGATGGAAGACATAGCACACTGAACTATACAATGAAGCATTATTGGCGATGGTAGAAAATAATACTGCCATAGTAGAGTAATATAAATTTCTTCTCTAATTCGATGTCCTTTCTGTCGCTTATGGGAAATTTGAAAACTATGACAAAATCATATTTCATAACTATGCAAGCTAGGTGAAGTGGCAATAGTTTAATTACCATTTAGTCCAGATTATGTGCTAAAGAGCCGAGATTAGTTGTAGAAGACTGTTTATCAACAACAACAAACGCTTTCTACACTCACAGCCCTACACTAGGATTCCCTGTATAGTGGGTGCCATGGACACACACAGACAAATACACAAAAACACAGACCCAGAAACACACATCTAAATTCATCATTTAGATACGTGTATGACCGGGGATCGAACCCGGGACCCTCTGCGCGTCAGACCGCTATGGAAACCGCTCCGCCACGCGGGTCGTCAAAGGCTTAAAGAGCGAACATTGTCTGAGTAGCGTTTGATTCCACTCACTAGATGGCGCGACAATCTGCTTCGGGTGGCAGTTACCTACTCATTGAGTAGAGGTAAAGCTTCATATCAGTGGCGAGCCTTCCTCAAAGCCCTACCTGACGTTACCTACAGATGCCTCGCTACTTCGCGAGGACTACCCTTGGATCGCTCTCCGTCTATTTCCCTTTCTATCTAAAGCAAAACAGCAGCGCTTAACACCGTAACATGTTACAATGAAGGCTGACTCTGGTCGTCGATATACATTATTATAATATTACTATATCTACGTTGATAGTTACTATATCAAGGAAGATATTACTAGAAGCTGTGATGTGGCTATAGGATTATACTAGTTCCGATTAAATACATACCAACTGTTCTTCCATTTCAAGTGAGTTACCGTTGATTTATAAATATAAACAAGTAACGATTAAATCGCAATTTCTCGACTCAAACGTCTACAAGGCAATGTTTGTAGGTTGCGCTGACGTGTGCCAACTCAGTCATCATTCATGATTGTAAAATAATAAACGAAGTACCTACTCGTAGCTTTTTAACGCCTAGTTATTTTCAACCCTCGCCATAATCCCACACAAAACATGGACGCGATGCATCGTAAGACAAGAATGTCCTAATTATATCAGCATATTTCATAAGATTCCCTTTGCATCTGGTTCGCAGCATTCTTATCCTTAACCCAATTGTGACATCATACTGAGGAGTTTTAAAATTCTGAGTAAAAGCCGAGAAGATATGACGTGAAAATTGCAATGACAGTGATCTAAAAATAAGGTCGTCGGCGTCGCGCCGAGGCGGCTGCGCGCGCGCTCCTCAGTCGAGGATCAACCGTCGCGAGTTACAGTCGAACGATCACAGCAGCAACCATGGTGTACGAGAGTGATTTTTACACTACGCGCCGCCCATATAGGCCCGCTTCCAGCTACAGCGTGACGGTGAGTACGCAGCCTTCTAACACCTATTGAGCGTGCACCTCGCTCCACTCTATTCCCGGGAGCCGGAAGCCCCTCGCACCAAGTCGACCCTCGCCACTTCCATGTCTCTCGTTTACATTTCGAGTGTCTTACTGTAGCGGTCGTACAATGGCAATATCCGACTTGCCCCAGTGACACCGGCCAGCGTCGTGGTAATGCTTGTAAACATGTTGCTTAGTAAGAATAGATGTCCAGCCGTCTAGGGGTTCAGTTTAGTTCGGAAGACTAGGGCTCGATAGGACGTCACAGTAGCGATCCGCAAGTGGGTCACATCGTATCGAGAAACGGAGTGTCGGAAAGCGGAGCCACCGAGCGAGCCAAATATAGACGCGGCTGGAGCCGGCCGTCCGACTAACGGCGACTTCTCCGCTTGCAGCGGGCGGGCGACTGGGACAAGGTGCCGTTCGTGCCGCGGCCGAGCCTCGTGCCGGACCCCGTGACGGCGTTCGGGCGGCGCACGCGGCCCGGCATGCGCGCCTCGGTCCTGGAGCCCGTCACGAAGCAGAACATCCCGCCCATGTCGGAGGCGAAGCTCGCGCCGCTGGCGCCGTACGTGTCGCCGCGCGAGCGGACGCGGGAGCGCGTGCTGGCGGCGGTGGGGCAGCGCGAGCGCGCGTTCGACGCGGACCCGCTGGCCACGCCGCGCGACCACATGGACGTGGCGCTGGCGCAGGCGCACGGCCTGCCGATGCGCGCGGTGCACCGCCACGTCTACTACAGCAACTACGCCACTTACTAGTCGCGTCGCGGGTCGAGTCGTGTGTCGCTTTCGCTAGTCGGGTCGGTCGAGTCGGTGCGAGGGTGCGCGGGGGCGAGCGCGGTGCTAAGGGCGCGGTTGTTGCAGACGCCGCGTCACTACGTGGTGGTGGACCGCGAGCCGTTGCCGCGCCGCGCGGAGGAGCAGTACTCGTACTCGTACTCGAGTACGTCGCAGCGGTCGACGGGTAGCGGCCTGCCGCAGCGCACTTCGTACAGCAACACGGTGGAGCGCCGCACGGGCAGCGGGCCCGGCGGGTACTCGTACTCCAGCGAGCGCTCGAGCAGCCTGGGCGGCCCCGGGGGCTACTCCTACTCGTCCACGACGAGCGGCCGCCTGCCCTACGGCACCAAATACCGCCACTACTCATACCGCGTGTAGCGCCCCGGCTCCCGACCCGTCCCTTCCTCACTGTACCCTTAACTTCCACCCCGCTTCCCCCACCTAATCAGTATTTACTAATGTGACGATCGCTCTACTTTATCGTAACAAGTGGAAGTGTATCTTTTAGCTTTTTGATGTTTTTTTTTAGTTATACTTTAAACAATGTATTATTTTCTGTGATTTAGACTGAATTTTTAATAAAGCTTGCAATTTTTATACTACCTACTTTCTTTTCGTGTTCCTACACACATCGATGATGAGCTCGATATATTGTACTAACACAATTTTTAAACTGTAATTCATAAGATTTTTTATGTAAAAGCAATCTAAGTAAATTTAAAAAAGACCCGACTGTGTAATTTGTACATCCATATTTAATCAAAATACATTTTGTATAGGTAAAAATTAATACATAATATATATTTTTTTAAGTATGTATTTGTTAAAATTGGCCATTGCTAATGAGAGTACGGTTGCATTATTTGAAATAGAATATAAATAATACGTACCTAGTAACATAAATGTTTACTTCAATTTCCAATACTGCGAGGATAAATAATAATTTTCCTAATTATTAAAATAGAATAAACTGCATAGTAACATTTTTTAAACAGATTTCTTTACTTGCAGTTGATTTTTAAAGGAGCCGGTATAATTTTGTTCCTTCTTTAATAAATAATTAACTTATATATAACACAATAAAAATAATTGTGTAGGTATGATCCAATTTTCACCAAATTCCTACATTTTTGGATTACGTTTATTATAAGAATAATAAACACCAATTAAAATTAGTATGTACCAAACATGTACCGCCTATCTATACTGCAAAATCGACATATAAGAACACACATCAACTTTTATTTTTTTTTATGTTGGGTAAATAAAAGGGTAAATAATAAAATAAATCGAATAAGTACGCGTATACAACCGCAACACAATTCTATGGCAATTTTCATACATAATTTTATGCAAAGCATGAAAGAAGCAAGTTTGTAATAAAGTAATGTAAAATCAAATCAAATTATATGTCTTAGTCCTTACCTGTAGATGTAATGATGTAGTAGAACATTCACTTTTACTCCATAATGAAGTATACGGAAGCCACAAGAAGGGAAAGATAAACATTAATAAACACACTACACACTACATACATACAACAGTAGGACAAACAGTTAAATTATTGATTTAATTAATACTAAAAGGAAACTGGTAACACACTACCTTTTCATCATATCTAAAAACTCCATGAGCAATGGAATTTGCTTATTTTTCTATCTGGAAAACGTAGCATAGTTTTGAAACTACCTACCTACTTAGTTAAAATTTAGTAGGCGATATACATTTTCAAAAACAATTTATCTTTCTCTTCTTATGCTTTTAAGTGCTACATTATGGCGTAATATTTTAGTTACTTTGGGTAAATAACAGCAGTGTTTCCGTTACGCCGACAGCCGCTGACTTCAGCCTACTACCTTTCGTCCCTTCTACCGTTTTACTCGTACCATATTCCCTACGTCACCTACATACCCAAGCTGTCACAGGTGAGTTTTTGATTTAAATCATCACGAACTTATGTATATACTCACTCATTCTGTATGGTGATTGGGAATGGCAATGGCAGTGTACCCACCGCAAAACGCTATTTTGTAAGTCATAGGTCATGTTTGTGATGCACAGATAATATGTAGCAACATGATACACAATGCACAGCTTTGCCCATCTGCACTCGACATGTCATGATTCAATTGTACATATTCAAATTCAGAATTGTGTATTCTTCGTCAATTCATAGATACACTTTATTACACAGAAATACGAATATGAAAAGGAACAATAGCGTACGTAATCGATTATATATAAAGTCATTTCCTAATAGTTCTTAAAAGCACGACTTAAAACAATTATTTATGACTCCCTAAACTGGTATTTTTGAAAATACACTGAACTCAAAGTTCTTTACTGTTCTATGCCCTGCCTTAGAACACACACAAATTTCATACTTGGGTTAAGTATGAATTTAAAGTCGTCCTTACAATTTAGATTTCTTTTAGTATGTCGTCGTCGTTTGCCCAGCTGAGCAACGAACCTGGAACTCTTGACGTACCGCCGTGATGACCGTTACACCGTACAGCCTATCAAATTTAGTTAGTCTATACTTCCTAAGCAATTTCACCTGCGATTTGCGTTATAATAAGACGAGATTAATGTTTCACCTCGACACGATTTAGCAGCGTGTTTCATTACGCGTCATACGAAACGAAATTAAACGAATAGTTTAGCTTTGTTCTTGTGATATAACTACGATGCCAACACAACGACATAGCAGAGAAGTAAGTTTATTTGCACCCTGTAGTAGTTTACATTTGCATACCTCAACACTCTTTTACTTACTATAAAAGTATCTAGAAATTTCCGTAAACGCTTGACACTACCTATACATACACATTTATTAAGTTTATTCAAGATAATCAATACAGGAGCTTAGGATTGAAGTTGAGGAAAACATAACCTATCTTTCAAATATACCATATAATTATCTACCTTAACCTACGTAGGTTATTGTAGAGTAATTCATAATTAGTTATTTCTTTATTTCTTATTACAATATGTAAATAATGTAACAGTAAGTAACAAGATTAAAACAAATCATTTTTTTTTTAATAAATTAAATTTCATACTTAAATCTTATAAAGATGATCTTCACTAATACATATGTGGATATTAATTAAAATATCAATTCTAAATCTAAAAGTAGCATATCATAGTTACTTTACGCACTTTTGCTTAATGAGGTAGGTACCTACCCTCGTTTCTTTATCTACTCTAATTTCATTCATTTCAAGGCCATCGTGTCTAAACTATTATACGTAGGTACTTTTTAGGGTATCTAGTAGTATCTGGTAGTGAAATCTACTATATAATCATTACAATAATTTCTGCCGTACACGCCGCCGAGCGGGTCGTGATACGCCGCACCGCCCCTATAATTTGCGTCTTAAAATAAAGTTCAATGTTTAAATAAAATAGAGTACCTATAAGTTGTGCACGTTAACCCCTTTACAAATTAAAATTTGAAAGCAGGTCTTGCTTTGTTCTAGAAACTTGTATTGCAATAAAATGTTCATTTTCTAACAAGTAAACATGGATCAAAATAGTTGGAAATATTACGAGCGCTACTCATTATGTTTCTTAAATGCTATGTGACTGTTGTGCTACGAAAACATTTAACACTAAAACATAAAAGTTATGGCGCCTTGCCAAACACCATCGGGACTGATTTGTTTCCAAATATTCAGCGCCTGTTAATTAACTACTGTTACAGTTCTTTATAAAATATGTATTGAATATATTGATCTATATATCTGTTTATATTGTTATAGCTATGTGGTTTCTTAAAAACCGTAGCTGTTGAGTTTAGACATACACAACCAACTGTGCCGTTGCGTGTAGGTTTATTTTTCGATAAATGTCATAATTAATGTTTAAAAAATAATAATATCTACTTACAGAGACAAGAATTGTGGAAAAAGTGTGGACTGCTTTTCGAAAACTGATAAATGGAGCACCCTACACTTTTTTCACAATTATCTTATTTACTGTTCCTTAATTGATTCCTAGATTGAAAATTATTTTCTACTTTTTAGTTAATTTTATCATAAAAGCTAGTTTTTTAGTAATAAAATAAATATAGTTCAAAAAAACTATTTTTAATTTTGTATTTTATGATAGATAATAAAATCATTGAATAGATCCAAAATTTAAGCATAGGCAAATTACATAGGTCAACAATTTTTTAATTTCTTTTTGTGCATGAGTTTTACTTAATATATTCTGATTATATAAGCAAATATATATAAAAAAATGAAATTACAAATCGAAAATATTTGCTTTTATAAAAATTAGAGCAATTTAACATTTTTTTATTTTCGAGTCCAATAAAGTCGGTCTTGGCACACTTACGTTGTCAAAAGAGTGGCAAGGGGGCCGAGTGTAGTGTTTTTTTGCATCGCTCCTTGTGTACGAAAGTAAGTGATAGCTTATTTCAGTGGAATAACGTAATTCATTTTTTTTTCGTTGTATCAGTCTGTACAAAATGACTTCGAGAAGTTGTAAACGAGACGCCGACTCATTTTGTTATATTTGCGGCGAATTTATGAAAGAAAGAGGGAAAAAGTACGATTTATGTACAAATTTAAAGATTTCCGAAGCATAACAACTTACTTCCATATGTATACTGTATACTTGTTAAAAATCAAGATAAAAAATGAGCCTCACATATTGTGTCAGGTAACACTTGCAGAAATATTCTGGACGGTGAGTTTATATTCATTTTTTTTATTTTAATAACTATTTTATAATTTATAATATAGATATTTTATAATAACTTTAATTCACGACTGGTCTCCGCGGAAGACTTAGACCACCACCCTCTAACAAGAATAAAAAACAAAAGGAATGAGAACAAGTTATACATAGCAACTCTAAATACCAGAACCCTACGAACACCAGAATCTTTATCAGAACTCGAAGAAGCATTGAAGGACCTGAAATGGGATATATTGGGAATTAGTGAAATGAGAAGAACAGGAGAATGCATTGAAGAGCACCAGGACTTTATATTATTCAACAAAGGAAACAACGAAGGTCAGGGAGGGGTCGGATTCATAGTTAAAAAGCAACTAAAAGAACACATATTAGAATTCATTGGAATTAATGATCGAGCTGCTATACTCAACATCAAATTACCTAGCTTCAAAAAAACATGGACAATTATCCAAGCCTATGCCCCTACGGAGCAAGCAGATGAGCTTAAACATGAATATTTTTACAACGACCTATCCCGAGCTATTATAAGTAAGTACTCAAAAATATAATCATACTGATGGGAGATTTTAACGCCCAAGTGGGAATAAAACAATGTAAAGAAGAATATGTGTTAGGAAACTTTGGCTACGGCAAAAGAAGCAAAAATGGGCAAAGATTGGTTGAATTCCTATTAGAACAC
The DNA here is from genome assembly GCA_014595695.2 of Epargyreus clarus clarus. Classification (NCBI taxonomy): domain Eukaryota; kingdom Metazoa; phylum Arthropoda; class Insecta; order Lepidoptera; family Hesperiidae; genus Epargyreus; species Epargyreus clarus. Next base: position 2,720,299 of record JACTTY020000016.1, on the reverse strand, counting down.
AACCTAACCCTTCTAAATAGTATTTTTAAGAAAAACAAAAACAACAAGTGGACCTGGATCTCTCCAAGCGGAAATCAGAGAAACGAAATAGATTATATTATAAGCAGCCATCCAAATCTATTTACAAACACAGCAGTTATATCAAAATTAAACTTCAATACCGACCACCGCATGGTAAGGGCGTCACTCAAGACTATACCAACCAAGGGATCCAGAAAGTTTGCTATACATGACAAAATCCCGACATGCAGCACAGAACCCAACAAAACAATAGAGAATTCCCTGTCAATACTCAGCAAAGAACTATTAGAAACCGGTGCAATAGATGTAAAAACAAGTTACAACAAACTACAAAAGAAAATTACATGTCAAAAAGACCAAAAAAGGACACAACATAAATACAATTTAAGTAATGCAACACTACAACTTATAAAAGACAGAAAAAGTTTACTTGACTGCAACATAAGAAAACAGAACATCCAAAAAATAACTGACTTAAGCAAAAAAATCAAAGAAGGCATAAAAAAGGATAGGAAAGTGAAAAGGTTGCAAACCCTTTTTTTTTTTTTTTTTTTTTTTTTTTTTTTTTTTTTTTTGTTGACGAGGGGGAAACCTCCAAAAGGTACCCGATGCCTTGGGAGCGACACAGGGTTATGTGGGACTCTTACCGCACTAAAACCCCCCCGGTGGCCGTCCTCAGCGCTGCGTAGAGGACTCCGGGATCTCCAAAGGAACGCAACCGGAGTCCTCTTAGCGCATTGCCCCGTCGGGCTCCGCCCAGGTGAGCTTATCGCTCACCGCACCGTCTGGTGCATACGACGGTATGCGACCACACATACCGCCGTCCTTCCCGGGGCCGTTGGCTGGGTGGTTCGAGCTCCCACTCTTGCCACCCACGACCCCAGAAGCCCCCTTTTAGTCGCCTCTTACGACAGGCAGGGGATACCGTAGCCCTATTCTTGTCCCGGAACTACAGGGATACCTCGCCGGGGACCGCTAAGTACGGCCGCGGCGATTTCTCCTCCGAGCGGGTTCAGCGCGCTCCCTTGCTCGCTCGGCGTCTTCCTTCGCACACATGACCATGTCGCAGAAGGTGATCATGCCGTCCCAGGCTTCGCTGCGCTGAACCATCGCTCCGACGATGGCCGACGGAGAGAGATCCGGTCCCACTTTTTCGACGAGGATCCGCCGCTGCGACTCCCACGCCGGGCAGAACTGCAGCGTGTGCTGTGCGGAATCCTCGTCGTGCCCGCAATGGTAACACCGGGCCGTCTCTTCTCTTTGTATCCTTTTCAGATACTCACCGAAACAGCCATGTCCGGTGAGTATCTGAGTAAGGCGGTAGGTCACTCTACCCCTGCTCTTCAGCCAGGCCCGAAAGTTCGGTAGGATAGCGTCAACCACCCTTTGGCGTATGTTCCTAGGCTCGTGAAGCCGTTCGCGCCAGCACCTCAGAGCTCGCCATTTGGCTCTCCTCCGAAGCGCTCCGATCGTCTCTTCGTTGAAGAGTTCAGTCCTCTGACGGAGGACTCGGATCTTATGAAAGACCCGTGCGTCCATATCCGCCAGAATGTCCAGGGGCGGAAACCGCCCCAGGACTGTCGCCGCCTCATACGAAATGGTACGGTAACCTCGGGCGACTCTGATTGCGATCGTACGTTGCGCGGAATTCAGTTTCCGCGCACGACGCCGGCTGGCAGACAGTTTGTCCGACCATACCGGCGCACCGTAGAGCGCAATCGAGCGTATCACACCCGCGTAGAGACGGCGGACTTCTTCTCTTGGTCCCCCGAGATTCGGCAGCAGTCTGTGCATGGCACCCGCTACCTTATGAATCCGAGGGACGAGACGATCGAAGTGCTCGTCGAAGCACCAGCGGCTGTCCAATATTAGGCCAAGGTACTTCATGAACCTGCCTATCCGGACATCCGCTTCGCCGACACGCACTGAGGTCTCAGCTGGCTCGACTCTTAGCCTACGGCCGTGGAACCATATCGCCTCGGTTTTCTGGGACGCTACCTGTAGGCCCAACCCGCGGATCTTCGCTATGACGCGTGCTACCCCGAGCTCTGCTAGCCGAGCCGTTCTCGAAAAAGACACCCCTTCTGTGAGAACGAGGGTGTCATCGGCGTAGCAAACGATGCTCACTCCTAGTGGGAGCACCGTTTTCAGCAAGTTACAGGTTGCAAACCCTAGAAAAACATATAGCGAGGACAGGAGGAACTAGAAAAGCTCTAAAAGAACTCCGAGAATCAAACCAATGGATCCCGAAATTGAAAAACAACCACCAAAACGTAACAGGCCGAAAGAACATAAATAAAATAGCTACAAATTTCTACCGCAATCTATATTCCAACCAAGACATCACTTCACATGTAAGTCGAGAAACTACACATGTAAGTCGAGAAACTATAAATTACAATCTGATCTTAGTGAACCCAGAACCTGACATATTACCCAGTGAAACTAGGAATGCCATACTAAGTCAAAAGTTAGACAAAGCACCAGGTCCTGATAAAATCACAAACGAGCTACTGAGAGGAACCATAGAAGAACTGGTCCCCATTTTAACTAAAATTTTCAACGGCATCCTGAGAACGGGACAGGTTCCAGAACAATGGGAGACATCCCACATCATTCTCATACATAAGAAAGGACAAAAAGACGACATAGGGAACTACAGACCAATAAGTTTGATGTCTAACATATATAAAATTTTCTCCAAAATTATTTTAAACCGAATAAGCAACATACTTGATGAAAACCAACCGAAGGAACAAGCTGGCTTTAGGAAAAACTTTTCCACGATAGATCACATTCACACAGTCAAGCAAATTATGGAAAAATACAACGAGTACAACAAACCGCTATATATGGCTTTTATCGATTTCTCTAAGGCATTTGACAGCATTAGCCACACAGCCATATGGGAAAGCTTACGAAACCAGGGAACCCCGACAGTGTACATAAACACCATTAAGAACATTTACTCCAACAGTAAGGCAAGAGTACAACTGGAAACCTTGGGCGAGATATTCCAAGTAGAAAGAGGCGTCAGACAGGGCGACCCAATGTCTCCAAAGCTGTTCTCGGCGGTGCTGGAAAACATATTTCGAAAGCTAAACTGGGACCAACATGGTTTAAATATAGATGGACAAAAATTAAACCATTTGAGATTTGCTGACGATATTGTTTTGTTTGAAGAACAACCAGGGATCCTAGAAAAAATGATACAAGATCTAAATAAAGAGAGCGAAAAAGTGGGCTTATCTATGAATATAAACAAAACGAAGCTATTAACGAATTCAAAAAAATATGAAATAAATATTAACAACCAACCAGTTGAATATGTAGATGAATATATCTACTTAGGACAAATCATCTCACATACAGACACAACTACAAAAGAAATCAAAAGACGAATAGCTAATGGATGGAAAAGATATTGGTCATTGAAAGAAATTATGAAATCCACAGATCTTAGTATTGGTATTAAAAGGAAGGTCTTCAATACCTGCATTCTCCCATGTATTACATATGGGTGTGAAACCTGGGCTCTTACGATACACCACAGAAACATGCTGGAACACTGCCAAAGAGCCATGGAACGAAGTATGATAGGAATTAAAAAACAAGATAAGATACGAAACACCATCATAAGAAGTAAGACAAAAATCACAGATGTACTTACCAGAATAGATAGTTTGAAGTGGAGATGGACTGGGCACATGCTGCGCGGTACACAAGAGAAGTGGAGCAAAATCGTAACAGACTGGTACCCTAGAGATGGTAGAAGAAATAGAGGAAGACAAAGCAAGAGATGGGAGGATGAACTGAAACTGACGGCAGGCCCAAAATGGAGAAGGGTTGCTAGAGACAGATTACAATGGAAATTGTTAGAGGAGGCCTTTGCCAAGAGGCACACTGAGCTCAGAGATATTTTATAACTAAAGAGACAATCATAATACAAAAGAAGGAAGAAAGCAGCTCAGGATAAGAGGCTTATTTATTTAATAACTTTAATTAGGTTATAATACGGTACCTTTTATTGTAGGTTGGTACCGAGGTGAAAAAAGAGCAATGAAGTTTGAGATCATCGTGATCATCGCATAGATTGTTATTTTTATATTGTGAATCCACTCAAAGATAAAAAATCAAAGAAAACATATTATCCTACCAACGACTGTTTAGTGTTCATTAATAAATACTTGGATTCTATTTTAAAACTTCTATTATAAGAATGTATCATTAATTGATGTTTGTGTATCTTTTAATAAATCAACTGTGTCCATTTTTCATGTATAGGGTCTTTCATTGAGCGTTTCCTCTCTTTAAAATTATATAAAACAAATTGTGTGTGATATATTATCGAAATTTTTTATTCGTTTGAAGGACCTGTTGCTGCCATTATGTGTAGAATATAACATCGTTCAAATGTTCGCACGGCTTTTATGGTTATGGTCTGCAAAAGGCAGAGTTCTTATGGGCGACGGGAAATCGACTGTCTCAGATTCTAGTGCACACTCCCACGGACAGCGGCGATGTTTTCGGCAGATCTTCCGTTTCGTTGATATACGGATGTTAGTCAATCATTTAATGACCCAGTATAATTCAATTTATGCACCAGATTGCGAATAGTCCCGTCGGTAAGACGATTATGGCGACCACGCGGTAACGGACGATTGTAGCACGCGTTGCCCGAACAGAATAGCTTTTTGATACAATAATTTTATTATTTGTTCGTGTTGTTGAATGCTATAATCGTCCATAGTAATTTGGCAAAACAAACTGAATAAATTAAAACTAATTTGACAGATGTAGCTTCAGTAAGATGACCGTTATCAACTTTCAAAGTTCGGAAGTTCTTGTTAGCAGACCGTATATTTTCATTGATTTGAATTTTCCAATTTGTACACATAAAAGTAAATTCAGAACTATTTTCTGTTCTTTTTCTTATTTCTAGGTATAAAAGGAATAAAAATAACGTATGTATAACCCATGCTCAAAAATTCTGTAGACCGGTGTTATCTGTTGTTAAAAAATGTTTTTATTTTTATTTTTAAATAAATACTCCTAAGTAGAATTTACTTTGTAATAATATCCTGAAAATATTTCAACAATTAAAATATATCATTAGTTTCTTCAAACAAACCGGATGTCTAAAATCCCGAGAGAAAACAAAGGCAAGGCTACAACGGATCAAGGGAATAGGATTTTGGCAAACGACCAAAGGCCAAACATTTGCCTCTTGTCTGCTGTGGACGCTAACATATTTTTTTACGATTTCCACATCCATTGCTTGTTTTCTTATGTGTTTAAGATTGGCATGGTCGAAATGAGGCAATGTAGAGTTTATATTAGTAACCACTATTTCATTTGAATATTGAAATTTAATACATTGCTGTTCTTTTTGGGGATTATCTCAGTAAGTAATCTCCAATTCCGAGTATAACTCTTATGAAATGGAAATCACAATAGACGTAGCAAGTTTAAGTGGTCGTTGTCTCTACCCTAGTGGCAAAGTTAGAAGTTCTGCCTTATTCTTCATGGCACTACACTTTATACAGAGGATTTAGTATTTCTTAAAAATCCGATAGGTGTTGAATATTTTTATACAAACACTAGCTGACCCGGCAAACGTTGTGTTGCCAAACCAAAAAATGTTAAGGGTGAACAACCCTTATCACTTAGGGGTATGAAAAATAGATCGTAGCCGATTCTCAGACCTTCTGAATATGCATGTAAAATTTGGTGAAAATCGGTAGAGTAGTTTCGGAGGAATACGGTAACTATCATTGTGACACGATAATTGTATATATAAGATAATAAATTATAATTATACTAAGTAGTAAAATCTTCGGCGTTTTAATGCCTTGACAAGATCATTGGACGCAGCTGACAATGCTCTTAACTCACAGACTAATTGGAATGTACATTTAAATCTGAAGTCAATTGACGATCGTACACCTGATCAACACCTGGCAAATAATGAGGCCATGTCTCACAATGGGCGTGAAACCCATTCATAACATTTTGAGTGAATTATTTCTCCTTGTATCTGATATGATATTTGCTATCATTTGCTGCTCTCAAATGATGCAGAGATATAAATTTAAGCTGATGCAAATCTTAACGTTATAAACGATCTTGATGGAAATAAATTGGGGTTAGGTTAGTTGGTAGTTAGTTATCAGTTATATGCATATGACGTGCGTATTTAAGCTATAAACACATAATAAAACTGGTAAGTACCAAAATCGTAGATATTAGGGTACAGAATATGATTTCGACGACGACGAATAAGATGTAATGTTTGGACACGAGAAGAATTTATTTGTATTTAGCGAATAAAACGTTTAATTTTCGGGACAGGTTAGATTATTTATTTTAAATATACTACTTAAATTACGTTTTGTTTATTTCTCAAACACATTTAAATTGATAGAAATTCAATATAACTCTCTTTATGAATATATTTGTAACTTGATAATATTAGCATCTTAAATTAAAATAAAATACTTACTACGCAATAAAGCGGAAAGTCATATTACCAGTAATATTTACAAGAAAAACAACGCTACATCCTCTAGCTACGCAAATGGTTTGGGCGGGCGGCGGGCGGCGTAGCGCTGGCCGCGTCATCTCCCGCTAATTTTAGCACCACGAGGCGAATCAAAACTGACTCACGCTCTATTGATATAAGATACGAGTAATATCATCTCAAGCTTTTTATTTAAACCATTTATCTTTCAAGCAGTTGTTGCATCAATCATTTAAATGATTCTGACAGGTTTATATTGAAGACAAATCGTAAAAGCTACAAGGAACTGCTCTGGTTCAGTTTCTGATACAATTATCATTTATGTGGGACAAAAATACTTCGTACAGCAGGGCTTGTTTAATTCTTTCCTTAGTAACAATAGGACATATCAAGGAAAAAATATTTATACAGAAATCCTATAAATAAGTATAGATACATAGGCGCTTGATGTTTTGTGTCTGTACTTACGTCTTGAGGTGGTTTATACTTTAAAAGTCACAAATAATTCGGATCTATTTAAGAATTTAACCGATAGTTAACGATGTGGTTACGTCTACGCATTTTCTCCATAAGTACTTATTTATGTAAAATAGTCTGTATATTAAGCTTTTTGTTCATATTCATTCATAGTCATGTCAAAGTTTAAAACACAAAGTACATTGACCACAAATCTACAATGGGGCTGAAAGTTTTTCTTTTATAAGAACCTTATTACACAATAGTTTTTTTTTTGTAAATAAGTAGAAAAATAACTAAACAAATATACATAAATTAATGTATTTAAACTAACATAGAATCATGGTATACACTTATACAGGTAGGTTGAAGTAATTTTCCTTTATGGTTTTCTTTTCTATCACTTAGCTTATAGCTAAATATACTGAAACTCGCATATTATTTTTTTTATTTTTCCTTAAATTAAGCATTATCTTTACACGCTTTTGTGTAGTTAGTTTTGAAATATTATCATTACTATAGAACAAAATGGAATGCTTCATTTATTGTATATACATACAAAATTGTAAACCCATTTGTTATATATTCCCTAGCATATACCACACGTAACTATGTACATAATCATATGTATACCTCATAATTAATGTCATAGCGAACTATACTATACACATAATAATGGCGTTCAATAGTATAATTTTTTAGTAGTATAATTTCCAATGTCGTCAGTTGGCTATCGCTCATACATTATAGGTGCCTACATTCCATTCATTATAATAATATGTACCTACCCACGCCAATATTGATGGCATTTTGGAACTACAATGTTACTTGATTTGTTAATATTTGTGCTGATTGACGAAATAAACATTATTTAATCATGATTTCTCATCATTTCGATACACATCTCATGTTATTTGCACATGCAAATATAAAACACTGCACAAATGACTTATCAACCCTGTGGAGATATCTGACGAAATGTACATAGAACGAAATTTTAGCTTATCATATTGTGTAGCAGCACGCAGCTACTGCATACCATACTTGCAAACATTGTAGCGTGCCTTATTGATCCACGCGTTGCACGAGCAAATCATATCAGATCATCAGTAGATGCACGCGTCGCTTATCTTTATACACGGACTACATCAGATCGCTATACATTGCAGGCTGAGCTGATATACCGCCCAAGTGCTCGTACGATCACTCGACTCACCACGTACCCAGAGGTGCCACACCACGTGGTGCGCGTGCGTGTCCGCCCCTCCGTCATCCTGAGGGAGCTCGACCGCATTAACTACCGCCGCCGCCCAGCGTTGTCCATCTCCGCTGTTGACGACTTCTACCGATCTGAATCTACTAAGGTAAGTGTCCTACCGTTTTTCGTGGTGGGATATGGTGGAGATATTGACAAAAATCATCAATCGGAACTTATGAATTATACGATGAATTGATGACACAGATGGCCACAGACTATGGGATAATCTAACAGCAACTGGGATCATTTAATTTATAAGGTTCGGCCCTTCAAAGCACACAAACCAGTCAAATCAGATATCCAAGACAGATATTCAAGATCAAACTTTCAGTGTTGCTATGTAAGCTAGCTTAGATGGCAACAGAGATGGCGCTACAAATATTTCACACTTCAAAATACAGATATTATGAAATTCAATCAAACAACACAGAACTGATTTATATATTACAACCCATAATATACTAAAGGTTTATAGTAGAAGAAGAGAAAAACTTTAGTACGTGATAACGTTTAAAGTTTAAGATATAAACTTAGAGTTAAGATCAACGGTAAATACAATATTTAGGTAAAGTACTTATTTAGGTTTAAGTGATGGTATGACTTGTAGATATATGTTGTAATTGTAAATAAAGAAGCAGGCGATACCACGAAATGTAAACATGTCTGTTCGTCATGTTTAGATCCAGTATCTTGTTGATATCGATCGTTGAAATTTTTAATGGCTCCTAAAATCACTTGGATAAACAGAAATATCCCGAGAAGTTGCTAACGTCCCGTAGTGAAAGACGTATTACGTTGTACCAGCGTCCCTGGCACCGATCCCAATAATTCTGCATTCTTTGTTTTATTCAGCTATTAAATTTGTACCTACCTACCCGATGTACCCATGTATTAATCTGGCAGCAGTCAGGTACTCGTCTTTCTTTCTTTTTTAATTGTGATTAGTAGGTACAGAATATTATTTTAAATTTCAATAAAACAATGAAAAAAAAGATCGGGATTTCTCGAAAATTGAAACTTTTTTACCATGATGATGGTTATCTCATCCATAAATCACACGTAGCAAAATACATGATTAAGTTGTAATTTTTGAAGAAAATCTCACCTTTGAATTCATTTTATGAATGGCTGTGTGTAAAAATATGCTGAAACATAAGCTGGTGATACATTCCGTTCTGCGATGGCGACGTTGTTGACGTGATTTGACGAGAAAAATCTGTAATATGTGTACATGTTTATTTTTAATTTTCTTTAAAATAAGTACTTCCTTGAAAATTAGTGTAGGTGTCTATTATTAGTTTTCCTTGCTTTATTTCTCCTTCACATCGCGAACAATTCCACTTTTACAACCGTCATTAACAACTTGTTTTACATAATTCCGAATCAGTCCGAATAGTGTAAAGTAAAACCAGGTTATGTTATCGAATGAATCATAGTGTTCTTTGGGTAGATACCAAATTTAGTGGCAATTCCGTCTTCCAAACTAGTACACTCCAGCCGTAGATACCTACCTGATGGGGTTGCGTCATTTAGTCTCCATAGTCAGAACCGTCGAAATTGCATCGTTTAATAACATAGTACCCATGGCTACCTTGTACCTCTATCATCAGACTTGGGATATCATCTATGACTCGAGTCCTTGGTAAAACGAATCAAACGAACCCAAACTCGATCGGGTTACGTTGTTTAATTACAGAGTTCCCATAGCCGCCTTTGGTCTGATGATGACATTGGATATCATCGAGGAATCTTGCCAATACGAGTTATACAAATGGATACTCGAGTAAGTTAAATTAAAGAGTTCTCATGGCCACCTTCAGGTGTCATTATTGTTAGACCCTAGATATCATCTAAATTTCGAGTCCTTGTCGAAACGAATAAAACGAGTCCAAACTCGATGGGGTTGCGTCATTTTATTACAGAGTGCCCATGGCCACCTTCCAACTCCATCATCAGGTCCTAGATATCATATGGGACCAGAGATATAGAACTCGATGAGGTCGTTTTACTTCTGAGTTCCTTTAGTCACATGCAACTCCAATCATCAGATCCTACATATCATTTATAGCCAGGGTCAATACGATCAACGAGCCCAAACTCTAGCGAATTACGTTGTTTTATTACGCTATTATATCTCCATATCATAATAATATTTCTTTGTTATGAAATATACACACGCATGCAAAA